>CM034475.1:11616623-12905282 GCA_019925255.1 Litchi chinensis | reverse complement strand
CTGAATTTTACAAAGTATTAGTAATTATAGTTGTGCATTAAAATACTTTAAACAAAATACAATTAATTAGTATTGGTACTATAAAATTAATTCCAAATTTCAAAAAAAATTCCAAATTTCAAAATTTATGATTATATTAAAATAATGTTAAATTATTGAAATCCTACAAGAGCCTTTCACTGGTAGAAAATTATAATCGGGATAGATTAGTCAATTGATAAATAAACAAGGGTAAATTAGTCATGGACGTGGGCCCAAAGAAGGAGCATAATTAGTAAGATAGATGCTTTATCAGGTGACTTTATCGGGGGGAGTTGGGTGCATGTAATTATTCATAGGATTGATGGAAAAAGAGAAATTGCCAACTCAGCAGTCCGTTTCCAACTGTCTGGAGATCATGTCGGAGTATTTGTTCAGCTGCGGTCACTTCCACTCGAACACCTGTCTTCTTCGCCTTCTTTATCGTCTACAAATACTATAACCGAGTCAATACTCCGAACGATGAAGTAGTCAGAGATCCAACGGTGGATGATCCGTTTGACTCGATTCGCTATTACGTGCCATGCATTTACACCAACCAACCACACGACGTGCCTACCCTTCTTCGCTCCACACCCCATTTTAAAGTGGACTAAATCTTTGTTTTTATGATTATCGTTTAAAAAAAAAAAAAAAAAACCCCTTGATTTATGGGAAATGAATGAAAGACATTACTTCGCGGACAAAGATATGATTTTTATTTTTTATTTTTTTTGCATTTTCCTTCTAAAATAAAATTCATAAAAATGTCTTATAATTTTACAGTTGATATACCTTAAGAGACGGATCAATAAAATAATATTATTTTTATTTTTCTTACTTTTTTTATTAGTCTTTTCCATTTCTTTTAATTTTCTTATTAATCCGTTTCATTACGTCAATGATGAGATATAGTTAAACCCATATTATGTAAGAGACTTTTCATAAAATTTCAAATTCTGAAGACATTTAATTAAGATGTATTATTTATTAATATAATTTAAGTTAATGACTTTTGGTTACAAATATTGACTTCTTGTTGATCTCATGAAATCAATGAGACTGAGAAATTGATTGACCCAAATTGGTCGTTGAATTCTTCTTTTGATTTTGGTTCTTCGTGACCTTGAATGATGGGATTGGAAAGCTAACAAAATGGATTTTACTTTAAATCGAATATAGTTTAACACCGAGCAAACATTAAAAAGTGAGGTAATGACTTAATTTGGCTTGGAAGCACTTTATTCATGTGAGTAACCAAGTGTCATTATGAGGATTATCATATCAAGTTTGGCCTCGCACGTACGGAAAGATGACCTTTTTATGAGTGAAGTCGCTTGTGATCCGGCTACCAACTGCTACGAATGGAAACTTTCTTGTTTAAAGTTGTAGACAAGAAAATGTGTTCAGCAAATGGGTGTTTAAAAATGCTTTCTTGTACTGTCCTTTCATATGTATGTCTTAGGTTGCAGTATTTTTTATTTATTTACTTTTATATATAATGGGTGAAAGGAGATTAAATGTATATAAAATTACTTATATATATTATATTTTAGGATAAACGGAAGATTTGATCTCTTAGAATAAAACGAAGTATTTAATCACTTCTACAGTATGCATCTTAAAAGTTAGATAAGTGTTTAATATCGTATTTTAGGTTGTAGTATGATAAATGGCTACAACAATATTTTATTAAAAAATATAATTACAATGTCATTTGAAATGATCGGAAGTTTGTCAGGATTTATTACAATTAAACATTGTATGTGTTGTTTGAAAATCCACTTCAATAACATAAAGAGATATTTATTTCTATAATATAGAAAAATGAACTCCTTATATGTGCTACAAAGTATACATAATGAAATTCAAACCATTGTCATGAACGTAAAAAGAAATGCATTAACTATTTGATTTATGAATAGATATACCAAAAGCTAATACGTTGAGACAACAAAAATTAAAAAATATATATATATTATTTTTAAGCTATTATTGTATAATCATCTATAGAATATAGATTTTTATTTTGTTTTTGGGTATAGAATCCATACTTGAACTTGTAATTAAGTTTGATGCTCTTGAAGCCTTGTATTTTTTTTAAATAATCAAACTACTTAAAATTATTCAAAAATACTGGAAAAAAGGAGGTTTTTTTTTTTTTTTCACTAACTTAAAACTTAATAAATTTTTTTTTTTAAATTTAATTGTTTTTTTTTTTTTGGTAGTTAAATTACTTAAAAACTATTAAAAAAAATGATTAAAAAATAAAACTTTTAATTTTTAACTTAGTGGTCATTTGTTTTTCATCTAAAAACTGAACAGTGCTATTGAAGATTGAAGAGTGAATAGTGATGAAATCTGAAATTGATAAACATTTTTGTTTTTTTTTTCCCTTACCTCTAAATGTATAATAATTTTTTTTTTTTAAAGTTAAAATTGTCTGAATACTAGCATTTTGATATTTATATCATTTTACTATTAGTTGTTAAGTAACTTTATTTAATATGATACAAACAATTACAATAAATTATTTAACAAATATTAAAAACACTTATATATATAATATTCTTATTCATAATAAAAATAAGATTATTATTATAGTAGAGTCAATTAATTTATATATTCAAATAGAAATAAATAAAATAGTCTTAAATTAAATTACTGTTACAATAAAAGTTGAAATTGTAACTTATATAGATAATATTTGATTCATCATTAAAATGAAATTATTATAGTAGAGTAAATTAAATTTATATATTCAAATAAAAATAAACAAAATAGTCTTAAATTGAATTACTACTAACAAAAATTGAAATTATAAAGTAATATATATTTTCTACTATAATTAAATAAGAATAATCGAATACTTAAATAAATTGATTTGCAATTTGGTCTCTGAGTTGTTACATAAACACTTGATCTGATATTCTAAATTCATTGTTTGTGCTTGGTGTTTGACTTTGATCATTGGCATTGTCACCATCCAATTGAAGCTTCTTATTGTCATATTGGACGAATAGTTCATCATCAATTGATATTTTTCAAAGAAAATTGTGCAATGTCATGCATGCTATCACAATATTTCTCTACGTGCCAAATGAGTAATTGCCATCCTTTTTAGTATTGGAAAACATGCCTTTAACACACCAAAAGCATGTTCAATAACATTCCTTAATCTAGAATGGTAATAGTTGAACATTTCCTCTCTTCCTCTAGCTCTACCACCACTACAAAAATCATTCAAACAATAATGAACATGACGAAATGGTGCCATAAATCCTTTTGTATGTATATATGCAACATCAATCAAATAATATTGATCTTGAAAACAAAAAATTGAAGAAAAATTAATTTAACAATAAATGAAAAATTAATTTAATTAAATAGCATAATATATGTATACTACGTGTTGTTAAAAATATATAAGAATAATCTAATATATTAAACTTGGAAATATATTATTTGGGAAAGGATAAACTTAAAATAATATATTTATAAAATTATTCAGTGATTTTGTATTAAGTGAAAAGTCAAAAAATGTAACTTTTTTTAAAGTGATTTTTGGGTTGTTTTAAGTGGTTTAACCACTTAAAAAATAAATAATAAAAATATTTAATTGGCATATTCAAAATTATTAAGTTCTAAGTGTAAAAAAAAAAAAAAACAACCATTAATCATAAATTCTGATAATATCTAAAATATTCGATTCAAAATCTATCCTCCCAAAATAACTTATTCTGAAATTAATACTAATTTTATATTATACAAAATTTCCTTTTCAGTTTCTTGTCCCCTAATCTCATCTTTATTTTATTTTTTTTTGGAACTAGACTATTATATTTTAATTTACAATTTAAACATTTACTTTTTTTAGTTACTTTTTTAATATAATTTGACTTAGAAACTATTTTATTTTTATTAAAAAAAATATCACCAAATTTTACTATATTTTTAATCATATTTAATTCGGAATAAAATATTAATAATATATATAATTGTTTCGACTTGTTAAATTGTTGGTTTTTACTTGTTCGTATCATATTAAATAATATTTTATAATAACTAATAATAAAAGTGATATAAATGTCAAATTATTAGTTTTCAAACAACTTTAACTATTAAAAAAAACAAACAAATTTTTCAAACAACTTTAACATTAATTAAAAAAAACAACAAACAAACAAACAAACAAATTTACTAACATTCGGAGGTGTGGACAAATGAAAAAGGTTATTCATATTTCAAATTTAATCAATATGTATGTATTAATGTCGCTAAATCCTTCTGCACCTCAGTTTAATCAATATGCACGTATTAATGTCACTAAATTCCTAAAAACTTATCATGGCCGGTGACATCTTCCATCTACATCAAATTGGTATAGAATTAAAGTCAGCAACCATTTTTTTTTTCAACTTCATAATTTTCAGTACAAAAACAATTGATGTGAATTAACATCAGTGATTTAAGTTTAGCTTCGTGTCATTAACGTAAGTTTAACTAAGAGAGCGTGTGTGACACGAATATAGTTAAGGGTTGGTTACATTAATGTAACTTGGATTCAATAACACTAAGTTAAACTTACATTAGTGATGTTAAGGTAAAGTTGTGTCAATGGTGCAAATGTAACTTAGCGTCATTAATGCCAAGTTAAACTTGTGTTGGTGTCACTAACGCTAAGTTAAACTTTTGTTAATGATGCAAGATTAACCTTGCATCAATGACGAAACTTTAACAGATTGTCAATCACGTAACTTCAACCAAACGTCAATAAACAAACTACTTTCTTATTCTTTTTATTAAATCCACTATAATAACAAACATACCTGCATGCACAAAGCAACTCAAACGTCCAGCAAAATATACTTCTCGTTCTTTCTTTGTTTCAGACATGCAACAACTTACCAAAAACCATTCCTTAAAACACTTCAACGACTAAAACATTAACCAAAAAATTAAATTGTTTGAATATATATTATTAACTTTTCTCATCGTTCTTCTTGCACCATATACTTAATTAGAATGTGTTGTCAACAAAGAGAAGTGCAAGATGTGTCAGCCATCTTTTTATCTTTTCAGAAAAAGAGCAAAATAACTCTAGATACGAAATCGACTTACTATTTAAATGATGTCAAGTTTGAGAGAGATATATATATATATATATATATATATATATATATGACTCTTGAACTCTTTGAGCTTCAAATTCCTCTTTTTCTTTGCTCTCTCTCTCTTATTTAATGATGATTTTAATTTCAAATTATTCAGAATGAACACTATCACTTTATCGCTACACGAATAATCACTTCACCGCGTTACATGAATAAAGTCTTGTCAGAAGAGTATTTGAGACAAATCACAGCTGTTTTAGGTCATTTTTTGCTAAAAATATTGAGTTGGGTCTATTTTATGAGTACCCACTAATTTACGGTCATTAATCCGAAAACTCTTATAAAAATATTAAATGTCAAAAGTGTTCTCATGATATTTTCTTAATTACATTATACTCTTTTCAAATAAAAAATATCTGGTAAATCTATTCAATTCTAATTTTTATATATACTTTTTTTTTATAAATTCACTATAAAAAAACCCTTTTCAAATTAAACAATGAACAATCAATAATTTTTTTTTCAAAAATTCTATTGATAAGCTTTGTCTTTAAAACTACAACTAAAAACTCTATTAAAAGAACCTCAACTAAACACTTAGTTTCCTTTATATAAAAATCTATTTTGAGGTACTCAATATATATATTATATATAATAATAATAATATAATAATAATAATAATAATAGTAGACAATGTAGTCGAGCGTGTGCCTCGATGGCCAAAAACAATGCGTCCCACGTTGTGTGTTGCGGGTTCTACGTCCATGAGCACCCCCTACTAGTAATAGATAAACCGATTTGTGTTTGGATTCGAAGAAAGAGATATGTTTTTAGAAGAGAAGGAGATTTTTATATATATATATTTTTTTGTTAATCTAAAATGGAGGTGAGAAAAAAATATTGTCATACCTCAAAATATAAAAAAAAATTAAAAATTAAAATTAAAAAGCCAAATTTGAACCATTTTAGAATTAATTTGTATTGAATTTAATAGAACACCTGTTAAGATTTGAAGAATGAGAGTTGTATTTCTAAGAAGAGAATGAGATCAAGATTTTTTTTTTTTTGTTAAAAGAAAAAATAAAATTCTATTTCTAATTTCTAAAGTTTATTGCCATGTGGCAAATTTATGATATTGAAAGCAAAACTCTTTTAATTTAATATTCAATGAATAAACTTTTCTCTGAAACTAAAATTGCATGGACCATTTTTTCTTTCACCGTTAAAGAGTTAACGGTGGTAAAGTAACAAGGTCAAAAGTATCCTATCGTAGAAAATGTCAGGGGCGTTGGCGTTATTATGGCCAAAACTATCATATTTGTATATTTGTGTAATTTCACAGAATATTCTAATAGAACCCTTGAGAACTTGGAAAAGCAGTGAGTCTCCTCCGCGCTGGGGCAAGCAGCGTCAAGATGAGTGCAATGAAGTTGAAGGCAGCCCTTTTAAACCCACAAAGCCATCTGCTTCACATCAAGCCTGCTCTCTTCCATTCCACTCCTGTCCTTGAACGTAAAAGACGCAATCATTGGCACTCATATGTCAGTTTCTCTCTCTCTCAATTTGTGTATATTAATATATTTGCCTAGTTTTGATCCATACTCATGTATTTTTTTCCCCTTTTCAATGATGTATAGAAGCGTTGTTGCCTAGTTTTTATTAATGATTTAGTTTCTTCATGCTTAATGAGGGAAATTATAGCTGTAATGGTAAATGATGTTGTTGAAGGTTACTGTAACATATAAGAGGATGCTCATTAAGAGCGCCAATTGAGGTTTGATAGAAACGTAATTTGTGCATAATATATGTTTCTTGATAAGTAAAATGGCAATACAAGGTTCGCATTGTTAAGCAATTGGGATTGGGATATTTAGGTTTGGTAATAAGCGACGAGGATGAGCATAGTGAATATGTGAAGTATACCTTAGATGATTGCATGTCGACTTTTATTTAGTCTGTTATTGTTGTAAACCAACTTTAAAATGTGTCAGTTAGCAGGTTGGTAATTCCTAAACAAGGTGTTATCTTTTGTTTGGATCTTTTATAAATATCAAACATGCTTTTTAACTGGTGTTTACCACTATGTGGCTGATTTATCTTTCAAACCATGTATGTGGGTAACTTGAATTGTATGTGACCTATTTTTATCAGTTCTAGTTATATTTTAGGTTTTCTTATAATTCAGTCTCAGTAAATCAAACAGACTCATCTTCTCATCAATCTTTATCTACATTCTGTTGATTTCTTTTTTAAGTTTTATGATTGTAATACTGTGTATTCTGTTTCTTTCCGATGTTAAATGAAAATTTATTTGCTATTCAAAATTTTTTGTACGCAGAGATCTCATCAAAATTCCAACCCGTATTCCAAAAGGTTCAGGAAAATACAATCGAAAAGAGCGTTTTTGCGTGATGTTAGTGCATATGCAGAGCGCTTGTTTCAGGTTGGTGCAAGTTGTTGAGTTGTTTTATTATATATGTATCCTAATGGATGATTGTGCTAGTAGTTTCTTTGTCTCCTGGTCTATAAAATGGTTTATGGTCGCTTTTATTGCTAGTTAAACTATACTGCTGGGGTTTTAAACTTAGAGTTCATGTATCATGCTACTGTTAGAAACTCTTGTTACATGATGATTTAGCAGTCCTAATAGACCTCATCTGAATATGTGGCAGTCCGGTAATTTCTGGCAAGATGTTATGGAGATTTTCACTTGTGTTTTTGTATGTGCATGGTGATGGGATTTGAAAATTCTGGCATTTCTTGGATTCTGCTTTTTCTGATTATGTTAGTTTGATTGACCTCTGTTGAGATCAGACCTAATCACAACATGGTATAACTGGTTTCACAATTCTTCAAAAATTTTCCCTGCTGTTTTATGTTTGTTGAAAAGAAGGTTTTTGGCTTTATGTTAACCAATGAAAAATGATATTTACCTTTATCTTTCTTAAATAATGATTCAGGTATTTTAATGTTGAAGTTGTATGATAATAACTGAATGAAATGATTAAAAAGAAAAGTATGCTGACAATTATCTTTAGATGACTAAGTATTGTCGGGACAACACTATGACATGATTTTGGTGCCAGATGCAAAAATCTATGAGCGCTGGCTTTCTGACCATGAGAGTTCTTGCCCTGTCAAATACAATGCAATTCATCCACAAGAATGTCAGTCAAAGCTATAGGAAAATTATTGAAGCTGGAATTAACTTTTTACTGTCCGTTTTAGTCTTTATTTGTGTAGCAAGTAGCAAAGAGCAACACTATGCCAACCTTATGTGCCCTTCCTAATGCTTGGCTTTGGTTCACTAGTATTCCTTGGGATGCAACAACTCTAGCATGACGGCAGGTTGGAGTTGTTAGGACTAGAGCACATGGACTAGTATCAACCATCACGGAGATTCCAAATTGGAGTGGAAGCTGAAAACTGCAGAAGATTGATATCCAGGATTCTTGGTGAGGATGTCCAATCAAAGGAAAAGAATAGGGCTCCTTGGTAGCCATGGAAGTTTCCAACTACGAGAATGTATATCATTTTGAAAAACGAAGGACGATGAAGCCCTATATCTTGTCATTTAAATATTATAGAGTGTAACTAGAACAAGCCCAGGCAGTTGTGATTATGTTATATGATTACTAAAGCGCAAATAATTTGGCAATGTGTTTAGCCATATCTGCTGATTCAATAAGTTAAACGAATTGTGATTGAGCACTCTTAAATCTAACCTGTGTTATCTTAATAGATGACACCCCATCCTCATTCAAAGTGCCTTGAATTCTCTTATAACCCCTCCGCTTCAGCACAACTCTTGCTCGACTGCTACAGTAAACTAATTTACATGGCTTTGTCACTATGGAATAAAATACTAAAGTGAAGGCTATTGAGTAGGTAAACTATGGGTAGGTTTTGGTGTCAAATATGAATTCATGAGCATGGACATATAAAAAATGATTGAAGCTATGGAGGCGAAATATGCAGGTGGACATGAGTCACTTTATGCAGCAAAATTTCTGAGATGCCATGCAGATTTATAGTTATAGCTATGATACTACTTTTATACTAATGAATCTTGGAGAGGCGCATTTACTGAGGCCATTTCTATTAGGCCTTGGACCTGATTATCTTTATACATATGTACTTTTTCTTTGTTCGCCTAGTGTAGAACTCAACAGTGACCCTTGAACTTGTACACCTCCTGATTAAAATTTCTATCTTGAGGACTAGCTCTTGAGAGAAAACCCATACTTTTGAGTTTAAATACCCTTTCTTTTTCATTTAATACAATTCGTTTGTTAGAACTTTAATATATGAAGACATTTGAAAGCATGAAGCTTTGGGTCCTTGAAAACTAAATTGCTAGATTGCTTGGATATAGTGATCATGTGGAGTTCAATCTACATTGGTTTGCTGAGTGATATGCAATCATATACACTCTGGCTTTCACGTTGTCCTTTGAATTAATCAGGATGCTAATGTTGTAGACACCCACTATGAATAGAGAGTTCTTCTTTTCTTCTTCTTATTTTTTCTGTTCTTCTATGGCCAGGCAATTAGTAATTAAAATCTGAGAAAAGATCTTTTCTTGTATTGCATGATGATGAAGAAAAGTAAAGTCTAGTGATCTAAAAATGCAAATATAATTTCTTTCATGATGCCATCAATTCTGTGATGCTGTGTCATGATATTAATTTCTCTAAAAATTGTCAAAAACTTTTGCATTTGGAAAGTGGAAAAAGGCAAATAACTTTGTGAAAGTGTGTGCTCGTAATTCACACTTTTTTTTTTTTTTTATAAAGTGAAAGATACTCATGTGGGTGATTTGATACAAAAGGAATAGACGCATCTTTCAAGAAAGATGCCACTTTGAGCTTTGGTGCCAAAAGTTTCTTTTGATACGTTTTCTTAATTCTTCTCAATTGTGGAGGGGTTATGGATTAAGGTTGTCTGCTGCTGGGCTGTGGCTTTGTCTTGTAAAGCTTTTTAGGTAGGTTGAACTGCAGAATAGGATGGTACAATAGCTATTTCACTGTTTTTTATTGTTTTCGGAGCTCAAGTAAGAGGCAGGGTTGGCCCCTTTTAGTCGAATGCTGATTCACTTTTGTAAGTTTCTAATTTTTTTTGTAAATGCTCTGTTTTGTGCAGGAAAAGGTAATGAAATTCTCTGGAATTAATAATTCTGTCGATGTGTTATGTTTTTTGGTCTAAAATATGGCTTCTGATGGTTTAGTCTTCCTAATCATACTGTTGGAATTTACACTTTTTGAATTGTATTGCAATAGTGGTACTAATTCTGATATTTTATGTTATGATTTTGCCATTTGTCCTCTTACAACATGTATGCTTATTAAGAAAGTAGGAAAGAAGAGGAAGAAAGAACATGGTAGATGCACCTGCTAAAGAAAGCTCACAGATCTATTTTGATATTTCACAACTTGTTTCTCTGTATTGGTTCATATTGTAAATGTTGCTGTGCCAGCATGACTATGTTGTCGAGGTGTTAGTCTAATCACTGGTCTGGAAAACTGAACTTATGGAATCTCACTCTGGGATATGCAAATAGTTGAACTGTTGATATCTATAACTATAGTGAAGCTTCTGTTCTAAAGGGTTTCAACCATTGTATGGTGGTTGTTTGTGTATTTCAGAGCTGGAAGGATGAATTTGATGAGGATGATCCTTCTTCAAGCAAAGGCACATCGTGGTTTAATAAGCAGTATGTGAGACCTGAAAGGGGTGCGAATAAGGGACACCATTACCAATACAGCAGTAAGGACACCTAAAAAACTTGACTTCATAATACAATCTGTTTTGTAGATGTTAGAGAGCTTATATATTATTATTGAGTCATTTCCTATCAATTCAAGCTTTTGGTCAAGTGGTAACTAATATGGTATTAGACATAGTTTTAAAAGGTGCAAGACACATTGAGGCCTAAAGGGGTTGTAGAGCCATAGTTTTAAAAGGTGCATCTAGGCTCTAGGCCCGGCGAGGCGCTGTTTCGGTGCCTAAATGCTATCTAGGCATGGTGACCTGGAAGAGGCGTGCGTCTGGAGTGCCTAGGCGTAAAAGTCCAAGGCGCACCTGAGCAATGTCAACCACGGAAAAGATTGAAGAAAAGATGAGAGAAGAGAGAAAAAAGACTTACTTAAGGTCATTTGATGTTGAAAAAGCTGAAACTGATGAGAGGAGAAGAGAGGAGAGTCATTGGCGGTGGGATGAGGTCGATCGGTGGCTGGATGACTACTAGAAGATAGAATCAGTAGCTTGGGGGTCGAGATAAAGAGAGAGAGGCAGATTGAGTCTTTAGAGCACAAATGGGTGAAGAAAAAAAAGGCTTGATTTTTATATCAGGCCGACATTGTCCAGGCGTGCCTAGGCCTTCGGCACCTAGGTGCTCCAGGCCTGGCGCCTAGGTGCGCCTTTTAAAACTATGGTATTAGAGCTCAGTTTGTCTCAGAATTCCTAGGTTTGAGTACTCTCACATGTAATTTGTTATTTGTTGTATGTTGTGTGTTTGTATTTGAGCTTGAGCTAAATGGCAAACCTGTTGGTTATGCACGTGAGGGGGTATGTTAGAGAGCTTATGTACTATTGTTTGGCTATTTTCCATCAATTTAAACTTTTGAGTCAAAAAGTAACTAATATGATATTAGTGCTCAGTTTATCCTAGGATTCCTAGGTCCGAATCCTTTAACATGCAATTTGTTACTTGTATGTGAATTTGTTGTGTGTTTGTGTTTGAGCTTAAGCTAGATGGCAAACCCTTTGGTCTTGCATGTGAGGGGGTGAGTTAGAGATCTTATATACTATTGTTGGGTTCTTTTCAATCAGCTTAAACTTTTAAGTTCAGAGGTAACTAACAATAGAATTAAATTAATGGCTCACTTAGCTTTTGAAGTATTAGAAAAAATTTGGAACTTCTTCTGTTAAATGGTCTATATATCGATTATTGCCTAGGCTGGTTGTTCGAAATACGTCTGCAGTTTGTGGAGAAGGAAAACCTGAGAGATGTGCCTATATGCTTCTATCAATGGTTAGATGATTTGTTTAATTGTGACAGTTAAGCCTAAACATATCATACTTTTAACTTCTTATGGCTATGAACATGTATTTTTTTGGGGTTAAGAATATAAATTCAAAGTTGTGATGATAATGCAATCTTCATCTTCACTTAATGGCATAACAGAAGCAGATTAAATTTTTCATTGCAGCAAAACATTCATATCATTTTGCTTTTTTGGAATTGTTTAGAGATTGATGCAGTTTTTACGCTTGATTAGGAAATTTCCGGTTTTGTGAAGATGAAGACGAAATGGATTTTGATGTGAACAAAATGTTTAGATCTGCATTTGGCCTCAGATCTTCATTTGGAAGGAACCAGCACTTCTATTGGTCCTTCATCGATGAGGAGGATGCTAAATGGAATAGCTCATCTAGATGTGGCAATAATTATTGGAATAATGGGAACTGGAGATTCCGAGTTGAAGAGGATTACGAGTACTCAACAGAATCAGAGAGTTCGAACTCAGATATGTCTTTGGATAGGCAGGCTCTTGGGTTAAGCGCTTCTGGTCCTATAAAACTTCAAGATGTTAAAAATGCGTAAGTTACTCAATTTTTTCTTTCAATCTCTCTTTTCAATTATTTTATTGTTTCTGGACATCACTGTTGGTAGCCAGAAGATGTTTTTCCTCTCAGCTGTCTGAGATCTTCATCTGCTTTTCCAATTGCAGCTATCGAGCCTGTGCGCTGAAATGGCATCCAGATCGTCACCAAGGGTCCTCCAAGGTACTAATATCCTCGTTCTGATTGGGCAACATTTCCCATTTGACATTTTAGTTTCATGTTGTGATCTGTGGAATATTGAGGTGAAAGAGTAACTCATATCTTTAACCTATAATATGTGGGGAATGCGTCCTATATGCTTGTCTTTTAGTGAATTTTACATAGAATTGACTTACAGACGACAGTTTGTACAAAACCTGATACATGCTTGACGAGTACTACTCCTGTTTTGTGAGATGTATAGCATAAGTTTAATCTTAAAGGAATTACAATGGGTTGACAGCCTTCTTGATGAAACGAAATACATCAGCTATTTGTTACAGTTCTAACATTTATCCAATTATTTATATACTTGAACAGGCTGTTGCAGAGGAAAAATTCAAGCTCTGCAGCCAAGCATATCAATCTTTATGTGATAAACTGGCAGTGAATTAAGGAACTTCCTCATCATGCCAAATGCAAACGCTGTACCCCATTCAACTCATTTCTCTGGGCATTCCAGTAAATGTAGCATGCTTACAACAGTTAGATACAGAATTTTGTAGTTTAGAGTTGTCAAAAAACTGGTGTTTGAATAACCAGAATAGTTCCCTCCTGAGTGTTGCACTGTGCAATATTTATTGAATAACGTAAATGGGATGCCATTATCCAATCCCATATTTACTAGCATAATCTTTATATGTTTCTTTTGAGAATATCAAATGCTATTTTTGAATCCATTAATATTCAGCTGCAGAATTATATTTTTGTATTAATAGTTAGTGTTATCAGTGTCGATCTGCATCAAAGCAAGCAAGAAAATCAACTGGTATTAGTGCCATTTGTTATTCGATTAATGAAACAAGTAAGAAATCACAATACCTATGTGCTGACATTGAAAATGTATTAGTTTTGATGATTACAAAGAGAGAAATAGTAAAGATAAAACAAGAAGATGAGGCGCAGTTTTAAAATAAGAGACTAAGGCCAGACTTGATCATCGATACAAACCCTTAAATCTTCAACATCTTCTTCAACTAGTTGCAGATCCGTTGATGGGTTTTGGACGCTAGGCCTAGGCATAGGCATAGGAAAGGAAGCAGTAGCAGCAACACCAGTAGGGAGCAGTATCTTCAGAAGAGCAGAATTGGGGTTCTGGAGACGGACAAACTCTGACAGGAGAAGCACTAGAGAAGCCATCAAAAGCAAAGCACAATAAAAGATTTTTCAATTAGAGAGATGAGTTTGGAATTTGGAATTGGGTGTGAATTTTGCTTTATGGGGCATTTATAATAAAAAGAAACGAGGAGCCCACTGATTATGTATGTTGCTTACTGCGTGATGGGGCTGTTGGTTTGTGGTTTTGTTGCCAGAATGAGACGGAAAAAACCGGGGATTTTGATGGGGCTGGCTGTTTGTGGTTTTGTTGCTAGAAGGAGACGGAAAAAACCGGGGATTTCGTGTGCCCTTGTTTTTTATTTCCTGTGGTGACTAGTGATTCAACTGCCGCTGCCGACTCAAGACGTTTTTCGCACTAGCACCAATAGATAGTTATATCTTATAGGATAATCCTAAAAAACCCCCTCACTTTTGCTAATTAGATTATCTATTTTTCCTTCATATGGTTGATTTTATCCAAAATAACGCTTAACTTTAATTAAACATCCAAAATATCCTTTGGAGGCATACGAAAGGACCGTAATACCCTTGATGGTGACAGATTCCGTTAGATGGATAAGGTTTACCATTTGACTCTAGGGGTAAAAAGGAAAATGTGAAGAAAGTTAAAATAACATATATTAATTAATTAAAATAAATAAATAAAAAAAATATAAAAAAATAAATATATTTTTATTTAAAAAGAAAAAATAAAAAATATAAATAAAAATCAAATTTTTTTCAGTCACTCATCACTTTCTCACGATCTCTCTCTTTTCCAACCTCATTGATCTCTCTTTCTCTAACCTTACCGTGCACTCCATCGCTCGCTACCGCTCCACCAAACATCCTCCACCAACCTCTCCCACACCGACTCCTCTTCATCTCTCTCTCTCCTGCGTCGCCATCGCCTTCTCTCCTCTCCTCTTCTCTCTCTTCTCTTTTTTTTTTTTTTTGAAGATTTGGGTTCAAACCTAGATGAACCCTCTTGTGGGTTTGAACCCAAATGAGGGTTCATCTGGGTTCAGTTGAACCTTCAACTAGGAAACTGGGTTCAAACCTAGATGAATCCAATTGAAGGTTGGTGCTTGATGATGTTTGATGATTTTAATAATTTTTGGGTTTAATAATTTTTTTGGGTTCCAGGTGTGCTTGATGATGTTGATGATTTTTTTTTTTTTCAATCTTTGTGGGTTTATTGATTGATTGTTGTTCAATGTGGTTTTACTGATTTATTGTTGTTCATCTGTGATGGTTGCGGGTTTACTGATTTATTGTGATGTTGTTGGTATGTTCATGGTTGTGGTCTAGATGATGTGATGATGTAATGCTGTGGAGATCCAAATCCACTTTTTTTTTTCAATTTTTTTTATTTTAAAATTATTTTAATTAAAAATTTGAGGGGTAAAAGTGTCTTTTTACTACTTGTTCAAATTTTTATTAATTTTATAACAGATGAAGGATTTTGGATAAAAACGAAACATATGGGAGAAAATGAATAATCTACCAAAACTCATGTGTTTTTTTAAGATTTTTTCTTGGTTTTTTAGGATTTCCCTATCTTATATGGGGAAAACATCAAAGTTTTATTAAATAAAAAAACAAAAAACACAAAAAAAAGTGGTTCCACACGCTATAGTAATACCCCCATCAATTTTTATGGGTAGTCCCTTAATCTATTCAGTGTGAGTCGATTCCCCCTATAAGGAAACAATTCTCCTGACTATGTTACTGGTATTCCATCTCGATTGATCCAGGTAATTCCTTGGATTACTTCTAGAAATAATAAAAAAAAAAAAAAAACCAAAGTTTATAATATTTTTTTAAAGATTTTTTTTTCCCATTTTAATCATTGGAGTTTTAGAGGCAGTTCCGTGTATTCGTGCTTCCCACCCACAGCCTTTTTTTTTTTTTTTTAATTCGGAATAAAATTATAAAATGGAAATATGGGCAATAATTTGATGTTTCAAGAATAAGAAGGCATTCGGTATGTTTAAAAAAAAAAAAAAAAAAAAAAAACCTTCTGTAGAATTTATTGAAACTTGTTTTTCTTAGAACAAAATAATGAAAATAGTTTGAGGGTATGACTATCTTGCTGGAAAAGTATTTAGTAGGACAGAATAATTGTTGTGTGATTGGATTGTAATTCCTTGATTTTTTTTTAATCCAATTTAATGAAATCCAATAAGGTAATATGATAATGCACATGACTTCCTTAAGTAGCACGGTAAACAATACTAATTTCTTTATAAATTTTTCTTCCTCTTTGGTCAATTTTTTTTTTAAAATTTTTATTTAACATTATTTAATAAAATTAATATTTGCTTTACTTCTATAATTTATATCCTGAATCTTTATACTATAATATATTAATAATATTTCTTAAAAAAATAATAATAATATATATTTATTTATGTTTTTAGTAATTATTACCAAACATGTTTTTCAGTTTCATTTTGTAAATGTTATCTTTCAACAAATGCTACCAAATGTGCTTTTAGAATTCAAAAATAAAACCAAAATATTGTTTTTTTTCATTTTATTTTTTCAAAAAAAACAGAAAATGAAAAATACATAGCAGACGTGCTCGAAGTTTCCCCAATTTACATTTCTTGCGTACACAACATTAAGTAATTTTTAGCCTCTACCATATCTAGTAATTACAAATAATATGATGATATCAATTGTTTTAGTAAAACACTATCAATTTTATCACCTTCTATGACATATTGGTAGAGAGTGCTCATTAACTTGGTAATAATTTAGATTCAAATCCCGTAAGTGGTTTTTTTTTTTTTTCATAAATAATACCATCAATTATAATATAAATTAATTAAAATTTAACATTTTTTATTTGAATAATACTAAGCTTATCAAATATTTTGCTCAAATATATTTTGAGTAATATAATATATCTTCTCATGATTTTATTTTAAAAGTTACATAATTATTCTTAATAACTTAAAATATTATAAAATTTTGAAAATAACATTTAAATTATTATAAATTGATTAGGTTATATTAAATTAAAATTTTGAGTTAAAAAGTTAACTTCAACATTATTCATCAATTATTTTCACTCTATTTAATAATGAAAAAATTAGTGATTTCAAAATAGTAATAATAAAAAACCATCCTTAATTACTTTGAGGTTTATCCTTAATTACTTGAAAATGAATGGATAAATATCGAAATCACACTTTACAACCCAAAATTTTAAATTAATATATAAATATATTAATATTTGTGTGATCGATTATGATTATTAAACGCAGACAAAGCAAATGCCTAGAGACAAAATTAGAAATAAGGCAAAGAAGTTGCAGGGACGAGCAGTATCTTGACCACAACGATCCAATCATCAATCATCTACATCATTTAAACCACAATAAAATAAACTTTCTATCCTGTTTGTTTTTTCGTTTCTCCTTCTGGTATAGATTAGATTGAATATAAGTATGCTAAAAGGTGTACAGAATCTGGGTTCCTCATCTGCGTTTCTCTCACTAATATGGAAAAAAGCCAACAACCATCATAGCGCTGCTTCTGCTTGTTGTGGACTCGCTGTCTCCACCAACCCATTTTCAAATTCTGCTCGGACAACAACCACCACTACTCAACCGGATTCTCTTACCTCCACCACTCGGGGGACTACTCGCTGTTTCACACCCACTCGACTCTTCGTAACTCGCTCTGAGTCCACTCCTGTTGTTCACTCTGCTGTGAGTTTTTTTGCTGCTTGTTTATGTCTTTAACTTTGATTAGGTGATACTTGTATTGGGTAATTTTTTGTTTTGGAGTTTGGTGAGGTTTTGACGCACAAAAAGTGATGTTATCTGGTTATATGATATCAAGAAAGCATTTGTTTACGCTTAGCGGTTATGTAGAGTATAGAAGATTGCTATAGAGTGTAAAAAGCCTTTAATTCATTATCTTTTGTTATTGGCTCCATAGAAAGCAAGAAAAGTCACAATCCAATTCTACAAATTTTGTCTTTGTCTTCTTTTTTAAGGAAGCAGAGATATGTATAAATTCAAGCTATTCCCTGTCTGCCTCGGTCGGAGGGTGGTGAATTTTCATTTTTCACAGGGTATTAGATGAAAATGAGAGAATACATAATTTTGTTGTAATGCCATCAGTGCCTCAGTGGTTGAATGTTCATTAGTTACTGATTTTTTATAAGGAAAGATGTATCAAAAGACGATGAATTTTTGTAGTATTTTCTTTTAATTTGTATACCATTTCTCATTGCTAGATTATATGTTGCATAGGGAAATGTTCATAAGATCAAATTCTGTCAGTGGTGTGGAGGCTCAACTAAGCATGATATACCTGATGGAGAGGAGAAGATGAGAGCCATTTGTACGGTTTGTGGTAAAATTGCCTATCAGAATCCGAAAATGGTATGCCAATCATTGTGATATTGAGATTATAATTGAACTTTCTATGATTTGTGCTATTGCATTTGTCACTCCATATTTAGTTGGAAACTTGGAATAGGTAAGTTTTCTGGATCAGCACTGGAGAATAGATTGTCTTACTTTAATAAGTTCATTTCATGGTGCTGTCTCCATCTTCTAAAATGTGAATTCTTGTACATGTATTGCTTTTGAAACCCTTTGTACACACAAGTACTAGTTTACTAGCAAAGACTTGGTTTTGGATTTGCCTTTGTCCAATGTGTAAATATATTGTAAAATGCAATAGATTGGTCTACTTTTCATCATTTTAAACTTTTATGATTAATTTAGAGCTTTCAGAGGGTTCTCCTCACTTTAGCTTCAACCTTTCTTGGTCCTTGAGAGGGATGAACATATTATATTTCTAAGATGTTATATTTTTCATTTGCCCTTTTCCTTTCCATGTTTTGATTGTGAACAATTGACAGACCTAACTTCTGGTTTCAAACCATATGCCCTTTGGTTATTTACCTTTACCGTGAATTGATGGCTGTGAATTGAATTGAATTTAACAAACTTGAATGGCATAATTTATTGATGGTTGTGAATTGAATTGAATTTGTTGCTTTCTTAGGAGCAGATTCCAGCTATCCCACTTCCCCAATTTCTGTTTGTTTATGATTATTTGACAAAAGCAATGATCAAATATTTCTTTTCCATCCTGTTGATCTTATTCTGATCACAGTTTATGCATTACAGATTGCATTGAATGCACTATGAGAGCTAGCAGAAAAGTCTGGGTGGTGGGTTAAGATCATGTTTGTGCATTGGCACAAAAGATTTTATTATTATTATTATTATTATTATTTTTTTGTGCCTATAATTTAGTTTTTATAAGAACTTTTTTGCATATAATTTAATTAATAACTAGGTATGTTGCTGAGCTAAAGCTTGGTGCATAAAAATATGAAGTGACCATTCTATTGGAACAGTATATCATATGAAGTACACCAATTAGATTGGCAGAAAAGTTTTGTGCACAAAATAAAGTTGATGCTAGTACATTCGTGTATTATAAAATTCCATCTTATTGTCACTGGATGAGGCTTTTGAGATGCTATTAGGTAATAATTGAGGTTTAAGATTTTACTGTAGCATTATGAAGCAATTTTAATACATAAGAAAGTATGGAAAAATAATTTGACGTGTTTCTTTTCTGTATTTTTGATGAAGACTAGTGATTCTGCCAGTAAGATGCTGTACATTAGAGTGAATTGTAGATGCCAAAAGAAATAAGAAAAGGAAATAGAAGTCTAAATACATGGATAATTGGTTGAGCGGTTTAAGTTAATATACTGACTATGAAACTTACAATCTTTATATGTGATGGTTAACATTTGTTTAAAACTGATGCTGTTAGGTCGTAGGCTGCCTCATCGAGCATGATAAGAACATCCTTCTTTGCAAGCGAAATATTGAACCGTCTTATGGTCTTTGGTATGTAAGCTAGCATTTGATTGTGAGTAGTAAGAACCCATCTATTGTTTTTCTGCACTGTTGATTCCTCGATAGGGAGTAAAGAATCAGGTGTTAACAACCTGAGATTCTGGCACCATTTACCATTTTTTTTTTCCCTTTTGTATCCTCTATATTTCTGATACTCATTGAATTGTTTTATGTTATTGGTTGAGGTTGAAATAGGACTCTTCCTGCTGGTTACTTAGAAATTGGTGAGTCAGCAGCAGATGGAGCAATCAGGGAAACCTGGGAAGAGGCAGGAGCGGATGTGGAAGTGGTGTCACCTTTTGCTCAACTTGATATTCCTCTTATTGGCCAAGTATAAAAGAAGTGCTCATCTATATGTTAATGTAATATCTATCTCCTATGCACATGCTTAATATGTTTTTGTATTTGTCATTCCCTGTTTGAAGCAGACCTACATAATTTTCTTAGCAAAGATGAAGAAGCCTCGCTTGTCACCTGGTCCAGAATCATCAGAGTGTCGGCTCTTTGCCCTTGATGATATACCTTTTGATTCTCTGGCATTTTCGTCCATCTTTGTCACCTTAAATTTGGTGAGAGCTGGTAATGAACATATTGTATAATGATCTGTATCTAGTTGCTTTTATCACGGACAGCTTCTTTTTTTCCTGTGGTTGCAGTACATTGATGATGTTAGAATGGGAAAGCTAAAATTCCACTATGGTACCATCAATAAAAGGTATTTTCTCTTTATATTAGGTAAAATACCATGATCGAATTTTCTTATTAACCTCAAGTTATTAGCATTTGTTTTTCAAAAAAGTTTCTTCATTTAATGTTGTTAGAGCATTTTATTCAAAATTTTACAATTTTGATTTCAATTATCTCATTGTAAGCTCATTTTTTAATTTTATTTTAATTTATTTTCATGTGTTCCTTTGTTTACAGGCCTGGCTCAAGCCCTTCTGATATGCGTGCTTTTTCTCTTGATTATCATCTGCTGTCCTGACATGGGATTACTTTGCCATACCATGTGAGATGAACTGCTGTATGTAAGATAAATGCCAATTACGTGAACTTAAATTCTCTTGACCCCAATCATCCACTCGCACAAATAACATGTTGTTGCTGCTATGGCACTATTTTAATGCTTGAGGATTATCAATGCTCTCTCCCAATGAAACTTAAAATAGTTTAGCCTATTTTGAAAAGCTAAAGTGCCCCCAAAATTTACAATTGTTTGCTTGAGCTGTGACAATTGGGAAGATTACTATTGGAGAGGTGTAAAAAATATCAACCATCTCTTTCTTCAATTCAATGTTTTCCTTTACAAAAAATTGATAGGTCTATATATAACTAGAATACCTAGATAAGGCTCTGAAAAATAGTTTTTTTTTTTTTTTGTTTGAAGTAGTCTCTGAAAAATAGTTTTATTTGCTATCCATTGAAAAGATAAATTGATTATTTGTAATTTCTATCTTTTACATTAATATAATAATTAGTAAATTCAGAGAATTGCATTTTCATTTCTTGATTGCAGAATCCAGTTGGTGTTAGAATCTTGAAAATTAAAGAAGCAGGAAGCATATTGTTCATGCCAGAGTGAGATTCTCCCTAGGGCCTCAGAATCGGGCTATATCTAATCTCCTTCTCCAGCTTAAGTGGCCATACTACCTACTGAAATTTAGTTCAGCTTCATGCTAAGTCCGTCAATCACTTGTGTTTGTCAGATGAAGTAATTACATATATGACGTGTATTGGTTGTTCTTGGTTTGCTGGAGGAAGAGCTAGAGCCTGAAATAGAGTCCTTCTTGAAATGGCATTCGTTTGTTTTACTTGGTCATAACAGGTAACTTAAAGGATAAGATTGGTTTGCAGCAAATGTGGGAGTTCTGTTTGAGAAATCTGGGGGTGAGTATTGGAGGTAGGGTTCCAGTTTATGGTTGGTTCTGACTGGAAAACCATTTGAAAAAGACAATGTGGTAGGAGCTTATAGTTGTTTTAGGAGAACTGTTCAAGGACAAACATTATAAACTTGGATTGACCGTTCTTATTCACTCATTTCTCTTTTTCTTTCAGCATTCTGATAGGCTGTTTGAAATAGTAGCTTACAATTGTTAGCTGCATTATTAACATTATGTCAAATGCTTAGCTTATTTTGCATTGGTATAAATTAAAATCGCTCATACATACGTACGTACATACATACATATGTGTGTGTGTGTAATCCAAGTGTGTACTCATCCACAAACTCTGCCAACATCAAACTCAGTAACAGGACAAAGGTTCGCAGTTGGTATTCGACGGAGGTAAATTAGAAGTGTCTAGATATTTACCCCTTATATTATTCTTTTTTTTCAATAATAGATACAGAATGAGTAATTTACCCATTATGTTGACTTTTAGATCATAGTTGATGGCAAAATTTGTCTAAATGATGTTGCTCTATATTAATTATAGGATAATGTATTGATTATATGATGATTATAAGTAAGGTTATCATATTATTTTAACAATAATTTTGGGTAATGTAGTATTATTCTTATGGAATAATATACCCTTTCGACAAAATTCTAGGTAAGATTATGTAATTTGTTTATTTTATTTTGTTTTTTAATGAAAAGAATGGAAGTACTCTTAAGGCTTGTTCTTTGTGAGGAATTGAATTGAACTATTTTTAAGATATAAGATTGTATTGATTAAGATCGAATTAGATTAAATTAGTATTGTTATTGGGATCTCAACTCAATCATTTGTTTATTTGTCTATGTGAAGTTTTGGCATTTTTGCTCCATAGAATAGGTACTGGTAGGAGGTTTGCACTCGAGTCTTGGTGGTAGGAGGTTTGTGTCCAAAAGATACTCAAGGTCTTGAGTTCAAATTTCAAGACATTATTTACCCTTCAGGGTAAAAAGATCAAAACTCTATATGAACAAATAAGCGAAGGATTAAATTGAGGTCCCTATAGGTAATGTGTTGAATTTTTATTGTTCAATAAGTTATCGTAAAATGGTAATTTTAAGGTTAACAAATAAATCTTTTTACACACCACATTTTAATAGAAGTAGTTGAATATTTTTCTTAATCCTAAAAAGTCAATAGTTCAAGTTTTATTTTTTATCTAAAACATAATGTATGAATATTTTTCTTTAAATTTAATCCCCTTATCCAAAAAAAAATAATAATAATAATAATTTTTGCATATAATCTTTTAGTATGGGTGGTTGAACAGTTTTTTTGATCTACAAATATCAATGGTTTAAGTTTCATTCTTATTTTAAAATGTAAGATGTGAATAGATTTCTCTTAATTTAATTTTTTCTCCCACCATTAAAAAAAAAAAAAATGGATGAATGGATTTTTTATATTTTTTTATTAAGGTTGACTATTAAATCAAAAGGACATAATAAACAATTATAAAACTTTAGGACGATGGGTTTATAATCAAATTCAGTGTAAAATTTTCGTAGGTCCACAAAATATAAACAGAATAAACTGATATTTACCATTTCAAAAATGAAAACGGAAAAGCTGATGAACGTTCCAAATCAAACGGCGAACATTATTTTTTCTTCAAAAAAAAAAAAAAAAAGGAAGGTGTGATGAGTTGTAGGAGGGAGGTGGGTGGGTGTAGGCTAGTTAATGTACAGACGGCAAAATACAATTGGCTAAAATTGGAAACACCGGCAGGGTTGGGTCCCACTTCCCCATCCGCCGTTGATTTTAAAATTATCCGTATATCAAAGTCCACTCGTTTACTTGGACTTTAGCGGTCTTCTCTTCCTCTTCTTCCCTCTCTATTCCCATCATTATTTCTTCAAACACAAGTCTTCTCTTCTGTTGCTTCAAAAAAAAAAAAAAAAGGTCTTCTCTTCTCTTCTCTTGTTTTTTTTTTTTTTTTTGAATTTTATATTTAAAGATCGATTCAAATCCGATTCTTATTTTTCAAATATTCGGATTTGAGAAATTAGGGTTGATGGATAAAAGCAGATCCTTCAATTACCGCTCACAGGGAACGGACTCACCATGGAACGCCGATCTGGGACTGAGTACGTCGGATCGCAGAATGGCGTTTTCGCGGCAGTCTTCGTTTCAACAACAAGACTCCTCCTTCTCCTCTCACAAGCCTTTCCTCTCTCGTACCATGTCAAGCATCGATATGCCTTCCGCTGAACCCGATAAATTCTCCCTCTTTCGTGCTCTTAGGTACGGCAATCGCCAAATGAAGCGGCTCTTCCTCATGATTTCGCTAAATGTCGCCTATTCTACTGTTGAAATGGCCATCGGTCTCTTCACCGGCCGTGTCGGTATGCTTTTTTTTTTTTTTTTTTTTTTTTTTCACTTGTGTATTTGTTTTTGTGTTTTGGGATTGATTGTTTATTGTTTGCGTTGGTTTTCAGGTTTGGTGTCGGATGCTTTTCATTTGACGTTTGGCTGTGGGCTATTAACTTTTTCGATATTTGCTATGGCCACTTCCAGGAAAAAGCCTGACTTAGTCTATACTTACGGGTCAGATTATGCTATTAAACATTTTTTAGTCGTTCGTTTGTATCGAAATTGAAATTAATGAATGATGTTTGGTTGATTTTGATATCAGGTACAAGAGACTTGAAGTTTTGTCTGCCTTCACTAATGCTGTAAGTATATGACATTTCCCGCTTTCTTATATAGTGAACTTGCATTGTACTGTAATTGAAAAGTTCTTTTTCTGAATTAAATGATGTTAAGTATTTAAAGTGACTGATGAGGAAATTAGCTGTTCACTCGAGGACAATATCAACCGTTTGTTGTGTATAAATATGGTCATATGGTCCAGGTAATAAGAATTTGGTTGTTTGTTAGAGGTAATTATTTAAAGAGTAATAATGGTAGTTTTAGGGCTGGTTTGGGATAACTTTTATTTTTGGCTTTTGACAGTAGAAGAAGAAAAGTAAAAACCTAAGTTTTTTCAAATACCGTTTGGATTATACATTTCAAAAGAGCTTTTAAACTTAGAAGAGCTTTTAAGACTGTTTGGTTAGAATGTTACTGAAATATATTTTAATCATGATATGACTTTTATGCCGTTCTAGAAGAGTTTTTAAATGCGTTTGGCTGAAACATTTTAAATATGTATGTTTTTGGCTTTTGACAGTAGAAAAAGAGAAGTAAAAACTTAAGCTTTTTCAGATACCGTTTGGATTATGCATTTCAAAAGAGTTTTTAGACTTAGAAGAGTTTTTAAGACTATTTGATTAGAATGTTACTGAAATATATTCTAATGATGATATGACTTTTATGCCGTTTTAGAAGAGTTTTTAAATGCATTTGGCTGAAACATTTTAAATATGTATGTTTTTATAAACAATTTAACAACTTATTACAAAAACATATATATAACTTATTTTTATAATTATATTTACCTGAACTTTGGTTATTAAAATAAATAAAGTAATAAAAATTAACACATATATTCATAAATAATAATTCATACAAATTATGTCAATAATTTTACATGAAATTGTAATGATAAAAGTTAAAAAATAATTTATCTAAGCATTAATTCTCTTGCAATTCATGTCAAAAATAAGTTCCTATGTAGCAATTTAGGAACCAATGTTACTCTGCTTTCAGCTCTTCTGGAACTTACCCTGAGCTTCTTGCCACTATTGATTGAATCACATCAACCCCATCTCAATATACATCAATAGCTTCAACAGTAAAGTCGAATCAAGACACATGAGTGCCTCCACTATCAGCAACATGAAATTAAAGGATCCAAGCTGTGAAAAATAAACAAATATACCATTCAAGTTTCACTCACAATTTGATCTTAAGTCTGCCTAGGATTCAAATCATATTGTAACAAAAACACAAAAAGGAAATAAAATGAAAAGTAAAGAAATGAAAATTTGGGTAAAACTAAGATGGCATGATGAAACGATATTGCATTATTCCCAACAAACTTTTAATCAAATGAAGAAAGATTACATGAAAAAATAACACCCTTTCAATTGATGTTTCCTGAGGCAAGACAAAATCATAAAGTAAGAAAGAATAACCTAGACAACTATAATACAATGTAGTAGAGCAAAATGGTGTGTGTACTTGTACTCTTAACTTAGAAAACTCTCAAGCCATCTCCTTTGCAAAATCCACCAAAACTATTTTAGCTGCTTATTTCAATACCATCAACTGCTCCTAGAGTAATAGTCATCTTCAGCTTTAAAGTCACCAAAAATTTCCCACTTGAATGACTTGATGAATGAATCAATTACTGGAGCTTGTACACATCGGCTGAAGACGGGCACTTCTCTGTCACAAGTATAGCCAAGATAACCATAAAACAAGAGAAATTCGAATATAACAAATTACAATCCTACATATATGAATGTGTTTAATCATTTATATATTACATGAACATATGTTATATATTTTCAAACAATTGCATTTGAATTTTTAGACCATGTATTGTTATAAACTTATAATATTGTGCGCTTTTACATTGTATATGGTATATCAACATAACTGTAAGAAAGCTTGATTTCAATTTTCAATACCATGTAATACTCAATAAGCATCTCTATACTCAAAAAGCATTTCTGAACTTTGAACAAAACATTTTCATGAGCACAAAAAATGGCCCATTTTACAAGCTCAAACAGTACACCACCAACCAACCCTGTTTGAAACAGAAACAAGAATCTAAAATCAGATGAGGGCTTTTGTTTTACAATCCTTGTATTTGAAGAAGACAAAGTTAATAAACACATATAACACAGCAAAGGAAACACCAAGTTGACATGGATTTCTCATACACAACAAAGGAACACCAATTTAACACCGCAAAGGAAACACCAAATAGACCAAAATCGTAGAGAATCCCGCAAAGCAACAAAAAACTACCTAATCTTACTCAGTTACAAGACAAAAACACATATTCAACATTATAGACTATCAAAATTGTAAAGAATCCGAAATGCAACAAAAGTTTAATCTTACTGATTTACAAGACGAAAACACATACTTAACATTCTAAACTATGAAAATTGTAATGAAGCCACATATGAAAATAAAATTCACCTAATCTTATTCATTTACAAGAAGAAAATTAGAGGCATACCTGAATGCACTGATGATGGGTAACATTGTCATGCTGCAGCATTGAATTAGACCCTAAAAGTGAGCTCAAAACTTTAATAATTAGAAGGTAACACAAAACAGTTCACAAAAACCTTAGCATAGTTGATAAATGGTGATACAAGCAACTGAAACATGTGAACTTCTCCCTCCTAAGGTCTTTCAACTTGCAAGTAGTGATAATGATCAAATATAGCGAAGAAGAACACAAAAGGTTTCCTTGTCGGTGTTTGAGTTATCCAACTCTTCAGTGGAGAATCTTGGTTTTATGATTTTCAAGTGATGAATACTTAGAGTGTCTTCAACTCACCTGCAAATCCAATGCCAATCGAATCCACAAAATGTTAGGTTTCATACGGGAAGAAAGTGGAGGAACAATTGAAACACATTGAAGGATACTTCTGGCAAATATATTTTGGTATTTATAGTTTCAAGGGTAAATTTGGTATTACGAAAATTTCATTAAACAAAAATTGGCTTCCCGTGTTTTGTTTGAAAGCTCTTTTGGAGAAGCACCATAACCCCAGCTTCTCCTCAACGAGCTTTTAAATCTATAAGCTCTTTTGGTTGGATGATCCAAACGGACTCCAAAACAGCTTTTGGCCTTCAAAAGAGCTTTTAGGACACCTAAAAACTATGCCAAATGGGCACTTAGTAGGACTCACCTAGCAAGAAAGATATCTCACCTCAGTGTAAATTAAATTACTCTTGCAAAAAACTAAGATTTCATCGTCTATGAAAATTATGTTTTGGGTAATATAAGTAATTCTGTTATTATAATATTAGTTAAGGGTGCGATAAAGTTAAATAACAGACTTCTGGACCAGTCATAGTTAATGCTTGCTGTCAGTTGTATGATCAACTGACATGCTTCCGTTGACTTCCTTTTGCACATTGAATAATTGTATTGTTGAATGATTCATACTTGAAATGTTTCCGTTCTTTACATTGTTCGGTAAGGTAGTTGTATTCTCTTTTCTGCCCTTATGTTGTTTCATCCTTATTTTCTCATATGGTATTTGTTTCTCACTACATGAAAATCATTAGTTTTAACTTTCAATACTTTATTTTTAGTCATCTAGTAATGTCTTACTCTTATCTCTATTCTTCTTTGCAAAAGGAATGGATCATTTCAAATTTAGTTATATTAATGTGTGCCCTTAGAGCATGCGTTTATAAACTAAGATTTAATAAATATTTATTATTTATTCCTAGGAGATACATTTAATTGTGCATTGACAACTTGAAACAAGAAATTCAATTTTTGTGGATCAACAAAGGGAGTTTCTTAACCTGTACTGTTGGATCACACAATAAAAGGATCCTTTTCAAATTTCATAGTAATAATAATTGTTTGCCTGTCTCTCTTCCTCGCTCTGAGTGTGTTTTCTTCCACATTTCTATGGACTTAATTATCCAAGCATGACTGTCAATGATGACATTTAACTTAAGTTGGCTGTCTCTCTTGTGACAAATGGAAATATATGTGCAGGATTTTCTGGTTCTTGGTTTCTCTTTTATATGTATACATTCATTCACACACTCAATGTATACTTTTTTATTTTTTTGAAAGTCACTCAATGTATACATTTGTATCCTCATCATTGTCTTCTTTTTCTGATATTGATTTGCGTATTCAAAGGAATTTCCCATCAACATTCTTGTCATCATTCCTTTTCATTATTTTATTTATTTAAGTTGGGCTAACATCTTGATATTTTTTTAATTTTGCTGCTTGTTTAGACAGCTGTTTCTTTTGTTCATGTCATTCTCCTTGGCTGTGGAAGCACTTCATGCATTTATACAAGATGAATCTGAGCATAAGTAAGTCGGGTTGACTTTGATGAGTAGTATATCCGTTTTAACTTGTTTTGATGGTGAACTTGATCTTGTTTCTGAACTATTGCTAGAGAGTAGTTCGTGATTATAGAGAATAGATCTATATAATCCATTACAAAGTTTTTATTTCTTTTCTATTTTTTTCTTCTATTTTCTGGTATTGTTTTGTATTAATCAAATGTTTGGTCAATCTTGTTATCTGGTTGTAGGCATTATTTGATTGTTTCAGCGGTAACAAATTTGTTGGTAAATCTTATTGGGGTTTGGTTCTTCAGGAGTTATGCTCGCGTTAATCTTGGTAAGTGTTCATTTCTAGATGATTGAGAGGTCATGTTGACTTGAGCCAAGTTAAATGGGAATGCCTTGTATGATTTATACTGCATCCAGTGCTTATTGGAGTATATATCTCAATGTAATTTGGTTCTGTGCAATATACTTGTGAATGAGAGAAAAAAAATAAAGAACAAAGTACCAATGTTGAATTTACAGGATGGACAAAATACCCAGAACTTTTGGCAGATCAAAATTGTGTTTGTTTCTTGGAAACAACTTGAGTGCCATAAGTATTGGTATTTTACACTGGAACAAGTAAAGGAAACGGCTGATGGTCTGTTGTTGCAGTGTCAGTGATAGTGACTGCCCTTTCCCCCAAGTTATTAAGATTCCTAATCTTTGTTGGAGAATATGTAAGATTTATTCCATTTCTGTTGGAGTTGTGGGATATCATTTTGTGCTTTTTGGGGCTTTGTTTTGGCTTTTGGGGTTTGATAGTTTTGTCCTTGTGAAGTGTTATGTTTTTCCTCTTAACTTAAGGCTTTTTTAGGTGGCCTTAATGTACCACTTGTTCACTATTTTTTTTGGGTTAATAAATTCCTTGTCCTATCAAAACACCCATACTGTTGACATGAAAAGCTTCTTTTCTTTGGTCGAAGTACTGGCATCTCGGAAAGCTACCTTTATGTTTCGTTATACTATTGCAAAAACTCCCGTTTGGCGATACTTTTTTTTTTTTTTTTTGAATTTTCTTTTAGCCCAATCGGACCCATTTATCTCTGAGCAGCAACATTGCTCAATATCTTGGAAAATTTATTCTTCTAGTCAGATAAATTTTATGAAACACTAAAATAATGCCAAAAAACCGTGGAAAAATGTAAATTTTAAAATTGGTTGTTCATTTTGTAAGAAATCAATGAACATAAACATGATTCTTTATTATAGGAATGTTACTCAAGTTTTATATATAGAGCCGTGTTCATATGTTATCGGTTTCATGAGAATTATGGATTGGTGTCTAGGTCAACACTTCAGACTCTTGTAAGTGTGCAGAAATCAAAGCCTAGTTCTTCCATGTATTGGAGAGTGGTGGATTGTTGTTGTCTTCCATTTCTAGTCTGTTTGGACTCTTTGCTATATTTGTTTTATGTTGCTAGATTGCATGATTTGTGATTTTATAGTCTGGCTATGATGTATGACAAGTAACTGAGATTTGATTATTCCGGACGGGCCTTTTTTATTGGAGCCGTTAATTTGGTGGATTATGACAATGGTTCAAATGAGAGAAAAGAGATTGCTGATTTGTTTCCATAACTTTACCATTAGCGAAAGAATAATGTACTACTTGGTCATAGCTATCATGTTTGATTTCTTTATCTTTGTTCATTGCCTCATTATAGAAATTCAAGTAAAGTGATTTCCTTTAATTACTTAATGCATAGTCCTTACATTATGTGTGTTCTTATGGTGGTTGCCATTAGCATGTATCTCATCCTGGGATGCCTTGCTTATGTGACATTAAATATTTTCTGAATAGGAAACTTTTGCATGTTATATGTGGGGTTTATAATAATAATTGTTTTCATGCAGCGTACAGAATAGCAGAAGATATGAACTATCACTCAGTTTGCTTGCATGTTCTTGCTGATTCCATTCGCAGGTGTGATAATCTCTTTATGCACGTAGCTTTGCTTATGCATACTGCTTTTTGTTATTAGTTTTTTTTTTTTTTTTATTTTAAGAGGGGTGGGTGTAATTTATGAGCTTTACTTCTATATGCATCCATCTTAAGCTGGTATACACTTTTTGTTCTGCAGTGCAGGTTTGATATTGGCATCCTGGTTTTTGTCTCTCGGGTAATCCTTTAGTCATTTGTTATTTTAAACTGGCACTGAGTTGTATGTATATATAACACGTGTGTATATATTGAAGAGAAACGGATGTAATTTTTGTTTCTCCCTTTGCAGGGTTAAGAATGCTGAAGTTTTATGTTTGGGGCTAGTGTCAGCTGCTGTATTTATGCTTGTCATACCACTTTTTAAAACCACCGGTGGCATCTTGCTTCAGATGGCACCACCTAGCATTCCATCTTCAGCATTAAGCAAATGCTTGAGACAGGTATTTTTCCTTTTTTTTTTTAATTAATTTATAAGTTATCCATCATGTATTTGATGTTGTTTTGTTAACTATATTTTACTGAAAATCCTTATTGGCAGATTACATCTCAGGAAGATGTTACTGAAGTTTCTCAGGCTCGTTTCTGGGAACTAGTGCCTGGTCATGTTGTTGGTTCAATCTCAATTCAGGTGTGTTGTTGAAACTTTTATCCTATACGTTTTTGCATTGATACAGCAGATAATTAGACGATGGAATGTTGCAAAATGTTGTAACATTTTACTGTACTTGATGGAGAAATTGTAATTTAGTATTCCTATTGGTGGACGATGCTAACAGGTGAAAAAGGGAATAGATGATCGGCCAGTACTTGAATACGTGCATGGTTTATATCATGACTTGGGCATACAGGATTTGACTGTTCAAATTGACTATGATTTGGGCTAGCAATTGGTACAGATATCTTTCGATTGTTTAATCAAAAAAATAGTTTTAGATTGAAGTCCATCATCACCTGGACTGGACGTTGTTTTGTCTCACAAACATTTGTATTACCAGTAAAGGGAGATTTTGAATATTTTTCCCTTAATAGAGAAAAGGATATTTGCAACATTGATTTATGTTGTAATTAATTTATTCTTCATTGCTGAAGAAAATTTGTTGGAATGGGTGTTTCTCATACCTTGGTTTGGTTTGACTTTGGGTTTGGGATGTTCAGGTGCAGCTTATCTTGCTTCTTGTTATCTTTGTAATCAGGTTTCATTTGGTACTCTATTTCAGACTATTGAATCAAGATTCTATTGTGATACTAAAAAGTAAAAACAAAAAATGCTTGTAAACGTGTAGTTCAAGATTTTGTGCTTCAAGTTCCCATTTTACATAGCAAATCAAAAGTCTATTTTAAAGCCCCCTCAATTTTTGAGATTATTGTGAAATCTTAAATGTTTTAAGTAAATAAGTGTATTCAATATTAGCATAGTCTAATATGATTTGATTATAAATAGTATTCATTCAATCTAATAATGTTTCAAATTAATGTTGCACTTGTCACAGGTGATCTCTAAAAAAATAAATAAAAAAGAAAAATTACCTATGTTTTAAATCCATATTTTACTACATGTATAGCCACCCAAAATACTTCACTCAGCACCCAAATTGTAAACTACAACTCTTATTAATAAGGTGTCCTGCACTAAATTACTTAGATTTAAATATAATTATATAACTAAATAAACGAAGTTACACTCAAATGATTTACACCCACTATAATACAAATCCTAATATTATATTCAAAATTTAAATCAATCTCATCGTAATTAGATACAATCTGGCCATATATATACAAAATTGAAAAATAAATTAATGATAACTGAAATCATTGGCATTGGAAATTGGTACAATCAAGAGTTTTTATAACTCTGATTTGTTTTGATATATAATACAGGAGGCAATTTACAGCTCTGCAAATTCTATGTACAAATTACAGAGTTAAATACTCGTGGGCAATACTTAATCATATACAGCAGCTGGAAAAGAAGAATACTCATGGTGCGTTTACTTCACTTGAAGGAATCGGAATGAGAATCAGAATGATCTGAAATCGGAATGAAGTATCGGAATCAGAATAAGTTGTTTACTTCAACTGTAACAATCGGAATCGAAATCAACAGTATTTCTCATTAAGCTGTTTACTTTACTTTGGAATCGGAATGGATTAATTATAAGTTACAAAAATGCCCTTAATTAAAATTATGGATTAATTACAATGTACAAAATTTTGTTTAAAATGTTAGTGTTATTTTTTTATCTTGTAATTCATCATAATAAGTTAAAAAAAAAAAAATTCTTAACAATTTGACAATATCATTGTAAGCATTTTGTGTATTTATTATTTTATTTTTAGAAGAAGATATTATGTATTTATATGGTATATCAAATCATTTTTTTAAATTATATATAAAATATTACCTAAACTTTCTTAACCGTATTATTGTAATATTCTTCAAAATATAACATTTTGCACTAACACATTTTTTATGAAAACTTATAGCATATGTAAATATTTATATTTATATAAAAACAAAGGGAATAAACTTATAGCACATTTTTTAAAGAAGGGTATAAGGGACATTTTAGCTTGACAAAGGGAATGGGAATGAGATTCCCAAGTGGGTTGGGGGAATGAGATTCCCATTCCTCAACCCCAAATTGATGTGGGGTCCACTCTTTCATTTCCATTACGGAATGAATTTTAAACAATTAAACACCATCAATCAATCCCATTCCTGATTCTCATTCCCTAATCCATGAAGTAAACACACCCTCAATGTACACACACGTGAAAAAGAGATATAAAATAGTGTTTTTAAAAATTATTTTAAAAATGAAAATCATGTTGAAACCAAAAAGTGATGTAAGTATATTTGTTTTTTTTTTTTTTTTTAAAGTAAAATATTATTTAGAAAAAAAAAAAAGCAACGGTTTGTTTTGAAAATAGTGAAAATATAAAAAAGTTATATTTCACTTTCATTCTCACATTGTAATAGGTGGAAAAGTATTTTCCATTTAAAAAAGGTGCTTTTTATAAAGTAATCAATCAAAAATATTTACAAATATTATTTTAAAGTGGACCCCAATGCACAGAAAAGCGACCATACACATAAGACGAGCAGTGTAAACAAACTTAGGGTGTATTTGATATGGTTTCTTTATAATTTTTTTTAATGCTAAAAGCTCTTTTGATTTTTATTTTGTTGTGTAGCATCAATTTGAGAAAAACTGCTTAAATATTAAAAAAGGTCCTTTAAGTCATGAAACTAAAAATTCGGGCTTCTCTAATAAGCTCATTTTGGGCTTGTTTAAAGGACATAAATTGTCTTAAATGTCTTTATTAATTTTATAAATTTTATAAAAATCCCTTTGCAATGCAAAACTCAAATTTATTTTTCAAACATCTTTTTGTAATTTTTTAAAATCATCTTTCATTTTAAAATTACACAATCAAACAATATTAAACTTTTTGCTAAAAGCTTTATTTTGTAAAAACTTTACTTTAAAAGATCTATTCATAAAAACTCTACTTCAAAAGTTATACTAAACACACCTTTACACACATACTATTGACATGAAATGTTAACGAGTAAAATAATATAAAATAACGATTCAAAAGTCAATTTATATACTATTAACATGCAATAGTAAGGAATGAAGTAACAGAAAATAACGATTCAGAAGTCAAATTTATTTGAGTTAAATTGTTTTTCTTTCTATGATTTGATGGTGGAAGACATATATATATTATATATAGTAACTGAGAGGGAAAAAAGTGTAATTGAGGTGATTATTTAGTTAGGGTTAGTTATGGTACTTAAGATGATGTAAAGTAAATGATTATCTTTTAAACTATGGTGTGACTTGAGTAGAAATGAGTTAGACATGAGTGTGGGACAACTTTTGCTGTGGCTATAGCATGAGGTCGCAGTTGTGATTCCACACAAAAAACAATACTCATATTCCCCACTTGGCCTTGTCTGTTTGTGAATTCGAAAATTTTCCCTGAATGTTACGTAACATAAGTGTCATTATGACACCAGCCCAATTGCAAATATCAAATAGAGTGAGCTTAAAAAATGACTCAAGCTTTTTATAATAACAAAGCAAACAGAATCTAGTCATCTGTACATAAAGAAATTCAAGCTTGAACTACCTACAGCATTCAAACGTAAATACTACAATATTTGGCAGCTAAATTGTCTTAAACTTGGCATATTCTATGACATGCTGTTTTGATGCAATCACCTACTACTATAAAGTTGATACCATACAACTGCTGTATTCACAACTACAGCACCTACTAAAGCTCAATACTAATTTCCTCCATACTGATGAGTCCTGATTTACCTCCCAGTTAGATCTGAAAATGGTGTAAGTTGGCTTCCAGTAAGAGAATAATCTGTCCCACCGAAAGATGGAGGAATGGCAGGCCACACGAAAGAAGGCCTTTCCATTGGTACCTCCGGTGGGGGTGCTTCTCCGGAAAGAACCTGTAAAACCAACTTCATGGAGGGCCTCAAATGTGGATTCGGATGGCAACATGCCAACCCCAGAACAAGAACACGCTCCATTTCTTCCTCAGGAAACTTGCAATCCAACCATGAATCTGCAGCATCAAGAATCCTACCTTTCCTGCGAAGTTCCCATAGCCAGTGCACGATGCTATTGTTGTAATCATTCTCCTCATTCTGGTTCCCAGGCTTCCTTCCACTAGCAACTTCCAGGATCAGAACCCCAAATGCATAAACATCAGTTTCAACAGTGGCCCTGCCTGTTAAGAAAATCTCTGGAGCCATGTAACCTGGAGTTCCAGCTATCTCTTTTGTGGAATGGTGAGTCATCTGGCTTTCCTGGATCGTTCTTGCCAGTCCAAAGTCTCCAAGCCTTGCATTGTAGTCTGAATCCAGCATTATGTTGCTGGCCTTTATGTCGCGGTGAAGGACCCTCTTCTCACACCCATTATGGAGATAGTCCAGAGCCAAAGCTGTTCCCTGAATAATACTCACCCTTGTTTCCCAGTTGAGACCTGATTGTCCCATGCTTGTCTTCTCATCATGGAAAATGAACTTGTCCAGGCTTCCATTTGGCATGTACTCGTAAACAAGAAGGAGTTCACGGTTCTCATAACACCATCCCATCAGCTTTACAAGGTTCCTGTGACGGAGGCTACCTATTGTTGTGACTTCTGCAATGAATTCTTGCTTCCCCTGACGTGATGTCTTTGACACCCTTTTCACAGCTATCACCTTATTCTTCCAGGTTCCCTTATAAACTGTCCCGAATCCACCTCTCCCCAGCTTGTTCTTGGGATCAAACTTGCCTGTTGCCTTTTTAAGTTGTCTCAGATGGAACTTCCTTGGAGCCAGAGATGAGTCATTGATTTGTGCTTCTATGCTTGGATATGTATCATCAACTTGTTCATTTCTGTATCTCCTTTTCCTGTACAAGTAAAAGGCAACACAACTTGATAATAAAACCAGAACCACTGTTGCAACGACAATCCACACCCAAAACAGCTTTTCTTCACCAATATCTGAACCATCAAATTCCCAACTTTTTACACAATTTAGTTGAGTGTAAACGCTTGTTGAGGCTGCGAACCCGAGAAAAACCTTCTGTGGAAGATATGCAGAAAGGTCTATAGGCTCGGACATAACCAGATTCTTTGTGTTGTTGTGTCCAGCAAAAACAGTAATATTTTTGCCATCATATTGAACATGTACTGAAACATTTTCACCCATTGAAAGATCAATACCATAACTACTCAAAGGGACTTGTTTGATGGAATAGATACTATTGACATCCAAGCCAACATGGTTGTCGTCAATATCTTGTGAGTAGCTCTTCCTGGTGTCAAATTCTATTGCAACTATGTTGGCTTGAGAGGTTCCGTCAGTGCTTGCATTTACAATGCTGAGCCATTGTCCGTCACTGTTGTGCGGCACGTTGGTGTTGTCTGTCAATACAAAAGCCAACCCTTCACCGGCGATAACTGTCTGGTTGGAGATGTTGAGTACAAAGGTGGTGTTGAACATTGCAGGGTTCCCTTTTTTCTTCCACAGCCTGAATGATCTATCGTAGAAGGCTCGTCCTGATGTGTTTTCAATCGAAGCTCCGCGAACATCACGAGTAACTTGGATGGCGTTGAGGTATACAGTCGAGTTTTCACTGAAAATGATTCCCTTTTGATCAGGGAAGCCTGAAAAATTGAAGCTAAAGCCGCTCACTTGGGTAGAATAAGCACCCCACAAGAGGGCTGCCAGTACTACTACCATTGAAAACTTGACCACCGCGGGAATGCACATCTGTGTATCTAAAGGTTAAACACTCAAGATGGGTTCAACAAAGATTGTTGCTTGCTGTATTTGAGAAACTTATGATCACAATGGAGGAGGATTATGAAATGGTTGTCAATATTGTAATAGATTATTAGGTCAAGTTATATAGATAAATTTGAACAACAACTTCCTTGCATTTTCTGACTCTTACTTTTATTGAATTTGAATAGTTTCAATCGTGTCTTTTCTATGCCATTTCGCAAGTGAAATTATATAATGTTTATTGACTTTCATATTTTGAGTTTTGGAAGTTATTTGTATATAAGCATATAAGCCAGCTAGCTGTCTATTCTAGGGAATCTATACACCATGCTGGACGAATGCATTAGATGGAACTTTAGATATTATATAGATCAAATATTCAAAATCTATGATCGCAAAATAGCTAATTTTTTTTTAATATAAATGATAAGATAATATGCATAGATATATCAAAATTATAAATTAGAAGTTACATTGTTTGAAATAAATTTTACGTTAACTATTTATTGAAAAAATTGTTTTAATTTTCTCTTTTTTCCTTTTAAATGAACAACCATCATTGATAGAATAGCAAGAAAGAAAATAAAAGTCCTTACTTTACATATGCAGGGAAGAACAAGTATATAAGAATGTTTTCTAGAATAATAATAATAATAAAAGTCCCCATCTTGATTATTCAATAATGAATTTGGTTGGTGGCTTACTTATCTGTTAGAAGTCTGAATCCATAATAGTCAATGGAAGTAACCTTCAATGCATGTATTTCAAAACTGTTCCTAATTTCTAGATTTAAAATTTTATTTTTTTTCTTTGTCCATCCTCTGAAATATCCAAAATCATTCTAAATCAATTTATATACGTAAGTTATTAAATTTACAATTAAAACACTCTTTCATTTTCCTACTTTCCTTCTTTCTTCCCTTATTCTTTCCATTTTTTTCTTTCATTCTTCTCCAGTTCATCATCTTCCATTATTCTTTTCTTTCCTTTTTCTTTTGGTTCAATCTCCTCCACTCTTACTTTTTCATCAATGACTTCAAAATAGTTGAGCAAAAGATTTAAAGAGAGAGAGAGAGAGAGAGAGAGAGAGAGAGAGAGAGAGAGAGAGAGAGATTTATTATTCTTCATACAATATGCTCGTGCTTATACATGGAGAAAATTTTGTGTAAGAATAATTTGTAAGATCTAGATATCATTTTTTTTATTGGATCAAAATGTGTTTGTCTGTGCATGATCAAGATATGTTTCTTTGAATAATTCAATTTATCTAACCCAATATTAAACACAAAAAAAACAAGAAAAATAAAGAAAAAATACATATAAAACTTTATCATCTACATTTATTTAAGTCATATATAATTTTAATTTTATTTAATACACCATGGATTTAGATCGATAGAAAAGTATTCAATTGTCTATAAAGATTGTTAAACAACATAATTAACTACTTTATAAATAATAAAATTTGTAAAATTGAAAAGTAATTTTATTTTTATTTCCTTAAATTATCGTGTCCTCATAAATAATTTTAAATATGAATAATTTTATACTTAAAAAATTTATTTACAAAATGGTATGAGAAGTAGTTTCTTGGGTGGCATTAGCCTCACCCTCCAACAAGCCTCTTATCATGAGTGTCATCAAAGTTTTAGTAATATTGTAATGATATTTTAAAAATAAGTTTTATTATTTTAAAAATAATTTCTATTGAAAAGGGAAGACATTAAATATGATTTTGAACAAGAATTAATTCCTAATTCGGGCGTGAAGTTCATATATTTTAATATCCTACAATTTTAGTTAACGTTGTAATCACAAATAAAAAATTAAACTTCCCTTTTCTTCATTAAAATATCCAGTCAACGAAACGTGTTAATTACTAAATTAGCTATGATTTGTCCTGCAAGGACATAGTTGGGTGGTGGCTGGGGTAGGCTCAAAGCCTACCGTGCCCCACATTGATTTTTATTTTTTACTTTTATAATTATAAAATTATACATATATTAAAATTTATTAATATATTTTTTTTCATTTATTAATTATTTTAATATCAAAATAAATATATATATTTATTTCAAACCCATTACATTTATTTTCTTGTTTATATTTACATTTTTAGTTAAATATTACATATATAATAATTTTGTTTCATATAAAATTTTATTTAAGTTTTTCACATTTTTTTCTCTTATCATAATATCATATGCATAATATATTACTAAAATTTAATATCTCTTAGTATTTTTCCTAATGCACTATTTATTTTGAAGTATGATAGTAATTATGATTGTCAAAATGAAGAATATCTTTATTTAAAAAAAAAAACTTATTGATGTTATAATGTTATTATTCTACCATTTATAATCGAGAAGTTTAATAATTCAAATATCTTTAAAATCAGTTTGATTTTTTGCATTTCATGTTCCTTTCATATTTTCTTTAATCATTTTATTTTATTTTTCAAAACATATTTATTTTGAGGGAAAAGACTATCATATCTTCTCTAAGTAGGTATAACTATATTTTTTTAATTAATGAAATATTTCTATAACATTTAAGTTTATTTAAAAATTTTGTTCTAGCTCACTTTGATGTATAATCTTAACTACGTTCCTATTATCCTGCTCTTGATTTTTAATTTAAAATTGTTGATGTTATAATGCTATTATTCTATAATTCATAATTGATAAGTTTAATAATTCAAATATTTTTAAAACCAGTTTGATTTTTTGCATTTCATGGTTTGTTTTCATATTTTCTTTAATTATTTTACTTTTTTTTCAAAACATATTTATTTTAAGGGAAAAGACTTATTATATCTCCTCTAAGTAGGTACATCTATATATATTTTTTAATTTATAAAATATTTCTATACCATTAAGTTTATTTACAAATTTTATTCTATCTCACTCTGATGTATAATTTTGACTACGTCCCTATTGTCCTGCTCTTGATTTTTGGTCATATCATATTCTTGGTGGTTTTAATCTTTGATTTTTCTTATGACGTAGAGAGTTTCCTTTTCTCTACATGTCTTTCTTCGAATTTTGTATCAATTATTCAATCATGGAATTTTTTTCATTCAACGGTCCATGGATAGCCGTACAGGAAGATAATGACAATATAAGAAGATTACTTAAAATAATAAGTCATATGTGAATCCATTTGACTAAGTATTTGTTGATCCTCTGATTCAATGGCCAATTAGAATAAATTATTGAATGATGTCATCTCAATTCTCATGTCTCATTCTTGATATTTGTAATTTATAAATAACATATCTCCAATTGAAAGTTTCCAGGAATAAAATCTGTAAAATGATCACCTCCTCAAATTGATCTATCAAAATGTTACAAACAACTAGAGGTGTACCCCTACCATATAAGTTTGTTAAAAAATTAATAATATAAATTATAATTGTGCGGAAAACAATCAAGCATTCAGTTGAAATTCAATGGTTAATAAAGTGACAAGCATTGTATAAGATTTACAGGAGAAAACTGATACTTTCTGAGATTGCAGATTGAGAGTTTTACAGGGAAACAACTACTTGTGATTTCACCGATAGAGAAATAAAAGAAATTAGAGAGGTGGAACTTGAAAGATGCACAAGATAAAATTGAACAAACAAAATCAATATATCTAATAAATACATATATATCCAATTTATAAAATATGTCCTCTTTTGTTCCATGAATGAAATACCACATAAATAAATTATAAAATAAAACATAAAATTAAAATGAATGTGTGGGAGGAGAATTTTTTTTTTTTCATTTTTTTATGTTTTACATTTTAATAAAACTCCACTGTCCATCACAACTTGATGGATGGTGAAAATCTAAAGTTTATTTTATTTTATTTATAAAGCGTAAAATGGTATTTTAATTTTTCCTTTTTACTTTTTAAAAATATTTCACTTTATTTTTTCATGAAATGACCAAAATAACACTTGTTGTGTATAAACTTTAATATATGGTTTATTTCATTAACTTAATAACGATACTTTTATTAAAACTTTGTTTATATGGTCAAAATCAAGATTAATAGAACATGATAAATTTCTTTGATTTTTTTTTTTTTATTTATGATTCAACTACAAAGGTAAATATAACTTACATATAAATAAATAACATTAAAAAATCAAACAAGTATTTATCAAATTATCATAGGTCTAAAATTTGTGCTCCCGATCAAGTCGTAACTCGATTTGGTTCGACTATTGACCTTAAATGATAATTTCACTTTGGTTCAGTAGCTAACCCAAATTGAGTTATACTATCAGGTCACATGCTAACCCAACAAGAAATTTAATATTATTATGTTATGGTCTGACCTTAATTGGGTCCGTAATTGACCCGATGAATATATTGTTCATTACGTTTGATGTTCACCTGATTCGAGTCAGAAACTAATCCTATGGTTAAACAATCTATTGGGTCAATTCTAACCTGACATTTGGTCAGAAGCTATTTCGAAGTTAAAAATCTTAATCTGAATCAAGTCATAGTTTGACCTAATGAACTGATATCCTTATCAAGTCAAATGTCAACTTAAATTTGAGTTTCTTTTTGACCCAATATTGAGTTAGAAGTTGACCTAAACTTTTTTTTTTTTTTTCTTATTCCTCCCTTTTCCACTCATTTTTCCTAATAAACAACTTTCACAATTATTTTTTCAAAGTAAAAATGTAATCTTTAATTGAAAACTAACCTTTTCAATACTTGTTACAATTTCTTTAACTTTTCATGCATCTAAGAGTAAATGTGGAAAACTGTTATTTTGTTTAAGTAAAATTATGTTAGAAAAGAGGTTAATGTTGGGTTGATATGGTTTGAATGATGTGTTTCATTAGTTTTAATTCAATTTAAATTTTGGTTGGTGAAAAATTAATGAATTGTATTAATGTGATGGTTTATATTTGTTGACGTTCGGAAACGGTCAACCCATAAATTCTGGGGCCCAGACTGCGAGCGAGGTAATTAAAGGGTGATAACGGTAACGGATGTGTGATAAATGAGTAGTAAATGTGGTTTAAGGTTGGTGGAGCTTAATTAAGGTGAAGGAATGTTGGTCGTGGTAGTTAGGTGAGTTTAATGAGATGATTAGCGAAGACAAGAGGGAGAAGGGAGAATGCAAAACACAAGGATTTTTACGTGGTTCGGCGATTGCGCCTACGTCCACGGCCACTCTGATGTAATTCCGGCAGAGTGACGGTACTCTAATATTGTTTAGCTTCCCTGTATAGTAAAGATCCCCCCTATTTATAGAGAGAGGGAGATAATGAACAAAAATACAAAAGAATGTAATACACGTTAACATTCTGACAATCTCAACTAATCCTGACATAAGCCATGCTTCATTTAATGTAAAGGTGATGATTGCTCTCTTCCTGCACACGTCTGCATTTAATGCACCAGGAGAGGTCTTTCCTTCATTAATTGCATAGCCGCCGCATTGAATGCTTCTGGGTAATTGTGGATGGTTTCCGACGGGAAATCATGAGAGTTGGTGACTTTGATGACTTGCTGCATACGATATCCCCTGAATAAGCTCTCTGGTCAATCAGGTTGAGCGTGCTGTAGAGGCTCAGACGTGGCCAGGAGAGGTGGTCAGGCGGTTTGGAGATTTCTGCGGGCTCGCGACTTGAGCGGTCTCGCGAGATGAACGAGATGGTGACGTGGACACAAGGTACGCTTGGGCGAGCTGGAAGCTATTGCGAGCTCGAGACCTGAATGGCCTCGCGGGCTGGTCGGGCTTGCAATTGCGACCTGATGCTCGGGTCTTCTGGGCTTCTGCCCCTATTCAAGTCCATTGGGCTTACACTGGCCCATTTAGTCAAATTGAGAGAATGGACATAACACAAGCCCCCCAGCTCTCAGTGCGGCTTGCAGACTGAGAGTTGATTTAAATATACGATTGGCTCCTATTTACGAGCTTTCAGGCGCCGTTATAACTTCTGTTTTGTAACCGCTGACATGTGGCGTTCATGCAGACGTCGGAGCCACAAATGTGCCTTGGGACCGTATACATTAAATGCGCACATCTTGTAACTGACATTGCACGACGACACATGACCGAGGCTGGTGTTGGGCCGTTGGATTTTTGGCGGTTATGCTTTTATGCTGGATCGGACGATTGAGGGATGGATGTCTGAGTCTATACAATCCAGATGTCTTTTCCGATTCCCATTTTCGCTTCTTCGATACGACACTAACACCCCATTTTCACCATTTTCTTCTCTGCTTCTTCTGCATTTCTTCCACCTCTTGACAACTTCTCCGGACTTCGTTGCTTCAGAGATCAGTTACCATCTCCAGCACGCCATTTCCAGCACGAGCAAGGTAATTCCCCCTGATTTCGCTTTTTCATACCTTTTGAAGGTTTGCTTCTGGTCTGTGGTATCTGTTTTTTGTTTTCATGCCATGTTTGAGGATCGCCATGCGTCTGCTTTGTATTTAGAGCTTTTTGTACTTCTTGCTTGAATTTCTGTGTTCATTAGGGACGACTTGGCTGTCAGCCTGAGTGTCCCATACCATTGTTGAGCTGTGAAGTCCGTTTCTGGACTTTTCTTGCTAGGAACTGTACTTTGTGGATTGTTTGCGTTGTGCTGGTTCATTTAGAACATTTGACATTTGTTGACGTTGCTTAAGATTCTGACTAGAATGTCCTTGTACTGTCTGATAGGGTACCTGTAAACATAGGGTTAGCGACGTAAACATTAGGAAGACATAGTACCTGTTGGGCCTACGTGTATGGGCATTCATAGCCTTTGGTGGCTAAGTGTGCGACCTGATGCATAGGATAGTAGCTTTAGGAACTTCTTTCTATAGCTTGCTAGGCTCAGCATGCTATAAGCGTTCTGATGTCGTTCCTCCTGTGCTGTAGATGTCAGGTCGCTCACGTACTGGTCGCGTAGGGCTTCTTTTTCTAGGGGGCAGGTAAGGCGCCAGGCTAGAGAAACTGAGGCTGTGACCTTGCGAGCTAGCGAGTCTACCGAGGAGGTCGCAGGAAGGGATGAGGCTGTAGAGAGGGAAGCCCGACATCCCTTTATTCATACGCCTTCGAGCACGACCCTTTCGATGTTGGAAGCTTGGGCTCGAGATTTCAGCTTCCCCATGGGGTGCCGAGCTAATGTTCCCAAGGCCAGTGATCGGGCTGCGAATCCACCTGAGGGCTTCGTGGTGATAAGTCGCGAGCATATAGAGTTTAGGTTTAGGTTTCCAGTCCCCTTCTATCTCAAGGACTTGCTGAACGATCTGGAGCTCGCCCCTTTTCAGTTGACCCTGAACTCGTATGCATACATAACTATCTTGACCACGACGTTCATAAAACACGGGCTCGGGCCTCCTACACCTTGTATTATTCGCGACCTTTTTAACTTCAAGGGGACCCATAAAAAGGACGCCTCGCGAAGGGACGGGCTCTACTACGTTACACCCCGTCAATCCTCCCAATATAGGGCATATCTGCCCCAAGACTGCACCAAGTCCAACGTGGGGGAATATAAGTCTCGCTGGGTTCTGGTCACATGTACTTCGCTCGGGGGTCTGCACAACAGGAGTTTCGTGCTGGATCCTGGTAGTCAAAGACTTGTAGCCCATAGTTACATATTCACAAGGATAATAACATATATATATATACATATATATTTTTATTGTTATTATTATTATTTATTTATTTTTAACGGGCTTGTTTTTGCTTTGCAGATGTCGCTGCCCCTAAGTACGAGCTTGATGATGATGAGCTCGCGATTTGAACGCTTACGCGGTGGCCAAAAGACCAAGCGACGATTTCTTCCCCACGACTGGCGAGCTGGTAGAACGGGGCCTCGCACCACCTGCCACAGGTCCCCTTTTGAACCTAAATAAGGACCTGGGGATACGAGGAGAAAGAAGTGAAGTTCGCTCAGTCTTCGCTGCCCCTGAACAGTCCGAGTTAGAACCACAACCTTTGCCACAGGATTCCTCGAGCACGTCCACCAGCACATCTTCGGACGATATGCGAAGGTTCGCGCTGTCCGTTCCTCCCGTCAGATCGGTTCCACCGTCCAAGTCGCCAGAGGTCGTTGACGTGGATGATACTTCTTCGGACCCTTCTCGGAGAGTGCTTTCTCAGCCCGCTGCAGCTGCTTCTCCTCAGGTCAGGTCGGTGGCAACACCTCAGAAGCGAGCTGCTCCATCTGGAGGGGAAAGTCCTCCCCTAGCAAAGAGGACTGGGGTTTCTGTCGAAAGGGGCTCAGTTTCACCGGAGTCTGAGACCTTTATCAGGAAGAGGAAAGGAAAGGTCATAGCTAAGCCCCCAGCCCCAAAGTGCAAGGGCGTCGTTGAAGTTCGCAAGCCCGGGGCAGTCGTTATTGGCAGGGAGCCGAGCACTGGGGCACTTAGGCGATCTGCAGGGTCTGCTGGGGAGTCGCAGGCAGATTCAGGGCTGCACCCTGACGTGGCGAGGGAGATGGAATATTTCAGCAGCTTCGTGGATCTCGTGCCTGAAGTCATGGGGAAGCGTAACCCGAAGCTGCAGAAGCCTGAGATCGCAGGTCGGACACTCGTGGGCTATACAGCCCGTCATGCAGCGCTGGTAAGACCCAATCTCCTTCGCACGCTCTGGTTTTCCTTTACTTCAATTTCTAACCCCTTTTTACCTTTTCAGTTGGGCATGACAGCAATGAAGCTGATGAAAGAGATTGACGACTAGCTTAGTGAGAAGGAGGCTTTCAGGCTGGCCAAGGAGCAGTTTGAGGAGGAGAAGGAGATGTTGCAAAATGAAGTAAATCTCCTCCAGGACGAGCATGGAAAGCTCGATGCCAAGCTCCGAGACGCTGATGTAGCCTTGTCACAAGAAATTGCTCGTAGGGAGGCGGCTACCTCTGAAGTCAGCAAGGCCCATAGCGAGCTGAAGCAAGTCAAAGGCGAGCTGAGTGCTGCACAGAAGAAAACAAAGGTTGTTGAGAATAAAGTAAAACAGCAACAACAGGAATTGGCTTCAACCAAGGAAAAGCTTGTCGGGGTAGAGGAGAAGTTGGCTCAAACCGAAGGGAACATTGCAGCCCAGATATCCCAAGAGCGGGACAAGGCCACTTCAGAGAACGAAACGGCTTTCTTATTCACCATATGCGAGCACTACCCAGACCTGGACTACTCCTTCTTTGGGCCGCCCGCTGTCGAGGCGATACAGGAGTTTGTGGAGCACGCTGCCAGCATTCAGGGCGCGCAACCAGCATTCAGGGCGCGCAACATGGTGGTGTTTCCCCTGTTCCTCTAGCCGATCCATCTGCTGTCCCAGTCCCTTCACCAGAGTAAGCCCATGAGGGACCTCCAGCTTCCGAGGATCCACCAGCGTCGGAGCCCCCAGCATAAGCCTCCGCTGATCTTCCTGCTCTTGAAGATGTCCCTGCACTAGAGCCCCCAGTAGAAGCTCCTTTTGATCCTCTAGCTCTATCAGACGCACCTGCTAGCGCCTAGGATGGACATTTCAGTTTTATTTACTTCTTTCATTTCGCCTTGTTTGGAATATTCAAACTTTTTTTTTTCTTCTCGTGAGGACTTGATGAGCAATCAATGGGTTTAAGTAATAAACGCATTATAACAAGGATATCAAAATTACTAAGTAAATCACAATCGTGTAAATTACGTTAACTTACGAACTCGCTACCTGCAGCCAATCATACCGCTAATTGTATGTTAGCTCGTAAACGTTTAAATTTGCAGACAGCTCAATCGAGCAAAGTATTTGATCATGCAAGGAACATAATTGGGCGACTCCTAAAGAATAGGCACGAACTTACAACTCGTGGGGTGCCCGTTCTGAACTTTCTTACCTTATATCTTGCACTGGCGTTTAGTGCGTTCGAGAGTGGCATTTTCCCGAACTTTGAAATTTCATTTTGTTGTAGTACTTGTAACTCGGGGTTATGCCATCATCATGGGTGGCCCCTTTTGCGAAGTCGCGAGGCATTTTTATATTTGAGAGCCATGGCCATATCTCCTCCCGCGAGGTCGCGGAACAATTCTTTTCGCGAGGTCGCGAGGCATCTTTATATTTGAGAGTCGTGGCTATAGTCCCTCCCGCGAGGTCGCGGGGCAATTCTTTTCGCGAGGTCGCGAGGTATTTTTATATTTGAGAGCCGTGGCCATAGCCCCTCCTACGAGGTCGTGAGGCAATTCTTTTCGCGAGGTTGCGCTAAGATATATAGCTCAGATTTGAATGTGGCAATGAGCCGTTTACAGGCAGAGAGCAAGCGTTGTGAGAAGCATCCGCAACAATCGCGCCTGTATTACATCTACGAGTGCAGGTCGCAGGATATAGCGATTACAAGCTAAAAAAATGAGCCTTGTTACTTGTTGATGTAAACTTCTCCAGCATGGATGATATATTTAGGCTGAGCATCGACTAACGAAGAATCCTCGAATGAGATTTGTTGGCATTTCTTGCCAGATAATATATATGTAGCTTTGGCGAGCATTTATGCAAGTGTTTTGGTTGCAAGTGATTCCTTGGATGTTTGCACAGATATCTTCACGGAATAATAATGTACATAATAATAAACTGTAGCTCATTTTCTTGATAAAGAGATTTCATTAAATTCGCTATTTTCAACATGTACATTTGCTAGTTCAACCAGTTTGCTTTCTGCATAAGATGTAGCACATACAACAGAAAACCAGTGAAAGTATTTTTTACAAACGATTGTCAAAGCAAATCATGCACAAAGTTAGAGCGGGCTGACAGTTTATTTTTAGGTATAGTAGGGCCGAAGGTGCTCAGCATTCCAGGCTCGGGGTAACTCTGATCTATCCATGTGGGCTAAGTGATAGGCACTGTTTTCCAGACTCTTCTTGATGAGATATGGCCCTTCCCAGTTAGGTCCGAGTGCTCCATCACTTATCTTGCGAGCTCCGGGAGGACTAGTCTCAGGACGAGGTCATCTGCCTTGTAGCTCCGAGCTCTTACCTTCCTGTTGTAGTACTTGGCAACTCTCTGCTGGTACACTGCTACTCTCATGCGAGCTGCCTCCCTTGCCTTTTCAACTAGGTCCAAACTGGCAGCGAGAAGTTGGTCATTGTCCTCAGGTCCGAATGAGGCTCTTCACTGGCTGGTGACTTCGAATTCTACTAGGATCATGGTCTCTGTTCCGTAGACCATGGAAAATGGAGTTTCACAAGTACAGCTGCGAGCTGTGGTCCTGTACGCTAAAAGGAATTTCTGTAACTCGTCCACCCAGACTCCCTTCCTAGCCTCTAACTTGGTCTTCAGAGTTTGTTTGATGATCTTGTTCACAGCTTCGACTTGACCGTTGGCTTGAGGGTGGTCCACAGCTGAGAAGCTTTTCACGATTCCGAACTCGTTACAGAAATCTATAAACTGCTCGCTGGTGAACTGCGTCCCATTGTCTGTCACAAGCTGTTGAGGAATTCCGAACCTGCAGACGATGTTGTCCACACAAACTTCTCTATCTTCGAGGTGGAGATCTCCGCCAGCTCCTTAGCTTTGGCCCATTTGGTGAAGTAATCCACAGCAACTACAGCGTGCTTGCAGCTTCCTCAAGCTATGGGTAAGGGTCCGATGAGGTCCATTCCCTAGATTGCAAAAGGCCACGAACTCACCATCTGTTGGAGGTAGGCTGGTGGAGCTCGTGGGATTTTGGCAAACCTCTGGCACTTATCACACTTCTTCACTAGATCTATGACATCCTGCTTCATAGTCGGCCAGTAGAACCCCTGCCTGAGGGTTTTCTGATCTAAGGATAATGCTCCTGCATGGTTCCCACAATGACCTGCATAAATATCCCTCAGCACTGTTTCATAGTCCTTATCATCTATACATCGCAGCAGCGGGGTCGAGAATCCCTTCTTGTACAGCCTGTCATCATAAATGCAGTACCGGGCTGCTCTAGCTCGTAAGCGGCGAGCTTCCAGCTTGTCCTCCGGCAGCTTCCCCTCCTGCAGGTAGCCTAATAATGAGCTCATCCAGGAGTTAGGCCGGACTTGCATGAACATCATTACCTCTTTGTTCTCAATGCTTGGAGTCGGTAGAAATTCCACAGGTATAGACTCCAGGAGATCGGCATCCTGGGAGGTCGCCAAACGAGCTAGGGCATCTGCATGAAAGTTCTGAGCCCTGGGGATTTGATTCACTTCGATTCTCGGGAAATCCCCCAGCAATTCCTTGGCTCTTTGGAGGTATTCTGACATCTTCTGACCCCTGGTCTGGTACTCTCCTTGGACATGGCAAACGACAAGTTAAGAGTCGCTGAAGACCTTCACTTGCTCAGCTCGCACCCCCTTTGCTAGACGGAGTCCGGCTAGCAACGCCTCATACTCGGCCTCATTGTTGGTCGCCCGGAATCCAAACCTTAAGGCATTAAGGATCTTGTGGCCTTCTGGGCTGATTAGCACTATTCCAGCCCCTGAGCCGTGCTCGTTGGAGGATCCATCCACATACAGTTCCCAAGTTTGTCCCCCTGCTAGCTCATCCTGCTCTGGTACTGGCCCTGTAAATTCAATAATGAAATCCGCAAGGGCTTGGGTCTTGACTGTTGTTATAGGCTTGTACTCTATGTCGAACTGGGCGAGCTCGATGGCCCATTTGAGGAGCCTGCCTGAAGTGTCTGCTTTCTGGAGGATTTGACTGAGGGGATATTGTGTGAGGACCTCTATCTGATGAGCCTGGAAGTAAGGACGTAGCTTCCTCGAGGCGGTCACCAGACAGTATACGAGCTTCTCCATCTGTGAATATCGAGTCTCCGCGTCAACCAGTCTCTTACTGATATAGTACACTGGCAACTGCATCTTCTCTTCTTCTCTCACTAAGGGTGCACTCAAAGCATGTTCGGACACGCCCAAATACAAGAACAATTTTTCTCCTTCATTTGGCTTGGATAGAAGGGGAGCTTGGCCCATGTATTCCTTCAGCTTTTGGAATGCTTCTTCACAATTCTCAGTCCATTCGAAGTTCTTGGCCCTCTTTATTGCTTTGAAGAAGGGCATGCACTTGTCAATAGCCTTTGAGATGAATCGGCTTAGGGTCGCGACCTGACCGCTGAGTTTTTGCACATCCTTGATTCTGGAAGGGGATCTCATTTCCATGAGCGCTATGATCTTCTCCGGATTGGCCTCTATTCCCCTGCTATTCGCCATAAAACCAAGGAACTTACCAGATGCTACCCCAAAGACACACTTCAAGGGGTTCAACTTCATCCGATAGTTCCTGAGGACTTTGAACGTTTCATCTAGGTCGCGGACATGATCTGCGGTTCTCTGGGACTTCACCAGCATATCATCTATGTACACCTCCATCGTCTTCCCAATCTGCTCTTGGAACATGGTGTTGACCAGCCGTTGGTAAGTCGCCCCTGCGTTCTTCAGCCCGAATGACATCACCCTGTAACAATACAATCCCCTATTAGTAACAAAAGAGGTGCGCTCTTCGTCCTCTGGGCTCATGGGAATTTGGTTGTATCCTGAGTAGGCATCCATGAAACTCAGGAGTTGGTGCCCTACTGTCGCATCTACCAGCTGGTCAATCCTGGGCAATGGGAAGCTATCCTTTGGGTAGGCCTTGTTCAGGTCGGTAAAGTCGATACACGTCATCCACTTCCGGTTCTTTTTCTTTACCAAGATCGGATTCGCGACCCAAACCGGATAACGTGCCTCCCTGATGAATCGATTGACCAGCAACTTCTCGACTTCCTCCTTCAGAGCTGCATAGCGTTCTGGGGTCATTGGTCTCCTCTTCTGGTGGACTGGTTTGCGCTGGGGATCTACATTCAGTCTGTGGCACATGACATCAGGATCTATGCCCACCATGTCTTCGTGATTCCAGGCGAAGACATCAAGATTCATCTTTAGGAAGGCTGCGAGTTCAGTCTTCACCTCTGGTAGTAAGTCTCTCCCTACTTTTAAGCACCTCTTTGGGTCTGCCCCACTTACTTGTACATCTTCTAGCTCTTCAACAGGTCCTGTAGGCTTATTTGCGTCCACCTCGCGAGGATCAAGGTCGTTGCTCACCCCTGCTTCAGAGATAGCTTGTGGTTGGCCCCCAGAAACCAAATTTACCTTCTTTCCTCGGACCCCCATCTCCACCGCGTCTTCATAACATCGCCTGGCCAGGTGCTGTTCTCCCTTGACACAGCCTATTCCGTTGGGAGTTGAGAACTTGACCGTCAGTGTCCTGGTGGAGGTGACCATATTCAGCTTGTTCATCGAAGGCCGCCCCAAAACCACGTTGTATGCTGATGGACTGTTGATAATCAAGAAGTCGGTAAGGGCTGTAGTTTGTCGGCCCGGCTCTCCAAGGGTGAGAGGTAGTCTGATCTGACCCACCGGTATCACTGCATCTCCAGTGAAGCCATAGAGGGGTTCTGGTGAGGGTGTCAACTGCTCAGCTCCCAGCCCCATCTAATCATAGCAATCTTTATACATGACATTGACCGAGCTGCCAGTGTCGATCATTATCCTCCGTACTTCGACATTACTGATCTGGGCCCGGACTACAATCGCATCGTTGTGGGGCCAGTGTACTCCCCTCGCGTCCTCCTCCGTGAACACAATGCTATCCGAGGATGCCTTGGCCCTTTTGGTGGGTCCCTCAGCTCCTCCATATTTGCCAGCAGGGTGTGGTTGGCCTCCCTCACGTACCTCTGGTGCGACCCGTTTGAAGTACCTGCCATATGAGGCCCACCATAAATAGTGAAAATTGTTCTTACAGCGGGCTCGCGCTCGGGCTTCGGAGCTTGCCGAGGCTGCTGCTGCTCGGGCTGCTGGTCTTGGTCCCAAGATCGTTGATGTTGAGGTCGTCTGCCAGCAGGTTGTACAACATACTCCTCTAGGCGGCCTCGCCTTATCAACTCTTCAATGACGTCTCTTAGTTGCCAACAGTTTGACGTATTGTGCCCGTTCTCATTATGGTAGGCACAGTACTTCCTCGGGTCCCGACGTCGATTGGGAACTCCTGTAGGGGTGGCTTCCCAAAGTTCTCCCTATTTCTCTCCGTGGCGAAGATCCTGTCTTGTCTATCCAATAGCACACTATAGCTCCATATCGACTCTGATGCCGAGGTCGCTCCCTCTTTGGCTCAGGTCTAGCCCGCTTCGTCACAACATTGGCAGACTGATGTCTCTGTTCCCCTGGCCTATCTCCGCCATGGCTCTTCCTCTTCTCGCGATGGGAACTGCTCGCTTCACCCCGCTGACTGCTGGGTTTCTTGGCTCCAAAGGCTTCTTCCCACCTGATCTCCTTGGCAGCCCTTTTATAGAACTCCCTTAGATCCTTCACCGGGATTTGTAGATGCTTTCGTATAATTTCCCATCATTCCTGAGTCTTGCATAAATGGCTGTCAGAATACTCTCGTCAGAGGGCGTTTCCACATTACTCACCTCCTTTCTGAACCGAGTGATGTAGTCCTTCAGGGATTCGTTGTGCCTCTGGAAGATAATGGCGAGGTAACAGGGGGGCGCGAGCTGCTTCCTTAGGGCCTTATATTGATCCAGGAATTTCTTTTGACAGTCTCTCCAGCTCCCGATGCTACGGTCTGGAAGGCCTTTAAACCAAGCTCGTGGAGCATCCCCCAGAGTAGCCGGGAACACTCGGCACTTCACCAATGGGTCATCCGTCTGGAGATCCATCTGCACATTGAAGGCATCCAGATGGTCATATGGGTCAGTCCTGCCGCTGTATGAAGGAATGCTCGGGAGCTTAAACTTTGCTGTGAGGGGTGCTGTCTCAATCTCCTGAGTAAATGGCACCTCGCAGTCATCTCGCTCTTCCCTGTTCCGGCCTCCAGGTCAAGCCTCCAAATGTCGGACCCTTCGCAACAATTCCTCTACCATCGGGTCTTGGGTTAAAGATCGCCGATTGAGGTTCCATTCACTCGTGCTCTCCTGCTCCCCCAAGTGATAGTCCTGCGATCTGCTCTCCTCACCGATGGCTCCTACACGCCTGGCGGCCCTTTGCGGCTTGGGCTCATGACCTGTACGGCGCTCGCGAGCTCGTTCCTGCCCGCGACTACCTTCCACGTACCTATCGCCTTTGTGGCTCACCCTCTCCCTTATCTCATCCGGGCGAGGTGAGATTTCTCGCTCCTGGTTCCTTCTCCTGGCTCTCATTGGGTTTAGGTTTGAGGAGCGAATTGATTCTTCCGTCAGCGACCTATCCCTGGCAGCTACTCCCTTTGGAGTTGGGATTTCTTCTGAAAGCTGCTAGCGAGCTCTCCTCGGCCAGCGCGGCCTCCACCTGTCTTTGCACAGTGCGAGCTTGGACTTTTACCAACACCCTGATCGTCGCTGTCAACTCCTTTACTGTATTTTCTAGAGCTCGCTGGCGCTGCTGCCATTGCTGAGCGACCTCGTCTCTGGAAGGCGAGGTGATCTGCTGATCTTCTCGAACTTCAGGTCGCTCATCTGCCACTTCGACACTCCTCGTCGCCCTGATTCTAGCCATAACAAACAAATGTAAGTAAATGCGAAGTAGCAACTGGAGAAAGATTATCAGGTCGCTGTTGGGCCCTCCTTCTAGCGTCAAAAGATGTTGACGTTCAGAAACGGTCAACCCAGAGATTCTGGGGCCTAGACTGCGAGCAAGGTAATTAAAGGGTGATAACGGTGACGGATGTGTGATAAATGAGTAGTAAATGTGGTTTAAGGTTGGTGAAGCTTAATTAAGGTGAAGGAATATTGATCGTGGTAGTTAGGTGAGTTTAATGAGATGATTAGCGAAGACAAGAGAGAGAAGGGAGAATGCAAAACACAAGGATTTTTACGTGGTTCGGCGATTGCGCTTACGTCCATGACCACTCTGATGTAATTCCGGTAGAGTGACGGTACTCTAATATTATTCAGCTTCCCTGTACAGTAAAGATCCCCCTATTTATAGAGAGAGGGGGATAATGAACAAAAATACAAAAGAATGTAATACACGTTAACATTCTGACAATCTCAACTAATCCTGACATAAATCATGTTTCATTTAATGTAAAGGTGATGATTGCTTTCTTCCTGCACATGTCTGCATTTAATGCACCAGGAGAGGTCTTTTCTTCATTAATTGCATAGCCGCCGTATTGAATGCTTCTGGATAATTGTGAATGGTTTCCGACAGGAAATCATGAGAGTTGGTGACTCTGATGACTTGCTGCAGACGATATCCCCCGAATAAGCTCTCTGGTCAATCAGGTTGAGTGAGCTGTAGAGGCGCAGACGTGGCCACGAGAGGTGGTCAGGCGATCTGGAGATTTCTGCGGGCTCGCGACTTGAGCGGTCTCGCGAGATGAACGAGATGGTGACATGGACACGAGGTATGCTTGGGCGAGCTGGAAGCTATTGCGAGCTCGAGACCTGAATGGCCTCGCGGGCTGGTCAGGCTTGCAACTGCGACTTGATGCTCGGGTCTTCTGGGCTTCTGCTCCTGTTCAAGGCCATTGGGCTTACACTGGCTCATTTAGTCAAATCAAGAGAATGGGCATAGCAATATTAATTTGGGGTACTTTGTGAAAATTTCGGTTTTACAATGATTTGGAAATTAGTTCTTTAGTCATTCTTTAGAAACTTGGCCGAGTAGGCCAAGTTTTTGGCGAGAAATCTTGGATCAGCGTTTTCCTCGGACCAAATGATTAGTCATGACTCACCCCAAACCACCATGCTTTTAAAAAAAAAAAAAAATCCCACCATCTTGTTTCCTTCAATTAAGCCACTTGAACCCAAACCAAAATATGAAGTTCTAATATGAATCCCCCTACCAAAATTGATCCACAACCAAACAAAAAGTAGAAGAAATATAAATTTAATTCAAAAACATATTAAACCGCTTTTCTTGCGGCGGCGGTGAAAAAGGACTAACACCGAACCAGAAAGACGAGATGGTGGTGGTCGTGGAGGTTGTGAGATTGGTGGTGTAGGGTACTTAAAATGGTGGTTTAGTGAAAAGAGGAGAGAGAGAGAGAGAGAGAACAATAGTTAGAGAGAGGGTTGGATGCGGTGGTTTGAGAGAGAGTGAGAAGAAGAGAACCGATAGGATTGGTGTGGAAAGGCATATATATATTATGGTTTATTACATAAACTTTCTTGAGGTTTGACAAAATTTAATAGTCAAAGTATCAATTTGCCCCTAGCGTTTGAAGAAATATAGATTTATGTTTAAAAATTTTTAAAAATTATAATTTCCTCCACCCCCCCTCCTTCCTGAAACAGTGCTTTCAGAGTACTCATCGATTACTCGTTGAGTAACTGATTACTCGCTGCTTACTGGATCATCGATCGAGTTATGAGTAACGAGTTTTGGAATCATACTTTCGAAAATGTCATTGTAGGAGCCTGCTTTTGTGTAACTGTTATTTTGACTTTGAATTTCAATTTCACTAAAAATAGTTTTGAGACCATTTTACCTTTATTAATGAGATTTATGGATAGTCTTGCCTCTTGTGAGAAATTCCTCTTAGATTTGAATTAAGTTGTACTTTGTTGGTTTAGAGAGAGAAATTGTTGTCGATGACTAAAGGGAGAAGAACAAGACTTCCATTAAGGTTTTTTGGAGCTAGAATCCATTGTAAAATGTAATTTTCATGACTTTTATTCATGATTTTCATTGTTAAACATTGTTTTTGGAAGAAATGGTATGGTCTATTAGTAATGGGGCATGTTTGTGATGCCAATGGTGGGGGGTTTTTTTTTTTTATTATTATTAAATATATGTTTTGATGAAGAACTTTGTGGTCTTATTTACTTTTGGGTTTGATTTTCTGTGATGATGATGGGTTTGATGGATATATATATATATATATATATATATGATGGTTGTTGATGAATTTGTTTGATTTTGTGTTTGATAGATAATTGTTATGTTGAGAGATCGTTTTTTTATGTTCGATAAATATGGGTTGGCATTTGATGATATTGTGTTCAATAGATAATAGTATCTGAGAGATGGTGGATGTGTTTGATAGATAGTAGTGTCAGAGAGATACTCATTATGTTTGATACATAGATTGTTTCTTTGTCTAATCGATAGTTGTTGTGTTCGATAGATGGTTACTGTGTACAATAGATATGTATTGTTTTCGATAGCTGTATTGTATTTGAGAGATACTTCTTATTCTCGAGAGGTAGCTGTGTTTGATGGATAGTTGATGTGTTCGGTAGATATGGGTTATGTTCGATATACAGTTACCGTGTTTGATAGATATGTATTGTGTTTGCTAGATAGTTACTGTTGTTGGGAGATAAGGAGTGTGTTTGATAGATTTGGACCGGTTTCAATAGATATTGCCTGTTTTCCATGTCAAATATATATAGTAATTCTATGATCAACACCTCCTAATTTTTTGATCAAATAATCTCAAATGTAGATTAGATTTAATGTATAGAAATAGAAAATAATCTCAAATAACTTGTGACATCTAACAATTCTTGATTGGGACTTGATAGGTGGTCTACTGGCCTCGTGGAGCTATTCCTGTGTAGTCATTCGGAAGAGGGTTGGGTGGTGGTAGTGATGAGGAAGGTGAGTAGAGTCTATAGAATGAAGCAGTTGTGGTGGTGGTTCTTGATGGTGAAAAAGAGAGAGTTGGATCTGTAATGAAGCCTTGTTTGATCATTGTAGACACTTTTTTAGTCGATAATGAAGGAAAAAAAAAATCAAATCGTTTTGAAAGAGATGGGATTTTCTTGATGATCAAGAACAAATATTTTCTAGGAAAGTTGAGATATTAGTTTTTTTGAAGGAAGAGCACCAAGTGAATGAATCTTGAGAGAGAGAGAGAGAATGCAGCGAGATCGAGAGGAGGACGAGACCGTCTTTCTCGCCTTCGACTTCCAGCTTCGTATCCTCCGATTAGGGTTGAGAACACGATCTGGGTTTGTCGACGTCTGGAATTGGTCGACTTGGAGATTCCTAAGCCTAGACTACAACTCTGATAATAAATAAGAATGAATGATGATGAAGGTTGGTAAAAACAATTAAGAAACAGTTAAAAATGAAGAAAGAAGAGGAAGAATAATGCAAAGACAAAGATTTTTACGTGGTTCGACAAGTTTGCCTATATCCACGGGTCACTCTGAATATATTTTGGCAGAGTGATGGTAATACTAGCTTTACTTCTTCTTTACAAATGATTTCACCCCTATTTATAGAGAGAGAGATTACAATTGAGTGTTATACACGTCAAAAAGCTATAATTACTTTAACTATTCTAATTTGACCACACTGCATTAATTGCTACTGCACTAATCATTCTTACATGACCATGCTTGCATTAAATGCTCATGTAAAGTCTTTGTTGTATTAATTGGCCGTCATAGCATTAATTACTCATTGGGATCCGGAATTACATTGATCTCACTAGCATCAGATCGGGAAGTATGAATTCAAGAATTCAACTTCTATAAGATCACCTGGAACGAGTTTGGGCAAGTTGACATGCTAACTCTCGCGAGCTGAGGATGCATTAAGGTAGATTTGGCATAGGCACGAGCTGAAGAAACCAACGAGCTCGTCATTACGACCTGAGTACTGGGCTTTTTGGGCCCTTTGTCACTAGGCTCAACCTATGGATCTTCAGCAGCCCATTTTCCCATGTCGTGAAAACGACTATAACAGTAGCCCTCTAGCTCTCAGTACGATCTGCGGGCTAAGAGCTGATCATGCTAATTCAAATAACCGTTTGTGAGTTCAAGAGATGTCGTTTCAACTTCTGACCCGTTACTTTGACACATTACGACCTCTTGGGTATCGGTACCATAAGCACGTCTCGATCCATGCGTATTTAATATGCATGTCTTTTAACTGATAGCGCGTGATGATGAGAGGTCGCAGTTCGCGCTGCATCGTTCAAATCTATGGCAGTTACGCTGCTGCCAGATCGAACGGCTAAAGATAGAGGCCCACACCTATATAAGGCCGACGCCCTTTTACTTTCTCTTTTTATTTTCATCATTTTTTAGACAAGAACCTGCAAAATCTTTTTCTTTTCTTCTCCATTTCTTCTTCATTTCTTCCCATTCTCGTGCCAGTTTCTCTTCAGATTTACCATCCTCAGTGGCCAGAGTCCCTCATCTGCAGACAAGCATACACAGTAAGTCTTCCCAACTAACTTTTAGATTTTCTGGCTTGTTCCTGCTTTTGCGTGCATATTGTGTTTTCTGGTTTTGGATTTTGCTTGCACATTTTGTGTTCTTGGCTTCAAATACTTTGTGTGTTACTTGTGGCATTTTGTTGTTTGTTGGTGTGATTCTGATGCTTGTGTTTGTGATGGTTTGCCTTCGAACTGTTTGATAGAAATTGTGTAGAGGTAGGGCCATAGTTCTAGGTATCAAACTTTTCGGTCTAATGGGCCATAGCGACCTGATGAGCTCGTTTTTTGGGCCTCTACTACTTTTAGTAGCAAAGCGCACGACCTGACGCATAGGAAGATAAATTTAAGAGTTATTTGCGTTAGCTCGCTAAGCTTAGTATGCTTATGGCGTTCTGATAACACTTCTTTTTTCTATAGATATCAGGTCGCTCGCGCTGTGATCATCGAATTGGCGACGCTGACGAAGCTTCCAGCCCTGAGGATCAAATAGAAAAACAGGTTAGAACTACTCAGGGAGCGACCTCCCAAAATGGTGAGATCGTAGAAGAGCTCGCGGGGCGTACCGATCCTCTGACGGCTCAGCCCCCAACTGAAGGAAGGGCAGCTCGCGAGGTTTTCTACCGTTATGTTTTAAATATAAGTTTTCAAGCATTGAGGACCTTAGTTGAGGAGTACGATCTCCCATAAGGATGTCGTGCCATGGTCCCATCTCTTTATGACCACGCTGCCTATCCCTCTACAGGGTTTACTGCAATAAGCCACGAGCACATAAAGTTCGGGTTCAGGTTTCCAGTCTCTAGCTATCTTATAGACCTGTTGAACGACCTGAACCTAGTTCCTTTCCAGCTGACTCCGAATTCTTATGCCCAAATTACTTCCTTGGCTGCTGCCTTTATCAGACACAAACTAAATCTTTCTAGCCCTCAAATTTTTCACAGCTTATCTAACTTCCAGGGCACATATGGCCTCTTGGCAGAGAAGCGGGACAGACTGTATTACCTTTCAACTTGCAATTCTCCTTATAAGGAGTATCAATCTAAGGGCGGCGGCAAGTTTAATGTAGGAGATTACAAGTCTCAATGGTTTTATATTACTTGCACTTCCCTTTACAATTTGAAGAAATTTTCATTTGCCTTTTCCCCAAGTAGATGTGAATTCACGTCGCAATTTTTTATTTATTTATTTATTTTATGAGCTTGTTCTGTTTTGCCGACGTTACTAGCAGTAGGGTTAGACTTACTGATGAGGAGATTGCAGCCTTAAAGAAATTTGTTGAGGTCAAAGACGATCAATTTCCTTCAGGTTACTTTTTATGAGTTTACGGTCTTGCCCCACAACTTAGCAACAAACGTTTGAGCGTTAATTGTGACCTCGAAATTCATGGGAAGAAAGAGGTCATGTCAGTTTTCGAGGCTCTTTAAGAAGGAAGTCCCAATCCCTTTAGAAGGACTCTTAGAACAATGGTCAGGCTAGCCCTACTGGCACCACCACCATCTCCCTCGGTTGAGCTTGTAGGGCCGGATGTCATGATGGACCCTGCTCTAGCAGCCCCCCATTCCACAGATCCAGCTCGGGTTCCAGTGGATTCTAACTAGTAGGCAGCTCCTGGACCTACCAATGTAGCTGCTCTTTAGGCCAGGACCACAGTGGTCCCTAAAATGCAAGCCCCTAAGCCTAAAGCTGTGCAGGGAAAGAAAGGAACGGACAAACTTGGCATTAAGTAGACTAGGGCTCTAGCTGGGGAAAGCTCGCCTGCACTACAGCCCAAGGTGAAAGATAAGGGCAAAGTTGTAGCCCAACCTCCACCTTCCAAACCCCAAAAGGTCAGTAAAGAAACGGGGATAGTTATTGGAAGAGACTCAGGTACGCGAGCTTCGAGGCGGGCTGAAGAGCTGGCTGAGGAGCAATCTGAAGACCAATCTGAAGAACATGCCGGAGAAAAGGTTGATGAGTTCTTAGGGCAAGAATATTTTAGCGACCTCTTGGATTGTATGCCATAGTTCATGAGGAGCTACACTCCAAAGCTTCACAGGAAGGATTTGACAGGTCGAAGGCTAGTAAGCTATGAAGCTCGTCATGCAGTTTTGGTAAACTTCTATTTCGTCCGCCTTTTTTAAAATTTCCAACTCGAACTCTAACCCCGATCTTTTTTTTTTTTTTTTAGACCGCCATGAATATAATAAAGCTACTGAGGGAGATTGAGGTCCATGAGGATGAGAGGGCGGCTTTTAAGGTCATTGGGGAAGAGTTCGGGGCTGAGAGGAAGAAGTTGGAGGACGAAGTGAGCTTCTTCCAATGAGAGTCTGAAAATGAGAAGTTGTTTGCTGAAAGCCTGGAAGATAAGTTGAAGACTGTTGAGAAAGCTCTATCCCGTGAGGTGGCTCACTTGGAGAACACAACTTTGAGATTCAACAAAGTCGAGGGGGAGTTGAAGAAAGTCGAGAGCGAGCTAAATTCTTCCCAGAAGCGAGCTGAGGCTGTAGTGAAGAAAGTTGAGGTTGTGTAAAAAGAGGATGATTCTGCCGTGAAACGAGCTGAGGCCATACAGAAAGAGGCTGAGGAGACCTTGAAGAAAATAAGAGGCGAGCTAGATTTTGTTGTTAAGGGAACTGAAGCCGCCGAGGAGAAAATTAACTTGACTCAGCAAGAGGTGACCACAATTAAAGAGGAGCTCGCCAAAGCTGAGGAGAGCACTCAAGCTCTGGTCGCTCAAGGGCGTGATGACATTATCTTGGAGACTAGCAGTGCGTTCTTGTACACGCTTTGGAGGCAGCACCCAAACATGGACTTTTTATTTTTTGGATTGGAGGCAGTCGCAGAAGTCTAGAAGTACACAACTCGTGTTGCTAAAGCTCAGAGTGCTCAACAGAGTGTCGCTTCCCCAGCTCCTAAGAGTGCTATCCCTTAGGACACAGCTCCTCCAACCATTCAAACAGTAGCTCCTCTATCAAGTGCATCTTCAGAAGGGCCTTCAACTCCTCAGGGTCCTCCAACTTCCCAAGGCCCCCAAGATCCTCCAATCTCCTAAAGTACTCCAGCTTCTCAGGTTCCAGAGGAGCCCTCGCAAGGTCAGCCCCCTAAGGACGCACCTGCAAAGACTTGGAGGAAATTTTTAATTTTTTCTTATTGTAATTTTGGAACTTTCCCTCCTTTTTGCGAGGGTTTTATTTTTTTATTTTCATGTATTGAACAACCATTTCGCAGGTCGGGGTCATTTTATTAAATTCTACCCTACAATTTGCTTTATTTTTTGCTAAATATGAGATGTGCATGATTAAGATTGCAAACTAATGACATTGACTTATCATAAATAATAATAGGCTACCACTGAGTGTTGCTAATCAATAAGCATGTCATAATCGGTCATGATAGGAAATTAGGTCGCAAATATTAATCTGAGTTAACTAAGCTGCGCCTTTTAAAGAAATAAATAAGTACTTACAGTTCATGGGATGCTTCTTCAAATGCACGTTTTAGAGCTTACTAGCAATAGGACTTTATGAGCTATTAAAACATTTTTCCGAACTTTGATGCTTATAGGTCGTTGAAGCGCCTTCCAAAGCATAAGATATAAGCTCATAGGTAGCACCTTCGTGAGCGCATAGATAAGCAACTCTCGGGTAGCACCTTTCGTGAGCGTATAGATAGCAGCTCACAAGTAGCACCTTGTGAGCGCATAGATAGCAGCTCATAGGTAGCACCTTTCATGAGTGCATAAGATAGCAGCTCACAAGTAGCACTTTTCATGAGCGCATATATAGTAGCTCATAGGTAGCACCTTTTGTGAGCGCATAGATAGTAGCTCACAGGTAACACCTTTCGTGAGTGAATATATAGCAGCTCACATGTAGCACCTTTGATGAGTGCATAGATAGTAACTCATAGGTAGCACCTTTCATGAGCATATAGATAGCAGCTCACAGGTAGCACATTTCGTGAGCGAATAGATAAGCAGCTCTCAGGCAGTACCTTCCAGAGCGCATAGATAGCAACTCTTTCCATAGGTCGTACCTTTTAGAATGCATAAGATAAGCAGCTCTCAGGTAGTACCTTCCAGAACGTATAGATAACAGCCTCTTCCATAGGTAGTACCTTCAAAATGTATAAGATAAGCAGTCCTCAGGCAGTATCTTCCAGAGCTCATAGATAAGCAGGTCGCCGATCATAGAAGCACCTCATAGATCATGAAAGACAATAACTTGCAGATCGCAAAAACGCTATATAAAGCATAAATGATAATAGATTGTAGACTGGAGCATAGGTGGAAATAGCTCACAGATTGCAGAAACGTATTATAGCACATTGAATATATTAGCTCGTTGGTTGTAGAAGTAAATTCCCACGGCGTAATAATTAATAGCATGTTGACCACGGAAGCATCTTTCTGAGCATAATTGACAGTGGCAAACGCTTATTACAGAATGTAAAAGATAATAGCTCGCTGACCATCCAGGCACTTTTCTGGGCACGATCAATCGCTTACTGATCATGGAAACATTTCCCAGAGAATAATAACATATGAAAGCTCACTTTGCAAATGCAGTTTTTAGGATAAAAATAATAGCCATGACCTATTGTGATAATAAATTTTTGCTCAATAAATTAGCTCACTTTCTGTATTAAACATATCACAGACAATAGCAAAGTATGCAAAATAACTTCATTGATAGTTATCAAAATAGATTATACAAAGGTTCAGGAGTGAGCTAACAGTCAAATATAGTAGGGACGGAGGTGCTCTGCTTGTCAAGCGCGGGGAACTTCAGCTCCGTCCATGCTGGTTAAGTGATAGGTCCAATTTCCCAAGTTTCCTTTGGTGATGTAGGGGCCTTCCTAATTCGGGTTAAGCGTTCTGTCATTGGCCTTGCGAGCTGCTGAGAAGATCAGACACAGGATAAGGTCGCCTGTTTTGTAGCTCAGAACTCGGACCTTTCTGTTGTAGTACCTGGCGACCCTTTGCTGGTAGACTGCAACCCTCATATGAGCTTCCTCCCTTGCCTCATCGAGCAGATCCAAGTTTGCAGCAAGAAATTGATCATTGTCTTCTGGTTAGAATGTAGCCTTTCGTTGGCTGGTAACCTCGAATTCTACGGGGATCATGACCTCTGACCCCCATATACCATTGAGAAGGAGTCTCACCAATAGAGCTGCGAGTTGTTATTCTGTAGGCCCAAAGCACTTTTGACAGTTCATTTACCTAAGCTCATTTCTTCGCCTCTAGCTTGGTTTTCAAGGTTTACTTGATGATCTTGTTTGCAGCTTTGATTTGACTGTTGGCTTGAGGATGGTTCACGGTTGAGAAGCTATTCACAATTCTGACATTATTGCAGAACTTGATGAACTGGTTGTTGCTGAACTGGGTTCTATTTTCCGTCACGATCTGCTGAAGAACCCCAAACCTGTATATAATGTTGCTCCACACAAACTTCTCTATTTTCGTGGTGGAGATCTCTGCTAACTCTTTGGTTTCGACCCATTTGATAAAATAATCCACAGAGACCACTGCATACTTTCATCTTTCACGAGCTGTCAACAGAGTTCCGATTAGGTCCATTCCCCAGATCGCGAAGGGTCACGGGCTCACCATTTATTGAAGATAAGCTGGTGGAGCTCGCGGAACCTTAGCAACCCTTTAGCATTTATCACATTTTCTTACCAAGTTGATGACATCTTACTTCATGGTTGACTAGTAAAACCCTTGCCGGAGTGCTTTTTGAGCTAATGATAGCCCCCCAACATGATTACCACAATGACCAGCATGTATTTCCTTTAGCACGACCTCGCAGTCCTGGCCATTGATGCATCGCAGGAGTAGAGCTGAGAAGCCTTTCTTATACAACATATTATTACACACACAATATCGGACTGCTCTAGCTCGCAGATGGCGCGCTTTTAGCCTGTCGCTTGGTAATTTCCCTTTTTGCAAGTAATTTAGTATTTGACTCATCCACGAGATAGGGCGGACAATTATGACCGTTACCGCATCTCTTCTTTCTATGCTCGAGGCCTGTAAGAACTCTACTGAGATGGCTCCCAAGAAGTCTGCGTCCTAGGTGGTTGCCAAGTGAGCTAACACATTTGTGTAAGAGTTTTGAGCTCGCAGGATCTGATTTACCTCAAACTTTTGGAAGGTTCCCAGTAGCTCCCTTACCTTCTGTAGATGATCAGTTATTTTGGATCCCCTTGTTTAGTACTCCCCTCGAATGTGGCACACCACGAGTTGTGAGTCATTGAAAATTTTTATTTATTCAGCTCGCACTTCCTTTGCCAGGCGGAGTCCTGCGAGCAACGCCTCGTATTCTGTGTCGTTATTGGTGATCTGAAATCCAAACCTCAAGGTGCAGAGGATCTTATGACCTTCAAGACTAATTAGCAACAGACCAACCCCTGCCTTATGCTCTTTGGATGATCTATCCATATACAACTCCCAGATCGGGCCATTAGAGGACTCAATTTCTTCTTTTGTAGGTCTTGTGAACTCGGAAATAAAATCTGCTAGAGCTTGGGCCTTAATTGTCGATCTGGGCTTGTACTTAATGTCAAATTGTGCCAGCTCCACAACCCACTTGAGTAATCGACCTGAGATGTTTGACTTTTGAAAGACCTGTTTCAGGGGATACCACGTGAGGACTTTGATCATATGAACTTGGAAATATGGACGTAGCTTTTTTGATGCGACTACTAAATAATATGTCAGCTTCTCCATCTACAAGTACTTGATCTCGGCATCGAGCAGCCTTTTGCTAATATAATATAATACACAGGCAGATGTATATTCTCTTCTTCCCTCACCAAGGCGGCACTTAAAACATGCTGAGACACTTTTAAGTACAAGATGAGCTTCTCTTCTTCCTTCGGCTTGGATAGGAGTGGAGCCCGGCTCATATATTCTTTTAGTTGCTGGAATGCCACCTCGCATTGCTCTGTCCACTCAAAATTTTTCGCCCTTTTTAGCGCATCGAAGAAAAGAATGCACTTGTCTATGACTTTGGATATGAACCTGTTGAGGGCTGCGACCTGACCATTGAGGCTATATACATCCTTAACCCAAGTTAGGGGTCTCATCTCGATTAGCGTCTTAATTTTCTCGAGGTTGGCATCGATTCCTCTGCTGTTTACCATAAAACCAAGAAACTTGCCAGACGCCACCCCAAAGACACAGTTAAGTAGGTTCAGCTTCATCTGGTAGTTCCTCGGTATTTGAAATGTTTCATTCAGGTCGCGGATGTGATCTGTCATCTGCTTAGACTTTACCAGCATATCATCTACATACACTTCCATAGTCTTCCCGATCCACTCTTAAAACATCATGTTGACCAGATGTTGATAGGTTGCCCCTGTATTCTTCAGTCCAAAGGGCATCACCTTATAGCAATATAGGCCTCGGTTTGTGATGAATGATGTATGCTCCTTGTCTTCTGGACTTATTGGTATCTGATTGTAGCCCTAGTAGGCATCCATAAAACTCATGAGTTGGTGGCCAGTTGTTGCATCCACGAGCTGGTCAATCATCGGCAAAGGGAAGCTATCTTTTGGGCATGCCTTATTCAGATTGGTAAAGTCAATGCAGGTTCTCCATTTTCCATTCTTTTTTTTCACAAGAACCGGATTGGCAACTCGGTGGGGTAATGAGCCTAGGGGATGAATTTATTGGCTAATAACTTGTCTACTTCTTCCTTCAAGGCGGTGTACCATTCTGCTATCATTGACCTCTTTTTTTGGCGAACTGGTTTATGGTGAGGGTCGATGTTCAGTTTGTGAGATATAGTCTTGGGATCTATCCCCACCATATCTTCGTGATTCCAAGCAAAAATATCCAGGTTCGCCTTGAGAAAGTCAGCGAGCTGGGATCTCACCTCCGAGGTTAAACCTCATCCCAACTTTAAGCATCTTTAAGGGTCTACTTCGCTGACTTGAACATCCTCTAGCTCATCAGTTGGCCCAATAGCTCAGTTCGCATCTACCTCGCGAGGATCGAGGTCATGACTTACCCTCTTTTTGGTCATAACTCATGGCTCACCCCCCGAAATCACATTTACTTTCTTTCCTCTTACCTTCATCTTGATAACATCCTCATAGCAACGTCTAGCCAAGTGCTGCTCTCTCCGGACGCATCCTATCCCATTGGAGGTTAGAAATTTGATTGTGAGGATCCTGGTAGAGGACACTACATCCAGATCGTTCATTAAGGGTCTCACAAAACCATATTATAAACTGAGGGATAGTCGATAATCAGGAAATCCGCCAGCAAGGTAGCTTCTCAACCTAGTTCTCCAAGAGTAAATGACAATCTAATCTGGTCCATTAGTGTAATAACACCTCCAGTAAAGCCGTAAAGAGGTTTTAGGGAAGACATCAACTGTTTTGCTCCTAGCCCCATCTGGTCGAAATAGTCGTTATACATAACATTGATCGAGCTCTAGTATCGATCATAATTCGTCGCATTTCCGCATTGTTGATCTTGGCTCGGATAACCAGTGCATCTTTGTGGGGTCAATATACGCCCCTTGCATCTTCCTTATTGAATACGATGTCATCTTATGTCATCTTTGCTTTCTTCGCAGGTCCCTCCAATCCACTGTGACTTGCAAGCAGGGCATGATTTGCTTCTCGTAAGTATCGTTGATGCGACTTATTAGATGTTCCTACGATATGAAGACCATCATGTATGGTGAAGATAGTTCTTACCGCAGGTTCATGTTCCTGTTCGGGAGCTTGCTAGGGCTGCTGCTGTATAAGTTGTTGATGTTGAGGTCGAGGACACTGTTGCTGAGGTCGTTGATTCACAGGTCGCACTACATATTCTCCCAGATGACTTCGTCTGATCAAGTCTTCAATGGCATCCTTTAGGTGCCAACAGTCTAAAGTATTGTGTCCAGCTTCATTGTGATAAACACAAAACTTCCTTGGATTTCGAAACCTATTTGGGACATTTATGGGGTTAGGCTTCCCGAAATCCTATCTGTTTCTTTTTGTGGAAAAAATTTTGTCCTACGTGTCTGACAGGACGCTGTAGCTTCCATACTGACCTTGAGGTTGAGAACGCTCTCTCGTGAGCCCAGGTCTAGCCCGTTTTGCCACTATGTTAGCGAAACTATTTTTCTGTTCGTCATTTCCGTTTCCACTGTGATTCTTCTTTTTCTCTTGGTAGGAACTGCTTATCTCATTTCGGTGGTTACTAAGCTTTTTTGTCCTAAAAGCTTCCTCCCATCTTATTTTCTTGACAGCTTGCTCATAAAATTCGCCCAAGTCCTTTACTGGGGACTTGTATATGCCCTCGTAGAGCTTTCCATCTTTCCTAAGCCTTACCAAGATTGCTGTTAGAATACTCTAATTTGAAGGACTTTCTATGTTACTCATCTTGTCCTGGAATCGGGTAATGTAGTCCTTCAAGGACTCGTTCTGTCTTTAGAAGATTATAATGAAGTGGCATGGTGGTGTGAGCTACTTTCTCAAAGCCTTGTATTGATTGACAAACTTTTGCTAGCATTCTTTTCAACTTCCTATACTGTGAGCTGGGAGACTTTTGAACCAAGCCCGCGGAGCGTCCCCTAGGGTGGTTGGGAAGACACGATACTTAACCAACAGGTTGCTTGTCTGGAGGTCCATTTGGACGTTGAACACATCCAGATGATCATAGAGGTCACTTCTCCCATGATAAAGCGGAATATTAAGGAGTTTGAACTTAGAAGGCAATGACTCTATCTCAATCTCCCTGGTGAATGAGACTCTCTCATCATGCTGCTCTTCCCGACTCGAGGGTCCAGGTCGCGCTTCCAGCTATCGAACCCTGTGCAGCAACTTTTCCACCATTGGGTCATGAAGCTCAGATTGCCTAGAGGGGGACCGCCTACTTATGCTCTCTTGTTCAACTGAGTAACAATCTCGTGACCTGCGCCTCTAGTCGAAACTTTCTAACTGTGTCGGGCCCCTTTGCGATTCATATTCGTAATCACCACGATGCTCACGAGCTCGCTTGTGCCCATGACTAACTTCCACGTGACGGCTGTCATCATGACTCACCCTCACTTTTAAGTCTGCAGGGTGAGGCGTAGTTTCTCTTTTTCGAGCTTGTCGTCCGTCCCCTCTTGGGTTTAGATTTGAGGAGCGAATCGAGCCTTCTGATAGCAGCCTTTCTCTATCAGCTCTACCTTCTAGAGTCGGACTTCATTTATAGGTTGCTGGCGAGCATATCTGAGTGGTGCGATCTCAACTTGTCTCTGCGTAACCTGGGTTTGAGCTTCTGTCAGTACCCTTACCGCTTCTGTCAATTACCTTACTGTGTTTTCTAAGGCTTTCTGACGTTGTTGCCACACTTATACGGCATCTCCGCCGGCCGACAGAGTGTTTTACTGGTCCGCCTGACCCTTGAACGACTCAACTACAACATCAACACTTTTGGTTGTTCTTCCTCTAGCCATTATAGTTGTTTGAAATTCAGGTAGTTAAAGAAAAAACTTCAAAGTCGCAGTTGGACCTTCCTTCTAGCGCTAAAAGATGTCGACGTCTGGAATTGGTCGACTTAGAGATTCCTAGGCTCAGACTACAACTCTGATAATAAATGAGAATGAATAATGATGAAGGTTGGTGAAAACAATTTAAGAAGTAGCTAAGAATGAAGAAAAAAAAAGAAGAACAATGCAAAGACAAAGATTTTTACATGGTTCGACAAGTGTGCCTACGTCCATGGGCCACTCTGAATATATTTTGATAGAGTGATGGTAATACTAGCTTTACTTCTTCTTTACAAAGGATTTCATCCCTATTTATAAATAGAAAGATTACAATTGAGTGTTATATACGTTAAAAAACTATCATTACTTTAACTACTCTGACTTGACCATACTGCATTAATTGCTATTGTACTAATCATTTTTACATGACCATACTTGCATTAAATGCTCATGTAAAGTCTTTGCTGCATTAATTAGCCGTTATAACATTAATTACTCATTAGGATCCATAATTACATTGATCTCACTTGCATAAGATCGGGAAGTATGAATATGAGAATTTAGTTTCTATAAGATCATCTGGAACGAGCTCGAGCGAGCTGACATGTTAACTCTCGCGAGCTGAGGATGCATTAAGGTAGATTTGGCATAGGCACGAGCTGAAGAAGCCAGCGAACTCGTCATTATGACATGAGTATTGGGCTCTTTGAGCCATTCGTCACTGGGCTCAGCCCATGGGTCTTCAGCAGCCCATTTTCCCACGTCATGAGAACGGCCATAACAGAGTTCAACCCGATCTTTGGTGCTTTTGTTGATTTTGGAGCTTTTGTTTACTCTTCACAACAATCTTCTTTTCTCTAATCCTCTTCCAGATTGTAAGTTGTCATTTTTAACTTGTTTATTAGAATTATTTGTTTTTATTTCATAAGTTAATTTGTGTGTTGGGATTGTAAGAGATGAAAATCAATTAGAGTATAAAAAGAGATACTAATTGTCGGAACATTTCAATGTACACTTGGTAAATATGCAGTTTAAGGAATATCAATGGTTTTGCAAGCATGTTGGGAGGCTCATCATTGCAAGTAGAATGATGATTTGTGGGGTTTTTGTGGGGGAATGCTTATCTGTGAGGAATATTGTTGTGGTTTATTTGTGAGGTTTTGTGGGGCAGGAAAAAGAGGGATCTATGATGGAGGAGAGTGGCTCTAGCACTGGTGCTTGTTGCGGCTGAAGAGAAAGGTTGTTATGGTGGTGGTTAAAGGTTTGGGTTGGTGAAGATCCAACTTTTGAACCCTTTTTTTTTTTTTTAAAAAAAAAGGTCTTTTTTTTTTTTTTTTTTTTATTTTTGCAAATTTTTTTTTTTCAGATTTTACTTTATTTTATATTTAATTTTTTCTCAATTAAATCTCCACCATCCATCACAATTTTGATAGATGGTGGATATCTAAAGTTTTTGTAATCATTTTTTAAAATTTTTTTAAATATTTATTAATTATTATGATTAAATTTTTATAATTAGGCATTTTAATTCTAATTAAAAATAAAATATTTACATATTTAAATTTCATAATTTTTTGCTGTTGACACGTGACATATAAATGTCTAAAAACAAAATTACTCCTAAAACATTAAGTTTAATTAACAGTTGACTAATATTAGAGATTAAATTGATGAATTTTCTAATAATTTAAGGTTCCAGTAGGCATTTAAGCAAACATCTTTAAAATGTAAATATTATGTCAAAACTTAGAAATTAAATTGAAATTGTTCCTTTGAAAATGCATCTTACAAAGTAATTAATCAAAGATTTTTACAAGTATCATTTTAAAAGTAGACCCAAACGACACGGAAGAGTGACCATACACATAACATGAGCATGGTATACAAACTTAGAGTGTGTTTGGTATGGTTTTTTTTTTATAGTTTTTTTAATACTAAAATTTCTTTTGATTTTTATTTTGTTGTTTGGTATCGATTTGAGCAGATCTGTTTTAATATGAAAAAAAAAAAACTTATTTTAAAAAAAATCTTTTATGTCTATGGGATGAAGCTCAAAATTCGGACTTCTCTAACAAGCTCATTTTTTATTTTTTTTTTGAAGTAATAAGATCATTTTGAGTTTTTTTTTTTTTTAAAGATATAAGTTGTCTTAAATATTCTTATTTAATTTCATTTTTTTTTTAAAAGTCCTTATCAATGCAAAACTCAATTTTATTTTTCAAACATCCTTTTATAATTTCTTAAATCATCTTTTATTTTGAAAAATACACAACTAAACAGTAATAATTTTTTGCTAAAAAATCGATTCTGTAAAAACTCTACTTAGAAAAATCTATTCATAAAAAGTTTTACTTGAAAAGCCAAATCAAACACCCCTTTACAATATATAACATTGGCATGAAAATGTTAGGTGAAAAAAACAGGAAATGACCATGAAAAGTCAATTCGTTTGAGTTAGATTTCTTTTCTTTCTATGATTTGATGGTGTAAGAAAATCTATAATAATTGAGAGGGAAAAAAAATTATAATTGAGGTGATTATTTAATTAATTAGGATTAATTGTGTTATTTAAGATGATGTGAGTAAATGATTATCTTTTAAACTATGGTGCGACTTGAGTAGAAACGAGTTGGAAATGTGGGACAACTTTTACTGTGGCTGTAGCAAAAGGTCGCAGTTGTGATTCCACTCAAAAAACGATACTTTTGTTCATGTTCCCCACTGGGCCTTATCCGTTTGTGAATTTGAAAATTGTCCATGGATGTTACGTAGCAAAGTGTCGTTATGACAAAATGCCAGCCCAATTTTAAATATCAAATAGAATGAGCTTAAAAAATGACACGATTTTTATAGTAAGGAAGCAAACAGAATCTGGTCATCTGTAGAGAAATTCAAGCTTGAACTACCTACAGCATTCAAACGTAAATACTACAATATTTGGCAGCTAAATTGTCTTAAACTTGGCATATTCTATGACATGCTGTTTTGACGCAATCACCTCCTACAATAAAGTTGATACCATACAACTGCTGTATTCACAACTACAGCACCTACTAAAGCTCAATACTAATTTCCTCCATACTGATGAGTCCTGATTTACCTCCCAGTTAGATCTGAAAATGATGTAAGTTGGCCTCCACTAAGAGAATAATCTGTCCCACTGAAAGATGGAGGAATGGCAGGCCACACGAAAGAAGGCCTTTCCATTGGTACCTCCGGTGGGGGTGCTTCCCCGGAAAGAACCTGTAAAACCAACTTCATGGAGGGCCTCAAATGTGGATTCGGATGGCAACATGCCAACCCCAGAACAAGAACACGCTCCATTTCTTCCTCAGGAAACTTGCAGTCCAATCTTGAATCTGCAGCATCAAGAATCCTACCCTTCCTGTGAAGTTCCCATAGCCAGTGCACAATGCTATTGTTGTAATCATTCTCCTCATTCTGGCTCCCAGGCTTCCTTCCACTAGCAACTTCCAGGATCAGAATCCCAAATGCATAAACATCAGTTTCAACAGTGGCCCTGCCTGTTAAGAAAATCTCTGGAGCCATGTAACCTGGAGTTCCAGCTATCTCTTTTGTGGAATGGTGAGTCTTCTGGCTTTCCTGGATCGTTCTTGCCAGTCCAAAGTCTCCAAGCCTTGCATTGTAGTCTGAATCCAGCATTATGTTGCTGGCTTTTATGTCACGGTGAAGGACCCTCTTCTCACACCCATTATGGAGATAATCCAGAGCCAAAGCTGTTCCATGTACAATATTCACCCTTGTTTCCCAGTTGAGAGTTGATTGTCCCTTGCTTGTCTTCTCATCATGGAAAATGAACTTGTCCAGGCTACCGTTTGGCATGTACTCGTAGACAAGAAGGTATTCACGGTTCTCATAACACCATCCCATCAGCTTTACAAGATTCCTGTGACGGAGGCTGCCTATTGTTGTGACTTCTGCAATGAATTCTTGCTTCCCCTGACGTGATGTCTTTGACACCCTTTTCACAGCTATCACCTTATTCTTCCAGGTTCCCTTATAAACTGTCCCGAATCCACCCCTCCCCAGCTTGTTCTTGGGTTCAAAGTTGTTTGTTGCCTTTTTAAGTTGTCCCAGATGGAACTTCCTTGGAGCCAGAGATGAGTCATTGATTTGTTCTTCTATGCTTGGATATGCATCGTCAACTTGTGCATTTTTGTCTCTCCTTTTCCTGTACCAGTAAAAGGCAACACCACTTAATAAAACCAGAACCACTACTGAAACGGCCATCCCAGCCCAAAACGGCTTTGTATCTCCACCAATATCTGAACCATAAAATTCCCAACTTTTTACACAATTTAGTTGAGTGTAAACGCTTGTTGAGGCTGCGAACCCGAGAAAAACCTTCTGTGGAAGATATGCAGAAAGGTCTATAGGCTCGGACATAACCAGATTCTTTGTGTTGTTGTGTCCAGCAAAAACAGTAATATTTTTGCCATCATATTGAACATGTACTGAAACATTTTCACCCATTGAAAGATCAATACCATAACTACTCAAAGGGACTTGTTTGATGGAATAGATACTATTGACATCCAAGCCAACATGGTTGTCGTCAATATCTTGTGAGTAGCTCTTCCTGGTGTCAAATTCTATTGCAACTATGTTGGCTTGAGAGGTTCCGTCAGTGCTTGCATTTACAATGCTGAGCCATTGTCCGTCACTGTTGTGCGGCACGTTGGTGTTGTCTGTCAATACAAAAGCCAACCCTTCACCGGCGATAACTGTCTGGTTGGAGATGTTGAGTACAAAGGTGGTGTTGAACATTGCAGGGTTCCCTTTTTTCTTCCACAGCCTGAATGATCTATCGTAGAAGGCTCGTCCTGATGTGTTTTCAATCGAAGCTCCGCGAACATCACGAGTAACTTGGATGGCGTTGAGGTATACAGTCGAGTTTTCACTGAAAATGATTCCCTTTTGATCAGGGAAGCCTGAAAAATTGAAGCTAAAGCCGCTCACTTGGGTAGAATAAGCACCCCACAAGAGGGCTGCCAGTACTACTACCATTGAAAACTTGACCACCGCGGGAATGCACATCTATGTATCTAAAGGTTAAACACTCAAGATGGGTTCAACAAAGATTGTTGCTTGCTGTATTTGAGAAGCTTATGATCACAATGGAGGAGGATTATGAAATGGTTGTCAATATTGTAATAGATTATTAGGTCAAACTATATAGATAAATTTGAACAAGGAGGCAACTTCCTTGCATTTTCTGCTGTGACTTTCATGAATTCAATGAATCATGTCTTTTCTATGCCATTTCTCTAGTGAAATTATATAATGTTTATTGACTTTCATATTTTGAGTTTTGGAAGTTATTTGTATATAAGCATATAAGCCCTAGCTGTCTATCGTAAGGGAATCTATACAGCATGCTAGTTGAATGCACAGGTGTAACTTTAGATAGTCATATACGCATAACATAAAATATTCAAAATCTATGATCCCAAATAATGCCTTAGCTCATTTTTCTATATAAATGATAAGAAAATATGAATAGATATATCAAAATTATAAATAAAGTCAAATCGTTTGGAATAAATTTTTCATCAAAAATTTGTTGAAAAAATTATTTTAATTTTTTTTTTCCTTTCAAATGAACAATCATCATCAATATTTTACTGAGTATATACATAATTATATTCTTTTGCTGCAAGAAAGAAATAAAAGTCCTTACTCTACATATTCAGGAAGAATGAGTCTAAAATTATTTTTTAATTATCTACCACATTTTATATTGGTAAATTATAAGATAATACAAGTAGATATCTCGAAATTATAAATTAGATGTCATATCGTTTAGAATAAATTTAAGGTTAAATATTTGTTGAAAAAATTATTTTGATTTTCCTTTTTTTTTTTAAATTAATAATCATCATTGAAAGAATATGTTTTAGTGGGCATGTATATTAATTATATCCTTTTACAGCTAGAAAGAAACCATAAGTCCTGGGAGAACAAGTCTATAGATGTTTTGTACTTATCTACAACGTCCCCATCTTGATTATTTAATAATAAATATGGTTAGTGGCTGGCTCACTGGCCTGTTAAAAGTCTGAATCCAAAATAGTAGTCAATGGAAGTTACCTTCAAAACGCAAGTGTTTCAAAACTGTTCCGAAGCAATTTTTTAAAAAAAAAAGGTTCCTAAGCAGAACCAGATATAATCACATAATCAGACCTGCAAAGCAGTTTTTTTTTTTTTTTTTTTTTTTTTTTAAGGATTGATATTGGTCCAAGAACAATCGAAACCTATCTTAAAGACACTTATGATGCAGTTGGGGATGCTGCTCTTATATGAGAAATCTTCGCTCATATTGAAATAGAAGGGAGGCACGCACACACGAAAGTGAGGGACAATTCACGCATACAGTAAAAGAACATTTTTCAGTTTTTGACTTCATGGGGTGTCCACTCATGTCATTTGGCATGGGCAACTAACACACTAACCAACCAGCCGCCGTTGACCCTGAAAAACAGTTTCATATAATAAATTACTGTCAAATAGCTCATCATCTTGCTTACATAAGACTACTATCAATTGTTTAAAACGAAAAAAAAAAAAAAAAAAGTCTACTGTCAATTTGAAAAGTAAAAAATAAAGTCTATAAGATTTAATTAATCAAAATATAAAATTCAGTTAGTAATGCCATTTGCCTATCTACTATATCGTAACCAGCTGACTTAAATATTTAAAATTGCTATTGTAGTTGTTTTAGAGGTCTTGAGATTTTATCCTACTTATACTATAAAATATTTGGAAGGTTTTCATTTGTCATATAATTAAAGAAAAAAAAAGTTGTACATCTATTCAATTTGGGTATATAACTATATATACACCACCATGTGTTAGATGTTTTTAAGTAGAACTATATATTAAGAAAATATTTATCTCTAATTATATAATGTAGTTGGTAGCCAAAATGATTGTTTAATTTGCGCATTCTATATATAAGTTAACCAGAGGTGGGAAATTAATACTAAGATGAAACCTTTACATTGTTTTCCAACTAATAATAATATATTTATAAGAGTAAATTATAATTTAGCTATCCAATTGAAAAATATGTTCAAACAGTGCAAACATTTCACTTTTATTACTAAAGACCCTCTTGTCGATAGTTGAAGCCTATAAAAGTTGACTGATTGAGAGGTAAAATTGTCTTTTGACCTTATTTATTTGATTTTTTATTTTTTTTAAATAAATTTTAAAAAATTTAAAATAAATTAAATAAAAAATTTTCTTAATCAAATTTTAATTTAAAAAATTAAAACTTAAATAAAAATTACAAAATTGAATAAATCTTTTTCCATCAAACTACCATTAGATTAATTAGAAAAAACTAAATAATGAAATAAATGTTTTTTAAATAAAAATTAAAAATCAAATCCAGTTTTTTCTTTTTCTTCTTCAAAGCACCTCTACCTCACTTGTTGCCACTCTCATCATTCTCCTCTTTCTCATCACTCTCCATTTCTCTTTCTCTCGTCTACCTTTCTATCAATCTCTCTCTCTGTCTTCTCCCTATATCGATATTGTTGATGCGAAGCAAATATGGCAGTAGAACCCCTTTCATCGTCATTGAAGGAGCGCCTCCTCCAACTCCATCATCGTGCCCCTCTATTTTGCATGATCAATAAATGTCACAAAACATGGGAAGCTCGTCGTCATTAGAGGACGCCCTCATGTCGTTTAGAGTTTACAGATCATCACTCATTCTCCTCCATTATGATGTACCTCGATGATCTCTTTCCAGCGAAAGAGATATGGTCGCAAGCTTCTTCCGTTCTCTTTTTTCTTGCCCTCTTTTCATCGTCTTCTACTTTTTTTTTTTTTTTTTATTCCTCTTTTGTGGTGGTGGTTGGTTGGCAATGGTTGGCTATTGGTGTTGATGATTGGCTGTTTGGGTGGTACATTGATTTGAGGGTGGTTGTGGTGGCCAATTGATCAAGATGATTAGGTTTTTCAAGAATTTTGGGAGTGATGTTTTGGATGTGTTTGATGATGTTGGTTGTTTAGGCTGATCTTGGATGATGTTCTAGGTGTGTTTGATGTGTTTAATGATGTTTTGGGTGTGTTTGATAATTTTGGAATGACTAGGTTTCAATTGATCTTGAAACTTTATCAAAGATTTTGGGATGATTTTGGAATGACATTTTATTATTATTATTTATTTTGTTCTTCTTTGATGGAGATTTGATGTGATGATGATCATGGTTACAAAACTCGGCCGAGTTCTCGCCTCTCGACTGGTTTTCGAGCCGAGAACCCTCAGATCGGGGATTCAACTCGGATCCTGTGTAAACTCGATCCAACACGAGCAGACTCGGCCAGACTCGGCTCAGCCGAGTCAGTCTTTTTTTTTTTTTTAATTTTTTTACGCCAAAACGACATCGTTTTGGCGTCTGATATAAGGCAGATCTCAGTTTTCTTCTCTCTGTTTGGTCTCCCTGCTCTCCCTCCGTCTCTCCTGATCTGGTTCTGCATCTGCTGTTGGTGCGTGGTGTGAGTCGCTCCTGTCGTCGTCTTTCAGGGTCTGACAGCTACTGCCGTCGTCCGTCACTCCTTCGTTGTCGTCTCCGTCCATGAGTTTTTATATTTTTGTTTTCATTTTGTTTTTGTTTTTTTTTGTTTTTTTCATTTTGTTTTTTTTTTTTGCTTTCACGGTTAGAACCACAACGCATGAAATATGTTTATTTTTCGTATGCTTAGTTACATATTTGCAAATATGCAGCAGTTGTAATGTAAAGGAATTAAAAGCTAGAATTTTTGGTCTCATCTATACTGTTTGGTAATGGTACCTTGTTAAGATCATGTATATTATATCCGCGCATGCACTATTTTTGTCTCATCATTAGTGTTGAATCCATTTTGTAATTTTATGTTTCCTTGTGAGCACTATGACTGTAAATGTAAGGAGTTTTTATGGTCATATGATTAAATTTTAATCATACATAAAATTTTAAAATTTTATTTTTACAGGTTTGACGGGGTTTGACGGTCAAACCGAGTACTCGCTGCTCGCTGCCTCGCTGGTCGAGTAGTGAGTAGCGAGTTTTGGAACATTGATGATGATATGGTTGTATTTGTTATTTTATTATAATTATGATAATTGTTATTATGATTTTATATATTAATTATAAATATTATTTATTTTATTTTTTCCATTTTTAATCATTTTTAATTTATTTTGTATTTTTTATGGTTTTTTATGTATTTTTTTAAAATAAAAAAGTATGGCATTTTTGACATTGCATAAGGACATAAGGCATTCCAATCTTTTATTTAGATTTATATTGTTTATCGTCAAATGTAACGGACTTTAACTAACGATAGGGGGTTATGTATAATAAAAAGGAAACGGTTGCTCCGCCTGAACATAGTTTTTAACTAGATAGCTAAATTATAATTCGTTCTATTTATAATATAGAGTGAGTTTATTAATCGAGAATATATATATATATATATATATATTGAAAAAGGATACATTCATTTATAATTTAAGTGATTAGTATAATTTTTTTTCACATTTGTAATCAAGGTTCGTCCCACTATATACTTTTACAAGTATGTATTGGAAATTTTCCTCTTTATTTTGGAAGCAGATTTCTCTTAATAGCATAGGTGTAGATTTCGAGTGACACATTAATTGATCTTAGTAAGTTCTAAAAAATGGTGGCTCTATTGTTAGACAAAATTTACCCTTCACACCCATTTACTCATTGCACCTGAGATGAAGATTTAAAATTTTACTTTTTTGCTTTGTCCAACCTTTAAAATATTCAAAATAATTCTAAACCAATTTATATATGTATGTTATTAAATTTACATTTATAAATACTTTTTCCTTTTCCTACTTTCCTTCTTTCTTCCCTTTTTCTTTTCCTTTTTTTTTTTCTATCGGTCTTCTCCGATCCATCATCTTTTATTATTCTTTTTTTTTTTTTTTTTTTTTCAATCTCCTCTATTACTTTTCTTTCTTTCTCGTCAATGACTTCAAAATATGGTAGCCAAAAAAAAAAAAAAAAAAAGAGAAAAAAAATTATTAGTCTTCACACAATATGCTTGCACTTATATATAGAGAAAATTTTGTGTAAAAAAGATTTGTAAGACCTAGATCTCTTCAAGATATGTTTCTTTCAAAATCTAATTTATCTAACTCAATATCAAATACAAAAAAAAGCAAGAAAAAATAAAGAAAAAAAAAACATATAAAACTTTACCATTCAGATTTATATAAGTCACATATAATTTTAATTTTAGTTAATACACTCAGAATTTAGATTGATAAAAAATATTTAATGTCTATAAAGATTGTAAAACAAAAAATAAGCTACTTAATGAATAATAAAATTTGTAAAACTGAAAAGTAATTTTGTTTTTATTTCCTTAAATTATCATGTCATTATAAGTAATTTTAAGTATGGATATTTTTATAATTAAAAATTTATTTGAAAAATGGGTGTGAGAAGTAGTTTCATGGGTGGCAATAGCCACACCCTTCAACTAGTGTAAGCAAAGTTTCAGTAAAATTGTAATGATAATTTAAAAATAAGTTTTATTGGAGAAGGGAAGACATTATATATGATTTTGAAGAATAACTTTATTTATTCATTTATTTTAAATATTTAAGGGAAGATTTTGAACAAGAACTTAATTCCTTAGTTCCTAATTGGGTTGTGAAGTTTATATATATATATATATATATTTGATTTTATTAATATATTTACAATTATCGAAACCATTGTGATATAGATTCTATGGTAAAGTCCATATCTCAACATTCATTTCTCTTTACTTCCTAGTAGGTGGAAAAAAATGACTCACACTAAGTGAGAAAAATGCCCTCAAACTGGAGAAACATATTAGAAAATTATCCACACACATGTGAGCTAGAGTTTAATTATTCACTTTTATAGACAATTGTACTTGAACCCTCCCAATGCTTTGGGAAGAAATACGGGGGATTGGAACCATCACACCTATCTACTTATGAGTTGAAGTTCATATATTTTAGTACCCAACAATTTATTTAACATTGTAGTCCTAAATCAAACATTCTAGTTAGAATATCCTAAAAATGAAACCCGTTGATTACTTAATTAGCTATGACCTGTCCTACTCGTCATTTTTGGTCATTAGCTCATATTCCTCGTGGTTCTAATCTTTGAATTTTTCTTATGACGAAGGGAGCTTCCTTTGCTCTACATGTTTTTCTTCAAATTTTGTATCAATTATTCAATCATGGAATTTTTTTCATTCAACGGTCGATAATGACAATATAAGAAGATTACTTAAAATAATAATGTCATATTTGAATCCTTTTCTCTGCATGCCTTTCTTCAAATTTTGTATCAATTATTCAATCATGGAATTTTTTTTCATTCAACGGTCGATAATGACAATATAAGAAGATTACTTAAAATAATAATGTCATATGTGAATCCATTTGACTAAGTATTTGTTGATCCTCTGATTCAATGGCCAATTAGAATAAATTATTGAATCACGTCATCTCATGCCTCATTCTTGATATTTGTAATTTATAAATACGTATCTCCAATTGAAAGTTTCCTGGAATAAAATCTGTAAAATGACTCCTTTATTTCAAAAAAGAAAAAAAAATCTGTAAAATGACCACCTCCTCAATTTCAAAATATTTAAACAATTTGAGGTGTACCCCTACCGTATAAGTTTGTTGAAAAATTAATAATATAAATTACAATTGAGCGGAAAGCAATCAAGCATTGAGTTGAAATTCAATGGTTTATATAGTGACAAGCATTGTATAAGATTTACAGGAGAAAACCATTGGTGCAACAAATACAGTGGATCAACTTTTGTTGCGATACTTTCTCAGATTGCAGATTGAGAGTTTTACAGGGAAACAACTACTTGTGATTTCACCGATAGAGAAATAAAAGAAATTAGAGAGGTGGAACTTGAACGAAGCACAAGATAAAATTGAACAAATAAAATCAATGTATCTAATAAATATATATATATCCAATTCGTAAAATATGTCCTCTTTTCTTCTATGAATGAAATACCACATAAATGAATTAAAAAATAAAAATAAAATAAAATGAAAAAAAAAAAGGAGATTTTTTTTTTTTTTTTCTTTTTCATTTTTTATGTTTTACACCTTAATAAAACTCCACCGTCCATCACAACTTGATAAATGGTGAAAATCTAAAGTTTATTTTATTTTATTTATAAAGAGCAAAATGGTATCTTAATTTTTCTTTTTCACTTTATTTTTGCATGAAATGACCAAAATAACACTTCTTGTGTATATACTTTAATATATTGTTTATTTCATTAACTTAATAACGATACTTTGTTAAAACTTTATTTATATGATAAATCAAGATTAATAGAACATGATAAATTTCATTGATTTTTTTTGTTTTGTTTTATTTATGATTCAACTATAAAGATAAGTATAACTTACATATAAATAATATTAAAAAATCGAACAAGTATTTATCAAATTATCATAGGTCTAAAATTTGTGCTCCAGGTCAAGTCGTAACCCGATTTGGGTCAACTATTGACCTGAAGTGATAATTTCACTTTGGTTCAATAGCTAACCCAAATTGAGTTATACTATCATGTCACGTGCTGACCCAACAAGAAATTTAATATCATTTGGTCATTGTCTAGCCCTAATCGGGGTTCGTCATTGACCCAATAAATATATTGTTTGTTAGGTTAAATGTTAACCCGATTTGAGTTAAAAACTAACCCTATGGTTAAACAATCTACTAGGTCAACTTCTAACTTGACATATGGTTAGGAGCTATCCCGAAATTATAAATCTTAACCTGAATCGAGTCATAATATGACCCAATGAACTAATATCCTTATCGGGTCAGAAATCAACTTGAATTTGAGTTTCTTTTTGACCCAATATTAAGTTAGAAGTTGACCTTCAACCTTTTTTTTTTTTTTCTCTTTTTTCTACTCATTTTTCTTAATAAATAACTTTCATAATTATTTTTTTAAAATAAAAATGTAATCTGTAGGACTAACTTTTTCAATACTTGTTACAATTTCTTTAACTTTTCATGCACCTAAAAGTAAATGTAGAAAACTATTATTTTGTTTAAGTAAAATTATGTTAGAAAAGAGGTTAATATTGGGTTGATATATATATTTATGATTGGTACAAGCTCATGGGTTAATTGAAACCGAACGGGATATGATTTTAAGGTGCAGTTTGAGAAACAGCTTCCATACGGAAAGGAGTAACCCACTCAAAGGTGGGGGAGACCCATCTATGTAACTAGGAGAATACTGTTGCATGTAAAACCCGCAACATATAGGGGTGGGTTGTGCACTCTTACCACTGAGGCATAAGCCCAACTAGTTGGGTTGATATCGTTTGAATAATGTGTTTCATTAGTTTTAATTCAATTTAAATTTTGGTCGGTGAAAAATTAATGAATTGTATTAATGTGATGGTTTATATTAATTTGGGGTACTTTGTGAAAATTTAGGTTTTACAAAGATTTGGAAATGAGTTCTTTAGACAAAATGTCGCTGTAGGGGCACCCTTTCGTGAAACTGTCACGAAATTATTACTTCCAAGTTTCATTGTCACTAAAAATAGTTTGGAGACCATTTTACTCTTGATTAACGAGGTTTTCGTCCAAGTCTAATCCCTTGTGAGGTACTGCTCTCAAGTAACGGTTACAAATTTGAATTAAGATGAGTTTCAAAAAAAAAAAAAAAAAGAAGAAAGAAAGAAAGAAAGAAAATTGAATTTAGATGTACTTTGTTGACCTAGAGAGAGAAATTGCCGCCGGTCACTAGAGGGTGAAGAACACGACTTCCATTCAGCTTTTATGGAGATAGAATCCACTGCAAAAGGTAATTTTCATGAATTTTATTCATGATTTTTCATTGCTAAACATTGTTTGTGGAAGAAATGGTAGGGTTTATTAGTAATGGGGGTATGTTTGTGATGCTAATGGTGGGTTTTTTTTTTTTTTTTAAATGTTTGGATGAAGAACTTTGTGGTCTTAGGTACTTTTGGGTTTGATTTTCTGTGATGGTGATGGGTTTGATGGATATATATGATGGTTGTTGATGAATTTGTGTGATTTTGTGTTCGGTAGATAATTGTTATGTTGAGAGATCGATTTTTTGTGTTCGATAGATATGGGTTGGCGTTTGATGATACTGTGTTTGTTAGATGGTTTCTTTGTTCGATAGATAGTTACTTTGTTCGATAGATAGTAGTGTCTGAGAGACATTATGTTCGATAAATAGATTATTTCTTTGTTTGGTCGATAGTTGTGTTCAATAGATAGTTACTGTGTTCGATGGATATGTACTGTTTTCAATATTTATGTACTGTGTTTAAGAGATAGATACTGTTCTCGAGACAACTGTGTTTGATGGATAGTTGATGTGTTCGATAGATATGGGCTGTGTTCGATATCCAGTTATCGTGTTTGATAGATGTGTATTGTGTTCGATAGATAGTTATGTTATCGAGAGATAAGGAGTGTCCTTGATAGATATGGACTGATTTCAATAGATATTGCTTGTTTTCAATGTCAAATATATATATATATATATATATATATATTTGTTTTTTTCGATCGATATTGATTGTTTTTTTACTGTTTTACATAGATATGGACTGTTTTTTTTTATTGTTTTAGATATATGTTGTCTTATTTTGATTGTTTTGGATAGATATTGTTTGTTTTGGGTAAATGTGGATTGTTTTTGACTGGTTTAGGTGGATATGGATTTGTTTTTGACTGTTTTACATGGATAAGAATTGTTTTTCACATGCATGGTGTGGAGTGAATTTTGGAGGTTGAAATTGGGATGGAGTCGGCCTAATTTGGTGGAAGTGCCATTGGTTTTAAGTTGGATTTTGCAAAGAAGGTGTGCTCCACTACTAGGATTTTGTGGCTCTGCTTGTGTGGTGACTGACTTGAAGTATGGTGGTGACTGGTCACGGTTTGTCTGTTGAATTTTTTCTTTTAAATAATCTGAGTTGGGCCGAGTTGGCTCGAATACTAGGACAACTCGGCCAAGCACTCGTCTGGTCTGAGCAGAACCCCAATCCGGGGGTTATCAGACTGGTAAGCTATTGATCAACAATTTGTCGCTGAGAAATCGACCTACTCGGCCGAGTTCTGAACAGTGATATCCAACAACATGATGAATTTTTTGTTTCTTTTGCAGATGGCGAGGTTTAAAAACAAACTCAAAACTAAGATGGATCAGGGGTATAAGGCAACCATCACACACCGCAGTCATATTGAGATATTGGAGTTGGTTGATACGACCTTACTTGGACTTGGAGATGGTAAAGGGGAAAGAAAATAGTTCAAGGAGTCATGTCTTGGGCATTTTTTGTTGTTGCGTCGACAGATGGTGTTTTTGGGTAACATCGTTCATCAGATGCTGTTGAGGTTTCTTTACCATGATTGACCTAAAGATGAGTTAAGGTTTATGTTGGGCAATCATTTGGTACAGTTCTCAAAGGTGGAGTTTTATTTGATAACGGGCTGAAGTTTGGAGTAATGCTCGACAGGAATGCATATCCTAGCCGTACTGAAGGCATCCATCAGAGATACTTTCGTGGTGGTCATGTGGTGGTGAAACTGGAGTCATCGAAGGAAGTCGTGACAGCTGGTCGGTTTCAACGTGGGATGATGCATTGAAGTTCTGTTTGGTGTTGATGATGATTGCATGGGTACAAGGTGTGGATAAATAGTCTGACTTCCCAATATGGATGCTTAATCTCGTAGAGGACGTCGACACATTCAACAAATTCCCATGGGGGTCTTTCATATACACTGACTCCATACATCGCTTCACGAGCGCACTGTATGGTCAAAGTGAAAGATACGAGGTAGGCGTCCTGTGAAAGGGTTGAATTGTCTAATAAGGAAAGTCAAACAAATTAAATGATTGCTTGATTGATGGGAGATGTTTATGGGAAGGAGTTTGATTGGAAAGTCAATGACTGCTTGATTGATTGTAGCTTGTGGGAAGGGATGTGTCTTTGCAGTAAATGGCTATTTATAGGGGATGTTAGGAAAGTTAGGGGATATCTTGTGTCTTGTATGTTGATTGCAGAGTAGAGATTGCAGAGTAACTCTACTAAGTCTTAGTGTTAGTGTAGTACTAGCCTGGTCCTCTTGGTGTAGCACTAAGAGTTTTGTTCCTGTTTTCTTGTTTATCAATAATAAAATCCCTTTTTCTACCTTTTGTTATACTTGTGTTAGCGAGTGTCCTAACACCCCACAGGAGTACTATAATTTATATGGCTTTGCCTATGCTTTACAGGTATGTTTGAACTGTATTAAAATCATTTAAATTGTATGCCAATTTTTATTCCTAAAATCATATAACTTTGTTTAAAATTTCAGGTTTTGCATTTGAGATTATCCCTCAGTTGGCTCAAAAAGTAACAACACTGATACGTAACCATGAATATCTGTGTGTTTTGAAAAATACGAGTTCTCTGGGCAACCCAGAAAGTGCTAGATAACATATTTAAGTCAAAATTATTTGAAGTTGCAATGCATTGAACGAATTAAGTACAAGGTGTAATGGTAGATACTGTCCTGGACAAGATCATCTATTCTGCATCTTAAGCTGGTATACACTTTTTGTTCTGCAGTGCAGGTTTGATATTGGCATCCTGGTTTTTGTCTCTTGGGTAATTTTTTAGTCATTTGTTATTTTAAACTGGCACTGAGTTTTATGTATATATAATATATGTGTGTATATATTGATGAGAGATGGATATAATTTTTGTTCCTCCCTTTGCGGGGTTAAGAATGCTGAAGTTTTATGTTTGGGGCTAGTGTCAGCTGATGTATTTATGCTTGTCATGCTGCTTTTTAAAACTACCAGTGGCATCTTGCTTCAGATGGCAGCACCTAGCATTCCATGTTCAGCATTAAGCAAATGCTTGAGACAGGTTTTTTTTTTAAGTAATTTATAAGTTATCCATCATGCATTTGATGTTGCTTTGTTAACTATATTTTACTGAAAATCCTTATTGGCAGTTTACATCTCTGGAAGATGTTACTGAAGTTTCTCATGAAGCTCGTTTCTTGGAACTAGTGCCTGGTCATGTTGTTGGTTTAATCTCAATTCAGGTATGTTATTCAAACTTTTGTCTTATATGTTGTTGCATTGATACAGCAGATAATTAGACGTGCGATAGAATGATTCAAAATGTTATAACATTTTACAGTACATGGTGGAGAAATTGTAAGTTAGTGTTCCTATTGGTGGAATATGCTAACAGGTGAAGAAGGGAATAGATGATCGGCCAGTGCTTGAATACGTGCATGGTTTATATCATTACAGGATTTGACTGTTCAAATTGACTATGATTTGGGCTAGCAATTGGTAAGGATAGCTTTAGATTGTTTAATCAAAAAAATAGTTTCAGATTGAAGTCTATCATCACCTGGACTGGACGTTGTTCTGTCTCACGACAGTTGTATCACCATTACAGGGAGATTTTAAATATTTTTCCCTTAATAGAGAAAAGGATATTTGCAGCACTGATTTATATTGTAATTAATTAATTCATCTTTGCTGAAGAAAATTTGTTGGCTATTTTCGAAGCCTGTTGGATGTTCATATTTATTCTCTTAAATCTGGCTATCTAGTAGCTGTCTTAAAAACTTTTGATGCATGTATCCTGAATTCATTCAGAGCATATCTGGTATGGGTGTTTCTCATACCTTGGTTTGGTTTGACTTTGGGTTTGGGATGTTCAGGTGCAGCTTATTTTGCTTCTTGTTATCTTAGTAACCAGGAATGTTCCTGAATAATGATAATAATGATAGATTATATTCTTGTGGTACTCTATTTCAGATTATTGAATCTAGATTCTGCTGTGATAGGAAAAAGTAATAACGAAAAATGCTTGTAAATGTGCAGTTTAAGATTTTAGCACAGTCAATGTTCCCATTTGGTACTCTATTTCAGTTCATGTTACCATTTTACACACTCAATCAAAAGTCTATGTTAGCACAGTTAAAGAGTATCTGTATTACGAGTCTAATGTGATTTGATTATAAATAGTACTCATTCAACCTAAGAATGCTCTAAATTCAAATCGTACTTGTCACAGGTGACGTCTAAAGGAAAAAAAAAAAAATACCTATGTTTTAAATCCATAGGGATATTATGAAAATACCCCTAAAAAGTAAAATATTCTGAAACTATCTCCAATATATACATATAGTTTAATTAGATAAATCGTCTTTTACCGTTAACTTTTTATCTAAAATGCTATCATATTTCATACGAAATAGTGAAATAATCAAAATACACTTACTGATGGGTTATTTGTTTTTCGTCTGAAGACTAAACACTACTGTTGAAGATTGAAGACTGAATAATGATTGAAATTTGAAATCTAAATAATATGTTTGTTTTTGTTCTCTTTCATCTGAATATATTGTAAATTTGTTTGTTTTTTAAATTTAAAATTATTTAAAAACTAGTAAATTGATATTTATACTTTTTTTACGATTTGTATTATATAATTTTAATTAATTTAATGCAAACATCTGAAAATAAATAATTTAATAAATTCTACAATTTTTTTATGCATATATTAATAATATTTACTTATAATTAAAATATGATTAAAGATATAGTAGTATTAACCATACATATATATTTAAATATATCAATATATTTAAGAAAATAATTAAAAAATGACTGTTTAAATTATAAATTAAAATATATTAGTTTAATTCCAAGATAATTTTAGATAAGATGTATTTAGATTTTACTTTTCAAATATATTTTTTGTAAGTATCAAGGGGGAAAAAAAAAGAAAAAAATTGAGTAATATAAAATTAAGATGAATTTGAAATTATGTTATTTTGGGAGAATAGATTTGAAATAAAAATTTTTAATGTCATTAAGTGATTTGTAATTAAGTGAAAAGTTAAAAAATTTTACTTAATTTTTTCAATTATTTTTTGATAGTTTTAAATGGTTTGACCACTTAAAAAAAAAAATAAACGGAAACAACTTATAGATATAATTCAGCACTATTAAGTCTTAAGTAAAAAATACAAAAACCCCTAAGATGTTGTAAAATTCCTATCTAATCCTTCAAACTTATTTGATAGTTGAAATGACTATTAAAATTGTTGATTATTAATTAATAATATATTAAATGAAAAATAACATAAATGTTATAAAACAAATGTAATATTAAGATATTGTAAAATAAGAACAAGAACTAAAGATAAAACACAAGAAGGGGTTTTTGAAGAAAGTTGCTATTTTATTCTTTTATTTCTTATACAAATGATCAATCATACAAACTCATGTACTCTATTTATAGACTAAGAATTATAAATGTAGGAAATAGAAAAGACACAAATTATACAAAAGACACTATTATGATGATCATTATTTGGATGATAATGATCTTTAATGTGAAAGTTATAGAAAACATTAAGGCTTTGTTATGATAATCATTATTTGAATGATAATAATATTTAATGTGGAGGTTATAAAATACTAAAGGGTGACATCCAATTGATCTACAATAATAAAACTTTTTAAAAAATTGATAATTTTCTCCAAAAAAATTTAAAAATGAGTTCAATTGATGGTGGAGATCTAATTTAGTGATTGGAGATTGGATCCCCACCTCCAATTAATCTTACATCAACCAGTTTCCCAAAAAAAAAAAAAAAAAATCATCTCCAATTAATCCTTAACATAATTGAACTAGATCTTCATCTTCAAACAATCGAGCTTCATCAATAAACAATCCATCTTCAAACAACCGGATCCTTAATTAATAAACTATACCAGTAACAATCAATCCTTATCAAAGCCACACACAAAACCATATAAAAAAACCCCACATAGAAAAACCACAATCCATCAACACAACTTTTTTTTTTTTTTTTTTTTACAAAAAATCCCCAACACAAGTTGTTGGAAACCCAACCTACAAAACCTCTAGGTTTCCAACAATGGTAACTCAGAGATTTTCTAGGTTTCCAACGATGGAAACCTATAAAATTTATGGGTTTCCGTGGCATTGGAAACCCAGAATCTTTGGGTTTCCAATGCCATCAAAACCCAAAGATCTCTAGGTTGGGTTCCAGCACCATAGACTAAGAAGAAGATATGGTCTTCTTCAACCAAAAGTTTTCTAACCTAGAGATCTAGTCTTTTGCAACGAAATCAAGCTAACTTGGGTGTTGGGTGATGGCTGTTAGGTTTCGTGATAGACAAGGAAGAAAAAGAAGAAGAAGATGAAGAAGAAGAAAATGGAAGAAGAAGTCGGTAGAAGAAGATGAAAAGCATTTTTAAAGCATTTTTATTTTTTTTTTTAATATTTGTTTTGGGTGTTAGATGTTGAGTCTGTTAATACAAATTTTTTATTTCGATATCTGTTTCTATCTCCACTATTTATCCTGTGATGGACGATAGAAATGATGTTGTTTTTTCTCCAAAAAAAATTGTTTTAATTAAATTGATTAATTAATATTATTTTAATAAAAATTAATATTAATTAAAAAATTTTAATTTTAATTTTAATTTTATTTAATTTTTTTTTTAAAATTAACCTCCATCATTTATTTTAAGATAAACGGTAAAATGTGATGAATTTAAATTTTTGTTTAATTTCAGAATTTTTATTTAATTTTATTAAAATAAATAAAATTACTCATCCAATTATCATTATACCCTTCAAATTTAACACCAACCAGTTTTTTTAACCGATAGGAGACGATTCACCTAATATAAAAAAATCAAGGATAATTTTCAAATAATTTACTTTTCAAGGAGATTTTTCATAATATCCCAAATCCATATTTTATTACAATTATAGCCACCCAAAATACTTCACTCCCATTGTTTAAAAACTCAACGAGTTTCGCTAAGTTCTCGTGGATCGACACTCCGTCGATCCGAGAACCCTCAGATCAGAGGAGGTGGACACTGGCCAACTTGGACACTTGGTCCAACTTGGTTGACTCAACGAATCCGTCCCTCACAAAATCGGTCGGAAATCATCCCAAATATCACCCAAAAATCAATCAAAACTCAAAATCATTCTCAACAAAGCAAACAACACGCAAAAAATTATGTACAATAGTACAAGAGAAACAACCACTCACAGATCATCGTCGGTAAAGACCTGAAGGGAAGAACACAACGGCTATCGACGACACGAAGGAAGAGACAAGGAGACTTGAACGCCTGTCGCAAAGGAGAGAGAAGAAGATTTAAAATGGTCGGCGACCATGAAGAAGGATTGAGGGACTCTTCAGCTTTGGGGAACGGTGCACTTAAACGGCGAGGGCGATGGTGCATTTGAATGGCGACAGCGACGACATGTTAGATAAAGAAGAAGGATGAGAGATGAGAAGGAAGAGGAGAACCGGAGTAGAAGGGAGAGAGAGAGAGAGAGAGAGAGAGAGAGAGAGAGAGAGAGAGAGTGAAAAATTAGGGTTTGATCGTGAAATCGGCCTTAAATAGAGTGAGAATAATTTCATCATGGCCCCTGATGTTTATAAAAATATCAGTTTACACTTTTAAACTTTAAAAATTACAATTTACCCCCTAAACAGTACTTTTCGAGTACTCGCTGATTACTCGTCGAGTTACCGATTATTTGCTGTTCACTGGGTTGCCGGTCGACTAGCGAGTGACGAGTTTTGGAACCTTGTTCACTCCCCACCCAAATTGTAAACTACAACTCTTATTACTAAGATGTCCCTACACTAAATTACTTAGATTTAAATATAATTATATAACTAAATAAGCAAAGTTTCACTCAAAAGATTTATACCCACTACAATACAAATCCTAATATTATATTCAAAATTTAAATCGATATCATTGTAATTAAATACAATCTGGACATATATATACAAAATTGAAAAATAAATTAATGATAACTGAAATCATTGGCATATGGAACTTGGTACAATCAAGAGTTTTTGTAACTCTGATTTGTTTTGATATATAATACAGGAGGCAACTTACAGCTCTGCAAATTGTATGTAAAATGTAGAGAGAGTTAAGAAATACTCATGGGCAACACTTACTCAGTATAGAGCAGCTGGAAAAGAAGAATGTTCAATATACACATACACACGTGAGAAAGAAAAGAAGAAAAATGTGTTTCACATCTATTTTAAAATAGTGTTTCTAAACATTAGTTTAAAATAAAAATCATGTCAAAAACAAAAAAAATTATGTAAATATATTTGATATTATTTTTTTAAATAAGTAAAATAATTATTTGGAAAGAAAGAAAAGGTAATGGTTTGTTTTGAATATAATGAAAACATAAAAAAGTTATATTTTACTTTCACTCTCATATTGTAATTGGTGAAAAAGTGTTTTCTATTTTAAAAAATGCATCTTACAAAGCAACCAATCAAAGATATTTACAGATATCGTATTAAAAGTAGACTCAAATGACATGGAAGAGTGACCAAACACATAACATGAGGAGTGAATACAAACTTAGAGCGTGTTTGGTATGGCTTCTTTATATATATATATATATATATATTTTAATGCTAAAAGCTCTTTTGATTTTGATTTTGTTGTTTAGCATCAATTTGAGAAGAATTATTTTAATATTAAAAAAGTTCCTTCAAGTCCAGGGATGAAACTCAAAATTCCGGCCTCTCTAATAAGCTTATTTTGGGCCTTTTTAAAAGATATAAATTCTCTTAAATATCTTTATTTAATTTCATAAATTTTATAAAAATCACTTTCCAATGTAAAACTCAATTTTATTTCTTAAACATCTTTTTGTAATTTCTTAAATCATCTCTCATTTTAAAAATACACAACTAAAGAATATTAAACTTTTTATTAGAAGCTCTATTTTGTAAAAACTCTACTTTAAAAGATATATTCATAAAAACTTTACTTGAAATGTCAAACCAAACACACCTATAAGGTCAAAGTCAATTTGTTTGAATTAGGTTACTTTGTAAGTGAGTGATATGAAATGTAAGTGAGTGAAAGTAACAAAAAATGACAAAGGTCAATTTGTTTGAATTAGGTTACTTTTATTTCCATGATTTGATGGTCGAAGACATATATATATAATAATGAGAGGGAAAAAAAAATGTAGCATAAGGTCAAAGTCGCGATTCCACACAAAAAACAACACTTCATATTCCCCACTAGGCCTCGTCTGTTTATGAATTCGAAAATTTTCCATGAATGTTACGTAAGAAAAGTGTCATTATGGCACCAGCCCAATTGCAAATATAAACTAGAATGAGCTTAAAAAGTGACTCAAGCTTTTTATAATAAGAAAGCAAATGGAATCTGGTCATCAGTACAGAGATTAAGCTTGAACTACCGACAGCATTCAAATGTAATATTACAATATCTGGCAACTTAAATTGTCTTAAACATGGTATTTCTATGACATGCTATTTTGATGCAATCACCTACTATAAAGCAGATACCATACAATTGCTGTATTCACAACCACATCACCTACTAATAAAATAACAAGCTCAATACTAATTTCCTCCATACTGATGAGTACTGATTTACCTCCCAGTTATATCTGAAAATGGTGTAAGTTGGCTTCCTGTAAGAGAATAATCTGTCCCACCGAAAGATGGAGGAATGGCAGGCCACACGAAAGGAGGCCTTTCGATTGGTACCTCCGGTGGGGGTGCTTCCCCAGAAAGAACCTGTAAAACCAACTTCATGGAGGGCCTCAAATGTGGATTCGGATGGCAACATGCCAACCCCAGAACAAGAACACACTCCATTTCTTCCTCAGGAAACTTGCAATCCAATCTTGAATCTGCAGCATCAAGAATCCAACCTTTCCTGTGAAGTTCCCATAGCCAGTGCACAATGCCATTGTTGTAATCATTCTCCTCATTCTGGTTCCCAGGCTTCCTTCCACTAGCAACTTCCAGGATCAGAACCCCAAATGCATAAACATCAGTTTCAACAGTGGCCCTGCCTGTTAAGAAAATCTCTGGAGCCATGTAACCTGGAGTTCCAGCTATCTCTTTTGTGGAATGGTGAGTCTGCTGGCTTTCCTGGATTGTTCTTGCCAGTCCAAAGTCTCCAAGCCTTGCATTGAACCCTGAATCCAGCATTATGTTGCTGGCTTTTATGTCGCGGTGAAGGACCCTCTTCTCACACCCATTATGGAGATAGTCCAGAGCCAAAGCTGTTCCCTGAATAATACTCACCCTTGTTTCCCAGTTGAGAGTTGATTGTCCCATGCTTGTCTTCTCATCATGGAAAATGAACTTGTCCAGGCTTCCATTTGGCATGTACTCGTAAACAAGAAGGAGTTCACGGTTCTCATAACACCATCCCATCAGCTTTACAAGGTTCCTGTGACGGAGGCTACCTATTGTTGTGACTTCTGCAATGAATTCTTGCTTCCCATGACGTGATGTCTTTGACACCCTTTTCACAGCTATCACCTTATTCTTCCAGGTTCCCTTATAAACTGTCCCGAATCCACCTCTCCCCAGCTTGTTCTTGGCATTAAACTTGCCTGTTGCCTTTTTAAGTTGTCTCAGATGGAACTTCCTTGGAGCAAGAGATGAGTCATTGATTTGTGCTTCTATGCTTGGATATGTATCATCAACTTGTTCATTTCTGTACCTCCTTTTCCTGTACAAGTAAAAGGCGACACAACTTGATAATAAAACCAGAACCACTGTTGCAACGACAATCCACACCCAAAACAGCTTTTCTTCACCAATATCTGAACCATCAAATTCCCAACTTCTTACACAATTTAGCTGAGTGTGATTGCTTGTTGAGGCTGCAAAGCCGAGAAAAACCTTCTGTGGAAGATATGCAGAAAGGTCTATAGGCTCGGACATAACCAGATTCTTTGTGTTGTTGTGTCCAGCAAAAACAGTAATATTTTTGCCGTCATATTGAACATGTACTGTAACATCTTTACCCGTTGAAAGATCAACACCATAACTACTCAGAGGGACTTGTTTGATGGAATAGATACTATTGACATCCAAGCCAACATGGTTGTCATCAATATCTTGTGAGTAGCTCTTCCTGGTGTCAAATTCTATTGCTACGATGTTGGCTTGAGAGGTTCCATCAGTGCTTGCATTTACAATGCTGAGCCATTTTCCATCACTGTTCGGCGGCACATTGGTGTTGTCCGTCAATACAAAAGCCAACCCTTCACCGCCTATAACTGTCTGGCTGGTGATTCTGAATACAAAGGTGGTGTTGAACGCTGCAGGGTCCCCTTTTTTCTTCCACAGCCTGAATGGTCTGTAATAGAAGGCTCGTCCTGATCTGTTTTCCATCGAAGTTCCATTGACATCAGGAGTAACTTCGATGGCGTCGAGGAATACATTGGAGTAGTAACTCACAATGAAATAACTTCGATCAGGGAAATATGAAAAATTGAACCTAAAGCAGCTCACTTGGGTAAAAGAAGCACCCCACAGGAGGGCTGCTAGTGCTACCATTGAAAACTTGACCACTGCAGAAATGCACATCTATGTACGAAAGGTTGTAACACTCAAGATGGGTTCGACAAAGATTGTTGTTTGCTATATTTGAGAAGCTTATGATCACAATGGAGGAGATTTGTGAAATGGTTGTCAATATTGTAATAGATTATTAGGCGAAGTTATGTAGGTAAATTTGAAGGAGGCAACTTCCCTGCATGTTCTGCTCTTACTTTTATTGTATTTGAATAGCTTCAATCATGTATTTTCTATGCCATTTCGCAAGTGAAATTATATAATGTTTATTGACTTTCATAGTTTGAGTTTTGGAAGTTACTTGCATGTAAGCATACAAGCCAGCCAGCTGTCTATTGTAGGGAACCTATACACCATGCTAGTTGAATGCATTGATGTAACTTTAGATAGTTATATACCACGTAAATGACAAAATATTCAAAACCTATGGTCCCACAGTGGCTATTTTTTCTATACAAATGATAAAATAATATGAATAGATATATCAAAATTATAAATTAGAATTAGTTACATGGTTTGGAATAAATTTTACGTCAAATATTTATTGAAAAAAGTATTTTAATTTCTCCTTTTTCCTTTTAAATGAACAATCATCATTGATAGAGTATATATATATTAGTGACTATATACATTAATTATATTCTTTTGCATAAAGGAAGAAAATTAAAAAGCCCTTACTCTACATATCCAGGAAAGAACAAGTTTAATAATGTTTTTGATTTATCCATAACGTTTTCCTCTTTATAAATTATAAAATATGATCCGATATATCAAAACTATTCATTAGAAGTCACATCATTTGAAATAACTTTTATGTCAAATATTTGTTGCAAAATTATTTTAATTTTATCATTTTTTCTTTCTTTCTTTTTTTTTTTTTTTTTTTTTTTTTGAAGGGAGAAACTTTTATTAACAAGAAGAACAGCCTTCAGACGAGGAGGGCAAGACAGAAATGTCCAATTCAGCGGACTTAGTCAACCAAACTGGAAAAGAAGACATCCAAATTGTAGAACTTTTGAAACCCAAAGCCCAATTAGCTATACCATGGCGACGCTATTACATTCTCTAAAGATAGAGTTAACAGAACCAATGCTATTGACTTCCATCAACATTTTGACTATACATTGGAAGAACAAGTCTATGAATGTTCTCTACTTATCTACAACGCCCCCATCTTTGATTATTTAATAATAAATTTGGTTGGTGACTTGCTTGTCTGTTAATAGTCTGAATCCAAAATAATAGTCAGTGGAAGTACCCTTCAATGCATGTGTTTCACAACTGTTCCTAATTAGAACTACCAATGAAAGTTGACTGATACTAACACATAATCAGACCTCGAAAACAGTTTTCATAGAATAAATTACTATCAAATACCTCATCATCTTGCTTGCATAACTCTGCTATCAATTTGAAAAGTAAAAATTAATGTCTAGATGATTTAATTAAATTAATCAAAATACAAAATTCAGTTAGTAATGTCATTTGTCCATCTACTGTACTGTAACCAGCTAACTTAAAAATTTAAAATTATTGTTACTCTATGTTTGACACATGGGATTAGGGATAAGATTGAGATTCAAAAATCTCAAACCAGTTGAATGCCATGTTTAGAGAGTGAATGAGATTGGGATTCAAGAATCTCAACCTCTTTCCATATCCCATTCTTTTGGCATTTTTCAATTCCATCCAAAACCATATCATTGAATGAGATTGGATTTGTGATTCATTTTCTCCTCTTCCCGTCTCTCTCTCGCAGCATTCTCTTCTCTCTGTCACTCTCTTCCTCTCACCTTCCTTCTCTTATCAAACCTCTCCTCCCTCTCTTCTTCTTCTTCTTCTTCTTTTTTTTTTTTTTTTGCCCTGAGTTGGTTCTGGGTTCGTCGCCGAACCCCAGAACCATCTAGTTCTAGGCTTGTCGTCGAACCTAGAACCACCAAGTGGTTCTGGGTTTGCGGCCCAACCCCAGAACCATATGGTGGTTCTGGGTTTGGCACCAAACCTAGAACAGAATGTTATGTTCTTTTTTTTTTTGTGTTTGTTAATGTTATGATGATTTGATAATGTTATAATATTGCTGTTGTTGTGGGAGATGATGATGTTGATAAATTGGATTGATGATATTGATGAATTGTGGTTAATGATGTTGAATTGTGGGAGATTATGGATTTTGATATTGAAGAAATGGGAAATCATTTTTTTTTTTTTAGGTTTTTTTTATAAAATTAATTTTATATAATAAAAATTTTAAATTAATTTTATTTCAATCCAATTCTAATTAATACCAAATATGATACAGTATAATTTTTAATTCAATCCTAAATTCTATCAAACATGGGATGATGATTTCTCATTCCAATCCAATTCATTCCATTTCAATCCAATCCCGCGTGTCAAACGGAGCCTTATAGTTGTTTTAGAGGTCTTGAGATTTTATCCCTATTTATACTATATAATATTTGGAAGTTTTGCATTGTCATATAATTGGAAAAAAAAAAATTTGTGCGTCTATTTGGTTTGGCTATAACTACATATATACGCCACCATGTGTTAGATGCTTTAATTTTAAGTAGAAATATATATCAAGAAAAGATTTATCTCTAATTATTTAATGTAGTTGATAGCCAAAATGATTGTTTAATTTGCACATTCAATATGTTAACCAGAGTTGGGAAATTGTTACTAAGCTGGAACCTTTGCATCATTTTCTAACTATATATTCATAATATAGAGTCTGTTTATCAATGGATAATAAAATTATATATATATATATATTATTGATAAGGGACACATTCACTTATAGTTTATATATTATTGACAAGGGACACATTCACTTATAGTTCAAGTGATTATTAGCACAATTTCTCTTCACATTTATGATCAATGTTCATCCTACCATATGCTTTTACTAGTATGTGTTGGGAGTTTTTCTTCTTTATTTTGAAAGCGTATATTTCTCTTGATAGCATGGGTGTAGATTTTCGGACCGCACATATTATTTAATCTTAGCAAATTTCAATAAATGGTGGCTCTATTGCCACACAAAACTACTCTTTACACCTATTTACTCATTGCATCCAATATTAAATTTAAAATTTTATTTTATTTTCTTTGTCCACCTTTAAAATCTTTAAAATAATCCTAAACCAATTTATATATGTAAGTTATTAAATTTACATTTATAAATAATTTTTTTCCCTACTTTCCTTCTTTCTTCCCTTTTTCTTTTCTATTTTTTTTCTTTCATTCTTCTCTCATCCATCATCTTCTATTAATCTTTTTTTTTTTTTTTTGGTTCAATCTTCTTCATTATTTTTCTTTCTTTCTCATCAATGGCTTCAAAATATGTTAGCCAAAAAACAAAAGAGAAAAAATTATTATTATTCACACAATATACTTGCACTTATACATAGAGAAAATTTTATGTAATAACAGTTTGTAAGACCTAGATCTCATTTTTTTTTATTGGATCAAAATGTATTTATCTATGTATGATTAAGATATTTTTATTCCAAAAATCCAACTTATCTAACACAATATCAAACACAAAACAAAGCAAGAAAAAAATAAAGAAAAAAAAAATATAAAACTTTACTATTCAGATTTATTAAGTCACATATAATTTTGATTTTAGTTAATACATCACAAATTTAGATTGACAGAAAAGGGTTTAATTGTCTACAAAAATTATTAAACAATAAAATAAGCTACTTTATAATAAAATTAAAAATAAATTTATTTTTATTTCCTTAAATTAGTATATCCTTATAAGTAATTTTAAGTATGAATATCTTTGTAATTAAAAATTTTAGATAAAAATGGTGTGAGAAGTAGTTTCTTGCCTCACCCTCCAACAAACCGCTTATTATTAGTGTCAGCAAAGTTTCAGTCATATTATAATACTATTTTAAAAATAAATTTTATTGGAAAGAGAAGACATTAAATATGATTTGAACAAGTACTTAATTCGTAATTGGCGTGCGAAGTTCATATATTTTACTATCCAACAATTTTAGTAAACACTGCAATCATAAATAAAACATTAAATTTAACACACCATCACTTAGTGGTAGTAATTGGATACTTCCTTTAATTTTAAGAGATTAAAAATTTAAATTTTATTTTTATTCTAAAACATAAAACATTAATAATTTTTTCTGAATTTAAATCCCATTTCATCACAAAAATAAATAAATAAATTTCCTTTCCTGCATTAGAATATCCTTTCAAAGAAACGTGTCGATTACTTAATTAACAATGACTTGTCCGACACATCATTTTTGGTCATTAGCTCATATTCTTGGTGGTTTTAATCTTTGATTTTTCTTATGACGACAGAACTTCCTTTTCTCTACACGTCTTTCTTCGAATTTTGTATCAATTATTCAATCATGGATTTTTTCATTCAAATGGTCCATAGAGTAGCTGTACAGGAAGATAATGACAATATAAGAAGATTACTTAAAATAATAAGGTCCATTTGACTAAGTATTTTTTGATCCTCTGATTCAATTGCCAATTAGAATAAATTATTGAATCCTGTCATCTCATTCCTCATTTTTGACATTTGTAATTTATGAATAGGAAAAATCTCAAAAAAACCACTTGACCTATAAAACAATTTCGTTTTATCATCTACTGTTTTATTTTTATCCGATTTACCACAAACATTACAATTTAACAGAAAACTTTGACAAAAGTTAAAAAGATATTTTCAGCCCTGAAATTCTTATTAAAATATATAATAAACATAAAATGATATTTTAAAATAAAAAATTATAAATTAATAAATTAAAAAATAAAAAATGGATGGACGACTAGCCTCATGCATTCAACATTCTATAGTTTAAAAAAAAAAACTCATTCGACATTCAATCGGCCCACATCTTTGATCCTCTTCTTCTCCCTCTCTCTTTCCCTATTTGTTCCTCTCCCTATTTTCTAGGTTACCAGTCGTTGGAAACCCATATTTTCTAAGCTTTTTAGCAGCTGGAAACTCAAAAAAAATCTCTCACAAACCCAGAAAAAAAACCCCCACAACATCATCAATCCCATGAACCAACACCAATTGATCCATAAAAAAAAAAAAAAATCCATAAATCTTTAATGAAGTAAATTGAAAAATAAAAATAAAAAACACTAAATGCCTAGGCGGTGGAGACCATTGTCAAACACCAAAACGTTTGACAATCTAGTATGAACCCATCTACGTTCATCGCTAAATGAACTAAGGTGGGTTCGTACCAGACCTTGGAACCCACCACATTGCCACCATAGTGCCACCATCATCATCGACCGGTGGAAAAGAAGAGAGAAAGAGAGAGAGAGAGAAAGAGAGGTAATAGAGAGAACCAATTAAGAGGTAATTAAGAAAGACCTGAACGTCATGGAGACCCAAATGTTGTAGAGACTCAAACATCGCCAATCTCCATCGAAGAAAGAGAGAGAAAAGAAAAGAGGAGAGAGAGAGAGCAAGAGAGAGGAAATTTTTTTTTTGATCATATATATTTTTATTTTTAAATAAAAATATCTCCTTTTTATAATTTTATATTTTATTGAATTTATTTGATTTTATATTTTAATTAATATTATTTTAATTAATTTTTAATGGCTTTTCCCTTTTTGCCCCTGAAGTCAAACAATCAACTATATCAACTTAACAGAATCTGAGTTCGTCAAGGGTATTATCGTCCTTTCATATATTTTCAGAGAGTATTTTTAATATTTATTTTAATGTCAAGTGGTATTTCGGATAAATATAAAATAACGAGTGGTAAAATCTATATATTCTCATACACCAGGTGCTTTGTTGGGATTTTCCCTTATAAATATTGTATCTCCAATTGAAAGTTTCACGGAATAAAATCAGTAAAATGACCACCTCCTAAAAATTGATATTTCCTCTTTCAATAATATATATTTATATATATAAAAAAAATAAAGATCTTTCAAAATATTTTAAACAAGTAGAGGTGTACCCCCACCATATAACTTGGTATAAAAAATTAATAATATAGATTGCGATAGAGCGTAAAGCAATCAAGCATTGAGTTGAAAATTCAATGGTTAATATAGTGACAAGCACTGAATAAGATTTGTAGGAAAAAAACCTTTGGTGCAACAAATATAGTGGATCAACTTTGGCTGTGATACTTTTTCAGATTGCAGATTGAGAGTTTTACAGGGAAAGAACTACTTGTGATTTCGTCGGTAGAGAAATAAAAGAAATTAGAGAGATGGAACTTGAAAGATGAGCAAGATAAAATTGAACAAATAAAACAAATATATCTAATAAATACATATTAAATTATGTCGAAGGATTCAATCTAAACACTATAGGAAAAACTAATTTGGTACCATATTAGATTATGGGAGCACAATAATATCTAAATAAGATTAATTAATATTTGAGCAAATTACATCAGAACCCCTCGAGGTATGCCAGTAATCATGTGGAAACGATATTTCATTTTTATGACAAAAAAGCCCATACCGTCAGTGAGTGTTAGCTAACTTTAGTTTGACGATGATCATTTATGTCATTTTATTTGAAGTGGTCCTTAGTTTTTAAATTAATTTTCTTTTTTAAATTAAACAAGAAGAAATATTTAAAAGAACATTGATAAATTTCCATTGTCCACCATGTTTGATGGATGGTGGAGATTAAAATTAAAAAATAAAATTTAATATTTAATATTTATGTTTTTAAAAATTAATTTTAAATTTCCTAAACATAAAAATAATAGATGTCCACCATCCATCTTAGAGATGGACGGTGGAGATTAAAGAATTAAAAAAAAAATTGAAAAAAAAAAGAAAAAATTTGTTTGAAGATTTGGGTTTGAAATCATATCTTCAACTTTGAAGATCAAACCCAGATCTTCCAAAAAAACCTAAAAAAAAAAAAGATTAAAGATACCTCTAAAAAACGGAAAAAAAAAAAAAAGAATTACAAAAAAAATTTGGGAACCTAGATGATGAACCTGGGAACCCAAATGAACATCATTTGGGAACCTAGATGATGAATATCATCTGTTCATCTGGGTTCCCAGATGATGCATCATTATTAAAAAAATAAAAATAAAAAATAAATTCTAAAAAAAAAAAAAAACACAATTAGGTTCCTAAAATCAATAGAAGAAAGTCAGATCTTCTACTAGAACTCAAACTCCATCTCAAAATCATCATTATTAATAACAAATCAAACTCACATATAAACAAAAGAATAATTACTAGAAAAATCATTAACAAACCTATTCAAAAAATCATTAACTGGTTCAAATTGAACCTAGATTTCATAAAGTTGGATTCGAAATCTGGGTTCAATTCGAACCCAGATGCTTGGGTTTGTGGAACCCAGATGAAATTTGGGTTGTTGAACCCAAAAATTTGGGTTCGAATCGAACCCAGGTTTTATCATCTGAGTTCGAATCCAAATGTCTGGGTTTAAGAAGAGAAAAAGAAGAAGAAGAAACAGAGGGTTCTAAATAGAGGAAAGAAATATAGACGAAAGAGACAAACTGGGTCAATGGAGGGTTTGGTGGAGAGGGTGGTGGTTGGCGAGGGGGAGGGGGGTGGTGGTAAAGGTCTGGCCTTTGATGGAGGATGGTGGGAAAGAGAGAGAGAGAGAGAGGGAGAGAAGTTTTAATAATTTTTGTTTATTTATTATTTATTATAATAATTTTTATCTATTACAAAAACAAAACATTGTTTTTATTTGATTAATATCATACATTTAGGGAGTTAGGTGTAATTTGCTCTTTGCAAAATGTTGAAAACTAATAATGGTTTTGGGCTTAACTGTTTCACAATGCCAAGGGGCTTATAATTACTCTTGGGTTCTCAATAAAATTGGGTCTATCTAGTTGGTAATAATGAACTTATAATTATTTTGAGTTGTATTCTTGAAAAATTTTATATGAACCCCTTTTATATGCATAGCACCTTTAAACTTTTAAAATATTATTATTTATAAGCACACTCCTCCTAATCTTCCATTATCAGATATGTCCTCTTTTTTTCTTTGAATGAAATACCATATCAATAAATTATAGAATAAAAAATAAAATTAAAATGAATGCATGGGAGGAGAATTTTTTTTTTTCATTTTTTATGTTTTACTTTTAATAAAACTCCACCGTCCATCACAACTTGATGGATGATGGAGATCAAAAGTTTATTTTATCTTATTTATAATGAGTAAAATGGTATTTTAATTTTTCCTTTTTATTTTCTAAACATATTTTCACTTTATTTTTGCATGAAATGACCAAAGTAACACTTCTTGTATAGATACTTTAGTATATTGTTTATTTCATTTACTTAATAATGATACATTTATTAAAACTTTGTTTATATGAGCAAAATCAAGATTAATAGAACATAATAAATTACAATGATTTTTTTTTTTTAAATTTATGATTCAACTATAATGGTAAATATAACTTATATATAAATAAATAAAATTAAAAATCAAACAAGTATTTATTAAATTATCTTAGATCTAAAATTTGTGCTTTAGATCAAGTCATAACCCTACTTAGGCCAGCTATTGACCTGAAGTAATAATTTCACTTTGGGTTAGTAGCTAACCCAAATTGGATTATACTATCAGGTCATATGCTGACCCAATAAGAAATTTAATATCATTAAATCATTGTCTGGCCCTAATCGATCAGTTATTGACTTGATGAATATATTGTTCATTGAAATAGGTGTTGACTCAATTCGAGTCATAAACTAACCTGATTTAAGTCATAAACTCTCTCTCTCTCCTTTACCTTCTCTCTCTTTTCTTCTTTCAACAAACATATATTGCACTCTCTTTCTCTCTTTAAAGTTCACATATTTCTTACCCGATTGAAAAGGGGAATTAATGTATTTTTATAAATATAACCTCAATTAAATTAATTAAAAAAAAAAACAATTGTAGCACCAAAGTAATTCTGTTTTGCCATTCTTTTCAAAGAACTATTCCCCATTAATATCTTCTATTTATTTTTTGGAAAAACTTAATTTTGGTCATTGATGTTTTGAAAAATATCAAATTTTTAAAGTTCTTTTGAAAACAATTATTTCATCCATAACATTGCCAAGACTCTTAAAAAAAGTTTAAATCATTAGTCAATTGACGATTAAACTAAACAGAAAAATTAAAAAGACTAATTACCCCTCATAACTTAAAATTACTATTTTAACCCTAATAAAATTATAATATTACATATCATTTGATCAATAAAAAGTCTATACGTGTATAATAATATAATTAATTTTTTTAAAAAAAATCTAATTATTGTTTTTTTAATTAAACAATAATTAAACAAAATTCAGGAAAAAAAATCTAAACAAATGGATTTCATTTTTTTCTTTGATCTTCTCTTTTCTATCTTTTTTCCTTCTCCTTTGTCTCCTCCATCGGCTTCCATCTCCTTTTCTGCATTCCTTCTCATTCTTCTTTAGTCTCGTTTGCCCACCATTTTCTCCATTAGCTTTCATCTCTTTTTTAGGCTTGTCTGCCCACCATTTTCTCCATTAGCTTCCATCTCCGTCTCTTCCCCTTCAAATCAAGCATCCCCGATGCAATGAAGATACTCTCTGTCAGAAATGGATGATCTGGGTTCGTCAAATCTAAAAATTTCATCTGAATTCGACAAACCCAAATGAAACCTTTTTGGTTCTAGGCTCGAAACCTAGAATCGAGACATTTCATCTAGGTTGGATCGAACCTAGAACCAAAGAGCACCTCTATTGCAGTGGTCTGTGATGAATGTCCTCTTTGGCTAAGGGTTTCGAACCCAAACTAGAGAGGTTTCATCTGGGTTTGTCGAACCTAGATGAAATCTTTAGGTTCGATGAACCCAGATGAAAGTCATCAACCCCCCTGTTTTGAATATTTATGTATATATATTTTTTTTGATAAACCATTTTGATGTTGTTCTTAATGTTGTTGATGTTGTTGTTACGGAAGATGATGAGGTTCATGATGTTATAACATTGTTGATATATTGAAGACTATAGGAGATGATATTGATGAAGTGCGATGTTGATGATTGTGATTAATGGGCTTGATGACGTTGGAGATGGTAAAGATCCACCATGGATGGATAGTGGAGATCTAATCTGGTGGATCTCTATATATATATATATTTTTTTAAAATAAATTATAAAAAAAAATTTATGTTTATAATAAATTATTAAAATTAATTTTTTAAAGAAATTTTTATATGTTCATAATCTTAGTCATCCACATGTCACAATTTTAGCATTTCACATAAAAAGGTCATCTTACCCTTCCCACCTAAACAATCTATCACCGTTGACCGTCAGTTAATGGTTTGGATTTTTTATAGAGTTTTGGAAAGATTAGGGATGAAAATAGTTATTTTTAAAAGAGCTTGATATTTTCTGAAACCCTAAGGACTAAAGTGAAAATTTTTCTAATTTTTTTCTCGCAAGCCGACAGGGAGATTGATGTGGGTTTTCACCTTTTCCTCTCTTAAGCGGCCTACCTGGTTTTTCTTCTCCTAAGCAGCAATTTTTTTTTTCCTCCCGGATGCAACATAACAATTTTCTTCTTGAAGGCTTAAAAATCGGCACTTGACCTTAGGGTTTTTAATTTTTTGCTTTGGTTTTTACTTTTGCTTTATTTGTTATATTATTGTGTTTGATACAAAAGAAATATTTACATTTAAAAATAAAAAATTATTTTGCACATAAAGTTTATTCACGTAATTAAATTGCAACATGTAGTTTATGAGTTTCAAGCCAAGCAATTGACTTCAAAGTTTCTTGTACAAAACGTTCAAAAATTTATGAGTAATATAAAATATATTTTTTCATATTAAAAAAATATTTTAATGTGTTATAACATAAGGACATTTTAGTAATCAAATTTGCAGTATTCCTAAGTTTAGTAAACAATAGAAAAGGAATCAATTTGATTCTATTTCTAATTTTTAAAAAATTAGTAAACACTGCAATGAAATTTGGTAATTTAATTCTGATTTCTCTCCATTCCATTTTCAACAAAATTTAATTCTGTTTCATATTCATTCCCCATTATCAAACACACACTAGGTGTTAAATTTGAATAAAAATAGAGGGCAAGAAAGTCACTGAAGATGAAGTTCTCTATTTCACGTTAGAAAGTGACATGTGTGTTATGTCTATGGTTGTTTGCGATCTGTTTTTCCTACATAATTTATTTTCTTATTTTTTAAGACTAACATTGAACACTTTCGAAAAACATTTGATAAGGCAAACGATATTAGATTTGGACTTGTAATATACTATTGGAATTATTTTGATGAGTATAACAAATTTTTGTCCATTCGATAGTCAAATTCAAACATTTGAGACTCCATATTTGCATTGCTTTCCATTTTTAAATTTCGTTGTGATTATGTCAAAGTTGCTTGAAAATGAAGTGGTTTGGCACCGTCCAAGTTGTTATTCAAGTTATCATCAAAATCACTTGTCAATCTCGCTACTGTTTGCTATTCTCTCTCTCTCATTCGGTTTGTTCTTTTCAAAATGGTTGTCATGTAAATCTCTTAATATGCATTCCAAACATATAAGTTAGACATACTTGAAAGAGATTAGAAGTTAATACCTTGGATTGAAATTATGTGGAAAATGGAAACCTCGGAATTGCTTCACTGGATCAGAAAAGAATCAACAAAATGGAACTTCTTTCTCTGTTCACAATGCAGTATTTCCATGTTTGATGTATATTGTTTTTTCCTGTTTTGATTCTGTATTTTAGATTGTTTTCACAAAGAAGAAAAGATCTTCTTAGTCCAAAAATACTGAATTACCACAGTACATGACTGTCCCTTCTATATTTTGTATTTCAAAAAAGAGTGGTGATATTTTCACCTCTTAAAAGCTGTATATACACATCTTTTTCTATCTACGCCCCATTAAGATTTTTGAAAATTCATATTCTATAAATACACCCTATGTATTACCAATTATATTCATTCATTTATTTACCTTTTAAATATTATAAGTAATTATAATTAATTAAATTAAATTAAAACATTAAAAAGTCAAACTTTCTTTTTTAAACTTGTATTGATATTCTGTTTATATTCATAACTTCTTTATTTTAAATTTTCTTTCATTTTCACTCAAAATTATTATTTATTTTACCAAAACTAAATATGTAAAACTATCAAACAAAACTAAAAACCTAAATTTTCATTCAAGCTAAGCTTTAACCAACTCAAAAAAAAAAAAAAAAAAAAAAAGGAAAAAAAAAAACACAAAACACCCTTTGAATCTATACTTTCATTTTCACCAACTATAAAACTTTTAAAAACACAACAAAAAGTTATCTTTTTTGATTATCCTTTATTAAAACAAATTAAATTTCTTATTGGGATTTGAAGTTAAAGTATTTAAATTTAATTATAATAATAATAATAACATCATTTAATGAAGGTATTAATAATTTAGTTTAAAGATAATATTAAAATATTAAAAATGTATAAATTAAGGAGTGTACACATGATTTTAACGGGGTGGAAATATAGTCACTGTTCAAAAAATGCGAATTGAGAACTGCTTGGGTAGTTATCACAACGAGACTGCCTCAAGCAGCCCATGTGAGTTAAATCATGCGAATGGGTCAAATCTAATTTGACCCATCTTGATATCCAGATTCAATTTTTGTCCCATGGACTAGGGTGGCCCAAAAATACTAACAGCATGTGTCCAATTTTGAATGTTTTACTAACACCATCATCAGTAGTGTGAAACTATTAAATAATTTTGTTTTTAAAAGCAAGAAAATAATTTATATATTGTATTAGAAATATAAGAATATAATAATAATTATTGTAAAAAGATAAATAAAATAGGTTTTTTAATAAAATATTTTAATTATATACAGTAACTTGGTGTAATATTTGGATTTAAAAAAAGTAAAAATAATATAGTTTTATGTCTATTATTTGAGACATACGAAAAACGAGACAATCTTTTTATACGTTATTAATTAGTTTCTTTAAGTAAATTTTTAGACTTAATGATAGAATGATAATATTATATTTTTTCTCATAAATTAAATGTATTAATTCTTAATTTTGTTTAGTTGAAAATAAATAATTAGATTATATATAGTATTATTCACAATGTAATACGAATTGAATAATAATTTTAATTTTAATTTTATGTGAAGCTAATTATATAAATGAAATATTTACTATTATTAAAGTAAAATTATAATCAACTGTATTTTTAATAAATTGCATTGAATTTATTATGAAAAATAATACTTCTATGTAGCATTAAAAAAAAAAAAATCTAAACAAGTTTATAGTTCAATATTTAGTAAGTTACTTAAGCTCACATCTCTGCATATGCTCCTTTTCTTTTGTAACGCTTCCCATCTTCATTGTCATAACTCATAAATAACTTTAACAGAAAGAAACCAATGAAAACTTCCCTCTGGCTTGTTATCAACCTTAGAGGAGCGAAAGCAGTGGAGAAAAATGTGGACTACATATCAAAGGTTGACAAGGTATGCATGTATTTCCTGACTACAACTTAATGCATGTTCTCTTTAAAAAATTGTTGTTTTTGGTTGTTTTGTTTTGATTCTTAGGGCTCCATTCATTTGTGATTTGTGTTCCTTTATCATAAATCTGCTGTTTCTAAAAATTGTACAGGTAATAAAAAAGCATTAGTAGATCATAAACAAGTGAGCTAATAAACACGAGTTTTTGGTGAGGAAGATTCCGTGGTTAATTGAGGAAATGTGACATGGGTAGAGGTAGCTAGAGTGATAAGCAACAGAAAGTTGTTCCGCCACAAAAATATCTCACCCTCTCGTCAAAATTAATGTGGATTTGGTAAGGGTTCCTTAAAACTAGCAGCCAGGCAGATGTTTCAACGCATGTTTTGAAGTGAAACAACTTGCATTGTTTATAAGCGCAACGTCAACCACTGACTTTTGGACTCAGTACTGGTGCTGCTTGTGTTGTACATTTTGTCAAGCCTTGATATGCGGAAGCATGCCAAACACGCTGCTGGTGATTATTATTGATGCTTACCGCCTTATAAGAATGAAACTTATAATGTTCCATAAGTGTTTTTTTTATGTGGACGTTAATTTGATGTGATAGCAATTAGCAAATATAGATTGAACAAATATGAGGGTAATTTAGGCTAGCACCTTTTTTAAAAAAAAATAAAAACTGAAATTCGTTCAACATAATAAGAAAAAATACAGTCTAGACTTACAGGCCTCCCAAATCAAATCTCCTCTTAAGGTAAAAGTCAAAGCTACCAAGTGATGTGTCACACTATTTTCTTTGCGGGAAAATTGCATGACACTTATAATTACCCACAGCTTTACATAAGAATATTACATCTTTTATAAAACTGACGGAACTAATTGTGTCTCCCACAGATAGCAAATAATTTTATTCTTTATAGTAAACCAAGGTAAAGCAAAACAACTAGATTAAAACTTAAAATTGCAACAGAGAAATTGGAAAGAATTCAAACGAAAGAACTAAGATTAAACGACGCCATCATTTTGGCAAGTTCTTGAGACATTTGCATCTGAAGTTGAAGTGCTTGCAATTCAGCTTGTGCTTTAAGAACTGGATCTTCTATTTCTGTCTTCTCAGATTGATTTTGAACGGACCCGGGTGGCCCACATCCGCTTTCTTCTTCACGAGCTTGGGACTCTGGCTTTGGCTTGGTTGCTGCGCGCTTCTGCTCGCGCACACAAGAAGCATGCACGTGGAAGTTGCAAGTAAAACAATTATAGGACCAAAGCTTTTGATCCAGTAGTTTGTGACAAATATCACACGAATACGAGGAGGCATAGTGGTCTGGAAGACCATATACAAGGCTAAGACCATGGAAATGAGAGTGGTGGTTTAGAATTGGAGGCAAGGAAGCGCAGTGGAGATGAAGATCGAAGTCACACAAAGGGCAGCAGAATGAAAATGCACTTCCACCTTGGCCACAGGCGTTGCAAAGGAAGGCTCCGGCGGAGTAGGTTGTGGAGGGGAGGAGGGTCAGGTGGTGCACGGGGTGAGATGGGTGTTGCATGCCTCGCTTTGCATTTCCACATTGTTCGTGTAGGAAGAACTTGCACTGCCAGCATCCAAAAGCAGATCCTGATATGGTTATGTCACACCCTGAGCATATAAATTCAACCTCACCTTTTTCAACTACTTGATAAACTCGCAAGTTATGTGGATGGCTAAAATGCTTGTACTCCATTGATTTTTCTTCGTTTTTTTCTTCTCTGTAAGATGATGACAACGACTTAGAGGTAGAGTATTTATAATATTTCTAACATCAAATGTACCCGGTCAATATTTCGAAAAAAAAGTAAAGTAGATTCATAGCTCAAATGATGGTTAATGTATTTTCTTTCCTATTTCACTAAATATATTTATAGGCAGTGAGACATATTTATAGATATATAATATAAGGGGTGAAACAGTCACTACAATATATACATGGGACAAAGTAAATTTTATATAAAATCAAAGATTATATATGCAATTTTTTTTTTCAACAATGAATTGGTGGAGTCGTGGCCCAAACTAACACCCATAGTCCTACCATTATGTGATATGAGAGTAAATTTTTGAATCATGTCCAATTGTCCATAATATTTAATTTTGGTAAATATTAATAAATTCTTAATCAATTATTATAAATTATTTTATAATTATGTAATAAAAATAAACCAAGTCAAAGGTTCAAAAGATTCTTTACCAACACTTTTTCGACGTGTTTGGGTTCTTTTATTGGACCGTAGAAAGCATATGTAAACTCAAGTTGTTTATATATATTATTTAATGCTAGCAAGTTGTAGATATCAATTATTTATAGCTACACCCGCATATGAAGAAAAGAATTTGATAGTGGGTTGGGGGATGCTTTCTGAGAAAACATTTTACAAAAGGTTTTTTGAAAATCAAATTTAAGAAAAAAATTACTAAGTGCTTTTTTCTATAAAAAAAAGTCTTTAATTAATTTTTTGATCTACCATGAACTGCTTAAGAATCATGTTTTTATTTTTATGCTTCTTCTGTAGATTCTTAATTGTTTTTTGTCTCAAAGAATTTCTGTTATTTATTACTACTGACCATTACAAAATAGATTTAAAAACCAATTAAGACCAGGAAATACTAGCAAAGGCATGATAAGAATGGAAAGTTGGATTAAGATAACCTCAACATCGAATGGTTGAATACTTCAGTTGCAAACAAAAAAGCATTGACTTTAAGAAAATTCAGTGAAGTTTGGAAATGGAATTTGAGCCTGGCAAATTGACTTTTGAGTGTTAATGATTTGTTTTATTGTCATACTGCTGTACCTGATATAAATTATTGCCATGAGCTCGTAGTCTAGCTTTACTTCAATTGCCACGCTTGATAAGTTCTTCGATAACTTTGAATTATCAATCTAAAAAATATAGTCGAAAAGAAGAATCACAAGAGGTTTTTCAAATCATAATAAATATTTCTTTTCTTTTTCTTTCAATATTTCTATTAGCAATAGCATAGATAATCTAGTAGAAACATGTTTGGAGGAGTTTAATCAAATGGTAGTTTAATTTAACCTATTATAAATACTAATGTTAGGTAGAATTAAATTGAAATATATATATAAACTTCTATGATTAGTACATTATAACTTTTCAATTATTAGAATAATTAATTTTAGTAATTTATTGCATTCTCTCTTCTAGAAGGTTTTTTTTTAACCTATTTAATTCAAATATAATGAATAACTAATATTAGTGGTCCTAACAATCTAAATATTATGATGCACTAATATATATATATATATATATGTGTGTGTGTGTGTGTGTGTGTGTGTGTGTGTATGTATGTATATATGTATATACGCAACAAAGTAGAATAGGATTCATGAAATTAAATTAAATTATGAATTTGTTGTTACAGAATATTGGACTTAATTAGATTTGATCAAACCAATGAAATAAAATGATATAATGATTCATTGAAAAATTTTAAATAATTTTTAGTAAAATTATACATATTTATTTTTTAAATATAATTATAAGGTAATATGACATTAATGGTATTAAGTTTGTCAATACCTGTTTGTTTATATGTTAAACACTAAAGCACGGCAAATAGATATCATTTAAACACTAAAGCACGGCAAATAGAGATATCGAAAATATTTATTTTCAAATATCGAAAATATTTATCTTCATAATAAGGGAACAAAATTCACTAACAAGACTTGTCAAGATTAAATCTACTTTAATAACATGGAAGTGTTTACTCCAATATAAGGGGGGAAGAAGTGCACTAATCACTTTGAGGTTTAAACAAATGAGTAATAAGTATAAAGTTCAATTTTTTAAACATAAATTGGTTTATGATCTGGTCACCCTTAAATTATCAAGAAACTCATTACTTTAGTCTCTAATGTCAATTAACCATCGGTCAACTCTAATAGGGACAGCGGTATTTTTGTCATTAGGCTGATAAAATATAATTAAAGATCAATTAAAAAAAAAAGAAGTATCTAAAGCAAACATTGTAAGTGCAATCCAAATAACTATTCTCATACTGTTTGGAATATAGGATTGGACTAGGTTTGAACAGTTTTTGGTCCGATCATATGTTTGGCATGAGACATGGGATTGAAAAGCTATTCCCATGCTCATTAGTTTAATCCATGGAGGGTTTATTTTAACCCACCATAACACCTAGGAAAGCAAGGGCCTACTATCCCTTGCTTTATCATTTTTTTTTTCAAATTTTTTTTCTTCCTTCTCTTTCAGATGTAATATTCAATATATTTAACTATTTTGAAAATTAAGTAACATATTTGCTAATTATTTTTACTTTTATATTAATTATAAAATAAATGTTGTCTTATTTTAAATTGATAATATATTTTTATTTTTATTTTAAAAATAATTTAATATGTTATATTATTTTAAAATTAATTTAAATATAAAATAAATTTATCTTATTTATATTTTTTGGTCCAATCCTAACCTCTATCAAACAAAAGATAGTACTATTTTTATCATATTCTATATAACACCAAACATATCATTGCATTAATTTATTCAATCAAATCTAATTTCATCAAAGTAATTTAATCCAATCATTCATACCAAATAAATCCACAAGAAGAGAAAGGTCTCTTCATGCTCTTTTTATATTTTATATTAATAAAGTGGGAGTTGAATCTATCACTAATATTAAAAGAGAAGTATACAGCCGCTTAACCAAAGTCAACGTATTATTTACATGTTTTCTTAGATGGTTGCTTTCGTAGAAGTTACAAATTCAGATTGGATGGAAAATGCACACTTGTTGGTTTCACCGAAGTAATAATACTTTCAACCGGATTGGTTTTCGAAATCGCTCAGTTTCTTAAAAAGTAGTCCATCTGTCCAAGTTATTGTCCTATGGTTCCATGGAAAATGAGTTTAAATTATTCAAACTAATAAGACTTATTTTCACTAAAATATTAATTTAAGTGATTTTATTTGTTTTTTATTTATACTTAATTTAAGTTAAATAATATCTTATTTAAAAAGTTAAAATGTTTTACTTATACCTTAATGTAAAAACTTTAATCAATAAATAAACATTAATTTCCTAAATTGACCTTCCATTATTATATTATTACCAAAATATCCCTAACAAATATTAAAAATAAAATTTAACATATTTTAAATAAAATGTTAAAAATAAAATTTAACATATTTTTAAGTAATAATAATCTATTTAAAAAAGAGTTAAAGATAATATTTTAAAAAAAATGGTATAGTAGTAATAGTCCAATCACTTAATATTTAAGTTTAGGAATTCTAAATGAAAAAACAAACAAAAATTAAAATCTGACAAAAAATTGTTAAAAAAAAAAAAGACTTAAGACAAAAAAATAAAATAAAATAACACCATCCTAGAAAATCTTTTTATTTATATCAAATCGAGGAAACAAAGATATACACACAAGGAGTCTTATAGAGCGTCTCTCTTAACACTCAAGAGAGAGAAACTCTTAGAAGTGTTTTATCTCCAATAAGATCCACCCTTGTGCTCTGTTTTTCTCTCTAATTTCCTCTAGTTTCCTTTCCTTTCTCAGAGTTTGATCTAGATCTGGGGTTTTAAGGGTTGGATCCAAAAATTTCTTGGATTCATCCCTTAAAATCCAAAATATTATATAGTTTTTGTTTTTTTCTCGAAGGGGTTGCTACATGGATCCAACTTTTAAAAGTTGTTTGTTTTGCAGGTGTGGTGACTGGGGTTGTATTTTGGGAGAAGATTAGTAGCCATCTCTATCCTCTTTCAGGACCATGGGTGTTGGCAAGTCTTGAACCTTATAGATTTGGTGAAGCAAACTAGGCATTCCATTCATATTTTGATGGCTATTTCTGTTCTTTTGAAGATTTTCAGGTTGCTTTGGTTTAAGAAGGCGGTTTATTTTGTGTTTATATTGATTTTCTCCTTGTTTTAGGGCTCTATAATTTCTATATGTTCTATTTATAGGGATGTGCTAGATTCTAAGATGCCATGCCATTTTCCATTTTTGGAAAACTGTCAATATTCTATCTGGCCATCTATGCTTCTTCCTTTGTGAGGTTTCTACTAGATGTTTGTGGATTTAGACTTGATGTCCCAAATTTAATTAGGCAATTAGTGTTTGTAATCTTGTTGTTCCCAAGTTTGTGATTGTGTTAATGAATTCTAGTATTAAAAAAAAAAAAAAAAAAAGACACACAAAAATATTTTATTACCAAGCTTGAATTAAACAGCTCATTGGAGACAGTGGCATGGTTGTGAGGGTGTCTACAGTGGTCACAGCTCCCTAAGCCCAGCCAAGTGAGTTATTTTTTAATATTTTATTTAATTTTTAAATGCAAATATATAAAATAAAATTTTTTGTTAATTCATCCAATTAACTATTATTATTATTATAATAAATAAGACTACATATTTTAAATTAATTTTTTTTTTCTAAAAACATAAAATGCTTCTCTCTTATTATTTGATGATATTTAAATAATTTGATACCATTCCTATCTTAAATAGAGAAATTTTAGTTTCCCATTATTAACATACTGTATGTTATACCTGTTTTCTCGATAAAGATAAAAGGGTCGTTGAAGGCTTAAAAGATGAGTACAATACAGGGAAGTCCAAGAAGCCCAACCTTTAGGTCGCTGTAACAGGCTCGTCGAACTCTCGAGCTCACGCCATACAAAATCTGTCTTAGCACGCATCCAGCCCGTGTTTATGCCAAAGTCCACTTCAGCATCTCTTCAGCTCGCATAAGTAGCCAGGTCGATGAGCTCGCACCAGACAGTGCCTTGAAAAGCCAGCGCCAGGTCAACCTAATTTCCTGATTTTACGTCGGCACCACTTCAATAGTTCTCGAGAAGTATTTAATACGACGGCTATTCATTTAATGAAGAGAAGACTTTACCTGAAGCATTTAATGCAGACGTGGGCAAGTGAGAATAATTATTGTTATAGCAATAAATGTAGTATAGCTTATGTCAGATTAGTTGAGAATAATCATGATTTGTAACGTGTATAACACTCTATTGTATCTCTCATCTTCTATAAATATGAGAGATTTTCATGGTAAAAATAAGCTTGAACACTAGTATTACCGTCATTCTGCAAAAATTAATCCAGAGTGATTTGTGGATGTAGGCGCACTCGCCAAACCACATAAAAATTCATATTTTTGCAGTCCTCTCCCTCCCTTCTTTTATTATTAACCATTTTTTCTTTATTGTTCATCTACCTTAACCAACAATTAACCCTCTTTATTGTTATTCACCAACTTTAAGCTGTATTTATTACCATGCATTATACAAATCACAGTTTGAGTCTTTGGATCTCCACGTCGACTGATCCTGAACGTCGACACTATACAATATTGTTGGTTGTTGCATCTAAATTTATCAAGTTTAAGCTTGTAAATCAATATATATTTTATAGAATTTTATTTTAAAAAATTGTGTTATATATAATTATTATTTTGTTAACTTATTAAGAACTAAACTCGCAACAAGGTGAAGTATGACTTTTTTATGAATCCTTTGATCATCTGAATGGTAAATTATAGAAAAATTTAGTATAATTTCAAATATTATAACCGATTTTCGGATTTAAAAAAGTACTAAATTTCATCTTTTATAATAAGACTCAACGATATTATATTTAGTTTTTTAATGATTTGATGATCTAACTTAACCAATTATCTTGCACACTATCTCTTAGTATGAGTGGTTCAATAATTTTCTTGATCCTAAGAGGTTAAAAAATTAAGTCTTACTCTTATCCTAAAATAAGATATGAATAGTTTTTTTTTTTAATTTAATCATTTTTTTCCATCATAAAAAATGGCAATTATCTTATATTAATTTATATGTCCCATCATAAAAAAGGCAATTATCTTATATTAAATAATATATTTATTTTTGTTTTGGCTCCTTAGTTAAACCAAAATCTTTATCATCATTTGGGCTCCCCTAAAACCAAAATCCTGGCTACACCATTGGTTGGAAAGTTGACATTCAGATAAAGCTTTATTGACAATTGCAGCAGATATTAAACACTCTATTGCCATAATTAAACTTTTATGGAAAATGATTCTCTATTGTTCTCAATCTATAAATCTGAGAATGTTGAGCGATGCATTAACATGTGCTAGATGATGGGAATCACTTTTAGGCCAAACAAATGGGAGCCCAGATGATGATGATGATGTTGCCTTCATTTAAGAATCCATGGTGCCCCGGCCTATTGCAGGTTGATGATCATCACCAAACATTTTCTCTGTTTCTTGATCCGCACCTGTAGTTTTGTTCCCTGTAACACAATGCACATTGAAGTTGCAACCATCTTAGTTGTATACACCGATACTTTGTGACATATGTTACATGAATAGGGCGATGCCTCAATATCTATGGAACAACTTAATTGAGATTTGAGACTATGGTTATGAGGGTGAACTTCAAATATTTCATAGTTTGAGCCTTTGAGGTAACATGAAGATCATACTAGCAAGGCAGTTCTAGTTGCAGTGCAGGCATTGCATAAGAAAGAACTGACCAAGTATGTGGTGAATGACATGAAAGTAAAGTGGTGGTGCAACGAGTGTGATGGGTGTTGCATTACGCAATGCTCGTCCAATTTGCACTCTATACAGCCATATATATGCAGAACCTAGTAAGCAGAATGATTCATAGCCTAAGCGACAAATGTTTGCCCTTGACTGTAGTCGATAAATCCTCAGGTTATGTGGGTGGTTGAAACGCTTAAAATTCAATAGTATTGTCCATCTAATTTGCTATTGAGCTAGAGAATTTATAGTCTTTCAAAAATAGACCAAGTCTAACTTTAATAATTGTAGGTAAGATATAAAAGTTTTAATTTGTTGTAAATCAATTGGATGCTACTCTTTAGTATTCTATAACATTCACATTAAAGATCATTATTACTCAAATAATTATCGTCATAATAGTGTCTTAATGTTATATATAACTTGTGCTTTTTTTATTTCTTATATTTATGATTCTTAGCCTATGAATAGATGGTATATAAGTTTATATGATTTATCAGTTTCATAAGAAATGAAAAAATAAAATAGCAATTATCTCCAAAATTCTTCTTATGTTTATTTTTAATTCTTGTTCTTATTTTGTAATATATTAATATTGCATTTGTTTTATAACACATTATCAGCACGAGTTCTAATCATTTATTTTCCATAAAGTTTTCAACATGTTGAATCTGACAAAGCTTGAGTTCACTACTCATGATATTTTTGATAGTAATTATTTGGCATGAACTCTTGATGCTGAAATTCATCTAGATGCCAAGAATCTTGGAAATACAATAAAAGAGAAGAATAAGGTATCCTCGTAAGATTGCATGAAGGCAATGATATTCCTTCGCCATCACCTCCATGAAGGTTTAAAAACTAAATATTTAATAGTAAAAGATCCATATGTCCTTTGGAATAATTTGAAAGAAAGGTATGACCACCAAAAGACAGTAATACTTCTAAAAGCTCACTATAATTGGATGTATCTGTGGTTGCAAGATTTTAAAAGTGTAAGCGAGTATAATTTCACAATATTTAAAATTATTTCTCAATTAAAATTATGAGGAGAAAGGTGTTGCTGATGAAGATATATTAGAAAAAACATACTTTACTTTCCATGCCTCTAATATGCTCCTGCAATAGTAGTATCGAAAAGAAGTTTTAAAAAATATTTTGAGTTGATATCATATCTTCTGGTGGTTAAACAAAATAATGAATTATTAATGAAAAATCATAAATCTCAACCAACTGGATCAACAACATTCCTTGAAGTGAATGCTACATCTGTTAATGATCTTACGCGTGGGCATAGTCATAGTCGTGGTTGTGGTCATAGACATGGCCGTAGTCATGGTTGTGGTCGTGGACATAGTCATGGTAATTATAACCAAAACTTCTCAAATTTCAAGAAAATTGCATCTCATCACTAGAAGTGAGAGAATAATGAGGAAAAACAAAAAGAAAAAGTTTGTCAAAATAAGACTTTAAAAAATAATGAAAGCACTTGTCACAGATGTAGCATGAAAGGATATTGGAAGCATACATGTTCTATAGCAAAACATTTTGTTGATCTTTACCAAGTTTCCTTGAAAGGAAAAGGAAAATATATTGAAACAAACCTTGCTAAATACCATGATCCTATGAATTTGACACACTTAGATGTTACAAATTTCTTTGAGAACTATGATGAAAATTTGACTAGTGATGAAAACTTAAATGTGACTTAAGAGGATGTTCTTGCAACAAACTATTCTAAGTGTGTTATTTACAATATGTTTTAATGTGTTATGTCATCAGTGTGTTTAGTACTTCTAACGTTCAAAAGTGCATTGTTTTTAGTGTATTTTCTTGCAAGTGCGCTAAGTAATATTCAATATATTTTATTTTCAATATGCTTTCAGTGTATTCATATTTAAAATTATAAAAAAATTGTATTTAATATTTTATTCTCTATTCTTATAATTTTTTTTAATTTATGAAGAAACATGATTTTCATTGATCACACGATTGGTGCTAAAGTTAATGATGAAGCTCTTTGTCTAACAAACAGTGGAACAACACACACTATATTTAAAGATAAAAAATATTTTTTCAATCTTACATTGACTAAAGCTAATGTTAGCATAATATCTGGTGTTGCAAACCTTATTAAAAGTTATGGAAGAGCTCATATATTATTACCTGGTGACATAAAATTTATAATAAATGATGCTATGTTTTCTAGTAGATAAAAAAGAAATCTATTAAGTTTTAGAGATATACGTCATAATGGTTATTATATTGAGACGACGAATGAAAAAGACATTGAATATCTTTATATTACATCTATTGTCTAAGAGAAGAAACATATATTAGAAAAATTACCAGCATACTCTTCTGAATTATATTATACTTTTATAAATCCAATTGAATTGTATGTGGTTATGAACCAAGAGTTGTTGAATCCAAAAACATTTATTGTTTGACATGACTGAATAGGTCATCAGGGTTTAATAATGATGCAAAGAATTATAGAAAATTCACATGAACATCATTTAAAAAACGAAAATATTCTTTTGTTCAAAGATTTTTCATGTGTTGCTTATTTTCAAAAGAAACTAATTACAAGGCCATCCATAACAAAAGTTGCTATTGAATCTACTGCATTTTTAGAACGAGTTCAAGGAGACATATATGGACCTATTAATCCATCATGTGGAGCATTTCAATATTTTATGGTACTAATAGATGCATCAACACGTTGATCACATATTTGTTTATTATCTACTTGCAATGTCACATTTGCAAGGCTTCTTATCCAAATAATCTTATTACGGGTTTAATTTTCGGATTATACAATCAAGAAAATTCATCTTGATAATGCTAGAGAATTTACAGCTCGAGCTTTTAATGATTATTACATCTTCATTGGAATTATTGTTGAGCATTTTGTTGCTCACATACATACACAAAATGGATTAGCAGAATCTTTTATTAAGAGACTTAAATTAATTGCTAGGTCTTGACTTATGAAAACAAAGTTGTCTAGTTCTGCTTGGGGACATACCATATTACATGCTGCAGCCATCTAAGAGTTTTTGGTTATGCAGTATATGACTCATTGCTCCACCACAGCGTACTAAAATGGGTCCACAAAGAAGATTAGGAATTTATGTTGAATTTGAATCCTCGTCAATTATTAAATATCTTGAACTTTTGACGAATGATATTTTCACGGCATGATTTGCTGACTGTCAATTTGATGAGACAGTTTTCCCAACATTAGGAGGAGAGAAACAACAATTGGAAAGATAAGAAATTTCATGGAATGCATCATCATTATCTAATTTTGATCCTCGTACAAATTAATGTGAATTGGAAGTTCAAAAAACTATTCACTTGCAATAAATTATAAATCAATTACTAGATGCATTTACTAATGGTAAAAAGGTGACAAAGTCACATATACCAATTGTTAATGCTCGTGCTCGTATTGATATCTCTAAATGACAAGTTACTAATATATCAGTAAATGAGTCTAATATACGCCAAAAGCGTGGTAGACCACTTGATTCCAAGGATAAAAATCTTAAAAAGAAAAATGAGCAAAATAAGCAAGTTGGCATTTTCGAAGTTATGAATACTCCTAAAGAGCTCATAAAAGAAATAATTGAATAAGGTCAGGTTCCTGAAAATAACTATGATGAAGAGATCTTAATAAATTATATTACTTTAGGAAAGAGATGGAACCGAAAAGAAACTGTTATTGATAATATATTTGCATATGCAGTAGCTCTTGATATTATAAATGAGAATCTTAAATCAAAGTCTGTTGATATATGTCGATGTAGAACTGATTGGCCAAAATAGAAAAATGCTATTCAGGTAAAATTAAATTCACTTGAAAAACATCAAGTCTTTGGATCTATTGTCCAAACACTTAAAGGTGTGAAACCAGTAGGCTATAAATGAGTATTTATGTGAAAACATAATGAGAGAAATAAAGTTGTAAGGTATAAAACATGACTTGCAACACAAGGTTTCTCTCAAAGACATGGTATTGATTATGAAGAGACTTATTCTCTAGTGGTGGATGCAATCACATTTAGATTTCTAATTAGTCTGACAATTACAGAAGAACTTCATATGCATTTAATGGATGTTGTGATAGTTTATCTGTATGGATCACTTGATAGTGACATTTATATGAAAATCCTTGAAAGACTGAAAATGTCTGATGCATATAATTCGAAACCCCAGGAAATATATTCAATTAAATTATAAAGATTTTTGTATGGATTAAAGCAATCTGGACGCATGTAGTATAATCGTCTCAATGAATATCTTTTGAAGGAATGATATATTAACAATTCAATTTGTCCATGTGTATTTATTAAGAAATCAAAGTCTAGATTTTCTATTATCATAATTTATGTTGATGATTTAAATATCATCGAGACTCATGAAAAGCTTATAAAAACAATAATATATTTAAAAAATGAGTTTGAAATCAAATATTTGAGTCAAATAAAATTTTGTCTCAACTTGCAGATCGAGCATCTATCTAAAGAGATTTTTCTTCAGCAATTAACTTATACTGAAAAGGTATTAAAGCACTTTAACATGGATAAGTCTCATCCAATAAGCTCTCCCATGGTTGTTCAATCCCTTGATATGAAAAAATATCATTTTCGTCCTCGAGAGGATAATGAAGAAATTCTTGGTCCAGAAATATCATATCTTAGTGTTATTGGTGCACTAATGTATCTTGCTAATTATACAAGACCTAATATAGTATTCTCTGTTAATTTACTAGTAAGATATAGTTCTTCACCAACTCGAAGACATTGGAATGATGTTAAACAAGTACTTCATTATCTTCGAGGAACATCAGACATGAGTTTGTTTTATTTAAAAGGCTCAAAGGCATAATTGGTTGGATATGCAGATACTGGATATCTATCAAGATCCATATAAAGCACGATCTCAAATAGGTTATTTGTTTACATATCGTGGTACTGCTATATCTTGGAGTTCTACAAAGCAAACTCTAACCGCCATATTTTCAAATCATGCTGAAATATTAGCATTACATGAGGCAAGTCGAGAATGCGTATGGTTAAGATCTCTGATTCAATATATCCATAAAACATGTGATCTTCCATTTGTTAAAGAAAGTCTAACAATTTTATATGAGGATAATACAGCTTGTATTACCCAAATCAAATTAGGTTACATAAAAGGAGACAAAACCAAGCACATTTCATCAAAATTCTTTTTCACACATAAACTTTAGAATAAAAGAGAGATAGACGTTCATCAAATTCGATCTTGTGATAACATGACAGATTTGTTCACAAAGGCACTTCCTACAACAATATTTGAGAAATTGGTGAATAAGATTAACATGCGTGGATTCAGAGAATTTGTTAAAATTCACCAAAATAAGATATATTGACATGAGGGGGAGGTTACTGCGTACAAGAATTATGTAATCTTTTTTTGCTTTATCAAGATTTTTTTCCCATTGGGTTTTTTCTTGATAAAATTTTTAATAAGACATATTCTTTGTACGGTGGACATGCAAAGGAGAGTGTTGTAAATCAATTGGATGTCATCCTATAGTATTCTATACCCTTCACATTAAATATCATTATTACTCAAATAATGATAATCATAATAGTGTTATAAATAAATTGAATGTCATTCTTTAGTATTCTATAACCTTCATATTAAAGATTATTATTACTCAAATAACGATCATCATAATAGTGTTTTAATGTTATGTATAACTTGTGTCTTTTCTATTTCCTATATTTATGATTTTTAGTCTATAAATAGAGAGTACATAAGTTTGTATGATTTATCGTTTTTATAAGAAATGAAAGAATAAAATAGCAACTATCTCCAAAATTCTTCTTGTGTTTATTTTTAGTTCTTGTTCTTATTCTATAATATCTTAATATTGCATTTGTTTTATAACATAATTCATGTGCTATTGTGCTTTAATATTTCTGTTTAGAGCACATGGAAGTACATAATTAGCTAGTCAAATTTATGATGTCTACCTATATTTGGTGTTAGAAACTGATAGTGTTTTAAATCAAAAGAGTTGGGACCCCTCATTTTTTACTTATTGGTTGGCAATCCATAATATGCCAACAGAATAGGAGATTGATTTGGAAAGAATTAGGGAGGGACTTATGAGCCAACAATTAAGCCTTGTTAGCACATACTAAAAGTATAAAACATTAAATTGGACTAAGTTGGTATCAAAATATTTTATAACTTAAAGTGAGGTTATAACTAATCAAACATTCATTTACCAAGATTTTACTATATTCAATTACGTACCTTTATTAACCTAATATTAGGATACTTCAATTGTATAAATTTCTTTTTTTACAATCAAGTTTATCACTAACCATCTCTAATGACAACATAAGCCGTCAATTGTCATTGTTATTATTATTATTATTATTTAAATTATCATTGTTATCGATGTTACCTATTGCATTTCCAATTACCATCTTAGGTAACTTATTGTAGTTCATTTGTCTTTGGCCAAATTGTCCTACTGCTCTTAACTTTATATGAAATTGCACTCCATCCTGAGCTATTCATTTAATTGCACTAACACCCTCAACGTTTGACACATGTTAGTCATAGACTTGATTTTGATAATAACAAACATTGATTAAGTCATAACATTGTTTAATTTGCTTTGAAAGTTTCAATTATATTGGAGATAAGTAAAGCCTCTTGCAAGAACTTTATGACTAAATCAAGTGAACTACATAAAGAGCTCACACATAAGCAAATAGAGAAATGTCTTAGTTTAAGATTTTTATTTTGCATGCAACTAATGTATAATATTGCTTAAATTTGCTCAAGAGGTCGTTGATTGAGTAGTAAGTAGTGAGCTTTGAAATATTTTTTGAAAAAGCTCAACAATGATATGAAACCAACAACATTTTCGGATTTTGAAAGTCCAGAGTACATATATAATTTGTACTTTCGAATTAAGGGGAATATGCATATAGCATAGAGTATATTATAGATTTTTTAAGGACTTGTTCTTGAAATGAATTGTAAGACAATAATCGATCTCATGAATTAATTTTTGAGTGAATCAAGGTTCATCATTGCAGACTTTCTCGAGTTGTGAAACAATTTGTAACATAGTGAATACTATATAGTGACTGGAAGCAAATCGTGTATCCAAAATCAGGACCGGCCTTGAGCACGTGCAAGAGATACAATTGTCCCAAGCCTCCAAATTTTGGAGCCCCGAATTTTACATATGTCTAAATTTTTTATTTATATAATTAGTTTGTAAAGTAAATATATAAATAATGTTTCAAACAATATACAAAGTCTCACCATAGTGTATGTAATTAAGAGGCCTCTTGCTCTTCTCTTATGCAAAATTCAAATCCCTACCAACACATCTTTTGTTTCTTTTTTTGGAAAAAAAAAAAAAAAGAATGATATTGTCTAGGTTTGAATCCGGATAGTAGAGATTGTAGGATGAGGTTTTGGCTGCTAGTTTACGAAAAGTGCTGCTCAATTTTGGCTTTCTAAAATGATTTTTTTTTTTATATATATATATTTTAATACAGTTTATTGGATATAAGTTATATAAACGGAAGGACCCATTTTAGTTTTTTGCATAGACGCTCTAAAGTGCCAGGGCCATGTTGGTCCAAAAATCAAGATTGGTAAGCATTCCATTGCAGTAATCAACTATTCAGGTTGCTTATTCTTCAAAAATCCATGATTATGAATTTGAAATATGAAACAGTTGAAGCTTAACAAGAAGTATTCACAGTGGCTTTTCACGGACTTTATGAGGATTAGTTCTGGGTTTTCTACAAGAAGTCAAATCTATTTCTTGGTCTTTTAAATTTTTTAAAAATTTTATTTTTTTTATTTCTTAGATTTTTTTAAACTCTTTTCGATTTCATCGAGTTATTGAATTGAATCTAATAGCTATTAATAACTTAATTTTTTTAAGAAATAACTATATTTATCTTTATTTGTTTTTCGAGTTTCTTTTTTCAAAAGAAAAAATTTTGGATTGATATATATTTCACAAAAATTATTGTACTCATAAGGGAATAAATTTGAAATAATATAAATATATATATTTATCAGTGTTATAAAAATCGGCCCAGACGTTCGCCAGCAGATCTGAAAAAGTTAAAATCAAGGTCAAAATCGGCAAAGCCGCTTAAGGTAGGCAGCCTAGGCGGTAGACTCTTTTTTTTTTTTGAAAAAAACTTTGCCAAAATGACGCCGTTTTAAAGACCAAAATGGCACCTTTTGATCGCTAATATATAGGTTAAAAATCTACACTTTCTCTCTTAAACGCCACTGCTCCACTCCTCTTCATCTCTTTTCGTCTCTCAGTCTCAAATGCTGTTTAGGTTCATCTCTTTGTCTCTTAGTCTCATAGCTTCATCTCTCTCTCATGACTTTGGTGCCTCCTTCGATCCAACTCAAGATGAATCCCTCTGCCGATCTGACTCCGTCCTTGGCGTCTTCGAAGACACTGTCCATGCAGTCGTTCTCCAGTGTTGTTAGTTTCACAATAAGAAGCTAACCAGTGTTGGTATTTTCACAAAAGGCTACCACATGACCTATGAAGATAGTTGTTTGTTGTCTGGTAATGTTTTGTGTAAAATATTTCTAAATGTTATGTTAACCTATAGTCTGTTGACTATCGGTTAGGCGGCTAAACGGGGGCCCAAGCTACCGACCGTCTAGGTCCCAACAATTTCCACAATACACACACACACACATATATATATATATATATATATATAATAAAAATATTAAACTAATCAAAAAAATTTATCCAAATTTATATTCAAATAATGTGAATTATCAATATCCTATTAATTATCATATCATTTCATGATTTACAAGATCTTGATAACTCACTTATCATATCATTTAAGTATGAATTTAAGTAAAATTTTTAGAAAATCTAGCATTACTCATATAGATATAGTGATGCTAAGTTTTCTAAATTTTTTGCTCAAATGATATGACATATGAGTTATCAACATCATATTAATTAGAGTAATGCTAGATTTTTCAAATATTTTATCCAAATATATGCTCAAATAATGTGTATGTGAATTGTCATGATCTTCTAATTCATGAAATAATGTGATAATTAATAGAATTTTGATTATCACTCACACACACGCGCACACACAAAAAGTATATATATAATGTTTTTAAAATGAAGACTCTCTTACTTTAAAAAGTGAGGACAAACCAATCAAATTCATCCATTGTATTTTCTTCCTAAAACAAATTTTATCTCCTATTTAATTCAAATATAATAGACAAATTTGATTGATTAGTCCTTATATTTTAAAAGGAGTCATCATTTTAAAAGCATTGTACATATATTATAGTAATTATATCATAAGTGTTTCTTGATTTTAAAAAAGTTAGAACGAACCAATCATATTTATCTATTGTATTATCTCTCCTAAATAAATTCTCTCTCCTATTTAATTCAAATATAATGGATGAATTTGATTGATTCGTTTTAACTTTTTAAGGTTATGAGATATTGATAATAGAATTATTTTATACATATAAAACTTGATTGCAAAATAAGTTATTAGAAATTAGTAACGCTAGACATCCCCCTTCTTTATATTCCAATGTCATTTCAATTAATTAATGATGTGACATTAATTGATGAGTTGATACATTTTATAATAATTACAAATAAACTATTACATTCTTTAAGATAAAAATTAATGGACAAATTTTTTATTTCCAAATTAACCAGAAAAAAAATTAAAAATAAAATATTACATTATTAGGAATTTCAGCCCTATTTTGTTAATTTTCTAATTAAATGGGGCAAACAGGTAAAGGGATTGCGTATTCTTCATAAGATCCATATTTTTTAAATTAAGACATGATGGACCTTGTTTTATCAAATATCAATCCTAATTGCATATGAATTGGAGACTTTCTTAGTGAAACTCTGGTTCAGAGGATGATGAGTCCCTGTGCTTAAAAAGCTTTTGTACAAAATACCAAATGCCAATGGAAATGCAAACATTCAATAAGACAGCTTTTGAGCCCCCCAGTAGGGCTCCACTGTGGCCAAAAGTGTATCATTCTTCTAATAATTGTCATTGTTTCCATCATTAATATGATTAAAGCCTCAGTCCTATCTTAAATGTCTCTGCTGTGCTCCAGCCTGGCTGTGGTTCACCATCCCTATAACTGCCCTATTGCTATTGTAACAACTTCTCTTATTTATAATTTATCTGGAAAACTATTAACTATTCAAGATGGACAGATGCTAACATTACCTTATTGACAGAAACTACAATTTTAGAGTGTACATGTCCACGAAGACAATATTAAAAAAAACATAAAAATCACAATTTCAAAGGTCGGTATAAGTGCATATAACAAACAAAAATTAATATTATGATCTACAACATTAAAATCCACAATTCTAACATTGTTGTGCCCTAACTATATATAGTTGCACTCTAACATGAGAGATTTCTCGCGTCCAGATTTAATGAAGGATAGCCTTTGCCTTCTTTAATTAATTGGCCTTGCTTTATGAGGGTTACAGCCAAATAGATTAAGTGAAGGAGCATCTCTCAGTTTGTGGAAATGGGTTTGGCTTTGGTCACCATCTCATAGTCTCCATCTCGAAACGCCTCGTTGTCACATTAAATGGCTGAGGCACAAAAATACCCATATCGATGGCATTTGAACCACACAAAAAAAAAAAGGAAAAGAAAAAGTAAATTTGATGCTTCGTATCCTCATCCTGATAATTAATATTTATTCAAGCAATACATTATAATACTGATTAAAAATTCTTTAGATCTAGTAAAGTTTTAAATATCCATTAGTTAACTGGGGTCATCAAGCTGTGCCCAGTTAGAAAAAGTAATAAATTAATAAGGTAAATTTAGTTCAACATGCACTTCAACTCAAGAAGACCGTAAAGTATACATATGCGTCACCATCATACTAATCATACAATATAATTTACTTAATATAAAAACCAAAACCCTCCCAAATGACTTTGAGATTTTACAATATATAAACTGATCTACCGATAACTACCATAATTATAGCAATATCAAATGCTGTACTTATTTGATAAACACCACCACATTTATATTCGTGGCAATTTCAACAACTACCCCAATTTCAAAGGCAAAAATCGTTTTAACCCTCCCAAAACAAAATGTGTTTTATAACCCTTCCAAGAAATGGTTTGCACCCTATATCCCGTACTTTCCAAATTGCCTATGCAATTAAATTACCAACTTACCCTTATCATCAAAAAGGTCATTCAATTTTTTTAAAAAAAAAAAACCAAGCATGCAATTACAAAACTAGCCCCCCTTAAATAGACCCGCCTTGTCATGGTTTGTCATTTGACAAACTATCACAGTCAAAACAACATCCTTCAAGCTATCATCACGGAAGGACAAACCATGACACCGCCACCACTGTCCATTGTTCATCTTCCTCACGTTCTCCGTCATTCGAAGGTAAGATTCACATAAAATAACCTATTTTTCATTTGGATTTTGAGCTTTTTGGGTTTTTATTGAAATATTTGAGTTGGGTTTTGGTTTTTGGTGTTAGATGTATATGATTTGTGTTGGGTTTTGGTTTTTGGGACTCTACATGTTCATTTCCCTACGGCTCGTGTCACAAATAGATTGCTCCATCTGTGATAGGAGAGGCTCTTATCTATGATGGAGCCCATTGGAGGCTTTATCTGTGACAGGAAAGACTCTTGTCATAGATGGAGAGGCTCTATCCGTGCTGTCACGTATGGAGCCTTAAATGGGCTTCATCTATGATAAGAAAGGCTCTAGTGATGTGAGAGAGGATTTTGTCATTGATGGAGTCTCAAATAAGCTTCATTAGTGACAGAAAAGGCTCCTATCACGGATGGAGCCCATTCGAGGCTCCATTCATGAAAAGAGACTCTATGCACTCCATCCGTGATATGAGCCTCTCCTATCACGGATGGAGAGAAAAGCCAAACATGGTCGATGGGTTTTTTTTGAGGTTTTTTTTTTTTTTTTTTTTTTTTTAAATTGTTTTGTTAAGTCATTTTCCATTCATGATAGATTCTCTTACTCAAATTTTTTTTTTTCTTTTATACAGACAGATATTGACAAGGAGCCACAATATGTTTACAGGCAAAAGATCCAAAAAATGTCCGTCGAAATGTGGGTGAATTCACATTCTCACCTCGTGACCCTTGGTACAGTCTACATTGTCTTGATTTGGTATAAATTGCATAGTAGATTTGTTGCAAGCCCTTTATACATCTAATCCATATGAACCTTAGTATGCAGTATTTTAGTGGAAAGTTGGTGCTAAAAATACATGCTAGGGAGCTCATCTATCCTGGTGCTCAAGAGGATGAATATGTAAGATATTTTGAGCAAAAAAAAAAAAAAAAAAAAGAAAAAGTAGGCAAAATATTCATGGATCCTTGACAAGAGCCTCATGTCACAAGTACATAATAGGAGTGTCCTATTCTTTCATGGATCTATGGCAGGAGTTTCTCCTGTCATGGATTCGTGATAGGAGTGGCTCATGTTATGAATGCATCGCATTTTTAGGAGGAATTTTGTTTTCCAATCTATGATATTATGTTTTTATGCTAAATCACCCAATATAATTTGACCCACAACAACAGTCAATCTACACAACTTTAATTAAACAATGTAAAAACAAACAAATAATAATAATAAATTAAATTAAAAAAAAAAAATTAACTCCAAAACTCAAATTTTTTCTCATTGAAGAGAACGAGATTTTATTGGAGAAAAGAATGTGATTTTGTTGGATGGATGAAGAAGATTGAATGAGAATTAAGAAGCTTAATTGAAAAAGCTTCAATAGACGAAGAAGAAAGGTAGAAGAAGAAGAAAGGTTAGTTTGGTAATTTAGGTTAACGGCAGTAGAGTCATTTTAGAATTTTTAACTAAGGGCAAAAGAGTCAATTTCCTTGGAATGGGCTGAAAATGAATTTTCATTTTGAATTTATATAGTTTTGAATTTACCCCTTTATATTTTAAAAACATGCGCATCATGAGCTTATATGTAGATGTCAAAATATTATTCCCTTATCGAACTGTTCGACTAACACAGATTAAAGTCCGCTAAATAAACTTTACTCCTTCTCGAGGATGCGCAACAGATGTCCAAAATTAGCTAATTAGGACCAATGTTTAACAGTGCAAATTTGGTAAAGAACACTCTAAATTAAATATAAAACTGTAGCTCTTACTCCAAATAAGCATAATAAGAGATATTCTTATTTGAATTAACGGAACGTTAATTAAGCTCTCACTATAGTGGTCAACCATGATGAAACGTAATAATTAACCATATTTGTCTTTGTTGGAAGAAATCCAGCCTATTTTGTTTTTCAAAATCCGAGTTGATAATTACTCAAACTTTATAGTTTGCCTGGTGACATGCCTAGTAGGATGAAAGCCGATGTTGGCTTGTCTCGTGGACCCTCATTTGCTCTACATCGTTTTGGACTTATTTTTTCTGTTTGTTGATCCATCAAAATCCACCACTACGTGCTTATCGGGGTTTTAATTTCGCTCCTCTAATTTTCTCTTTATCTGTTAGACATGAAAATTCAAATCTTCTCACTCTAAGATCCACAAAGATACATATTTTTCATATTAAAAACATGTACTGAGTTTAGGTAAAAGAGTCTTTCGAAAGAAAATTCAAACTACGTGCTTATAGAGCCTGAACCTATGCAAGTCTATTTCTTGTAAGTAATATATATACACATATGATAAATAGTTTGGTAGGAAGATATAGCTCATTCAAACTTTTTGTATTAACGGAAATTGCCATCCAAAAAGAAAACTTAATACTTGTAGGACAAATTATAAATCTACTGATATAATAGCTAACTCTTTAACTTACTTATTTATAATCGATCATAGCATTTAAACCTTGCTCGACATTCAAATTCAAAAATCTAGCATAAGTATGCTGTAATGACACTAATTGCAATTTAATTTGTAGTACAATTGAACTTTTGCCACAAAGCTTAGCCTTTCCTGAATATGAAGGTCCTACCAATTAGGGCCATGCAAGACACTTGCATGTTTAGAGAACAGTTGGAGAAATAAATTATTATAGTTGAAAAACGACACATAGATAATTTCTTGTATAACAAAACTTCAGCTATATATAACGAATACAAACTGCAAACATGTGACTGATCTTTAGATTTTACCTTTTATGCTATCATTGTCACTTGAAGAATATTTCATCTCTAGCAGATAAAGAAAATATTCTTTCGAAATTTTAACCAATATGGCGAACTGCAGATATGTGTGTAAATTATTGTTGGACATAATTCGTTATGACTTCTCATATAAATATGGCGAACAAACTAAGATTGTAATGAGGTTCTCAAGATATATATCATTGGAATATATGGCCACCAAAATCTAAGAGCTGTTCATTTCATGAGTTCTCATGTTATGTCAAGATAATCATTTGCTGCGTCATTTTTTAAGGGAAACATCACTCTTTGTCCTTAAAATTCTGGTTATTTTGTTTATTTATTTATTTTTTCTAGACAAGGTAGGAGGAAACAGTAAAACAAATCTTCTTCAAAAGTAATTAAAAAAAAAATCATCACCAAATTTTTAATGGAAAAGAGATTCCTATACGAATATAATTCTGTTATTAACAATTGTGAAAACATTAATATCACATCCAACGTTTTATCAACTTTAAATTGAAAAATGGTGTACGTACCTTGTGGTTAAAAAATTAAATATTTCTATAGAATAGGTTTATGATAAATTAATTTTAATAACCTAAACAAAGATTATTTTTACTGAATTTAAAGAAAATGTCGTAACAATTTTATTAATTTTTTAAGGAAAAGTCTCCACAAATTGTATAATTAATCGTATTTATTCAATAAAAACAGACAAACCCTACTAAACGTAAGAAAAGTTGTTGTACATAATGACGTATTTACCTACTTTTTCGTTGCATTGGTATTTCTTCATCAAAAATTCCAAAGGCATGTGATGAAGTATAGACTGAGTCCATGCTGTTTTTTTCTTAGCTAGTCAAAGGAGACACAGTGACCTTCTAAACTAGCTAGGGTCTCCCGGAGTTGTCCCCCACAAATAAATGTAATACCATATAACAAGATATACAGATATTTACATATTTGCCAGATAATAACGCATCAGAACGAAAATAAACCCCTTGTTTAAGATTAATTAACCCATAAAACAAAAGCACTAGTAAACAAAAGAGTACTCAAAGAAGAAAATATGATAGAAAACATAACAACACTTTCTCAACAGCCATCTAATAATATTCTTCATTAACAATATGATCATCATCATCATAATCGAGTTGAAAAGAAATAATAATCCTTATTGATTATTTAGCCTTCTCACGGTTTGTTGGCCTACGTACCTGGCTATTTATCAGAAACTGTAATTTCATTATTTGTTTGGCCCAACAAGCTACTGATGGATCGAGCTTTCACCATTCCAAGCTTCATTCTCTTCTTGGCTGCAGTGATCACCAACGGCTTCTCATCATCATCTTCATCTTCGGCTTTGCGCTTGGGTTGGTCACTTTCACCTATGGACAATGAGGTGGTAATGGTTGTCGATAATGGTGGATGAGTAGTGGACTCGTTGTTGTTGTTGTTGTTCTTGTTGGGTGCAGAAGTACCTAACGCACGACTACGAACACTGGTCATGCTTCTGAGCCTTCCTTTACCCAAATGATGCTCACAAAGAGAGTAGCCCACGAGGGTTTGTTGGCAGCATCTCCATCCTCGACCATTAACACGACTGCACCTCGATCCCTCCATGAGTGCACCACCTCTACCTCTCTTCTTTGCACTGCTGCTATTCTCACCAGTCTCTTTTCTTTCTCCTTCTTCTCGTTCATTGTCATCATCTTTCGAACCAAACTTCTTGTTCATCTTTGTCTTCATTTTCGTCTTCATCTTCTTATTATTATTGTTATCCTTCTCAACTATCGTCTCTTCATTCGCTTTTCTCTCGAAGTTCCCTCTTCTCTTCTTCAGAGGAAATGCTTTCTCTCCTTCACACCATCTCCCAACAGCTATATATATATACACATATACATACATAAAGTGTTCAAAATGCAAGCAAACAAACAACAATAACGTTCAAAACCAACTTAAAATGTGCAAAATGCAAGCAGACAAACAACAATAACGTTCAAAACCAACTCATCATCATGATTCTTCAAATTTTCTCAAATTATTTTCGATAATAATTATCCTTACCTTTATGAGACGAACTTGACTCAAAAACAACTCCAGCAGCAACAATTTCTGCACCCAACATGTTCTTCTTCCTAAAACAAATCAAACCCACAAGATCCACAGCCACAAACATCAAAAACATAACCGAAGGTGAAACCAAGTAAAAAAAGGGTAACGGGTGCAAAAATAGAGTAAGAGCCAAGATTTATATTGTAGATATGGGGACCAGCGTCACATGCTAACGTGCATCGCATGAGCATATTAGTTAGCCAATATAGAGAAAAATAAAATTAAATAAAAAATAAATAAAAGACTACTAGATTAGATTAGATGGGAAGGTATGGTGGCTAGCCAAAGTTGATATAAAAACATCTACAACAGTATTTCCACTTACAGCATTAATTTTTTTTTTTCTTTTTTCTTGGAGGGTAAAATCAATTTATTGGTCTTCTTCTTTTCACCTTTTTACTACAAGATTTCATGAGACAACACAAGAACCAGATTGTGTATCTTTTTCTAACTTTTTTTTATATAAATTTTTTTTCTTACCCGGAATCATTACTCTTCTCCTCTTCCACCCCTTTCTCATGTTCTTTTTGCATCAAAACCTGGAACAAAAAGAATCAAAACAAAGAAACATAGGATCCCCACAAAGAAGTCGCTAGAGAAACCCCTTTTGAGTGCAAATTAATTGACGAAATGAATGTTGAGACCACACTAAACACTGGTGCACTTGATAAACAAAATAATAAACAAAGAAAAGGGTGTTTTCTCATCACTAACCAGACAATCTTCCTTCTTCTGGACATCGGAGCAATCGAAGCTGTTGGTCACAGTTCCGATCGGTGGATTTGGTTGATCAGACGGCTGAGGTTGGAAGTGGGGAGCAGTATAAGGTTGTTGGGGGAGACTGTGAAGTTGCACCACAGGACACCGGTTGGAGTCGGGATCTGAGAGAGGGACGAGGGAGGAGAGCGGCAACGGCGGCTGTCTTTTCCTGATCCTCATCGGTGCAAAAGATAGAAGATGATGATTATTGTGTCTCTCGAACAAGGAAGATTTGGAGTTGATTAAGAGAACCAAACAAACAAAACCAAAGATAAAAATGATAGTTTCAAAGTCAGATTCAAGAGAGAGAAAGAGTGCAAAACCCAAAATACACTACTACTACTATAACAACAAACAACAACAACAACAACAACAGCACACACCGAGACCAAGAAAATTTTGTGCTTGCTTTATTAACTCTCTCTCTCTCTCTCACACACACACACTCTCTCTCTAACTTTTATTTGTTGCACCACATAAAGAAAACAATAGTATGGGTGGAACACACGTGTGGGGGGAGAGGCGACACGTGTGGATGACTGGTAGAGGAGGTAGCCGGTAAAACGAGAGGAATCATAAGAAGAAGGAGACAGGGTACGGAGGAGTAGTGCCAGGGTGGAATTGGTGGTGTGAGAGAGAATACAAAATGATGGGAGTGGGTAGTTTTATCGTTTATACTTTTTAGAAGCGATTGGTGGGTCCCTCCTCCCCACTCCCCCACACCCCTTAAAAACGACCCAGATGCTCTCTCTCTCTCAATTTTATTTATTTATTCATTTTTCTTGTATTGACATATAATAATGGCAGTAGTAGAAGTTTTTTGTGTTATGACTGCGGGGTATATTTGAACAGATCTTATGTCAGCAGACAATTTTGGACCAAATTTTGACTACCACAACCAACCACTTCTTCTACTTCACCTTCCAAACAAATATTTTTTTGTAAGGTTAAAATTGGATGTATGTACAGTTATGCGTCAGGTGTATTCTATGGTGGGAGATTTTCAATTGAATACCTATGTTTTAAACGAAATTTTATTGTTTTAACCGTAAATGCATTTTCGTTAAGTCTTGATCGCCAAAGTTTAAAATGTCATCGATTTGGTGACTGCATCATTAACCATTCATCAAACTTAATGATTTTAGAGGTATTATTGTCTTTAACCATGAATATGTCACATGTCGACACTAAATAAAACTTTTTTTTTTCCTTAATTAGTTTAATATAGAAAGAAAAGCAAAACATTTTATATCTCCACTTTAGATGGAGTGAACCGCGAAGATCCATTTGTATGAATTAATTATTAGAAAATATAAATTCTAAAAATAATGGAAAACTAAAAAAAAAAAAATCTCTATGTTATAAAATAAAGCCTACAAGCATTGGAATTAGAACCTGTCGACGTTCGAAATTGATCGACGTGGAGATCCAAAGGTCCAGACTACGACTTGGTATAATAAATGATAATAAGTGTAGTAAATATAGTTTAAGGTTGGTGTATCGTAATAAAAGCGATGAAATGTTGGTTAAGGTGAATGAGCAGTAGTAAAAAAACAGTTAATAATGGAAGAAAGGGGGAAGAAGAATGCAAAGTCAAGGATTTTTACGTGGTTCGACGAGTGTGCCTACGTCCACGGGTCACTCTGAATTAATTTCGGCAGAGTGACGATAATACTAGAGTTCAATCTTTTTTCAACAATAAAAATCTCTCATATTTATAGAGGAGAGGAGATACAATTGAGCGACTTACACGTTACAAATCATGATCATCCTCAACTAATCTGACATAAGTCATACTGCATTAATTGCAACAACAATAATTATTCTTCATACATCTATGTCTTCATTAAATGTCTCAGGTAAAGTCTTCTCTTCATTAAATGAGCAGCCGCCACATTAAATGCTCCTCGAAAACTGTTGAGGTGGTGCTGATGTGAAATTTGAGGAGTAGATTAATCTGGTTGTTGACCTCCCAAGGCACTTCTCTGACGCGAGCTCATCGACCTGGTTGCCTACACGAGCTGAAAATATGTTGAGGCGGACTGACATAACATAGGTTGGAAGCATACTAATACAGATCTTGCGTGGCGCGATCTCGGGAGTCCGTCGAGCTCGTTATAGCAAGCTGAGGGCTGGGCTTCTTGGTACCGTACTCTTCTTTTGGGCCTCTAACGGCCCTTTTATCCATGTCGAGAAAACGGGCATAACAGAACCCTAATGAAAATAATAGAGAATAGAGAAAATATAAGAAAAGTTTAGGAGAGAATAATTTTCTATTTTTTCATTCACTTTCTCAAAGATATCACAATACACACCATACACCCTCTATTTATAGGTTAAAGATCATAAGTAGAGGGAATAGAAATAGGCATAAGCTACAAATGATATTAAAACACTAATAAGGACAGCATTATTGATAAAGGTTATGAAATATCAAAGGTTGATATATATTAATTTATAACACTCCCCCTTAGATGTTTATCATATAAAGAATATATCTCGTTAAAAACTTTACTGGGAAAAAGCCTTATAGGACAAAAATCATGTTAAAAGGAAAAAAAAATACATAATTCTTGTAGGATTTGCGCTTAGAACTGCCCCATCAAAAACCTTACCAAAAAAATCCAGTAAGAAAAATCATGACTAAGGGAAAAAGAGTGCAGTACGTAATAGTCTCCCCTCATGTCAATGTATCTTCTTTTAGCAATTTCAACAAAAATCTCTAAGTTGACATAAATAATATCCATCAAGGTTCTTGGATGTGCTCAAATATTGTCTCATTAAAAACCTTGCCAGTAAAACCCAGTAGGACAAAACCTAGTCAAAGGAAAAATATTACAGCACACACATGTCCAAAAATAAAAAATATTCTCCTGCTGAAAAATATGCAATTATCACTCTTATAGTTCTTTGAATATATTAAAAATATACTTGATTCCATTCTAGTATCTTCGAGTTGGTGCAGAATTAAACTTTGTCAAAAGATTTACTGAAAATGTAATATCTAGTCTTGTGCATTGTGGTAAGTATAATAAAACACCAATGATATTAAAATACGGTACTTCTGGACTAAATATCTTTTCACCATCATATTTTGGTCCAAATTAATATTTTTTTGGATTCATAGAATGAATATCATAGGAATACTCAAGAGATGTGCCTTATTTATGTTGATCATTTTTAGAATCTTTTCAACATAAACTTATTGATGGACTAGTATTCCCTCTTATTTGTGCTTGATTTTCAAGCCGAGACAATATTTTGTTTTCTTAAAATTTTACATCTCAAATTCTCTTTTCAAATATTTAGTAATTCTTATGAACTTTTCAGGAGTTTTAATTAAGTTCATGTCCTTGATATATACTGCTATAATTGCAAATTAAATTTTGATTTCTTTATGAATACACATGAACATATATGATCATTAGTATATCCTTCCTTTATAAGGTATTCACTAAGACAATTATACCACATTTGTTTAGATTGCTTTAAATCATATAAAAAACTATTGTAACTTTATTGAATACAAGGTACGAGAATTTGAATATATGTTTCTAGCATTTTAAATATTTCAGGATTTTCATGTATGTATTGGTATCTAATTATCCATATAAATATGTCGTTACTACATCCATAAAACACATTTCAAGTCTTTTAGAGATTACCAAACTAATTAAAATTCGAAATGTAATCGTATCGATTATAGGTGAATACATTTCATCTTGTTATGTTTTCAAACAAATAGCCTTTACATCTAACGAGTTTGACATCTTTAGGCATTTAAACTATCGGTCCGAATACTTCACATTTGGCAAATGAAGTCAATTCTGCTTTTTTTTTTTCCACTTAGGCTATTCATGCCTTTTGTGATACTTATTGATACTATGTGGTTCATGATTATCATTTATAATGTTAGTAGCTACTGGATATGTAAATAAATTATCGATAATTATTTTATCATGACTTCATAGTTCTTTATGAAAATTTCTATATTTCTGAGATTTTGTATCTCTTTAAGAGATTATATCGCTACTAGGGTACTAGTCTCTACAGGGAGCTGTCAATTCTCATCATATAAAATTAATTATGAGACAATTTATTTTTACATTATCAATATTGGGTTTCTACAAGTAAACCCTTTGAAATACAATAATATCTTACTATTTCAATTTTCATACGAGTAATTATCTTGATCAAAACATAAAACGTCTTTAAGCATCCATATGACAAGTTTAATACAACTACATAAGTATAGCTCTACTTTTATTTTGATCAATAATTTTTATATCGACATTTATCCATAATATATTATTCAATATCTTCATCATAAATATGCAAACTAATAAAATATCATATCTCAATTTTATTTAAGTTTTCAGTACACATGCCTCTTAAGGGGCTACTGTCAATTTTCACATATTCTTAAGGCAAACTGTAATATTAATAGTTTAAGCATATGCACTTTTTATATGCAACTAAGATCCATTTGTGAGTATCATACGAGAAAATTATATAACTTTGTTTTGTTTCTTATTCAATGAGTTATATCTCTTTAAAATCATTTAATCATTTAACTCTTTATGAGTCTTTATTTATATAATGAAGATTAGATATTGTAATGTCCCGTAATTTATTTCCGTATAAGTAGTGTTATTAAATTAAATAAGTAAGCGTATTAAATTGGATTAAAAGTTAGTTTAAATATAATTAGTATAATTAGTATATTAATATATCTAATTGTTAAGAAAATTTAATAGTTAATGTAATAATTTATTGTTGGAAGTATTTTTTTAGTAAGAGGATTTAATTATGATTTTAACAGGAAAGATTTGATGATGGAAATTTGTCATTGGATGGTTAAATGAGTGCATTTAGAATACATTGCATGTGAAATTTTCTTGAACTAATGACAAATTGACATTTAAAAGTTAAAGTTGTGAGAATCAATAGAAATTAAGCAAGTGTGTGGTTGAGAGTGAGTGGAATGATGAGTTGTATTGATTATCCAATAGGAAAAGGGCAACTGTGATAGTTGTTGGGCTCAAATAGAATTTTAGAAAGTATGGAGTAAAGGTAAAATATCAAGAAATCTAATAGTATAAATATGAGGGATTTTTTTTGAAAAAATCATTGCTCTTTCTCCTTCTTCTTGCCGTCTTCTTCCTTTTTCTTTTCTCTCCAATTTCCTTCTCTTTTCAAGCTTATAACACCACAAATCACCTTGATTAAGTCTTCTTTACCCCTCCAAGTCTTCATTTATTGCAAAACCTTCTAAGATTTTAAGTTTTATTTTGCTAGGAAAATGGCTCAAGTGAGGTATGTGCAACTTTTTTTTTTGTTTTTGTATTCTAAATAGATTGGTAAGCATATAGATGCATCTATAGGCATATATAGTTAGTGAGTTTTGCATTTAATTAAATTGTTTTGTTTTTTATGGTTTTAAAGTGTGATTTTGAAACTTTAGGTGATCAATTAGGGCATGGTGAGTCTAGCAAGGGCAAGGAGAAGCTTTGAGCTTCTATTTGGAGTGATAGGAGCTTGGATGTAAGCTCTAAAAGGTTGGTATACATTTATTTTCGAAATTAAATTTTGTTAGTAGCTAAAAATTTAATATTTTATTTCGAAACTTTGCGATTATGTGATTTTTATGTGATGATTTGTTATTTATGATATATATGTGTTGGTTGGATGGTGATGGAAGAGATTTTATGGGTCAAAACCAAGTAAAATAACATTTTCGCATAAAAACCCCTTTATGATCGAATTTGAATTAAATAGGGGTTTAGGGGTATTTATGTCATTTTAAGCTTATTTATGCATTAAACGGATGGTGTCAAAATGATGTGTGAGATAAAGTTTGAAGTCGAAACATTTTTTCGAAAATTTACACCTTTTTAACCGAATAGTGTCCCTAAGAAAACCTAAGGTTAATCTCGTCATTTCGCTTGTGTTTACGTGTTATTTATATTGTGTTGAGATAATATGTGTCATAAATTATGATTCCGAAAAAGAAATTCGAAAACCACCTTTTTGAGGTTAACAAAAATGTGAAAAAATGTTATTGTGCAATAAAGCTTTGAAAAGTGAAACCAAGAGCAAAATGGTCATTGAGTAATAGCTAAGAGGAAGGTTTCAAAAAGTTTCGAAAGATTTTGAATATGAAAAATAAATGATGAAGTGTGATAGTTAAATGACTTCTAAAAATTTAGTCGAAAACTATAATTTTCGTAGTTATTGAAAATATCGAAAGCCTAAGTAAACCTGTACATTGATAAGTGGAGATTGGTAGTTGGCATGCCAATAGAGTATTTGTTAGCAGTACTGCATTGTTTCACTTATATACCGAGGTGATTAACGGACCTTGAGAGGCACCGAGTGTCCGGTCCTAAAATATATACGAATATGATGTTAAGCCCCGACGGGTAGGCACCGAGCGTCTGATGCCGGAGAGATATGTGAAACCCATTATCGATTCATGGTATCGTGACAGTAGTTACGAAAGGCTCTTACAATATTATAACAACTAATAAACAACTTACCTTGAAGATATGTGCTCAAAAAGTGTTTTACGTAATTAGGATTTGTTGTATAAATAAAATGTTATGTTGAATATCAAATGATTTGGGAAATGATATATTTTCTATGTTATGTTTGTGGGATTTTGTGTTTGATATTATTTTGTGTTGAGCTATTTTGCTTAGTGCGTTGGATTTTCCACGCACAGGTAGTTAATGTGAGTTGAAAGAGCTAAGAGTGAGAGTCCAACAAGAAGATCACTCCATTGCGCTATCAGAGTCACAACAAATTTTCAATCTTTTTGATAGTCATCTTTGGCATGTACATATTTTTATTAAAATGAAGTTTCATGAATTTAAATTTTGTATATTAAAATGCATATGTGTGAAAAGCCTTGTAAACTCTAATGTATATAAATTTTTAATTATATTTCTAAACGTTTCTTAAAGAGATTAAAAACTAGACGATGTAGCGTTTTAAAGTATCTGTGTTTATTTTGTTTTGAAAATGTACTTGGGAAAATGTATACTTTTCTGCGAATTTGTGTGTTGAAGTGGATTTGAGAGGGACGGAGGGTCTGATATGAAAAGTGGAGAAAGTTAAAAACATATTAGTAGTGTTTCCGTGATTATGCAGATTTTCCTATTTTGGGTTTTTAAATAAAACAGAGAAAACTCTGCTGGATTTTCTGTAAAATAAATTAAGAAATTAAACGAATTTTGAAATTTAAGAAATTGTAATGTCTTCCGCCTCGGCTTCGACATCTGTGAAGTCGGGGTTTGAGGGGGAGGGTGTTACAGATATAGCTCAAGCGTAATCTTTAAAATGATCATGATATTTCATTATTCACTTCAAGGAATAATGACTTTTCAATAAAATTTCATTTTTATACTTTTATATGTAATGAATGATTTATTTGTTACCATTTATATAAATTGTTTTTTTAAGAGCAATCATCCAGGTTAAAATATTGGCAATGAGAGTATAAAATCATTCAAATATGAAATTTCCAAATGAACGACCTTTTGAACTTCAAGTTCACATGATTTATATAATAATCGTTATAATGAATGATGCATACAAATTGTAATTTCATGTCATTTAGTTTTCTAATTTTATGTTTGTTCTTCCTCTAACGACAAGAAAATTTATTTATTGGCCTTATCTTGTTACCCTTCATGGACTTATTTGCATCATCATAATGTCTTTCTAGGATTTAGTTATACTATCTTACTATCTTTTAGGGACATATCAAACTATCATACTATTTTTCAATAATTAAAATATCACATAATGTCCTTCAGGGACCAAATCGTAATATCAATTATTATCCTTTAAGGACATTTACTAGATAAGAATATTCGAGTTTTATAATGGATATCCATATTACTTCCAATAATTTGATGCCTCATTTTCTTTGTATTATTTGATGAAAAAGCTTTTGATTCATTACAATTTTACATCATATTGTATTTATGATTATATAATAGTCTCAATCGTAAAATATGCTTTTGGTATATGACAATATAAATAATACAATATATTTTTCTTAATGTATATCTAAACAGATTTCTTCAAGATTTATTGAAGTAACAAAATGTCACTTATATAACGTTATTGTTTTTTACTTTATAATATACAATTTGCTCTTCTGAAGCCTTTATATATAATTAATAAAGATTATATGATATTTATATATACTTCAGATATACAACTACTGTAATTTCATATTCTACAAATAGTAAGCACTTTTCTTACTTTGATTTTATGTGAATTCCATTTTTTATTGTTAAAATTTATTATGATCATCAAGACTTTATTGACCATAATCATTATCACGACTATTAGATGATTTAACATTCATTTTAGGAAATAATATTAATTAATTTAGTTGTAATACCCTCTCCCGATTCTATTACTGTACTAATATACGGAATGAGATATTTTTGTTTATGAAATAATAAAAAGGATTTTTAAAGTGTTCGGAAGTGAAATTTTATTTTTATAAAGTTTCTAGAAGGATTGGATGAAAATTTAAATTATAAAAGTTGAGGGATAATTGATGTAAATAAGAGATTTTTGTAAGAGTGGCACAAATGGTAAATAAAGTGGAATGACAAGGGCATGTGGAAAAAGTAAAAAATTCTCTAGAATGTGGTAAAGTTGTAATTTTAAGAAAGTTTAAGGATGAAAAATGAGCTTAACACATGCCTATAAATAGGTGTGTGTGTGTGGTGAGAGTTTACCGTGAAAATGAGAGAGAACGAGAGAGTTGAAGAGAAATTTAGAGAGAGAGAGAGAGAGAGAGGGAAGTTGTTGGCAGAGAAAAAGAAAGGCAGATTGCAGTTGCATCAAGCTAATCTGCTACTATTTTTTAAGGAAATCAAACTGTTGAAAGGTGAAGAACTGATTTAGGAACCAAATTTGGTAAGAATTAATTGGTAAGAGTAAGCTTCCATGATTCTATGTTAAGTAGGAAGTTATCGAAAACAACTCATGGTTTGTGCATTGTGTTTAATGAGATTTTTGAATGTAAATCTGGTGATCTAAAGCTGCAGCGAGGGGGAAAGCAAGACAAAAGGCTGAGCAAAAGTCTGGTAAGTGAAGTAGCTGAGAAATAATACCGATTTATAGTGGTTTGTTTATGGTTTTAGATGATTTAGTTTCTGTTACGAAATCTGATGAGGTCACGACTTAAGATTTTGGTGTAGAACTGATCATATGTTGCTAAGGGTATGAATGTGAAGTAAGGTCGAGGTATGCTAATGGAAATGTGAAACCTGGCAAATGAGGTGTTGGGAATGAGGATGTGTGAGTCAGGACAGGAGCTCGCGAGGTGCGAGCTAGAGAAAGCCCTTAGCACATTTTCAGCTGGTCAAGATGATCGACTGGGGAGCGAGCTGGGCTACGCCTGTTGCTCTCCATCTCGCCTGTCTGGATTGGGTTGGAGTGCGAGCTCGCAAGAGCGAGCTGAATGATGATGCAACCCTCTAGAAGGCCCTGTTAAGCTAGTCTAAAGCAGTAGCTCGCAAGGGCGAGCTGAGGCGTATTGAGGAATGAATCGAGCTAGAGGAAGGTAACAGCTCGCTGAAAGGAGTGAGCTGAACGAGCTCGCTGGAATAAGTTGAGGCCTGCAGTTTAGGCTAAGTGGGGCGAGGAAGGAGTTTGGATGGGATGAGTTATGCGAGCTGGGGGCATGAGCTCACAGCTCAAGCTGGACTGGCAGTATTACAGTCTGTAGCAGCTCGTGTAAATTATAAGTTAGAAATGATAGAATTAAATTGGGATTGGAGTGTTCTGCGAGCTGAAAAGAAGATTGTCAATCTGTGTCAAGTGTAGGTAACATAACAATCTGAGAGGAGGTCGCTAAAGCAGTGCGTGCGAATAGAATGGGAAGCAAGTTGTGAGTGCGAAAAATGCTTTTAAATACCTTTCAGTTTATTTTGCAAATCCTTACTGACTTTTATCACTTATTCTTTTTAACTTATTAATGATTTATTTTTAGCATGCAAAAGAAATTTGTTTATGTATGAGATGGTATGCAAATATTATTAGCACATTTTATGAAAAAGAATTTGAATTGAATTATAGAAAATAAAGAGTTTTCTAAGACTAGTGGAACGACCCAAGTTTATAGATAGAAAGACCTTGTAGTTTTAGATCCGGCCGGTATACCCTGTAGTGTATGACAAGTGTTGGGAGGGCTAGTCTTGCTAACATCGGGGGGATTGAGTCTGTCATGTCTGTCATGTCGCTCTCTACACTTGTAGGGTATTATCTCGCTATGCGATATGCGATGATAGTTCCGTTACACAGTAGTAGGATGTTTTTGTAGTTTTGTCACGGTGTGCGACGCTAACTTTACGCCACGTGACCCCCCCCCACACTGAGCAGACTTGGTCTACCCACTCATATGATTGTAGCTTCCTTTGGGTTCCCCATTAGTGCAGTTTTAGAAAAAAAAAAGCATACCATTAAAGTAAACTTTTAGGAATGAAATGTTTGAGAAATATTTTAGAAAGCCATAAAATATTTTAGTACCTTATAAAAAAAAATTTAGAACTTTAAAGAGATTTTTATAAAACCCAAATTTTTAGAAATAAATCATTTAAAAAAATAAGTTTTCAAAAATGTTTTTCGGGAGGTATATTTTAGAAAAGATAAAATTTAAATAGAAACCATTACACACTCACTGAGTTTTATAGCTCATAACGTTTTGTTTTATGTTATAAAAATCTTCCAAGTGCTAGAGCAAAAGATCAGGGTACCAGTTCGCTGCGTTCAGACTAGGTGGGCTAGACTTCTGACGATGCTGCTTAGTTTCTTTATAAATGTTATGATTTAAGTATTAATCATGTGTTTGCGCATATTTTGATTTTGGACAATGGTTTGTAGAACTTTTATGACGAGATGATGCATGCATATTTCAGATTCTTGAATATTTATGATAATACTTTTAATTACATATTTCTGGATAATCTTGAAATGAGATTTTAAAGTATATGACATTTTATGTTTAGTAAATTATTTATAGTTATGAGTTCGTTCCATGACATCCTTTTGACTCATATTAGTTAGACATAAAAAGGGTCTCGTGGGGTGCCCGACAAGATTGCTAGGTTCAATAGAGGGAATCAGGGTCGGATCCTGTCATTAGTCATGTGAGATAAATGGTTTTTCACCCTATAATCATTAACATTGCTACTTCAAGAGCAAATTTGAAGTACAAAATTTTTCAATCATCCGAATTCATTTATTTGGTGATTAAATATACATATATATTTCTTTAAAAATCTTTTCCCAAAAGATATACATATCGTAACTCTTTAGATTGATTATAGCGAATTAATGAAAAATTCTTCAAAATACAATTACAACAAATTATAATGAATATTTAATAATCAATTAAAATATAAGAAATGTATATATCATGTATGTTTTTGCATCTCGATGTTCTTCCCAAGCAACAACATTTTAAACTATGATGTGATTGTGTTTCATAAATATGTGTCCAAATTTGATGGTAACTCAAAACTTCAGGTTTTGATAGAATTGAGATTGAAATTCTTTTCTAAATCACATCAATAACTATAATTAGTTTTAGAACTTCAGATTCTGAGTAAATTACAGTTATACCTTAATTTTATGATATATTATAAAAGACCCTAAGCAAAATCACTATTAGGAAACCCTAATAGCCATCGCTGCCTCGTTCTCATATCTAGTAGCTCATGCCACTATCAGAACCATGCCATCATCAAAAAGGTGATGTCTGAGCATTAGTAGCAGCAAATTTTAACCTTATAACATAAGACATAAGATCTATATATATATATTTGATCTAGTAATCCATATTAAATATATAAATATGCAAATACATATCTTGATATGTTAAAATCCATAAATAGAAAATAAAATACGTAATTACGAACCTAAATTTTAAAATCTATATAATGGGTGGCAAAAAGGGTTAGCGTGTCGGGTTGAGCTGAATTCGATTCGATTCGATTCGTTTATGAATTCGATGGATTCGACACGAATTCGTTTAAGAAACGGGTTGACATTTTTGGATTCAACACGAATTCGTTTATACACGACTGACACGACACGAATTCGTTTAACCCGTTTAATCATTTAAATCGTTTAATTTTAATTCGTTTAATTCGTTTAACCTGTTTAATTCGTTTAACCCATTTAATTCGTTTAACACGTTTAATTTGTTTAACTCGTTTAACCTGTTTAATTCGTTTAACCCATTTAATTCGTTTAACACAAATATAATAAATCATATTTCAATTAAATTTTAAATCAACTATAAAACTTATATATTAAATCAACTATAAATTTCATATCATCCACATTTAAAAATCACAACAAAATCAAACTCAAGGGAAACACAAATATAAGAAATAATTCATAATTAAATATTTAAACACTTAATTCAACACATAAAAACCTATACATTAAATCAACTACATAAAAATCCACATCATTCACATTTAAAAACTACAACAAAATCAAACTCAATACAAACACAAATATAATAAATAATTCACAATCAAACTTTTAAACACCTAATTCAACATTTCAACACATAAAAACCTACACATTAAATCAACTACATAAAATTATACATCATCCACATTTAAAAACCACAATAAAATCAAACTCAATACAAACACAAATATAACAAATAACTCGCAATCAAACATTTAAATATCTAATTCAACACATAAAAACCTATACATTAAATTAACTACATAAAAATTCACATCATCCACATTTAAAAACTATAACAAAATCAAACTCAATTGCAAATACAAATATAACAAATAATTCACAATCAAACTTTTAAACACCTAATTCAACATTTCAACACATAAAAACCTACACAATAAATCAACTACATAAAATTCCACATCATCCACATTTAAAAATCACAATAAAATCAAACTCAATGTAAATCCATATAAATTAAAATGACATAATATTATCATTCTTCAACATCAAAATTTTGTCACTTAAAATTCTTTCCTCATTGATTCCAAACTCCAAAGGGTCCTTCAAGCTACACAAAAAATACAAAAACACAAAATTAGATATCTACATTCACAATTTTAAAATTAAGAAATACAATTAAGAGAACAAATCAACCAATTAACCAATTAACTAAAAAATCATATAACATTATTATTTATTAATTTACACTAGAGATATATATATATATATATATATATGAAAACTGACACAAACCGAAAACTAGAAACGTAGAATACATAAAAGAAACTGAAACAGAAGCACACCTGAAGCTGAAGCTGGTCAAGCCGTCAAGGTGGTGAGTGATCGAACCGGACATGACTGGACAGAAGCACACCTGAACCTGAAGCTGAGGTCGAAAGGGTTGATTTGGTGGGATGGAGGATGGTGTGGTTGTCAATGTCGTCGCGTGGTCGGTGTCGTCGCGTCGTTGGGTCGTCGTCGGGTCATCAGGTGTGTTGTCGTGTCGTCGGGTCGTCCTCATGTCGTCAGGTCGTCGTGTCGTCCTCAGCGTCGGTGGCGTCGGGTTGTCGTCGTGTCGTCAGGTCGTCTTGTCGTCCTCGGCGTCGGTGGCGTCGTGCGGTCGTTTTGAACGGAAAAAGGATGAAGATGGTAGATCGGTGGTGGACGGTGGGCTAGCTTGTGTATTGTGTAGAGAGGGTTGCCGAAATTTTCAAAATGAAGTCTGCAGATGGTTTAGGTTTAGTCAATGTTTGTATATATAGAAATGCAAAATTACGCTTTATCCTTTCTAATATGTCAAAATTATAACTTGACCCCAATTTTAATCGTGTCAACCCGCGATTCATTTAACCAAACCCGATTCGATTCGTTTAATAAACGGGTTAAAAGGGTTGACACGATTACGATACGAATTTATTTAATTTCAACCCATACCCATTTAATTTTTGCGAATTCGTGTCGACCCGTCGTGTCGTAACCCATATTGCCACCCCTACTATATATCCTAAAATCATAAAACAAATGTTAGTACAAAATATCTTTAAGTCTTTATTCACCCTCAATAAGGACACATGTTTTTAAATCTACATACTTGGGTTCAAAAAATGTTCTTTTCATGTTAAATTTGAATTGATTTAATTTTTCTCAATCTTTTTTATTTGTAATTTTGAAATTTCTTGTTCCAATATCTAAATAAATTATAATCTAAAACTTTTGATTCTAAATTAAAAATAAAATATAAAAATTGGGATTCAATTTGTTCATCAAGAATCCAATCAATTAAAGCAAATTTGATGAAATCATTATGTCATATGCAAAAAACAAGAATATAACATCACAAGACCAAATATGTTCGATCTTTGTTTGTTTAATTTTCATAACCCGAAAAAGTCACATTGCTTTTTGTGTATACATAAACATAATATTTGGTTCAAACACAAAGCACAAATTTATGTATTTTATTGCATTTTGTGTTTACTTAGACCCAAAATCAAAAGTACACTCATTCTATAAAATAGGCAAGAGTCAATTATATTGTTTCAGGCAACTACAATTATTTGACATATACAATGAGCATAAAAGCCAAAAAAAATTAATTATGATTTAACTAGAATTTCTGATTTCAAATAAATTAGGACCATAGAACTTCTAGTTTTAATAGATAAATGTATCAGAATTTCTTATTCTAATTAAATTGGTGTTGACGTTCGGAAACGGTCAACCTAGAGATTCTGGGGCCCAGACTGCGAGTAAGGTAATTAAAGAATGATAAGGGCGATGGATGCGCGATAAATAAGCAGTAAATGAAGTTTGAGGTTGGTGAAACTTAATTAAGGTAAGGGAGTGTTGGTCATGGCAGTTAGGTGAATGTAATCAGATAATCAATGAAGACAAGAGAGAGAAAGGAAGGATGCAAAACACAAGGGTTTTTACGTGGTTCGGCGACTGCGCCTACGTCCACGGCCACTCTGAGGTAATTCCGACAGAGTGACGGTACTCTAGTATATTCAACTTATTTGTATAGTGAAAATCTCCCCTATTTATAGAGAGAGAGAGAGATTATAAAAGAAATACAAGAGAATGTAATACACGTTATAGGCAACGACCATTTTACAACTAATCCTGACATAGTCATGCTGCATTAATTGTAGAGGCGATGATTGCTCTCTCCCTGCACACATCTGCATTTAATGCACCGGGAGAGGTCTTTCCTTCATTAATTGCATAGCCGCCGCATTGAATGCTTATGAATAATTGTGTAGACAGTTTCCGACGGGAAATCATGGGAATTGGTAATTTTGATCACTTGTTGCACATGATACCCCTGAATAAGCTCCTCTGGTCAATCAGGCCGTGTAGGCTGTAGAGGCACAGACGTGGCCAGGAGAGATGGTCAGGTGGTCTGGAGGTTTCTGCGGGCTCGCAACCTAAGCGGTCTCGCGAGCTGAACGAGCTGGTGATATTGGTCAGAAGGTACGCTTAGGCGGTCTGGAAGCTATTTACGAGCTCGAGACCTGACTGGCTTCGCGGGCTGGTCAGACTTACAATCGCGACCTGATGCTCGGGTCTTCTGGGCCTCCGCTCCTGTTCAGTCCGTTGGGCTTACACTGGCCCGTTTAGTCAAGACGGGAGAATGGGTATAACACAAGCCCCCCAGCTATCAGTTCGGTCTGCGAGCTGGGGGCTTATTCAAATACACGATTGGCGCCCATTTGTGAGCCTTTAGGCGTTGTTTCAACTTCTGTTCTGTAACCGCTGACACGTGGCGCTCACACAGGCGTTGGAGCCACAAACGTGCCTTGGGACCGTATGCATTAAATACGCATTTCTTGTAACTGACATTGCACGACGACACAGGACCGAGGCTGGTGTTGGGCCTTTGGATTTTTGGCGGTTATGCTTTTACGCTGGATCGGACGGCTGAGGGATGGATGTCTGGGTCTATACAATCCAGATGTCTTTTCTGATTCTCATTTTTGCCTCTTCGATACGACACTAACACCCCATTTCCATCATTTTCTTTTCTGCTTCTTCTGCATTTCTTCCACCTCTTGACAACTTCTCCGGACTTCGTCACTTTAGAGATTAGTTACTATCTCTAGCACGCCATTTTCAGCACGAGCAAGGTAATCCTCTCTAACTTCGCCTTTTCATACCTTTTGAAAGCTTGCTTCTAATCTGTAGTATCTGTTTTTGTTTTCATGCCATGTTTGAGAATCGCCATGTGTTTGCTTTGTATTTAGAGGTATCTGTGATTGTTGCCTGAATCGTTGTGTTCACCAAGGACGACCTGGCTGTCAGCCTGAGTGTCCCACATCACTGTTGAATTGTGGAGTCCGTTTCTGGATTTTTCTTAGCTAGGAATTGTACTTTGTGGATCATTTGCGTTGTGCTGGTTCATTAAGAACCCTTGCCATTTGTTAACGTTGCTTAGGATCTTAACTAGGATATCCCTATACTGCCTGATAGGGTTCCTACAGACATAAGGTTAGCGATGTAATGATTAGGAAGACATAGTACTTGTTGGGCCCACGTGTATAGGTCTCCATAGCCTTTAGTGGCCAAGTGTGCGACCTGACGCATAGGATAGTAGCTTCAGGAACTCTTTTCTGTAGCTCGCTAGGCTCAGCATGCTATAAGCGTTCTGATGTCGTTCCTTCTGTGCTGTAGATGTCAGGTCGCTCACGTGCTGGTCGCGGTAGGGCTTCTGCTTCTAGGGGGCAGGCAAGGTGCCAGGTTAGAGAAACCGAGGCTGCGACCTCGCGAGCTAGCGAGGCTGCCGAGGAGGTCGCAGGAAGGGATGAGGCCGTAGAAAGGGAAGCCCGACATCCCTTTATTCATACGCCTTCGAGCACGACCCTCTCGATGCTGGAAGCTTGGGCTCGAGACTTCAGCTTTCCCATGGGGTGTCGAGCTAATGTTTCCAAGGCTAGTGATCGGGCTGCGAATCCACCTGAGGGCTTCGTGGCGATCAGTCACGAGCATATAGAGCTCGGGTTTAGGTTTCCGATCCCCTTTTATCTCAAGGACTTGCTGAATGATCTGCAGCTTGCCCCCTTTCAGTTGACCCCGAATTCGTACGCATACATCACTACCTTGGCCGCGGCGTTCATAAAACATGGGCTCGGGCCTCCTACACCTCGCATCATCCGCAGCCTCTTTAGCTTCATTGGGACCCACAAGAAGGATGCCACACGAAGGGACGGGCTCTACTACGTTACACCCCGTCAATCCTCCCAATATAGGGCATATCTGCCTCAAGACTGCACCAAGTCCAACGTGGGGGAATATAAGTCTCGCTGGGTTCTAGTCACCTGTACTTCGCTCGGGAGTCTGCACAACAAGAGATTCGTGCTGGATCCTGATAGTCAAAGACTTGTAGCCCCTGCAAATAGTTATACATTTACAAGGATAACAATAATATATCTATTTATATACATATATTTATATGTATTTGGTTGTTATTACTGTTATTATTATTTATTTTTCATGGGCTTGTTTTTGCTTTGCAGACGTCGCTACCCCGAAATACGAGCTTGATGATGACGAGCTCGCAATTCTAAACGCTTACGCGGCGGCCAAAAGATCAAGTGACGATTTCTTCCCCACGACTGGCGAGCTGGTGGAACGGGGCCTCGCACCACCTGCCTCAGGTCCACTTTTGAACCTAAATAGCGACCTGGGGATACGAGGAGAGAGATGTGAAGTTCGCTCAGTCTTCGCTGCCCCTGAACAATCCGAGTCAGAACCACAACCTTTGCCACAGGAATCCTTGAGCACGTCCACCAGCACATCTTCGGACGATATGCGAAGGTTCGCGCTGTCCGTTCCTCCCGTCAGATCGGTCCCACCGTCCCAGCCACCAGAGGTCGTTGATGTGGATGATACTTCTTCGGACCCTTCTCGGAGAATGCTTTCTCAGCCCGCTGCAGCTACTTCTCCTCAGGTCGGGTTGGTGGCAACACCTCAGAAGCGAGCTGCTCCAGTTGGAGGGGGAAGCACTCCCCCAGCGAAGAGGACTGGGGTTTCTGTCGAAAGGGGCTCAGTTTCGCCGGAGTCTGAGGCCCTTATCAGGAAGAGGAAAGGGAAGGCCATAGCTGAGCCCCCAGCCCCAAAGAGCAAGGGCGTCGTTGAAGTCCGCAAGCCCGGGGCAGTCGTCATTGGTAGGGAGCCGAGCACCGGGGCACTTAGACCATCCACAGGGCCTGCTGGGGAGTCGCAAGCAGATTCAGGGCTGCACCCTGACGTGGTGAAGGAGATGGAATACTTCAACAGCTTCGTGGATCTCGTGCCTGAAGTCATGGCGAAGCGTAGCCCGAAGCTGCAGAAGCCTGAGATCGCAGGTCGCACACTCGTGGGCTATGCAGCCCGTCATGCAGCGCTGGTAAGACCCAAGCTCCTGCACACTCTCTTGTTTTCCATTACTTCAATCTTTAACCCTCTTTTCTACCTTTCCAGTTGGGCATGGCAGCGATGAAGCTGATGAAGGAGATTGAGGACCAGCTTGGTGAGAAGGAGGCTTTCAGGCTGGCCAAAGAGCAGTTTGAGGAGGAAAAGAAGACGTTGCATGATGAAGTGAACCTTCTCCAGGACGAGCATGGGAAGCTCGATGCCAAGCTCCGAGACGCTGATGCAGCCTTGTCACAAGAAATTGCTCGTAGGGAGGCGGCCACCTCTGAAGTCAACAAGGCCCATAGCGAGCTGAAGCAAGTCAAAGACGAGTTGAGTACTGCACAGAAGAAAACAAAGGTTGCTGAGGATAAAGTAAGACAACAACAGCAGGAACTGGCTTCAGCCAAGGAAAAGCTCGTCGGGGTAGAAGAGAAGCTGGCTCAAACCGAGGGGAACATTACAGCCCAGATAGCCCAAGAGCGGGACAAGGCCGCCTCAGAGAACGAAAGGGCTTTCTTATTCACCATGTGGGAGCACTACCCGGATCTGGACTACTCTTTCTTTGGGCCGCCCGCTGTCGAGCAAATACAGGAGTTCGTGGAACATGTCGCCAGCATTCAGGGCGCGCAACATGGTGGTGCTTCTCTTGCTCATCCGACCGATCCATCTACTGTCCCAGTCCCTTTGTCAGAGCAAGCCCCTGAGGGACCTTCAACTTCCGAGGATCCACCAGCACCGGAGCCCCCAGTACAAGCCTCTCCTGATCCTCCTGCTCCTGAGGATGTCCCTGCGTCGGAGCTCCCAGCAGAAGCTCCTTCTGGTCCTCCTGATCCTTAGGACGCCCATGCCAGCACTTAGAGAAAGATTTTTAGCTTTCTTCTCGCTTTCTTTTATTTGTTTTGATTGAAATATTTGGACATTTTCCTCCTTCTGTGAGGACTTTATATACATTTTTTTAACTATGAAGGTCTGGACGATGAGCTTGTAGCTCGGATGTATGGCATTGAGTTTCCTGTAAATTTCAGTATTTTTGTCCAAGCATAGAACAAGTAGATATGCATGACTTACTTACACGATGAGCAATTGTCAAGTACAAGTGATAAGCACACACAATAATCATAAGGATGATAAAAAAAAAAAAGTCAAGTAAATCACAATCGTGAAGACAGACTAACTTACGAGCCCACGACCTGCAACAGATCCTAATAATAATAACAGGATAGCTTGCAAGCATTTAGATTCGTATAGGTCAATCGAGTAAATTACTTGATTATGCGAGAAGTATAACTGGGCAATCCATGGTAAACAGGCACGAGCTTATAGTTCGTGGAGTGCCCGCTCTGAACTCCCTCGCCCTGTATCTTGCACTGGCGTTTAGTGCGTTCGAGAGTGGTATTTTCCCCAACTTTAAAACTTTCGGGGTCAAGCTCCCGTCGTGGGCGGCCTCTTTCGCTAAGTCGCGAGGCATCTTTATATTTGAGAGCGTGGCCATAGCCCCTCCCGCGAGGTCGCGGGACAATTCTTTTCGCGAGGTCGCGAGGCATCTTTATATTTGAGAGCCGTGGCCATAGCCCTTCCCGCGAGGTCGCGAGGCAATTCTTTTCGCGAGGTCGTGAGGTAGATTGGAGGTCCCCAATCGATCCCTTCGGGGTGCAGAGGACACAGCCTCTTCTGCAGGTGAGACCTTCATTGCAACTCCTTCCATAGGCCATAGCCTTCCAAAGTGCAGTGACTCGAACTTCTCAGATGATTCCCTCCATAACGCACAGATGGCGGCTCCTTCCGCGGGTCACATCTGGATACCCCCCCGTCCGCAAGCAATCACTCTCATGAGGAAGGCGTTATATTTGGATTGAAGAGAATGTAGCTGATAAGCGATCCCTTGGACTCGTACTGGAGGGCAGCTCGCAGATCGCGAGGCTGCTTTAGGATAGCTCGCATAGAATGCGGCGACGAGCTGTTCATGGGCGGAGGGCGAGCGTTGTGAGAAGCATTTCTAACAATCGCGCCCGCATAACATCCGTGAGTAGTTCGTAGGTCGTATGATATAGTGGCTGCGAGCCGGAAAACAAGTCTGTCACTGTTGATGTGAACTTCTCCATCGAGGATGATATAGTTAGGCCGAGCATCGGCTAATGAAGAATTCTCGAATGAGAATTATTAGCATTTCTCGCCCGACAATATATATGTAGCTTTGACGAGCATTCATGCAAGTGTTTTGATTGTAAGTGATTCCTTGGATGTTCGCATAATAACAATATATATAATAAAGAACTGTAGCTCATTTTCTTGAGAAAAAGATTTCATTAGATCTGCTCTTTTCAACACGTACATTTGTTGGTTCAACCAGTTGGCTTTTTGCATCAGATACAGTACATATAACAGAAAACCGGTGAAAGCACCTTTTACAGACAATCGTCAAAGCAAATCATGTACAAAGTTAGAGTGGACTGACAGTTTTATGTATAGTAAGGCCGAAGGTGCTCAGCATTCCACGCTCGAGGTAGTTCTGATCCATCCATGTTGGCTAAGTGATAGGCGTCGTTCTCCAAACTCTTCTTGATGAGGTATGGTCCTTCCCAGTTAGGTCCGAGGGCTCCATCACTTGTCTTGCGAGCTTCGGGGAGGACTAGTCTCAAGACGAGGTCGCCTGCCTTGTATCTTCGAGCTCGTACCTTTTTGTTGTAGTATCTGGCGACTCTCTGCTGGTACACTGCTACTCTTATACGAGCTGCATCCCTTGCCTCCTCGACCAGATCCAAGTTGGCAGCGAGTTGTTGGTCATTGTCCTCAGGTCGGAATGAGGCTCTTCGCTGGCTGGTGACTTCGAATTCAGTTGGGATCATGGTCTCTGTTCCGTAGACCATGGAAAATGGAGTTTCACCAGTAGAGCTACGAGCTGTGGTCCTGTACGCCCAAAGGACTTTCTGCAACTCGTCCACCCAAGCTCCTTTTCTCGCCTCTAATTTGGTCTTCAGAGTCTACTTGATAATCTTGTTCACGGCCTCGACTTAGCCGTTGGTTTGAGAGTGGTCCACAGCTGAGAAGCTTTTCACGATTCCGAGCTTGTTGCAAAAATCAACGAACTGCTCGCTGGTGAATTGCGTCCCATTGTCTGTCACAACCTGCTGAGGAATTCCGAACCTGCAGATGATGTTGTTCCACACAAATTTCTCTATCTTCGACGTGGAGATCTCCGCTAGCTCTTTAGCTTCGACCCATTTGGTGAAGTAATCCACGGCAACCACAGCGTGCTTGCAGCTTCCCCGAGCTGTAGGTAAGGATCCGATGAGGTCCATCCCCTAGATTGCGAAAGGCCACAGACTCACCATCTGCTGGAGGTAGGCTGGTGGAGCTCGTGGGATTTTGGCAAATCTCTGGCACTTGTCACACTTCTTCACCAGTTCTATGGCGTCTTGTTTTATAGTCGGCCAGTAGAACCCCTGTCTGAGGGCTTTCTGAGCTAAGGATAATGCTCCTGCATGGTTCCCATAGTGACCCACATGAATATCATTCAGCACTATCTCGCAGTCCTCATCATCTATACATCGCAGCAACGGGGTCGAGAATCCCTTCTTGTACAGCTTGTCATCATAAACGCAGTATTGGGCTGCTTTAGCTCGTAAACGGCGAGCTTCCAGCTTGTCCTCTGGCAGCTTCCCCTCCTGCAGGTAGCCTAATAACGAGTTCATCCAGGAGCTAGGCCGGACCTGCATGAACATCATTACCTCTTTGTCCTCAATGCTTGGAGTTGGCAAAAATTCCACAGGTATAGACTCTAGGAGATCAGCATCCTGGGAGGTCGCCAAGCGAGCTAAGGCATCCGCATGAAAGTTCTGAGCCCTGGGGATTTGATTCACTTCGATTCCTTGGAAAGCCCCCAGCAGTTCCCTGGCTCTCTGGAGGTACTTTAACATCTTTTGTCCTCTGGTCTGGTACTCTCCTCGGACATGGCAAACGACAAGTTGAGAATAGCTGAAGACTTTTACCTGCTCAGCTCGCACCTCCTTTGCTAGACAGAGTCCGGCGAGCAACGCCTCGTACTCGGCCTCATTGTTGGTCGCCTGGAATCCGAACCTTAAGGCATTAAAGATCTTGTGGCCTTCTGGGCTGATCAACATAATTCCAACCCCTAAACCGTGCTCGTTGGAGGATCCATCCACATATAGTTCCCAAGTTTGTTCACCTGCTGGCTCATCCTGCTCTGGTACTGGCCCTGTAAATTCAACAATGAAATCCGCGAGGGCTTGGGCCTTGACCGATGTCCTAGGCTTGTACTCTATATCGAACTGGGCGAGCTCGATGGCCCATTTAAGGAGCCTGCCTGAAGTGTCCGCTTTCTGGAGGATTTGCCTGAGGGGATATTGTGTGAGGACCTCTAACTAATGAGCCTGGAAGTAAGGGCGCAGCTTCCTCGAGGCGGTCACCAGACAGTATGCGAGCTTCTCCATCTGTGAATATCGAGTCTCCAAGTCGATCAGTCTCTTACTGATATAGTACACTGGCAGCTGCATCTTCTCTTCTTCTCTCACTAAGACTGTGCTCAAAGCATGTTCGGACACGCCCAAATACAAGAACAACTTTTCTCCTTCCTTTGGCTTGGATAGAAAGGGAGCTTGGCCCATGTATCCCTTCAGCTTCTAGAACGCTTCTTCGCAATGCTCAGTCCATTCGAAGTTCTTGGCCTTCTTTATTGCTTCGAAGAAGGGCATGCACTTGTCAGTGGCCTTCGAGATGAACCGACTAAGGGCCGCGACCTGACTGCTGAGTCTCTGCACATCCTTGATACTGGAGGGGGATCTCATCTCCATGAGCGCCCTGATCTTCTCCAGATTGGCTTCTATTCCCCTGCTATTCACCATAAAACCAAGGAACTTACCAGATGCTACCCCAAAAGCACACTTCAAGGGGTTTAACTTCATCCGGTAGTTCCTGAGGACTTTGAACGTTTCGTCTAGGTCGCGGACATGATCTGCGGCTCTGAGGGACTTAACCAGCATATCATCTACATACACCTCCTTCGTCTTCCCAATCTGCTCTTAGAACATGGTGTTGACCAACCGCTGGTAAGTCGCTCCTGCGTTCTTCAGCCCGAAGGGCATCATCCTGTAACAGTACAATCCTCTATCAGTAACAAAAGAGGTACGCTCCTCGTCCTCCGGGCTCATGGGGATTTGATTGTATCCTAAGTAGGCATCCATGAAGCTCAGGAGTTGGTGCCCTGCCGTCGCATCTACCAGCTGATCAATCCTGGGCAACGGGAAACTATCCTTTGGACAGGCCTTGTTTAGGTCGGTGAAGTCGATACAAGTCCTCCACTTTCCATTCTTTTTCTTTACCAGGACCGGATTCACTACCTAAACCGGATAACGTGCCTCCCTGATGAACCCGTTGGCCAGCAGCTTCTCGACTTCCTCCTTCAGAGTTGCATAGCGTTCTAGGGTCATTGGTCTCCTCTTCTAGCGGACCGGTCTGAGCTGGGGATCTACATTCAGTCGGTGACACATGACATCAGGATCTATCCCCACCATGTCTTCGTGATTCCAGGCGAAGACATCAAGGTTCATCTTCAGGAAGTCTACGAGCTCAACCTTTACCTCTGGCAATAGATCTCGCCCCACCTTCAGGCATCTCTCCGGATCCGTCTCACTGACCTGTACATCCTCCAGATCTTCGACTGGTCCCGTGGTTCGATCTGCGTCCACCTCGCGAGGATCGAGGTCGCTGTTCACTCTAGTTTCAGAGACAGCTCGAGGTTCACCACCTGAGACTACATTCACCTTCTTGCCTTGGACTCCCATTTTCACTGCGTCTTCGTAGCATTGTCTTGCTAATCGCTGCTCTCCCCTGACGCAGCCAATACCAGTAGAAGTTGGGAACTTTATAGTCAGCGTCCTGGTGGAAGTGATCATGTCCAGCTCATTCATCGAAGGTCGCCCCAAGACCACGTTGTATGCTGACGGACTGTTGATAATCAAGAAGTCTGTGAGGGCTGTAGCTTGTCGGCCCGACTCTCCAAGGGTGAAAGGTAGTCTGATCTGGCCCACCGGTATCACCGTATCTCCAGTGAAGCCGTAAAGGGGTTCTGGTGAGGGGGTCAACTGCTCAGCTTTAGCCCCATCTGATCATAGCAATCCTTATACATGACATTGACCGAGCTGTCAGTGTTGATCATTATCCTTCGTACTTCGACATTACTGATATGAGCCCGGATTACAATTGCGTCATTGTGGGGCCAGCGTACTCCCCTCGCGTCCTCCTCCGTGAACACAATGCTATCCGAGGACGTTTTGGCCCTTTTGGTGGGTCCTTCAGTTCCTTCATATTCTGCCAGCAAGGTATGGTTGGCTCCCTCACATACCTCTGGTGCGACCCGTTTAAAGTACCTGCCAAGTGAGGTCCACCATGAATAGTGAAAATTGTTCTTACAATGGGCTCGTGCTCGGGCTCCGGAGCTCGTTGGGGCTGCTGTTGCTCGGGCTGCCGATCTTGGCCCTGGGGTCGTTGATGTTGAGGTCGCCTGCCAGCAGGTTGTACAACATACTCCCCTAGGCGGCCTCGCCTTATCAACTCTTCAATGGCCTCTCTCAACTGCCAACAGTCTGACGTATTGTGCTCGTTCTCATTATGGTAGGCACAGTACTTCCTCGGGTCCCGACGTCGATTGGGGGCTCCTGTCGGGGGTGGTTTCCCGAAGTTCTCCCTGTTTCTCTTCGTGGTGAAGATCTTGTCTTTTCTATCCGAAAGCACACTGTAGGTCCCATATCGACTTTGATGCCGAGGTTGCTCCCTCCTTGGCTCAGGTCTAGCTCACTTCGTCACAACATTGGCAGACTGATGTCTTTGCTCCCCTGGCCTATCTCCACCATGGCTCTTCCTCTTCTCATGGTGGGAACTGCTAGCTTCACCCCGCTGACTACTGGGTTTCTTGGCCCCAAAGGCTTCTTCCCACTTGATCTCCTTGGTAGCCCTTTCATAAAACTCCCCCAGATCCTTCACCGGGGATTTGTAGATGCTTTCGTATAATTTCCCATCCTTCCTAAGCCCTGCAGAAATGGCTGTCAGAATACTCTCGTCAGAGGGCGTTTCCACATTACTCACCTCATCTCTGAACCGAGTGATGTAATCCTTCAGGGATTCGTTGTGCCTCTAGAAGATAGTGGCGAGGTGACAGGGGGCCGTGAGCTGCTTCCTCAGGGCCTTATATTGATCCAGGAATTTCTTCTGACATTCTTTCCAGTTCCCGATGCTACGGCCTGAAAGGCCTTTAAACCAAGCTCGCAGAGCATCCCCCAGAGTGGCCGGGAACACTCGGTATTTCACCAATGGGTCATCCATCTAGAGGTCCATCTGCACATTGAAGGCGTCCAGGTGGTCATATGGGTCAGTCCTGCCGCTGTATGGAGGAATGCTCGGGAGCTTAAGCTTTGTTGGGAGGGGGGTCGTCTCAATCTCCCCAGTAAATGGCACCTCGCGGTCCTCTCGCTCTTCCCTGTTCCGGCCTCCAGGTCGAGCCTCCAAATGCCGGACCCTTCGCAACAATTCCTCTACCATCAGGTCCTGGGTTAGAGATCGTCGACTGGGGTTCCATTCACTCGTGCTCTCCTGCTCCCTCAAGGAAGGTCCTGCGATCTGTTTTCCTCTCCGAGGGCTCCCTCATGTCTAGCGGCCATTCGCAGCTCAGGCCCATGACCTACACGGGGTTCGCGAGCTCGTTTCTGCCTTCGACTTCCCTCCGCATTACAATCGCCCTCGTGGTTCACCCTCACCCTTATCTCATTCGGGCGAGGTGAGATTTCTCGCTCCTGGTTCCGTCTCCTGGCTCTCTTTGGATTTAGATTTGAGGAGCAGGCTAATTCTTCCGTCAGCGACCTATCCCTGGCAGCTACTCCTTCTAGGGTTGGGATTTCTTCTGAAGGATGCTGGCAAGCTCTCCTCGGCGGTGAGGCCTCCACCTGTTTTTGCACAATATGGGCTTGGACTTCTACCAACGCCCTGACCGTCGCTGTCAACTCCCTTACTGTATCTTCTAGAGCTCGCTAGCGCTGCTGCCACTCCTGAGCGACCTCATCTCTGGAAGGCGAGGCGCTCTGCTGATCTTCTCGAACTTCAGGTCGCTCGTCTGCCACTCCGACACTCCTCGTCGCCCTGATTCTAGCCATAACAAACAAATGTAAGTAAATGCGAAGCAGCAACTGGAGAAAGATTACCAGGTCATTGTTGGGCACTCCTTCTAGCGCCAAAAGATGTTGACGTTCGGAAACGATCAACCCAGAGATTCTGGGGCTCAGACTACGAGCAAGGTAATTAAAGAATGATAACGGCGATGGATGCGTGATAAATAAGCAGTAAATGAAGTTTGAGGTTGGTGAAGCTTAATTAAGGTGAGAGAGTGTTGGTCGTGGCAGTTAGGTGAATGTAATCAGATAATCAATGAAGACAAGAGAGAAAGAAGGAAGGATGCAAAACACAAGGGTTTTTACGTGGTTCGGCGACTGCGCCTACGTCCACGGCCACTCTGAGGTAATTCCGGCAGAGTGACAGTACTCTAGTATATTCAACTCGTTTGTACAGTGAAAATCTTCCCTATTTATAGAGAGCATGAGATTATAAAAGAAATACAAAAGAATGTAATACACGTTACAGGCAACGACCATTTTACAACTAATCCTGACATAGCCATGCTGCATTAATTGTAGAGGCGATGATTGCTCTCTCCCTGCACACGTCTGTATTTAATGCACCAGGAAAGGTCTTTCCTTCATTAATTGCATAGCCGCCGCATTGAATGCTTCTGGGTAATTTTGTAGACAGTTTCCGACGGGAAATCATGAGAGTTGGTAACTTTGATGACTTGCTGCACACGATACCTCTGAATAAGCTCCTCTGGTCAATCAGGTCGTGCAGGCTGTAGAGGCACAGACGTGGCCAAGAGAGATGGTCAGGCGGTCTGGAAGTTTCTGCGGGCTCGCGACCTAAGCGGTCTCGCGAGCTGAACGAGCTGGTGATGTTGGTCAGGAGGTACGCTTGGGCGGTCTGGAAGCTATTTGCGAGCTCGAGACCTGACTGGCTTCGCGGGCTGGTCGGACTTACAGTCGCGACCTAATGCTGGGGTTTTCTGGGCCTCCGCTCCTGTTCAAGTCCGTTGGGCTTACACTGGCCCGTTTAGTCAAGACAGGAGAATGGGTATAACAATTGGAAATATAGAATTTTTGGTTCTAAACAAATTTTAGAATATAGAACTTTTGGTTCTAATGAAATTAAAAATTTCGAATTTCTTATTCTAATTAAATTCATACTATAGAACTTTTGGTTTTATTTAAAATCTAAAATTTTTAGTTTTAATTTTTGCTTGCAAAATTCAGATTGCAAACAAAAAATATAGATAAGAAAGCTAGAAGGAAGGTTTTATACAATAAAATACCAAAATATAAGTTTAATGATAATAAACTTACTTTCGAATATAAAAGATCCAAAAATAGCAATTCTCATATAGTAATGTTCATATTTAAACAAATATCAAAAACATTAATATCTCATAAAAAGCAAAAGTATATAATTTATATATTTCCCACATAGTACACAAATAAAGAAAGAATAAAATTTTATTTTCTCTCCATACACGGAACAAAGAAAAACTTCATACAATTTTTTATTTTCTCTCTTTTTACATCAATTAAACCAATAAAACAAAATTTTTCGATTAAGTCTTTTGCATCAAAAAGACGAAAATCAATTAAACTTGAAGAAGGACTTATTTTGGATCTAACATAGTATCCGTTATCATAACATAACATTCATACGAAATACATATACTAATAAGATTATTTGAATCAAATAGTAGGAAATAGATCACATGAATAAAATCTCTCATACTAGATTCATGCTAATAACATGTTATAAAATGAAACCTAAAAGCATTGAAATTAGAACAATAACCAAAATATTAGAGAAGAGAAAAAATATAAGCGAAGTTTAGGAGAGAATAATTTTCTATTCTTTCATTCACTTTTTCAATGATATCACAATACACACCGTACACCATTTATTTATAGGCTAAGAATCATAAGTAGAGGGAATGGAAAAATGCACAATTTACAGATGATATTAAGACGCTAATAAGGAAGGCATTATTGATGAAGGTTATGAAATATCAAAGGTTGACATTCATTAATTTATAACACTCTATTGTCCAAGTGTAGATCAATTTTAAAAAACACACAACTTATAAAAATTATATTTAAAAATTTTATGATGATCATTTATTAGAGATCCAATTTGGATCCGGGTTCCAATAAAACCTCCATTGTTGGTCTAAAGCAATAAACTAAAGTCAATCTAGTTAGAAACCATATCAACAACATTAACCCTCACCGGATCAAATGTACTAATCAAAGTTTGATCTTGAGCTAGCTAGGTTCACCAGATCGATTTTAATTTGATTTAAAACTATGACAAAGTTGATATGGTAGGGAGTCAAGTCAATGTTCAATCAGGTTATGGTAAATTGATTTTACAACTTTTCCATCAATCTATGTTTTTAATTTCTCTTTTTTATATTTTTTAAAAATAACTTTTGAATAAATATGGGTTCGACTGTTTAAAATGTTAAATAGTCTTTGTCTTTTCTATTAGGTTTGACTGTTAAAAAAAATAGTCAAATTGATTGAATTTATGACATTTTGAAACTTTAGGGATCAATTTTAGAAGAAATACATTTGTGATTAAAAATGATATTTCATTAAAATATATGGACCAAATTGAAAATCACCCTTTCACGACTCTAGAAAAAACTTACATAAATCCCTATATTTTTATAAAATATCACTTTCTTAGATGTCTTTATATATCTAAATCATGAAAAATATATTATTTTAGTCCTTTTAAGGGTATTTAACAATGAATATTGATACAAATATGGAAGGTGAATATTTTATTTATTTATTTTAATCTACAAATGAAAAAGAAAAATATTTGTGACCATTAAGACAATGTTTCTCAAAGTTTACTAATGCATTTTTAACTTTTAGAAAAGAAAAACAAGTTCATTGATGGCATTTTCAAAAGAAAATAAGAAAGTAAAAATATGCATTTCTCATTATTGAGGGAAAATAAGCTCCTCAACAATCCAATTGGATTCAACATTGAATTAATTAGGAACCAATTAATTCCAATGTTGAAGCCCAAAATTAGGCCTTGAAGGCAAATCCCATGGAAGACGTGGCCTAAGTCCAATTGTCTAAAAAGCAAGTAAGGAAAAGACGATGTTGCTAACGAGAAATGAAGCTAATAGGAAACCCATTCTGAAAGTCCAAAATGGATCCACTTTACATTAGCAAATCTCTGCCTCATTAAAGATACAAGAAAGGCATGCTTAGAGTCAAGCCTATGATTGACATACAATAGGAGCAGTAGACGCGGGGCAACAGGTAGGAAAAAATGAAGGTTTGACAGCACGTTACGTGGCGCTACGATTAAAAGGATGAAAAGGAAGGGATCATGTGTTTTCTGCACCTAAATCGATCAAACAAGGAGCGAGAGACAAGAGAAAAAAGAAAGTGACGGGACAAAGGGAAAACAGGCGACAAGATGCAGGTATGTAAGTGAAGAGGATGCAAAAGGAGAGTTGACTGTAATAAGAGGAGAGAGAAGCAAACCCTAGAAGAGAAGAATGAGCATATAGAGACATTCATTGTTCAAGAGGAGGTAGGTGACCCTCACTAATCCAAGGACACTCTAATGTATGAGGGAACTTCTGAGATAAATCCCTTCACAAAATTAAATGTTGTTCTTGAGTCTCATTCATAGGATAAACCTAGATTCTCTTCTGTTCTCAATTATTCTTCTCCTTCTTGGCCTAGTAGCTAAGAAGGGCTACCCTTTGAGAATTTCATTGACTTGAGTATCAGAGGGTTTTTGGTGGTGTAGCACCAGTGACCCCTAAACTTAATCTCCTTATCTTGTAGGTAGCCAAGGGGAGGAGTAGTCCAACCAAAGGGAGGAACCCCATAACAAAAGAGGATCTTGGCATCTAAGGGAATTATTATTGGATTTCTTACTTTTTGTACTATACCACATTTGTAATCTTTTGTATTTACAGTTGGTGTAATTGGTGTATCCAATTTTGGTATCAACACTCATTTTTATTGTTGAAAAACTAAAACGTTATTTTTAAGTTTTCACTGTTTTGTACTTCTGTTTTTCATTTTTACCAATTTAAGTATGTATCATGTGGGACCTACTAAATGAATATACTTTGATTAGTAAAAACAAAATGATTAGATGGGAAAATTTATTTTCTATTTGTTCATGAAATAATATTTTTTTGGAAATGTACTTATCATACACACACACACACACGATCTATTAGTGTAGTTGGTTGAATACACCTCCTCATGTGAGGTTGGGGGTTCAATGTGAATATTAACACTATTATGGGTTGATTGTGAGTGTAGTTTGTCTCTCAATGGGAATAGTTATCGAAAATATTTTTATAGTGCATAATCTCGATAAGTCTCGATAAATCTTTGACTGTTAAAGCATGAACTTTAAAAAAGAAATGTGCTTGTCATATTAACAACTTTCTTCGCTATGCGTCACTTTAGTCCCATTAACCAAATTGTCAACTGTGGACCATGATAAAACCTATTAAAGTAAATTAAAATAAAGATTTTAGCCGCACACTTATAATGATGTACACCTCAACCATTATATGAATTTTCCAAAATGCCCTCAAACTCTCAAATATTTTACACATTTACGAAAATATATAAAAAGAAAGATAATAAAAAACAATGTGAAAATCTTCATTAAGAAATGTAATAAAAATTAAAAGTTATATAAACTAAACAGAATTTAAAAGAATTAGTAATAAATTAAAATATATTCAAACAAATTATTCTTCACTAACTAAGCATAATTATCAAAACTATTTTATTATTAAATTATTTTTAAATTAACAAATAGGAATTTTGGAGGAGGCAGCCTCCTCTTATAGTTGACAAGGAGGCTTCTTTCTCCTCCATCTTCTTTTTTCTTTATTTTCTTTTTACATTTTTATTAAGATTTTTTTAAAATAGGTTTTTAAAGGGCTATTTTAAGTTTTTTTAATCCAATTTTAATAGATATTTTAAATATGTATAATTCATCTATTTTATAATTATATATCATTAAAATATATTTTATTATTGTCATTTTTTATTTTCACTTTTTAGTTTTTACTTTTCTAGTTATATATGGACTCTTTAATCGATTCTTATTGTTTCTTAAAATTTATTGGACTTTTATTATTTTAGTTCAAGGAAAGGTGTTTTACCAACTTCCTATCTTTCCAATATAGCATTTATTCAAAAGTCGGGCTTCTTTGGTAAATTCTAGCATGTGGCATATTTTTAAAGCATAATAATTTAAGTCAACAATACCCTTAATATCACAAAATTTGACTAACAATTGACTAATAAAGGGACTAAAGAGATTTATTTTGAAATAAATGCATGACTGAAGTTATCAATATGACTAAAAAGTTTTAAAATGTGACCATTCACAAAAAAGTAAGGACTTTTTCTTCATATCCATGATAAGAGTTCAAATGTCACCAAACATATTTACTAAGATATATAGAGAGTTTTTTCTCTTTATCATATGTAAGTAAATTTCTTTTAGTATTATAAGGTATATTTCAGATTACATAAATAATGTTTAATCTTTATAATTTTATTATTCCCCTTAGTATTGTCTAATTTCATCTACAAAATATATCTAAAGTTGAATATATGTTTACACAACTCTAGATTGATAATTTCCTAATGAGGAAGATAAAGAAGATTCGAAAAAGGCTATAAAAATTAAGAACCTGAGAACATGACGATTTGAAGACAGTGTTATATATTTATGAAGATATGAAGACTAAATGAGAAGATCTCCACACACTCTAAGTGGAAGAGTCTTTTACAAATGAAATTTTAAGGTCGAATTTAAACGGATTTATAATCAAGGACAGTTTCATATGCAAATTGAAGAGAAAAGATTACCGGCCCACATGAAATTTGAATGTTGGAATTGCCAGTGATTTGATTATTGCTTAGTGGTTGCATGAACGTGCATGCTTGCTTGAATGTATATGTTTGATGTTTGTTTTGATATTAAGATTAATGTTGATATATAATCTCTACATTGGTCAATGTTAAGATCAAAATCTGGACATTAGTCATGTGTAGAGATGATATAGAGTTGTATCATCCTTTTTGTTTTTCGAGTTATTTTGGTAAATTCCAAAAAATTATTCTTATATATATATATATGTGTGTGTGTGTGTGTGTGTGTGTGTGTGTGTGTAATGTTGATGATAAAAAATAAAAATAAAAACAATTTTGGTGATTTTTATTTTTTGAAAATAATTTTTATTTGTGAGAAGAACTATCATTTTAGTGAGAGAATAAAAGATAGATCTTTTATTAGGAGAAATTTTAAATAAATAAAACTTCATTTCTATTTGTATTACTTTTGCTGGACATTTTCTAGATGTTTGTTGAAGAAAAAACGTGGGATATTACTTAGGTGATAAGAGAATAGTTTCCAAATTCAACAATATATATTATTATTTATTTTTATTATTTTTGATGCATGTGATCTTTAAGTTTGTTTCTATCTAATAGTTTTTAAATAAATATTTTTTTCTATATTATCTCATATAAATCTTGTTTATAATTAGGTAACAATATTGTGGCATGAGCTTATCGATTGAGTTGGATTTATTTGATTGGTTGGAATGATTGAATGACACATGGCCTGTGATAGCTTGGTCTTGGTCCTCTTGGATAAGACTCGAGTGGGATTGCATCCACTAAGATATTTGACCTTTTAACCTGCATTTGAATTTTGAACATACATAGACTTTTATCAATTTGTTCAAGTTATTAACATGTGAGAATTAATGTGGTTGTTAGTTCTTATGAGATTGAAAACCTAGTCATTGATCAAATAGATAATTAACAGAGCGATCAAATTTCTATTGGTAATAAGATATTAGCATTTTTCGTGAGTGAAATTTAAATTTCATGTGAGATAAATGGTTTTATATCACATAATCATTAACAAGATCAAATTTCTATTTGTAATAAGATATTAGCATTTTTCGTGAGTGAAATTTAAATTTCATGTGAGATAAATGGTTTTATATCACATAATCATTAACAATACTACTTTGAGAGCAAACTTGAAGGATGAAGTGCTAGATTATTTTTTCAATCATGCCGGTTCAATTATTCAGTGATCAAATATATAAATATATTTCTTTTTTTAAAAAAAAATGATAGATTGACCTTATATCATAAAATATACATATTGTAATCCTTAGATGAAAATAAATGAAGATTTTCACATTTTCAGTAATAAACATACAACTATATATAATCAATTGCAATTAATGTAATTAACCAAGATATAAGAAAAAATATATCTTGTACTTGGTTTTCATATTTAAATGGAGGGAGAAATGAAGGAAAATGAAAATAACATATATTTTGCTCGTTTAAAGTCTATCATGAGAAATAACAAATAAAATAATTTAAGAATAAAGTATAAGAAAAATAATAGCATTTTATCTTTTTCACTTTTAAAGAAATAACAAGAATGAAAAGTTCTTAGCCAAACTCATATTATTTAATTTATTTTAAGACTTTAACTATATATATGAAATAAAAATTAGGAATCCACTTATGTAATAAAGTCGATTCCCTAAGATATTGAGCAGCAGAGTAGCATTAGATCCCAAAGATAGTAAGCCTTTTCTTTCTTAGGAAGAAAAGGTTTTTGTGGGTTTCCACAGGTTTTCTGTAACTGATTTGTCTGGAAATATACGTACCCATGATTTTTCATTATAGCGTATGTTTCGTGTCATTGTTTAGCGCCCTGCTTCGATTTGTGTAAGTTCAATACTAACATACAATTCCAAATTACAAGTTTTGATTAACTCAAAAGTCAAAACTTAAAACTTCATGCTTTCATTTGAACTACAGGTTCATTCTTTATAAATATAAAATTCACAGGTCTGTTCATTTGTGAACTTCAAGTTTAAAATTTTTTTGGTTCAGAACTCACACATTCTAATAAAAAGCTTTTTGATTTGATTGTAACTCAAAACTTCAGATTTTGATAAGTTGAGATTGATTTTTTTTTTTCAAAATAATATGATCACATCAATAAGATTTAGAACTTCCAGTTCCAATTAGATTAAAAGCTAATGTATAACTATAAACTTTACGTTCATCTTTAATTTATTGCAAAATGTTATATTGATAATCATTCTTGGTACAAAACTTAGATAAAATTAAATCTGGACATAGAAATTCAAATTCTAATTAAGTTGCAATTTAGAACATGTAGATACTGATTTAAAAAATTAAACCCAACCCAAAATTTTTAGGCTCAAGTTTTGAGTAAAATTAAGATCAAGAACTTTGAGTTCTGATTAAAATTGAAATCCAAAACTTCCGACTTTGATTAAATTGGAAAACTTTAAGATCTTATTTGTATTTGAAGTTTCAAACTTTTAGTTCTATATTTTGCTAACTTCGTATTATAATAAATAAATAATAAGAGATAAACAATATTAATCATTTACGTAATTTGAGGCCATCTTATTTCTAATGTAAAGAAAGTAATTTGCATGACATAACTAATGAAAATAACTTCAATGCCATCACAGTTTCTAACCTTATAAAATTTGGGTTCACCAAAATCGGTTTTTCTTTTTATTCTTTTTCCATCCTTTTTTTTTTACTCAATTTTAAAGTATGATTTAAAACTTCCGCTTAAATAGAATGGAAGAATGGAAATCTATAGCTCTTATATATAAATTAAATGGGATCTAGTATTTTTTTTTTTTTTTTTTTTTTTGGTTCTAAAAAAATTTTGGATCCCAAACTTTCAATTCTAAATTAATTGGGAATCTAGAACTTCTAGTTCTAAATTAATCGAGAAATAAATTAATTGGAATCTAAAATAAGTTCAATTATATTAAACTTACTTTTAAATATGAAAAATCCAAAATAATGGCAATTCCCACAAAGCATAATCACAATATTATTTGAATAAAATAGTTTGGAAACAAATCGTCTCATATGATATTTGTACAAGTCATCTAAATTAAAGCTTCATAATATATTCATGCTGATAACTATGCTAAGCCTAAAAGCTACCACATAAGGTAAATAAAAATGCAAGTTTCATAGTATTCATGCCGATAATATGTTAAGCCTAAAAGTTACAACATAAGATAAATAACAATGAAAGTTTGCATATAAGCTACAACATAAGGTAAAAAAAATATGAAAGTTTCATACTATATTCTGCTAATAACAATGTTAAGTCTAAAAGCCACGACATAGGGTAAATAAAAATGAAAGAGAGAAAGGAGGTAAATATAAATTCCATTGATTCAGTTGATTCATCTATGAATACTTACACATTTAGCTTATATACGCTTAATATATAAGCATTAGGAGAATTATCTCTACAATAAAATAACTAAATTAAAAATAGAGATAATAGTTGAACGACATACAAGAGATAATTACTATTTAGGTGGTGACAAAGTCCATATTGTCAAAACATGATAACTATTATTATTTATCGAGCGGAGAACTACTTTGGTCCATCAAAATTACTTGGGCTATATCAGCTCAAGATGAAGATAATAGGCTGAAATCCAAACCCGATTTAACAAGATTCAGTCTGTACACGAAGCCAACTTGAATGGACAAAGTGGGAGATTTCTTGGTCAATTTTTCTTCTTCGTCTTCTTTTTTAGTTCTAAAACAAATGCTTAAGTTAATTTTATATGCACAAATGAATTCTGATAAATCCTAAATACAGTAATTTATCTTGGTGAATGTAACATTTGTCGCATCTTTCTTTACCCTTATATTATAATAGACACAAAGTTAAATATTGAAGTGCAAATTTTAATTTTAAAAAAAAAAATTGAAGTCAATATGGTTATAACCTCTTCCATAATTAATTAAAAGACAATTCTTAGTTAATCTGGTAGGCTACAAGCTAAGACTTATAATTAAATTGTAAGTTAGTGCTTTTTATTACAAAAACCCCTTCACAAATAAAGAAAAGAGCAAATCTAAGTCGCGATATTACTTGACATCCGTCTCAAGGATTCTTGATTGAGTTTCTTCCAATCATCCCTATTCTAGCTAGATGTCAATAAGACTATATTTGCTTCCTTCTACAATTGTATGCACACACCACTTTAGGTAGTGCATCCTCTTCAAAATTTTAATAAAGTAATTCCATACGTAATTACACCCTCATTTAAGGTAATATATATATATATATATATGTGTGTGTGTGTGTGTGTGTATATATAAGTTTCTTTATATATTTTATTGTATTACATTTTGTAAATATTTCCGTCAATTATTAATTTACTATTTACCAAACATTTGTTATTATGTTAAATTTTTTCTTTAGTTTATTTCTGTCGATGTCTGGAAATGGTCGATTCAAAGATTCTAAGGCCCAGACTGCGATCGAGGTAATTAAATGATGATAACTGTAATAAATGTGGTTTAAATGAAGTTTAAAGTTGATATGTCGCAATAAAAGCGGAGGAATGTTGGTTATGGTAGATGAATAATAGTAATGGAGCAATTAATAAAGGAGGAGGAAAAATGAATGCAAATACAAGGATTTTTACGTGGTTCGGCGACTGCGCCTACGTCCACGAATCACTCTGAATAGATTCCGGTAGAGTGACGGTATACTAGTGTTGTTCACTTGTTGGTACAATAAAAAATCTCCCATATTTATAGAGAGAGAGATATATAAAAGAGTGTTACAGACGTTACAAATTATGGTTATTTCAACTAATCTGATATAAACCATATTGCATTTATTGTGAAGACAATTATTATTCCCTTCATGCACACGCTGCATTAAATACACCAGAAGAAGTTTTCTCTTCATTAAATGTACAGCCACCGCATTAAATGCTCCTTAGTAACTGTGTAGGTGGCACCGACATAAAATCAGGAAATTAAGTAGATTTGGTAACTTGCTGCACAAGATATCACTTGGTGCGAGCTCCCTAGTTTGTCAAACTACGCGAGCTGAATAAATGCTGAAGTGGATTGGAAATGTGCTCGGATTGTCTTAGCGTTATGCGAGCTCGTTGTAGCGATCTGAGGGTTGGGCCTTCTGGACCTTTTTGGGCTTTCATTCCTGTTCTGGACCTCCTTGGCTCATATCGAGAAAACGAGTATAACAATTTCAATACATCATTTTAATTACAGATCAATTTGATTTCAAAACATTTTGATTCTAAATCATTTTGAGTATTTACAAGTAAATGCACATTAGATCCTTACATATATGATGAAAATATATATATATATATTTATATATATATATATATATTACATTTTAAAGTGGGAGGAAAAAAAAAACAAAAAGTAGATAACATTTATTTGTAAAGTTTGACACATATTAATAAATTTTCAAAATACGAATAAAAATCATATAAGCATTTAATCCAAATCCAGAAAGCTCTCAATGTAAAAACTACAAACTAAAATCAGATCTTTATTTTCCTTTTTTAAAGATTTTTATTTTTATTTTTATTTTTTGAAAACAAGGAAAAAAAAAGAGTTGGATATGGAATCGTAGTACCAAGCTCATTAGTTTGGACTAAAAATGAGCCCAATCTTTTCTCAAAAAATAAAAAAAGAGCCCAACCTTATGTGCTTTATATTAAAAAATAATAATAATAATTTAAAATATCGGGTTAGTTGGGTGGCATATAATATCTAACAGACAAATCAAGATTATGAGTAATAGACACACCAACAATTATTATAAAAATCTCCTAGTACCACCTTTTCTTTTGGGGAAAAAAAAATCTTCAAGTATTAATAAACACTTGTAATAATATTCAAAAGTAATATCTGATTGTCAAAATTTTGTTTAAATGTTGTGGTATATAAATTATATATGCATAAATAAATTATAAAATGATATAGTAAATTATGTACTACTTACAATTCACCTTTTATATGATTTGAGTATATTATCTATTATTACTATTAACTTCAAAACTTCAAATATATAAATTGATCTAATAATTAAAAGTTTGAGTCATAAGAAAGGATAACCTGGGTACAAACATAGATAACCACGTTTTTTCACAAAGTGGAGTTTCTGAATTTAAATGCTCCTGCCAAAAAAAAAGACTCTCACACAACGAAGGAACATGATATAAAAATGGGAGACATCCATAATCATCGTCTCATTCTTTGTGTTACTTAAGAATTGCTCTCCTTAAAAGCACAATTCAACATGATTCAACGGCGTCAATGTCATCAACTAAGCTATTGTATTCAAACTCAATGCGAGTTCAGACCACTTACCCTGGTTTATGTGACAAGACATCAATCATCAACAAAGTCGGTAACTTGGTGTACATAAACCTTAAAAAACTCAATGCTTCCACAATCAAGATACATTGTCATCCATTTATACCCCATTGGTCCTTGGAAGAAGAAGAGTTATTAAAGTGGGTATACATGTATATCCATCAATTTGGCAATGTTTACTCACGGAAAAGTACCTAGCTATGGGTGAACTGTGCCACCACATCCGCATGCATGCATTTCAACCAATGTGAGACATAATAAGTTAGCATCTAGTAGGACCTCCGCCATGAGTCCATGACCATCAGATTCTTATAACACAAGCAAAAATCATGACTTCGTTCGTTGTTCAATTCAATTTTGAAACGTAAAGTACAGTGGATATTTTGATTTTCTTTCTTAATGGGCGCCACCACTTTTATTACTCGCTTAGCATGAAACTAGTACTCTTCCGTCTTATCAACACTTTACAACCATATATATTTGTTGAATTAGTTAATGGAATCTCTCTTCTTTTTCATATTTTATCTTTGTTTTTGCAAGTCTCTTCGAACCGATGAGATTTATTTAAAAATAAAAACGTGAAAGAAAATAAGAGATGCACTTAGATGGAAACATTGTGAGTCCTATCTCTTAGAATAGCTAATACAAAAAGAAAAAAATAATGAGTTATGCATTCATGTATTGAAATAATAAACTTTATTTGTTTAATTAAGTTTTGAATCCTAATTTCATTATTTTCATATTGGTCAAAGGCTATTTCACATTGGTGAGGTTTATTTCACTTTAATCACAGTTATTTCAAGATCATTTGACATTGGTCTTTACAAATTCACATTGGACATTATTATTTTATGTTGGTCAAGGTCAAGGTTATTTCGCATATTTCTGTTTCCTACTATTTCTTATTCCATGGAGTTGTTTGACATGTCTGTTTAAACTCTAAAAGAGAAATCAATCAAGAGAATAATACAGTTATAATATCTTGCACATGTGTGTACGATAGAGTATACAAAAATCAAAATTTATATACAATGATCAAACTAAAAGATGTAGCATAATGTAATATGAGTAAATCAAAAAATTCCAACAAAAAATAGAAAAAATCAAATATTATTTAAGTTCATAGTCATACCACCTCCTCTCAAGATTTAGTGCGTGCAAGTGTTTTTCTTTTTTCATTCTTTATTCAACCATTTTCTTTTTTGCTTTTCTTTTTATTTCTTTTCTTTTCAAGGGTGTTTGATATTATTTGAACATTAAGCTCCCTTTAAATTCATCATTCAATGCAAGCAACGAACCATTGTGCTACTTTTCAGACATTTACAAATATAGCTCGTTCCTATATTCGATAGCTTCACACATTTATAAAAGTAGCTCTTTTCGTAATATATATATATATATATATATAATATACATGATTTTCACTTAAAAAATATCAATCATCCATCACTCAATCTTACTCTTATTTTAAAAAACTCAAATAACAATCATAACTCATTTATAAAGTAAGTCACTTAAGTGCAATTAATTATCAAATACATGTGCTCAAATAACATGTGAAACATTGTCAACAATAAACCATTATCATGACAACTTATCTCAAGGAATATCTAGATAATCAATGATAAACATGTAGTTAAAACATCTATACTACTCATTATTCCTCAAGTAAAAAAAGCCTAAGCAATTATTTGATTTCACAAACACTAATAGATGCATCAAGATATTGAAAAGTTTTAGCATCTAAGGTTTAGTAAATAAATTAGCTAGTTGTCTTCCCGTTGACACATAATCAAGTGCGATAATTTTATTTTCAAAGGTTCATGAAAGAAGTGATGCATTATTTATATGTTTTGTTTTAGAATGTTGGATTGGATATCTAGCAATATTAATAGCACCTAAATTATCACTCTAAATTTCCACCGTACCTTGCTTGAAATCATAATCCTCCAACATTTGTTTTGTTCAAAGAAGTTGTGTATATGCACTTCTAGCAACTATATTCTCGGATTCAGTAGTGGATAACAATAATATTGTGTTACTGGGTATGTCAGTTATTTGTATTTTTATGATATGAATTTTTTTTTCGTGTTACAATGCTAAGCCACCTAGTTTTGTCCAAGATAAAAACATTGATCGATTGTGCTCTTTGGATCTTTACAATTTCCAGTACAATCTGCATCACAATATACAGCAAGATCAAGATTCGTATCAAAAGAATACCGCACACCAAATTCAGTGGTTCTATGAACAGAACGAATCATCCTCCTCCTTTGGTAAATGGACTCAAATTTTTTTTCTTAAATGGTCTCTATTTGAGGCCCAAATCAACTTGGACCTACCCAACTCATAGTCCATGTCGATTTTGTCAAAACCAGCTCGTGCCCACCCTACTCATACTCCTCTTCTTCCTGCTCTTCTTCTTTCTTCATATTCTTCCACTTTCTTTTCTTCCTTCGTTTTCTTACTTCTTCTTTTTCCAACTTTCGATAACTTTGCAGCCTCAACATTGGTAGCGCTGGTCTATCCCAGTGTCACTCCAGTTGGGAAGGATTAGCATTTCGATAATCTATGAAACTCGCCGGAGAAGGAAAAAAATAAAAAAGTAAGAAGGAAAAAGAAGAAGGAAACAATTTTATGAAGAAGAAAAAGAAAGGAGGAGGAGGAGATGATGATGATGATTGAGAAAGAGAGAGAAAATGACAAGAGACGTCGAAGTCTAGTGAAAAATTCGGTGAGTGGGAAGGGAGTGATCAATCAAATTAAAAAGTGAACAAGACAGTTTTATCTAAAATAAAACGACTTGGAACGCAAATATTGAAAGTAGAGCATTATAGAAAGTAGAGGTTTTCTCCTTACAATCCATTTTTTTATTTAAATATATTTTTTTATAAAGCCACTTTTATTATAAAAACTTAAAGCTAAAAAAACTCTAAAAATACTTCATTTTGTTCCAGAATTTTCCTCTTTTAACTTTTGGCACTTCAATTCTAAACAGACTTCAATTCGAAAAATTGAATTTAATTAAACCAAAATTCCAAACACATATAGTTGCACATAATAGTCATACAAATTTTTAGAATTTAAAAACAAAAATATAAAGACATAAGGAAGTCCACAAAAGGAATGAAACACATGAAGAGAAAAAAGTTGAAAAGCTAACTTGATCACCTTGAGAGCTAACCCATATAACAACAATATCAACTATCAAGAATAACCATCTTTATATTTCTACATTCTAATGCATCATAAAAATCAAACAAAATTCCAATCCCATAAAAACCAAAAAGAAAATTTTATTATAGCATTATTCATTATTTTATTTTAATGAAACTTTATAAAAATTAATTTTGATATAATTCTGTATATTTCCTAATGCAACAATATGAATAAATCAATAATTAAGTACTAGTGAAATTAATATAAAATTATATCTTGTATAATTTGAAAATAAATTTAAAATTCATATTCAACATAAAAAAAAAAAAATGTAAGTTTAAAATTAATTTAAGACATACTTATTTATTATTATTTGTTTCTTGTTGCAAGTAATTCTCTATCACTTCATAATTGGTTAATTGCATCTCACTGTTTAACACTTGGAAGTTGGAATCAAACAAATCTTTAAATCAATGGGAAATAAAAGGAGACATTTCAGGATTTATGAATGTAAAATAGGAAAAGAAATAAAGTTGGATTTTAAAAAATTAGTTTGAAGTGTCTTTAAAAAAAAAAATTTTCCTATTAGCAATTTTTATATATTAAGTTTAAAATTGTTGTTAACAGAAAAAAAAAAAAAAAAGTGAAGATGATGTAAAAAAAAAAAAGAGATTTAGTGGATTGTCAATCACTCATTAAAGGATTTAAATACATATTACTATCTAAAGTACAATAAAAAAACATGTAAGGCTAACTTTTTAATTTATTAACAATCAACCACCACATTATTACACCAAACTATTAATATTAATGACAATTATTATTTAATATATGTAAAGACTGAAAGGCCCTTGAAGTTTAAAGAAATGGTTAAATTAACAAATTAGACCTTGTAAAGGGACACAAATATTTATCAATAGCCGAAATATATGTAAGAAAAAAATTATTAAATTTGAATATATATTAGACCTACTAACTACTATAACTGGTCCATATTAAAAAAAAATATATAACTAGTCCATGTCACCAAATTTTTTTTTGAAACATTTTTTTTTTCAAATGTCAAAATATTTGTTTAAAATGTAATACCATTTTTTCATGTTTCTAAATTAGAAAAAATAAAACTAAAATGAATTATTATATAATCAAATTTGATATATTTATAATTTTTATTTCAGATTAGTTACTGAAAATCACTATATTTTATTTTAGATTAAATTCTTTTTAGAATTTATGAATAATTTTTTAAACATTAACAAATGATTTTTTTTTAATAAAATCATAAAAAAATTATTATTTTCAATTGATAAAATTAATATTCATTAATTACAAATGCCGTAGATGGTAATTTCACTAAACTTGATGATTTATAAATAAATGTTAGATTCAGAATCCTAAATGTATAGAATTTCATCCACACTTTATTTTATTTATAAGATTTTTGAAGACAATTGTAACCTTTTCCTTATGTAACAAGTGGACTTAATTTTGGAGGTGACATGGTGAATTTAATTTTCAAAATTAACATTATAATTATCATTATCCAAAGTTAACATTGTAATTAATATTTTAATTTATTAATAATCAACAAATTCTGGAATAGGATCTTAAAAAATATTTAAGACTCCCACATGATGCTCACATATATTCTCACCATTGATTTATTTATTTATTTTTTTTTTTGGGTTCTGCCGTAAGGTTTAATTTGTTAATCCAACTTTTTCTTTAAACCTCAAGAACCTTTTAGTCTTTAAACATATATGACAATTATTGCCCTTAATATTAAGGGTTTAGTGTAATAGTGTGGGAGATTGATTGTTAATAAATTAAAAGGTTAGCTTTACTTATTTTAGGTCATACCTCATATAGGTAATTTGTAATTAAGTCCTCGTAAAAGTATTGAAATAATAACTCACTAATTTTTCAACCTATTTTCTAGTTTTTCCACTAAGGTTTTTCAAATTATTGAAATGATAAAAATATTATTCATAAAGTATTGAAATGATAATTTACTAATTTTTTGACCTATTTTCTGGCTTTTGCATTGAGTATAGATTTCTTTTTTTTTTTTTTTTTTGTTTTGCTTTTAGTAGTTTTCATTAAGGTTAAAATGCTATTACCAAAAAAAAAATGAAGTGGAAAAAAGGGATTTAGTAGATTTTCAATAGCATCATCCATAAAGGTATTAAAAATATAATACACTAATTTTTCGACCTATTTTGTGGTTTTCCTACTAAGTTTTTCAAAGAAAAATGGTATTTATTTAGAAAGAGGCTGTGAGACTCAAAAATCAAGCGAGGAGAAATGGAGAAGGATTGAAAAAAAAAAATTGAAAGAGAAAACACAAGAGAAGGGTATTGTAACTAGTACATGTACTTTCAAGCCAATAAAATTCTATATTAGTAAAACAAATGAAATATCATATCGTATCATTTTCACTTAGTCAAAAACTTCGTCCTTATCGGTTTCAGTCATATTATATAATAATTATATTTGAAAAAAAAAAAACAAAACATTGTCCATGCCAAACACCAATCATTCTCCTAATTTTGACTAGAACGATGTCTCAAACACACCCATTAAAATTGTATTAGCTTGGACAAATTAACATCCCTTTACTATCAGCTCAAAGAATGTTATTAAAATTCTTCTACTTGCAGTGAAATGTAAGTCACTTGATGAAAGGAACACCGGTTAATTGGAAGATAAAGCAGGGAAATTAATGAAACAGTCACGGGTGCGTTTGAAGAAGTTGAAAGATACAAAGGATACTGATGAGTCATTTGAAAATGTTGCACCAATTAAACCAGTCAGTTAAGAAATCTTCATTGGAGTGATCATCATATAAAACAAAAAGCTTTGTTTAAAAAAAAAAAAAGGTACTAGTTTCTCATGCTTTTCAAGAAAATTGATAGCAATCCAAAGTTATGAATTGTATCAGACATTAATATATTTGAAGAGGAAGTGATTGGGTAATTATGGTCAAGCACGGCTATCTATTCAATGTTTGTCGTAAAGTACCAACCATTCAATTATAACAACCCCACTATTCGTTATTTGAAGGGACATGGCATCTGCTTTTGAGAAATTATTCTAACAATCATTTTAGGTTTTCCTTTTCTTTTTGTCCGTTTCTTTCCCTTCTTTCTTTTTTTTTTTTTTTTTTTAATTTCACCGACACTTCATCACTATAAAAAATTATCGAAATGAATCTAAATAAGATTATAATAATACAACTCAAATAATTGATCACAACTACTAGGAAGTAACTATCCAAAAGAACTTATGCTTTAAAAAAAATAACAAAACAAAATTTGGTCCGCTTTCTTAATTAATTGGTGACTTATGGAAAAAAAAAAAAAAAAAAAGAGCAATTCTACATATCAAACCACAAAGCACAATCTTAATTTAGCAAGAAATTAAAATAATTACAAGGAATAAAAATATTATATGAATGTTACCTTTAATTATTGGAGATTTGGATTCTTAAATTGAAATTAGCTTTTAAAAATTATGAAATGATTTTAAATTTATATAAATGAATTGAATACAATTGCTATAAAATAAAATGAAAATGGTTTCTTTTTTTTTTTTTAAATTTTCTATTCAAATTTTGGAATAACATACAATCTAGATAACTAAAATTTTCAAACATATTTATGATACTTATTTTTAAATTTATAATTGTATCGTGAATCAAATATATTCCGAAGAATTTACACATACTAATAAAGTCTGATTCCCTCAAATTACGGCTAAATTATTCCAGAATTAACAAAAGTAAAACGAAGAGGCAGTAGACAATAATTAGCAAACCAGAAGTCACACCAAGTAGAAAAACAAATCAGTTTAACAATTAGATGACTTGAACCAAGTCCAAGAACTGCATGTTTCCAGCATGCTTTCATGAAGACCAGCAATTAAACGATTTTCATTCTTGTTGCTAGATAAAGTCAAGGTGACGCCAATGTCAGTGCGTAATTGGTGGATATTCGGCCTAGGGTTGTTCTTCAACTTAGAATCCTAAATATCTAGATAGAACTTTCTACGGAAGCTAGCATTTTGATTTAATACATAATAAACTCCAGTTATTCATATTCTATAATATAATGGTCCCTAATACTCTATAAATGACATCTGACCGAATCCTAACCTTGACCTATTGTCTACCTAAAAGCAAAAGAAAAATAAAACTCAAGTTTTGAATTTTTCAATAAAATTATATTATACGCATACATTTGAAGCAATCATTTCTATCATGGATTTAGTTAGTATAGAGTACTTATTTACATATTTACTGCAGTAGTTATGGAGGAGGTTTTGTTTTCTCAAACCTTTAATATTTACGGATCTTGAATTTAAAATTTAATGTCTAACAACAATTTAATTTTTATGTAACTATACACATCTTTTATAATATCATAACCCTTCTAATATATTATATATGTAATGTTCTCTGACAAGAGGATCTCACCCTAATTATTTACTTACCATTATTATGTTATATAGAAGCAATTTTTTACTACTTTTGATGCTTTTTAAGATATTAATTTATTTTTATTAAGAAAATATTAATTTGTTGCACATCTGGAAAAAATAGTTGACCTAGTATGTTTCTCGTACTTACACTTTAAAAGTTGTGAGTTCGAATTATCTTCTCCTATTCAAACCTTAAATTTACTATAATAGTAAATAAAAAAAGGGGTGTGCATCAACTCATAATTTAAGTGATTATGCATTTTTCTTTCGTGTACATGATAAATATTCAAGTCTCATCATATGTACAGATAGCAACGGAGCGGATTAGGGATAGATACCCCAATTTCCAGCCCCATATCTATTTGTGATGTATATCCTCATCCTTGTATTCATCGTATTACTATAAGCGGAGCAAATTCAGAAGGATATCCGAACTCAGATAAGGTAGCCATCCCTACTCCATCTACCTCAATATTTGAGGAAAAAAAAATGTTAAATCGTTATATTTTACGCAAGAAAAATATAATTAACACCTAGTTATAGAATTGTAAATATAACTTACACAATAGATTAAGTTTGACATAATCAATTAAAAGCAAGAGAATCTTAGTAGGAGTCGGTGGCTTTTTTTCCCCACTTTCTTTTTATAAAAGTAGCTTTTAGGTTTTAGGTGAGGAAAAAAAAATAAAAAATGATTATATAATTGATTCTATTAATTAAGCAATAAACTTAAATTTATTAAATTTATAAATATTATAAATGTTAATGGGTCCAATTGGAGATGGATGTCCATAGACGATGTTTATCCCTATCTCCGACACAAAATACAAATTAGGAATGTATTCATCCCACCCGTGTCTATGTTCCTTGTACCAGTGTCCATCCTCATTTTAAAAGGAGTGGAAACTTACAAATATTCATATACATAGATAATTTTATATTCCTAATCATGCATTTACCAGTCTATTCATTGGTGAATCCTTGACCATTAATGTCATATTTTAGAATATATATGTATTGATCCCTTTTGTTTTCACAACTTAACTGCAAGGCATAGAAGTTAAAATGAAACCAATTAGAAAACGTATAAAAAGTCTTTTATATTGCTTGTGATGAATGAGATTCACTTGTTTAATATGTTTATATTAAAAATTAGTGAGTTTGGGAACTAGCACTAAATTATAGAAGTTTTTTAAGTACTATTTTTGTTCACGATTTTTAGAAGTTTTTTTTAATACCATTTTTATTCATAAACTATTATTTGTGAACGAAAATGGTGTTAGAAGATCACATTTTTGTAGCTTGGCACTAGTTTTAAAACTCACATTAATTTTAATACTACATTTTAGGATTTTCTATGCATGTTATGTAATATTGTTTTGCAAACTATTATCATATCTTTGGATAAAAATCGAAAGTAACAAAGTTAGTTTAGAACCAACAATAATGATCCTAGTCTTTTTATTTTTTTTGAACCAAAATAAAATAAAAAAAAAATTATTGATAAATTTAAAAAAAGAAAAAAAGAAAAAACGCTTTGAATGAAGATAAATGGAGTGAATAGGTTTTATTACATGTTCTTTTAGGGGTGACAATTTGAAACTAGACACGACGGGTTGATACGAATCAGACATGAATATTATGAGTTAGTTTTAAGCATAAACGAGTTGGATAAATAAACGGGTCAACCCGTCTAACCCGTTTAATAATCGTGTCGAGTTCGTGTTTCCTTAATCGTGTAACGGGTTGATCAGTTTAACGAGAGTAAAAAAGTAATTTAATATTAGAGGATATTCATATAATTTTAGTGATAATGTGTATATATATATCCTATTATCCTTCACAAATCACAACCCTAGCCACACTTCCATTCTCCATCCGTGAGCAGTACTCACCCACACCACATGGCCATCCAACCCATAAGCCATCTCTTTCATCTCCACATAATACACATCATTTATCTAGTAACCATCTCCTTCATCTTAGACACCGGTAGTAGCAGCCACACCCACAAAACACACCACACGGCCACCCAACCGGCGAGCTATCTCTTTCATCTCCAATGTCAATAGCATTAGTCATCTCTTCATCTCCGATGTCAGTAGCAACCATACCCATACCACACGACCACCAAATACATCTCCTTCTGCAAATCTGTTTTTATACTCATCTTTGTGAATGTTTATAGTTTTATGTTTTGGATTGTATTTGTAGATGATCGTATTTTTTCATATTTTGGATTGTATTTATGGATTTAATAGGTCATGAGTATCTCTATATTTAATTTTGTTTTTTATTAGATCTATATTAAAATTTAAATATTAAATATGGTTAAATAGGTTATAAACTGATCATTAAACGTGTCTACTAAATGGATCATTAAATGTGTTAGCTAAACTTGTCAATAAATATATTAATAAACGGATCATTAAACGTGTTTATAAACGGTTAATAAACATGCTACTAAATGGGTCAATAAACGTGTCAATAAACAACCCGTAAATAAACGAGTTAATCGTGTTATTTCCGTATTTATGTATAAATAATCATGTTGTATTCATATCATGTCAAAAATAATCGTGTTGTGTTTGTATCGTGTCCAACCCAACCTGCTAATCCGGATTGCCACCACTATGTGCTTTAACTCAAGAAAATATTAAATATGTTCTTAAAAAATAAATATGAAAGTTATTTTATATTTTTATATTAATTTTTTAAAGAAATTTTTTATATTAAAGTTACGTGCTAGTATTGTCTCTTTCACCACAAAAGAATAGTTTTGCGGGATATTTATGCATATTTTGGCTTGCTCCAATCAATGGATAAAAGTCACATATAGGTTATCGTTTAAGCTGTGTTTGGTACACAAAAAATTTTGTAGGATTATATTAAAAAATTTTAATCCTATGTTGATCTATATTTAGAGAGATTTGATAGGGATTCAAAGCTCAATCCTATCATGTTTGAAATTCTGTTGTCGTGAGATTTTTCATTCCCAACTACTGTGGTGGGATTTCTCAAGAAGGGAAATATTCATTAATCGCGCTAACAGCTTTTTTGTTTTCCTTTCCCCTACATTCCTTTTTTTATTGTTTATCTTTCTTCTACATTTCCTTTTGTTTTTTAATTCTTTTTTTTTCCTCCACTTCTAGTTTTTATTTTTTGTTTGTTTCTTTATCCTCTACTTCTCTCTCTCTCTCTTTTTTTTTTTTTCATTAATGCATCGTGAAATGAGTTTTCTTATGCTTTCTTTCTCTTTCTTCTACTAAATCTTTCAAGTATAATATAGTATAATTTTAATCTAATTCCAAATTATACTAAACACGAGACAATAATCGTTTAATCCATCCAATCTCATAATATCTCAATCATTTTCAATTCCATTCTTATTTCATTTTCCATCTCGCATGCCAAATGAGACCTTAGAGTTAGCATTATTTTATCCTCTTTTTTACTTTTTATTTTAGAAAATAATTATAAATGTTTTTATTGGGGCAAATGGCACTAATACCTTGGAAGGATCATAAAATTACACTTTCTGGTAAGTTCTCTATTTATTACACTAATATCCCCTCAAATATGTTGACCACAATTAGAGATGAAAAGTGACTAGCACTTTATAACGAAAGGTCAAAAATACTCTGATCTTTTATTTTAATATCATTTAAATTTAAAGATAATTTATAAATTAATTAAATAATTGAAATTTTGAAAAATATAAATATAAATTATTAAAAAATTGTTCTTCAATCTTCAACCAGATCTTCTTCGCCAATATCTTTCTTCAATCAAATTCCAAATATTCATCAATACCTCGATGCACAAATGGTCATCTTCACCCAAGAACAATCAAAACACTTTTCACATAACCAAGATAAAAACCCACAAAATTCATTAAAAAGACAATTAAAAAACAATAAATAATTAGAGTAATATAGTCCAAATTGAATTCATTTAAAACCGTCTCTCTCATCCATCTTTATCTCCAATATAACTCATCTACTTCAATAAAAAATCAACCAAAATCTTCAACAAACTCACAATTTTCTTTTTCAAACAATTACTAATAACAAAACCCACAATCAATTCTTCATCAAAATTGATTTCTTATATATCGATTTGCACCATCTAAAATGGCACAAATCCCTCCATCTCCATCTAAGATGGAGTCCATCTTAGATGGAGATGGAGCATATTAGCTCCAAATATTAGAGATTGTTTCATAATATCTTAATGTACAAAATGATATTTTTTTTCCGAGTGAAAAGAATTGTTAATTAGTTGTTAGTCAACCATTTGGTCAATGTTTTCAGGGGATGTTAGTACAAGAAACGAAAAAACTTGTCAATGAGGGCAATTTTAAGTTATGTCAGAGGTACTAGTGCAATTAACCCTTTTTGTTGAAAGTAATTACAGTAACTTCTTGATATTTTATTTTATTAAAAATTAATTATAATATTTTTATGTATAATAAAACTAATTTAATCATTATAATACCCAATCCAATCTCATCCAATCTAATCACATTCAATTCAACATGGCCATCCAAAGTCAGATTCATACCTTCCTATATCAGTAGCTGGCTTTTTCATTTTGGACCAAGTAAAATCAGCTTTAACTTTTGTTGACAAATATGCATATATTTTAAGCTACATATTACCAAACCGAACGACTTTACTGTCTCTAAATCAAGTGTCATGACGTGACCCTTTTCTATAAATTACACCTCTATGAGTAACTACCGATCGATCAGTATTCACAATTGCAGTGTTAGTACTGATTTCTAGAAACCATCAATTTTAATAAATGGAAACAACAACAGCAACAAGAAGATGCTCCTATTCTGCTATTTCTTCCTTGTTTATAGCTACAGTCTGTGTAACATCAATGATATATCCATCTCATGCTCAATTAAACGCCACATTTTATGCGAACACATGCCCAAATGTGTCCACCATTGTACGAAATGCTGTTCAACAGGCTTTACAATCTGATGCCAGGATTGGCGCCAGCCTCATTCGTCTCCATTTCCATGACTGTTTTGTCAATGTAAATTCAATCTATGCAAGGATGAATTAGTATATTTTTCTATCTTCTTTGGACATAATCATTCTTTAGAAATTGATTTATGTTGATTTTTTTTTTTTTTATAGGGTTGTGATGCCTCGATTTTGCTAGACAACAGTGGGAGCATACAGAGTGAAAAAGATGCTGGTCCAAACACAAACTCCACTCGAGGTTTCGGTGTTGTTGACAACATTAAGACTGCTGTCGAAAATTCATGCTCTGGTGTTGTTTCTTGTGCCGACATTCTTGCCTTGGCCGCTGAAGCCTCTGTTTCTTTGGTAACTCTTTATATATCAAACTTAATTTCTCCAAGTTTTTCATGCTTAAATTTTTCAATGATAAATTTCCAATGGAATCCTAATCATGGTCTTAATTTTCAGTCAGGAGGTCCTTCATGGAATGTACTGCTAGGAAGAAGGGACAGTTTGACCGCCAACCAAGCTGGAGCTAATACTTCTATTCCCTCTCCTTTTGAAGGGTTAAGCAATATCACTTCCAAGTTCTCTGCTGTTGGTCTCAACGCTACAGATCTTGTTGCATTATCTGGTAAGGAGGGGTGGGCATTTTCGGGTTTGGTTTGGATTAGATTGGCTTAGAAATCTCCCAACCCAACATGGGTTGTTTTCAACCCAACCCAACCTAATAAATCCTTCAACACAACCTAACTTAATCGAATAATGGTCGGATTGGGTTAGGTTGAGTTGATCGAGATAATTTAATCCACCATAAAGGTACAAAAGGTTTAGTTGATAATTATCATAGTCTTAATAATTTGATTACAAATAAAACAATTATAAATAAAGATTTAATTATTATAAATAAAATATTCAATCTATCACAAAGATTGTCCATAATCCTCATCCCCAGCAAGTGTTCTTCCAAATGGAAGAGAAAATCTTGGATTTGAAACTATGGATGGGCGAGTTGGGCTTTTCAACCCAATCCAATCCAATTTATCCTAGTTTTTTTAAGATTTAACTCAACCCAATTAAATAAAAAATGGTCGAATTGGATTTGATCTATCATATTGGATTGGAGATACCCACCCATACTCTTAAGTGGCGACAACATATATATATATATATATAATTTCCAAAACTCCTCACTCATCATATGACATGTTGAAAGATATATACAATAATGATATAATTATGTTTGAGTGATTGAATTATATTTGTACGTAGGGGCGCACACTTTTGGACGAGCTCAATGTCGATTATTCAGCAACAGACTTTACAATTTTAGTGGCACAGGCAATCCTGATCCAACATTGAATACATCATATTTGACAACTCTACAACAAATATGCCCACAAAATGGAAGTGGATTTTCTCTAGCCAATCTTGATCCCACAACGCCAGATGGTTTTGACAATAACTATTTTTCCAATCTACAGAACAATCAAGGTCTTCTACAATCAGACCAAGAGTTGTTTTCAACGACTGGAGCTGCCACTGTCTCTATAGTGAACAGTTTTGCTAGTAGCCAAGCTGCTTTCTTTCAAAGCTTTGCTCAGTCTATGATTAATATGGGAAATATCAGCCCTTTGACTGGTAGCAGTGGAGAGATTCGATCAGATTGTAAGAAGGTTAATGGAAGTTAATTAGGCTGCAAGTGTGAATCAGTTGGAGCTCTCTTTTGAAATTCCTCTTTCAAGTCAAACTGATAGATTAAATATTGTCCCTATCACTAAGTTTGTTATCAAAAATCAATGTTACTTTTAATACAACTATGTTACTGTAATACAAAGAAAACTTTGGATGATTAATAATAATAATAATAATCATATATACATGTTTACAATTATCTAGTGATACTTATTGTCTTATAATACAATTATACAAGATCATTCAAAATTCAGTTCAACTTAAATTGATAAATTGAGAATTTTGATCCTAATAAAAGATCATTCTAATGACATTCTATGGACTTGAAATTGTGTCAATAAATTACACCTGTAATTAGTTATTCGTGATGAACATCATCTGTCTATACCATGATGAGTTCCCTTTCTACCAAAAGTATTTTCAGCTTTTTCCTAGAGCTAATGTAGGAAACTTTCAATAGATTTATGATTTGTTTATCTATATATTTTTTATTTGTTTAGGATTTTTTTCCCTATTCTTTTTAATACTTATTTAGGTAACACGTATCCTTTTAGAAAACCTTACTTATGTAAAATTAAGAGTAGTTTATTGTAAACATTCCTATGTACATATGATGAATATGAATTTCAATCATAATAATTCATAATGCCTCATCTTAGGTCAATCGGTGTGTATCTCCTTTCTATTTTTGGTTGGGGATTTAATTTTCATCATACATATTTATCAGTATATTTAAAGACAGTTTCCAAATGTTATGGGAATAAATATTCAAAGTAAGCATATAATATTTAACCTAGCGCAGCAAATCATTACAGAATCCTAACCTGTTTAATGTCAATTGTTAATTAAAATTTAAAATAATATCAATTTTACTTATAACGTAGTATGGTACCCGAAGCATAGCTGTGTCAATTATTTAAGGGATAATCCCAATTTTCCTCCTGTAGTTTGATGAAATAGTCAATTCCCCCCTGATATGTATTTTTTTTAAGTGATTTTTTAACTATAGGAGAGAAATTAGCTATTTCATCAAACTATAGGGGGAAAATTGGAATTATCCCATTATTCAATAAAAATGTCAAATGCGTCAGGCTAGGCCCAACTAGGCTATAATTTTTAGCCTCTAACGGGCATGATTGAGGGTCGGTTGTGCACCAAGACTTCAATGATTGTGGTAGGCCCGACCCTGCACTATCCACTATCCAGACTAGGCTTGGGCAGACCATTATGTTTTAACATATTTTATATGAATATTACTTTTTTAAGGAAAAGGCAATAAACAGTAACAATTACTCAATAAATAAATAAACAATAACAAGAACAATTCATTCTTTACGCTGTCGACCCTGCCGTCATGAAAGTGGAATTATTTGGCACTCGTTAGTCATTCCACACCCCCCTTCTTTTGAAAAGTTTAGCCTTCTCTTTTGTCATTATCTTCGAAGTGAAAGTTTCTCATTTGATCCTTAATGAATATCTCCAACAAAAACCATTTGTCCTGATTAAAGACACATATATCAAACATATGACCTTATTTTACCAAAAAAAAAAAGCTTATTTTGTCTTTTTTGAAACACAAAAACCAGTTGTTATTCCTCATCCATGGCTTCCTCAAACAATTTTTATAGTCAATTTCATCACCTACACTCATTAAACATATATCCATCTCACTTTTCACCTCAAAATCCCTAGAAAATTAGTAAACCCCCAATTTCAACAAACTCAAAATGTAGTCAACCCATGTCATCAAACCCACCATCTAACTTGTAGTGGAACTCGTCATTACAACTGTTGTGGAACTCCTTATCGCCTTATCGATATCCACTTTTCCTTTTGTCAAATACATTGGACCATCTTTCTCAACAAAAAAAAAAAAAAAAAAAAAATACATTGGACCATCACATTTTCGCTCTCTTCCTAGTTATTATTTCCACATTTGCATTGATAGAGAATGTGAAAGTAGGTAATTATTAATAAAATAAAGTTTAAAAAAAATAAAAATGACTAAATAGGTTTTTATCAAAATTTTCATGGGTGAAATTAAAATAATTATATTAAAAAATAAAATAACGAGAGAAAGAAAGAAAAATCAAAACAGAATGTTTTATATGGAAAAATCAAATAGGTAAAAAGCAAGGGACATTGCAAAATCCACTATATAATAAACAAGTACAACCTCAAGAATAAAAACTTGTTCCTCTTGAACTATCCTACTTAATGTAACTATTGGTCTTTTCCTAATGATATCATAAGATTCATAAGTCGACCAAATATATATTCACAAACTATTCCTGAACTCACACTTTTTGGGGCTTGACCTCTTATCTATCTACTCACTGGCCTTTTGCTAGTAATCCCCGCCTATCCTAAATCACCCACTTCATCTTTCACGAACAAACAATCTTCAATTTCTCTTCTCGAACTCCTATCAAGAAACAAGATTTTATAAACTAAAAGAATTATCTAGGTTTTCATGAATGTACAAATAAACAAATAGAATATAAGATCAAAATACTCTCCGTAGACTCGAACAATAAAACACAAAAGCAAAAAATCTAGCCTCAAAAAAGAGAACTCAAAGAATGCAAAATATGTACACTAGCTTTCTTGATTTTGACAGAATAAAAATCTTATTTATATGGGTTAAAAAAATCCTAAAAGAGAAGGACAAAAAAAAAAAAAAGTCACAAGAATTGCACACAAACTAGGAATCCAAAAACAAAAATAGTAAATTTTTAATTTCCAAAGACAAATTATCAAGAGTACCCTGGACATAAAATTACTAAAACAACCCCCTCGATATTGTACTTAGAGATAAAATAGCAAATCATTGAATCCCCTCTACTTGAAAATTACCCTTAAAAAACCCTCTATCACGAGCATGACACACTCATAAAAATGACTAGTATTGGTCACTCAAGCAACCACGAACGCAACTTGATCATAGTGAGACTTGTTTGATTAACCTTGTGATACTAAAAATGCTCGTAACTTTTTCTACAAACATCCAAGTTGTGAATTATAAAATGCTATGGAAAGCTAACTTTCGTGGCTATTCAACCAGAAAAAGCAAAACAATAAAATCACTTTAAAAAAGTTATACGTTAGAACTTTCAAAATAATTTTAATTTTTTTTTTTCCAAATATCTTTTTTTTTTAAAAAAAAAAAAAAAAAAAAACTTTTTGCAAGGTAAACTAAACGAAATACAAAATCCTGTACGAGAATGCGTGCATCTTTTTTTTAAGAAAATTGAAATTTTATATTTTATTTTACGCAATATTGTCTCTTAAATATCAACATGTAACTTTAAACTTCAAATACAAATCAACACTAAATATGAATTTTAATAAAATTACAACCAAAAAGCATTGTCATGGAATATAGCCAATTACAAAATAGTTTCCTTACACAATGGTTTTGTTTCATTTTATACATGGCAATTTTGTCCCAAACCTAATATAGATGCCACAAAAACTCAAACTACTAGTTGAATGGCAATGACTAGAGATGGAACATAATGGGATCCTAGCCCCTCTAAAAAAATTTATATTATATGTATTTTAAATTTTACAAATATATGGGTGCTGTTTTTTTTTTTTTAAAGAATAATATGGGTGCTGTTTGTTTCTCTCTCTTCTTACATTTTGCTTTCTTTTTCTCTTTTTAATCTCTCTTTCTATTTTCCTGTTTTGGGCTTCCTTTTTTTAAAAAAAAAAAAAAAAATCTTTTCAGTTTTTTTTTTTTTTTTTAATTTTTTTCCTCACACAGATAAGTTTCAATCTTGTTTCAAAATAATAATAATAATAATAAGTTTCAATGTCTAATAGACTACACAAACTTAGACTAGACAAATCTGGATTCACTTTCAAACTTGATAAAAAGCCTATACCTTTAGCTAAGGACGGAGCATAATGGATGCTGGAGCAGACTAACCTAAAAAAAAATTATATTATATTTATTTTAAAATATATATATCATTTATTAATTTTTATGATATAAAAAAAACATATATATTCCAAACGTATTACGTGTTTTTTTTTATATTTATATTTCTATTCAAATATTGTAAATATGATAACTTTGTAAAATTTTACTTAAATTTTTCATATTTTACCTTTTCTTATCATAAATTATATAATATATTATTTAAATTTAAAATCTTTGATGTTTCTCCTAGTACACTCTTTAATTTAAAGTGAGATAATAATTATAAATTATGTTGTCAAATGTAGATTGCTTATATTTAAATAATAATTGTTGATGTCTTATCGCTTTAAACATAATTCATATTTGATAAAACTGATTACTTAAATATTTTGTTCTATCTTTTTATATTTATTTTTATTAACATATTTAATTATAATATGAATTTTAAGGGATAAAATTTATTATATCTCTTTTAATTAGGTATACCTATATTTTTTAATTTATAAATTATTTTTGTATCGTCAGAATTTATTTAAAAAAAATTATTCTAACTCACCCAAGTATAAAATCCTGGCTCCATTCCTCACAATGACAGAAGTCACTAAACAAAGAATGCCAGTAAAAAGAGAAAAACTTCCCTCAAGCCTAGCCCACCCAAGCTCACAAGTTTCAATTGTCAAGCCTACCCACCCAATGATCGGGTTCGACATTTGTTGAACCCATAATTCGAGAGTTGGACTTCATATCTTCGACCCATTTGACACCTAGATTTTCGGAGCAAATTTTGTTATAGTGACATATAGATTCTATGATTCAACATTAGTCGCTGATTTGTTATCCAAGAAGCAAATTTATAATCCTACATATGAGATTGTTGGTTCCTAATTATTGAAGCTTTTTTTTTTTTTTTTTCCTTCTTTTGAAATTCGACTTAAAGGAGAAAACTCTTCTCACAAGCTTGTAAATCGTATATAATGAGACTTAACCTCGACCACTAGAATGGATGAATGAAGGGCCGTACAATCATCTAAGTTAAAAGAATATGTACAACTATTAAAGTTATTAGGCCATCTAATAATGGTCTTGATCGATTTTAAAGCATGACAAACAAACAGAAGACAATGAAACCAAAATTACAGGTCCAACAGTAATTAGAAATGGCAATGGGATCAGATTCAACTATTTGAGATGGCAATCAAATTAAATTTTGATAACCTGAATTTTGTTAAAATAAAAAATTAAATTTTCAAATAGAATTACGATTGAGATCAAATTTTTCAAAATTTTTATCATCCACTCCTGTCCAGTTGTTTTTGGAAGACTTCAGATCATCTTAGTGGCAAATCTAGCTCGAATTTGAATTTTATGTTTTTGACTTTGATTTTTTTTTTTTTTTTTTTTTTTAGGGCCTCAGATCCAAAATTTAGAAGGAAAAAAAACTATACAAAGATGGGAGATAATTTATGAACTCATACTGCTATTTTACATATAAATATTGAAATTAAGTTTCTGTAATTTAAAAAATATTGATATTTGATGAACTTATTTAATTTTTTTTTTAAAGAGTTAGCTTGCAATCCGCACATGCGTGAACTATTCACAATTAGCCTATGAAAAAAGAGAATTTTATTTTTTACCCAAAAATAAAGTTTTTTATTTTTCCAAACAAATTTTGAATCATTTGTATCATTTTCATGTCAGTGAACATTTCATGCGTAATATTATTTAGTGCATCACGTTCATAAAAATTAGAAAAATAATAGTTTTAGTACTCAAAATTCAAAAACTCTTAAACATTTTTACAAATATATGTAATTATATTATCATTCCAAAAAAATCACATTAAGGTGATCTTATATGTATATATGTATATGAATTTATGAATTTTATCCTATCTGAACAATAATTTACTCCCATGCTATATAAATGATAATCACCGAATTAGAATGGATCTATATGATCTAACTGCCACCTTTAATAGTAATCTCCATTTTAGGGCCTGAAGGACAAACCCAAAATCATTGGAATGTCATACGAACTTATGATGGTTACGTCACTAAGTTTTTCAATTGAGCTTGAGAGAGTCATGAATAAAAAAACGAAACGAAACAAAACAAAAACAAAAAAAAAAAAAAAAAACTCTTTTTTTTTTTTCTTTTTTTTTTTGACATATAACAAACAAAGAACTTGAGAGAGTCAAAAGTAGTAATTGGAATTTAAGCGTAATCAATCCAACGTAACGTCGACAAGAATTATAGCTAATAGAGCAAAAGTTTAGGTGCCCACCAAGCTTATTATGTTACCCTAGTTGCGCCCCACTTACTCAGAAAATCTAAACCCAGTATCACCTTGCTGATTTAATGTTTTCAAATGATGTTTCTTTAAAATAAATTTTCAAAATAACGTACACAAGTTAAGCTATGAAACAATACCGTTGATCTGGTCGAAGAAATGGTCAAAAGATGTGATGATTACTGAAAGGTGTGATCTAGATCATTGCTTCAGAATGAAAATTGGGAGATAAACCTGGTAGTCAAAACCGGTCCATGTCAATAACCATCTAGTTTAATTTGGACCACGGATCAGATAGAAGTTGTGATGCAAAATTGAAAAGTCATAATAACGGATTTCGATTTTCTACCAATGCGTACAGAGTATATTACAATCCTTCCACATGTTATCTTCTTATCACATGATATGTTTTGATTGATGAAAATAGTAGGGAATGACACCCACACCAACACCAATACCAATGTTTGTTGTCACATTGTCACCAAATTACTGGTTTGAATTTTATTAACATCTAAATATATGAACTATCAAAATTACGCCTAGTATATTAACATAATTCACAACAGAAAGATAAAATACTTTCTTCTTATTGTTTGATGACATTTAAATAATTTCATGTCATTTCTATCTTAACTAGAAAATTTAGTTTCTCACTATTAACATATTATATAATATTGTTTGTATAGTTGCAATATTTTTTACTCTACATTTTGAGTACTCTTCTTGGTTATTGTATCTAAATTGGTCAAATTTTAGCTTGTAAATTATTAAATATATTATAGATTTTGTAAAAATTTGTGTTACTTATATTTTTTGTTTTATTAGTTTAGGGTAAATTCTAAAAAGCCCTCCAACTTTTGCATGAAATTAGGGGAAAAAAAAAACCCAATCTTTCAAAAATAAAAGTTTTGCACTTTGCCATTACACTTTCCGTCTACTTCATAATCCACTATCCTTCTAAAAGCTTTAATTTTCAAACGGAAAATCTAATGGCATGATGTAAAACTTTTATTTTCAAATGATCGGGGTGTTTTTTTTTTTTTTAATAATTTTCATGCAAAAATTGAGGGGTTTTTTAGAATTCACCCATTTAGTTTATTATTAAAGATTAAGCTCAAAATAAGGTGAGATGTGATTTTTCTTTTTTAACTCTTTGATCATTTGAAAGGGGAATCATAGAAAAATTTAGTATGGTTTCAATATAATAAAGGACTTTCGAGATTCAAAAGATGATGAGTTCCGTCTTTTGTTATAAAAACTAAATGATATTATATTTAGTTTTTTGCTGACTTAATGCTTTAACATAAGTAATTATCTTGTATTAATTGAAATATTTTAAAGCCAAAATGTTGGGTTCGTCCCTGATTCAATACTCATTTTCTCTCACGTTCTCTTTCATTTTGTCACACTAATTACCAATTATCATTTTTTGCAATCTATTCTCCTCAACAAATGTCATTTTACATTTAAGGAAAAAAAAGAAAAAAAAAAAAAAACATCTTTTGTGATTAAATCTAGGGGAAATATTAATTTGGTCCCTAACGTTTAATCAAATATTACTTTTTTACTAACGTTTGTATTTTGAATTCTTCTCATCCCTAACGTTTCGAAAATGTATCGATTTAGTCCTTTTGACCAAAAATTGACAGTCAAACATGACAGAAATGACAAAAAGACAGATTTACCCTTGATATAATTTGAAATGGTTAAAATGATGTAATTACCTTTTCAAAAATTTATAATTACAAAATAACCATCTCTATTATTACAAAATTGTCATTGACCACCTCCAATTAAATTATGACACATCATTGAATCAATTTTTTTAATTCAATTTACAATTAATAAATATTTTAACCAAAAAATACTACTTTTAATATAAAAAACAAAATTTCCTTCATCTTCTACATTCCTCAAAATCATTATCTCTATCATTTTCATCAAACTAACATCACCCAAATTAAACATCAACATTAAACCAAACATCTCCCAACTCTAAAAAAAAAAAAAAAAAGTTTATGCAAATTAAAAAAAAAAAAAAAAAAACTGGACATGGCATCACCATCTCCAGCCAGTCTCCACCGTCGGAGACTGGTCTCCATCATTAGAGACCAGATCTGGTCTCCTCTCCAGCGATGGAGACTGGTCTCCAACGTGTGGAGACCAGCCCATTGGAGACCAGGCCGGCTCCACTCCGGCCTGGTCTCCACTCTGGCGAGAGAGACTAGTTTTCTGGTCACTCGTCGGAACAGGACGGTCTCCATGGGAGACCTGATCTCCCATGGAGACTGGTTTTTTCTTTTTTTAATAATTAATTTAAAAATATTTTTTATATATTAAATTAAAAATATTGAAATATATATTATATTAAATATACATTAAAATATATGTAAATACATTCAAGATAAAATGACCAAAGTAACCCTCTCTTTGTTAAGATTGACTAACATTTGACTGACAGAAGGACTAAATTGATATATTTCTAAAACGTTAGGGATGAGGGGAATCCAAAATACAAACGTTAGTAAAAAAGTAATATTTGACTAAACGTTAGGGACCAAATTAATATTTCCCCTTAAATCTAAGGTTTGCTTTTTTTTTTTTTTGAATTATATAGATTTGATTTGTGTGCTCTTTATTAATTTTAGTTTTAGATTTTAGAATTGTTTAAATTTTATAAGTCAAAACTAGAAAACAAGAAGAACAACAAGAAAACTTGATTTGAAAAGAAAATTGGAAACCACGAGAAAAAGAGGATCTTCTAAAAAAAAAGTAAAAATTTTCAAATGTTAAACACTTAACCGAAGCCATTTAAGCTTCGTTTGGTCTGTAGGATTGAATTTGATTATTTTCGCAGAATGAGATTAAATTGAATTGAATATGATAGCATTTGATTGGATAAATTAGTGTTGTGATGTGTTTGGTGTAGTATGAGATTGAATAAATTAGTACTATAATGTGTTTTGTATAATATGAGATTAGACAAAATTAATTTTAATAATTAAATTATTTTTAAAAATAAACAAACCTATTTTTAAGGAGCTAGCCATTGGGACGAATAATCCTCTATCGTTACAACACTTATACTTAAGGCACCAGATGAAGAAGAAGGTCGAGGAAGCAACATCGTCGCGCCCACAACTTATGGAGTCTAGTAGTGCGGCCAAAAGGAAGAAGAAAGTGGTAGGTGCCAGGTTGTGGACAGGGTTCGACTTGATGAGAAGATTGGAGTCAGGACGCTGTTTCTCCTTGTCCAAACCTAGCCATACCGCCATCGTCCTATCCTCCTTCTCCACGTTTCTCACTAGCGCCATTGTTGCCTCTATCTTGTCCAAACCTGGGCACACCAGCAAAGACTTGTGGATTCGTATAATCTCTTTCACTGCCTCGTTGATCAATCGCACATAGGATGCCTTCATTCTGTCTCCTTCCTTCTAATTTATCTTGCCTAAACCCACCATAGCAAGATCAAATAAAATTTATAAAGAGAGAGAGAGAGAGAGAGAGAGAAGAGAGAGAGAGAGAGAATGGGATTGGTTTTTCCAATCCCATAGTCTTACCAAACATCCAAACTCATGTAATAAACATGGCCTAAGAGTTGTTACTCTTGAACAAAGCCAAAATTGTCTTGGTTGGGAGTTATGACCCAAGCCATCCATTTGGGTTTTGGTCAACAGTAACAACTCTCAACCAATGTGAAAAAGCTTTAGTCAAGAGTTAATCATTTCGCTTTGGATTCAATTTTTTTTTTTTTTTTTTTTTTAGGATTGATTAATTTAATAGATTTTTAAAAATAAAATTCATTTTATTCACTCTAGATTCTAAGGTGTTTTAATTCAACTTCCTATTTATATATATACATACATATATTTTTGTATTCCAATTTGAGTTTTCTTGTAACTTTCTATTTACAAATTTTTTCTATTAGCCTTTTTGTTGTTAATCTAATGTTTTAAGAGAAGATAAGTTTGTCAGATCTAGTTTCTATATTTATTCTCTCTCTTTTCTTCTCTTTCATTTTTAGAGTTTGACTATCTTTGTGATTGATTAATTTTACTGGTTGGTTAATATTATTGGTTGGATAATCTTACTCATTAATTACATCTATTGGATTGATTATAAGAATAGTTATTAAAATCAATCCAGTGATTGTAATTATTTGGTAAGGTTACCCAATCAGTAAGTAACCAAATCCTGATTTTTAAACTTTTTATTTCTCTTTCTACTTTAATCTATTTATTGATATAAAGGCAATTTTTTAAGGGTTATTTTTGTCCAAGAACTATTTTAGGTGCTAAAATTCAAGCTATTAAGATATTGCTAGTCTAAGAAAATAAGGGTGAACATATGCTATAGATCTAAAGAAAACTTTAAGTTGAGTCATGACATCAATAACATAATATGACTGCCCCATTGAAAATTTTCTCATATAGTGAATTGGAACATTATCTAAATACAATTATTCAGGTTTTTAATACCACTCGCGCCACTCAAATCTAGGTCATTATCAGATTAATTGAAATAATGGTAGTTATATCAAGTTTTGTCCCTCACTTTCTTGTTTTCTCTGGAAAAAAAAAAAAAAAAAAAAAAACAGATGACCTTATTCTTATTTGTGTATAAAAACCAATTTTAAACTATGCTCCAATCTTTTTCAAGTGTGATATTATATAAATTAAAATAATTTCTCTGGACCAATCATAACAAGACACATTACCTTCTCATAAATTTAAAATAAAAACAATATCATTAAAAATAAAAAAGAAAAAAAACTAAAAAAAAAAAAAAAAGATTTTTTGCTAGACCATTTCTCTTTTGTTTTGGAAATCAATTTGATGTCCTTTAAAAAATGAAAATTACACTTGATTTGGTTGGAATGGTTTGAAAGGTGTTTATGTTGGTTACAAAGCCAGCCATAAGCATGCGTCAAAGGTGCGACCACTCGAAGCGTTACAAATTTTGGGGCCCCAAATTTTACAAACTTTCAATCTTAGTTTTCTATAATTAGTTTATAAATTCAATATATAATTAATTCTTCACATAATATTCAAAAGTTTATAATAGTATTTGTGGTAAAAGGCCTCATCTTGTTTGTTTTACACCTAAGTTTGACCCCACATGGCCATGTGATCTCCTTTTTCTTGGTTTTTCTCCCATTTTTGAAAAAAAAAAAAAAAGACATAATGGTGGCCACCATCGGATAAGTTGGTGAGAAAACTTTGGACACTTGGTAACCAACTTGTGCTACTTAAGAGTCGTTTGTTTTTTTGTCTGAAAACTAAATAATGTTGTTGAACATTAAAGACCGAATAGTGATTGAAACCTGAAATCTGATAAACATATTTGTTTTTTTTTTTTTTCCTTACATCTAAATGTATAATTATCTTGTTTGTTTTTTAAAGTTAAAGTTGTCTGAATACTAGTAATTTGACATTTATATCCTTTTACTATTAGTTGTTAAATAACTTTACTATTAGTATTTGTGGTAAAAGGCCTCATCTTGTTTGTTTTACACCTTAGTTTGACCCCATATGGTCATGTGATCTCATTTTTCTTGGTTTTTTTTCCCATTTTTGAAAAAAAAAAAAAAAAAAGACATAATGGTGGCCACCATCGGATTCAAACCTAAGTTGGTGAGAAAACTTTGGACACTTGGTAACCAGCTTGTGCTACTTAAGAGTCGTTTGTTTTTTTGTCTGAAGACTAAATAGTGCTGTTGAATATTAAAAACCGAATAGTGATTAAAACCTGAAATCTGATAAACATGTTTGTTTGTTTTTTTTTTTTTTTCTTACATCTAAATGTATAATTATCTTGTTTTTTTTTTAAGTTAAAGTTGTCCGAATACAGTAATTTGATATTTATATCATTTTACTATTAGTTGTTAAATAACTTTATTTAATATAATGCAAACAATTATAATAAATTATTTAACAAATATTAAAACACTTATATATAATATTTTTATTCATAATTAAAATAAGATTAATTATTATAGTAGAGTCAGTTAAATTTATATATTCAAATAAAAATAAACGAAATAGTCTTAAATTGAATTACTATTACAATAAAAGTTGAAATTGTAACTTATATATATAATATTTTTATTCATAATTAAAATAAGATTAATTATTATAGGAGAGTCAATGAAATTTATATATTGAAATAAAAATAAACAAAATAGTCTTAAATTGAATTACTATTACAAAAAAAATTGAAATTATAAAGTAATATATCTTTTCTACTGTAATTAAACAAGAATAATAGAATACTTTAACAAATTGATTTGCAATTTGGTCTCTCAATTGTTGCATAAACACTTGATCTAATCTTCTAAATTCATTGTTTGTGCTTGGTGTTTGACTTTGATCATTGGCATTGTCACCATCCAATTAAAGCTCCTCATTGTCATATTGAATGAATAGTTCATCATCAATTGATATTTTTCAAAGAAAATTGTGCAATGCCATGCACGCTATCACAATATTTCTCTGCGTGCCAAATGAGTACGGTGCCATCCTTTTTTGTATTGGAAAACATGCTTTTAACACACTAAAAGCACATCCAATAACATTCTTTAATCTAGAATGGTAATGGTTGAACATCTCCTCTCTTCCTCTAGCTCTACCACAACTACGAAAATCACTCAACCAATAATGAACATGACGAAATGGTGCCATAATATTGATATGAAAAACAAAAAATTGGAGAAAAATAAATTTAACAATAAACGAAAAATTAATTTAATTAAATAGCATAATATATGTATACTACATGCTATTAAAAATATATGACAATAATCTAATTGAATTTTATTACCATCTAGAGGCATGAGAAAGTTATGACTTGGGTTACGAATGGTTTCAGTTAAGACCCTTGAATCGTGTGTTGTTCCTTCCCATCCCACGACAACATATTTAAACATCATGTTGAAGTCACAAATTGTCATGATGTTTTGGAAACATTCCCCTCTCCCACGAGCCCTATATGGTATTTGCTGATCAAGTGGAATACATGCATGAATTAAAGTTCCATCAATCACACCAACAACACCCTAAATAATTATTGTAATAAAAATTAAAATGTGTTTTAGTTACAATTTTGCTAATAATTAATAATAAATAAAGAAAACATACCTTGAAAATTTGTCTTAAAAGATGATTAGCTATGCCACTACTGTTGTCATCAAATGATGGAGGAGTTATCATTTCTTTGGAAAATTTCATCATGGCAATCAAAACCTCATGAAAGAATTTGTTGACCCGAGTGTTGAAATCTATTTTTTATAAGACGATTACGAAGATTATTGTTTATAGTCATGAGGAACATTGCCATTTTTTCTTCAACATTTACATGTCTACTGATAACAAGCCACCTTTTTTCTTGAAATATTTGGCATAAAGAAACAAAATTATTCTTCTCCATCCTCATTAATTCATAACAAGTAATAAATGAACCATTAAAGAGTTCTTGAACAAAAAGTGTACTTGTAAGTGATGAAGTAGAGATAGGTACCCTATTATATGGTCCATTTGTAAAACTTGACAATAACGTAATCAGACGTTTTTGTAGAACTCTTTTAGCTTCTCCATTAGCCTTTGAAGTCATATCATATTCCTCACTTGATGACAATAAATTAGAACTACCTGAGTGAGAATGAGGACTCTCCATGAAAATCTAGAATAAAAAACAATATTATTAAAAATGTTTGTAAAAAAAAATAAAAGTAAATGAGAAAATGAAAATAAAAGAAATAACAATTCATTCATCAAAATCATCTAGTCACAACTGATTAACAACACCTTAAAAAATTCATTGGAAATATAACTAGCCAATAAACAAGCATCCATAATAGTTCCATTATTACATGACATCAACATAATGGAAACTAATGAAAGACAAAAAGTTTTAAATTTATTTTTGCATGCTTTGAATCCATGCAAGATGCTCTTCATCGCTATCCATCTACATCCATATTTCTCGATATTCTTTTCTTTTACATAAAGCATTGGTTGCTGTGAAATATAATGGATCCTTATAATTTAGAATTCTTTTCAAAATTGAGAAGCAATCTATCATTAATGGTCCATTATTATCGTTTTTCTCTAATATGCTTACTATCTTGCTAATTTCTTCACGAGTCTCATCAATTTTTCTTTTCTTTTGTTTCTTCTCAGTTTGTCTCTCCTTAAGTTGACTTGGGTGATATAAAGGGGTGTATTCTGAATATGGAGTGTTTGGTATGTTCTCGTCCTCCTCTAGCAACCTAACATAACTCTCACAACAAATTGGAGATGATAAGGTAAGCGTTGTGTTGCCCATTTCAAGAATTCCTTCCATACCATAACTCCAATTGTATGTCCCTATAGTCGATACACCGGTAAATAAAGTCTCTAATTCCTAAAAATTTGCTAAGGGCTTAGTGCGAAATTGTTTGGCATCTAGATATTTTTGTTTTACAAAATAAAATGCTAATTAACTAAATATTCAATCAACTAAAGTGTTTAATGAAAAAAAAAAAATTAAAAGAGTATTTGCCTTAATGTAATCGTCCCGTTTTTCCGCTAGCCAATCAAAATTATGGGTAACAGAGTTGTAACCATGCGCTATTATTGTTATCAATTTTGTCCATGTGAGGTATTGTTTTTTCATGTAGTCCCACCCATTCTTAAGTTGCTTTTGAGAAAAAATTTTCCCAACTGAACTTTCCAATTTCTCGATGATTCACTTCCAAGCACAAGGTTTTAAAGTTCCTCCTGATCCAAAGCCATTATTCACCTCATTGATACAAAGATCAATAAAATGTTTTCTTTGGATAGGATCGGTCCAATTTGCCCTACAACTTTCACTATTTTAAGATATCTATATAAAAATTTAAAGTTCAAATTATCATAAAAATCAACAATATCATAAATTAAACTACCGGCATGCATAATAATTTTGATAAAATAAACAAATCAACAATAATAATCAACGATATCATGACAAAGACAATATACATCACTGAAAACAATAATGAAAAAAATAAATTAAACACCAACAATAGGTATGTATGTAGCACTTGTTCCTTATCTGTCTAATAGGTGTATATGTAGCACTTATTCCTTATCTATCTAACAGGTATATATGAGTTCTCAGACTGTATGTAGCACTTGGGTTTCAAAATATTATATACCCATAAAAACAGAAATAGATAATGAAAGTACTGTAAAGAGCAAAGACAAGTATATATAAGATCTCAGACTGTATGTAGCACTTGGGTTTCAAAATTTTGTACCCCACAAAAACATAAACAAACAATGAAAGTACTATGAAGAGTAAAGACTTTGGTAGTAGCTCACAAAATTGACTTTATACCCCCACAAAAACATAAAGACTTGATGAAAAACACCAACAACACAGTGAAGCTTTAACAAATAACAGTTGATAGAATATTTGAGATAAAAAAAAACTTTGAAATTTTGTTATACATCGATAACAGATTCGATAAAAATTTTAAGATAAAAACTTTGAGATAAAAAAACCAAAAGGAGAAATAAAAGGAGAAACTTTGAGGTTTTGTTATATACAAACAAATTCGATATACACAAACAAATTCTCATCAATATACATAAATCAAAAAGACCAACAACACAATGAAGCTTTAACAAATAAACATAATATAGGTTACTCCACAAGTATATTAATAAAAAAAATCAATAAAGATTCGTACCGGAATTTGATTGGAGAAATATAGTAATCCAGCTATAGAAAAATTTGATATTGAGATTTTTAGGGTTTTTATTTTTCAATGTTGTTTATTAAAACATTAAAAAAAATTGTATAATGTAAAACTAGGACAAACTTAAAAATATGTTAATTTGGAAGGATAAACTTGGAATAATATATTTATAAAATCATCCAGTGATTTTGTATTCAGTGAAAAGTCAGAAAATATTACTTTTTTTTAGTAGCTTTCGGGTTGTTTTGAGTGGTTTGACTACTTTAAAAAACAAACAAAAATCTTTTAATTGGCCTAATTCAATATCATTAAATGTTAAGTGTAAAAAACAAACAATCCATTACTTTTATTGTTCTAATTTAATTCGAAAAATATTTTCTATTATATGAAGGACCCCAAAGCTAACACATTTCACCCATATATAAACCCATTCTATCATTTTCAACCCTAAATTACTTTTCTCTTTCGTATTTTGATATCCAAAATTCAAACAAAAATATAACTCTAATTTTTTTTAAAAATTTTTAATGGTTAAAAATTTCAAATTTCATCAACATCAAAAGTGAAGAAAGTGGAATTCCAAAAATTTATTCATTTTTTAGGTAAAAGTTATATTTCTATATTCACTATTATCGAGTTATGTATTTTCATGATTATCTATTTTTTATGTTTTTTTAATCTTGTTTTATTGTTTTCTAATGTGTTGTTGGATCTTGGATTGAAAAAAAAATTGAAAAACAAGGGAATACTTTGCTGCTATTACAAAATTACTGTTTATTGTGAAATGGTTTGAGAATTTTGGTAGTAGAGAGAGGCATAGCTAAGGTTTTGTTTTCTGACCAAGTAGAGTTAAAGAGGCAACTTAACAATCAGATTTCTTGTTAAGTTTTATTGTTCTTTAATACTTTGCTACTATTACAATATTACTGTGTACTGTGAGGTGGTTTGAGAATTTAGGTAGCAGAAAGAGGCATAGCTAAGGTTTTATTTTTTGATCAAGTAGAGTTAAAGAGACAACTTAACAACCAGATTTCTTATTGAGTTTTATTGTTCTTTAATGTTTTGCTAGTTTGATTGTTAGTCTGTTACTATAGTTATTGCTTGTTACTTATTACTATAATTGTTCACACTATTTCCTAGAAATCATGAATCTGGAAATGAAAAAAGAAAAAAAAAATGTCGATGTACAGAATCAGTGGACCTAGATATCCAAAGGCCCAGACTGCAGTTCTAATAATAAATGATATTTATTATAGTTTAAGGTTGGTGACTGGCAATAAAAACGATTGAATGTTGGCTAAGGTAGACGGGTGATAATAAATAAGCAGTTAATAACGAGAGAAAAAGAGAAAGGAGAATGCAAAGACAAAGACAAAGACAAATATTTTACGTAGTTCGACAAGTGTGCCTACATCCACGAGTCACTCTGAATATATTTTGGCAGAGTGACGGTGATACTAGTGTTAAACTTGTTTTTATAATGAATTTCCCCTCTATTTATAAAGAATGAGAGATACAATAAAATGTTTTACACACTAAAATTCATCATTATTCTTAACTAATCTGACATGAGTCATACTGCATTATTACCGCTGCATATAATCATTTTTATATTCCTATGCTTGCATTAAATGCTTCAGGTAAAGTTTTCTCTGTATTAAATGCATAGTCGTCGCATTAAATGCCTCTCGGGAACTGTAAAGATTAAGTCGGCGTGAAATCTAAAAATCAGGGCATCCTGGTATTGGCTTCTCAAGACACTGTCTGGCGCGAGCTCATTGATTTGTTTACTTATGCGAGCTGAAGATAGGCTGAGATAAACTTTGTCATGGTCACGAGCTGAGGATGCGTTTCAATAAATCTAGCATGGGCACGAGCTTGAGGGTCCAACGAGCTCGTCACAGCGGCCTAAAGTGACAGGACCCGAACCAGACCTTCTTTAAGTTCTTGTCTGGAGGGTCCCCGTTGGGCACTCCGACAGACTAATCTTAATCCGACTTGTCGAATTGGAGAGATCTGCGGAGCGAACCCCTTAATCTTATCCGATTTCTTAATTCAAATTAATTGTATTCTTTTGTTTTATAAAGAATTTGGGTGGATAAATTTTTTTTTACAATTTCATTTTAAAACAAGTTTATAAAAATTTTGGCAACATAATGACTACATTTTTAAGGTTTCCAAAATTTTTACCTACAATAAAATACACTTCAACTATTTTCCATTTTCACCCAACTTCGTTTATCTACAAACATACATTTTCATCACATTTTTTCACAATCCATATGTATGAATTCATAGTAGGATGTAGATAAATATATGTCAAACATGAAGATTCACAACCATTTACAACAACATTTACAATATTTTTACAAATCCAAAATGCAAGCTATCAATATCATGGTGTAATACATGTTACCCACACTTTAGGAATTACGCAAACATACATATATCGAATATACATAGATGCATTAAGTGATAAATGTGAATCATGTGCAAGCGCTCAAGTATATATACATATCCAAAAATCGTACTACAAATTCCTAATTATGAAATCATTTAGCTTTATTATTTACAACGCCAAACCATGTTCAATATTTATGTAATTCATCTACTTGACGCCCACCTATATATATGTGATGATATCTCTCTGTCCAACCGTCACCTACACGGCACCTACTAGTATGTACAAGCTACACAATAAGTAAACATGTTAGCACAACATAACAACACAATATAATCATATAATTATAAAGTAGTTCATAAACTTACTTAACTTTAAAATTTTCGATTTTTAACGTTTTTCTTTCTAAAACTCCATGTATACCTCTAAGTACTCAAACCATCACGGGTGATTTTAACTAGCGCCAACATGAAGCTATTGAGATATCTCGACCACCACGATCTGGAATTTATTGCATCGCAATATAATGGTGAAACCATCTCGTCTCTGAGCAACTACAATGCGAAATTTTCTACATCGCAATTATAGTGCTATAACTCTAGGCGACTACAAGCGAAATGTGCTGCATCGCAACATAGTGCCAAACTGTGAATCTAAACGACTACGTGCGAAATTGTTTACGTCGCAAAGTAGCGCTAGATATTCTAGAAAACTGAGCAACTACAGACGAAATTTTCTGCGTCGTCATGTAGTGCTAAATACTTTGTAGGCTGAGCAACTACGGACAGAATTTTCTGCATCATCACGTAGTGCTAAATCTCATATAATCTAAGGGTATACACATGGGTTTCGAAATTAATTTCGCTAAATGCAAAAGCACAAAACTTCGTACTTTTCAAACTCTTAAAATTTTCTCAATTTGAATATTTTAAGAGTGACTTGTGTTGATTCCCTCACTTTGTGAATTCCATAAGGAACTCACATGCTCAAAACTTGAATTTAGGATTTTGAAAATTATTTTTGTTTTCGTTTAACAACAATATGCGAGGTTTAAAATAGAAATCGAAATAAACACAAGTGGTAAGACACTTACCTCAATTCGCGCAAGCTCAAATCAAGCGTCTCAACGAGCCTCTCATGCCTCGCTCGCTCACTTACACATCAATTTCTTATTATCACTTGCTCAATTACATAACTCAAAACTTGAAATAAGGTTTTCAATACAATTTTCTCTGTAGACCACCCTTTACACTATAACTTTCACAACTCGATTTTAACTCAACCGAAGCTCTCTAATTTCGATTTCTCCACACGGGTCTTATTTATTATCACTTAGGGACACTCCGAAATGCTTAAAATGGTCGCCAGAAGCCCGCAAACGTAAAATCACATTTTTGGACCCTCTAAACCTGAGGCTATGTTAGGGCCCATCCTAGTGATTTTTTTCGCTCCGTTTTCACTCTAATTATCTCCCTAACTGGCACTTAGATCACCCGTAGGTTGCGCCTTTTGCGAGGACATGGATTAGAGGTCTCTGGTAGTACCCTCCGGGGTGCATGGATCACAACCCCCTCCGCGGGTGAGACTTTTCGTGTGAGTGTTAATGGCAGGTCTCTAGTAATACCTTTCATGGTACATGGATAGCAACCTCTTCCACAAGTGAGACCCAGATTGTAACTCCTTTCGTAGGCAATCGTCTTCCAGAGCGCATAAAACGAGCACTTCCCAGATAATCCCCTCCAGAGTGCATAGATGGCAGCCCCTTCCACAGGTAATACCTGGATAGCAACCCCTTCCATAGGCAATCGCCCTATGGGGAGCATGTCATAAGCAGCTCCTCGAGCAGTACCTTCCAAATTGCCTTGATAGCAGCTCCTTTCACAGGCAATGCCTTCGGAGTTTGGAGATTGCTGGTTGCCGACGATAAAAATGCCTCATAGATTATGCAAGATAGTGGCTCGCAGATTGCGAGAGCGCTATTAAAGCGTTAGTGATAATAAGTCATAAATCAAAGTATGGGCAAGGATAGCTCGCAGACTGGGGATACGTATTGTCGTATATGAGATATATCAGCCCACTGAAGGTAAATTTCCATGGCATAATAAGCGTTAAAAAATTGATCGCAGAAGCACCCTTCTGAGCATATATGATAAAGGCGGATGCATGTGTAAGATAATAGTTTCTTGGCCATTCAGACACTTTTTTTTTGTGTGAATGATTGCTACTTGATTATGAAGATATCCCTAAAAAAGTAATAAATAATAGCTCGTTTTGTAGAGGCAAATTATGATAGTCGTTGCTCGTTATTATAATAAATCTTCGTTTATTGAATTAGCTCGCTTTCTGCATTGAACATATTACAGACAACAGTAAAACAAGTGAAATCACTTTACTAACAATCGTCAAAGCGAATTATACAAGGGTTTAAAAGTGAGCTGACAATTTAAGTATAGTAGGGACGAAGATGCTCTGCGTTCCAAACGTGTGGGAGTTCAGATTCATCCATGTTGACCAAGTGATAGGCTCCATTCCCTAGATTTTGTTTGATAAGGTAAGGGTCTTCCTAGTTTGGACCAAGCGTTCCGTCATTGGCCTTACGAGCTGTTGGGAGGATCAGTCGCAGGACTAAGTCATCAGCCTTGTAGCTCCAAACTCGTACTTTTTTATTGTAATATTTAGTGACCCTCTGTTGGTAAACTGCAATCCTCATGTAGGCTGCCTTCCTTACTTCCTCAAGCAGATCTAAGTTTGCGGCGAGCAATTGGTCATTGTCTTCCAGTCAGATTGTAGCCCTCCACTGGCTGGTAACTTTGAACTTCGCAAGGATCTTAGCTTCGGACTCGTACACTATGGAGAACGAGGTCTCGCCAGTGGAGTTGCGATATGTTGCTTTGTAAGCCCAAAGTATATTCTACAGTTTATTTATCCAAGCCCTCTTCTTTGCTTCCAACTTGGTCTTTAAGGTCTGCTTGATGATCTTGTTTACAGTTTTGACCTAACCGTTGGCTTGAGAATGGTCTACGGCCGAGAAGCTCTTCATAATCCTGAGATCGTTACAGAAATTGATGAATCGGTCACTAGTGAACTGGGTCTCATTATCCGTCACGAGCTGCTAAAGGACTTCGAATCTGCATATGATGTTGTTCCACACAAATTTTTTTATCTTCGTGGTGGAAATCTCTGCTAGTTCCTTGGCTTCGGCCCACTTGGTGAAGTAGTCCACTGCAACCAGTGCATGCTTGCATCTTCAGTGAGCTGTAGACAGAGGCTCGATCAGGTCCATTCCCCAGATCGTGAAGAGTCACAGACTCACCATTTGTTGAAGGTAAGCTGGTGGAGCTCGCAGGACTTTGACGAACCTCTGACACTTATCACATTTTTTTATAAAGTTGATGGTATCTTGCTTCATTTTTTGCTAGTAAAACCCTTGCCGGAGCACTTTTTGAGCTAAAGATAGCCCCCCGACATGATTTTCACAATGGCCAGCATGTATATCCCTTAGCACGACCTCATAATCCTGGTCATCGATGCATCACAGAAGTTGAGCTGAGAAACCTTTCTTGTATAGCATGTCGTCATGGATGCAATAGCAGGCCACTCTAGCTTGTATGCAACGGGCCTCCAGTTTGTCGCTCAACAATTTTCCTTCTTGCAAATAGCTTAGTATTGGGCTCATTCATAAGTCAGGGTGGATATTTATTGTCATTACCGCATCTCTTCTTTATATGCTCAGAGCTGGTAAGAATTTCACTGGTATGGCTCCCAAGAAATCCGCATCCTGGGTGGTCGCCAAGTGGGCTAGAGCATCTATGTAGCAGTTCTGAGTTCGCGGGATCTGATTTACCTCAAACTTTTGGAAAGTTTCCAGCAACTCCTTTGCCTTCTTGAGATAGTCGGCCATCTTAGGTTCTCTTGTCTGATACTCTCCCTAAACATGGCACACCACGAGCTGAGAATCACTGAAAACTCTTATTTGTTCAGGTTGCACTTCTTTTGTCAGGTGGAGCCCAACGGGCAGCACCTCGTATTCTGCTTCGTTATTGGTGGCTTGGAATCTGAATCTCAGGGTGTAGAAGATCTTGTGACCTTCAGGACTAATCAGCAACACTCCAGTCCCTAACTCATGTTCATTGGAGGACCCATTCACGTACAACTCCCAGGTCGGGCCTTCGAGGATTCAGCTTGTTCTTCTGCAAGACTTGTGAATTCAGCAATAAAATCTGCTAGGGCCTGAGCCTTAATTGTCGTTCTAGGCTTGTATTTGATGTCAAACTATGCGGGCTCTACGGCTTACTTTAGCAATCGGCCTGAGGTATCTGACTTTTGAAGGACCTGGTTGAGCGGGTACCACGTGAGGACTTCGATCAGGTGAGTTTGAAAGTATGGACGCAACTTTCTTGACACGATTACCAGGCAATATGCTAATTTCTCCATCTGCAAATACTTGGTCTCCACATTAATCAGCCTTTTATTGACATAATACACAGGCAGCTACATTTTCTCTTCTTTCCTTACCAAGGCGACACTTAACACGTACTAAGACACTCCTAAATACAAGATGAGCTTCTCTTCTTCTTTTGGCTTGGATAAGTGTGGAGCTCGACCTATATACTCCTTTAACTAATGGAATGTCACCTCGCACTAGTCCGTCCACTCAAAATTCTTCACCTTCTTTTATGCATTGAAGAAAGTGATGCATTTGTTAGTAGTCTTAGAAATGAACTTGTTGAGGGCCGCGACCTGACTGTTAAGGCTTTGTACGTCTTTAACCAGAGTTGAGGATCTCATCTCAATTAGCGCCTGGATCTTTTCGGGGTTAGCCTCAATTCTTCTGTTGTTCACCATGAAACCAAGAAACTTACTAGATGCTACCCCAAAAGTACATTTGAGCAAATTCGGCTTCATCTAATAAATCCTCAAGATTTGGAAGGTCTCGTTAGGGTCACAAATATGATCTGCCATTTGCTTAGATTTCACCAACATGTCATCTACGTATACTTTCATGGTCTTCGCAATCTGCTCCTGAAACATCGAGTTGACTAGGCGTTGGTAAGTCCCCCATGCATTCTTCAATCAAAAGGGCATTACCTAGTAGCAATATAGGCCTCGATCGATGACAAATGATGTATGCTCTTCATCCTCTAGCCTCATTGGGATTTGGTTGTAGCCCGAGTAGGCGTCCATGAAGCTTAGGAGCTGGTGCCCAGCTGTTGCGTCCATGAGCTGGTCAATCATTGGTAATGAGAAGCTGTCCTTTAGGCATGCCTTATTCAGGTCGGTGAAGTCGATACAGGTGGGATAGTAGACCTCGCAAATGAACTTGTTGGCTAGCAGTTTCTCTATCTCCTCCTTCAGAGCAGCGTACCGCTCTGGTGTCATCAGCCTTCTCTTTTGACGAACTGGCTTCTGGTGAGGATTTATGTTCAACTTGTGACACATGACTTTAGGATCTATCCTCACCATGTCTTCATGGTTCCATGCAAAAACATCCAGGTTCGCTTTTAAGAAGTCAGTAAGTTGGGTCCTGACCTTTGGGGTTAAATCTCGTCCAAGCTTCAAGCATCTCTCAGGGTCTATCTCGCTGACCTGTACATCTTTTAGCTCTTCAATGAGCCCCGTAGCTCGGTCCGTGTCCACCTCACGGGGGTCGACATCGTGACTCACTCCTTTCTCAGTTACAACTCGTGGCTCATCACCTAAAACCATGTTTACCTTTTTCCATTTAACCCCCATTTTTACGGCGTCCTCACAACAACATCTGCCAAGGTGTTGTTCTCCTCGGACATCCCATTTAGGGTTGAGAATTTAACTATGAGTGTCTTGGTGGAGGTGACCATGTTCAGGTCGTTCATCGAGGGTGGCCCCAGGACCACATTGTATGCTAAATGGCAGTCGATGATTAAAAAGTCTGCTAGTACAATGACTTGTTGAATTGGTTCCTCGAAAGTGAACGGCAATTTGATCTGGTCCACTAGTGTCACAGCATCTCTAGTGAAGCCGTAAAGAGGCCCCGAGGAAAGCATCAACTATTCGACTCCCAGCCCTGTTTGGTCAAAACAGTCCCTATACAGCACATTGACTGAGCTCCTGGTATCTATCATGATCCATCGCACCTCTACGTTGCTAATCTTAGCTCAAATAACTAACGTGTCATTATGGGGCCAACATACACCTCTTGCATCTTCTTTGGTGAACACTATATCATCGGAGGTCGCTCTTGCATCTTTCGCAGGTTCCTCTAGTCCGCTATGACTTACAAGCAAAACGTGGTTGGCCTCTCTTACATATCTCTAGTGTGATTTGTTAGAAGTACCTGTGATATAGGGACCACTATGAATGGTAAAGATGGTTCTTACCAAAGGTTCATGCTCTTGATTAGGAGCTCGCTGGGACTGTTGCTGTGTTGCTGGTTGCTATTGGGGTTGAAGACGTGGTTATTGAGGTCGTTGACCTGCAGGTCGCACTACATATTCTCCCAAGTGACCTTGTCTGATTGGGTCTTCAATGACGTCCTTCAACTGCCAGCAATCCGAAGTATTATGCCCTATTTCATTGTGCTAGGCGCATAACTTCCTTGGATTTTTTAGCCTACTTGGGACACCCGTAGGGGCGGGCTTCCTGAAATTCTCTCTGTTTCTTTTTGTGGCGAAAATCCGATCCTGTGTGTCTGATAAGACGTTGTAATTTTCATATCGGCCTTGACGTTGAGGTAGCTCCCTTCTCGGCTCTGGCCTAGCTCGCTTTGCAACTACATTAGCGAAGCGATGTCTCTGCTCACCGTTCCCGTCTCCACTATGGCCTTTCCTTTTCTCTTGGTGGGAACTACTTGCTTCACCTCATTGATTGCTGGACTTCTTTGGTCCGAAAGCCTCTTCCCACCTTATCTCATTGGAAGCCCGTTCGTAAAATTCACCTAGGTCTTTTACTGGGGACTTGTAGATACTTTCATAGAGCTTCCGGTCTTTTCTAAGCCCTACTAAGATTGCGGTCAGGATGCTCTCATCTGAAGGTGTCTCGACATTGCTCACATCGTCCCTAAATCGGGCAACGTAATCTTTCAGGGACTCACTCTGCCTCTAGAATATCGTAGCGAGGTGGCATGGAAGTGCGAGCTGCCTTCTTAAGGTCTTATACTAATTAAAGAACTTTTGTTGACACTCTTTCCAACTCCTTATGCTGCGAGCTAGGAGGCTTTTGAACCAAGCCCACGGGGCATCCCCCAAGATAGCCGGGAAAACTCGGCGTTTGGCCATCGAATTGCTTGTCTGGAGGTCCATTTGTATGTTGAACACGTCCAGGTGGTCATAAGGGTCACTTTTTCCACTATAGAGGCTTTGTCTCAATCTCCCTGGTGAACGGAACCCTCTCATCATTCTGTTCTTCCTAACTCTGGGGGCCAAGTTGAGCCTCTAACTGTTGGACCCTACGCAGCAATTCTTCCACCATTGGACCCCGTGGCTCAGATCGCCTGGAGTGGATCCGCCTACTGGTACTTTCCTATTCACCTGAATGGCGATCACGTGACCTGCGCATCCAACCAAAATTTTCTACCTGTAGTGAGCCTCTTTGTGGCTCGTGCTAATAACCGTCGCGATACTCGCGAGCGAGCTCGTGCCCACAACTAACTTCTACGTGTTGGCTACCATAACGATTCACTCTTACCTTTAAGTCTACGGGGAGAGGAGCGGTTTCCCTTTCCTGAGTTCAACGCCCATCCCCTCTCGGATCCAGGCTTAAGGAGCAGACTAACTCTTCAGACAATGACCTTTCCCTACCAGCTCCTCTTTCTAGGGTTAGGACTTTGTCCGCGGGCTACTGGCGAACTTCCCTAGAAGGCTCTACTCGTCTCCACACGGTTTGGTTTTGAGCTTCTGTCAACGCCTTAACTGCTTCGGTCAATTGTCTCACTGTATCCTCTAAGGCTCGTTGGTGTTGTTGTCACTCTTGAGCGGTATCCTCCCTAGAGGGCAGGGTGCTTTGCTGGTCCTCCTAACCCTAGGTTGCCCGTCCACCATACCAACACTCCTGGTCATTCTTATCCTAGTCATTATAGTTCGTTGAGACTTGAGTAGTTAAGGAGAAAGTTGCTAAAGAAAAAGTTACAAAGTCGTAGTTTGGCCCTCCTTTTAGCGTCAAAAGATGTTGACGTATAGAATTGGTCGATCTGAAGATCCAAAGGCCCAAACTACGGTTCTAACAATAAATGGTATTTATTATGGTTTGAGATTGGTGACTGGCAATAAAAACGATTGAATGCTAGCTAAGGTAGACGAGTAATAATAAATAAGCAGTTAATAACGAAAAAAGAAGTGAAGGGAGAATGCAAAGACAAAGACAAAGATTTTACGTGGTTTGGCAAGTGTGCCTACGTCCATGGGTTACTCTGAATATGTTTTGACAGAATGATGGTAATACTAGTGTTAAACTTGTTTTTACAATGAATTTACCCTGTATTTATAAAGAATGGGAGATACAATGGAGTATTTTATACGCTAAAAATCATCATTATTCTCAACTAATCTGACATGAGTCATACTACATTTATTACTGCCGCACGTAATCATTTTTACATTCCTATGTCTGCATTAAATGCATAGTCATCGCATTAAATGTCTCTCGGGAACTGTAGAGACTGAGTCGGCGTGAAATCTGGAAATCAGGGCGTCTCGGTATTGGCTTCTCAAGACACTGCCTAGCGCGAGCTCATCGATCTGTCTACTTATACGGGCTGAAGATAGTCTAAGATAAACTTTGTCTTGGTCACGAGCTGAGGATGCGTTTCAGTAAATCTGGTATGGGCACGAGCTTGAGGGTCCAGCGAGCTCGTCATAGCGACCTGAAGACTGGGCTCCTTGAGCCCTTTGGCACTGTACTCGTCTTTTGGGCCTTCAGTGGCCCCTATACCCATGTCAAGAAACCGACCATAATAAAAAATAAATTAGAAAAATTAACTCAATCTCAAAAATGAGCATTGGAAAAATTCATTGTTTAAAAAGTAGATTCAAGTTGTTCACTTGAAAATGAATCACCACTACCAACTGAACTAAATCATTTAGAATAATTATATGGAACTGAAAATGAACTCAATGTTAAGTAACATGAATGAAGAACAACTAACTCTTCATTTAGTTATTTACAATCCTAGCAACCTTGATAACCTTGCAAAGTATTTAGGTATACATACTTCATATAAATTATTATATTTATTGTTTTAAATATGTTCAGTCATAATTTTATAGTAGTACAATTATGATTAGTTGAAAATAGAATTATGGTAAATCTACCAAAGGATTTTTGTTAACATAATTTTGTGATCTTAGTATGCCAATAATATATATGGTTCAGAAAATCTCTGATTAAGCTTGTATTATAATAATTATCATAATTTTGTGGTTTTGCACAATTAAAAAGACTTTTTAGTTTCTTTCTAAAAAAAAAAAAAAAATTCTAACAACTAGTCAAACAAGTAATTAATATTATTTATGACTTGAAAAGAAAATTGGAAATCATTGTTGAATGTGATTTGCATAGGAAAGTTATGACTCCAATTATTTTTTTCATTTTGATATCATATTTATATATTATGATTAAGGGTGGGCAAAGTTCGGTTCGGTTCAGTTTTGGGCAAAACCGAACCAAAACTGAAAAAAATTGGTTTTTGATATAGATAATTAAACCAAACCAGACCAACTTAGGTCACTTCATTTCGATCCGGTCAATTTTCTTGTCCAAAACCAACTAGCCATTTTTCTTGGTCAAAACTGTAAACCTCACACTTCCTCTTCCAAACCCTAATTTCATCAAAACATCTCAATTCTCTACCTCATTTCTCATCACCAAAATCCCAAAAAAACTCTACAAGAAACATTAAAAGCCTAATTCCCCTTGCACTAAACCCGTCCAACCCCCTTCTCCACTCTTCTCCATTTCGAATCCAGCCTCCTTCATGATTCCACCTTTATATTTCTCACCAAGACAACACATTTCCTTTCCAAACAACCCCAATGCATCCTCTACCTCATAATGCAAGCAAGCTCCACCATGAGCTTGGCTTCCCCCATGGCCACAAAGTCCTCAAGTCCATCTAACTCCACCTTCTCATCTTTCAGATCTACCACCATGTCAACACAAGATATGGTTCGACTTCACTAACTTCAGCAGAGCAAAGGCAGCAATGATAGGGTTGACAGGTAATGAGAGAGGTTAGTAAGGTTGAGAGGTGAAAAGAAATGAGAGAGAGGTTGGTGCAACTAGAGTTGAGGCTTTTATGTTTTCATATTTTTATTAATTTTTTTTAATAAAATTCAATTTTTGAGTCAAGTAAGTTTTTCTTATCCAAAACCAAAAAATTTGATTTTTGACATCAAAAACCAAATCAATCGAATACAAGTTAAAAACTAATATTTTTAATCCAATCCAATTTGGTTTTGTTTTGGTTTTTTTGCTCACTTCTATTAAGTTTTCTTGTTTAAGGAAACTAGATGGATAAAGTTCAATGAGACAAGAAAAGAAAAGAAAAAGAATGCATATATATTCATCTGCTAATAGCCACCCAAATGTCTAAAGGGAAGTCGTAACTACTTTAATCCTTAATCTCTTGTGAATGATATTCAATCATTACTACAATATAAAAAGTCATATATTATGGAAAGAGACCACTCTCTTTATCGATTGTTATATAAGAACACTTGAGAAGATTTTTGGGTTTGAAGTGTAAACAGATTTCAAATTGTTTAAAGGGTTTCAGCTACCATACTAGAAGATATTAGAATTACAATAAACAAGTTTAAAAATCATAAACCCTAGTTACCTATTTTTGAATCTTGTTATATGGTCAGTATGCTTCCATTGTGTTATTTTTCTTTGATATCAGATTTAGTTTTGAGGTAAACACCAACAACTCCACCTAATATCAATGTGATATAAAAAGTAGGATAATAGAAAATTTTTGATGTTATATACCACAATAAGCATAAGCATCCACTCTTGCCTAGTCTTTCCACCACCAACTTACCACAAAAACAAACGAACTCAAACAAGCTCTATCCAAATGATGAAGAGCCATCATTTTCCATTAGGAAAATTATTTAGGGGTTATGTTGCCATATGAGGGTTAGCTCGACTTAGAATGCATATCATTCCCCAAAACCTTGGCATTATACTATAAAGTTATCATGTCTAATTAGAGCTTACTGATATAACATTGTGATTAACCTTCTCAACAACATAAGCCACCTAGTACTATACAACATATAAGAAAAGTGTTGATTCTTTTTTATAGTCATTGTATCTCAATTGTATTAAAACCAATCAACGACATGACAATTGATAAATAAATATATCTTAAAAATAAATTATCTCACTTTCAATATACCATCCATATGAGGAAAATTATTGTATCATTCATTAAGATATGAGTAAAATGTAAAGGTTGAGGAAAGCAAATTGGCACAGTGTTAAGATCAAGTCCACCCACCATAATACCTTCAATTGATGGGTTCGACTCACCAAACTCCCACCAATGTGTTGGTATTTTTTCACCTTTATATGGATAACTCTTTCCCATTTTCTAGGGATAAAAATTCAAACTGTACTTTAGAGTCATCTCAGTTAATCAACACAGTAATTTGACCCAATGTCAGCAAGTCAAAAAAAAATGAAGTATAAAGGTTAGATGTGAAATACTTTTATACTATTAGTTGTATATCATATTCACAATAACAATGAGCTGTTATCATAGTCCTACACATGATATAAACAACCTGTTGCTAGTGCAATTAGCTAAGTATCTCCCCTCCTTTATATAAGGTTGAAGGCTTCATCTCTCCTAATGAATATTAACAAATATTAGTAAGGGGTTCCCCTCTTTTGTATTTATGAGAGTCATGTTACTAAAGTATAATCTTGATAAGTTTCGATCATTCTCTGATCCTCAAAATGTCAACTTTAAATAGTAATATTAAGATTGCACGTCAACAATGGGCCACTGCTACATCACAACTGTTAGATTCAAGAATATCATAAGTTTTGCAACCAAACATGATCGACACGAGATTCTACCTCTCTCTCTCTCCCTTTTCTTCTTTTTCCTCGACGTCGTCTTCAATTGATAATAGACATTCAAAACACTCATTTTGTAAAACCCAAAACTTTATCTTCTGAAAATTATTTATTTACCAGATGAATAGGGTTTTCGGACGAAAACTGTCCACGTAAATAGTAATTTTTGAAAAGCGAACCTTGTAAACTAAGATTTCGAATTAGTATTGAAGTTGAGAAAAATTGAAACAGATCGAAAATAAGACCATTTGAATTGGTTATAAGTTATTCGAAAATCTACGGACGAAAACGCTCTTTTGATTATTTATGGAGTAATGAAGTGAACTTAAATGTTCAGAAGTGTAAATCAAATTCTAGTATGATCCCCGGATAAACCAAAAGTGAATTTGAAGTCTATCAAAATAAAATAATGAAAAGTAACTGGATCCAGATGAGTAATCGAATTTTCGTAGAAATTTTCGGATGGACTAGAAATGATTTTTTAATCCAAAATTGACACGGAGATTTATTACGAATTAAAATAAAAAAATTTAGTGCCAAAAGAAATTTCCTAAAAAGGGCATGAATATGTTAAGTTGTAAAAGAACAAGTGCAAAGGCATTTTAAGAATCAAAAAGTATGGTTTGAATGCATGCATGAGTTGGCATGAAAAGCATGAAGGAGAGAGAGTGTATGGCATACATGGACGACATGTGGGAAGATGGAGGCATGCATGAGTGACATGTAGACCAAATGGAAGAAAAGAAACAATACATAAGTGACAAGTGTAAAGCAAGTAGAGCAAAGTTAAGACACATGGCATGATCAAGTGAATGATATATAAAAGAAATGCAAGAGAAGAGAAGGGTGTAATAGCCGCACAACTCAAACCCACAAAAGAAACACATTTTCTCAAGAGAAAGAGAGCTCTCGGCTAAGAGAAGAAAAAGAAAGTTGAGATCGAGAGGAAGAGAGACTTGAGTGCAGTAGCTAGTTTATCCATTGGAGAGCCATTTTTCAGAGAAATACAAGAGGAAATCAAGAGAGAGACAAATGCAAGAAAAGAAGAAGAGTTCGACCAAGGAGGAAGCATTCTACTGAGAGAAAGAACAAAGGTAAGCTCGCTACTCTTGTGGGTTTTTCAATTGATTTTGGGTGTTTCTAACACATGCAAGTCACTTGGATTGAAGAGAGCTCTCGGTCAAGAGCAATCAAGGAGGACAGTAGTCTTGCATGTCGGTTTGGAGTGAAAGTTAAGTGATTTCCAAGCCATTTAAAGTTGCATGCGAGCTTAGGAGGAAGATTCATCAATTGATAGTTGATTTAAAGAGGTAAGTGTGAGATCTCATTACCTTTCTTATGTGAAAATTATGGATATTTATATGAAGAGTGGATTAGTGTGATATTTATGTTTTGGTTGAGATTTTGTGTTGGAATTTAAGGTCTAAGGTCTCAAAATGATGATTGTGATATTACATGTGGTTTTGATGTAAAGATTTGAAGGAAAATTTAAGATGGATGACTTGTAGGTCTTGGTCAAAGTTGTAATAAGTGGTTTAAATTGACTTTGAGTGAATTACCATGATATTTAATGTAATTTAGATAGGTATGCAAATGTAAAAGCATGAAAATAAAAGTTAAAATTGTATATGCATGTGTTCGGCCAAGAATGGTTTGTGTGGTTCAAATTGTTGTCTGATTACTTAGCCATGATAATTTAAAGTAATTTTGATGTGTATTGAAGTGTGAAAACTTGAAAAAATGTTGGTGTACGTGCTTGTAGAATTCAGCCAAAAGAAGTAATAAATGGTCAAATTGAGTTTGATTTATTTAGGCATGTTCATTCATGTTGATATGTTGGAAAATGGAAATGTGATGTTAAGGTTTGAAGCGAGTTTGAGAAATGTGAGCTCCCATATATTGATTATAAGTGTATTAAAATGTTAAGCAATACTTTAGATGAATTATGGTACACGTCTTGCATTTATAATGTACTCAGCCCTAGGTCATGATGCCGAGCTAGCTAAGATAGCAGCTCGCAAGGACAAGTTGGGCGATACCCACAGTCTGTTGTAAACCTGTTCGAGCAGAGCTAAGAGCAGCAGCTCGCTAAGAGTGAACCAGGCTGGAACAATAGCTCGTTAAGGGCAAACCAGGCTGGAGCAGTAGCTCGCTAAGGGTGAGTCAGGAGGTGCTTGCTATATAGGTCGAACGAGTTGGGTAGTGCACACAGTTCAGACCCAGTTGGCTAAGGCAGTGGCTCATAAAGGACGAGCTAAGCATCAGCTCGCAGCTCGGGTTCAGTCTGTTATAACTTGGAGTGAAGTGTTTTGCATGTTTGAATGTTAAAAATTTGGAATGGAATGCATGTACGTGTAATTAGGATCGTTGTAACTTGGAAATCACGTTGTATTTAAGTGCAGGTGAAGCGGCGAGCTATCGAAGGGCGTGAAAGAGTAATTATTTGAATTGAAAAGTAAGTTGTGAGTATAAATTTTTATAAAGCTTTTATGAATTTTATCAATCATATATTTAAAAATGCGATATCATATTAGTACTCGAATTATTATGCTTTATCAAGAAAGCTTTTAGCATGTCATTATTTTTATCGTGATGTATGTATAGTTTTCTTAAATTTATATTATAATGCATTTATTTTAGAAGCAAAGTAAAGTAGTAAGTTTGAATGAATTATATGCATAAAAAAGACATGCTAAAGAATTTAGGAAGTTTTAGGTTTTTACCTTAGAAATATTTAGACTTGTGCTTTGGTAAAAGTTTTAGGTTTTTACTTTAAAAATGAAGTATTTTGGCTATACGCTATAGACTAAAGAAACAAAAATTTACGAGCTATGATTAATATACTTTTAAGTCAAGTTAAAGAGAAAAGAAAGTTTTAAGCAAACTGAAAGATTTCAAATGTCTAATCCCTAGAATTATCTGGTCGAGGTTCCTCATACATGTATGGCAAAAGATGGAGGAAATCGTGATCCCAGAGTTCCCATATCGCTTGATGTTCGGGGGGAGTCACAATCCCAAAGTTCTTGTATCGCCTGATGTTCGGGGGTAAACGTGATCTCAGAGTTCCCGCATCTTCCTGATGTTTGAGGGGAGGTATGATCCCAGAGGACCCACATCTGCAATTACACGAGATAGCATTCTCTAGTCCTAGTTACGTGACGTGTAGATGTACAGTCACGGAGAATGAATTTCTCTAGGTTACCTTGTAAGGCAAGTTCTCAAAAAGTAAAGCACGTCATTAGATGTGAGATTCAGAAAATGAGAAAGCTTCACAATGAGAAAGATTTACGATTTATAAAAGTTATTGTCAATTTCAAGTAGAAATATTTATATGTTATATGTTTGATTTATAATTTATCAGTTTATGATAAATTATTAGTTTTTCAAATTATTTTGGGAGGTGTATATATTTTTTCAAAGCAAGTTTCAAAATTGATAAGTTACTCACTCACTGAGTTAATACTCATCACTCTTTTTGTGCTTTATAAAAACCCTCACTAGGTACAGGTGTGAGCTAGAGATCAGAGGGAGCTCCGTCATGCGTGCAAAAGGGCTGAGGACGCGACGCTATTACGCTAGTCTATTTTTCTTTAAGATATCATGTACTTATATGACTTTGAGACATGATGCATATTTTGTAATGATTTGAGAACTCATACTTGTGCATTTTATATCATGTTTTGAAAACTATGTATGCACTTCGTTTATTCAAGTTCAATGAATTTTCAAATTATCTTTTAATGTGAAATTGTAATTGTGGTTGATTGTGAAATGAATGAGGGCTTGAGGCTGGAAGTTAAGGTTTGCATGATTTTAGAAGTGCATAGGTTTATATCTCGTTCATACATGGTGGAATTTTCAGAAAAACAACTGTCGTACTGCCGGAATTTTGTAAGTCATGTTTTGTAAATACTTTTTTAAAAACAAAACAAATTCTCACTTGTTTCTTTTTGAAAAGATTTTCCAAGGGTTTTAAGAAGGTTTCCAGAAAAGTAAGAGACTTAGTTTCATGGGAACCTTTTAGCTGAAGCAGATCTAGACTGGAAGACTACTGTGGGGTGTCGAGCGAACTGCCTAGTAATATAAGGAAAAAGGGCCTATCACATTTTGTTTCTTTCAATCTCCAGACCAAATCGCATAATATGAAAGAGATTGACAAATCAATGGCCAATCAGCTCTCAAGCTTACCATCGACTCTCCATTTCGATCCTCACACTCTGGTCTCTTCACTTTTTATTCTTTGATTCATGTTATCCATTTTTTCCCTTCCTTTCTCTTTTTGTTTGTAATCATTCAATTTTAGCCTATACTTTTATTGTTGGAAGGTGGTCGATGCGAAGCCACCATATTTTTAGGGTTTCATGATTTGGGGTTTTTGAGTTTGTCACCAAGATAAGATTTTTACTTCTGTTCTTTTATTCTTGTCATCAATTTTGGGTTTGTTTTATTTGGGTTTGTTGGATTAGTAATAAATTGTTTTCTTGATTTGGGTTTGCTCAATTAGTGATAAAGTTAAGAGTTTTATCTATATTAGCAATAATTTTGTAAGAGTGAGAGATTGGGGGTTTTGTTGATATGGGTGTGTTGGATTTTGTGAGAAAAGTGGTATTTTTGTTTTGGTTTGTTGAGATTGAGATGGGAGACGAGACATCTAATATGATGAACCTTGGTTTAAATTTGGGTCCTGATCCTGAGGCACAACCAAGATCAATACCAAGAGAGGGGGTGAATTTGGATTATTGGATTGATGACTCCATTAATAGAATTACGGAAGCTGTAAGGCCGAGGTCGCGACGGTGGAGATGAAGGCAAATCCCACCCAATGTTTTAAAAAGTGAAAGACGAAACGAGGCGGTAGGGCCTCAGTGAGATTATAGTCTCAAGGCAATCGAGGCTATAGCCTCCACACCGAATGAAAAAAAAAAAAAAAACATATAAAATCATTCATAACATTTTAAAATATGATGAAAAGCAATATTAGAACCACAAATATCAAACAAAATAAAACCAACACAATGAGTAGAGATCATCTATATCATCCTAACACACAAAATCATCCATATAAAATCTTAACATACAAGATATCAAATGATTAATGATTAGTAGCGGTATTAAATAAAGAATCATTTGAATCTAGTGGCCTAAAATTTGGATCAAAATATAGAGGCATGGTTGAATCTAGAGGTAAAGTTTCATCTTCATCATCCTCATCATTATATCTGATTCTTGTATCACCCTCCTTATCACTACTCTCATCCTCCTCCAACTCAGGTTCTTCAGCCTCTTGGTGTATACTTGTCCCTTTGCCTAACAAATAATATAAAATAATATTTTAGTGATTATATCAGAATTTACTACATTTAATTAGAGAATAACTTTCCTCCAATTCTCTTTCTCTTATAGGTTAGTTGTCTACTACCACTTGATTGACTCATGTTAACTCCTAAGAATTCATCATTCACCCATTCATCATCAGAAGGCATATCATCACTAATAACTAAGGGATCCTCATCATCTTCTAGTGTCTGTTTCTTTAAGTATCCATGTTGTAATCTTCTATTGTACATGATGTGCACCAAATCATTCAATCTCTTGGTTTCCAATCGATTTCTCTTCTTTATATGAACCATATTAAATGCACTCCAATTCCTCTCACAGGCAAAAAACAAGCAAGTGAGACTCAAAATCCTCATAGCAAAAGATTTAAGTTCAGAGGTGTCAACTCCAAATGCAAGCCACCAATCAACTGCAAATAATCATTTAGAAATTAGGAGAATACTACAAATTTCATAAACAAATTAACAATGATAAATGATAACTTCACATACTACGTTTATACACGGTATTCTTCGTCAATGTATATCCAAACATCCCTCTTTTTTGCCCGTAGTCATCCATTTGACAATAAGCCTTAACTTTATCCATCTCATTAATAAAAAGTTTCTCCACGCATATAATGACCCTTGATCAATCTTTGGATGCTTGGAAGGATTTTCACTATAACAGAATTGGGGATTCAAGAAGTAGACAGCTGCATGTAAATGAAGGTGCAATTGAAACTCCCATTTGTCATCAATAATGTCTCATATCTCCTTGTAAGCTCCTAAATAATTTCCAAAGGTTTTGGCTATTTCCTCCTTAGCTTTATCAATGGCACCATAAATGAATCCCATTGCAGGAACCTTTTCAAAATCCATCATCCTCAACACATTCACAATGGGCTTAATTGTCTTCAATGCAAAAGATATACTATACCAAAAGCTCTCATTCGTCAATATGATTTTTTTAACTGCTTTTCCTTCCAATTTTTTAGTCCAACTACTCTCCCACCACTCTCGTGAAATGAACATCTGCTGCAATTATGCTTTCAGACTATACATACTTTGTAAAGTTAAGTATGCAGTCGCAAATCTCATAGGGCTAGGACGAACCAAATCTTTCTTCATATGCATCCTCATCAAGGCCAACATCCACTCATGATTGTAGATGAAGTTACTTATCTATTATAGAACAATAATAAAAATATTAACCAGAAAATGATTAGTAAAAAAAATATTAATAAAATAATTAATATTTACCTTCTTTACTTTAAATAAGGCATTTTTATGTTAAGGAAGTTCTCCAATTTTCTCAAGCATTAAATCAATGTAGAGAACAGCACACGGCATCCACCATAGGCGTTTTCTCTTCTCTATCAACATTTCGTTTGCTTTTTTATAGTTGGACGTATTATCCATCACTACTTGAACAACAAGATCTTCACCAATTTCTTCAACTATATCATCTAGTAGTTTAAACAATAACTTTGCATCTTTCATCGCATCACTTACATCAATTGATTTAAAAAATACTATACCTACGAATTGCTCACAAGGAAGTTCACCAATTGCCTTCCTCTCATATCTTTCCAGTCATCTGACAATATTGACACCCCTGTCTCTGGCCATGTCTTCTTTATGTCATCAACAACAGCTACTATGTTGGCTACTTCGTCATTCAAAAAGTTAGTACGAATCTCAAATGGTGTCGGAGGTTTTAAACCACGCCCATGATTGCCAATTGATCGGAACATATTAATAAACAAAAAACTATATGCAACATTACATGCAATCTCATCCCAAAAAAGCATATACTATTGTCCAAACACGTTTGATAGTGTACTTCCTTCTCACTTCCTGTAGACGATCTATCTTGTTCTACCTACATATCATCCTCATTAACATTCATAAAAAACATATCAATTGGCCTTCTTATTCCTCTTTAGGACACTAGAGCTGAGGTTGAACTTCTTATGGATTGAAGAGTGTTAAAGCTAGTAAAGTTATCAAGTCTTTCTTCCCATGCTAGTTGAGCTAGCTTTTTGGTATCTCCAGTTTTGGCAAAGTACTTCATTATTTCATCTCGAACTTCCGAGGGAACCCTCTCACATGGAGCAGCATTCCCATGATTACCCACAAGGTGCTCTTTCAACTTAAATACCCCTCCCCCTTTTGATTATTTTGTCACAAAAAATGCAGCCGACATACTTGTATGCCTTTTGTTCACCAAATTCAACCTCAACCCCATACTTTCAAGTCAGATCTTTCCAGTTTGACATCCCACACAAAATCTACAATAATATCATCTATAAACACTAATTATACTTAAACAAAAACCAAGATTGAAAATAATAAACACTTGCAACAATATATAAACCACAAAAAACACCAAAATAGTGTGCTAAAAGTCTAAAACCAAAACCAAAACTCATTGTTTAACAAGTTAAAAGCTGAAACAATTGAAAAACTTACATAAGAGAGCCAGATTTCAAACTTCAGCGAACTGCAGATGGAGGAGACGAACTATAAATGCTGATTTCAGAGACTTAAATGATGAAGAGTATTTGGAGACATAATTGATGAATAGGATTTGAGAGATTTTAAGAGAAAATGAGAGAAAATGGAGAGAGAGCATGAAAAATGGGGTGTCGACCGAATGAGATGGGTTTTATACATCTCATTAGGTTTCTAAAATTAAAAAAAAAAAATGAAATGTCACTTTTACCCTTTAAAAAAAAATGCCACCTTTGGACCGCTTCAGTCTGCCTCGAGGTTGAGGCGTACAAAGGCAATCACCTCAGCCTCCAAAGGTAGGGTTTTTCTATCGCCCTGCCTTTGAAAGGCACATTGAGGCGCTTTGACCACTGAGGCGACGAGGCATCGCCTCGCCTTACTTTTTAAAACATTGATCCTACCAAAAAGAAGGAAAATTCTTATGGAATTAAATCAACTGATAACCAATCCTGCTAATGGGAGTAAATTGCAAGCAGGTGAGGGTAGTGTTGCTACTAAGAAAAGAACCAATGAGATGCACAAAACATGCAAAAATAAGAATGATTTTCTGGAATAGGAGATATTAGAGAAAAAGGATGATGTTGAGAAGGGTGTTGGGAATGATGGGAGCTTTTTCGATTGTAATATCTGTTTAGATTTGGCTAAAGACCCTGTCGTGACTTTTTGTGGTCACTTGTTCTGTTGGCCCTGCCTTCACTAGTTGTGCATTTTGTATGTAAAGGACTATCTAGTGTGCAAAGGCGAAGTGATGCTTAAGAATGTTACCCCCAATATATGGTCATTACAACTTACAATAAAGTTTATTTCCTCTAATGAGCTTAGATTTGAAAGATGGTTATGCTAGTTGCAAAGCCAACCTTAAGCATGTATCGGAGCTACAACTACCCTGGACCTTCAAATTTGGGGACCCCAAATTTTACAATCCTTAAGTTTTTTTTTTTTCCTATAATTAGTTAGTAAAATCGATATATAATTAATGTTTCACATAATATTCAAAAATTTATATCAGTGTTTGTGGTAAAGAGCCTCATGCTGTTTGTTTTACACTTGAGTTTGAACCTCAACGCACCCACAGGACTTTCTTTTTCTTGTTTTTTCCTCTAAAAGAAAAAAAAAAAGAGAGAAAAAAAAAAAAAAGCATAATGTTGGCCACCACTAGGTTCAAACCTAAGTTGGTGAGGAAACTATGGACACTTGGTAACTATGCTATTTACTTTTATTTTTTTAATTTAATTCTAAAAATATTTCTGATATATGTAGGACCCCAAAGATGACACATTTCACCCATATATTAACTCACTCTATCATTTTCAACCTTAAATTATTTTTTTGTTTCACATTTTCGGCAGCCTTACAAAAATATAACTCTAAAGTATTGTTTTTTTTTTTTAATTGATTAAAATTTTCAAATTTCATCAACATCTAAAGTGAAGAAAGTGGAATTCCAAAAATTTATTCATTTTTTAGGTAACAGTTATATTTTTATATTAACTATTATTGAGGTATATTATGTATCTTTATGATAATCTATTTTTTATGGTTCTTTTTTTATTTATATTTAATGTTTTTTAATATGTTGTTGGATCTTGGATTGAAAAAAAAAATTTGAAAAACAAGGGAATACTTTGCTATTGTTACGGCTTTACCATATGCCATGAGATGGTTTAACAATTAGGTAGCAAAGGGAGATATAGCTAAGGTTTTGTTCTTTTATCAAATAAAGTCGAAAATGCAACTTGACAACCAGATTTCTTATTATGTTTTATTGTTCTTTAATACTTTGCTAGTTTGATTGATAGTTTGTTACTATAGTTATTACTTATTACTATAATTATTCACAATGTTTCCTAGAAATCATGAATCTAGAATTGAAAAAGAGAAAAAAGAAAAAGATTAGAACAATTAACTCAATCTCAAAAAGGACCCTTAAAAAAAAAAAAATTTGTTCAAAAAGTAGATTCAAGTTGTTCACTTGAAAATGAATCACCACCACCAATCGAACTCAATCATTTAGAAGAATTACATGGAATTGAAAATGAACTCAATGTTATCGATGTGAGTAACATGAATGAAGAATAGCTAACTCCTCATTTAGTTATTTATGAACCTAGAGATTAGGATAACCTTGACAACCTTGTAGAGTATTTAGTTACATATACAATAGCTTGTTAGGGACACATTGGAGTACACATACTTCACATAAATTATTATATTTATTGTTTTAAGTATGTTCAGTCATAATTTTATAGTATTACAATTATGATTAGTTGAACATAGAATTATGGTAAATCTACTAAAGGATTTTTGTTAACATATTTTGTGATCTTGGTATGCCAATAATATATATATGGCTTAGAAAATGTCCCATTGAGCTTATATTATAATAATTATCATAATTTTATGATTTTGCATAAACGAAAAGACTTCCTAGCTTCTTTAACAAAAAAAAAAAATGACTTCCGTGCAAATAGTCAAACAACTAATTAATATTATCTATTAGTAGAAAAGAAAATTAGAAATCACTGTTGAATGTGATTTGCATAGGGAAGTTATGACTCCCGTTCTTTTTCTATTTTGATATCAAATTTATATATTAGGTTTAGAGGTGGGTAGGATTCGGTTCGATTCCGTTTTGGGCAAAACTAAGCCAAAACCAAAAAAATCGATTTTTGATATGGAAAATCGAACAAAACCGAACCAACTTAGGTCAATTCAGTTCGATCAGATCGGTTTTCTTATCCAAAACCAAGTGGCCCTTTTTCTTGTTCAAAACTCTAAACCTCACACCTCCACTTCCAAACCCTAATTTCCTCAAAATCTCCTAATTCTCAACCTCATTTCTCGTCATCAAAATTGCCAAAAAGCTCTATAAGAAAAGTAAAGGCTTAACTCTCTTACACCAGCCCTACTCCTCCATTCTCCCTTACTTTGAATCCATCCTCCTCTGTGATTCCTCGCCAAGGCCACACATTTCCTCTTCAAGCAGAGCCAACATGTCCTCTACCTTAACAATGTAAGCAAGCTCTACCACGAGCTCGGCTTCCCCTATGACCGCAAAGTTCTCAAATCCATCCGACTCCACCCTCTTATCTTTTAGATCTACCACCATATAGATACAAAATGTGGCTCGACTTCACTGACTTTAGTAAGACGAAAGCAACAGTGACACGGTTGAGAAGTAATGAGAGAGGTCAGCGCAGCTACGGTTGTGAATATGAGAGATGAGTCGAGATGAGGCTGTTATATTTTCATATTTTTAATAATTTGTTTATAAAATTTAATTTTTAGATTTGGTAAGTTTTTCTTATCCAAAATCACATCGAAATCAAAAATTTGATTTTTAAAATAAAAAGCCAACCCAAACTAAAGCCAAAAATTTTTATTTTTGACATTAAAAACCAAACTGAACCGAATACAAGTTGAAAACTGATATTTTTGATCTAATCCTATTCAGTTTGGTTTCGATATTTTGGCTCACCCCAATTACATTTTCTTGTTTAAGGAAACCGGATAGATAAATTTTAGTGAGACAAGAAAATAAAAAGAAAATAAAAGGAACGCATATACATTCATATGCTAAATGCCACCCAAATGCCTAAAGGGAGGCCCTAACTACCTTAATTCTTAATCTCTTGGGAATGATATTCAATCATTACTACAATATAAAAAGTCATATATTATGGAAAGACACCACTCTTTTTATTGCTTGTTATATAAGAACACTTGAGAAAATTTTTGGGTTTGAAATGTAAATGGATTTCGGATTGTTTGGAGGGTTTCAGTTACCATACTAGGAGATATTGGAATTGTGGTGTACTGCATACAATCCAGTAAGCAAGTTTAAAAATCATAAAACCTAGTTACATATTTGAATCTTGCTATATGATATGTATGCTTCCACTATGTTATTTTTCCACCACCAACTTACCATAAAAGCAAACAAACTTAAACAAGCTCTATCCAAATGGTGAAGAGCCATCTTTTTCCATTAGGAAAACTATGTAAGGGTTATGTTCCCATGCACAGTAAGCTAGACTTAGAATGCATATCATTCCCCAAACCTTAAACATTATACTCTAAAGTTATGTTGGCTAATTATGGTTTACCAATATAACATTATGATTAATCTTCTACACAACATAAGCCACTTCGTAGTATACAACATAAGAAAGGGGTTAATTCTTTTTTATAGTCATTTGTATCTCAATTGTATATTTGTATTAAAACCATTCAACGGCATGACAATTGATAAATAAATATATATTAATAATAATTTATCTCACTTTTAATATACAATGCATTTAAGGAGAATTATTGTGTCATTCATTAAGATACAAGTGAGTATAAAAGTCGAGAAAAGCTATTTAGTCCAGTGGTAAGGCTAAATCTAACCACTGCAGTACCTTTAAGTGGTTGATTTGACTCATCAAAATCCACCAATGTGTGGGTAATTTTTTTTCATTTATGTGAATAATTCTTTTTGATCTTTTGGGAATAGAGATTTAGATCGTACTTTAAAATCATATCTCAACTGGTCTCGATAATAATCTGACCTGATGTCAACAAATAAAATAAAAAAAAAAAAAGGTATGAAGGTTGAATGTGAAAGATTTTTAGATTTTTATAATATTAGTCGTATATCACATTCACAATAACAATGAGATATAATCATAACCCAATATATTATGTAAACGACCTTCTGCTAATGCAATCGCCTAAGTATCTCCCCTACTTTATATAAGGTTGGGGGTTCGATCTCTCTTAATGAATGTTAACAAGCATCAGTAAAGGTTCCCCCCTCTCATGCTTATTTAGGGGTGGCAATCCGGGTTGACGGGTCGAGTTGGACACGACCCTGAATACGACTCGATAATTTTTTACACGACATGATAAGGAAACGAATTGAACCCCCTCAACCCGAACACGGCACGATTACTAATGGGTCGACACGAAAACGATCCGGTTAACCCGTTTCTTTACAGGTCGTTGAACGACCCGTTTAACTGACACGTTAGTAACCCGTTTAATGACTCGTTTAACCAACACGAATAATAACTCGTTTAATTGACCCGTTTATAACTCATTTAATAATAGTTAATACATTTAAATTTTAATATAGATATAATAAAAAATAAAATTAAAATAAATATACATAAGACCTAAAAAATACAATCATCCACAAATACAATTTAAACCATAAAAATATAAATATTTACAAAGATGATTATAAAAATATCTTTGCAAATATAGTCCTTCATATTAAAAAAAAAAAAAAAACAACATAAAAAAAATTTAATGTAGTCTTTTATAATAGAAAAACAACATCAAATGTTGATTACATCCGCCAAACTAAACTTATCAAAAGACAATAATTAAAAGTTAACTAATTAGGAAATTATACATTTATACATGAAAAAAATAGTTTAACAAATATTTTATCAAAACCAATAAAATTTTACCACTACATGACAATTTGTGATGAGATAAAGTGTAGAGATGAAGTTTGGAGACTTGCGTTTAGGTTAGGGTTTGAACTTTGAAGGGTATATATATATACCACTAAAATTACATGACTACCCCTCTAAAATAAAATTATTATTTTATCTTTATTTAACAGGTCAACCCGTAACCCGTTAAATAGAACCCGAATCCGACACGATAATTAAACGGGTTAGACGAGTTGACCCATTTATTTATCCAACTCGTTAATGGTCAACTCTAACCCGTAATAATCGTGTCGGTTTCATATCGACCCGTTGTATTGGGTTTCAAATTGTCAACCCTACTTATGATAGTCATGTTACCGTAGCATAGTCTCGATAGACTCCGTATTTTATTTGTATTTTATTTGACTCTCAAAGTGTCAACTTCAAAAATATAATAATCATAAAATAAGATAACACGTCATATGGACTCGGGGGCGTACTTGATCAGAGCCATTGGATTAGTGTAACGATGGAAGGATCAGGGTCAACAGTGGGCCATTGCTGCATCACAGCTGTTAGATTCAAGAGCAGCGTAAGTTTTGCAACCAAACATGATTGGCATGAGATTCTACCTCTCTCTATCCCTCTTCATCTTCGTCGTCTTCAATTGATGATAGACATTCGAAACACTCATTTTGTCTCTCTCAATCTCCTGATCAGATCTCCTGATCAGATCGCATAACACAAAGGAGATTGACAAATCAATGGCCAATCAGCTCTCAAGCTTACCACTGACTCTCCATTTCGATCCTCACGCTCAGGTCTCTTCACTTTCCTTTCTTTGATTCCTGTTATCCATTTTTTCCGTTCTTTTCTCTTTTTGGTCGTAATCGTTCAATTTTGTCCTGCAATTTTATTGTTGGAAGGCGATCAATGCGACGCCACCATCTTTTTATCTCAAAACTAGGGTTTCGTGATTTGAGGTTTTTCAGTTTGTCCCCAAGATGAGGTTTTTACGTCTGTTCTTTTAATCTTGTCATCAATTTTGGGTTTTTTTTATTTGGGGTTGTTGGATTAGTGATAAATGGAGTGTTTTCTTGATTTGGGCTTGGTCAATTGGTGATTAAGTTGAGAGTTTTATCTGGATAAGTAATAATTCTGAGAGAGTGAGGGTTTGGGGGTTTTGTTGATGTGGATGTGTTGGATTTTGTGAGAAAAGTGGTATTTTTGTTTTGGTTTGTTGAGATTGAGATGGGAGACGAGACATCTGATACGATGAACCTTGATTTGAATCTGGGTCCTGGTCCTGAGGCACGACCAGGATCAATACCAAGTGAGGGGATGAATCTGGATGATTTGACTGATGACCCCATTGATAGAATTAGGGAAGCCGTGAGGCTGAGGTCGCGACGGTGGAGATGGAGGCAAATCACACCAGAAACAAGGAACATTCCGATGGAATTGAATCAATTGATGGCCAATCCTGCTAATGGGAGTACATTACAGGCAGGTGAGGGTAGTGTTGCTGCTGAGGAAAGAACCAACGAGGCACCCAAAACATGCGAAAATAACAATGGTTTTCTAGAAGAGGAGGTATCAGAGAAAAAGGATGATGTTGAGAAGGGTGTTGGGAATGATGGGAGCTTTTTCGATTGTAATATCTGTTTAGATTTGGCTAGGGACCCTGTCCTGACTTGTTGTGGTCACTTGTTCTGTTGGCCCTGCCTTTACCGGTGGTTGCATGTGCATTCAGATGCAAAGGAATGTCCAGTGTGCAAAGGCGAAGTGACGCTTAAGAATGTTACCCCAATATATGGTCGTGGTAATGGTACACGTGGGCTGGAAGAGGACTCAAGCCTTGAGATTCCTCGTAGGCCCAGTGCACAGCGGGTAGAGAGTTGGAGGCAGACTGTTCAGAGGAATGCTTACAGTTTCCCTGTAGAGGAGATGATTCGTCGACTTGGAAGTAGATTTGATTTGGCCCGAGATTTGACTCCACCACGGGATGGGAACAGTGCCCGCGACACAGCAGAGAGAACTGATTATTTGCTAAATAGAGTTTTGACATCTCGAGGAATGCGTGAGCAACATCCAGTTTCAGCACCCCCAGACGATATAGACTCGATACAAAGTGACACAAATGGCTCTGAGGGGGATGCCCGTCGACTCCATTCTCTGTTACTGCGTAGGCAATTGCAATCACAACACAGAACTACTCTTTCAACTGCATTGAGTTCAGCCGAAAGGTTAGTTGAGGCATATTTCCGAAGCCATCCTATAGCAAGAAATCAAGAGCAGCCTTCACCTCCAGTTGATGATACAGATTCCGTCTCAAGCATCGCTGCTGTTATAAACTCTGAGAGTCAAATGGACACTGCTGTGGAAATTGATTCTATGGTGTCCCTTTCAACTTCATCTTCCCGGAGAAGAAGTGATAGTTCTAGGGTTTCAGATGTGGACAGTGGGGATTCTCGTGCTCCTAGAAGGAGACGGTTGAACTAAGGAGTATCTAGTTTTTCTCTTTATCCTGGAATCACTCTAGAGTATTACGTTTCATCACCTATGTAAGTGCTATGGCCTACGTGCATTTCATTGCTTTCATTCTGTTAGGTATACACCTTTTCCTGTGACTATTGAATATTGTCAGGCGATCATAAAATTTCAAAGCTTTGTTGCTTTGTCTTTGTGGTTTGAATTATTATTTTCCTTTATAAAGGGTCTGTGCTTTCAAGTTGTATGGCAAATCAAACTTGAACTGGAGCAGGATGCCCAATTATTACTTACCTCTGTACATATCATCGCAAGCTATATAATTTGACTGTAATTGCCTATATCCGTTTCTTTCTTTTGTCCATGTTATATGAATCATTTTCATTTGATGTTATTGTGTCAATAGCTTATTCTCTTTTAATTTCCTTTGTTGATTTCTTTTGAAACATAAAGGTTTGTTAGTTATTGATTTGTTTGATTCCTCACACAATTGTAATGTAATTATTTTGGTTTTGTGTTTAAGTTATAAAGCAAAAAAATTCTGTTACTTGAGAATTACGAAGTCATTGCCTGTCAGCTAGCTACAAGCCCCATTGTTTTTGTTTTGGGTGTGCATTTGTTGTACAGTATGCTTCTCTCCTAGTTACAGATTCAGTCACTTGTTCAGCTTGAAGCAATTGAAGTGTGTTTGGTTGGGCTGATAGAATTTTCTTATAATGTTCATTAGTCATCCAAAATGAAATGAAACAATTATCTATTTTCTGTTAGCCTTGCTATATCATACAGTTTGATAATTCTTGTAGAAGTTATTTGGTTGTTGATTTCGTACCTCGTCAACCAGTTATCTATGTTTTGAAGACTTAAAATTAATGAACTTCTACATTTCCTAATAATATGTAAGAATTTGTAAACTCTTCAATATTTTTGTTCTGCATGATTATTCAAGTCATACAGTTAGTAGTATATTCTTTGACGCTGACATGAAAGTGGTAAGAATTAATTGTTTAAACTGAGACAGAAAAGGAAAAGAAGTAATTTCTCTTACTATTAACTGGGCATCTGAAGCTCTGTGGGCACTTTGTTGTGCTCACCTGGTGTTGAATTGAAGAATGATTTGCCAAACAACATATTTTTTTATATTATTGATGATTAGAAATGGTCATTAATCTTAATATTGTACGTGAACTTCAATTGTTAGATTTGAGATCATGAACATGTAGCAACGTTAGACAATGAGATTAATTATTAATACTGTGCATTTGAAAGTGTTTTTGTATGATAGAAAGCATTGTTAAGAAGTTGATAGCCTGTGTCCATTATATAGGATCTGAATAGGATATAAAGATGGTAACTCGCGTAGTGGTAAATAACACTGCCCGCCCACTTCCTCACTTAGAGATTGTGGGTTCTACACTCGCTTCCTTCCGCTAATTATGGGTTTCCTTCCCTCCATACATGTGGGTTGCTCCCCAGCTCAATGTGGGTTACCCTCTCCTATCTTGGAAGCTGTTTCCTGGGTCACATTCTAGAATCATATCTTTATTGATTCCGGTTGTCTTATGAGTTAAGCACCAGTTATCACGAAAAAAAAAAGTATATGTGAGGGAAACAGTTGTACCTTCTCTTCCTTGTTTTTCTTGTTATTTTCTCTCTCTCCTGGATTACTCCAAAGTCAACAGATACTAAAGAACCAAGGTGGTTTCGAAACACAAAATGAGGGCAAGAGAGGACCGAGACGACCAAGTTCAAATAGCCTTTTGTTGAATACTAGCAATACTAAAAAGACTGTAAACCAGTAGCATGGTTGGACGGATAGTCTATTCCATTTCAAATTAGGGGATGGTAGAGAAAGATGGAAATTATAGTATAAAAACTATTCCAATTGGAAGATTGGTCCCTCGAAGAATCAGAAAATAATATAACCTTTGTTACCTTGCTTTAATTATCTTATTGTAACATTTTTGGTATTAGAATTGCCATGGAGGAGCAACTTGAGCAAAGTGTCAGGGTCTTAAGAAAACTTAAGAGTTTCTTGCTATTGATAGTTAGAAAGAGCTAATTTGCAGTGACTGAGATGGTTGGCAAACTCTTATTTTTTTTCTTTTTTGGCAAACTTAGAATGCAGAATTTAGGCCAATCCAGTCATGACATGGGGGTAGAAATCAACTTCACAATCTCTAACGTTTACCAGGTGTTACTAGAACCAGCAGCCAAAATAGGATGGCAGAAAAGACCAAACTAGTTGGCTTTGTTGATTGGAGCAGTGCTGTGATGTAGCATTGTCCATTGATGCGCAAATTTCATTCTAGGCATGTGGCAAATCAATTTCTAGATTATTTGGTGAAGTAACTAAATAATGACAGTCAGGAACTATAATAGAGTCACCAGGCTATGTTCAAGGAGTTTAAATTGTAAACAAAAGCTGGACATCTTCCAGAATGTAGACAAGTGAGTTATTTCATTAACAGATTAAAAGATTCCATCAGGATTCAGGACCAGATGTGTGCAAGGTGCTAGTTTTCATCATTTTGTTATCTTCATGTTCCACACTTCCACTAATGTTCTGAGCAGCTGTCTAATTTATTGATTAGGTTTCAAACGTCTATTTCTCAAATTTTCACTACAAAAGCAAGCCCTATTCATCTTCAATGCTCTCTTAAAAACTCATATTCATTGCCATCAAGTTATCAAAACTCCCATCCAGCTACAATTACACCTAAACTCTAGAGTGTTTGTGTGATTTGCCCTTATATTTATGACTCATTTAATGGACTTGGATGAATTTATTAAAAAGGGTGCATAAACAGTTCTAGAGGGGTGCAAATATCGACACTCCAAAAATTATGTGAATTATAATTGAGTGTCATCCGAAAATTGGAACCATGCTTTTTGAGGAACATAAACAACATAAGGATAAATAAAAAGGTGGGACAGGATTATCTAAGAACCCAACACCAGCACAGATTCAGGAATACTTTAATACTAATATATACAACAAAATAATGAAGCTCCATCCAAGCAAATATCTCATTCTTGCAAAGCTATTACTCAATTTTCTCATCCCATCAACTATAATTTTTCTTTATTTGATATAATCTATATGATGAAAACTATTCGAACCTAAAACATTAATAAGCTTCTTTCCTGAACACATTAAATCCAATATTTCCCGGAACTGAATACAGTTCTTTAAACTCACACTCGATATGCATTTAGAAGGTCGTCCTTATGGTAGGATTGAATTGGATGGCGAATACAATTTTGAGGCAGCTGTTTGGAGTGGCAATTTTGATACTCTGATTCCGTTTACATCATCGATTTTGGATTCTCTTTTATGCTAGCCTTTTTTTCGATTAATGATTTTGTTCATAATGGATCCGCCACAGCACTAAACTTTAGTTTAATTAAATGTGGTTACTTGATATTGTTTTTTCTCTTTTGACTTTGGATTTTATAATAATCCATGTCTATATATAATCTATTTTTGGTTTTTTCTCTCTTTGCTAGGGTTGTAATATACAGAACACAACATACATGGCATACAATAGCTACATCATCCCAAAAAGTGTGTGTATATATATATATCACACTGTATTCATAAATAAAATATATAACATTTTTTATTTATAACTAAAATGCATATAAATTATATTTACAAATTTTATTCATAACTGAATAGCAAATAAAATATATCACACAGTTTATTTTGGATATAAATAGCTAAAAGATACCTTCTACTTATCCTAAACACTATCCAACAAGTCCACCAACAAAAGGCACGGCTAATGCTAGAAGCCACTCGCTGCCCTTGATAAATTGATCAACTTTGAAATGTTTGACTTCATTAGGAATTTTTAGGATGTGATATCCAGGCCAGTGCTACCATGAGTAGATGCTTCTGGTCCACGATTATTGTATTCGGCATAATACAGTGAAACTAGATCAAACTTTTTATCAAATTTCATCCATCCTTCACCATCAATAAATCGATCTAAATAAGACTCCATTATAATTGTCCGTGAAAATTCCTTCCATGGCCTTCCAAGGTAGGTTTTGACATCAAAGACTCTTTTCAAGTTCAGGTGTTGGAATGATAGTGCGATTGTGGATCACAATACCAGTATCATCTTGATCGAATGTTCTTCCTTGGGCAGTAATCACATTTCCTTGTCCTTTACTCGGGAGTCTAGCATGAAGAATTGAATTTTGAAGTACTACTGCTGCATCACCAAAAATAAAGTCAATAGTACCGTATACATGACACCCATAGAAAACTGACTTTTGCCCTGATCCACATATGAAGTATCCTGATACCCCTTGATGGAGCATCTATGGCATGCCATGTAATTGCTTGCAAATCTCAGTGCCACAGCCTGTCCTCCTTTTGGATCTGTAGAGTTGATAATATTAATATCTCTTGCTAAAAAGTAATCAGAGTTCACGTCTGTAAAAATATTAGCAGAAATTACAAAAATAAAAAATAAAATGAAGATAAAATTTTGGTGCCTAGGATATTTAATTTAATCAAATAAAAAAATACGCAAAATATTATTATATGTATCAAAATTGCATTAATTTGATTAAAAGCTCCAAATCCACATAGTAAGTGTTTTACAATGGAGTTGACAAGTATAATAAAAAAATAAATTGTGTATACTAGTATATGAGGATATAAATAAAGCTATAAAAGTTCTAAGAAAAATATATGTAATTATATAATAAATCTCACTCATAATTGCAGAGGCTTGAGTGTCAAATCCTAAACTATTGCTCTTGTTGAAAGTTATAATTGTTTTGCCTATTTCATCGCCAAATATGACAATGTTTCTTTTCTCATTGATAATGTCAATGGACTCCTTACACACACCTTGTTTTATATATATATACATGTAATAAAATGTATCACTATTATTGGGAATAGTTTTCACAGCCTCTCCTACAGAATAAAAATCACTCTTTTCATTGAGTGATACAGTTGCATTGGGATTTTGAAAATAAACTAACTGAATACACAATGATAAAGCAACAAATACAAGAAGAAGAAGAGATGAGTTCGCCATGACTAGTTGCAGAAAATCCGATGAATAATATTATAGTGGTGTGAATATTGAGCTTTTGAGTGGCCCTATATATAAATAAGTGACAGTTTGCATGCAATGCATGTGGATTACTTGAACATGGATTAATATTCATGCGATTATTCTTTGATAATAAAGAAAGCAAAAGATTATGTATATGATCCACTATATATAATAAATTTTTATTTTTTTAATATTTTGATATATATATCAGAACATAAAAAATAAAAAAATTATTAAATATAGTGGATCATATACATAATCTCTTACTTTCATTTATTATCAAAGATTGAATAAATGCAAGAATATTAATTTGTGATAACTCTTCTATATATAATACATCATTGGATTTATAACTAGTCGATTATGTCAACTTTCAGATTAAATAAAAATTTATTCAATATAGTGGATCATATACATAATCTCTCACTTTCATTTATTAGCAAAGATTGGATAAATGCAAGAATATCAATCCATGATAACTCCTCTATGTATAATACATCGTTAGATTTATAACTAGTAGATTATGTCAACTTCCAAATTAAATTGTTATTCCATCATTTATTGTCTTAAATTTTATTAATAAAAAATATATAATATGATATAATATTCATATTTCTTAAAAAAGAAAACAAAAAAGGAAGTTTACTCTAAAAATAGCAATTACTATCAACATTCCCTTCTGTTTTCAATATTATCCAATTGAGTTTTATAGTGAATAAAATTATAATTATATGATAATGTGATACTTATAGGATGGAGATTTATGCCTTATTACAGGCCTTTGCTTGATTTTATAGTCTCATTAAGGAGATAAATTTTTAATTTCTTTTTTTTTACTATATTTTATGATATGATGACACGTTATTGAGTAAATAAAGATTTAACATAATTTTTCGTTACATTTTATTAGATTGTATCACCTAATTTAGTTAGTCAATTTATTCACAAATTAAAGTTTATTTAGGAAATTAAGTAGATTCTGTATCTTTTTTAAGTGTTTATCTTATGTATTTCTTATTTAATTACATGTATGAATTAAATAATGATTTTTGTTGCAATGTGAAGAATGTCAAATATTTTATTAGAATCAAAGCAAGGACTTACAATCTTATCACAATATACAGATTAGAAATACTATCTATGTGATGACTAGTAGAATGGATAAATTTATTTGTTTGGATAGTGTAAAATAAACACATCAATTGGTTGATTAGCGATGAATCATATATAAGCACATTTTTGGTTTCTGTGGTCCAATTAGAGCTGGGCAATGCTCTCCCACTGCCCTGATAGCGGTGCTGTGGGCCACAAAGGCCGTCGCTCACTTGGATGGCAATAAATTGGGCCGTCTTAGTCGAGCATGCCCATATTATATGTCCATGGAGAAACAGCAAAATGGAGAAAAAGCAATAGAAATGGTAACAATATTTTTCACTTGGGTTAGACTAAAACAAATTAAAATTTTAATTTAAAAAATTGATATCAACATTCATCTATTCATCTCCAGTCAATGTAAGGATTGATAAGTACCTTGAATTCATTCATTTTTTTCATCATGAAATTGAGTAAAAATAAATATGTGGCTGTTGAAGTCACTTTTTTTAAATACATAATATATATTGTTTTAGCTTGACCCTTTTAATTTATGTTTTTTTAAAAAAAAAACTTTTAGTCACTTAATCATTTTATGTGCTAAAGAATTAGATCTCTAGAATCAAATGTTTTGTCCCCAACTTTGGACAATGTTTCCAAGTAGAATATGCTAAAATATAAGATATCCAAAGTGAGTTTCATAGATTGAGAAAATGCACTCTTGAATCAATATCATTTTATACAAAAATGGATGATGTATACAAAGTATTGTCAAGAAAACATGAAATAAATAAACACCTCATGCCCCAAGTATACAGCTACAACATCCAAAATAGGTAGGTATAATATAATATATTCATATATTAATAATATTATAATAATATATATAAATATACTTGTCTCCCACCATTCAGTGTGGGTTGACCCCCCACTTTCATGTGGGTTGCCCCCCCACCTTCGTGTGGGTCTCTCTCCCACTTCTGTGTGGGCGGATCCCTCCCAATTGGGAGTCGTTCTCCGGGCTGCACCATTAGTGATCTATCTCGGTTGGTCCCAGTTGTTCCCTGAATCAGTCCCAGATACAATTCTTGTACTCAAAAAAAAAAAAAGTATACAGCTACAAAGCATATAGTAATTCTACTTCAAATGTAACATACCTAGTTGATATATATGAGTTCATCTGTGCTATGATTTTGTGTACATAGACTATTTGATGCATGAGGCCTGTCTCATTCAGTTTGCTTCCACTACGCAACTGTGTCACTCTTGAAAATATTTTGCAGGTGACTTAAGCTATTTCTGGTGAATTTTTCCCTTCTCTCTTCACAGTTCAATAACCATCAACTCTAAATGTTAGTTTACACATGATATATGATATATAGGAAATCACTTCTAGATCAAATGAAGGTTACAGACCTAGGGTATAGTAGGGATAATGGACACTTAAAGGCAATAAGAATCACCGTATACTTTCTATAACTGTATATAGGTACCTTTAGGAAGTACAGGCTATAAAATATTTTTAAAAATATACTAACTTACATAAAATAAAATAGTTTTTTTTTTTTTTTTGAAGAAGAAGAAGAAGAAGAAATAAAGTAAAATAGTTTTGAATGACATTTATTTACAAATAGATAATGCAAAAGAATTAAAATATATATTATTTTCCATATTAAATGGGCCAGGGCCATAATTATAAATAATAATTTTTGAACAATCTTTAATGTGGTGTATTAAGAAACATGGTGCATATACAATTTTATAAAGTGCAAATATCATTACTCAAAGACAAAAATTAGAGTGTCAATATTTACACCTCTTTAAAACTGGTTATGCGCCAACTCTTTAAAACTGGGTATACGCCAACTCATTTCATTAAACGACTCATAATTATAAAGGCAAATAGCACAAACACCCTCGAGTTTAGGTGGAATTGTAGTTTGGTGAATTTTAATCATAATTGTAGAAACATTCTCTACCATCAACTAACTTCTATAAACTCAAACTGTTGACCATCATTTCAATATAAAATGATTACAATACTCTTATCTATTATTTTATATTTTATGTATTATTTAAAAATAATAAATTATATTAAAAAAATTGATTTGATGATGAGTGACATCAACTCAGATTTCCTCCATCAAAGGAGCAAATTTAATCCATCGCTAATTGATATCTCCATCAGTATTTTTTTTTAATTTTTTTTTGTTTTTTAAATGTTTATAATTTATTAAAAAAATTATTAATTGATTAATTACTTTTTGTTTTTCAAAAAAAAATGTTTTTAGTTTATTGAAAAAATTATTATTATTTGATTAGATTACTTTCTTTCACTCCAAAGGACATTTTTACTCTTATTTTATGTATTATTTAAACATAATAATTTATATTAAAAATAATAAATTTATAAAAAAAAATGATTTTATGATGAATAATGATCAGCTCAAATTTGCTCTATCAGAAGAGCAAATTTAATCCATTGTCGACAAATATCCCCACCAACGATGTTTTTCTTTTTCATTTTCCTTTTTTTTTAGTAACTTCCTTTTTTGTTCTTGAAAAATTGTTTTTATTATCAATTGATTAATTATTTTTTTAATTCCAAAAGGCATTTTTACCCCTAATGAGGGTATTGTAGTAATTTTATATTGCACTAGTGGTCAGCGGTTTTGAGTTTATGAAGGTCAATTGACACTTGATAGTAGACGACGATGTGCAATTATAATCAAAACTTCCATCTAGCTATAATTACACCTAAACTCAAGGGTCTTTGTGCGATTTACCATTATAATTATGATTCATTGAATGAAATTAGGTGAACTTATTAAGGGCTGCGCAAACAGTTTTGGAGCGGTGTAAATACTGACACTCAACAATAAATTTAAATGAATCCAAGCATTCTTAGGACTTGGATTGAATGAATTGCTTCAGTTTGGGCTAGAGCAGACTTGGACAGAGCCTAAACCGTAACCAACCAAACCCATGCCACTGCCATATTTAAGTTATTTGCAGTTGTATAAAATGTTAGTAAGATACCGAGATGATTGGTTGAATTGAAGATGATGATGATGATGATGATGATGCTGAATTGATGATGATGAAGACACAACACACAAGTCTCAAAGGGAAATTGGATGTAATGATTGGTGGACATGAAGGCCATGATTGAGCACACGAGAGAGTATGTTTCAAGCCACTATGAGTCTATAACTCTTTTCGTTTTTTCTTTTCCTTTCTAGATTTTAAATTTTTCTGCTGTGTCATGACTCATGACTACCGTCCATTATTCAACGGTCAACAATTCTCATTATTTCCATGCCCGACAATTTCTCCACCTTTATTACTGTTTTTTTCAGTATTTAAAATATACATATGACAATGTTTACTTCTCCCAAAATGCCACAGATTGTGCCTCGATGCTTCTCTATCAGAAGTCAATATTCATTATACTTATTATTGTCACTCACCACCTTTTGAGGCCTCCTAATTACTTTAATTTAACCATTACAAAGAAATTTGCATTGATTGAACCCATTGGCGCATTTATAACCATAAGGTTAAACTTATTAATTAAAGGTAAGATTGTTTCCTCCAAGTCCACTCAATGATGCGTTAAACCAACAAAAAGACAGGCTTTATTCTATTTTATTTTTTTCCGATGAAAACTATAGATAAGATGGATAGCCAAATGGGAATGCATTGAGAAATGGGTGAATAGTCATATATTAAAATTATACTTCAAAAGAATAAAATATTAAAAAAAATAGTTGAGGTATCTACCGTTTTAATGGATAAATTTATATACTACCTAAGATCTATGCATACTTGATTAGTAAATGTTCTTTTTTTTTTTTTTTATGTGATTGGCACATAAGTGCGCCTTTAATATTAAGAGTAGCGTGTTATAAAATGGTGGAATTGGGTAAAAGTTTATTTTTATCGTTTTCAAGAAAGTATTATCTTTTCTATGCTTAAAGAAAAGGATCAGAAGAAATTGAGGTACTGTGACAATACAAATTCAGCATGAAATGTGGCTCAAAACCATAGATGCATGACACAATAGTGCATTAACTTTAAAGAACCATATAGGAAAGATTGTTCTGACTAAGAAGGTCACCTTTAATTTGTTAATATTCCATAATCGAACCATTCAAAGTACCTTTACAAAAGAAACGAAAAGCCACTCACGAAAAAAGATTTTTGCAATTAGTCAAACCTCTCTAACTTTGAAGTTTCACTACAAGACAATACAATGCAAATTGGCCTTATATCCTTTCTTCCTTCATTTTGAAATAGAAACGAAGAAAAGTGATGGAATACTATTGTGATTTAATTAAATCATTCCTTTAAAAGTCACACTACAATACTTTAGCATTAACGAATAAAAATTACGTTAAAATTATAAATTTTAACCATATAAATAAAATTTTTTGTAATATAATCGAATCTATAAATATTCTAAAAGTTTAAAATTATCGATATTATCAGTACAGTATCAATTCTCATCTTTTGGTCATCTCATCAGGTGCAATTATTTAAAAGCTAATACAATGAGTAGTAGTAGGTTCATTCTAAGTAGAATAGAATAATTTAAGGGCTTGTGTCCCACGTTTTGGCAGCAAAAGACAGCATCCCAGGACGAGTAATGGGACGTGAGTGATGATTAAAAAGTTGATTATGAAAAAATCGAAAGAAAGCATAGGATGAGAAAATGCTTAATGATGATGTTGGAGGAGGGAACATTATCCTACCATTCCAGGGTTGCATGCCGAGGTGTCTTTTCCTTGCTCTACTTGTCTTGGAAATCATAAAAAATTAAATAAATTATAAAAGTCACAATGATTAACTTATTCAACTAATTAATTGCCTTTTAACCTAGGTTTACACATGCTTCTACCGATTTAATCAGATGACATGATCACGCTCTCCTTATGATTAATCTATTATTTTAATAATTAAACGACAATATAATTATATATAAATGAAAGTTTATAAAATTACTTTACGAATGAGATGATCAATCTCCATTATTAGTGTATTTAAATATTAAAAAAAAAAAGTCATTAACTTACATATCACACATAATCTATATACATTTAGTCTGTAAAATTTTATCTTTATTTTAATTATCAATCTCAATTATTGATATAAACTTGTTTTTGTGTTACACAAATTAAGAGGACCTCTTAATTAAAAGTGTTCTTATGTAACAGTATCTGTCAAATATTGTTTTCAAGAATGTATTTCAATTGCTTTTCTGTTAAAAGTCCTTTTTCATAATTAACAAGTGTTTTTAAAAAAAAATAATAATAAATTGTCTATTATCATTTTTATTTGTTTTGTAATCAAACATTACAGAATAAATATGGGAATATTTTTATTATTGAAAACAGTTTATGAAGGCCAAAATTAGTATTCAAATAACTATTATATATACTTACAAGGGTCTAATTTAGAATTCCTGTTAATCATTTACTATGAGTCTATGACCATGAGGCCTAAGAGTGATTCATGATTTAATTTGACCTGGGCAAGATTTATAATTATGGGCAACTAATTAACTAGTTCAATAATTTGAACAGCAGTGCGTTTTAAACATGATTTCTATTATGGCCTTCATAAGCTGGTTATAATGAAAAACCCTAGGCAAGAAATCATTATGTTGTCTACCTATCAGCATTAGCAAGTAATATAATCACCAACATTAACATTTTTCATCATTGATGTCACTTCCAATTAAATACCTTCATGCCCATTACACTCATATCATTGATATATATATGTTCATATTCATATTCAGCTTGGTGTCACTTTCTTTACTTTCTAATATTTATATACAGTTAAAACGAAAATATATCCCGCATATAAACAAAGGCTAGCTCTCTAAAATCCGCAAGTGACTGAAATTATATCATAATATCTTTTACATAGTCAAATATTATGACCTATTTGATACAATATCAATATCATTGTCTTCAATTTTTTTTGTTCTTCCAAATCTTTAGCTACTAGTGCTTCACCTAGAGTTTGAACTGTAAAGTATTAGGAGCTTAATGTTAGTATCTACAGCACAAGATTTACGTAATAATACACCTGTTCACATGTTATGCAAAACAAATTATGGACAAATACAACTTGGCCAATAATCGAAAGATAAGAAAGTAGAGTACTAAATCTGTAATTAAATGGAAGAGGAGTAGCAGTAACACTTGAACAGTAACAAAGTAAAAAAATAAGTTATGTTTTTGTTGTTTGAATCAAAGAGAGGGAATTAATAAATGAACGGAAAAGGAAGGTGGCAGTGGTAGGTAAAATAGAGTGAGAGAGATTGGCATAAAAAGGAACGAGAAAAATAAGACAGAAGAGCACACATGCAATAACAAATAACAGGGCTGGGGATACAAAGCAGTTTGTCTCAGAGAAAGTCATCATTACTAAAATTGACTGTCATTCATAGATATACATCAACTGCATTGGGAACTGCCCTTTCACAGCCACAGCCATAGCTGTTTTTTCTGACCAAGTTTCATTAGTGGCTGTCTACGTACTGCCATCCCATCACTCAGCCACTAGGTCTGCTGCATGCTCTCTCTTCTCCGCTTATGTTCGGTTTACGGACCCAAATCTCTTTTACTGCTCCTTTTACTGCTTCTTCGCACTCCCGTTTACCTTACCCCTTATCACTTTAGGCCCTTTTTTTTGTTTTTTAAATAACTTCAGGCCGTTTTATTTCAACGGACAATTAAAAAAAAAAAAAATCACCGGTAATTTTCCTAAATATCTATTTTTTTAATTATAATTTAATTTTTATCCAAAATACTCTCTACCATTAAATTTCCAACTAAAATATTAGTGTGACATCAAAATACCGAATTTACTTTTACATTAAATAATATAAAATTAAAAAATAAAAATTTTAAAGTAAAAAATGGATTTAAATCTCTATTATCCATCTTATATGAACGATGAATATTAATTTAAAAAATAAAAATTAATTATTTTCTTTTTTTTTAAGAAACAAATTTTTAAAAAAATAAAAATGGATGGATATCCAATATCCATCTCAAAATAAATAGTGAAAACTAAAAGATTAATAAAAACCCAAAAAAAAAAAAAAAAAGAGCAAACCTCATCTTCAATCTCTCCTCTCTCACATTCAACCAAAACAATATTAAGGTTTTTTTTTTCGTCATCATCAATCTAATCTCAAAATCATAATAAATCTGATCTCAAAATCATCATCATCAATCAATAAAAACCTATGTTTCAAATGCAAAAATAACTCAAAATAAAACCCCATCTAACGTAAAAAAAATATCAAACTCAACCCATTTTACCATCCAAAATCATCAATAATCCTTCTGGATTTCCAAATGGGAACCCAGAAGTGGGTTTCTAGATGGAAACCTATGAAACCCTAAACTTAACATTACGTTTTATACCAGACATTTGAACCTGCTATACCGTCATCGTCGTAAAGATCTTTTACCACTACTATCACTGACCGGAGATGGAGATAGAAAAGAGGGCGCAAGAGAGAGAGATAGGTGAGAGAAAATATCTTAATTTTTATATTTTTATATTTAATATTATTTATTTTGATTTTTTATATTTTAATTAATTTTCATTCACATTTCCTTTTTTTCTTTAGAGTCAAACGGTCAATATTTTTAATATAACGGAATCAATGATAACCAATGTATTGTTGTCTTTTCACTTACCTCTAAAAGATATTTTAAATACTTATATATTATTATCTTTTCACTTACCTCTAAAAGATATTTTAAATACTTATTTTAGTGTTAGAGAGGTTTTAGATAAATTTTAAATTAGATGCAATAAAATGGAGATTCAAGCAAACTACGGTCCAGGTTTTTGGAATTTTCCCTAATGTCAACATATCCAACTCACATTAATATTTTGCACTTAACTCTTCATTTGTGTAATTATTTTAGATTTTAATTATGATATATGGCATAATTAATTTGAAAATGTTAAGCAAAGAATTTCTTCGAAGTAGTAAAAGAAAGAGGAAGGCAACGCATCCAATCAGGTGACAATTATTTGGACCAATACCCCCAGCAATAATAATAATAATAATATAGGTTCAAAACACAAACCCTAATACGATCCGACGTACAAATGATTGCTGCTGCATAAATTGTCTCCTTCGCAGACTGCATTGTGTCCCCATCACTTGGGACCCCCCACCCCCCATTTCCACAATCATCATCATTGTATCTCCTCGCCATTCTTTTCCATCTTCTTCTTCTTCCTTTTAATTCTGCTTTTCTTGCCACATATATTGGACATATAATTCTCTTCTCTCTTCTACATTTATTGTTTATTTATTAAATATCACGTCATTCCTCTGATCTGCTCATCATTACTCACACACGCATTAGTCACGGACTCCCCCTCCACCTCCTTTTAACATACCTTCATGTAATGTATGAATCTGTATATAATGCTCCACCACACCCACTGCAATCGTACCATTACGTATTCAATTTCCCAGCGCGCGCAATTGCTACTTCTGCTTATATCCAAAACATGTGGACTGGATCTTCAAGGAAAAAATATATATATACAATAACATTTGGATTGTACCTTCAAGTGAAGTGGTGAAATGACACCTTCTCTCATGTTCACTGCTTTTCTTGAACAATCGATCGCATTCAAACTATAAATCCCACATAGATTTGTGGATAAATTTTCACCTCATGTGAGTTATTCTTTCTATTTTTAAGAGTTTATTTTTAAATAATATCTTAGAGTTTTAAATTAGAAAAACCCGATAATAGTACTTATAATATATTAAAAAAAAACATTTGAACTGGATCTTACACCTCAACACTTCATTACATCCGATTTAATTATATCCTTTATTTAATATATTATGATTTAATTGAATTAAATTAAATTAAATTATATTTTTAAATAAAGTAAAAGCAATTTAATTTATTTTTAGAAGTTAACAATATTTTCCAACAATAATGAAATTAATGTAATAATGTTTTAAGTTATGGTTCTATATTACAATGTTAAAAAGCAAAAATAAAATTAATCTAATTTAAAATAAAAGAGAGAGAGAGAGAATGCCTGTTTGTGGCTTAAAAAGAAAAATAATATGAATCTTGTTTGCAACCTATTTACTGTTCACGGTAAAACCATCTTCTATGTGGTTTCCACAACCTCGGTTTGCAGCATTAAAAGCTAATGTACAGTCAAAGTTGTATGCACTTGTAGCCGAACACATAGAGACAAAAGAAAAAGCAGCCTATGTTATGTCCACTGAAGCCTTAAAACCAGTGTTTCAAACACAGCCTTCTGTACCAGGGTTGGTCAGGATCCAACAGCATTTATTGTATCAAAATTTTTGACTTGTAGTTAAAAAAACAAAAAACGAAAAATGAAAAAGTGTTAATATGTGCGGTTTATAAACGCTCAATTGATTCATAAAATTTGAAATTACGTAGTTGTAAATTAGAATAAACATTTCCTACAAGAAGGATTACCTCTTGGTTTACAATTTAATTAACTAGTAAGGTAAGGTAGGTCAAATTAAATATGACTCTTATCTATCAATTGTTAATGTCTTAAGTAATTGTGAATTACTTATAAATAATAAGCCGATATTTTTATAAATAGTATGAGATGTTTTATAGATCCACAAGTAAATAAACGTGAAATAGCATACAGCACATAGAGTACGTAAAAGAGCACGCAAAATATATCTTGTTGCTTCCTTTGGCAGGTCTCTTTGGATCCCAAGTGAAGGACTACTTGCACCGTGAAACTTTTCTATATAATTATTATCCGACTGGTGATTCAATCTCAAAGTTCCAAAATGTTTTTACAAATTATCAAACTACTCAAGGTACAATTAAGGTTTTTTTTTTTTTCAATAAAATAGCTTTTGTGGGTTCAATTCAAATATATACCATGTATTATGTTATATATTATTAGAATATTATATAACTAGCATAATATTGTATAATTGATTATTTATATTATATTATATATATTTTTGAACAGATGTGTCTATCAAGTGGTGCTAAACATTTATAATATTGTATATAAATAGTACTGTCTCTCTTTATAGGTGGCTCAGTCTGCCGCCCTAGTCTACGGATAACGCATCAAAATTGAATATCTCATCCTACGTAATTTATGGACCAAAACCACCCTAACCACTCCACTACGGATGATTTCAACACAGGTTTCAGCGTTTAACACCGTAAGCGTAACTACTTCAAATTAAAAAGGGATAATCCCAATTTTCCCTCAATAATTTAAAAAAATAGTTAAAATTTCTCTTTTATTCATTAATCTTTTCAAATAAAAGAGGTATTTTGACTATTTTTCTAAATTATAGGAGAGAAATTAAGATTATCCCAATTAAAAATAAAATAAAATAAAATAAAACTCCATTATCATGTTTATTGTGCATTTTAGGACTAAAAATGATTGTTTTTCGATCTAAACTCACGTTTAGTGCACGCCATCACTCTTTACTAAATTAACTCATCATTGATTTTATCCCATTAATTTAGGATAAATCTAACCCATCTACTCGATGGGTTAAAATACTCTCAATCGTTTGCTTCTTCTCCTCCATCTTTAGCCTCATTGTCATCTCCGTTCACCTCTATTGCCTCTCTCTCTCTCTCCCTCCATGTGTTGACACTACTCCTCCTCCCTCGCCTCTCCTTCCATTTCATCTCCATCGTGCTCTTCTGTGCTCACCGTTGCGCTCTTCTACACTTACCATTGTCGATTGCCTATCTTCTTTGGCGTCATCGTCATCTTCTTCAGCATTGTCAGCATCTTCTTCGCCATCTCCGATCGTCCAACTTCTTCAGATCTTCTTTGTCACCATCAATTGTCAAATTCTTCGACATCTTTGTCACCGTTGATTGACATCTACTTTGGCATCATCGATGGCAGATGGAGGAGGGTGGTGGTGGTGGAGGCAAGGGATGGTGGTCCAATCATTATTTTTAATCCAAATATTCGTGAAATTTGTGAAATTTATGAAAAGTCACTGAAAAATTGCTTTAAAATCTAATTTTATACCCGTTATATTTAATCCTATCTTATTTTTATCAAACATGGGGTAACATCCGATCAAATTTCATCTCATCCTATCCTATCTAATCAAATTCAATCCCATATAAATTATTTAATCCTATCTCATGTATCAAACAAGACCCATAATAATAATATTTGGCGCCTTGAGGTTTTAAATCTGGGCAGTTTCTAGTTTTTAACTTTTAACTCAACAAAACATGTACATTTATGGTAAGAATTTAATAGTATTTGTTGTAATTAAATTATAGAAATAGCATTTATCAAGTGGATCGGTAATTTCGTAAGTCAATAAAGAAGTGGATGGATTCCTGTCATTCAAGTAACGTCTTTAGCTTTGTCTTGTAACTCAAAAATTACATAAAAGTTGCATTTTTTCTTTCAAGTTTTGCAATACATGCAAATGATTGTGTGTAAATTTAATATTCATCGATCTGAAAAATTCCACAGATAAATAAAATAGAGTCTATGATAGGCTGATAAAAAGTTTTTGGTACATTACAAAATTTCGAAGTTTCTCATCGTTATTTTGTATGAATGGTTGCTGTTTGAAAAACCTAAATCATTATAGTATACTTCATTCTTTTTATTCTATATTCAAAATATTTTCCTTATCAATTATTATTGAATCAAAATGTTTAAACTGATAGAAAAGTAATTCAAAAATTTAAGCTGATAGAAAATAACTCAACTATATCATTTAAAACTTGATGTTATGATACATTAATACGTCACTCACATGCAACGTGGATTATAACAGATAACGGACATATGTTAAATACCCTCTATTGTACAACATGTCATCACATACAACGTGAATTATAACAGATGACGAACATATGTTAAACACATTCTATTGTATAATATGTATAATAAAATGACAGATAAAGGAGAAAAAAATGATTTGAACCATAAACCTTCAAGCTCTAATATCATGTTGGTTATCATTAGACCAAAAAACTTAAATTGATAAGAAATTATTTAACTATAAATTACGATGCATTAACACTTATTTAAAGCCAAAGTTATTACATTATTTCATATCTAAGCATTATCTCACTAACATTAACAAGATTAAAAGCAGTGTGTTTCAAGGTTCACATTTATTCATTATATAGTTGCATGATTCAAGCGGTGGTTCCTAGCATGGTCAGAGTGTAACTATGCGCGTATAAGAACAAAGTATAAAATTATAGTTATCCACATAAAATTAAAAAATAATTTATTTTATTTTTTAAAAAAAAAGAAGAAACAATTATTACAAATTGCACGAAATCACGGTTCACGAGCAACACAATGACAATGTTGCTATGAAATTTTAGTCTTCCATCTTAAGGTTTTGTTTGGCATGTGGAATTGAAATTAATAGTGCGTTTACTTTACTTGGAGGAATCGAAATGACTTGAAATTAGAATGACTTAGAATCAGAATGATGTATCGCAATCAGAATAAATTGTTTACTTCAACTACAGGAATCGAATCGAAATCAGTAGTATTCTCATTGAACTGTTTACTTTACTTTGGAATTGGAATGAATTAATTATAAGTTATAAAAATACTCGTAATAATGGATTAATTATAATAATGTGCATCTTTTTATTATAATATGCAGTTTTTTGTATCAAATAAAAAATTGTATATTATAATTAAAAAAAAACATATTATTTTAATAATTTATTAACCTAGTGTATAATTTTTTATTATAATATGCAGTTTTTTTTAATATCAAATAAAAAATTGTATATTATAATTTAAAAAACTGTATATTATTTTAATAATCCACTATGATAATTAAGAAATTGTGATGAAAAACCAATAATATGCAGTTTTTTTATTATAATATGTAGTTTTTTTTTTTTTTAATATCAAATACAATAGGTTTTTTAAAAAAAAAAAAAAAAATTAAAGAAGAGTATAAAAGACCTTTTATCTTAATAAAGGGAAGGAAAATGAGATTCTCAAGTGGGTTGGGGAGAATGAGATTCCCATTCCACAACCCCAAATTAATATGGGGTCCACACTTTCATTCTCATTATGGAATTAATTTTAAGCAAGTAAACACTATCAATCAATCTCGTTTCCCATTCTCATTTCATAATTCTTGAAGTAAATACATCATAAATTAAATGGATTGAATTGAATTGGAATAAAAATTCATTTCATATTTGGTAAAACTTGAGATTGGATTGGAATAAAATCAATTTAATACTTTATTATAAAAATATGAAAAAAAAAGAAAAAATATTTTATTAATTTAAATATAAGGATTAATTTTAAATAGTAAAATGTAGGTTGGGATTGGATTGAAATAAAATTAATTTAAATATATTATTATATAACCTAGCTTATATTATACATAAAGTTAATAATGTTTTATATAAAATAAATCCTATAAATCATTTTTCTAAAATGATATAGTGATTTTTTTTTAGATTTATATTATTTTAAAGTATGAATAAATGAATATTAATTTTGGAATAACTCTTATTTAAATAATAACTTTATTTCCAAATTTTTGTTTGCATGTAATAAAATTAATTTCACAAAGTAAATGAGAACTAAATGGGGTTGGTAGAAGAAACAATTAATAAGAAGAGAGAGAAAAATTCATTCCCATTGAATCCTATGATGGAGCTTGGGATTCAATATTAATTCTTATGAGAATGAGATTGAAATGAAGATAAGATTAAAATTTCATTCCTAAGTTTACCACTCTAAACACGGAATTTGAGAGTTTGAAATATTTTGAATCTCAAACTCATCTCAAATCTCACTCACTAAACATAGTCTAAGTGCATAACGTCGTGATGTCAGTCATTACGAACACTATAAGGAAATGAAAACCAAGAACTAAATTCTCATAAATGTCTTTTATTGGAAAACCCTATAAAATAATATTTGCTAAACTAAACTGATAAATGGATAATTTATTAGTTTATTGAATATCTATTAATTAAGAAAAATGGATTGCCTCGTTGGTTAAACCTTGCACACCTGCATTTTATCTCATAGTGGCATGAAAAAAGAATATCGAGTTGTGCTTTAGAGTCTTATCTCAGTTGATCCCGGGTCAACAAGAATTTCAGACTGTACTTTGAAGTCCTATCTAAATTGGTCTCAACAGTAATTTAATCCAGTATCAGATAGCCAAATATGTATATTAATTAAAAAAGTTTTATTTTATACTATTTGTACATGTATTATATTATTACCTTTTTTTTTAAAAAAATCAAGATACATGTAAGGCCTATAACCTAAAGTGGATGTTGGTGTATAGATGAAAGCATTCATGGATTCCATGAAGTCATTTATGCTCTAAGCTATAGGATTGTGATGGATGTTTAGGGCCTTTTGAATTATTCTAGTGAAATGATACGGGAAGCGCCTAGAACAGATTATTCGAGAATAATGAATACACCGATCGATGTTAACTATCATGATTTAGATAGTTGTGTTTTATTATGTGGTGTCTATATTGCAAGAAATTAAGGATGAGATCTAAATTGAGTTTGTGGATACAAAGAAAAGATAAATGACTTTGTATGCATTGCAAAAACTAAGGATGAGATTAATTGAGATTGGTTTTGTACAAAGAAAAGACAATACATAGATGCATGTTTTGAAAGAGTTGAACTGAGAAAATAGAAGTGAGTAAAATGTTCCTCAATATATATTATTAATTTATATGTGCTTCTCTTTATATGTATGTAATGAATTATTGGTTGATATTTTTGTTGGAACCTAAAGAATATATATGTATGTATGTATGTATGTATGTATTATCTTACCTATTTAGTGAGGTTATTAATTTAGTACATTAGCGAGGTTATTAATTATCGAACATTCACTTATCAAGGTTTTATTATACCAAACACAAGTAGCAAGTACACTTAGAGCATTTCCAATGCAAATGTGGTTTGTTTTTTACAATTCATTGTCATATTGTTATCAACGTCCAAGGAATTACTTTCTACATGACATTGAATAGCAATTGATAGATAATGAAATTACAAAATATTCTTCAATGCTTCCATTCAAAATTTATATTTTGATGAGGTGTTTTTTTTTTTCGTTTTTTTAATTACATAACTTAAAAAAAAAAAAAAAAAAACAGCTCTTATACAGAAAAATTGAAACCAATTAAATGCTATACAATGCTCTCTCCCACTAGATGCTTGTTCATATCAACATACTCTGAAATATGAAAATGTTAAAATTAATCAACATATTAACAAACAAAAAAACAACCATAGTGAGATAAAGAAAAAGAATAAAGAAATCTACAATTATTGAAGGGTGCAAAATCTATTATTTGTGGTGGATTTATAAAAAATGTGAAAGGTAGGGACGTCAGACTATGCTAAAAGGAAGCTAACAAGAGGCCATCATAATCCTTTCTTCTGTCATGGATTATTTATGAGCTAATCTACACAACTCTTAGTTTACAATTTGATTCATAATTTCTGGGCATGTGTAAATGTTATATGGTGTGGACAATTGTTAAGGCGATTCTAGGACATAAATGAAACCATAGAGGAGATGCTTTTAAACAGAGACAATAACATGCAAAATTAAAATACAATCTCATTAAAGTTAATGGAAAGCAAGGAAATTTTAGGACATTAAAGATTAAAATACAATTTCATCTACTGAATTGGCTGTCCAAGAGAACCTTTGAAAATAGAGGGTCATGTTGACAGTGTTGATTTTTTTTTTTGCCAACTCAGCTTCACAGTGAATGCAAACAATTGCATTGGAGAGACATATTTTGAGTTCATGTCTATCTATCCTATGTGGACTTCAATTTTTTCACAATCCATTGATCCATTAGAGATGTTCTTAGGAAATCTTCAATGCTCTCATGGATTGTGTTCTTTTAAAAAATATATATATATATATATCTCATGTCATCAATGTTAATGCATTTGCTTCCTACATGGTATAAATATCATTTGATAGATAATCAAATTAAAAATTGTTTTGTAATGTGTTAATGTATTTTCATTTAAAGTTTCTGTGTATTTCCATTTAATGCTTCTATGTTTTTAGATTTTTAATTAGATTTAAAAATTAGAATTAAATAGTTATTGATTTATTGATATGACTGTCTAACAGATCATCTAAAAATAAATGATCATGTTAACAATGTATTTTTTTTTTTTTTTTTGGTTACCTCAACTTGACATTGATGAATAATAATTTATTAAAAAAGTTTATTTTAACTCAATACTTATTTATCTATTATTGCTAACAATAGATAGTTAATATTCATTTAAGAAAACGAATGATTATCTTATTTTTAGTTACTTTAATTTATAATTAACACCTAACAAATGTTAAAAAATATGAGATTAACAAAAGATTTTAATTCGTAAATTAGACAAAAATATAGGGTTATTTTCTTTTCTTTAAGAAAAAATCTTGAAGAGCATTTCTCTTATTATTTAAGTACTCTAATAATTGAAGATACAAACGAAGTAAAATTTCTCCCGATTATGGCCTTTTTGTAAGTTAAGGGACTCACTCCAAAGTCTAAACCTTCAAACCATGTAGAAAAAAACAATACTTTTCTGTTGGAGATTCCTTACATTAACATTTGTGAGAATATTGATGAAATTTGATAATTTTAATGCATTTTAATGTTATTTTTCATATAAACAATAAGAATAATAAAATAGATTAGTGAAATATGTCTATAAAAATTTTGGTACTAAATTATTTATTTAAACAATAAATTATTGTGTTTAATAATTTTTTTTTTAATGTTTCATGCTTGAAAAATCAGAAAAAAAAAAATATATATATATAGTCTTATTTAGGACTTCATATATTAATTAATGGTTCCAATAAGGGATCCCCTTTGTAGTAAGATACGTAAGAAGGCTGACGAAATCTAATAAATTTTATTGAGATTTTATTGATGGATGATAAGAATTGTTAGATGCACTTGTGAAAATAATTTTAAAAAGTATTTGAGCACTCCTTCACCAAAAAAAAAAGTGTATGAGTAAAAGGTATTTGAAAACTAAAACTTTTTTTTTTTAATAGCAAAATTGAAAAAGGGTGAAAAATTGGTTTTCGAACCTGAAACAATTATATATTATTACTTAAATATTTCATAAAAAAATCACATCAAAATTTATTGAAATCGATTAAATTTTATCAAGCTCCTCATAATGATGCATGATATAATATTCTCCTTCCTAAGTTAAATGGAATGAATCACATTGTATTATTTTATAAATTAAATAGGTAAACATCCGGCCTTATATTCTCGGGACTCTTAAGCCTTTGAAAATGGGATGAGTAGCCAAATTAATTAAGTACAGTACATGCTCATTTAATTCAGGAAACTTAATATCACATGATGAGCATAAATTATTTTGCATGCATGACTATCACCTTGGTATTTTAGTTGGCATGAATCACATTATAATTTTATATATCAAATTGGTAAACATTTAGCCAAACACCCTTGAAATCCATAATATATATTATCAACTCGAAATTTTTAATTGGAATGAATCGCATTGCAATTCTATATATATGAAATAGGTCGATATTTAGTCTTAAAACCTTTGAATCCTACAATACAAAGCTTTTTAAACTGAGATGGGGGAGAAAGTTAAATATTGTAAACGCTCCTCTAATATAGAATAATTAAATGTAGGAAACGCTCGTTAAGTTAAGGAAAGTAAATTTCTACCAAGTCAATGAATAACATTAGAATAGTTTAAAATAAATAATATTAGAATGAGTTGTGTTCACAATAAATACAAAACAACAATAATAACTGTATATGTTATATTTCCAAAATATTTATATATTGTACATGTTATTATCGAGTGATATAGATTTCACATTAATTGTTTTTGCAGATTGTGCATAATGAATCTTATAAATCAAACTTAAAATAAGATAAAATCTTATTAAGAAGTCAAAAAATAACTATATAATTTTGAAATTAAATAAAAGCTCATGCTATTTAGCCAAAAACCTCCTTCATTTGTATTTTAACTTAAATTTAATATTGGAAGTCAAAATTTATAGGACTGTTTTTGGAATTCTTCCTTTTAATATATATTTAAAAATTGAAGGGAAAAGAAGCAAGTATTGAATGAAAATGTTACAAAATCACATAGTGTGGCTTTTCATGCATTTAAAAAAGAAAAAAAAAAAAAGAATGATAAAAGCCAATAAAAAATGTATAATGATTGGTATAATAATACCTAAAAATGCGACATGCGTTTGTTTGCGGTAGCCTAAAGTATAATTTGTAAATGGAGATGGATGGTGATAAAAGGGAGCAAATGAGGAACCAGAGTGGTTGGTGGTGGTGCTAATATGATACTTGAAGAGTGGGTGAAGTTTCATGGAGAAAAAATATCTTTCCCAGGTTAGTTCATATTTATCGTAATGAGTTGGTTAATAAAATAATATTTTTTATTTTTTATATTTTTTTTTTTTATTTTTTTTCTTATATTTTTTTCTTATTTCTTTCATTGATTTGATTCATCAAATCAATAATAATGGGACAGTCTTATGAATGATATCGATTTAATCAAGTGATGGTTACGATGGTCCCACCCAATAATTCATTCAGATCTCTCTCTCCAACCTATCATTAAAGCCTGCATGACTTCAATTATTGCAATGATCCCAAAAGCATGACATATCTGACCTGGTCACATCCTCTAGATGTGTTTTTTTAATTGCCACTTCCCCACGCGCGTGGGACCACCTACACAACTTCATTTTTATCACAAATAACACTCCATTGGATACCCAATTCTGGGTTTTTATTTATTTATTTATTATTCAAGCCTACGCTACCACACCCTAATTTCCTTAAATCACATCTATAAAACAACACTGCCTCTTATATTAATACAAATATAACTTTCCTTGAAATAGTAAGCCATGGTCTCCTTGTCTGCCTATGTAAAATATAATTAATGTTCTAATTCTGGTCAAATCGCATTGTTATTGCCAATTGTTTTCTATGTTCACAAATCATAATTATATTTATATATAACCATTAAGAAAAAAAAACCCTAGTTTTAATTTTTTATGTGGGTGTGTTAAAAGTGCACTGTTAGGTTCTGGTTGTTGAGTCAGCGGTCTAAACCATAACCGAGTCCATTCCATTAGAATTGCGATTGCGTCACTTTTTTTTTTTCCCAATTAATTATATGTTAAATAAGTTGGAAACTGCATACAGTTTGATTAAATGGTCATCATTTGAAACGAACAAAACATGTACAGTGGGAGGCAAATAATTGTGTTTGGTAAGAAACACATTAATCACTTCTCATATGATGATGATAATTATAAGTAAAACAGTTAATGAATAGAAAATAATAATGAAATATCATAAAATTTTACTGGACGATCTGGGCCGTAAGATGAGTGATGATTTTCTGATGATATTATGATTATGATGATGAAGGTGATTATTATGATGTGGCCCTGGTTTGGTAAGCATAATAATTTAGTAACACTGGCCAAGTAATAATCACAATTAATTAATAGAATAGCTCCACACCAATCAAGCTATATTAAATAAGTGATTTTGTAGTGGAAAAGCGTTGGCAAGGATTTATGAAGAGAGATATGTTGTTGTTGTTGAAGTAATCAAAGGTAGCACATTGTAATATATAATAAGAAAAGAATTTGAATAATTTTTGACTTGTTAGAGAAAAGAAAAACCTTTCGCGTAGGTAACCTTTTATCAGGTACTACAAGGCAAATGGGTTCCTGACCTCTCTCTCTCTCTCTCTCTCTCTCTCGTGTATGAACCAGTGTATATTTATATAGATTCACGTGCGTTTGTCAACCTGGTTTTGTCGGTCAATCTAATTTACTCGCACAAGGGAAAATCCATTAATAAAAAGGTGATGTGGGCTGTGGTTGTGTGTGCTTTTAATTAAAAGATTTTGAATTCGGATTTCATTTTGTTTGAAGTCTCGGGTTTACTAGTCTTCTTTCTTCCAGTACTTGTTTATATCATCCATCAGCCAAACCAATCCAAACCAACACATTTTCAAACCCCAAACAAAGAGAAAATGGAGTTAGCTTTGAGCCTAGGCGATACGTCAAAGCCGTTTTCTACGTTTCTTGACAAGTCTCCTCCCAAGTTAACGAGCAAAGATTTAGGGTTTTGCATGGGTACTCATGGAAGAACACAAGATGGGAGAAGAGATGATAAAAGGGTTTCATCGGATCCTCCTGTTCAGCTCGATCTTCTTCCTTTTTCACCTGTTCCTCGTAGTCATCACTCTTCTTCACAGCTTCGCTTTCCATGGCTCACTGATCACTGTAATAATTTGTTCTCTTCTTCTCTCTCCTTGTTTATATATATATATATTAGCCAACTAGGGAATCTGATTTTGATATATGCTTTATGATGGTTGTGCAGTGGTGGCGTCTGATCATCAACCGGATTCAAGTGGTGGGTCAGGAGGAAGGGGTTTAGATGTGAACCGGTTTCCGTTGGCGGCGGAGGCTGATGAGGGCGCTGCACTCTCTTCTTCTCCCAACAGTGTGGTGTCCTCTTTCCAGATGGACTTCTGCATTAGAAACAATGGAACTACTACCAGTAGAACCAAAAGAGATTTCGAGGTTGAGATTTCTCATAGTCACGACAGAGCTAGTTCAAGAGCCAGTGATGATGAGGAAAACGGATTGACTCGGAAGAAACTCAGGCTCTCTAAAGAACAATCTGCTTTTCTTGAAGAAAGCTTCAAAGAACACAACACTCTAAATCCTGTAAGTCCATATCTAATTATTATTAGTATTAACATTTTATTTTTAAAAGCATATATTGATGGTTAACATATCTATACTCGAAAATTTTACAGAAACAAAAACTTGCTTTGGCCAAACAATTGAATCTTCGTCCTAGACAAGTAGAAGTGTGGTTCCAAAACAGAAGAGCAAGGTACTTATTATTTTTGTTCCTATTTATCTTCACGTGAACTATATATTATTATTATTATTCATGATAGTCCAACGGTGCATAGTTGCTTCATTTATTGCACTACCTTTGTGTTTGAATTTTTTTAACCTTCTGTAGGTAGGAATGTTAGATATGGCTGGTTTGGTGTTGTCAATAATTGTATAATTTTTTTTCCCATGTTATTTGAATTATTTGAAAGGAATAATGATGAAGAGAATTGAAAAATATTGAACAGGACAAAGTTGAAGCAGACGGAAGTTGATTGTGAGTATTTAAAGAGATGTTGTGAGACGCTGACAGAAGAGAACAGGAGGTTACAAAAGGAACTGCAAGAGTTAAGAGCTTTAAAGACTTCTCAACCTTTCTACATGCAGCTACCTGCCACTACTCTCACCATGTGCCCTTCTTGTGAGCGTGTGGCCACCACCACCACCACCACTTCTTCCCCCGTCACAACCACGGCGGCCACCACCCCCGCTAATAATGCTATTCCCTTACAAGTAGCTAAGCCTAGGGCGTACCCATTTGCTCATGTGCAAGTGCAACCAAACATGTCTCAGCAGTCTCAAGCCCCCCAACCCGCTTCATGAACAATATCCAGTAACTGATAAAATATTTATTTAATTAAATGCTTTTCAATACAAATATGTACTACTCCCTTATTTCCATTATCTGTATATTTTTGGCGTGAAGATTTTCTTCGTTATTTCTCTAGTATTAGAAGTTTCTTGTAATGGGAAAGGGAGAGAAATTACAAGAGTTAATATATATTTTGTTGACTAACCTATATATCAGAAATTAAGTGGAAGAATTTTTTGTTCGAAGATCTGCGTTATATTTATATATTTTCTATTTGACAATGGAATTTCAATTTCATTTATCTGCATGCGAAGATTACATATCCGATGTTTGAGTGATACTCTTAATTTAGTCTTAACTAATGTTCAAATATAGATTTAAGTCAAAATTATTAAGGTGTCAATACTTACAACCTTGATAAAAACTTTGCAGGAATATTATGTAATTAATTATCATATTTTTGTTTTCATTTTCTGTTTGGGGTTTGTTTCATGGCTTAAATCGATTTCAATTACTCAATGAGATGGGGATAGGTTAATTATCTCTACTTTAATATTCAAAATGAGGAAAAAAATTACATGGTAACATAAACTAAAATTAATGTTCCGATCTTGGTGGTCTATGTTATTAATTAGCTCAGCTATGAATAACGGGATATGAATTTTCTGTTGATTTGAATTTTTACTCAAACACAATTAAATGAATCTTAGAAAAACTAGATGAAGGCTAAAAATATAATGAGTACTAACTGGAAAAAAATAATACTATTAGTGATTAGAAGTGTAATAATGTGCTAGTCATGTAGTGTTTAAAAGTTAAATTAAGGGATAGAATGATATTTATTAGTTGATTAGTCACATTAATTGGTAAAAGGATAGTTCAACCACCGATTTTAAATGTCATCCCTCCCATGATTTGTGCTTTCAATTAATATACAGATGCCAGATGCCTCTTCTAACCTCCCCAGCAAGACACAAAAAATAAAACAATATTAGAGATTGCAATCGCATTACCCACCTCTCTTTCTATTAGAATTTGTCATCTATATATTGCAATTATTTAGTTCCTCTAATTAAAATTTAATAATATCTTCTCTTTATAAATTGTCTGAAAAATAAGAATCAAATGCTGGGTGGTTGCGATGAACCCGGATCTTTGTTAGTGTTTACTTAGTCAAGTTTTAAAGAATTTGATTATTTATGACTCTTTATCATTTATCAATGTAAAACACTCTCCATCATCATCTTCTTCATCTTTTTTTGATAATCTATTGACACATCAACATAAAAAATAATAGATGATTAAGATAATTATATATATTTTTTCTCTTGATATAAAAAAGTTAACAGTATCATGTCAACATTGATAGATAATTTTTACTCACAAAATTACTACTAATATAATAAGGGATATTCTTTTAACATTTTTTTTTTTTTTTAAAAGACACTATATTCTAAAAATGAAAAACAAAAAAAATTAAAAAGATCCTATATTTGATTCCAAAATAATACTTTTTATCTTTAGATACTCCTATTTTTAAAGATATTTCATTTAAAAAAGGTAAAATTTTAAATATACTTTATTTTATCTTAATATACTCATTTTTAATTTTGATGAAATTATTTTTTATGGAAAAAAATGACGAAATATTTAATAAACTTTCAATATTGCCATGTATGCCTAAATCAACAAGTTCAATTTTAAAGAAATTAATATAAACCATATCCAATAAAATTTCAGCACAACATAAAACTTAAAATTGTTAATATTTTTTTTTAAAAAAAAAAAAAAAACACTGCAAGTTTACAATTACTTAAAAACATGTTTCTTCTTTCTTATTTGAATCTTGCTGCAAATAATTATCCATTATTTCAATTTTTTTTTCTATCACTTCGAAATAAAAAATTTAAAATATTAAAAAATATATTTTAAAATTCGTGATTGCAAAAGACGAAAAGAATAAAATGTATTACAAAAATTGGTTTCCTGTCTATGTTTTCAGAATTCTTTTTATCCTTCATAATAATTTTAATTTAGGTCAAAATTACCATTAAAAAAATAAAAAAATGAAGTTTAGAAAGATAATAACAACTATATGCTTGATTGCAATTAGAGTAGAATCATGTAAAAATATCTTTTTCTATATTTTGTGATTGAGAAGATATGAAGGATACAACTTCTGATGAAGAAGATATGAAAGGATAGCCTTTGACCATAGAATCATGAAAGTTAAATGTCTTTTTCTTTTGTTATTACTTCGGTTCTCAAGTCGTTTGAAGTGATCATATGACTTTGGTATCACTCCATTTGTCACTAGGATTTTGAAGTTTTGGGTTATATTTGATAATTTTTGTATTTGTAGTAATGTTTAATTTTCTTCATATTCTACAGTGAGTACTTATCATTTTGGAGGTAGAAATAAGTTTTATAGATGGTAACATTGGTACCCTACTACTAATTGCAATCAAATGCATCGAAACTGCAAGTTATACGTAAATAGTCTTACAGAATTTTTCCTCATTTGGTGCTTATGGTAATCTTTGAAAGAACGGCGAGTTATAATTTGCACTGCTTTTATATAAATAGTCTTATAGAATTATTTTGAAATAAAAGCAAGTTCTTAGTTCTAAACTTTTAATGCGTCTTATATTGGATCAGTCAATACTGGTTAGTTACAAGGTAATGATATTTAATCGATTGAAATCCATAATCATTAATATTTTTAACAATAAAAGTTAATATTGAAGTTAAGGTTGTTCAATAGGCATGATTGTAAATTTAAGTTTTGTCTCCTGTCGGCAACTCAAAAACTTAAACCAATGAATGGAGGACCAAAGAAATAAGTGGATCGACCGAGGTAGAAGAAATGTGGCCCAAATGATGGTAGCCTTGTTCACTGGGCTGAGTAATGCTAACTTGGGTCTGGTGGATTACTAATACTGTTGACGCCCAAAAGAACTAATGAGCTACATATGAGCAGTATTGTTGGCATCTTAAGTACTTTGAAGACCCCCATTTTAATTTTTTCAAAATGTAAAATTTTATTTTATTTTGAAAGAAAACAATTTTATTTTCATCACTACATTGCTTGACAATTTAAAAACAAAGTAATACACGTATGGAGGGGGTTTAGTTGACAGTTTTTTTAAAGCAAAGTAATGCATATAAGGATAGGTTTAGAATAAAACGTGGTATGATCAGAGCATGCTCAAGGGATAGGCAATTACCTCTTTTGTTAAATTTGTGTAGATATGCCGAAATTAAATAAGATCGTAACATTGAAAGAAATCTTTACTTACCTCCAAACATACGATGCAACTTGAACCTTTATCATGGACATTAAGTGCTTAAGCTATGAGTGAACATGTGACTCCATGTTATTAAGCTCTCATTGAATATCTAAACAACAATTTAGAAAGTCAAAGTTTCCATATTAATATATTTAATTGTAGGGTTTTGGCCGTTTGACTATCTTGCTGGTTTGGATAAGGTTACCCGATAACTCAAATAGATTTCAAATTTTTCTTTATTATTATTAATAAATCGTAAATTTTGGAATAAGTTAGATTATAGATTGGCCTTTTTATGACTTTGCTTCATCACATTATAGATGTCTTGAAAATATAGTTTATAGTTCGATCACCTCAACTTTTTTTAACACTTTATATATGTATATGTGATATAGATTGCTTTGACTAGTTTTACAAATAAAAACACTGAATAAATTAGTTAGTTTATGTGACTTGAGAAATAGGCAAAGATTGAACCTTAAGTATATTATTCAAAATGCAAAAACAAGACAGATGGGATCCAAAGTACTAGTATTTGCAGTTTTATCATGATCAAGATCACATCTAAACCCTTTCAAAAATAAAAAAAGATCACATCTAAACAGATGTATTAGTTTAAGTGAGCTTATACACCACAAAAATAGGAGATTATCAGTTCAGATAAAAAGATAAGAGAACAATTTCAAGTTTCAAGTTTCAACCATCAAAGCTATGGATATATTTCAGATAAAACAGGATAAGAAAAAATACATACCCACCACGATCTCTTCTTAGATAATAATTTTTAATGAAAACAGATTTCTACAAATTCAAATTTATATTTTTTGTTTAAAAAGAAAAAGAAAAAGAGACCTGCTCTATTTCCGATAGAGGTTCATTTATGAACTTCAATTATCAATACAAGGCAAAGTTTGACCTCAGGACCAACATTTATACTACATGTGTAGATGCATATGTTATAATTATGACATCATCTCACTTTAATTAAATTTGACACCTTAGAATCCAAAAGTTGGGATACAAAGTCCGTTCTGTTTTTTACAAAAACTACCCCACAAGCTTTTTTTTTTTTTCCTCAAGGCAACTACCATATAAAGCTTATAAAATGCCTTTAGTGTCCCTTAAACTCTCACCTTTAAGGTGGGCAGGTACTAAGCACTTGGTCTTGAAAGATGAGTAGGGAGATGCACAACCTTGCTGTGCTGGGACAGGACGATTTGGGATACAATGTTTGGATCCCTAACATTATTAAAAATTTATATTTATTCAATTGGGGCAGAAATTATGCCAGAAGAAACAATCTTCATATAATAATTTCTAGTACCTCAATAAAAATATATAAAAAAGAGATGGCAAAACAAATGCATTTAGTTATTCAAAAGTAGCAAGTGTGCCTGCTGTATTTATATATTGCTTAAGAAACAAACAAGCATAAGACATTGCAACCATAACGGTGATTAACAAAAAATTTTAGAGAGATACATCCAAGAATTTCATTTGTTGGGTACAAAACATGGCAATCAATAAAACTACAAAATTCGAATCATCGACCGACTTATCATATTCAAACAAAGTTTTATCAAGATGTCTGATTAATGGTCAAACATCCCATGTGATCATGCGAGAAACAACGATCAAAGTATTCAAACCTAACCAAATGTTTTTAATATAATATTGTTCATGAAAACAAGCAATTTTTAGTAGGGTCATCTTTCAAACAAGATTTTGACTACAAAGTTCTCCAAAAAGGAAAGTGACATGAGAAAAAAGCTTAAAGGAAAACTTCAATTTCAAGCAACAAAACATTATGCAAGATAGAATGATTACACAAACGCCAACAAAACACCAACAAAGTTCTCCAACTTTAAAATAAACATTAACAAATCTGAGCATCAACAACACAAGACACATCTAACATTGCAAACATGAAAAAGAATAATTACAACACGGTAATTTATTATCGATAAGTAAAAGAATAACTAAATAAAGATATACAATCTTCAATGCCTTCGATGTTATAAGAACACGAAATGGCAATCTAAGGAGAGATTTCTGACCATTAAAATTTTGATCAGATGATATCATCCCTCTTCCTTTTCTATCATCTCTCGCTCTCTTGCATGCATATAAACAAATAGGAGCATTCAAGCATCATTCGACCTCTCCAATACTAATATTCGGCCTTTTTTTTGGTTTTGCTATCCCTTGTTTTTCTCATAATTTATAGAGAAAATGCAGTAACATTATAGACACTTGTTTGTTTCTACAATTCCAAAAAGTGAAAACCAAAAAACTATATGGCATTTGTATGATTTCTAATTATCATTAATCAAATATGAACGAGGCTTCTTAAGTTTGGAGGATCGCTCATTTTTACCTATTTCTCTTCTGATTTTGATGATGTTGCACCATCTTGTTTTCTTTTATCAGAAGCTCAGCATAAAACAGCTCATTCCAAGCATCAGGCACACCAGGAAGGCACCAATGGCTACAATCCTGGTACCTTAAAGGCGATCGCCTTTCCTGAGCCGATAGATTTTGCTTCCGATAGATAGATGGGTGACCATCCTTGCGAAAATCAGTCAATCTCGTGATATTTAGGTAGGTCACATGGTTCTTCATATTTCTAAGAACTTTCTCCAATACTAGCATTTTCGGTGGGTATGCTGATAGATATGTCTCGTTCTTGATCGGCTCAGTCTCACTATCACATGCCCCTCCTGAATTCCACTGTCCACCACTGAATAAAGACAAGAACAACATATTTTTAATGCAATGAGGAAAACCACTATTATTCTGTTTTGAGTTTCAAGGATGCCGAGTATTAAACACAGTTTCATGGAACATTAAAGAAAAATCCAAATAGTTTTTATTTATATGTGATAATACATATAAATGTAACATTCCGAAAAACAAGACAGAAGGGTAGGCACAAAATAATAGGAGGGAAAAAACAGAAATGTAGGATGAAATTTGATGTAATTTCACTTCCAATTCACCTGAAATGGGAAGCAGAATAACCTCTGAAGAAAACCATGGATTTCTTTGGATTGACACTGGCATCAACCCATCTAGCCCATGTTGTTAAAGCTTTTCGAAATGCCTCGAGAACATTCAGTTCACCATATACATGGCTACCCTCTTGGTAATAGTCTTTCCTGCAAATTTCCGTTGTGATTTTAGATTCCTTGGATCATTAATTGGATCACAGTAAAAATTGTAGACATGAGAATAACGATTAATGACAATGACAGCAACAATTAGTATCAAAGTAACTATGAAAATACCCTTTGGAAGTTTTATCATGAGTCCACCAGTGTCCAGTGTTGAAGATGATGATATCTGCATCTTTATATTGATCAGAGGATCTTCCTACTAAATCAAGCCTAAGTGTCTCCTTCTTCGTCCCATTTTTGTCCGGCATTTCCCATTCTTGAACCAAGAAAGGAGATACAAAGAACTCCACAGAGCAATTGTAATCCTATCCATCATCCATATGAAGAGAATGAGTAATTTCACTAAAATAATTAGAGTGTACAAAAGGAAAGTCAGATAAATCAATAACCTACTTTGAATATAAAAGAGTACGAAGCTTCTCCACGAAAATGATGTCTTCCATTTGCTTCAAAAACCTTGCTCGGATCTTTAGCTGCGCCTTTAAGGATGCAAACCAGAGATTCCCACATATTCCTATTCAAGGAATCACCAACAAAGACAAGTCGTTTTCCTCTCAACAGTTGCAGCATATGACCCCCATCCAGCCTATATACAACCATCCATCCAACTTAATTTCAGTAATGTAATAACAGGGAAATTACTTAAACCAAATGAAGTAAACACGGCCTAATCTCCAAGAAACTTTAACTTATTAGTTCAATTACTGCAAAATGGAAACATAATATGATGATCACCAAAAGATCTCAAAGCATTCTAATTAATCAACCAAAATTAAATTTCCAAACCAATCAAAAGAAGAGTAGCATTAGAATCAACAAACAAGCAAAAGAAGCTGCAATGCATACCTGGGCAACGTGCAGCCTTTAGGCTTCCACTTCATTTTCTGATAATCTCTATCAGGCCTACCATTACGAACACAACTGAACTGCTCATCAATGAAAGAACAAGACCCCGGTTTATAAAGCGGATACGAATCATCATAAATCCATTTTCCATCAAACAGATCACAGTTCATTAATGTCTCCATCAAATCCTCCATCCCCTGCTTCACCGATATCCCTGTATTTGCCCCACCACTCTGTTTCTTTGACAGCGTAGCCGTGTGGTTGGATTTCAATCCCTTCTCTGCTACGTCTTTTACTAGTTTCCCACCTTTTTCCTTCACCAAAGAAGTTGCGTTTGTGCTTTGATTGGCGCTGATGGGTGGTTTGGAAGTTGTGCTACTAGTCTGCTTTGGCTTCAAAGTTTGTGCTTTATCAAGACTTTGTGTGGTTTTGTTTAGTTTGGATGAGTTATCCTTGAAAATGGTGGTGTTATTTGCATGCAAAATTTTGGCTTTATCGGAATTATCTATGTGTTGAGTACGGTTACCTGTACTTGGTGGTTGTGGCTTTATATGAAGAGAGTGAGGGGATGTGCTGTTAGATCTGGTGGTGTTGGTTTGAGGAGGCAAAGAAGAAGACATGTTATGTTGTTTTGGTGAAGGAGGAGTGGAGGAAGAGTTGTTGGGGAAGAAATAAGAGAAAATAGAAGAAAAATGAGATCCACTAGGAGAAGAAGATGGTGTTGTCGGAGGGATTGTAGAAGTGGAAGTACTAGTACTGAAGATGCTTGTAAACCAAAGAGAAGAAAAGCTTGAAGAAGGGTTGAAAGCCACAAAAGCGCTGAAAGCAACAAAAGCAAACATGAAGCCATATGCAAAAGCCATACTTCTTCTGGTTCTGAAAACAGTGAAGAGGCCCTTGAGGTCCGTTATTAGAGTTCCTCCATTGATGGAGAGGCGCTGCTTGGTGGCCTCTGCCATGCTTTGCTTTTTCTCCTCCTACTTTTTGCTTTGTTTCCTTTGGTGTTTGTGGGAGAGAGAATGAGAAATTATGAAAATGCGACTGTCGTTGAGGCCTGTGAAAAGAGGACTCTTTGTGAGTGAGAGAGAGAGAGAGAGAAGCAAACCCAAAACATATGTATCTTGGTTGCTTTTGTATGGTTCACAAGGAAGATCCAGTTAAGAGGTTTGAGAAAAACGACCTTCATGTTTGAGATAAATAGCAAAAATGCCACTAGTAAGTGCTGCCAATGTGACGCCCGTGAGATTTGAGATGCAATTAAGTTGGCACATGCCAGTGAATGGGATAGGTGTTAGTGGCTACGTGTTTCTTCACCTAACAAAACCACCCAGAGTCACTATTTTTGAAAAGAAAAAGAAAAAAAAGCCCAATGTCACAGTGCAGAGGATGTGATGGCGACGCTTTGTGATTAAGGCCTACCAAATAACGTTAATAATCACCAGTTACATAATGCAGTGGTCAACCACGTCGGACGGTTTTTTACAAAGCAAAACCACGGTTCAAATAACAATAGAAAAACTTTCAGCCTAGTCCATATATGTGGGTAAATTATGCATAAGTTCTCTCAGTTGAAGTACAGTTTTTCTATTTTAATATGAATCCCTCTCTTCCATTTAATCGAGAGTAAAGTTAAATAATATTACATTTTGGATTGTTTCTTAGAGTCTTGATTTCAAAGGTCATGGTTATTAGAATAGATACTTGTAATATGAACAAAAAAAATAACGTTAATCCTATTTAATCATCCAAAAATTAATGTGATAACTACATATTAACATAACCACATTATTTGATCAAAATTTTTGTAATGTGTAGTAATATTCATTTATTATTCTTAATTTCACACGTTATTGGAATCTATCACACTAAATACTTCAACTTCTTTTTAAGGATGTTTTAACAGTTTGACTCATTTGATCATTTGCTACTACGAATAGTTATCATATGGGTGATATAAAATAAGATTTTGTAGTCAAAATGATAAATTTTGTCTGTAAAAATTTGATTTTTATTAGTGAGAATTTGATTTTTGGTCATAGGAATCGATTAATTCCAAAATGATTTTTAATATCATTCTAACTAGAGAACAATCCTTGACATGAATATTTATATATATTCACATATAAGTTTCATATTATATTATATGATTTAACTTATCTAAACATGCAATTAAATATATAGATGAATCATGAATAATCTAACTATGCACTTAAATATAAAGATGAATCACGAATAAGGTTTTCACTATCTAAATTGTTTATAAAGCATTACTTAGATACTACATCATCTAATGTAAATTCATAAAAAATAACCTTGATCCATTTTTTGAAGTAGTTTAGCTGTTTTTTTTTTTTTTTTTTCCCAAAAATCACGTGTGGTGCAGGCATTTTGAAGTTGAATTATTTTCGAGTTAATAAAGAACTGTGTAGTATCACAATAGACTGGAGTATATAACCTTAGCTATTAAACCGCGACCCAGCCAATAATTTCCTTTTTAGAAGGTAGAAAAAAGGCTAGAAAAAAAAGCAAGGGAACCATAGTAAATTTTAAAATGTTATCGACGGCAGAAGACAAGGAATTAATTTTAGTGGGGAATTCCAAATTTCCAATGATTATATTCCTAATCCTTTTCTTTCTCATTTGTTATAAAACATTTTACGCAGTTAATTTTTAGTTCATACGTCCAATTTTATCCATATTTTTTAAATATAAATTTAAAAGGAAAATTTTTACTTTTTATTAAATTCGTTATAATTACGGCACAAATTAGTTAAAGGATAATGCACTACAGCTAAAAATAAGGGAAAATATCCCAAACTTACCATTTTTTATTAGATTCACTAAATTTGTCCACCTCCACTACTATTTTTAGTTGCACTTTCACTAATTGGATTATTTTTGTCAACAAATATCTCTAAGGATTGAAAAATCTTTCTACCATTTTAAAAAAAAAATTAAAGAAAAATTCATCTTCTCTCCCACTTGCCAAATCTTACGAGAGATCATCATAAGAGACGGAGCATTCCTACATTGAGAAGTATCGGTAATAGAGTTTTTTTTTTTTTTTTTAAATACGTTTTTCAATTATCTTGAAAACGGCATGAATGTAAATTTGATAGTGGTTTAAGAGTGTCTTTAATCTTTATCATATGAGGTTAAAAATAATAAAGGTATTAAAAATGGATAAAAATAATAAGAGTGCTTAATTTAGGAGTAGTTTTAATGTTTTGCCTAAAAATAATAAAATTAAAAAAAAAATGGAAAGATAGAACTCAGACTTCGATTATATTTCAACATATGAAATAGGAGATGATCCAAGTTCTTTAATTAGATAGAGATTATAGAATTAAAAGGTGAGAGACGTGAAGAAGGAAAAACAAACATTTAAAGATCAAAGAAAAGGAAAAATAAAAAGTAGATACTTCCTAACAAATTAACGAATTGATTATTTTTCTTTTTTTTTTTTCCTCAAATTAACAACTTGAAGTTTTTTTTTTTTTTTTTGGACAAATTAACAACTAGAAGATTGTGTACTTTAAAAAAAAAGAGGAAAACATCTAGAAGATCGTAATCAATTTTGGAATGCTAGTGAGTAATATTTCTTGCAACATTATCCAGAGAAGAATATAATTAATTAATAAAGTATTTAGGAGTTCAAATTTTAATTATGAAATTAGGTTATCTTAACTTAATTTTGTTATTTAAAATTTGATTTCTTATCCATTGTTAATTTACCTTTCCTTTATGAAATTATCATTTACTTTTAATTCGTCTACTCTTCCCTACCATTGTTTTCTTAAGACTTTAGAGAAGATAAATTATAGATTTTGAGTCACAAATTCAGATTAAAATTTTAAGTCAGTATAGTATAAATCGTAATTATTAATAGCAATAATTCAAATTGATTAATGACAAATCAATTGAGATGAAACCAAAATAAAATAATAAAAGATATAAGTATTACAGTACATTTTTATATTGTTTTGCGTTTGGCTATAAGTATATGACTGATATAGAATACAAATCATGGAGGGTTTGGTTTTCATTTGTCATTCAGTATAGGAGAGGTTTTTCGTATTTGCATATTGCATTGCAATGAATAAGGTTTAAGGTGGGTTTGGAACTCACATTATCATAATAAAAATAGAGGAACACAATCATCTCAATTAAGAGTTAGTGATTTAGGTCTTTTATTAGATCAAATCTCACCTTTACTTGACGTGGATTGAACTAGTTTTTTTTTTTTTTTTTTTTTTAAACAGTTAAAGAGATTAGAACTTGAAGTTTATCAAATTAAATAAATATTTTTTTTTTATCACCAAATTACATTTGATAGTGATAACTATTTTATTTTTATAGTAGTGAAAATGTGTTCAATAGTATGAACATGTTACATTATTTATATATTTATTAAGAAAAAATGTTATTTAACAAAAAAGTTCAACTATAACACCATTTTTTTGTATAGATATTTGTAAGGAGTTTTGATCGTTATAACTCTTCTACAATAGTTTGTGGATGAATTGTTCATTTCTTTTGTTAATAAAATTTGACTAAGTAAAAACCTTGAATGTTCAAGTCACTTTTAAATCAAAATTTTAAGTTTTCTAGTCTAACATAAAACAAATTGTCTGTAATATACATATATATATATTTTAGGAAGCTAAGTTGTTATTATTATTATTATTATATTATTTATCATCATCGCTCAGATCTTAAAGGAAATAGATCATATATGCATAACATGAAAGATTAAATCATTTATATATAACATGAAAAAAATATTTCATTCAATTGTCTCGTAATTAGTGTGATGAAACGGACTAACGATAAATGTAAGAGGAAAAAACGACCAATAAAAAAGGTAAAAAAAAAAATGATACTATTTTTTTATTAGTCCATCTTACTACATCAACGATGAAATAATCTTATAAAAGATTTTTATCATGTGACCAAGTTTTGTATATCAACTTAATAAATGATGAAAGAGCATTATTGAAAACTCATTTCATAAAAGTTGCGAGACCGCCACTTGCTACGATCTGCCCCCACTGCTCCACACCATCATAAAGGACTTGACTCTCTCTACAACTACCAATTCCATATCAAATTACACGGAAACATCAATGACACTATAATAATTAATAAATATCTTAATACACATCAACTTGTCAAATTTCATATTTATCTATTTAAATGATATATATATGTTGTGTACACTTTTTTTTTTCACGTGTATGATAGACAACTTGAATTCTGTCACACACCTTATCACCATGTGAATGTAAATTACTTTTTTACATATTATAAAAATAACTATTGGAACTTCATATATAATATTAAATCTCAATACCTCATGATAAAACCCTAATCTTATCTGTAAAGGGGACATCAATTACTTTCAATATGGCAAAACTCATATCACAAAATTCAATATATATATATATATATAGAGCATCGAATCAAGTGGCAAATTTTGTAAAATGTGGGCGACAGTTTCGTCAAATACAGGTATCCTTTGAGAATCGTCCAAGCGTCAAAAAATGTCCGTGTGGGACCCCAGTACCGCACATATATAAAGTTGTTTTTCCAGAATCAGATGAAGATCAACGACGTGGATCTAATGTGTGCGTCTCCGCCACTGCCGATCATGTGTGGGCTGTGATGCATTGTGATTGGACGGCCCCATCACACCAAAGCACTGACGACCAATAGAAATATTGAATTATTGTTTGCAAGCTATAAATTTTCATCTTTCCGTGGCCTGCCCTTTTAAAATTTTGCTAAATGTGTCTCTTTATGGTGTTTTAAGGTCGTTTCAGTTGACATGCTCTATTATACGGATTTTCAAAATTTTAACCATAATGATTATAGTTAATAAAATTATTTATATTTTTTAAGAGGATATGGTCCGAAGTTTTAGAGAGAAAATTCAAATCACCATTTAATATTGTGATTTGATGATACAGAGAATTATTCTAAAATAATATTATAAATTTAAAATTGTTACCTTATATATGATAATTTTGAAAGAAAAATTCAAATCCGCCGAGATTTTCAGTACATAAAAGCAGAAAATGGAACTAAACTCTGCTTACTTGTGTGGTTGACTGTTCAATGCCAATCAATTTAACTAATTTTCATTTTCTCACGGAATGAGTCTTGCAATTTCTAACTAGTGAACTTCTGGTTTAGTCAAAATAAACAAATAAATAAATTGTAGGCCTTGGGTGTACATCATCACCGCTGCAATATCATTATAATTATTTATCTAGCGTATTTCTTCGATGATACTTACTTTAAAGGTAGGAGGAGGTGTTACACCTAAATAACATTTAAGATCTTTGGTTCAAAGTCCGAAGACATAAGAACAAAACCTATAAAAACAAATGAGCGAAAGTTGCGTCACAACATAAATATTCAACTTCGATGGTCACTTAATCGGGCAATAAAGCACACTCTTTTTGTCATGGTTATTGGATAATTGAAGAAATTAGGGAGGATAGGTTCCACATAGGTCCCACGCGCCAATTAAACTAAGTAGTAAAATATAATATTTTGAAAATCTTGCCATTTTAAGATTAAAAAAAAGGAAGAACTTCATTCTAGTCCCTATATTTTTAAAAAACTTATCGTTTTTAAATACGAATCCATTTATAGTCTTCATGGTCCCTTACTTTTCAAAAACTCATCAAATTAGTCATTCTGTCATAATTTTGAATAAAAATATAGGAACCAAAATGAAGTTTTCTATTAAATATAGGGATCAAAATGAAGTTCTCTATATTAAACATAGGGACCAAAATGATGACAGAATGACCAATTTGATGAATTTTTAAAAAGTGAAGGACCGTGAAGACTATAAATAGATTCGTATTTAAAAACGAGAAGTTTTTTAAAAATAAAGGGACTAGAATGAAGTTCTCCCTAAAAAAAAAGAAATAAAGAAAGAGAAAACCGAGTTAATGCCGTTGATTTCTGACTTTGTGGCGCGTATTGCAAATTAATAATCTTATTAGTTTGCTTTATGTTATTTAACAAAATCTTTCACCTTGATATTATTATTTAAATATCAGACAGTTTAAAAGAAGTAATTTAGGGTTGAAAGTTCTACACAGTCAAAGGAGCATCCGTACGTTTGAGCGTGGACTTCGGTGAGCTTCTGAGTACACGCGTCAGCTCCTGAAATCCAAGCTGTTGTTGTGTCGGTGATTATTTTTTTTTGTTCAAACATTTTCTATTTGCACTAATAACTTTGCAACATCACTAAGTACCCTTGAAATGCACCAAACTTCTGTCCTACTAGCCTCAGACCTTGACACATGTTACAGTACTAAAGGATGCTTTTTATTTTTTATGGTTTTTTTTTGAACCCCTCATCACCCCTTCAAACAATCAACGGGACTTAATTGGAATAAAATTTTATCGTGTAGTCCGAATAGCTGCTTTTAGACGTGGGAGAGGCAAACCCACATTTTTAGTGGGGAAAATTATCAAATATTTTTATCTGATTGACACTTAGAATCTACACTTCACATGTATTAGAGCGCTGAACAAGTGAATTGGTATCTATCACACCGATACACTTGAAGTGCATATTGATGCGTTGTATCTTGGAGTGTCATGCAAATTATAAAGGGACCTTGAAAATTTGAAGTGGGATAATTTTTCAACCTATTAAATTAAATATTTTTTAAAATAAATACCACTTATGCTATAATAATTTGAGTTTAAAATATTAATGTGTACTCATTATCATCAAATTACATTAACAATTGGATCTTTTTATTAATAAGAGGATTCTGATTCCTAATTTATAAATTCCAATATTTGTTAAATTATTTGGGGATTAAGAGAATCCATATATTTTGTTAAAATTAAATTAAAAAAGGCAAACAATCTCATATCTCTCTCTCTCTCTCTTTTTGTTCGTTCCTTTTGGATTTGGGTTGCTTGGCTTCATTTTTTCTTTTTGTTTTTCTTCTTTGTCACTTTCTCTGGTTGATCTTGTTCACCATATTTCTCAAGGAATATACATAATTTCTTAAAACTTGGATATCTATTTTCTTTGCAATCGGATATATCGATTACATATTTATATGTATATATAGTTTTTATGTTAATACATTATAATTTTTAAATTATTAAAATCTGCAACTTTTAAATGAGTGATTGAATAATTGGGATTAGTAGGGGTGGACATAAAAACATGGAATCGATCTGAACATCTTGATCCGGTCCGATCTGTGGGTATTCGGATCAGATCACATGTTCAAAAGTAAGGTGTTCGGATCCTCACTTGTGAAAACACCATGTTTCACGGATCGGATAGAATTGAGGTATTCAAAACCGATCCGATCCGTGAACCCGTGAACAGTGATACATACATAATTTCATATGCCCCTATATAAAGTCCACTTAAGCTAACCCTAACATCCATCTCTCACTTCATTTTACTCTCATCTCAACAGTCTGGTGAGTCTATTTGCAGTTTTAGCTTGATATTTACATGATTGGGTGTTAGTGTTTTAATGATTTCTATGCTTGTTTGTTGTCCATTTAAGCTAACCCTAACATCCATCTCTCACTTCATTTTACTCTCATCTCAACAGTTTGGTGAGTTTATTTGCAGTTTTAGCTTGATATTTACATGATTGAGTGTTAGTGTTTTAGTGATTTCTATGCTTGTTTGTTGTGTTATATTGTTGAGTTACATATTTCACTTGCTGATTATATATATATATATATATGTATTGTTGCTGGGAATAAATGGGGAAAAGTATAAAGAGTGATGAGGAGTCTGAATTTGATATTGATGATATTAATTCGATTGGAAAAAGTCAAAATTTGGGGTGACAAAAAAAATAGAGAATAAGCTGAAGAATGAAAGTAGTCGTAGGCTTAAGTCGGATTGTTGGGAGCATTTTGAGCTATTCGAAACTAAGGAGGGTGGAAAAAAGTTTTGATGCATACATTGAAATTGAAAGTAGGTGTTCAAATATGGAACCGATCCGATCCAATCTGCGACTGGGTGTTCGGATCGGATCGGTTCCTTTCCTTTTATGGATCATGTTCGAATCTAAAAATGACGATCCGTAAATTTATCATGTTCGGATCGGATCCAGTCAGAATCAATCCGAATATGGTGTTGCCCATCCCTAAAGATTAGTGCTCTTAATATAAAATAAATATATATGCGTTGAAGATGTGTAAAGATTCGTCCAACATATATGTTTGTTTTATTTGATCTTTTTCTACTGTGGTTTCACACAGATTCACTAGAATCACTCAACACTTTATATTTTTTTCCCCCTCTCTTTGTGTATATATGTTTATTTTATCTGTTCTATATCTAAAAATAGCTATTTTCCATTTTTCCCCAAATTAAAATATATATATTATTTTTTTCAGTGTAAAGATATTTTCAATTATTATGTTTATACAGTTTTTTCTTTTCTGCAGTTTTATAGTGCTAGGGGGAATATTCAATTTATTTTTCATATTAAAAAAATCCAACATATATAAAAGGTTATTTTTGTAATCTAATTTATATAAAATCCAACATATATAAAAAGAGCATTTTTGTAATCTAATTTATATCACTCTTATTCTTTACTATAGTAAGCGCTAGAATTGGAATTAATTTGATTTCAGTTTCATTTTTTAAATAGTTAATAAACATCTTATTACTTTTTTGTTCATTTTTTAATAAAATTTGATTACCTTTCATTTTTATTACTAGTTAGTAATCGTGTCCTAATTTAATTATCAAATGTTATAGTAGTACTAGAGACAAATTTATTATTATCAGAGAAGTTCTATTCCCATAAACTTGTATCTTCAAGACACAAGAGTAAGACCATTGACCTTTGTGCTTTAAAGATACAAGTTTGACTCCCATCAAAAGCAAGTATTTCACTACATAAATATGTGTGGATTTTTCCTTACTTTATGTGGGTCTTTCTTCCCATTTATATATGAGTTGATCGATGGGCATGTCCCAACCGATAAAAAAGAAAAAAAATTCAATATCATCATATACACCATGCTTAGATGAGCTTGATTCAAGCCACTGACTTACTTAGATATTCGAATGTTTACAATCGTACTATATATTACATATTTAATTATGATTGAAGCGCAAAGAAAAAAAATGTCCTTCAGCATAGGAAGCTTTGTTGACTTTGATTGAAGCGTCTAACCAAAGAACCAAGACTCGTCAAGGTTAAAGTTAATATATATATTTTTTTCTTTGAAAAAAAAGTAATATAATCTTTACTTTTCAAAAGCATTTCGAATCTTTTGTTGAAGTCTTGAAGATTAAGGTCTAGGGGGCTTATTTGATGCACAAAACTGAATTAATCTATTTTAATATAATTAAATTGAAGAATTGGACTAAAATTAACTTCGTGAGGTATTTGGGCATAATATAGGAGCAGACTAAAAATAATATTATTTCTCGATTGGTATAATATGCAATTGGATCAATAATAATTTTGTACTGTATTGATATAATTTCAAAACCGGCACTTTAATTAGTGCCCTTATTAAAATTCTTTGTCTCTAGTAATTTTACTGTTTTTGGCCCATATTACAAACTTACTATAAAGTCTAAACTAACATCAAAATTATACTATTTTAAAATATAGTGGAATGAATCAAAATTGAAAAATTATTTCAGTGCTACATTAACCTTTAGAGTAATACTTTTTAAGTAAATATACGTTGAAAAAATAAATAGAAATTACATTTTCTAAATTGTGATTATAGTGGAAGTTATTTTTTCTTTAATATAGCTTTGATGATAGATAACGTTTATTTATTCCGATAATATTTTAAGTTTGAATCTTTTCACGATAATTGGATAATATTTCAAGTTTGAATATTTTCACGATAATTGATATTTGAAAGATACAACACTATTAAAAGGAATTTGCTTCGAAGTCTAGTGATTTGTATTTGAATATGTAAAATTAACGAAATGTGTATTGAGAAAAATTGAAAAGAAGAGGAGAAAGAAGGAAAGACAATTAGAATCTGTTATATGTATTTTTCGGACTCATTAATTGGGCTGGTAAAAGTCAAATTTAGGCCCACTTTAGACCCAATAAAAAGGCCCAATAAGGTCAACCCAGTCAAAGCCCATCAGACGAGGCTCAGATATCAACTCCAGGCCCAGCAGAAGGCACAGCTCATCTCAGTATCTTGTCAGCTCGCTGCAACGAGCTCGTTTCACAGCTCACCTCATGCACAGCTCGTCTCCCAGCGAGCTCGAGCTCAAGACCGCCATAGACACGTCAGCTCGTCCAAGAGCGTAATAAGTGTAGTATCTTCCAGAAACAGGCAGTTACCAAGTTCAACCATGATTCTCTCTCCGAATATGGTAGTTACCCAGTCAAACCATGATTTCCTCATCAGATATGGAAGTCTACTCAAAGTCAAATTCAAATCAACCTTATCTCGAGATAATTACAGTAGTTTCCTGATATTATTCAAATATATTAGGAAGTGTAATTAATGTATAATTCTTTTCCTTATTTTTCCTGATTATTTGGGAAGCGCAATTAATTCAGGATTCTTTTCCTGATTTGCTACAACCAGAATTGTAACATCTCTTTCCCTATAAATAGGGATTAAGATCATTGTAACATCATCAGAGAATAATCAATAATACACTGTCACTCTGCAGAATTTAAGAGACAGACAGTCGTGGACGTAGGTCAATTATTGCCGAACCACGTAAAAGCTCCGTATTCCTCGTTTGATTCTCAGTATTTGTCTGCATCTTTTCTTGGTATTTATGTTTTCTCACATTGATTGCAGGTATTGGGTATTGATTACTCGTCGACTGAAATCTAACGTCGACAGAATCCATTTAAAAAGAAAAAAGGAAGAAAGTTCATGTCGTTTCTCTAGAAGAGGCAGAGGGAAAGAGAGAGAGGGTGGCAAATCCCTTTCTGCATTGAAAGAAAATGCATATAAAAACATTCTATTTTTGCAAGTTGCTTGTGAGATTATAATCAAGTTTGTTTGTTTATTACTTGAGATAATTCTTGAAATAAAAACTGAAAGCATGCAACAAAAAAATTGTCTATTTTTGAATTGATGACACAGGTATCCATCTACTCCATGAAAAACACTCGACACTTGATGTTGCATAACTATCAAAGATCACAATTGTGATAAATTTTAGTCAAATTGCGTAAAACATCTCCATCATTTAATCATACTATTGTGATATAAAAACAAGGATTTCTTTTAAATAAATTTAGCAAATAGTGTTTCTAAAAAAAAAAAAAAAAAAGAAAGAAATTTAGCAAAAAGTGTAGCTTGAACTATCCTTAAACCCTTTTGTGACAATTATTATTTTTTAAAGAAGATTAATGTGGCTTATCCATTAGCCTACATATCTCCCTTTTTTTCTTTTTTTTTTTTCAATGTAAGAGCTCTTTCGTTTTGTTATTATTATATTTATATATACAGATAACAAAGTCGGACTCTTTAAACAAAATCCACTGAGTTATGATTTGGAATTGAAGCTCCCAAAAGCTGGAGAATGACTCTCAAGGAGAGAGGAAAAGCCCACACAAATAGGGGGAAAAATGACCGGTTTGCTTGGTGGCACAGGATTTGAACCATGCACTTTGACGTGCTATTTCAATGGCATTTTGTTATTTTTCGTCCAAGCAAGAAGGCCAAGTTTCTCTTTTCTATTGCCTGTTCCATATTTTTTTAAGAAAGGTAAATTTGTATTAAATATCCTGCTTTTAGTGGATGAAATTGGACTAATCCCAATTGGTAGGATTATTGGAATTGGACATTTTTTTATTAAACGTTCATCACATATATATGATATTAATATCTTGTTTTGTTTTGTAGGGAATGCATTATTGTAACCACGATTAAGATAATATAAAATGAAAAATGAAAATGATAATGAGTTAACTGCGAGGGCATACAAAGATGTAATAGCGTCTTTAATTGAATAGCACTTGTGAAGAAGTTGCGTGTGTCATAATGACGATGACCCACCACCATAAAGTGGAAGGAAAAATACATGTCGGACACAGAAGACGACAACCAATGTAGGGGTCCGGGGCATTTAAGTCTTACCACTCCCGTCCAACTCATTCTATTCTTTTTTCCTCCACCGACTAATTTTTTCCCCTATATCCAAATGTCCGTGCTACAACGCCACCAAACCGCACACAATTCTTCCCCTACTTAATACCATTCTGATTTTCCCAAAACGCCCTTTTCTTCCCACCAATGGCCTGTGCTAATACCATTCAAATGGTTTGATTTCTTCCACAATTTGTGTGATTCAACCTCCATTTTTTTGCATGATTTAAGGACCCTTTTATTACTTAGAAGTGACATGTGGAGTTGGTCAAGCCCACCTTACTCACTCAAAGTGTAAGGTTCGAGCATCTATTCACAAAAAATATGGACAATTCCTAATTATTTCACTTATATATGGATAAATTATGTATAAATTTATCTGAGTGGAGGACAGATTTCTTACTTAAGGTGGATTTTTTTCTCTCGATTTTTAATGAATAGAGTATAAATAACCGTTGAGTTTCGAATTATACCTTGAAGTTCTATCAATGTGATATCGACATTTACTTGCAATGCCAAAAAAAAGATCATTTTATTTTAATGCTTAATAAAACTGAATGCTTCGCCATGTGTCCCTTGATTAAATTACTTAGTATAACAATAATATATATGAAACGGCAGTGTTTAATGATATCTCAGACTGTGATTAATAAATCAATGACAATTATATGGTTGATGCCTGCATGTTATTTTGGATCAAAAGCTCTAAATCCCAAGTAAAGGTACGTTGATAGAAGAATCTGTTAGCTTAATTTTGTATTTATTAAAACTTGAAAGTTTCTTCTCCCAAGATAACGTGGAGTGCCTTATTAAATGGAGCACTCAGAACCCAAGTGGTATGTGTTTCTTTGGGAATTAAACAGACAAATTGCCCTATCTCGTGGAACGATATTGGAGCTTGTACTCACTTTTCATTTTGTTTTATAAGAAGGCCTTTTATACATGAATGCCGGCTATTTAAGTCGGGGCCATGTTATGATACACACAAATTAATAAACTAATGACAATCATATGGTTGATGCCTCCGTGTTATCTTGGATCAAAAGCTCTAAATTCCAAGTAAAGGTAAGTTCATAGGAGAATCTATAAATAGAATTTGTATTTATTTACGTTTACTTCCACGTAATTGGAATAATTTAAAATCGGATTGACCTGAAATAAGATTGATGTATCATAATACTAATAAGTTGTTTATTTTAATTACAAAAATTATAGGAATCAACGATATTTATTTTGAGATGTTTACTTTAATTTGAAATTGCAAAAGATTGTTTACAAGTTACAAAAATGTATTTCATTAAAATTATGTATTCCTTTAGTATTTTTGAAAGAAAATTATGGGTTTTTTTTTTTCCTTTTTTTGTCATCAAGAAATATGTTTTTTATTATGATAATATTATGCTTATTAAACTGTTTTTTAATAATAATAATGGTCTTTTAATAATAATTTAATGTTATCAACTAAATCATTGATAAATAGGGGTATAAAAGACTACTTAATATTTATTTTCAACTACATAAATTTTTCTCACATTTGTTTTATTTTCAATGTTATCCTATATATATATATTTTTTAAAATAGGGTTATAAAAGACTACTTAATATTTTATAAGGGAATGTGAATGAGAATCTTATGAGGGATGAGGAGAATGGTAATCCCATTCCATAGCCTCAAATTTGTGTGGAAACCTATATTTTTCTTTCCCATTATAGATTAATTTAAAATAAGCAAACACATATAATGATTCTCATTTCTTATTTTCATTACTAAATTCCACTAGTAACCATATCATAAAACTTAAAAATCTGTTCTCCCAAGATTATGTGGAGTGCCTTATTAAATGGAGCTCTGAGAACCCAAGTAGTATTTGTTTTTTTGGGAATTAAACAAACAAATTGCCCAATCCCATGTAACGATATTGAAGCCTATACTCACTTTTCATTATAAGAAGCTCTTTCATACATGAATGCCGGCTATTTAACTCGGGCCATGTTAAGATACACACAATGTTATCTGTGAAGTTCTAAAGATATAATTATCTTTTATTAATTTGTTGAGCCCAAAATAAAATTTCAATATTACCATTGAAATTGTAAATGTTAGAAGAAGGAAGTATATCAGTATATGTTTTAGAGTTGATTATATCTAATGGTCTACCTTTAGAACAGTTTATAGGTATGTAATTATATTATTGTCATGTGCCCCAAAAATCGAAATAGAATTAAGAAAGGGTGAATTGAGATCAGTGAGATCAAGTCATAAGAGAAAATGTAAGGAATTCAATGCAAATTAAATTCCTAATATAGGCTACGTGTATGGACTACAATGGAAGCTGATAAAATGGAAAAGGGCACCTCCCAATTTCTCGTCAGATTTGCTGCCAAATTTCAAGGCTCAAGGAATTGCTATCTCTGCTTGTTCTAGCTAGCAGTCCAATTTTGCCCTTCAAAGTCTTCCATGCTTTTAGGCAAGTACATATAATATGATGTCACAACACATGTTGATGTGCATTTGCAATAGAAATGACTTATCATGCCAAGCAACTTAGGACCAGGAGTGATCTGCAAGCATCAACGTGAAATCCTATAATAAATCATTTTATAAGGGCATAAATTTACTTTGCTTTTCCACTTTTCATGTTAGTGCCTCTCTTTTAAGTTTTCTCTTTTGATTTGCATTAGCGCCAAATCTGAATGCTATAATCTTTAACTATTTTTTGCGATATATATATATATATATATTCATCAAATCTTAGACTGTTCTAGTGATTAGCAAGTGCACAACACCTTTTTTGCTTCAAGTATATAAAGGTGCACTACTACTAGCAATAAATTTTTTCCAGTGATAACATTTCTTTCACTTTGCTATATCAATTCATAAGTTGAATAAACACAAGTCGAAAAGCAAAACCTTATCGACTGTTGTTGCTGTGATTTTCTTTCTGTTGATGAAGGTTTCAAGTAACTTTCCAGTAAAGCTCTAAAAAAGAGCATGTTTGGTTGCCATTTGGAGCCCATGAGTAATCTCTAAATTCTAAAACAGCTCACACCAATGGCATTTATAATTTTATATATAGAGAGAAGGTAAAGTGGGGTCTTTCAATCATTTTGCTTTAATAAGAATCTATAATTCTACTAGATGAAAGAAACAATTATTGGCATGGCCGTTTTGGCTTTTGCGGTGTATGTCTACGAAACTAACATTATAGTAAAGTTGCAAAAGGAGAAATTAAAAATTCATTTAGGGATTTAATGAACCATTCATTTTCTTCTATGCATAACGACAAGTCCTTTTTTTTTTCAATTACCATTTATAATTTAGCAATTTGAATATGAAATATTGTCACATTTCATTCATCAAACTACATTAGACATGAACAATTCTCTATAAATATAATATTTTATTTAAATAAATACAAGATTCATTATCCCATGGTTATAATCTTAGGGGGTTTTTGTTTTTTCCCTAATAAAACTTATTTTCACTAAAGTTTTAATTTAAAAGATTTTAATTTGTTTTTTTTGTATATTTTAATTTAAAAATTTAAAAAATATCTTATTTAAAAGTCAAAATTTCTTATTTATATCTTAATAAAAAATGTTTTTATCAATAAATGTACATTATTTTTCTAAATTAACCTTTTATTATTATATTATTACCAAATTATCCCTAACAAAACAAAAACAAAAAATCCCCAATTCTATCAAATCCAAACTCTAATCTTTTTTTTAAAATCTGACCTCCATAGGATTAGTGATTGCTACTACTGATCACTAATAAACTATGGAAGGAGGCCTTCCTACGTTTGGTGGAGGAGGGGGCCGACCTCCTCCCATTTGAATGTGAGGAGGTTGTTGGCCTCCTACATTACCAATGATTGAGGTTGTCAGCCTCCATGCTAGAGGTTGGCGGCTTGTAGATGCAAGATTGATGAACTGTCAATCGACTGATGAACTATCAATGCAAGAGTGGTCTCCTCTTATACCAATAATGATGGACAAAAGAGGATCCTTTGTCCATCGTTCGAATTTTTAATTTTTCAATTAAAATATTATTTTATTTATATAAAATAAAACAATTAAAATATGAAATATATAAATTAACATATCTTAAAATAATAATAATCTATTTAAAAATAATATAAATTAATATGTATAAGAAAAGGTGCATAATAGTAATAGTCCAATCACTTAATATTTAAGTTTAGGAATTCTAAATGGAAAGATAAACAAAAAATCAATATCTTAATTATAAAATCTTATTAATCAATCATTTAAAATAAGTTCTTATAAAAATTAAGGGGGGAAAATAAACACCTTCTAAGTCTTTTCAAAAGAGGAGGTTTTGTAGGCTGTAGGCATAAGATTGGATTTGAGTTTATGTTTTTTATCAATCTCTATATCACTTCAAATTCTGAGTCATATGTAGGTCAGTGTTACACAGTGTAGTTTTTTTGGATATAAATTAAATGAAGAAGATTTGCTTGGTTAATAAAAGCAAAATCATATGATGATGAGTCATCGATTATGCATGGTTCTGGCCCAACCGACCACAGTCACTCTATCACCCAGTACATCGATGCATGCTTTCAATCATATCTACAAACATCAGACAAACCTTATCATTCTGCTCTAGCTTTTCTAATCACATCAACTCCCTTGCTTTTATTCATTAATTCATTATTGATGAAGCATCATTCTGTTAATAGGGTGAGGTGGTTCAATGTTAAGAAAAATCCGACCTTAAATGATTAACTGTTAAGTAAATTTGAAGGATAAGATTTGCAAATTATCATACATATATTAAACATTAAGATAATAATATTGTTCAACTACTGCTAAACATATAAATATTAAACACTTATTTTTTGGATACATCTAGCAACTAAAATGTAACATTCTGATGAGAACATTTGGAGGAGACATGAGAGGGTAACATTCGAACGAAGAGAATTGCGATGTGTGTCGTTGGGTGCACCTTGCGGTGCAACTTGAGATCAATTACTCGATGCGAATGCGTCTTGTGTCACTGTGTGCAACCCACAGTGCAATTCACGACTATTTATCTAAGATGATCGCAATGCTTGTGGGACAAGCATGACAGACGGGTCTGATGCGGGTTAAAGCAAAATTTTAGATCTTTTAAGATATTATTTTTATTTAGATTTTAATATTTGTTTTCTTTAATTGGTTGGATATTAAAGCCCCCAATATATATAGAAGCCCATGAAAATATGTCTACTGCGGCATGAGAAGAGAGAAGTGAAGCCCAACGTAAAACCAATGCTTGTCCGGGCCTGGGATCTACGACTGAACGTTGCTTCAGACCCAACAATATATGACCAAAACGCGGCCTTGCCCTTGTCTGTTGTTATGAGACTCCTGACATAAATTTCTTTAAATGCAAAACTAGCCAAATGTTGCAAGACGAATTCACTTTTCATTTCAATGGAGATTTTATTTGAACTCATATAAATTAATCACTATAAGAATGAATCAAGGGAGAAAATTTTCTTGACTTCCAGTTTTATAGAGAAGGTGGGATTCGAACGATTCTTATAAAGGAGAGTGTAAACATACGGTTACATTAAGTTGAAATGTGTAAAAGAAAAGTATATTTAAGTAACTAGGCTCCAGTCTCTATGACATGCTTTGAAGATAAAGTTCAAAGTTAAATGCGTTTACTCTATGTATTATATCATATATAAACCAAGAAATGATTGTGATTAGAGGCAACTAAAAGTGGTCGGTTTACTACTACTTTGACTAAAATTAGAAAGGACTAAAATGCTTGCATTAGCAAACATGTTCCAATCACTTTTTTTTTTTTTTTTAATTTATTTATTTAGGATTGAGACTGGTCTAAAAGATTATCGGAACTAATCAGGATAGGAACATTGGTAACGTGACGTAAGGTGCTGCTCCCATATGGGAGAAATTTACCTATACGGAGGTGGAGGAGAAGTTCATATGAGAGTGGGGGATAACTCACATATAAAGATGAGAGAGCTAATTATATTTTTATTTCTTCAGGCATCGAATCATACCAAAAGCATGGAGCAGCTGACGCTTAAACCTACGGTACCAACTGCCATTCACACGTTCCAATCACTTTTACAGACAGAATCATCATTAATTTGCTCATATTATTCGTATGTACTCTATTTTCATTATAAGATAAGCGTGGATTCGTCGGGCTTGGGCATCAATTGTTTTCTCCAATAATGTGTATTAAAGCAACAATGCGAGTGAAATTAAAGTACCTGCAAGTCCTTGAATGTACCATTACCGGTAGAAGAACATTACACGGTCCACTTTTTTTTTGTTCGAAACTTGTAGAAAACGATATATAATCAATTGTTTTCACCAATAATGTGTATTAAAGTTACGATATGATTGAAATTAAAGTACCATGCAAGTGCTTGAATGTACCATTAACGGAAGAAGAACATTAATTATATATATAAAATTGAAAAAATTTAAATTGATGAGAAAGTTAAGAGAAGACATGAGAGAGTGAAATTCGGATAGCAAGGATATTGACGTGCATCATTGGGTGGACCTTGCGGTGCAACTTGAAATCAATTCCTCAAGACAAATGCGACTTTTGTTGCTAAATGCAACCCGCAATGTAGGTTGTGACCATTCATTCAAGATAATCGCGACTTACATTGTAAATCACGATAGACGAGTCTAATGTGAACTGAAACGAAATTTTAGATTTTTTAAGATATTATTTTTATTTGGACTTTACTATTTATTTCCTTTAATTTGTTGGATATTATTTCTTTTAGTAATTTGACATTATTTCTTATTAGAGATCTGTTCCTGATAATAGTCTTGTTTTCTAAAGGAATTAAAAGATTTTTTAGTTATAAATATGAGCATAGACTTAGGGTTTGTACTCATGACTATCGGATTGAAGAATATTAATAAAATCTTGCAAGCTTAAGAGAAAAAGTTTTATTTATTTATTTATTTATTTTTAAATATTTTTGTTTGGAATTATTTGGGTTTGAGTTAGATCAATCTTGTGATATAATTTTAGGAAATCAATCTATCAATTTTATATACTGGTTGGTTCAATTTTTGACCTAACATATAAAACGAGTTAAAACTTATTGTTGGATCTATAATTAGGACCTCGACAATTGGGTGCTCTGACTAGAACATCAAATTCTAAAGAGTACTAACCATAAAGAATAGAAGATATTAGGATCTTCCGTTTTATTGTAAACGATGAAAAAAAAATAAGGAAAGTCTCCCCGTTTTGTGGTCCCCAAGTCCATGCTCAGCTCACTATTCGGATAAACTTTCGTCGAACCATGAACGGGTCTGCTATCTCTACCCAAAACATAAGACAACAAAAACCCAATTACTCTCTCAATAGGCAATACTCGATGCCCAGTCTCAACTTCAACGCACAATAATAAATCCATGACTATATTTGACTCTAAATATCTTCCATCCTCCAGATATTTTGCTTCTATCAGGCAAACATAAACCAAGAGAAAGATAGAAATGTCTGCTCTGGCACCAAATTCCAGCCTCCTCCACACACAAGTGTATCAAAGAGACAACCAACAGCAGCTATGGAGTGCTGGGAATTGTTTCTTATTGCAAAAAACTAACGCCTGTTTGTGGGTTGATCCTCCTATAAACAGAAACCACAAGAAGATATCAAAGAGGTACGTCAGAGTGGAAGCTTTGTGGCCGGATTTGTCAAGACCCTCCTCTGTTGACATGGAACCCATCAACGACCCTGATCAGCTCGACCACATTCTACTTCGCGCACAAGAACTTTCCCAACCCATCCTCATCGACTGGTAAAATACCTTTTCATTTGAGTTATTGTCATCTTAAGTTACAAGTCTTTTACAAAAATGTTGACAGGATGGCTAACTGGTGCCGCAAATGCATCTATTTGAAGCCTAAGTTGGAGAAATTGGCTGCTGAGTTTGATACCAAGTAATTTCTCCTTTCTGTTTTCTCTCTCACTATTAAACACCACCAATGCCCTTGTTGTCTCTTTTAATTCTAAGTGCAGCATTAATAATTGATATGCTAATTTACACGATTCTTCTTTCTCTATTGTAGATTAAAGTTTTATTATGTGGATGTCAACAAGGTGCCTCAAGCTTTAGTCAAGCGCGGAAACATATCTGTAAGTAAACATTTGAACTTATCTTGTATGCATTTCCATCCTCTCTTGTTAAATTACATGACAGGTCAAATCATTTTAATGATGTTAAGTGGTTCTCTGTGTGCAGAAAATGCCAACAATTCAGGTATGTTTACAAATGAGTAGTTTCTTGTTAATTTGTTTTACAGGAAATGAAGTTGAGAGAAGTGCAATTTTGTGATGTATTGCAGATATGGAAAGATGGGGAGTTGAAATCAGAAGTAATTGGAGGTCATAAAGCATGGGTTGTGATTGAAGAAGTCAGAGAAATGATCAAAAAGTTTGTATGATCTATTTGTCAAACTCAATCTCTCAACATATATAGATATTTCTTGTTTATGCTTCATAGATTTTGCTTTTGGTAGTGACTTCAAAGTCATGCCCGCATCATGTAGAAAAGTAATGTACAGAGTACAGCTGCTTTTATAAGTGTCATATATATATATATATATATATTTGCAAATTCATTATTGTTCCCATATGCCAAAATTTTCATTAATGTCTTGGAATCATGTAATTTGGTTTGAATTTGGTTTCCACTGTGCAACAAAGCATAAAATCTATTTATTAACATAGATAGAATTGGACAGCAAACAAGTCGCTTTGGCCGAGTGGTTAAGGCGTGTGCCTGCTAAGTACATGGGGTTTCCCCGCGAGAGTTCGAATCTCTCAGGCGACGTTCTTCTTCTTTTCCCTTTTAAGATATATTTCCTTTTCCTATTTTGTTGTTTTTCCTTTCCTTTTTTTTTAATATATATATTTTTTCCAACTATGTTTTTGTAACTAAGCTGCTTTTTTTTTTTTTTAATATATATAATATATTTCTTTATATATAACGTTCTTTTAAAAATATATATTTTCCAATTATGTTCTTTTTTCTTTTCTTTCTTCAAATTGTATATCTTTTTTTCAATTATGTTTTTGTTACCAAGCTGTTTTTCTTGAATAATTAATTGTAACAGCCTTTTTTGTCTTTCAAAAGAATAGTTTTAACTTTGTTATTAAAATAAATTAAGCACAAAAGAATTAACTTTAGTAAAAACCTTAATAAATATCACTGTTAAGGTTAAAAATTGGTCAATAACTGAATTAATACTAATCGAATGCTAAAGGTTAATGAACGAATGTGATTATAATGAGATAGCAATATAATAATGATGCAAGAATGATAAGTGAAGGGACGAGAGAATTTCTAATGTGGTTCGGTTCTTTGAATGATGCTTACATCCAAGATTATCTTATTATTTGAGGGAAAAACTATATTTTTATAAAGTTTTTGCTTAGGTTTATGTGGTTTCCTTGTGCTGTTTTTTATGTACATGTGAAAGACCCATTTTTATAATATTAGGGTTCCTTGTATATATAAAATTAAGTTACTAAAATATAAGAAAGACTAAAATTTCTTTTGCATTTTACATCAAGAAACCTTATGTCACGATGATTCGAGTTGCTATCTTATCATGGTCTCGAACTATCTCATATGCAAGTGGGCTAACTCGAACCGCCCTTATTGCCTTTGCAAAAATAGACCGTTGCATGTTTCTACTGTCATGATATATGTTGATATGTCCCGAACTTCTTAATGCTCATTTGTTTGGGCCTTTGGGATAGTCAATCTTTTTAGCCTTATTGGACCGATGGCCTAAGTGCTATATTTGGACACAACAATCACTAAAATTAGTTTTGAAAATCGGATAATGAAATTGAATTTTTTTTTTAATACTATCATTGTTCATGATTGGTGTTAAAAAAATTAAATTTTGATACAATAATATTGACTTAGTGATATGTCTCTCACGTTTACACTTATGAGGTCTTGAGCTTAAGTCGTCCTTCCTTTCTAAAACCCTAAATTAAGTAATACTGTAATAGTAACACACACACACACCCCACAGCTCAGTGAGGTTTGATAGGAAAGATCGCACATGTGATAAAAGAAAAAAATAATAATAATACCACTGTTTAATATGACTTGATAGGAAGGAGTGCACATTCGTCCCGTTAATGTTTGATGTTCGAGACACTCTCGTTATATATAATATTTATAAAACAAAATCCATTTTCATAAAACTTACACTAAAAAAAATAAATTGTGCTATATATTATAGAATAACTCTTATCTTAATGATCAACAAGTTAATTCCCTCCTAATAACGAAAGTGTTATGTGTATTTTTTGAACTCACCAAATGGGCTGGTAAAAGTCCGATAAAAACCCATTAAGTCAACCCAATGCAAAGACCCAGCAGACAAGACCCAGTTATCATCTCCAAGCCCAATGAGTTCTACAACTCGTTTGAACGAACTCTACAGCTCGCATATGTCAGCTCGTTTCACAGCCTAGTTACAGGTCATCATGAAACTCGCTCTATACATAGCTCGCTACTCAGCGAGGTCCAGCTTGAGGTCGCTCAAGGTAGTGAACAGCTCGCCCAATGGACAATTAATACAAAATCTTCCAGATATGACAGTTACCTGATTTGACCATGATTCTCTCGCCAGAAACGGAAGTTAATTCAAATTCAAACTCAGTCAACGTGATCTCGAGATACTCGGAGCAGTTTCTTGATTCTACTCCAACCGATTAGGAAATGTATTCATTGTGAAATTCTTTACATATTTTAATTCTTCCTAAATTATAACAGTTCTGCCTCTATAAATAGGGGCTGAACTTATTGTAACAGATATACAAGAAATAATATACTGTCACTCTGCCAAATTGAAGAGAGACAGTCGTAGACTTAGACACATTTGCTGAACCACGTAAAATCTATGTGTTCTTTCTGTTCTTACCTTTCTATTTTCTACTTTGTTCTTGGTTTTTGTACAGTTCGACATTGATTGCAGGTATTGGGCATTGAATTCTCGTCGATTAGAAAATCACGTCGACATTTTGGCGTTAGAAGAAGGGCCCAGACTGCAATCTATCTAGTTTTGATTTCTTAGTTTTCAGCAATGGTAAGAACCAGACAAACCAAGTACGTGGGCTCCCAGGCTGATCAAGTAGAGAGCCAGACCAGTCAGTATCAGCGCAATACGCTGCAAATGGATGATGCACCCATGCATGCAGCAGACTTATCGTATAGTCAGACAGTGGGAAGTGCAACAAGCATGCTACCTTTGCCACTTCGCCAACCAGTTCCAATTGCCCCAACAGCTGAAGGGCAACAAACATGGTATCAAAGGTAAGAGGCGTTAGAGACTACTGTCAGACGGCTTGCTGATGCGGTGAACTTGTTAGTGCAGGCCCAGGCGCAGAATGCGCTCAAGAATGAGGTTGAGGCTTCAAGGCAGGTATTACTAGCATGTGGTGCAAAGGTCAGAGAGGCCAGCTAGAGAAGTACAGCAACCTGCTGGCTCAGCTCGTTCCTCCAACGCGCGCTCTAGAGCCGGAGGTTGCCATGTTCGTGAAAAGAGAGAAGTTGCATGCCCTGCAAGCCTAGTGATAAGGGTAGGTCAAGATGGCAGCAGACGAGTAGAAGTTGGTTATGATAGAGCCCGAGCTGCAGCTCAGCATGTAGACGAGATAGAAGAGTGACATGCAATGTCGCATCGAGCTGGTGGCTCGGTCAGAGAGAGTCAGAGATATGAATCAGAGCACCGCTCTCCAAGTCGTGACCACGGAAGGACCCCGAGACCCACAGGTGGAGGAACTCCTTCCGATGGTCCAGCAGCTCGAAGCCCGACTTGGTGTTTCTGACCAGCGTGAGTACTACAGAGAGAGGACTTCATTTACAAGGGAGATCGAGACAAGGGAGATCGAGACGCAGCCTCTCCCTCCGAGATTCAAGGTGCCAAATATTCAGCAGTATAAGAGGACTACCGACCCCTATAATCACCTTGATGCCTTTAATGTTCAGATGGATTTGCAGACAGACAATCCAATGGTGAAGTGTCGCGTCTTCCCAGCAACTCTAAGGGACATTCCGCGGACTTGGTTCAAGAATCTCCCAGCTCGCAACATAGGAAGCTGGGAGCAGTGCTAGTAGAAGTTCGTTGGCCAATATAGGGCATTGAGAAGGCAGCTCGCACCATCCTGCCACTTAGCTACCATCTTCCAGCGTCAGGGTGAATCGTTGAAACAATATATCATCAGGTTTAGACGCGAGGTTGCAAATGTTGAGAATCCATCAGACGAGAGTATATTGACTGCGATCTCGACTGTGTTGCGCAAGGATGGGAAACTATATAAGAGCATTTACAAATCCCCAGTGAAAGATCTGAGAGAGTTCTACAAGCGAGCTTCGAAGGAGATCAGGTGGAAGGAAACCTTCGGCCCGAAGAAGTCCAACCAGAAGAATGAAGCAGGCAGTTCCAGCCAGATGAAAAAGAGAAATAATGGCAGAAACGAGGAGGAAGGTAGAAACAGTGGCTCAAGCAATCAGATCGCTAAGAAGGCGAGGAGAGAGCCAAGGAATGAGTGACCTCAGCGTCAAGCTCGTTATGAAGATTATAACATCCTGTCAGACTCACAAGACAGGATCTTTGCAGCGGAAAGAAACAGGGAAGACTTTGGGAAGCCCTACCCTTTGAGGGCCATTGTTCAACATAGAGACATGAGTAAGTTTTGTGTCTATTATAATGAGGTCGGACACAATACTTCAGATTATTGGGCGTTGAAAGACGTCATTGAAAAGCTAATTAAGAGAGGTCGCTTGAGGGAGTACATGGTGAGACCTGCAGACTTGCGACCTCCGCAGCAACGACCTCAGCAGTAACAGCCAACACAGCAGCAGCCCCAGCGAGCTCCCGAGCCAGAACATGAGCCTGCGATAAGGACCATTTTCACAATTCATGGTGGCCCCCATATCGCAGGTGCTTCAAACAGGTCGCACGAGAGGTACGTCCGAGACGCAAATCATACTTTTTAGGTCAATGGGTCGGATGAAATCGTTTTCACTGATAAAGATGCTAGAGGTGTAGTCTGGTCTCATAATGATGCGTTGGTCATCCGAGCTAAGATCAACAACATGGAGGTGTGACGCATTATGATTGATATTGGGAGTTCGGTGAATGTAATGTACAAGAGCTGTTTTGATCAGATGAGGCTAGGAGCAGAGCAACTGAGACTGTCCCCAGAGCCTCTGTATGGTTTCACTGGAGATGCTGTTATACTAGTGGGTCAGATTAAGCTGCCACTTACACTCGGAGAGGCAAGTCGCCATGCAACTGTGTTGGCAGATTTTTTAATCATTGACTGCCCATCAGCATACAATATGGTCATGGGAAGACCTTCGTTGAACGACCCGGATGCAATTACTTCGACTAGGACCCTCACAGCCAAGTTCCCAACTCTCAAAGACGTCGAGTGTGTTCGGGAAGAGCAGCACTTAGCTAGATGTTGCTATGAGGATGCTGTGAAGATAGGTGTAAGAGGAAAGAAAGTGAACGTGATTTTGGGGGGTGAACCACGAGCTATAACTGAAAAGGGGGTTGGCCATGATCTTGACCCTCGCGAAATGGATACAGAGCGAGCTACTAGGCCAGTTGAGGAACTGGAAGACGTTCAGGTCAGCGAAGTGGATCCTGAAAGGTGCCTGTAGTTAGGAAGATGTTTAGCTCCCGAACTAAGAGTCCAGCTCGCTGATTTCCTAAAAACGAACTTGGATGTGTTTGCATGGAATCACGAAGATATTGTGGGGATAGATCCCAAAGTAATGTCACACAGGTTGAATATTGATCCTCACCACAAGTCGGTCTGCCAGAAAAGGAGAGCAATGATAGAAGAGCGCTACTTGGTGTTGAAGGAAGAGTTAGATAAGCTGCTGGCCAACAAGTTTATTCGAGAAGCTTACTACCCGACCTGAGTAGCCAATCCCGTGCTAGTGAAAAAGAAAAACGGGAAGTGGAGAACTTGCATCGACTTCACTGATCTGAACAAGGCGTGCCCCAAAGATAGCTTCCTCTTGCCAAGAATAGATCAGCTCGTGGACACTACAGCTGGCCACAAACTCCTGAGCTTCATGGACGCATACTCAGATTATAATCAGATCCCAATGAATCCCGAGAACGAAGAGCACACCTCGTTTGTCACAGATCGCGGTCTATACTGTTACAAGGTGATGCCCTTCGAGCTGAAGAATGCAGGAGTGACCTACCAATGCTTGGTAAACATGATGTTTGAAGAGCAGATTGGGAAGACCATGAAGGTCTACGTGGATGATATGTTAGTAAAATCCAAGTAGGTGAGTGATCATGTACGCGACCAGGGAGAGATGTTTCAGATTTTAAGGAGCTATCAAATGAAGCTGAATCCACATAAGTGTGCGTTCGGGGTAGCTTTTGGGAAGTTTCTGGGTTTCATGGTGAGTAGTAGAGGTATTGTAGCCAATCATGAGAAGATCAAAGCACTGATCGACATGAGATCGCCAACCAGGGTAAATGATGTGCAAAGCGTTAATGACCAGGTCGCGACACTAAGCAGGTTCATCTCAAAGGCTACTGATAAATGCATCCCATTTTTTGATATTTTGAAGAAAACAAAAATCTTCGAATGGACCGAGCATTGCGAGCAAGCTTTCCAGCAGCTGAAGGAATATATGGGGTGAGCTCCACTCCTCTCAAAGCCCAGAGAATGAGAAAATCTCATTTTGTACTTGAGGGTATTTCAGCAAGCTTTGAGTGCTGCATTGGTGAAAGAAGAAGAGAAGACACAGATTCCAGTGTATTATGTAAGTAAACGATTGCAGGATGCTAAAACCAGATACTTGCATATGAAGAAGCTCGCTTATTGCCTGGTGGTCGCATCAAGGAAGCTGTGACCTTATTTTCAAGCTCATACCATTGAAGTCTTCACCCAGTATCCGTTGAAGCAGGTTCTACAGAAAGCGGACACCTCAGGTCGCTTGTTAAAATGGGCAGTTGAGCTCGCATAGTTTGATATTCAGTATAAGCTAAGAACGGCTATCAAGGCCCAAGCTCTGGCAAACTTCATTGCAGAATTTACAGGGCCTGTGGATGATGAAACTGAATCTTTTGAAAGTCCGACCTGAGAACTTTATGTTGATGGGTCATCTAGTGAGCAGAAAGCTGGAGCTGGAATTCTATTGATCAGTCCTGAAGGCCATAAAATCCTTTGTGCATTAAGGTTTGATTTACAGACTACAAATAATGAAGCAGAATATGAAGCACTACTCGCAGGTTTGCGCTTAGCTAAAGAGATGCGAGCTGAGTAATTGAGGGTCTTCAGCAACTCACAGCTCGTGGTTTGCCACATACTGGCGGAGTATCAGGCCAGGGGGCAGAAAATGGCTATGTACCTCCAGAAAGTTCATGAAGTGCTAAGTGCTTTCCAGAAATACGAGGTGAAGCAGATCCCGCGAGCTCAGAACTCGCATGTAGATGCATTAGCTCGCTTGGCGACAACACGAGATGCAAATTTTCTTGAGGCGATCCCAGTAGAGTTCCTGCCAACTCCAAGCATAGATGTGAGAGATTCAATAATGGCCATAACTGTGCAGCCTAATTCTTGGATGAGTCCAATTTTGAATTATCTGCAGCAAGGGAAGCTGCTGAGTGATAAATTAGAAGCACGACGCTTGCGAGCTAGAGCAGCTAGATATTGCATCTACGATGATGTGTTGTACAAGAAATGGTTTTCAGCTCTACTTTTGAGATGCATTGACGGCCAAGACTGTGAGACCGTGATGAAAGAGATTCATGAGGGTCATTGTGATAATCACGCTGGGGGGCTGTCTCTAGCTCACAAAGCACTTCGGCAGGGTTTCTATTGGCCCACGATGAAGCAGGATGCCATTGACTTAGTGAAGAAGTGTGACAAGTGCCAAAGGTTTACCAAAGTCCCATGAGCTCCACCAGCCTATCTTCAACAAATGGTGAGCCCGTGGCCTTTTGCAATTTGGGGGATGGATTTAATCGGGCATCTACCAACAGCTCGTGGAAGATGCAAACACGCCGTGGTCATAATTGATTATTTCACCAAATGGGCAGAAACAAATGAGCTGGTTGAAATTTCCACTATGAAGATTGAAAAATTTGTGTGGAATAACATTATTTGCAGGTTTGGGGTTCCTCAACAGATCATGACAGATAATGAGACCCAGTTCACTAGCGACCAGTTTCTCAGGTTCTGCAGTGACCTCAAGATCATCAAAAGCTTCTCAGCAGTGGACCATCCATAAGTCAATTGCCAAGTTGAAGATGTGAACAAGATCATACAGCAGACCTTGAAGATGAAGCTAGAAGCAAAGAAAGGAGCATGGGTAGACGAACTTCCGAAAGTATTATGGGTTTACAAGATCACAGCTCGCAGCACCACAGGCGAGACGCCATTTTCCATGTTGTATCGATTTGAGGCCATGATCCCAACAGAGCTTGAAGTAACCTCGTAGCATAGAGTGACCTTCAATCCAAAAGATAATGACCAGTTGCTGGAATCAAACCTTGATCTGCTTGAAGAAACAAGGGAAGCAGCACGGTTGAGAGTGGCAGTCTATCAACAGAGGATTGCGAGGTACTACAATAAGAAAGCTCGAGTTCGCAGTTTCAATGAGGGCGACCTGGTGCTACGACTCATCTTACCTGGAGCTCGCAAACCCAGTGATGGATCACTAGGCCCAAATTGGGAAGGATCCTACATCATCAAAACAAACTTGGGAAATGGAGCTTATCGTTTAACCAACATAAATGGAGATGAAGTCTCTCGAGCTTGGAATGTCGAGTATCTTCGACCATATTATTGGTAACTTTGTTACATGTATTTAGTAATTCAATCTTATTATGATTAATGAAGGCTTCAGTTTCCTCTTATTGTTTGCATTGAGTGATTACTTTTAGTCAAAAATTTACAAGTTATCAAGATGGTGAGCTCCATCTTGATTGGCTCGTCGCCGCGCTAAAATAAAAAAGAGCCTAAAAAACAGGCGATGTTACGTACCCCTGCATAGCTCGTTAAAATGAAAATGAGCCTAAAAAGTAGGTGAGGTTACGTACCCCTGCATAGCTTGCTAAAATGAAAATGAGCATAAAAAGCAGGCGAGATTACGTATCCCTGCATAGCTTGCTAAAATAAATGAGCCTAAAAAGCAGGCGAGGTTACGTACCTCTGCATAGCTCGCTAAAATAAAATGAGCCTAAAAAGCAGACGAGGTTACGTACCCTTGCATAGCTCGCTAAAATAAATGAGCCTAAAAAGCAGACAAGGTTATGTACCCTTACATAGCTCGCTAAAAATGGATGAACCTAAAAAGCAGGCGATGTTACGTACCCCTGCATAGCTCGCTAAAATAAATGAGCCTAAAAAGCAAGCGAGGTTATGTACCCCTGCATAACTCGCTAAAATAAAATGAGCCTAAAAAGCAGGCGAGATTACGTACTCCTGCATAGCTCACTGAAATAAAAAAGAACCTAAAAAGCAAATATGGTTGAATACCCTTGCATAGCTCGTCAATACTCCAATGTGACAGAAAAAAGTTCTGATAAGTTGTTTATATTACAAGATTTTATTAACTGTTGAATTAAGCGATCGCTTGAATTATCATATCAGATTTCGAGCAAGTTCATATTTTAATGATTAGCTCGCATGAAGTCTTATAATTTATAAAATGAAGATTACAAAATGTGCTACAACAAACATAATAATTCAAACACATTCACCACAGAAGGAATGATGAAAGAAATTTTATTAAGTTCAGAAATCGTTTACAAATTGGAGACTGAAAAGAATATAAGTGTAAAAGATAAGCTACTAGTTTCGAGCTGGAGAATCTGGGCCTAAGAGAGGGTCTTCGCTAAAAGAAGACGTGCTAGAAAGTTCGAGGTCGCCAGCGAGCTCAGTCTGAGGGGTTGTGCCAGAAGTTTCCATTGCCAAAGGGGCTACATTAGCTACAGTTGAAGACGAGACAATCTTTACTTTGAACTTCTCCACAGCTCAGGGTCCCTCATCTCCAAAGATAGAAAAATCTAGTTCAGAATGGGACATCCACAGCGTGTAAAGGAAGTTAAGGCATGTTCTCTCCTCAGCTTCATCTTTGGCTTCAGCAACCTGCGCCTCCGTTTCCTGAATAAATCTCTCTCTGAAAATCATCAACTCTTCGAAGGCGTCATTTACGTGGCGATTAGCGACCTCGACTTCTCGATTCATGGCCTCTGCTAGTTGCTCGGCTGCCTCAGCTAGCTTCTCCGCAGCCTCAGCCCGTTGTAGCACATTCTCCATTTTCTGCTCTGCAGCCTCAGCTCGTTACACTACAGTCTCCCACTTGCTGCCTGAGCACCTCAGCTCGGTGTTCAGCCTCTTCAGCTCGTTGCTTAGCAGCCTCAGCCCGCTGCACTGCGGCCTCAACTCGTTGCCCGAGCACCTCGATTTGCTTCTCCGCGACCCCAGCTCGTTGTTCAGCCTCCTCGGTCCGCTGTGCTGTAGCCTCCACTCGCTCAGCCCGTTTTTCGGCCAATTCGGCTCGCTGCTCAAACTGCCTCAGCTCGTCCCTCACCTTGTTCAATTCATCTTTTGCCTTATCACATTCATCTTCACAATTACATAATAAGGCAGTGAGGTGTGACCTAGTAGTCTCGAAATCACATTCTAACTGCACCAGAGCTTCCTCGGCTGTCTGTTTAGTTATGTTCGCTGCAGCCAGCATCGCCTCATGGCCCTCCGCGAACTTTCTCCTGTCTTGGACCCTCTCGGTCAAGGACGCTATCTCTTCCTTAGCTTTCTCTAGCTCGCTCTCCAACTTCATTATTCGATCTTCAGCATATCTAGTTCCTCTTCTCTGCTTTATTGATGTGAGAGTGGCCTAAAATTCCACAAGTTAATATTTGATAAAATAAAGAAGTCAGGAGATAAGGGAAAATGAACTACCAGCATGAAATGTCGAGTTGCGTAATCGTCCAGGTCCGTACCCCTGAGGGACCTATTCTCTAAGGTCCTCGTTTGAGTCAGCATGATTTTTTATCAGTTGTCAAGAAGGACGCTTAGGTATCTCCCCCCAAGTCCGTCTTCAGGGTCTGGCATGGTCGGCGATGGAGTCTTCTCAGCCTCTGCGACCTCAGGCTCTTCGCTCCTGTAGGCATGGCGTTTAATGATAGAGGTGCGTTTAGCCAAATTCTTTGTTTTTCTTTTGCTAGTACCAGCTTGGGCCTCTTGGGGCGGTACCTCAGGTGGAGCGTCCCCTGTTTCGGGCTGTGAGCTGGGAGCTGGATCCTGGGAAAGATCTGCTGCTGCTTCAGAAGGAGGCACCTCGCTGGGTGCGGCGACCGAGGGAGTTTTCGCTTTAGCAGGTCGCTTAGGACGCTTCGAATGAGCAGCTGGAGAGGCTGATGCTTCAGCAGGTCGCTTTGATGGAGTAGCTGAAGAAGCTAAAGCTTTGGCAGGTTGTTCAGGAGAGAATTCCAGAAAAGTAAGTTTTTTCCTCTTGGTTGGAGCTCGCCCAGAGGAGGAAGCAGGAGCTGGAGGAACGACTGTTCGAGATGCGTCTGCTGGATTTGCTTGGGCAGGTGGAGATAGAACCTTTGGAGTAGTTGTTCGAACAGGAGAAGGAGTTGAATTTATTTGTACAACTGGAGCCACCCGAGCTGGAGTAGTTTCTGCCTGTGAGGTAGGAGCAGGAGCTGGTGCTGCTTCTGCTCGCGAGGAAAGGATGAGAGCTGGAGTTGATTGGGAAGCAGATGTATCCTTTTCCTCAACAGGAACTTCGAGAACAGAAGGAAACTCGCGCTCCCCAATGCTCGATATGTCATTCTCACTATTTATCAATGGAGAATCTTCAGGAGGAGCGAGATCATGAGCCTGGAGAAAGATGGTGTCAAATTTGTTACTGATGCCCGCTACGCTCGAATTCGCGAGCACCTCGAGTGCCCTCTTCTCTTCACTGCTGAGAGGAGACTTGTCCATTTTCAGCTCTGCAAAGCAAAATGTTAAAAAAAAAAAAATTATTATAGCTCGCTAAAGATTCTCCTCTACATGCTTGGGCTCAGGACGAAACCAAAGTTTTTAAGCTCCGCAAGAGAATGGCATGAGATGAAAAACCAGTTCGTCTTGTATGCCCCTACATTGGATTTTCCATTCGCACCTCTTTGGGGCAAGAGACTCTTATATTCTGACAGACGAGCTGTAAGATAATAGATGTCTTCTCGTTTTCCATCCTGTGAATTGCTCAAAGCCTTGATACTGTAGAGGTGTTGGATGATTTTTGGAGTTGGTGGAGGAAGACTGTTTCAAAGGAAAGCTAGAGTTAATGAAGTCAGCTGCACATATGAATTCGGTGTCAACTGGAATGACGCGAGCTTAACAGTGTTCAGGAACTTGATCAAGTAAGGATAAATTTGGAATCTTAGCCCGTGTTCCAGATGTTGAGTACTGATAGTGACGTACCCCCATGGAGGATAGCTCGCATGGTTTTTTGGAATGAGTGACATCGTGTGACAACCTCTAGGGATATGGAATTGAAGAGCAAGTCCCTTCAACTCGAAAACTTCTACAGAAGATGAATAGTGAGCAAACGCTTTGCGAGCATTCCTTTCCTCTTCAGCTCGCCGTTGAGCTTCTGCTCGCTCTCCACCTTGAGTTGTTTCACTAACATTGTGAGCTTCGCTTGAAGACATCTATACAAAAAGGGGTATGGTCGGGTCGCAAGGAACAGATTACTAAAATGCTGATAATTTTCTAAGTTTCCTATTTCGCAGATCGTTCCTACAGTGAGGGGCACAACTTACAAAGAAACGACCTACGGACTAGTAGTTTACTGATGCCTAATCCTACAGTTCGCATGCATAACGGGCCACAAACAGTAATCAGGTTGCAAACAGACAGGTAACAAGATCAAATCAGTAGAAAATAAAAAGTCGTATTCAGTAAGAAACCCAAAACAGCAAAGATTCAACGTCAAGAACACAACGTGTTCAAACTCATCTCAGGCACAGAAAGCAAAACACAAACACAATGCAACATCAACTCAACAAAAATAAACCTAAAATAGAAAACTTGAAATCAGAGAACAAACTTACCGTGAATCTTTTATGAAGATGTATAAAACGGTGATTGGAAGTAAAGGTTTTATGAAGAACCAATGAGAACGTTGAGAAACTTGGAGGCTTTGAGAGAAAATGACAGATAAAAAATAAAACGAAAGGGCTCCACCAGTTTATATAGATGGACGAGCTCGAGCCCAAGCCGTTCAATCTGGGTGCTATGTAACCGCTTTGGATCTGATGGTGCGGCGCGAGGTACGACTTTCTAATAATGCAGCCGTAAGTTGAAAGATGTGTGAAAATGCGCGTGCACGAGACACGCCAATATCAATTCAGTTACCTTCTGCATGATCGCCACATGTCAGACAAATGTGATAGCATTTGAAAGGGCACGAAAACGGTAATTCAAGTTGGCTTATTAAAGAAGTTAGCTTTTACCAACGAGCTCGAGCTCTCAATTCGTAGAACGAACTGAGAGCTAGGGGGCTGATGTTATATATATTTTCCGGACTCATCAAATGGGCTGGTAAAAGCCCGATAAAAACCCATTGAGTCAACCCAATGCAAAGACCCAATAGACAAGACCCAGTTATTATCTCCAAGCCCAATAAATTCTACAGCTCGTCTGAACGAACTCTGCAGCTCGCATATGTCAGCTCGTTTCACATCCTGGTTACAGATTGCCATGAAGTTCGCTCTATTCATAGCTCGCTACTTAGCGAGGTCCAGCTCGAGGTCGCTCAAGGCAGTGAACAGCTCGCCCAGTGGACAATTAATACCAAATCTTCTAGATATGACAGTTACCTGATTTGACTATGATTCTCTTGCTAGAAATGGAAGCTAATTTAAATTCAAACTCAGTCAACGTGATCTCGAGATACTCAGAGCAGTTTCCTAATTCTGCTCCAACCGATTAGGAAGTGTATTCATTGTGAAATTCTTTACCTATTTTAATTCTTCATAAACTGTAACAGCCCTGCCTCTATAAATAGGGGCTGAACTCATTGTAACAGATATACAAGTAATAACATACTGTCACTCTGCCAAATTGAAGAGAGACAGTCGTGGACGTAGGCACACTTGCTGAACCACGTAAAATCTGTGTGTTCTTTCTGTTCTTGCATTTCTATTTTCTACTTTGTTCTTGATTTTTGTGCAGTTCGACATTGATTGCAGGTATTGGACATTGAATTCTTGTCGACCAGAAAATCACGTCGACAGAAAGTATCACAATGACTAATCATTTCATTCAAGTCATGCATAATAATTAGAGGAACAATCTTTTTCAAAACAGTATATTAACAAACAAGCATGCTTGTTTTACAATGACGAAATCTTAATCAAATCGGCTTATTACATCATGGCAATTAGCCTGCCGTAATAATTGGATTATTCATTGGTTATAGTCAGACATGGAACCTTGCATAGACCTGGAACCTTGGATATCCATATCATACGATCATGGTATCCTTCGAGATGCTTATTATATAAATATGACTGTAACCTTGGAGATACTTATTATATGGGTCAACTACATAAGAGGCCTTGACATATTGCATAACTGCTTGCATGATGCCAGTTTATCAATAATTATATATAACATAAGTACGCTTGGTCGAGGTTGGTCGAGGTTGATCAATGTGGACCTGACAGAAAAATTAACTTTTGATGGGTTAAATTGATCTTTTATATGTGAAAAAAAATTAATTGAATAAAAGCTAATTATACCCAATCATAAATTACCACATCACACATCTATATAAAAATAATTGAAAAAGTTTATTATATTATTATTTAATAAAAAATTAAAAGAAAATGCAAAAGAAACAACAAAGCCACTAGAGGTGGCTTCATTTTTGGTGAATAATCGGCGAGAAGATTCACTAGATTTTCACTAATGGGTCCCTACAATGGTGAAGGAGATCGACATTCTCCTCTACCACAAGGAGCAGATCAAGCGATTTCCTCCTACATATCTCCTCCAGCAAGGGGGAGATTTGTCGATCTCCTCCCATATGTGGAGGAGATCGACGATTTACTCCATGATTTAGGAAGAAACCCACGCCAGTCTCATAATACCCATGAATAGGATCCAGTTGGATACAATTGTTTAAAATAAATGTGACTTCAAATGGGTCCACTAAGCATGACTCAATTCACCAATTGGGAAGAAATTAAATAGTCCAATCGAAATAATAAAAAATAGCTCAATCAATAAATTATAGAGCCCAAATTTAAGTAAGCCAATTTCTTTAAAGTAAACCCAATGGAGAATTGAAAAACAAATTCTTTTGCTAAATGTACCCATTTATTTTGATATACATAAATATAAATATATATATAAATAAGTGGCTATCTATTTTTGTTATTTATTTATGTATTTATTTCACTTTTGTGTTGCTTGGGCGCATAAATTAAGCCCTAGTTGCATGTGCAGAAGCAACTCTAAAGTAAAATAAATAAATAAATAACAAAAAATGAGTTGCCACTTAAAAGTCGACTTGGGCTCGGATAAAAAGAGAGTGTAACAGTGTATGTATATATATATATATATATGAAAAAAGATAAATAAAAAACCTTAAAATGAAAAATAATATTATTGAACTTTTTGAGCATAATAAAGTTATGATTTTATATTAATTTCATCTTCAGGAAATATTTTGATAACATCCCTACACACGCACACACATATATTGAAATTTTATGTAGAGTATACTTAAAAAATGTGGTGTAATCATATTTGTGAGTTAAAATATCGATACCCTTTTAAAAGAACTAAGTTACTTGATACATTTTGTATTTAATAAAATATTAATTGATATAAAAACTATAAAATTTAGTCCTTCTCTAATGTGAACATTGAAACTTTTATTAAAATTAGAAGTTTAGTTTCTGGCAATTCTATGATATCAATTCTTAATCGCAGTTTTTATAAAATCAGAGCCAGCGCTTTATAGGTGAATTCCAACTAAATGCTAAAATGCTATAATCCAAAAATTTATTAGTTAAACTAATATAAAGAACTAAATTATGATTAAAGAATTAGCTAATAGAATGGATTTAATCAATATGAACATGATTACCTAATTAATTGATTTTATTGCAAATTAGTTACAATATTATCAATTGATTAGATAATCATGTTCATACTAATTGGATGCCAACTTCATTATATGTCAATTGCGATTATAATATTATCAATTTATTAGATAATCATGTCCATACCAAAGATAAGTAGATAAAGACTAACACAAATAATAAAGTCATTATTAACATATATTATATATATAAATAAATAAATTTTATGTAGAGTATACTTATAAAATGTGGGTGTAATCATATTCATGAGTTATAATATCATCACCCTTTTAAAAGAACTAATTTACTTGATAATTTTTTTATTTAATAAAATTTTAATTGATATAAAAACTATAAAATCTAGTTGTTCTCTAATGTGAACATCGAAACTTTTATTAAAATTAGAGTTTTCGATGATATCAATTCTTAATTGCAATTTTTATAAAATCAGAGTCAATGCCTTACAAGTGACTTCCAATTAAATGCTAAAATCCAAAAATCCAAAAATTAAGTAGTTAAGGTAATTTAAAGAACTAAAGCATGATAAAAGAATTAGCTAATAGAATTGATATAATTAAGGTGGCTTTCAAAAAAGAAAATCAAGGTAGCTTTTAATCAATATGAACATGATTACCTAATTAACTGATTTTAATTATTGCAAATTAGTTATAATATTATCAATCAGTTAGATAATCATGTTCATACTAATTAAATGCCAACTTCATTATATGTTAATCATGATTATATTATTATTAATTTATTAGATAATCATGTACATACTAATTGAATGCCAACTTGATTATATATATGTTAATCATGAGTCATGACTTTATTCTTTGTGGTAGTCTTCAACTACTTATCTACTGGACTTTAGGATTTTAGCATTTCGTTGAAATTAAATTATTAGGTATTGGTGCCCTTCCTAAATCAAATGGGTGCACCACCCCTTTTAACTTGGAAATAAACTATTAGGTATTAATAAGGTAATCATGTTCACCAGTGAAATGTGTAGCTTTCTTGTAATCATAATTCAATCTCTCTTTCTTTCACATATACAACGCAACAACATGAATTTGACACATTGTCAAATTGAATAAGCACCATCAAATCGTTTTAATCATTGGTCAATATGATTTTAGAGGTAGAAAGTATTCATTCAATCTAGCAATATGCCAAATATCACCACACCATAGATGTAAGGATGTAGCCAAAATTTAATGGCTAGGAAAATTTCTTTAATCTAACTTCTATACATGATTAAATTTTTTAAATGTATGATTAACCTTCATAATGTATTTCAAAATAAATAAATAACTAAAAAAGACAATTTATATATATTTAGAATGATTAACTATATTTCTTATTTAAATAATGACTAATATAAATGATAAATTATGAATAAAGTTATAAAAAGCACCAAAAGATCTAAAAAATTAAAAAATATATATACAATAATAATAATTTAAATCATAAGAATTCTACTAGACTATCAACTAAAGATCCATTCTTGATAGAGATAAGTAGTACTAAATACTTGATTTTAACTCTGAGTAATTTGATAACTAAAAATTAAATGAAAGAAACATGCTTCATTTTCATATTTGATCATAAGTTACGACTAGTAAGAGTTTCAATAAACAATATATTATATAGTTACATTTTTCTTCACTCGAAATTATGCATTATAATATAAAAGTTGAGTCATATTTCAAAATATAAAAGGAATTCTCTTTGAAGAAAAAGAAATCAATATAAAAGGTGTTTTAATAAATTCAATAAAAAGTAATTTTATATTTCATAACAAAATTTTTAAAAAATTCTTAAAATTAAAATTTCAAAATTGGCTAGGATGGACTGGAGCTTATCCTAGCCAAAAGAGAGCAACATCCCTGCACGGATGTATCTAAAATAAGACCATCCAAATCTTATATATATTAGCATTACCCACCATTTAATCAAGTTTATAATAATTTAAGTTTGAATTTTTCCTTCTTTTTCTATTATTCACACATCACATTAGATTTCCTCAAGTCTTTAATAAGTTGATAGAAATATGATTGCATAAAATAAATAACCTAATTTGTATTAACCAAATTGGTTGATTCATTAACTATATTATGAGATAATCTCATAAAACGAGTATTAACACGGGGAGATACCCAGGTTTGGAAGGGGGAAGGGACAACACTTCACACCATAAGAGTGTATACGTCCCCTCAAGGGGGATCTAAGGGGTAACATTCCTTACAGAAAAAGGGGAAGAGGGGGAAACCTCTTTCCCTAAACATCCCCATATCAATAAAAAATTTGAAATTATTTAGTTCAAAAAATGACACTTAACTATTAAAATGAGTTTTAATGGCATATAAGAGTTCGTATATCATCTCTTAATAAAGGTAGTTATGTACCTATAGATTCTTCAAGATGATAGAGATTTAATTCTCATCAAATGCATTTTACAAACTCGTGTGTTGAAGTTTTAACATTTTATCATCGTATTTAATTCTTCCGATTATAGAGTCTTTAGATCAAAATTATAAGCGATAATCCTATGAGATAGTTCTAAATTGTTGTTCAGTTTAATAAATGACGCTAAACTAATAAAGTGAGATTTAATAGCACCTAAGAGTGTGAATTACCAAATTTACTCCTCATTATTCTCCCTGTTAAAGCTTGTTCAAATGAAAAAGGAGCAACATTTCGCACCAATGGAGATAGTTCGTCAAGAACAGGCAATTCGTATGAACTAACAGTTCGTCTAGAACAGACAATCGAGTTCGCTTGTATTATTGGCCCAGCAAAGACAATTTGCGTAAACTGTTGCATTGATAGGACAATTTGTCTTTAAAAGGGTTTAGTAATGTTTGAGTACCATTAAAACTCATTTTGATTGTTTAGTGTCATTTTTCAAACTTCTTGATACTTCAGTCAATCATGGAGAGTTGTTCTGGAATATAAGAAGAGAAGTTATGAGACAAAGAGATCTATAGAATGATAGTGCAAACCAGAAGACAAGCCTTGATGCCAGCCATTCCAGTGATCACGTAGAGATCTGATGTTGCCCTTCTTTCCGAAGCACACCACAGATAAGTTTCCCATTTCAAGTTGAGACATCAGGGCATTTCTATGCTCATCGTCACTTACAAAAAGTTTGTTAAGCTGATAAATCAAGTAATTTTTCTTTATAGAGATTAAACTCTCTCATGACCTCCTTGAGCACCAACATCATCTCTCTCAACTTCTGGAGACCCGTCCATGGGTGAGTTATTTGAATCTGAAATCTGCATCTGCTACTCCGTCTTATCTTTGAAAAGAAAGGCTATGCTAATAATATAACATTTTCATAGATCAAGACAATCAATTAATTATTTTCCAAAAAAAAAAAAAAAAAGACAATCAATTAATTAATGTGCTTGGCACAAGTGACTATGGTAAGTATCAAGTTGAAAAAGGAAAAAAAAAAAGTGTACATACTACATTATGCCAAATAAATTAGGAAAGAAAGATCGAATGAACTGACATGAGACAACTGACGCTTTAACCAATGACATCAATTATCTATTAACTGATAGATTAATTAATCTAACTAATAATTGAATTACTGTGCATAAGTCTGTGTTTATAAAACGATTGATAATTGCAAATTATATAAAGACGCTGCATTTATAATTTGTAGAGCGCTAGGATGCTGCCAAATGAACTTCAACCTTTGCCATAAACAATTAAAAGAAAGTGATTAATTTTATCATTGTTGTTGTTTTTAAACTTCTAAGAGAAGAGGGTAGTTTAGTTCATGACTAATGATATCTACACCCCGGTATGTACACCAACATAATCTATTTCTAAAATTTCAATGTTATCCTTAAATAAAATTATTTAAAAAATAAATAATTTATAATTACATCCACAAATATTAAGTATTAACCACTTCCTCATTTACATGACAAAACTTTATTCATCTTTTTAACCCTTGAACTATTTTTTGAAATACTAATTTCAAATATCAAACAATCTTTAAAAAAACACATTAATGGTAAAATACTAACAATGAATCAAAATCACCGAAAGAAAGAAAAACATCTATTGAATTTGTTTTAATTTTTTTGGTGTGATAAGAAGATTAAGAACATTTGATTAGGTTTAATTTTTAAAGTTATTTAATAACATTCAAATAAATTTCTTGTTATTTGATGAAGATTTAATTTTTTTTTAAAAAATCTAAATTCAATAGATGTTTTGTATTATGATGAAAAGAAGTTTGATAAAAGAAACTTCTTGATATATATTATTTTTTCTTTTTGATTTTGACTACTTTATCTAACCATTAACCTTATCTCTCAATCAAAGCCTTTAAATTGATTGTAAAAATGATTCTTAGAGCATCTCCAATGCAAATGTAGATTGTCTTTTAAAAGAAATGGACATATCATCAATGTCAAGGAAATGTACATCCTATGTGGCATAAATATTGATTGACAAATATTCAAGTCTAAAAAAACTTTTCAATGCTATTTTATTTATTTCAATAATAAATAGTCAAATAATAATATATCATTAAAGTAAATTACCACAAATTATTATTTGATGGAAGTCTTCATCATTTATTGCTGACATGACTGTCCAAGAGACTTTCTAAAAATAGACATTGAGAGAGGTTAATTTTAACTCTCTATCAATTTATCTGATGTGGCACTCCATTTTTTCACAATTCATACTTGCATTGAAAATGCTCTTAATGTCAAAACAAGAGCTTAAATTGAGGGGAACATGTTTTCATTTTTTCCTTTTTTTCCTTTTTAATTAAATACAATAATTTAGTTTCACATTCTTTATAGACAAGATAAACGTTATAAGTTTATTACAATTTGGTAACCTACTATTAATAAAAAAAGTTACATAAAAAACAACAAAGAAAAAAAAAAAAAGGTGGGATCCTATCTTCAAATTAGATCTTCACTAAACTCCATCTCCCCGAATGCAAATGGAAATCAACGTCCATCTTCAATGATGGCAGTCAATCTTCATCTCCATCATCGACTACAAACCTAGATAGTTTGGGTTTCAGTCTCCATATCAACATTTTTTTATTAGCAACAGAAGAAATCAAATTCAAACATAACCAAACTCAAAGCCATGAAACAAAACCAAACTCAATGCCACCCAGAATCATACTCAAACTTGAACACAATCAAAATTCAAACAAAATCAAACACAAACCCAGAAAGTCACTCGGAAAATAGAAACTTGAAACAAACAAATTCCAAACCCAATCAAACTCAAAGCAAATTGAAAACTCAAAAGATTATTGCATCTTTGAGGTTGTCACAAGCAGCAACGGGAAGAGAGAGAAGGAAAAGGAAGAGAAGAGGCAGCATTCTCGACACCACCACAATCGTTGCTCGTCTCAACTCCCACCAATGCTACAGCCACCAAGCTCTCCTCTCTCCTCTAATCGTTGTTGGCACCTCATTCTTCCTCCAGCGCCTCACTACTTCTGCCTCGCTGCCAACGACGACAACAACGGCTGAAAACCACTAGTTTCCAATAGGAAACAGTCAAACCATTCCTAGGTGATGTTGACCTCACACTCGGTGGAGAAGGTGTCGATCTCCTCCAAGCAATAGGAGGCAGGGTCGATCAGACCATTGTTCATCAAAGCCTTTAGGAGAGTCTAACTGACGAGGCCCTTGATTTTCCACTTGTTGCCATTGACGTTAATAGTGGAGAGCTTGACTCAGTCAAGATAGCATTTTTAAGGTATGAGTTGCTTCTACTCTAGCAAGTTACAATTATTGACCAGCCTCTTAAGGTTTTAGCTATAAATTTAAAACAAATTTTATGCAGCTCCAGGATGTCTACTACCAATAAGAAGCATGCCCAACGCACTATTTCTTTCATGCAAAATCAAGTTTATGAAGAAAAGAAAAATAGAGATGCTGACAACATATGCCTAACACTAGAAGTCCATTATTTGTTACATCTAAACACACAAATATTCGCAGTTGATAAATTCAATATGCTGTTCATTCAAATTGTCGTTCCCTAAACTAGGTCAAGCCGACCTTCTGCTATGTGATTGCAAGAAGAAAAGTTACAATGTATAATCCATCTTCCACTATTTTCACCATGTTGTAAAACTTGCCACAAGGTAAATGTAGAACGGAAGATGCACTATACATCAGGATGCATCCAAGCATTTGCATTGCCGTCTTTACCCTAGAATACATCAAAAACTTATATATATATATATATATATATGTATATAAAAGGAAAATGGAATACATCATAAACTGTCAACATACCTTATTGTTACAACTACAACATACACATCCTTTGATCACAACCGCAACATATTCTCTGTTCAACAACATATTGTAGCTGTCCAATCCTCATACCTTGACACTCTCATCCATCTAAAACCTAAGATTTGTCTATGTTATTTTGGAACTTCTTTCAACCAAAACACCTAGATTACCATTTAGCACAAAATGTCTAAACACCAAATAATCATATTGTGCTATTCCGAGACAATTTTTATCAGTTCAAACACCTAATTTATTCATTTATTCTCCAAGTATAACTAGAGGCATGCCAACGTTGCAGTATCAGCATTTCGATATCTTCCTCCTATTTGTATTCTCTTTTCTCGGCTTCATTGGGTCATATGCCTTAAAACTATTCTAATCACCAGAGTGTAGACCTTGTCAGTATACAATACTATTGAATGCTTAAAATTCCATAGTCCAAATCTTAAGTGCCAAACAAAACACTGATTAATCTTGATTAAAGCTGTATTTCACGATTTTCATCATGGCAAGTATTCTCCATTGCTGTATTTACAATACATCCTTTCATTACTCCATTAACCATCCATCCAGTCCCAAAAATTTCAACCCCAAACCATGAACACAATTCTCCATCTAGTCCAGTACCTCTAAGCTCAAATTGTTCACATGGTTTCAACATTTCCACCTTATCTCCATTAATCCTCACTCTTTAACCATTATAATCCTAACAAAACATGCTACGAATCAATTTAATCGCTAGATGCACACGGCTAAAAACAAATTAAGGTATCTACTTTCAGAACAAAATGGAAAAAAGTAAGTTGAATCACTTGCCAAAGCTAATAAAGCATAACTACAAAATTCAGAAACTCAAGAGGCCAAAACCACTCTTTATTTTTCAAGTTAAAATACAAGAAATACTTCTACCAAATTCCAAGACAAACAATAGAAACCTTAAACAATAGATTTACTCACAAAGAGCATATTCTCCAACACACAACCTGGCCCTATAACAATGAAAACAGCAAAAGACCACAATTCAAGCAAATCAAACACAATTTCAAGTGCCTTCTCCACATCCTTGACAAACCCTTCAGATAACTCCCTTAACCAAATGTTTGATACAGCACAGTAGGCGAAACAGATAATAAGTTGCTTTTAAAATTCTCCTTCTGTGAAATCAAAGTGACAATGACCCTATTGACCAAGTCAGTCCTATAACAATCAAGCTTTAGTGTTTAACAGATAAACAAGAAAGAGCATTGTAATGTAATTACAGCCAGCAAAGATGGCCTCTCCAACTTTTAAAACAAGCTACAACTATTGGCATTGTTTGCCTTTGTTCAACAAGCATTCTCTCAAACTATAATGGAACAAGTTGTACATAAAAATTTGACACGTTGGCATCATGTCAAGATTCAAAAGGTTTAGAAGTAAGTAATACCCAATGACTGGAGTTCAGTTTACAGATGACCAGATAACATTAAATTAAAAAGGAGATAACCTATAATCAACTACTAATTGAACGCAGTATAATTTAAAGCGAGTTTTCAGAGAAAATTGGCATATTCTTTAATCAACTGTTAATAACTCAGTATAAAGTTTAAGTTTTCTGCAAAAATTGACATTGAATTAAATCGTCGGGGATCAATAAACCTGACATTTGTACACTACAAAAGAAGATTGCTCATGGAGATTACATGTGCAACAGCAAGAACATGTAACATTTAGATTAACCAATAGGCTAACAAAAACACGACAAGACACAACACATTAGGACACAACATCTACCGCATCACTATTTGAAATTCAACAGAGAACTTTGTTATTAGAAAACAAGAGATCGACATAATTGCTCCGGTGTAATGGGTAATAACAAACCAAATGAGAACGTACAAGTCTTTCATTGTTCTCTTAATCTTAACAACCAACTTATAATAGTTCACAAAGTAACAACTCAAAACAAAGTTAAATTTGATAAAATTCTACACTTCAGAGGATGACTATAACCTGTTTTGGAAAACACAAAAAATCATATTCCAAAACCGAAAACAGCCCGTATCCGGTGGAAAATAAGATCCCGCCATCCTCTCTCCGTGTTCTCCACAACAGTTGCATTTCCGTATCTGAATTAAAATTTAAAAAGATCCCAATAAGATCACCTATCAGATAACTTTACAAAAGCAAAACAAACAATAACACCACAATCGAATGATAGAATCAAGATAAAACCGAAGCAAAACAAAACAACCCCATTAACTAAAACCAACCTATCTTCCTCAGGAATATCAGTATGAGTCAATTTAACAATAGTAACCCCCGGTTCAGGCTCATCAAGAACCAATCTCACCTGCAAAAAAAATAAAAAAATAAAAATAAAAAAAACCCAGGTCAACAAACCAATCTAAACCAATCCTAAATAACATGAACAAACGAACGAATAAACTAACTAACCGTAGACTCAATGCCATCAGGCCAGCTCCCAAACCTCCATTTCTGCACAATCAATTTTCCATCCTGCAACTCCAAATTTTTCCCACTAACAGAACCATCAAAGAAACTGACTTCCCCACCAACCTCTTTACTAATCTTGACATTACTCTGACTAAAACCCTTCCATCTATTCTCATCCATCAGAATTTCATACAAGTCCTTGGCTCTGCAGCTAAACTTCTCCGTCAAAGAAATTGTTTTAAAACCCTCCTTTTTCTTGACCACCTCCTTCTTCTTCTCCTGTACCACAACAGTAGCCGCATCCTTCTTCACTTCCTTGCCACCATTACTAGTTGTAGTCTTGGGGCCCACGTTCTTGGCCTCCAACTCATCTTTACAAGGACCACCTTTGGCCATACTCTGCACATAGCTTCTAACGCTCTCCAAAACCAAAGGCTTGCCTTTCGACAGCATCGCCTCCTTCAAACGCTTCCCAATGGGTCCCTCGTCCTTCACGGACACCCTGATTTCTGGGTCCTCGTCGGCGTTCTCGTCGGAGATGTAAGGGATGTCGACCAAGCCCTCCACTTTCAACAAAGACACCTCATCAGAGTCCTTGGCCTCGCCTTCCCATGAGAGGGAGACGTTGAGCTCGTAGCCTGGAATGATCTTGCCCTTGCGGACATTGACGTAGGCCTCGCCTTCCACTTTCTCGACTTTCTTCGTCTTGATGAAAAGATTGGCTTCGCCGTCGAGGATGGTCTGGTTCGACAACGTTTTGTTGAAGAAGCTTCTGGACCATTCGAGACAGTTGGTCTCGGCCCAGTGCCAGTTATGGACGTTGGCGCCGTCGACTCTGTCTTCCACGATCCACCGCTTGTCGCCTTCGCCGTACTTGGCCATTTGATGGATTTGCTTTGCAGAGAGGTTGGTGATGGTGTAGGTAAAAATGAGGAGATTGCCAGAGCAAATGGCAAATTATAAAAGGAACAAAAGTGTTGAGAGGAGGGTGTCTGGAGAATTCTGGTCAAGGAAGGATCTGGAATTTATTCAACTTTGGGAACTCTCTAGAACATTGCTCTTGTTTTAGGGTTTCCTAACTCTTTGGGAGGACTAACTATTTTTCTACAATGGGTTAGATTTGGAATGACCTTGACCATTCCCAAACAAATCCATAACATAATGTATTTAAAAAAAAAAAAAATCCTTGACATAACCGTTAGTGTTTAGCGTTTTGCAACTCAAATAAAATTAGGGTAACTTTTATTGTAGTCCCTGGCTTTCGAGTTTTTATAAATAAAAAATGATATATCTTTTTGGTTAATTTTAAGACGAATAATAGAGGTCAAAAGTAAATAAAATGAGAAAAAAAATCTCAAACAAATAAAAAAATTAATTTTCATTTTAAAATATTCTACTTACCAAATGAATAACTTAGTTTTCATCAAATTGTCAAGAAAAGGTCCTCATCAAATCGTCAATGATTTGATGATAAACAAATCATCAATGATTTGGTAAAAGCCAAAATATCAAATCATCAACAATTGGTGAACCAAGATTGTTGCAATCTAGTTGTGGGCTAGATCATTATAGCTAAATCAGGATGATTTGGTTAGACACTAGATTAGCAACGATTTGGTGATGAATGAATCTCTATCTGGTGAAGATCCATACCATTGCTAGAGAATTCATCTACATTTCCACTATATGTTTTTATTTTTTATTTTTTTTTTAAATTTTAATTGCAACCTAGCTCAGATTTGGTCTACTTGTTGGCTTACTGTCATACGGTACTCAAAGTTCTACACAATCATTGATTGAAAACTTTGAATTTATTTCTCCAATATTCTCAAGGGTTATCTTATTTGGAACGCGAGAGATAGCGTAGCTCGTATAATTGGTAGTCCTATAGTCATCCTCTTTAAAGGCATTCTCAGTTTCAATGATATCCTCGAAGGCTTCGTCCATAATTTAAGCCACAATATCCCTTTATTAAGTGGAAGAACCTAGTCCTTTAATGAGATCAGTGGATTCAAGGTTCATCGGAGATAAGGATTCAACAACATTTTTAACATGTTGTAATTGTTGCAATGGTGAAGACATGGTGAATGTAACACCCTCCCCTCAATCCTCGGCATACCAGACACCGCTAACCGAGACGGAGGACGTTACGCTATTTTCCGTACTTATTTAGATAAATACATTTACTCCTTTAATATAATTAGTAAAAATATATATAATTATTGAAAATCCGGCAGAGTTTCCTTTGTTTTATTAAGAAACCAAAATTTCATAAAACCTGTATAATCAAACAAACACTTCAATATTTTTCCACTTTCTCAACTTCCATCAGCGGACTCCCCCGTCCGTCTCAAAATCACTTCAGCACACAATCTTAACCCAAAGTAAATATTTTCTAATTATACTTTCAAAACAAAGTAAACACAGATACTTTAAAGCACTACATCGATTAGTTTTCTCATCTCTTTGAGAAAACGTTTAAAAACATAATTCAAAATTTATATACATTAGAATTTACAAGGTTATATATATATATATATATACATTTAAGTATACAAAATATAAGTTCATAACATTTCTTTAATGTAACAAAAATATGCACATGTCAAAATGTCTACCAAAAGGATTGGAATTTCTGCTGTGACTCTAGAAGCGCACTGTGATGATCTTTTTGTCGAACCCTCGCTCTCAGATCACATCAACTATCTGCGCGTGGAAAATCCAACGCGCTAAGCTAACATAGCTTAGTTGGTATACACAAAATAATATCAAGCATAAATTCCCACAAACATAACATATCGAAATCACAGAATTTCATAAACACCGCACGTATATATTATCTTTTCATAAAAAAACAATTAACGTTCAATATAATATATTTTCAAACAACCAATCGAAACTTTATAAAATGTAATTCAAAAACATAGATTTCACTCAAATTCATTATCGAGTATTATTATATCATAAGAGCCTTTCGTAAATACTGTCACGATACCATGGATCGGTACGGATTTCACATCTATCTCCGGCATCGGACGCTCGGTGCCTACCCGCCGGAGCTCAATTTTACAATCATTTCATATTCTGGACCGGACACTCGGTACCTTTCAAAGTCCGTTAATCATATCATATATAAACGTAACAGTGCAGTACTGCTAATAATATCCTATTGGCATGCCAAACACCAATCCTCACCTACCAATGTACAGGTTTACTCAGGCTCTCTATAATTTTATTAATAACGAATATTATGAATTTCAATTAAATTTTATTACACAATTTCATTCGTTTCTCATTTCCTCTTGATTTCAAAAGATGGTTTTTCGAATTTTTTTCTCTTCGAACTCATCATTAATCACACAACTCATCGCAACATAATATAAATAGTATGTGAATACAAACGAAACGATAAAAATGCCACTTGTTTTCTTTATGTCTTCAATTTCGACTAAGGGGTAAAACTCTCGAAAATTGATTTCGTTTTCAAAAGTCATGTCACAAATCACTTTAATGCCATTCGTTAAACACGTATATAAGTTTAAAAAGACGAAAATACCCCTAACCCTTAATTAATTCAAATTCGGATTTAAAGGGGGTTTTATACGAAAACGATATTTCACTTGATTTTAACCCATAAAATCTCTTTCATTGTTATCCTACCAATACATACATATCATAAATAACAACTTATTACATAAAAATCATATTAACGCAGAGATACGAAATGAAATAATAAATTTTCGCCACTAAAAAAAATTAAATTTCGAAAACAATTGTATACCAACCTTTTAGAGCTTATAATCAAGCTCCTAGCCCTCCAAATAGAAGCTCAAAGCTTCTCCTTACCCTTACTAGATTCTCCACGCCCTAATTTATCACCTAAAGTTTAACATTTATACTTTTAAAACCATAAAAACCAAAATAACTTAATTAAATGCAAAATCTACTAATTATTCATGCTTATGGATGTATTTACATGCTAATTAATCTATTTGAACACAAATAAAATCACCAAACAACCCTTACCTCACTTAATCCATTAAGATCCGAAAATATAACGTGAGATTTAGAGGGCTTTTGCAAGAAATGGGATTGTATATATATAGGAGGGCTTAAATGGAAGAAAACTAAAGAAATTTTGGCTTGGAAAATGAAAAAAAATCTGGAAAGAAGTTGCAGCAGCAGTGTTGGCAAAAGGAAGAAGACGAGCTGCAGAATTTCAGATTTTCAGCATTTTTTTATAGTAACATACTTTTCAAAATTATACTTTGACCCTGAAACTTTTTAAAATTTCACTTTGACCCAAAAATTCTGACACACGCCCCTCTTCTATTAAACAATACTAACAACTCACCAATAATAATTTCCAACATCAAATCTTTTCCAAATAAAATTCTAATTAAATCATTTTCCTAAAAAAATTACTTCCAAAATAAATTTTCTAACAATTAACTATATTAATTATAAATAAACTAATTTTTTTTTCCACTTAATGCAATTATATTCTAGAATTAATAATATTATTAATACGGAAGCAATTATCGGGATGTTACAGTGAAGGTAAAGGAAGTAAGAAAAATTTACCAAAAGCAAAGGTTGCTTGAGAGTCGAAACGAGAGAGCATAAGATGGGTGAAAGTAAGAAAAAGTTACCCATTATTTATAGACGTTGGAGGTTGATCTAGATCGTTGAGATGAGTTGAAGATCAACGATTTAGATGGGAATGGATGTCTAGACAACTAAATACACATCTCCTCGTAGCAGTCATCATAACACACATCTCTTCGTGATTGTAGTAACGCATCAATTAAAGAGACATAATTACCTTTATTGCATAATAATCGGTGTTAGTAGTAAATGCATTGCCAAACATTGAATGCAAATTCAACAAAACCCTAATTAGGGCATCAACCCTCGATTTGAACAGAGGAGACCCTACTGCATAATTTCAGGTCGAATTGGTTTAGGGGCAATGTATGCATGCAAGTAGGTCCAATAGGAAGTTAACACGCTGGTGCAATAAGAATAGGACACATGGTATATGTCATCGACTTCAAGTGAATGATATGTTAGATATCGTGTTAAACTGTTCAAATAAATTAGTCATTACCAAAGGTAGAAAGCATCAACCTTCGGGAGGACTATTCCTCAAGCAAATTAGTAACAAATGTACAACATATAGCGAATACTTGTTAGTATGAGAATGATTCAAGCAACAGATGGCGAATGCTATCACATGCATCATGACACCTGGAAAGTAAGTTTTTGTCTCCTTATAAAAGTTGATCAAATGTTTTATTATGAAGTTAGTCAATATTAGTAGCATATACACACTGGTAAATTAGAAACCTCTGATTTAAGCGTTAGAGAGTGCTTTCGGAGATAACCTTTAGGCCACTTAATGAAAATGTTGATTTATTTTGCAGGTTTATTTGAAGTAGAGAATCGAAGGTAATAGGCCAGACGAGGGAAGAGCCGTCTCGGAAATCAGGAAGACCGAATTAGGTTGAAACATATACTATTGAATGTATACAAATTTTGTAATATTTATATTAAAAAAATATGACCGTAGAGATGCACTGTTGATGTGAGCGAGGCTAGACCTTGCTGTCTTGAAAAATCCTTGCTCCAACATTGGTCATTAAGACAGGGTTGGGGCAGATAATTATTTTTGGGCTAGGGTTTGGAATTGCTATGCCCACCGCAAATCCTGCCGTTGACGTCCCTGTCTTGGTGAAGTGCAATTCCATACAATGTTACTAAAAAATTAGATGAAAAATTAGAATACATATATTTTTTTCTTTCAAGCATTTAACAGATTGACTGTCATTTTGGAGTGCGATACTATCGTCTGTAAGATCTTACCAAATACCCGCCAAAAGAGGCCAACAGACGGACCTCTTCGTCGGTGAAATGAAGCAAAATCGTGGATTCAAACGAGTTGCAATCGCAAAACCCAAGAAAAAGATATCAAAAGCCAGGGAGCCCCACATTGAGACCACCACCAGCCTCACCAAACTGCCAAGTCCTGACGAAATGAAACTAATGCCTCCCCAGTTCTTCGAAATGGATGCTCTTGATCTTGCTCCTCGTTTGCTTGGCAAGTTGCTGCGGAGAGACGATGTTCTTCTTCAAATTACAGAGGTACTAACAACTCATTCTTGTTTATGTCTCTGTTTACAATCTGTTTTTTTGTTAATACACCTTATGGATTTGAGACCTGATAAGATGAATCACTGATAGATGTCTGCTCCCACAATCGGGGAGAGGACAATTTCTACCAATAAGAAACTCACTATCATCTTGACTTTTTAGGGTCAAGATGCGTACTCAACGACTCTCTGTAAAGGGTGATGCGTGTTGATTAAAATCTGTTCCATGCATCCATACTGAATAATGGCATGTAATAAACAATGATCATTTTTTATAGGTTGAAGCCTATAGACCTAATGATTCAGCTTGTCATGCTAGATTTGGAATTACTTCAAGAACTGCACCTGTTGTAAGTCTTCCCTCTTTTCTCTTGGTTGCTAGAATTCAACTTATTTGTAATGTTTTAGTTGAGATTTGTTGTGATGTGTAGTTCGGACAAGGAGGACGCGCATATGTTTACCTTTGTTATGGTCTTCATACAATGCTTAATATTGTTGCTGATAAGGAAGGCGTTGGGGCTGCTGTCCTCATACGAGCTTGTGCTCCTCTCTCTGGTAATTCTTCTCACCTATTAACCTATATGTAATGTTTCATTATATATTTGTGTTGGTTCGTAATAAATACCATCTAATTTAGTACTAGGAAACAATGGAAAAGAATGGTGTTCATTGATTCAATATCTTAATTAAGTGAACTTGTCTGATAAGTTTAGTTTCCATATGCTACTTATGATTTCATGAAGACAAGGGCATAGTTTCTATTAAGGAGCATTTTTTTTTTTTAAAATAATAATAAATTGCAGGGTTGAAAACCATTCAGCAGCGTCGGGCTCAAATAACTGAGAAGCCTGTTCTTCTCACTGGCCCTGGGAAGGTCAGTGACTATTTCCTTTTTAACCATTTGATTTTGCTTAACTATTTCTTTCAAGTCTTAATATATATTTTTTAGGTTATACAATCAAACTGACAACCTTTTAGTTTAGTTAAGTTGGCTAAGCAAGCCACTTTATATAGTTCAGTTTCTTCTCTATACTCTTTTTTTCAGCAAATTTGTAAGAATACAGATTGGGTACACTTTTTCTGTTCTTTTCTCAACTCCATTCTCATAATCAGGCTTCATACTCCGCAATACTTTTGGAACGACATGCAAGTAGGCAAGTTAGTAGACAATGAATGTTTGAGAAGAACACTTCTGACATAATTTTGACATCAAGGATTTTTTATGTTCACAACTCAAAAGTAAACTACACACAAACTAAATGTAATAAACCCCAACTAGCCCCTAAATCTATTTTCAGTCAGAATCCTTTTCAGTTGAAACGCCACAACAATCACATTTTTATGAGTCACATCCCTTACCCGCAGGAGATCATTCCATACACAAAATAGTCACAAAGGACATGATGTAGTTCAGTCTGTTGTTTGTTCTGTCCCTCTATTGTTGTCGATGATGAAGGTTGAACTAGGTGAGTTGAAGGGAATGCTTGGGTTGTGCTATCGGATGTCCTGAATTTTTCCTAAACTTACCTGGGTTGGTTTGGACTGCAGAGAGGGATGACACTTTTTTAAGCTTTGTCTGTGGGTGGCGGTAGCAGGAAAGACATGTTGAAAGGATGTGATATATCATCCAAAACAGTAAACATAGTGTATGGAGAATAGGGTAAAATACATATTCATGGTTTTGATCCTCAAATAAAAGCAAGAGGATTGGTTCTCTTATTGTTGACGGTGCATTTATGTGTTTGAATTGTATAGTTTGGCTATAAAATTATTGTAGCTAGTCCTGTTGTCTGTGGAAGGTAAACTAATTTTCATGAACTGGTCTAAAAAGCAATAATTTTTAATCGATTGTATAATTGTTTGGTAGAAGCATACATGGGCGAGAAGATTTAAAATATGCCGTTAAAGAGTTCTGATTAGTGTCAATATTTCAGTACCTGCTTTGTCATCTTATGATCTCCATTTGATTTTGTTCTTATAAAGCATTTTTGTTATAGTTTCATTGATGAATTATAGAGGATTGACTGAGTACTTTTTGCTAATCTAATTTCCTTTCTAGGTTGGTCAAGCTTTAGGACTTTCAACAGATTGGTCTAACCACCCTCTTTATACTCCTGGTTAGTTAAAAATCCATGCATTTCTATCTGTCTCTGATTCTTCAGTGATTGTTCTGAAACCTGAAATTCAGTAAAATGTGTTTGGCCCAGGTGGTTTAGAACTCTTAGATGGTCCAGAGCCTGATAAGATATTGGTTGGTCCGCGTGTTGGCATTGAATATGCTTTACCTGAGCATGTCAGTGCCTTGTGGAGATTTGCTATTGCCGGCACACCCTGGATAAGTGCCCCTAAAAACACACTTGGACCTTTATGATTTCTGATATTTGGCCGCAAGAAAGTTTATATGGGAGTGAAGAAGAAACTTGAATTGTGATAAGATGAAAAGCTTATTTTTCCCCTCATAGAAAATGCAAATGTAGAGGATGGTGAAATACTCATTTCTCATGCTTTATAATGTAAATTACAATGTGCTCTTATCAAGCACAACTCAAAATCTTCAACTTTCATGCCTCCACTTTTATGAATTTGGTAAGGGACTAAGGTTGAGCACAGATTTGGCCACGGATCAACCCAGGGTTTGCACCCACTTGTACTGGCCTGCTATTAGACTCTGCTATCCTAAGCATACTTGTGTTCTGAAATTGGATTTCATTGTAACCTGTCATGTCACCAATGTCAGGGTCCATATCAAATAGATAGGCCTTGAAAAAAATAAAATATATTCCAAATGCAGATAAATCAACAAGTTGCAGCCATTCACAGGGAAGGAAGAATCTAACGATGGTGTTTAATTTATCACATTTTTACTTCCATGATCTTGGCAATAAAGAACAATAATTAAACATGTTGTGACATCATATCTTCTTCATAAATGAGAAGATTCCACCCGTAGTTTCAATCAAATTTCTAAGTGCAGGTACTTCATTTGAGTAGAGAAAAGACCGAAAAGAAAATTAAATACGTTCATATAGAGCAGAACTAGAAATAGGCAGATTCTGCAATAAAACTAGCAGACTTGGAAAAGGATAAAGTAACTAAAATATCCATGTGAATTATGTCACAACACTTCAGCAGCAACTCTTAAGCAACAACTTGGCAGAACTTGAAATAGGCAGATAGCTGCTCTTAGTTTACATGGTTGATGAAACAAAAATCCAGGGCAACTAGACAAAATATTTGAGGTTTTAAGCAGGCAAATATACAGTTAGACACGTAATTACAGACCTCATAAATAATTTCAGAATACCTTGGCAGCTGCCTTAAAAGCCAGCAAGTCTAAAAATCAGAGAAAGCTCTTCCCAAAACAGCTTCTCACCAACAAGAAACTCCCCAGCATAATATGGGCTAACCGAAAAAAGATGCATCAGTGTGCCAGAGTAAATGAACCTCCGCATGCTTTCCAGTAGGATTGAATGAAGCACAAGAGTGTTGGAATGTGAGACCAAACTGTTTTTGGTAATAATACTAAAAAGTTTAAATCACCACCTGAGATTAGCTGTGGTTCTGTAGGACAGCATTAGGATAAAAAATGAGGAGTCATGTTGACAGCATAAGACAAACCAAACTTGGCAACGTCAACAACTCTTGGCTGCAAAACATCCACCTTTGAACAGGACACCGGAGTTAACCATACTACAAAGTTTTCAAGATCTTATATTCAGTCGTACAGAAAACTTGAAGACACACCCAAATGTGTTTCACATTATCATCAAAACTAAGTAGATTTTAATTCTCTTCAAGATTTTAGAAATGCTAATGTCTAACTGATCTAGTTGAGATCTCCTATAATAATCAACACTGTTTACTTAAGTAGACATGCATAATAAAGGAGAACATACATGATACACTAAAAGGAAATTCAATTTAAACTAATTGGATGCCAAATCAACTTACTATAGTTTACTGCACCAAGTTAACATACAGTCATTTGGACCAACAAGGAAAATCAAAAGGCACAGAAACTGTCACATAAGAGAATACTCATATGCTCATAAGAATTAATGCCAGGCAAACTAGTGTTGGACTAAAACTCCAGCAATTCATATTTTCTATTGCTAAATTTCGGTTCAGCAGTCCACAACTTTAATCCATTGACATATTTTACACGCAAGGTGCACTCATAGATACTTGATTTCTTGACTTGTAAAATTAACTTGTCCTGAGACAAGTTAATTTATATATAAAATTTGACATAGGTTTAACATTTTAAATTGTAGAAGAACTTTAAACCATCACAAGTTTAGAACACAAATGAAGCATGATATCACTTAATTTTTAACAGCAGAATACGATGGAGAACTTTCTGTAATTTTGTGAACACTCTTCAACTCTCTTAAGTTATCTGCATTCAGAACTTATTTCCCATTCTCTATTCAAATGATATAAATTGTACAGGAAAATTCCAACTCATAATTGTTTAACATTTTCCCGCATGGTAAAAACATCTGCAAAGGATTTTGCAAAAGCTTCTATTATGTTTACCTTAAATAATACTTTAACTCCAAACGCTATCCAACAATTTGATGACAAGTATAAAATAAAGCATGTGCATTCATAAATTCAGTAGTAAAAGGAATTGAATATCATCAAACAGTCCTAGAACCTATACATTAAATATACATTTTCACATTGAAATAAAGCTACACAGATTATAAAAGCAACCAACAAGTTTCTTGCATTAATCAAACAATAGGGAAAATAATAGATCAATTAACAAACAAACAAACAAACAAAAAAGCAGATGAAAATATAGGAACATTTAGCACACTTTCCTTATCATTTACCAACACAGAACTACGTTACAGATATATAAGCTTGTAGATTGACAGCTTGCAATAGCCATGCAATAATCAACAGCCGTAAGGAAGACACCAACAAATCACTAGCCTATCATATTCAAACGTGTTCTTTACTACATTGAACACCCTCATTTAATGATACAAAATACCTTCCAGTCAACAGAAAATCTTCACGCAATTTACCAGAAAGAGGTAAGCACCATCTGAAAAGTAAGACTTAAGTGTCAGACACCAAAATGAAATTTAAACAAAAAAAAAAAAAAAAAAATTATTAATCACCAGGACATGAGAAGACCAAAGTTTTTCTCCATACCTAAAACGAACCAATGAAAAATGAACTGGTTGATCCGAATGTCAGCAAGGTACCACATGAATGTTCAGCCGCATAGTGGCAAGCAATTGGAAGAAAGAACCACTTTGTTCAAGCCTTAAATTTTAAAAGCAGGTCCTTGAATTCAAATGTATAGACAGATTTACTATACATTTTGACGCAACCGACTGTAAAATTCAGTGAAGTCAAGCCGGAAGAGGAGGAATTTTAAATCAACATGTTGCTGCACAGGCAATTGAGCTAAGAAACCCTTGAGCAATGATGTATGTTCTCTAGCTATTGCATCCAGCTCCTGTCCCATATTTCGAAGAAATTCACCAGCACGTTGTGTTAGAGCCTTCTTGCCATCACTTAGCCATGACCCAGGCTCCGAAGAAGTATCAGTCATCTTTCTCCGTGCTTTGCTCTTGTCTCGTGAGGATAAAGATGTTTCCATGTTTCTGCATTAGATGGCAAACACATATATTCAATTATTAAAGAAACAATATACTGTTACATTTCATGAATATACTTTTGACAACTAAAAATCACTGCGATATTGTACGTAAGATCATTACCTAGCTTGCAACTCATGAATTCCTTCATATAATCGATCCGCATGGCTTCTAAACCGCAATATGAGGTCAAACAAGTTAAATAGAGACCTATAAAGGGATTGAGATCGTTCACCAAGTAGAGATTTTTCAAAAATTGAATAGAGGTATTTTTCATGTGCAGCAAGTAGATCATCAAGATCTCTGGCAACTTCCATTTCATTTGAAAAATTAGACCACGAAACCTCCAGCACTTCAAACATAATATAGTATTGCAAATTTGTAACAAAATGATTCATCTCATCCCAAAGGACCTGGCATCGCCTCAATGTTGAAAGCAACTGCAGTTTAACTGCATGTTGCAGTTTAGTGAATGAATGAGAAGTGATGCAGTTTGGCTTCATCGTCTTCCAAGCACCAATAAGTGCATGCTCCACCCGCCTGAGCTTCCACAGAAAATTAAAAATTCGTAAATATCTTGCCATAACTGACTCTGTAAACAATGTATCTAATGGAGCATTTGCATCATATTCCAAAGAGAATACATCCCAGCCCCTATCCCCACTGCCATGAGGCATCAGTTTAACCCTCAACCTATCCAATATATCAGGGTCATCATACTGAGCATTGGAAGACCGAATTGCACTTTCTAGCAATCCAGCTAGCTTGAATGAGCTAATAGTGTTAGCAGGCTCAGAAAGTTCAGGCCCCACAATATCCATCAGACACTGAACAAAATCACCCTGTCCGAGCAGTAAATATCGCTTGATTGCAAGACAGTGTTCTTTGAACTTATACCTCTTGTACATAACATCCAGTAAATTTTTATCAATTCTTTTTGCTGCTTCAATGACAAGGGACTCAAGTGCATTTGTTTCTCCATATCCAAGACCTCCTCTTCTAGTTGTCGTCCCAGATGCAGTTGCAGCCTCAGTCGCAGCATCAGCCCAGCCACGATCATCGCAACAAACACGTAAAAAGTTGATGGATTTCCCCGTCCTCAAGATGCGCTGAGCAAGAGATTGAGAAATAAAAGAAGGAAGCATCCCTGCATGAAGTCGGTAACCTTCCCTCCAAAGTGACTCAGCTTTTACAGGCTGACTTACAACAAAGAATTCCGCATATATATCTTCCAACTCCCCTTCCAAAACCCAACTCCTCACCATTTCAAAAAGCGGAGAACACACGCGCTTCAGTAAACGCGTCATGAACTCATGAACAAGCGGATCACCATGTTGAGCATGCAAATGAATAGCTCCAGCCATTGCTCCACCCCTCAAAATCCGACACTTATCGACCAACACAGCCATCAACCTCATTTTCACCATTGGCTCCGCAAACCAAACTGACAATCTCCTCAACGACAAATAATTCCCCGAGCTAGCAGTCTCCGAAACCAACGGAATTGGATTCATCGCCTGCGCTTCAAGCACAGCCAACAACTTATAATACTCCGACAACTCGTCCTGCAACGCCGCACAAAACGCCTGCCCAACAGTGCCCAAATCTTCAGCCGTAAACCCATCCATACTCTCCGAAATATACTCTTTGACCTTCCTAAACAACCAACCCAATTCACAAAGCTTCCTGACCATAACACGCGTGGCTCTAGGCGCCTTAACTAAATCCGACAAAACATAACCATCAACACTAGCATCAAACTTGACATATTTCCCATCAATTCCCTGACAACAATACAACACATCTCTCACCAAAACCTCTTCACTAACCTCATTCTCCTCCTTGACCAAATTAACAAACTCCCTAAACGCGATTTCACGTAAATTTTCAGCATCTTTGTGAACCAACAAAACCCCATTATTGGTCCAACCAAGCTTTTTATCACGTGACTCATTTATAGGCAAATTAGGCAGTAAAGTAGAGGAACTGAGAACAGCTCTACGATCATCAGATATGATCTTAAGCAAATAAACAAGAGCCCATTTGTTGTTAACGCTACCGGGGCCGTTCTTGGAGGAGAACTTAGAGAAAAGATCGGCGAAAGTGAGGGCGTCGGAGGAGTTACCTTGGTTGGCGAGGCGGCGCTTGATGGACTCGGCGATGGCGGCGGCGTCAGGGGCTATCGAAGGAGTTAAACGGCTGGAGAGTATGCGGAGAGCGTAGCGAAGAGAGTTGTCAAAATTAGGGTTTTGAGGGTTTTGGGAGACCAAGCGATGGACCAGCTCTTTCACTAGATCTATCACCTTCTTCTGCTCTTCCTCGTCCATGTTTCTGATGCCGAATTACACGCCTTCTTTTCGTTTTTGTTTTTATGGATTGGGCGGGCAAATCTCAAGATTTTTGTGTTTTTTGAATTTTGATAAATGCTACTTGCAACTCTATATAGAACGTAAGCAACTAGATCTTGGCAGCCCTTTTTGTTCTTTTAAATAATATATATATAAACATATATATATATATATGTATGTATGTATTGAAAGAGCCAAAAATGCCCAAGCATTATTGAAGAGAATCATTATGAACAAAATGCTACGCCAAACATGAGTAGGAAATGAGCCCAAAGTGGCTGATAGAAAATGATAGTAGGGAAATACTTGCCCATTGAAAGAGATCGTGGAACAAAAACTAATTTCCAAGCTTGCTCTTGGTTAAAAAGAGACCAAGTCTCAAAACCCAACCTTACCTAACTCTTTGGGACAACATAGGTTACACAAAGGCAAACAATGAATCTCATTTTAAGGGACTATAAAGCCCCAACTTTTTACCTTAATTGATTCTAGTTCCTCACATAAAGCAATGGGTAGTTAAAAATTATAAAACCCCAACCTTATCCACGTTTGATCCCAACCTTCTCCACGTTTGACGCGCAAGATTGAAATCGAATAGACTAGATTGGTTGGATTGGAATAGATTAAGTGTACGATTGGTACAGCTTATCTATTGGTTAAAAATATTTTTTAATGTTAAAAAATTTACTTTTTTTTTTATGTCGTTTGATTGACATCCCAATAGAGCTTTTAAAGAATTAAAAAAACTGAAAATGTCTACTTAGAGAGACTCAAATTTTAAGTTTTTTCAAGTAGTTCTTTTGAGTTTTTTTTTTAAATAAAAAATAAAAATAAAATATCTAATATATCCCTATTTTATTTTATTAATATTTCTATATTCTTATAACTCTATTATACTTTCTTTATAAATATAAATATATAGCGCCTATTTTCATTCATTTTTTATTTTATAAAAACATATGAGAACTCCCTTTAACCAATAATTTTCTATATTTTGTAGTTTTTTTTAATTGATTTTGGTTGATAATGTAATTTTTTTATTATTGATTCATTGATATATATATTTATATATATATTAAACCTTATTACACTTTTTTTTATAAATATAAAAATATAGTCTTTACTTTTATTATTTCATAAAAATATATGAAAACTCCTCTTTAACCAATAAGCTTTCTATATTTTGTGTGTATATATATACATTTTTCAATTGGTTTTTACCGATAATACAATTTTTTTGGTTATTGGTTCACTGATAGATATATATATATAAATATATTGCAATTGGTTATTAGTTATTGCTTCATGTGCGTATATATATATATATATATATATATATATTTACAATTGGCACAGGTGCCAAAAATTAAAAAAAAAAAAAAAAAAAGAAGAAACAAAATCCTTTTATTTCTTTTGAAAAAATTGAGAAACAAAATCAACTCCCGGGTCTGAAATGAATGCCGATGAACTTTACGAAAACCATAAAATAAATAAAAAAAGAGTAAAGAACTACAACATTTTTATTTCTTTAGGCTAATTAAACCCAGAGTGAAAAATTGGCAGAGAACAAATAAAATCTTTATTACTACTACGATTGATTAATTTTTTATGGTTGAGATTGAAACAATTACCTTCTTAGAATGAATGTACTACTTCTCTCTTTCATATAATTTTTAATAAATTAATAATCTAAAAGTGCTTTAAAGATAATTTAACTAAGTAATTTATAATTTAAAAGAGGTTTTTTAATTGACAATCAAACAGCCAATAATTTTCTTGTAAAAAATTTACTTCAAAAAGATCTACTTCTAAAAGATCTATTTGAAGAAGCTATATCAAGTGAATTCGAAAAAATTATTGTCTCATGTTCAATAGAATTTAGAGTTAGATTAAAATTATATTTATTTTATTTAGTGTAGGTTGGGATTTGATTGGAATAAAATTAATTTAAATATTTTATAGTATACTTAAAGTTAATTTTTTTAAAAAAAAATCTTTAAAAGATTTGGAAAATAATAATAATAAAGATCCACTAGATGGTGGAGATCCAATCTAGTGGATCAGATTGGATCTCTAGATCTCCAATGTTTTCAATATCATCAACCACTCATTTCATCAACAACTCGTTGGTCAATATCATTATCTTTCACAACAACATCAACAACAATATCCATTAACAACATTAAAACATAAACTTAAAAAAAAAAAAAAAAAAAAAAAAAAAAGGGTAGAGATTGTAGTTGGTTCATTGCCATGGAAGTGTGATGAGAGAATGAGAGAAGGTGAGAGAATGAGAGATAGATGGAGATATGAAAGAAGAGAAAGAAGATGAAAAATGAAAAATCTCGTTCTCACAAAAGCCCACCATTTTGGTAGGGAATGAGGATTCCCATGAGATTGGAAAATGAGAGAGGTTGGGAATGAGATTTGAATCCCTCCCATTGCTTTCAAGTGCAGAATTTTTGAAAGTTTAAGATATTTTAAATCTCAAACTGCTCCCATTTTGGTATGCCAAACATGTCTTAACAGAATATGGAGAGCACCTACATCCATTAATTTTCTTCCTGAATTTCTCTTTAATAGTAGCAACATTTTTCCTTTTGAATCTCCGAACAATAGTTGGTAAACTAAGGTAACGATTATTACTATCAGCATATAAAATTCCCAAAACCTAAACAGTGTCTTGTTTAATTAATAGCAAATAGGCCTAAATAACTTTAAGGCTTATAAAAATTTATTTGCTACCATGGTCCTCTTTCATAAGGTAGAAGGACATCTTTGATTGCATAACAATTTGTCAAAGAAGCATCACAAAAAATCACGTTATCATCTACAAATAAGTGGTGATTGATATAAGGACAAGACAGAGAACACTTGACTCCTTTAATAGAACCATTTAACTTAACAGTATATAAAAACAAGGAGAAAGCCTTGGTGCACAAAATAAATAAATATGGAAGAGACAGCATCCTTGAAGAAAACTCCTTAATGGCAGGACACTGTAGAACATTCGTTTATCATGAAAGAATAAGATACCAAAGACAAACAATCCACCAACGCAAGATAAATCCAACAAGAAGGTAATCAACCTTAAGTATAACCACCACAAAAAATTCTCATTCAATTCTATCATACGCTTTGATCATATCCAACTTTAAAGTCATCAACCCTTTATTCCCATTCAGTTTTTAAGAATAGAATTTAGGAGTTTGAAAACAAGAATAGTGTTGTCTGAAATAAGGAGTCATCGAACGAAAGTGTTGTGCCTATTAGAAATCAAAACATTAAGGTATGGCTTAAAGCAATTTCTAAGTCTTTGTAACAATGAGTAGACTACACTACAGAGACTTAGGCATATAGTGCTGCACCCTCTCTTGTTTTTTTCTTTTTAGGAATCAACACATCGAGAGTAGAATTAATTCTTTCCAATGATGCTTCATTATTCAAAATGGAAAGACAAGCTCTTGTAATAGCTAGTTCAACAATGTTACATTGTTTCTGAAAAAAGCAAGGCATGAAATCTATCTGGTCTTGATGCATTGTTAGGTTTTGTATCAAAAAGGGTTTGACAAACCTCCTCTCAAGTAAAATTTCGGTCCAACTAATGTTGAAGGTTTGATGAAGTTTCCAATGTTGAAGGTTTTATATCTTTTTTTTTTTTTCACTACTAGTACTAGTCTAGGTCTAGGAGGCAGTTGATACTAGCTGAGATAAGATAATGGTGATGCAGTCTGGGAAATAGCTCCCAAGAAGCGAGAGAGAGCGATCCATAACAAGTAGCAGATTATAAAAAATATTGATTTTTTTTACTAAATTATAAAAGAGTATTTTTTATTTATAAATATTAAATTAATTTTATTTACAAAAAAAAAAAAAAAAAACTCTAGGGTGGGGGGATTTTGACTTAAACTTTTGCTTTGTTGAGAGGTGTGATTACCAATAAGCTATGCTTACACCCATATTTTAAATTTTTTATATTACATAGAGCATCCTTACAAAATATTATTATTTTATGTGAAACATGAAATTAGTCTTATTTAATAAATGAATATTTTCATATAATTTATCATATTCAACCATTCCAATAATACACTAAATAAAAGATTGTATGGTACACAATCCATTTTTATCCTATCTAATTAACATGGTTCACTACATGTAAAGTGACAACAATAACAAACTGACTAAGGCCCTGTCTTAGCAAAGTTTTTGGAAGGCTCAAAAGAGCTTATGGAGCCCAAAAGCGACTTTGGTAATAGTTTGGAGATTTAAAATGGAGCAAAATACATAAAATCCCTCTGAGGTAAGCATTTAATAAGATGGAGTTAAAGTTTTGTTTTTATAACAAAAAACCCCACGGTTAACAGTCAAAGACTGTTAAATATAACCGTTGATTGTGGCTTGATGGATAAAGACAAAATTGTCTTTAGTTTTTAAATTAATTTTCTTTTAAATTTTAAAATAATACAAAATAAATTAAAAATAACAACAAATCTCTACTGTCCATTTTTTGAGATGGACGGTAGAGATTAAATAAGGATATAAAAAAATAAAAAATGAAAATTCATGGGAGATCCAATCCTCCATTAAAAAAAAAAAAAAAAAAAAAAAAAAAAAAATCAAGGATCAAGAACCCAAAAACTAAAATTCAAGAGCTCAAAAATCAAAATCAAAGATTAAAAACCCAAAAACAAACCAAAATTAAACATTGGAACATCAAAGATACAACTATCATCAACAAACCAAAATTCAACATTGAAAAAACAAAATGAAGAACATCAAGAACCTAGAAAATCGAAAACATCATAAACAAATCTTCGTCAAGAACCATCTTCAACTAGCACATTTGAAAAAAAAAAAAAATTAATCAACTTTATCAAGAAACATCAATACATTTTCATCAAAACTAATACATATATATATATATATATATATATATATATATATATGTATGTATACTGAAAACCCAAATTGTTGGGTGTAATGGAAATTCAGAAATCTCTTAAGTTTCTACTGGAAACTCAGATATTTTGGGTTTCCATCACTAAAACCTAGTTACAAAACCTAACGATGGAACTTAGACCAAACCTAGTTAGTCTGGGTCTCTAGCTATACCACTTTGGCGAGTTGTTGACGACGATTCGTCCAACAGGATTGGGGAGAGAAAGAGATAATAAGAAGGTGAATGTGTCAAACCCAGATGAAGATGTCGTGCGGTGAACCCAGACGAACCTGATGGTGGCTCATGATGTTGAAGAAGAAGATGACGGTGACTAATGATGAAAAAGAACTTAAACTGATCCAGATGACAACGACGACTGATAATGAAGAAGAACTCAGATGGACCCACATGACAACGACGATTGATAATGTTCATCTGGATTCAATTGGAACCCAAATGAGAGAAAAAGACTAATCGGAGACTCTCCCACAACCATTATCAACATGACAAATTGAGAGAGGGAGAGAGAGACCGTTTGTGGGGAGAAGGAAAGAGAGGCATTTTTTTAAAACTTTTTTTATTTTGAATTTTATTTTTTTAATTTCCCTTTTGAATAGACCAAAATACCCTTCATCCTACTCATGGTTACTACAGTTGACCATTAAAATAGGGGTTTGGTGTTATAAAACTCAAACTTTGTTTCCACGTCTTTAAAGCCTACCTTAAGGGGGTTTTGTGCATTTTACTCAAATAAAATTAAAGGAGTGCTCTTCTAATGGAAGCGAACTTGAAGTGGCATTTTGCCAAAAGAGCCGGAGAAAACAAGGGAAGCCATTTTGGTTTGATTATTTTTTTATTGACAATCTTACCCTTATTGTTATAAACAACAAAACAAAAATTCCAAGTGTATCATTTCTCTTCCATTGCCCAATGAATTGTATTTTTCTTTTTCAATGTTTAGAAGCTCCATTAGCAAGGGTATAGAGGTCATAACATGTTTGGTATAGTTTTTTAAATGTTCCAGCTAAATAATCTCAAAAGTTCTTATGTATGTAAAAGCTCTTTTAAGATACACCATTAAAAAGTAACTTTAAAGTTTCGATTGTTACCTTTTTTTTTCCCCTACTATCAATACATAAAAGTAAAAATAATTTCGAACGAGATTTTAAAGTTGGAAAATGACTTTCGTGTGTTTTCCACATTAGAAATAGTGGAAGATAAAACTAGGAAAATATTAATTCACAATCACATGCATGGTGAAGCAAATTCCAAATGTTCGGACATTAATAAATGGTTGGTAAGGACAAGCACGTCATGTGATTTCAATACAAAAATACCTCCAACTTTGTTTTTTTTTTTTTTTTTTGAGAAAAATACTTCCAACTTTTTGTTCACATATTAATTATACAAAAGTTATCTTATACATGATAGATGGTACTATACGTAGGCCTAGAAGAGAACAAAAATCCCTCCGGATAAGGTCCATCTAATATAAACAATGAGAAAATAAATGTCTGTTAGGAAAAAGGATAATAAATTTAATTGTTCATTAATAAAAAAAATAAGAGTTTACTAATTAGATATAATTAAATATGTAGAACCAACCAATTTGAGAAATTGCATGTTTAGTTTAATGGTATATATTATTTGAAAATTGATAAATAAAAGACACACAAGGCTGTCCCAAAATGGCCAGCATCAACCTTATTTGCTTAATAACACTAAAAATAAATGCAAAAAAGAAACAGCACATGCGACACCCATTTTAAATTTCCCATATATGTATATTTATATATCTATATATTGAAATCTTTTTTTTTTTTTAATATTGAAAAATCGTTAAACTATCCCAAATTTAAGAACCACGAGATTATAAGCACTAATATCCATTCAAATTTGGAACAAATGGAATATACGCAATACAACCAGATCTTGTCCTCAAAAGATGAAAGAGTAAGGATGATTAGAAGAAATGTCAGATAATTCTCGATTATAGGAATGACAAGATACCTCTGAGATTTAGCCAATCCATATAACAATTAAAACTCAAACTAACATATGGAAACTTAAACATAGATGAAATTCAGCATTAACACAAAATAGACTATACAAATTTAGCCCCTTGAACCCAAAAAGCAACAACTACCAAACAACTACTTGGAAACAAGATACAACGCATCAGAAGGGAATCTTCCCATATAGTAATTAGATCTTCTTCCTAGATTTGAATAAATCCACTCTAATGGAGCTTTGAGATCCCTGATTGTAACGTCATAACCTCATTGAAACAATCTAGGATTTATCATTGTCGTTAGTCACAAAGGAAACTTGAAGCTGTTGATCTTTATTTAGACCTGGAGTATTTACAAATAAAAACCAGGTCATATCATGGTTTTAGGACTGGATTTAGATTATATCTGGATCCAATCCTAAAAACCCCAAAACTAAAAAAAAAAACTATGAAAGGAAGAGAAAGGAAGGAATTAGAGAAGAACAAATGAAGAGAGAGACAAGACAACGTTGTATCGCACTTGGATCTAATCGATAAACACCACCTGTACGAAGCTCTCTTTTTAGTAGACTAGAGAGTTGTCTCTCTCTAGAAGTTGAGAGAGACTTCTAGAAGACTCAAATAATATATATTTTGAAATCGATATTTCCCTGATATTGTATGTGTCTTTTGTTGGTAGAAGTAAATACAAATTTTGTACATAAAAATTAGGTTGCAACTTCTTTTTTAATAAATATTTATTCACGTAAAAGTGGATGAAATAAATATTTTTTACTATCAAAATTATATTAGACATTTTTTTTTCTATGAGATGTTAATGATTATATGTTATTGCACATATTGACAATAATGCATGAATTTTTTTTTCCCATTGAATAGATAAGCCTCGCAAAAATGATTTTTTGTTACTATTCTCTGAAAAAATATATAAATAAATAATGGCTGATGGTGTCATATAGGCCTTGTTTGTTGGCTAAGATGGACTGGATTTGGACAAAAAATTTGTCCAAACCCATGTTTGGTCCAACCAAACACTCTTCACTAAGTTATCTCAAGTTATCCTAACAGTGATTTTAACTCATTCTAATAGGTTAATTAAAACCCATTCAACAAGGTATGTTAATTTTCTCTCACCTTCCCTGTCTACTCTCTCTCCTCCAACTTCGCTGTTGCAGTCGCTTGCTTCCACCGGTCGTTCTCTTTCTTCTCGATTGAATCGTTGTACTTCTCCAATCATCTCTTTCTTCTTCATTCTTCTCTTTCTTCTCCCTCTTTTCCACCGTCGACAATTCTCCAAGCAAGAACTCGCCAACGAGACTGAGATCCAATCGATTTGCAGTTGAAGTTATGCATCATCTTCGTTGCTGTTCTAGGGCATTAATGCCTCCATCATTTTCACCATTCCTCCTGCCATTGGAAACGACGTGAGTTTTGGACGGATTTGAGGTGGGGGGGGAGGGGGGGGGGATGAGGAGGGAGGAGGGTGGTGGTGTGCAGCTGGAAATGATAGAAGAAATGAAAAATTTTTAAATATCTGAAAATTTTCATTTAAATCCTTGACAAATTTCATTAAATCCTATCCTATCATAGTGTCATCAAACATGAGATAATAATTAAATTAATCAAATCCAATCTCATTCAATCTAATTTAATCTAATCACATGTAAATAATCCAATTATATCGCACGTAACGAATGAGACCATATGATCTATAATTGAATATTAGTTATCTGGATTTTGGAAGAGGTTGGGCCCATCAGTACACACACAGGACTATTAACTTTGGCCTCAATCTCATGTTTTGCAATCATGGAGCTGAACTTGATATTCAACATTGGGAGCTTCTCCATTCTTATAATTTATATGATAAAGATATATAATTTCTGACATCGTTTAAATTTACTTTTAGATTAACTTTTTCTTTTTTAATATCATTATATCTTGTACATAATAGCAAAAGATTTCACCAAACTGATTATTATTATCTTGACTTGAAAACTACTTTTAATATTAAGATTCGATATTATGTGCACAATTTATAAATTTTCTATGAAGAGAATATAAATATGTAAAATGAAATTTGACGAATATATTAAAAAAAAAAAACTACAATCACTTGAGTTATGATGAGATTTAAAATAAACATCAAATTCCAATAGATTCAGATGGGCGTGGAAAATAGAAATCATAAAAGATTTTTTTTTTTTTTTCTAATGATTAAATATGCAGGAGAAATTGATTTCCAAATGTCATCATGGTTTATTTAATATTATTAAAAAAAAAAGTCATCATGATTCGTTCCTTTCCGACTCACCAATCCAACAAAATTGATTTGTGAACAATGATTGAACGGTGTTGTTACCGTGCACGAGCGGGTAGGGAACAACATCACCGACAAGGGAAAAGTCAACTGGCGGGGAAGCAGGAGAAAGTGGAATGTTGCGTTTATGTTTTCGAACGCTGCGTGCGGGCAGAGCCGCTGCTCGCTGGTCCCCAGGACGAATTAAATTGCAAAAACAAAACATTTTAATTTTAGTTTAATTTTTTTTTAATTTTATTTCAATTTTGTAAAAATGACTTTGATGTCATTTCAAATCAAATTTTATCATTTTTACCTTAACTAATTAGTGAACTTTCAGCTTTCAAAAAACAAAAAATTAGTGATCTTTCGACTTATATATCTATTTCAAATTCTATTATACACATTTATTAACAGGTATAGTAGAAGAAAAAATCTAACTTCAATTATACAATTCAATTACATTTATCATTACTTATATATATCAATATGTGTGAATTTTTGTCCATACAAGAATAAATATATCCCGATATATATATTTTTGTGTTATTACATAAATAATATATAATTTGGACAGATTTCAGTGGAGCAATAAAATTTTTTATCTATTTTTATATTTGAAATAAGATATTATATTATTGCATAGGATAACATAATTATTGAGATGATTATTAGTTTTATTTTATTTTTTAAATTTCTATTAGGAATTGTCTCTATTCTAAGGAGGATAGAAAGTCAAAGTTTTTACTTTTTATTTTTAAGCTGACATCATTATGAGTTAAATAACTCATAAGACCTATTAAGATGAATCATTGATAATACAATTAAAATAATTACTCTCATAAGTGGATAGAGAGCAATTTTTATTAAGAGCAAGAAATCCATATATTATATTTTGTTCTTTTAGGATCAAAATGGATACTTATAATATTGAAATGGTATGTAGTAAAAGTTCAAGTTTAAGAAGTTAAAAAACTAAAAAAAAAATATAATAATAATTTTAAAATAAAAAGAAAACAAAGGAGAGAACTTCATTCTAGTCCCTATTTTTTAAAAAAACTTCTCGTTTTTAAATACGAATCAATTTATAGTCTTCATGATCCCTTACTTTTCAAAAACTCATCAAATTAGTCCTTCTGTCATAATTTTTAATAAAAACATAGGGACCAAAATGAAGTTCTCTATAAAACATAGGGACCAAAATGATGACAGAAGGATCAATTTGATGAATTTTTAAAAAGTGAAGGACCATGAAGACTATAAATGGATTCGCATTTAAAAATGAGAAGTTTTTTAAAATATAGGGACTAGAATGAAGTTCTCCCAAACAAAAGTGATGGTTGATAGTGGGAAGCATGGGGACAAGACAACAAAGATGGTTATTATTATATGGCCACCGTTGATAAAAACCAGACACCTTTACTCTTCTTGTGTCTTTTAATATTCGCGTAAGTTTCGGGGTAAGTTGTTCTCCTTCTTCGTTGAAGCAGTAGCTGTTAATTTTTTCTTTCTTTCTTCCGGATTTTAAATGTAAATTATTGATGGCTTTGGAGTCCCAGCTGGGTGGGTATCTGTGTATTTGGTTTTGTTGCTTATGTTGTCTGGTTTTATTTTTTTCTGTTTTTCGTTACGAAACTCGAAATGGGGCTTGTTTTGTTCCGATGTTGCTTATGTTTTGATTTGATCGCTTTGACTGATTAGTCTCTAATTGGGAAAGTTACTTTTTGGCTTTAACCTAGTTTGACATGGTTTATTCAATTTTCTGTTGCTGTTATTTTATTTTTTTATTTCTCGAATTTTGGTTGTCTCGATGAATTTGTCTTGAAACGTTGTCCAGCTCATTTGGGAAACTCAGTTTTTTGGAATTTTGGAAATTGGGTTTTGTTTTGTGCGCTGTTCTTGTCTCTTATTTGATATTTTTTTTATGGGTTGGTGAGCATAGAAAAAGTGGTTCTTGTTGTATTTTAGTTTCCTTTTATTTCAACCGTTTGCATAATTTTGTTTCACATATCATCTAAATGCTGAAGTGTTGGTTGGAAACATTTTGGGGGGATTTATATGTTTGCATCGAAGGAGTGTCTTGTTTCGATTTGCCCCATTTATATATGTAGGAGTTTCAGTTGTATTAATGGCTAAACAATAAGCATTGATTGTTTGTTTTGGACTGCGATGTTTATGTTATTTTTTGCCGTTTAATGTTTCAATAGTAGCCTGTCATTTTGCATCTAGTATTGTCAGTTGGTTATGTCGATTGTTTGGTTGTTACAGGGATTTTTGCCCTTGATTTGTTTTTCTTTCTGTGTTTCTTCGTACGTTGAACATGTTCTAAAAGAGCTTATTCCTTAGATTTGAATGTAATGACTAGTTACATGCTACTGCATTTTAACTTCCCGGCTTCTTTTTCTTCTCTTGTACAATATCACATGGAAATAATAAGGAAAATAAATAAACTATAAAGGAGATTTCAACTGGGAATGTGTTGCGATTATAACATTAGATTCTTTGGCTAATCTGCTGTTATAGGCCTTTAGTTGGGAAGCAGTGGTTGAAAATGTCAAAAATGGTGCCAAATACCTCTTCATCATTATTTTTCTACATTATTGTAGGTAGAATAGGGGTATGAATTCTCTTCAGATTTCAGAAAAACAAAATATGCAATCAGCCAACAAGAATCTTGTGCAAGGTTTATTGTTGTATATACCAGCAAACCAATATGAGCTTCCTCAATAGTACCTGCCTAACACCCTAAACCTTTAAGTAGTTGACAGAACAGTTATAGTTTTTTTCCTGATAAATACAATTTTTATGGCATGCTGTATTGCTGCTATCTCTCTCGTTACTGCAAGTCATACTAAATATAAAAATACAGTTTGCATTCAGTACATGTTGCTTTCCTTATATGATATATTCACTAATAAATGATCATTATGTGCTACAGACAAACGGGAGTGAACTCTTTCGAGGCCTAGACAAACTTGGATGACTTTTGGCATTTAGCTTAGAAGTATAACCCAATCTGGAAGAGCAATGGCTATTGGAGGGAGCACTTGCACTGAAGTTATTGAATCTAATTCCATAGTTTCAGACTACGATTCTACGGCAGAGAGTAATTGTATGTCCGTTAAAAGTAATATTGTTTTGGGTGGGAAACATGGAATTTACTCCAACAATAGTGTGTATGAGCTACTTGAATGTCCAGTCTGTGCGAATTTAATGTACCCACCAATTCACCAGGTCTGTTCTTATTTCCTGTGAATTTCATTTTTCTCTTTTTCATTTTGTTTGTAATTTGAATTGTGCCTTCTCTACATTCAAGTTGTTTATGTGGTGTCAGGTGTGACTTCTCTGTATGAATGGATGAATGAAGTTCTTGAATTGCTTAGATCATTGAACTTAAGAAGAAGAGGAAATAAATTTCTAAGTTTATCTTGAAATATATGACAATTCAGATAGTGACTAGCTTAAAGATCCCTAAAGAATATGCTAGCATGGTGGTATTTTTCACCAGAAAATGATCCTGAAAAGAAGCTCATGCTTCCTTATGCAGTTATTTGATTTATTGATCTTTATGTTGATCATCTTAATATAAGTGACAGTATGCCAGAGTGGTTTATAGTTTCATGCAGTGATTTTTCTGTAATTTAGTTTTAATTTCCTCCTATCATTGATTTATATATATTTCCTTTTGTAGTTTGGTAGGAGGTAGGGCTGGGATTGTGGGAGAGGAGATGGGGCAGTTTGGTGTTCTGGGTTTCTGCTTGGATTGAGGCTAATGCCGTAATAGGTATCCAGTAACATGGTGTTACAAGGAAATAGGCAACTATATGGTTGACCATAGAAGGTAGCACTGAGAGATGTCCTGAAAGATTGGTTGCGGATCATCAACATGAGTTTGTATGTGAAGGGATCTCAAAGGATTTAGAATAAATTTAGTTATTTTGTAAAACTAATGGGCTTTACAGTTGGTGATGGTTTTAGGTGACTGAATTTGCGTGATTATTGACTAATTTGTTTTTTTAAGAGTAAATAGCAGGCCTGTAGAGGTGGGCATTTCCAACCCAACCAAATCCGACCACTTTTTATCGGGTTGGGTTGGGTTAAATCTTAAAAAAATTGAGATGGGTTGAGTTGAAAATTAAATTGGGTTGTGTTAGGTTGAAAATTTCTAACACAATCCAACCCAACAAATGCCCATCTCTCGTTTTAAATCCATGATTTTCTCTTTCTTCTAAAAGAACATTTGCTAGGGATGGAGATCAAGAATAGCCTTTGTGGTGAATTGAATATTTTATTTTGAATTATTGAATATTTATTTATACTAATTTTATTTGTAATCAAATTGCTAAGACTATAAAAGTTACTAACTAAGCCTTTTATGCCTTTGTGATGGATTAAATCCAAATTCCAACCTCGATCAACCTAGCTCAAACCAACTCGATTATTATTGGATTGCGTTGGGTTGGGTTGAAAATCTCTTTTTTCAACCCAACTCGAATCCGAAAACGCCCACCCCTAGTAAATAGTAGTGGGCAAAGAAAACCTGCTTGTACCATATTTGTTATCATCCAATTTATTAGTTATAAATTTTACTCTAGCATCTCAAATTTGAGCAGATGTTTTTATGTTCATGCCTTTCTTCTCAGAATGAATTTGTTCAAATTATTCTGTTTTGATATAATTCAAGTTCTTAAAATGCTCTCTTTTCCTTTGAATCTTTTTTATAGTGCCCAAATGGACACACTTTATGCTCAAACTGCAAGAACAGAGTGCGCAACTGTTGCCCAACATGCTGCTATGAACTTGGAAACATCAGATGTTTGGCTTTAGAGAAAGTTGCCGAATCATTGGAGCTCCCTTGCAGATACCAGAATTTAGGCTGTCACGATGTTTTCCCCTATTACAGCAAGCTCAAGCACGAGCAACATTGTCGATTTCGTCCATACAATTGCCCTTATGCTGGCTCCGAGTGCTCTGTCACAGGTGATATCCCAACCCTTGTTGCACATCTAAGGGATGATCACAAAGTCGATATGCACGATGGGTGTACATTCAACCACCGCTATGTTAAGTCCAATCCACATGAAGTCGAAAATGCCACATGGATGCTCACTGTAAGTTCTTTTATGATATGACAAATGATAAAATTGGTATTTTAATATGAGATAATGAATATGATTCTACTTTGACTTATGTTTACTTGCAAACTGGTTTTCTCTTTTTTGTTTTTGTTTTATGAATAAATCCCTTGGTCTCTACCCTTAGATATAAAACTCCAACTTACAGCTTGATTCTGCTACCTGTGCAGGTGTTTAACTGCTTTGGAAGACAGTTTTGCTTACATTTTGAGGCTTTCCAGCTTGGCATGGCACTGGTCTATATGGCCTTCCTGCGGTTTATGGGTGATGACGAAGAGGCAAAGAAATTCAGCTACAGTTTGGAAGTTGGTGCCCATGGACGTAAGTTAATATGGCAAGGAATCCCGAGGAGCATTCGAGACAGCCATAAGAAAGTCCGCGACAGCCAGGATGGACTTATTATTCAGAAGAATTTGGCTCTCTACTTCTCTGGTGGAGATGGACAAGAGCTGAAGTTGAGGATTACTGGCCGTATATGGAAAGAAGAATGAGACAAGGTTGGCTGCAGCTGTTATGGCTATTGTATGTACAGTGCAAATATATTTGTGATACCAACATTGATCCAAGTGTAAAGATGAAGCTTGAGTTATTCTGGTTTGATGTTTCCTTTTCACAAGGGATCTCACGATTTGAGCTAGGCTCATCACCAGTCGAGCTCACTTGTCATGTACGAGTTGAGTTGAGGAGCTAGGTCATGTACAAGGTTTTGGTGTGAATTGCAATAACAACCATCACCATTTTTTTTTTTTTTTTGATAATTATAAAATTATCCTTAAATTTTAAAACTATATTTTTGACCCTATTAATAAGGTGAAGTAATGTTCTCTAAGTTTTAAATTTTAATAAGAAAAAAATTTTTGACTCAAAATATATCCATTAAAATTTTTCACTTTTAAAAGGTGGTAAGATATTTTGAAAAATATTGAGATATTTTAAGAATATTGGGATATTTTATAGAGATATCATAATACGTGTAAACACTTCAAAAAATATTAGATATTCCCCTATATCTATTTGATTCTTTCAAAATTTGGATAATATCGAGATAATATTGATAATTCGTCGATATTTAAATGTCAGGCCTCAAATTTTTAATATATGATTTTAAGCCTTTTAAAAGCAATAAATTAAGTAAATCCTGAAAACTTCTTTTCTTCAACCTGAACCTCAAATCTATATTTTTACAAAATTTTATCAGAGTTTCCCTTGTTTTAGAGCTTTCTAAAATTTCAGTTCACTTGAATTTTATAGTCTCTAAAATTCACAAATAGAATCCACCACAGACGGTGATCCCATCTCTGCACAGAACATTCACATGGCTTCAACTATCACACACGCAACATAAGGTACATAAATACTCCTAGTTTTACAGCATAACATCTAAAATCTGAATAGATACTTATGTAATTACAATCCTCTATAATTACATTAACAATGAGGATTATACAAGCTAAGCTATCCATATACACAACTTCAGAATCAAAACCTTTAGCACACAAAATTTCTATGAAGATATTAACTACTATAATCCAAGGAAAAATAAGGGATGAGCTTACAAAGCCCAGTATGCCGTATTCTAAATTTTAAATATTAATGATTATCCATGATTTCTTTTTAAATATATAATAATCTCAACATAAACATAATAAAATTGAGCTATGTATCATATGACTAAGCATCAATTCAAGCAATATTGAAATAAATATCCACATTCCAATATAGTGAAAACCATAAATCATTAATGAATGCTATCAAAATCATCCATAATGTTTCGCATATATATTCAACACTAATGCCAAATCACTTTCACGTCAAATAATAATTAAGTATTTTTAATTAACAATTTAATTTACAAGTCGTGGATTCGTAAATTTCATCTATAAATAAGTATCACTATACAATAATATGAACAAACAAGCATCGCATTCGTAAATTGCAATTCCTTTGTATAGACGTCGTTCCTAGGGGCACCAAGGGTTAAATCATGACCACAACATTATAATCATAATAGAAAAATTTTCTTGGGTATGAAACCTCGTGGGGACTCATCCTATTTTGGATGAGTTTGGTACATGAAATTAGGATATAAGTTGGGGATGAGATTGAATTATAATACTTATTTTATTTTAGAGCGACGACCGGTTTTTGGTACCTACCGCATCGGTTTTGCCTACGGGCCCTATAATTTTGCAATCTTATAATATAATATTAATTCTTCAAAATATCAAATTCTAGTAATGTATGCCATAAAGCTCTGCACACTTCAACCAATGCATAAAATAAATTTCAATTCAACTAATGTATGCCATAAGATTCAATTAAACCGATCCATGGTAGGGCTTCAATTTAACCAATCCATGGCTCGAGCTTCAATTTAACAAATGCATGGCATGAAAGATCTAGACACAAATTTGTCATTAGAATTTCATCAGCTAAGTTATTACTTGTATAAAGAAAATGAAAAGCCTTTTTCTACTTAACAATAGAGATTACCATTAGAAAACAGGGTGATGCGAGATGAGGATTGAGAGCCCTCTCCTCAAACATGGATTCTTGCTCCCCACCACAAGTGCGCAATATGATGGAGATGGGAATCCTAGTTACATTTAAGTTTGAGGAATAGAAATGGTATCCCTACTTCCTATACCTATCCCATTGACATCTATATTATTATTATTGTCTCTTATAAAACATATATCAAGTAAGTTAATTTCAAATGGAAATGAGACCTAACCTAGGAAACTTATGGTGGAATGACACTTGAAAACTGTTGATGTTCTGTCAACCTAGAGATTCTGGGGCCAAGACTGCGAGCGAGGTGATTAAAAAGTGATAACGGTGATGGGTGTACGATAAATGAGCAGTAAATGAGGTTTAAGGTTGGTGGAGCTTAATTAAGTCGAAGGAATGTTGGTCATGATAGTTAGGTGAGTGTAATGAGGTGATCAATGGAGATAAGAGAGAGAAAGAAAGACACAAAACACAAGGATTTTTACGTGGTTCGGCGACTGCGCCTACATCCATGACCACTCTGAGGTAATTCCGACAGAGTGACGGTACTCTAGTATTTTTTTCAGCCTATATGTACAGTAAAGATCTCCCCTATTTATAGAGAGAGAGAGATGATAAAAAAAAAGAAAATACAAAAGAATGTAATACACGTTAGAGTTATGACAATTTCAACTAATTCTGACATAAACCATGCTTCATTTATTGTAAAGGTGATGATTGTTCTCTCCCTGCACACATCTGCATTTAATACACCAGTAGAGGTCTTTTTTTTATTAAATGCGTAGCCGCCGCATTGAATGCTTCTGGGTAATTGTGTGGACAGTTTCCGGCACGAAGTCAGGAGAGTTAGTGATTCTGATGACTTGCTACAAAAGGTTCCTTCTGGAGCGGACCAGGGGTCGGTCAAATCAAGCCAGTTGGGTTCCAGTTGACATGGATGGAGTGATGTTGGGACGATCTGGAGGTAGTGCGAGCTCGCGACCTAGGCGACCTCGCGATCTGGATAAGCTCGCGGCAGCGGTTGGGATTATGGGCCTTTTGGGTCTTCTGGGTCTTTACTTCTGTCCGTGTCCCATTGGGCTTTTACTGGCCTATTTATTAAGGTCGAGAAAACGGGTATAACATAAGCCCCCCAGCTTTTAGTGCGGTTTGCGGACTGGGAGCTGATTTGAAAATGCAATTCTAGCACCCGTTTACGAGTTTTCAGTTGTTGCTTAAATTTTTGTCTTGTAGCTGTCGACACATGGCGCTCATGGAGCCATTGGAACCACAAAATACGCTTCTGTCCGTACGCCTTAAATGTGCACGTCTTGTAACTGTCAGTGCATGATGGCGAGGGACTGAAGCTTATGCTGAGCCGTCAGATCTTGGCGGTTATCCTTTTGTTGGATCTAACGGTCAGGAGGAACGAGCTCGAGTATATATAAATTGGATGTCGCTTTCAGTCTCCATTTTTGCTTTTTTGAGACAAAACATGGACATTCTTCCACTCTATCATCTTCTTCGTAGCCATTTTCTGCACCTTTCCAACAGCTTTTTTGGAGCACATCGTTTCAGAGTTTAGACCCCGCCTCAAGTTTATACGGTAAGTCTGTTGACCCTGTTCTTCTCATTCCTTTATGCTTTGATGGCTCATTCTGATTTGTAGTGCGCATTTCTGTTTCCACGCCACATTTGTACTCGTGTGTTTGCCTGTTTTATATTTAGGGGTTATTGTGTTTGTTCATTTAGATAATCTCACTGCTAGTAGTCTGTAGTGACAAAGACGATATGTTGTGGAGGTTGCTTGTAGTTTTGGATTGCTTGGATCCGTTGTAACCTGCTGATGTAGCTTAGGTACATTGAACACTTCACCCCTGCATTTTTGATAGGGTCCCTGCAGTCATAGGGTTAGAATTTTAAATTTTAGGAGAAGATTGTACCTAGTGGGCCCATGTCTTGGGCCCACATTATCCCTGACAGTGGGGCGGGCGACCTGGCGCATAGGATAGCGGCCTTAGGGATATTTTGTCGTAGTTTATTAGATTCGGTGTGCTCTCAGAGCTCCGATGTCGTTCCCTTTCTGTAGATGTCAGGTCGCTCACGCCGTGGTTGCGCTCGTAGTGGAGTTTCCGCTCATGGGGAGCGAGTAGGACAGCGGGTTAGAGGAGCACAGGGAGCGACCTCTCGGAGTGGTGAGGTCGCGGAGGAGCCTGCTGCTCAAGCTGGACCTTCTACTTCCCGGACTGAGGCTGAGGAGAGAGAGGCTCGAACTACCTTCCGCCATACTGCCTCCAACATGACTCTGCCAACCTTGCAAGCTCTAGCTCGAGAGTTCGGTTTTCCCTTAGGGTGTAGGGCTAATGTGCCACGGGAGACTGATCACGCAGCTTATCCACCCTTTGGGTTTGTTGCAGCAAGCTGCGAGCACATGGAGCTCGGGCTTAGGTTCCCTATCCCCATCTATCTTGTGACCCTGTTAAACGATCTAAGGCTCGCCCCCTTTCAGCTCACCCCAAATTCTTATGCCCATTTGACCACTTTAGCTGCTAGCTTCATCAAGTATGGGCTTGGACCCCCTACTCCTTGCATTGTCCGCTACCTGTACAGTTTCAAGGGAACTCATGGTCGCTTGATCGGGCCCAGGGATGGGCTGTATTACATTTCATGTCGCCACCCTCGCTGTAAACGATATATTCCCCAACATTGTACCAAGTCTAATGTGGGTGAATATAAGTCACATTGGATGTGGGTCATTTGCCTTTCCGTCCCCGACCTGCGTAATACTTTCTTCGTCTACTCGCCCGGTAGTTGCAGATGCTTGCTCGCGGAAAGACATACATATATAAAGTTTTTTTTTTTAAAAAATTTTTTTTCCTTATTTCTGCATGTAATTGTAGAACTGCTTATCCTCTTTCGAGGGTGTTTGATTTGTAAGAAACAGGATCCTGTAATTTTCAATATTTTTTGCAAGATATAGAATGCATCTAGTAAGCATGTGCAACCCATAAATACGCAATGAGCTATTATTAAAGTGACATTCATATTATAACTGAGATTATAAACACATCATAATCGTGCTGATAAGTTAACTCATTGGCCTGTGACCTGTGGACAGTTATAGCAATCACAAAGTGGCAGCTCGTAAGTATTTAACCCTGCAAGTAACTCAATCGAGTGTTTTTTGAAAATTGGGTGTATACTCATAGTTCGCGGAGTGCCCGTTTTGAATACAGTTATCCGAGAACGCCTCCTATCAAGGTTTGGCTGGCCTAAGGTAGCATTTTCCTGAACTTTGAAGACCTCAGGCCGTCCTCATACTTTGTTGTATTGGTTTGATTTGAGAGCAAACCCCTATCATGGGTGGTCCCTCTCGCGAGGTCGTGGGGCAACTTTATTTGAGAGCCGTAGCCCCTCTCGCAGGTCGCGAGGCAATTTTATTTGAGAGCCGTAGCTCCTCTCACAGGTCGCGAGGCAATTTTAACAGATCAGCGAGTGCTTTTAACATCAGCTCGGGAATCACTCCCTTCGTGAAGCCTCGTATAGATTGGAGGTCCCAGTTGAACCCTCCGGGGTGCGGAGGACGCAACCCCTTCCGTGGGTGAGACCTTTGGCACCATTGACGGGTCCCAATTAGCTCCTTCCGAGGTGTTGATAGCTACCCCTTCCACAGGCGAGATCCTTATTGTAACTCCTTCCACAGGCCATAACCTTTCGGAGTGTAGTGATTCGAGCTCTCAGATGATTCCCTCTAGAGCGCACAGATGGCCGCTTCTTCCGCGGGTCACATCTGGATACCTCCTTCCCGTCCGTAAGCAATCACTCTCATGAGGGGGTTTTGTATCTGGATTGAAGAGATTGTAGCTGATAGGCGATCCATTGGACTCATAATAGAGGACAGCTCGCAGATCGCGAGGTCGCTCTAAGTTAGTTCGAATAGAATGTGGCAGTGAGCCATTCACGGGCAGAGAGCGAGCGTTGTGAGAAGCGTCTGCAACAATCGCGCCTGTATGACATCCACAAGTAGTTCGCAGGTCGTAGGATATAGCGGCTGTGAGCTAATAATATATATGGCGAGCATTTATGCAAATGTTTTGGTTGTAAGTGATTCTTTGGATGTTTGCACAAATATCTTCAAGGAATAATAATATATATAATAATAGACTGCAACTCATTTTCTTGATAAAGAGATTTCATTAGATCCGCTCTTTTCAACATGTACATTTGCTGGTTCAATCAGTTTGCTTTCTGCATCAAATATGGCACATACAGTAGAAAACCAGTGAAAGCACTTTTTACAGACAATCGTCAAAGCAAAGTATGCACAAAGTTATAGCGGGCTGACAATTTTATGTATAGTAAGGCCGAAGGTGCTCAGCATTCCACGCTCGGGGTGGCTCTGATCCGTTCAGGTTGGCTAAATGATAGGCATCATTCTCCAGACTCTTCTTGATGAGGTATGGTCCTTCCCAGTTAGGTCTGAGGGCTCCATCACTTGTCTTGCGAGCTCCGGGGAGGACTAGTCTCAGAATGAGGTAGCCTGCCTTGTAGCTCCGAGCTCGAACCTTCTTGTTGTAGTACCTTGCAATTCTTTGCTGGTACACTGCTATTCTAATGCAAGCTGCTTCCCTTGCCTCTTCGACTAGGTCCAAGCTGGTAGCGAGCAGCTAGTCATTATCCTCAGGTCGGAATGAGACTCTTCGCTGGCTGGTGACTTCGAATTCTGCTAGGATCATGGCCTCTGCTCCGTATACCATAGAAAATGGAGTTTCGCCAGTAGAGCCGTGAGCTGTGGTCCTGTACACCCAAATGACTTTCTGCAACTCGTCCACCCAAGCCCATTTTCTTACCTCTAACTTAGTCTTCAGAGTCTGCTTGATGATCTTGTTCACAGCCTCGACTTGACCGTTAGCTTGAGGGTGGTCCACAGCTGAGAAGCTTTTCACGATTCCGAGCTCGTTGCAGAAATCTGTGAACTGCTCACTGGTGAACTGTGTCCCATTGTCTGTCACAAGCTGTTGAGGAATTCCGAACCTGCAGATGATGTTGTTCCACACAAACTTCTCTATCTTCGAGGTGGAGATCTTCGCTAGCTCCTTAGTCTCAGCCCATTTGGTGAAGTAATCCACAGCAACCATAGCGTGCTTGCAGCTTCCTCGAGCTGTGGGTAAGGGTCCGATGAGGTCCATTCCCCAGATTGCGAAAGGCCACGAACTCACCATTTACTGAAGGTAGGCCGGTGGAGCTCGTGGGATGTTGGCAAACCTTTGGCACTTATCACACTTCTTCACCAGATCTATGACATCTCGTTTCATAGTCGGCCAGTAGAACCCCTGTTTGAGGGCTTTTTGAGCTAAGGATAATGCTCCTGCATGGTTCCCACAATGACCTGCATGAATATCCCCAACACTATCTCATAATCCTCATCATCTATACATCGCAACAGCGGGGTCAAAAATCCCTTTTTGTACAGCCTGTCGTCATAAATGCAGTATTGGGCTGCTCTAGCTCGTTAGTGGCGAGCTTCCAGCTTGTCCTCCAGCAGCTTCCCCTCCTGCAGGTAGCCTAATAACGAGCTCATCCAGGAGTTAGGCCGGACTTGCATGAACATCATTACCTCTTTGTCCTCAATGCTCGGAGTCGGCAGAAATTCCACAGGTATAGATTCTAGGAGATCAGTGTCTTAGGAGGTCGCCAAGCGGGCTAGGACATCTGCATGAAAGTTCTGAACCCTGGGGATTTGATTCACTTCGATTCTTTGGAAAGCCTCCAGCAATTCCTTGGCTCTTTGGAGGTACTCTGACATCTTCTGTCCCTTGGTCTAGTACTCTCCCCGGACATGGAAAATGACAAGTTGAGAGTCGCTGAAGACTTTCACCTGCTCAGCTCGCACCTTTTTTGCTATACAGAGTCCGACGAGCAATGCCTCATACTCGGCCTCATTGTTGGTCGCCTGGAATCCGAACCTTAAGGCATTAAGGATCTTGTGGCCTTCTAGGCTTATCAGCATTATTCCAGCCCCTGAGCTGTGCTCGTTGGAGGATCCATCCACATATAGTTCCCAAGTTTGTCCACCTGCTATCTCATCCTGCTATGGTGCTGGCCCTGTAAATTCAATGATGAAATCTATGAGGGCTTGGGCCTTGACTGCTGTTCTAGGCTTGTACTCTATGTCGAACTGGGCGAGCTCGATGGCCTATTTGAGGAGTCTGCCTGAAGTGTCTGCTTTCTGGAGGATTTGTTTGAGGGGATATTGCGTGAGGACCTCTAGTTGATAAGCTTGGAAGTAAGGACGCAGCTTCCTCAAGGCGGTCACCAAACAGTATGCGAGCTTCTCCATATGTGAATATCGAGTCTCCGCGTCGACCAGTCTCTTACTGATATAGTACACCGGTAATTGTATCCTTTCTTCTTCCCTGACCAGGGCCGCACTCAGGGCGTGCTCAGACACTCTCAAGTATAGGAACAGTTTCTCTCCTTCTCTAGGTTTCGACAGGAGTGGAACTCGGCCCATATACTCTTTCAGCTTCTAGAATGCTTCTTCACATTGTTCAGTCCATTCAAAGTTCTTGGCCTTCTTTATTGCCTCGAAGAATGACATGCATTTATCGGTGGCTTTTGAGATAAATCGGTTGAGGGCCGCGACCTGACCATTGAGGCTCTGTACATCTTTCACTCGGGCTGGGGATCTCATCTCTATGAGCGCTTTGATCTTTTCTGGATTCGCCTCTATTCCCCTGATATTAACCATAAAACCGAGGAACTTACCAGATGCCACTCCAAAGGCGCATTTCAGCGGATTAACCTTCATTCTATAGTTCCTCAGGACCCTGAACATCTCATCTAGGTCGCGGACATGGTCTGGAGCTCGCCTGGACTTCACCAACATGTCATCCACATAGACCTCTATTGTCTTTCCAATTTTCTCCTGAAACATGGCATTCACAAGACGCTGGTATGTGGCCCCTGCATTCTTCAGTCCGAAAGGCATTACTTTATAGCAATACAGCCCCCTATCAGTAACAAATGATGTGTGCTCCTCATCGGCTGGGCTCATGGGGATCTGATTGTAGCCTGAATATGCATCAATGAAGCTTAGGAGCTGGTGCCCGGCCGTTGCGTCAACAAGTTGGTCAATCCTGGGCAGCGAAAAACTATCCTTCGAGCAGGCCTTGTTCAAGTCGATGAAGTCTATACACGTCTTCCACTTCCCGTTTTTCTTCTTCACAAGGACTGGATTCGCCACCCAAACAGGGTAATGGGCTTCTTAGATGAACCCATTGGCCAGCAACTTCTCCACTTCCTCTTTCAAGGTCGCGTAGCTTTCTGGAGTCATTGGCCTCCTCTTCTGGCGAACCAGCCTGTGCTGGGGATCTATGTTCAATCTGTGGCTCATAATGTCAGAATCTATCCCCACCATGTCTTCATGGTTTCAGGCGAAGATGTCGAGGTTCATCTTTAGGAAGTCAGTAAGCTCGGCTTTGACCTTTGGCAATAGGTCTCGTCTCACCTTCAGACATCTTCCTGGATCCGTCTCACTGACCTGTACATCTTCCAGATCTTCGACTGGTCCTGTGGCTCGATCCGCGTCCACCTCGCGAGGATCGAGGTCGCTGTTCACCCCGGTTTTAGAGACAACTCGAGGTTCGCCACCTGAAACTACATTCACCTTCTTGCCTCGGACTCCCATTTTCACTGCATCTTCATAGCATTGTCTGGCTAATCGCTGCTCTCCCCTGACGCAGCCAATACCATTAGGAGTTAGGAACTTTACTGTCAGCGTCCTGGTGGATGTTACCATGTTCAAGTCATTCACAGAGGGTTGCCCTAGGACCACATTATAGGCTGATGGGTTGTTGATAATTAGGAAGTCGGTGAGAACAGTAGCTTGCCGTCCTGGTTCTCCAAGGGTGAGGGGCAGCTTGATCTGGCCTACCGGTACTACTGCATCCCCGGTGAAACCATAGAGGGGTTCAGGTGAGGGCGTCAGCTGTTCGGTTCCTAGCCCCATCTGGTCGTAGCAATATTTGTACATCACGTTGACCGAGCTGCCCGTGTCAATCATTATTTACCGCACTTCAATATTGCTGATCCGGGCTCGAATGACTATGGCATCATTATGGGGCCAGTGCACTCCCTTCGCGTCCTCCTCAGTGAATACAATGCTATCCGATGACACTTTGACTTTCTTAATGGGTCCCTCTACCCCGCTGTAGCTAGCCAGCAAGGTATGGTCTGCTTCCCTCACATATCAGCAAGGTATGGTCTGCTTGCCTCACGTATCTCCGGTGCGATCTGTTCGAAATTCCTGCCATGTGGGGACCGCCATGGATTGTTAGGATAGTCCTGACAACGAACTCGGGCTCGGGCTCCGGAGCTCGTTGTTGTGGCTACTGCTCAAGTTGTAGGTCTTGATGCTGGGGTCGATGATGTTGAGGTCGTCTACCCGCAGGTCGCAGAACATATTCCCCAAGACGACCCCATCTTATCAACTCTTTGATAGCATTCTTCAATTGCCAACAGTCTGATGTATTGTGTCCGTTCTCATTGTGGTAGGCACAATATTTCTTCGGGTCCCGATGTCGACTAGGAAAGCCTATTGGAGGCGGTTTCCCGAAATTTTCCCTATTCCTTTCAGCTGTGAAGATTCTATCTTGCCTGTCTGACAGGATGCTGTAACCCCCGTACCAGTTTTGATGCCGAGGTCGCTCCCTCCTCGGCTCAGGCCTGACTCGTTTTGCCACAACATTGGCAGATTGGTGTCTGTGCTCACCCTGCTTGTCCCCACTGTAGCTCTTTCTCTTCCCGTGATGGGGACTGCTCGCTTCACCCCGTTGACTACTGGGCTTCTTGACCCCAAAAGCTTCCTCTCATCTAATTTCCTTGGCTGTCCTCTCGTAAAATTCACCCAGATCTCTCACAGGAGACTTGTAAATGCTCTCGTACAACTTTCCATCTTTCCTGAGCCCTGCAGAGATCGCCGTTAGTATACTCTCATCTGAGGGTGACTCGACATTACTCACTTCGTCTCTGAACCGGGTGATGTAGTCCTTCAAGGATTCATTATGCTTTTGGAAGATGGTGGCAAGGTGGCACGCAGGCGCGAGCTGATTCCTTAGGACTTTGTATTGATCCAAGAATCTCTTCTGACACTCCCTCCAGCTTCCTATGCTGTGGGCTGGGAGGCTCTTGAACCAGGCTCGCAGGGCGTCTCCTAGAGTAACTGGGAAGACTCGGCACTTTACCAACGAGTCGTCTGTCTGAAGGTCCATTTGCACGTTGAAGGTGTTTAGATGGTCATAGGGGTCGCTTCTGCCACTGTAAGGGGGGATGTTGGGGAGTTTGAATTTGGGCGGCAGGGGTACTGTCTCAATTTCCCGGGTAAATGGTACCCCGCGATCTTCTCGTTTCTCTCTACCGCGAGGCCCAGGTCGAGCTTCTAACTGTCGAACCCTCTGCAGCAGTTCCTCTACCATTGGGACTGGGGATTGAGATCGCCGAATGGAGTTTCTTCTACTAATACTCTCCTGTCCTCCGAGGTGGCGATCTCCCGACCTGTGCATTTCATCAAAATCTTCTACCTGTCTTAAACCTCTCATTCGCCCGGGCTCGGAAATAGCACGATCCTCCCGAGCTCGCTCGTGTCCACGACTGTTTTCAACTTGACGGTCGCCTTCTTGATTCACCTGTACTCTGATGCCGGTTGGGTTAGGGGCACTCTGTCTCCCATGAGCCCGCTGCCTGTCTCTTCTCACGTTCAGGTTTGAGGAGCGCACAGATTCCTCCGATAACAACCTGTCTCTATTTGTAGCTCCCTTCGGGGTCGGGATCTCCTTAGTAGTTTGTCGACGAGTTCTTCCTAGGGCGACCTTCGCCTGTCTCCGCGCCACGTGGGTTTGAACCTCCACTAGCGCCCTGACCGTCTCGGTTAACTGCCTTACTGTATCTTCCAAGGCTTGCTGGCGATGTTGCCACTTCTAAGCGACCTCTCCTCCAGCAGGTTAAGTACTTTACTGATCTTCCTGGCCCTCAGGTCGCTCATTAATTGGACCAACACTCCTGGTCGTTCTTATCTTGGCCATAATGGATTGACGAAATATAAGCGGTCAGAGAGAGGTCAAATGAAGAGGGAATTACCAGGTCGCTGTTGGACCCTCCTTCTAGCGCCAAAAGATGTTGACGTTCAGAAACGGTCAACCTAGAGATTCTGGGGCCCAGACTACGAGCGAGGTAATTAAAAAGTGATAACGGTGACGGGTGTACAATAAATGAGCAGTAAATGAGGTTTAAGGTTGGTGGAGCTTAATTAAGTCAAAAAAATGTTGGTTGTGATAGTTAGGTGAGTGTAATGAGGTGATCAATGGAGACAAGAGAGAGAAAGAAAGACACAAAACACAAGGATTTTTACGTGGTTCGGCGACTGCGCCGACATCCACGGTCACTTTGAGATAATTCCGGCAGAGTGACGGTACTCTAGTATTTTTTTTCAGCCTGTATGTACAGTAAAGATCTCCCCTATTTGTAGAGAGAGGGAGATGACAAAAAAATATATATACAAAAGAATGTAATACACGTTAGAGTTATGACAATTTTAACTAATTCTGACATAAACCATGTTTCATTTATTGTAAAGGTGATGATTGTTCTTTCCCTGCACACGTCTGCATTTAATGCATCAGGAGATGTCTTTCTTTTATTAAATGCGTAGCCGCCGCATTGAATGCTTCTGGGTAATTGTATGGACGGTTTCCGGCGCGGAGTCAGAAGAGTTGGTGATTCTGATGACTTGCTACAAAAGGTTCCTCCTGGAGCGGACCAGGGGTCTATCAAATCAAGCCAGCTGGGTTCCAGTTGACATGGACGGCGTGACGTTGGGACTATCTGGAGGTAGCGCGAGCTCGCGACCTGGGCGACCTCGCGATCTGGATGAGCTCGTGACAATGGTTGGGATTATGGGCCTTCTGGGTCTTTTGGGCCTTTACTTCTGTCCGTGTCCCATTGGACTTTTACTAGCCTATTTATTAAGGTCGAGAAAACGAGTATAACAAAAACCTAGTAATTTATTTTTCTACTCTTTTTTTTTTCTTCCCGTCCTCCTCTCTCTCTCTGCCACTCCTCACTTTTCTCTTTTGGTTTGTGTTTGATTCGCATGATGACTAAATGTTGCTTTTGTTTAATGTGCACCGAATTTGGTGGACATTTTTCTTTATTATTAATTTTTTAAAAATTAAAATGAAATAAAGGGATTTTATTAGAAAGAGCATTGCATGTATTCAGTGAAACTTTATACTAAAAGTTATTTGGACTTCAACTAGTGTTGGGCTAATAAATTTAAATGAGCTCACTTATTCTTTCTCCGTTTAATTCTAAAATAGACTATGTTTAAAGTTTATATGCCTATTTGGCTCATTTATAGTTATATATACTTTTTAAAGTGACGATATTGACACCCCTAAAATTTTGTATGTGCACCCCATTTTGCATGTTCACCCCATTATTATTATTTTTTTCTTTCAAAAGAAAGTATTAAACGTTTGTAATCTCATCCCATAGATTACTAATATATCTTTTTAATTAAACGTTTGTAATCTCACCCCATATATTACTAATACATCTTTTTATTCTTTCTAATCTTCACTATCATTATCATGCTCACCACCAAAATTTCTACGACAACACAATCCTCTTTACTTGACAGTTTTTACAACTTTGCTACAGACATTAAAAGTTTTAAACTTTGCTTCAAAGTTTTTTCGGATCAACTAGGGGTGGGCATCTTCAACCCAACCCGACCATTTTTTATTGGGTTGGGTTGGGTTACATCTTAAAAAAAATTGGATAGGTTGGGTTGGGTTGGGTTGAAAAATTTTCAACCCAACCCACGTTGGGTTGGGAGATTTTCAACCCAACTTAACTCGAACCTGAAAACGCCCACCCCCAACCAAGTCTTTCCTATCTAGAATCTTTTCTAAACATACACTTTTACGCTACTATATGAAATCCATCATAGAGGATTTATAAATCTAGAGTAGAAGAATGAAGACACAAGAGAAAAAATCAAAAACCTCAAGTGGTTTATAAATCTAGAGGATTTATAAATCCAACTCAACAGACCCAACCCAACCCGATCATTTTTTATTGGGTTGGGTTGGGTTGGGTTACATCTTAAAAAAAATTAGATGGATTGGGTTGGGTTGAGTTACATCTTAAAAAAATTTGGATGGATTGGGTTGAAAATTTTTCAACCCAACCCATATTGGGTTGGGAGATTTTCAACCCAACCCAACCCGAACCCGAAAACGCCCACCCCTAGGATCAACTATGAGGCTTCAAAAGAATTTAAATATTTTTTTTTCTTGAAGATCCGTAAAACATGATTGGATATTTTTTGAATAGATAAAATCTATTGCTATGTAAAATTGAAATAAAGTTATGATAAATAATGAGAAACCAAAAGCAACACGAGACAACCAAAATTGAGATGTTCCCATTCATTTGAAGCTTTGGGCATCATAGGACGATAGACCAGATTCATTGTTCAATTTATGGTGCATAACTCGTATAAGTTCTCCATCATTGTCAACAGGTCTGCTTAAAACAATGTCTACAGAATGCTTCCTTTCATTTTTTAATCCCATCCTTCCCCTCTAGTAGGTAGTTTGCGTATCTTTGCTTCAACCAGATCAGAAACTTCACCACTTATCTTTAAGCACATCTCTATCTTCTACTATAGAGAGAGGATGTCAAAGTAGAAATATTGTGTTGTATCTCATGATTCCCATCAACCTCTTCCTAGATAGTTCTAAAATCTCAATTTTTCAACTATATTATCAAGGACAATATTGAAATTTTAAAAATAATTTTATTTTGGGCTGTATATACAACTTTAGAGTTCCACCACTTTACTTTTAAACAATAGGATCCAATTAAGTCCAACTCAAGGCTATTACATTGCCTACACCACTCAACATAATATAAACATATCTTGAAATTAGAATGATCTGGATTCGAATTGATTTGGAATCAGATTGATGTACTGAAATCAGAATAAATTATTTACTTCAATTATAAGAATCAAAATAAGAATCAATGGTATTTCCATTAACATGTTTACTTTGATTTGGAATTAGAATGAATTAATTGCGAGTTATAAAAATGCTTTTGATTAAAATTATGTACACTATAACATTTTTTTTTTTTAAATATATAACCATTGAGATTTTGTCAATTGCAAAAGAAATATCGTGTATATTTTTGTAAAATCGTGTTTAAGATGTAATGCTATTTTTTGTCATGTTTTGCTATGTAATTCGTTATAATAGATTGAAAAAAAAAAAAAAAAACCTTTCTTAATAATATTGTTGTAAACATATTGTGTATTTATATTGTATATAAATCATGACTTTTTTTTCATATATATAAAATGATTTCTTTTTTAATAAAGGGTATAAAAGACTTTTTAAATTATAAAAAGGAATTAGAATAAAAATCCTAAGTAGGGTAGGGAGAATGAAAATATCATTTCACAATCCCAATTTATATAAGACTCATAATCCCAATTTATATAAGACTCATAATTTCATTTAAATTATGGATTTATTTTAGAGCAAGTGAACACCAATAATTATTTTCATCCCCTAATGTCCATTTATTTATTTGAAATAAGCTTTAATCTATGTTGGTGAGATAAAATTGATCCAATGATACATATTCATTTGCTCACCTTTAATTAGTTCACCCCATTAAAATGTTTATAAAAATATAATTTGTAAATACATTTCAGTTAAAATTCCTAGGGTACAAAAGAAAAAAAAAAAACAGTTTTATACCTAAAATACCCTTTAATTTGTTTGTTTGTCTGCTTTTTTTTTTCGTCATTCACTTATAATTGTTGCATCAAACAATAGAATTAAAAATTAAAAATTTTACGAAAAATAAAAACATAAAGGTTAGGGTTAGCTGCGGGGTTGGTCATTGGAGTGAATCAAAGTGAGAGAGAGATGGCGAGCGGAGGAGGAGCGGTGCCGTTTTGGAGAGCGGCAGGGATGACATACGTGAATTACTCGAACCTGTGTGCGAAAATGGTGAGGAATTGTCTCAGGGAACCACACAGGAGCGAAGCCATCGGTCGCGAGCAGGTCCACTTCTCTATTTCTAAGTGGATCGATGGTAAACCTGAGAAGCCTAGTAAGTGTGTTTCTTTTCTTTAGATCTGGCGTTTGATTCATGAAACCCTTGCTTGCTCTCTTCTGCAGATTATCTATGTAGTCACTAGTTGATTGTTTATGTAGTCACTAGTTGTTGTATTCGTGGCTCGGATTTGATTGATTGATTGAGAGAGATTTTGTTTTGAAAAATAAATCTGATAATGATGTGAATGAGTAAAACAGTTATTGCTGATTGGCCTACTTGCTGAGCTCGAAAAAGTATTTGGCAAGTGAAATAATGTGAAGCAGAGTGTTTCTTGTCCGCTGATATGCTTTTCAGTTAAATTGTTTTGTTAGCAAAAAAGCTTGTGAAATGCAAAGTATATCGCTTCAATATGTACTGATATGATACTATATACTCTTGGTCGATTATGAGGAAAACTTTTCGTGAATGTATGAGATTCTTTTTTCCACTGCTAGCAATGCAAGGAAAATTCTCTTTTTTGAAATTCTATGAGAAAATTGGGATACAAGAATTTTTTTTTCTTTTTGAACTCTTGGAATCCTGGAGACGATTCTTGTCAATAAGAAATTATATATGTTTACACTTTGCTGAATGTCTATTAATGCATTCAGAATTGTTGCTACTCTCAATTGCCCATTGCATTGGGAATTTTGGAGGGTCTGGATGATCTGGACACTCACCACCATTGCAGCCTGTGTCATTTTCTTGCAGCTGCTGCAATGCTGTTGTCTTTGGGTTCACCTACTCCTCGTTCTCTACAAGCTCCCTTAATTGTGTTCCCTGAAGAAAACCTGCACATTTTACATGAGTAAACTCAAACATTATCTAATGCAAATGTTCATTTTCCAAATTTGACTTTTAAATGTTAAATCCCATCTTAAAATAAGTTATTGAAAGTGTTTATATGTTTATGTAGAAACAAAGCAGCTATAAAGCATTTTCTGAAAAATGAAAACATTTATGCAGAGTATTTTCTGTAAAAGTACTTTTAAACTCGTCTTTTTTATATGATTCACATATAATACAATAAGTTATGTAATATTAAAGAGAAAGACATTCTCACAAGACAAGCCAGCTAAAAGGATTATAACGAAAGTTAATTGCAATGAGGCTTTCTTCATCATCATCGAGAGAACTGCTAATGAGAGACAATGATATTATGAGTTATCTGCTGCAGTGAAGTTGTCCAACAAGAAGCTAAATTTATAGGGAAGGCATCATTCATATCCATGTTTGGGGGGTCACTTGCATTTGCTTGATTCCAAATAAATGGGCATCTACTTTATCTACATCCGTATTTTGAAAGTTTTATTTAGATATTACAGTTTTTAGGCATTACCATCCCTTGTAGAATTTATATTTAGAATCACTCACTTTGATATCTCAGATACCATCGAAATTAATAGTTGTTCTTAAAATATGTATACAGTGATAGTGGTGCATTTTATTGAACCAACATAGCATGGAAGAACATCCGTTCCGCTAAAGACTTTCACTATGTCATACCATATGTGTGAATGAACAAAGTGTCAATGACATGCAGACATAGCACAAGTGTCTGAGTTTGCATGCACACATTACTTATCAGTCATATGACTCAATTCTGAAGTCATATGATCAGGCAGAATGTTCTGAAGCTACATATAATTGGAGACACACTTTGAAGGATAGAAAAAAATGGTTTGGCATGTTATATTTGACATGGGTGTATATGGATATGATGGTTTGCTTTTATAGTGCCTATTCGTTCTATATGATTTTTTTTTTCAGATCTATTTTCCATTGGAAAAATTAATTGATCTAGTACTTGTATCGGTTTTGTTATCAGCTGTTCGTTCTGATTCACCAGAGGAATGATCTGGATAGAGATTTGTTGCCGTGCAGCTGCTTGGAGTGGAATGGCAATCTGTGCTTGAAACTTTCTTTTGCTTTGTTATTTTGATAGATTTGATTTTGTTGAGGCTGTAACGGTGAAACCTCTGAGACAAGGTTTGCATTATGGGTTTTTGCATGGTGATGCACTTGTAATAATGTAAAGGGCATTACTCTACTTTGCTATTGTGCTGGAGATATTGGTCCTTTATGGAACTTTCAAGTAACATGGAAATTTGATAAGCACTTTTGCTGATTTCTTTGTTTGATGCTCATGTTTGCGCAACTCGAATGATCGAATCCATTTCTGTTTCTTACCATCAATTCCAATTTTCCTATTTACTTATATAAATTTCGGCTTTATCCGAGTTTAGATTATTTAAGAGCAAATTCATTTTTTAAAATTGGAGGAAGTATCTTCACCGTCAATCTAGTAGTTATGGAATTAGGCATAATTTTTATGAACCACTGATATAAAATCTAAATACAATTTTTTGTTCAAAAAATTAAGTATATGAATTTGAAAGTGATTATTAATTTTGAAATCTATACTTTTCATAATTTCTTGGTTAGAGTTTTTATAATTATATCGTATAGTGTATACTAAATGTTGCTTTCCAATGAGATTGTGACATGCAGAAGGGGCAAGACGTGCCTATTTTGATGAGGTACAAAAGGAAGTATTTAATTAAAATTTAGAAGATTACGTTAACCACCAGGATGGAGTTATACTAGAAAGCTGCATAGCAATACATGTAATTAATTATAAAATCAATGATGGTCATATAAGTATTAGAACACATGCTTATATATATATATATATATATATATATATATATATATATCCCTTCTTTCTTCTCTCAAGCCTTCCTCTCTCCCACCCCTCCACTCTATGTCCCTTTGTCTATAATCTCAATCATTTTGTCTTTGCTCTTCTTGGTTGCATTAGATCACAAGCTTTTTGAGGTATGTATGTATATATACATCAATACAATCACATTTTCCTTAACTTGAATGAATGAAGATGATCAATTATATGATGGAAATGCAGGGGGAATTGCTTGTAAAGAAGACACTAGTGAGCATTGAATTTTATATGGAAATTTCATTCAGATAGGTGGGCCAACAAGGTGAAGTATGTTTTGTTGTGGAGGTGCAGAGAAGGAGCAATTAGGCCCCCCTGCTAACCAATACGCAGCCCCGCCTAAAGGCAGTAATCTCACACAGAACGGCGGTATTTCTTTCTTCTTCAACCCCTTTTGTTTTTGTTTGTTGTTTTGCTTTGTTTTTCCCTCAATATAATCTCCTTGATTTGTATATTATGCTATTGTTTTTATACCATCTGTCACCATTGTTTGCATGGCGTCTTTAAATTTAGTATGGAAAATATATCTATCTGATATGGGAACGTTATAGTAGGGGAATGTATGCTGTGCTTGTAATTCAATGTTGGGCGAGAGAGGTGAGCCAAGGAGTTCCAATGTGGTGAAAAGTGGAGCCCCTAAGAAGGTTTTGCCCATTAAGATTCCTGTTATGCCATTGGATGAGTTAAATAGGTTAACAAGCAACTTTGGTTCAAAGGCTTTGATTGGAGAAGGATCTTACGGCCGCGTTTTCTGGGCACAGTTAAGTGATGGTCAGGCCGTTGCAATAAAGAAACTAGATACTAGTTCTTCACAAGAACCTTATCAATGAGAACATTATGCAACTATCAATAGTTTCAAGGCTTAAGCATGACCATTTTGTGGTATTGTTTGGACACAAATAATAGAATTTTGGTCTATGAGTTTGCAACAATGGGGTCATTACACGATGTGTTACATGGTATAAAGATCATAATAAAGTGCACTATATCATAATAAAGTTTACAAATTTAATATAATTTGTAAACTTTGTTATGATATAGTAATTTTTAAAAATAATGTATATTTCTATTAATTAATAATAGAAATATATATTAATTAAATAATATTTACCGATAATTAAAATAATATATCAAAATATTATTATAAATAAGTTTTATGATAATTAAATTTTAAATTATTAAAATATGGACTTGCCTTAATTTAGATTAATTCTAACAGACATAGTTATTAGTGGAAAGTTGGGTTAAAAAATAATATATCAAATTAAGAGTTATGATTGGAACTCAATATTTATTGATAATTTTTAGATGCAATTTCAACTATTTAAAATATTATATTATAAAAAGTAATTACGATTTATTATGGAATACAAAGAAAAAGATTCACTTAAAACAGATTTCCTTTGTATATGGAGTAATGATCAACTTATAATTTAATATATAAATTATCAACACATAGTTTGATTAGTTTATTTTGAACCCATATATTATAATTAATCCATAAGTCCATTAGTAATTTAATACACATTTATATATCCAAGCATTATTCATTATCGTATAATTTATATCCAACAACAAATACAAAATACAACGATGGTAATTATGTGTTTATATTGTAGTGAAGATAATTGAATATCTAAAATAAACCATAATCACATAATTATCATATGAATTAATATTTGTGTTTATAATTCAAACTTAGCAAGTTTGAATTATAAACACAAATATTAAACTAATAATTTACATAGTAAAATTTATCAATAATTTTTTTTTATTTTAATATCTCGTAAATTAAAAAAATTAATTATTATATCATATTATAGGTATTTATATTGTTATAAGTACTTTATAATAGATTTTATTGTATTTACAAACACATATAATTTATTGTAAATTATATTAATAGTGTAATGTTTAAACATAATAGTGTATTTGTTACAAAATAATCTAATGTCAAATATGTCGTACAACATATAATCTAAAGTCGACACCAATAAAATAACAATGGCGAACTTTCCGTAAGTGAATATGTGTGCATTATAACAATTTACATTATTATCGTGATTATTTGTTAGTTGACGATAGTGTATATACACAACAGAGTTTATTCTTATTTTAATATACACATTTTGCATAATATTAATATATAAATTATATTTATAGGTTCAATAAGTACATTAACTTTAATAATTTAATTAAAAATTACTTATTAACCACATTATGTTTAAATGTATAGTGGTTTGACACCATTTCTTATTTTACATGTTTATACACCTCATAATAAAGTATATAATTTAGTTACCATGCACAAATTTGATACTATATTATAATATCATATGTTATTGTGCTATAATACAATATCAAATGTCAAGTATGTTATAATTATAAATGGTGACGTATGATAAAAATATTCACCTATTTTATGTTTAAATATTATTATCATACACGTAATATTCATAAACATGTTTACAGTGTGTTTGTTGTAATAACCCTTAATATATATAACAGTTAAATTATTTAGAGGTATTATTATCATAATAAAAGTAATTAATGCATTTATTCACCACTCTTATTATGCATAATATTAATATAATTTGTAATAAGGTACACACGTATAAAATGTATTACAACATATAAACACATTATACTCATAATACAATATATTAATATAAATATGTTACACCTATTGGTTTATATATAAACGTAATTACCCTATTAAACAATAATATGATATAAGTATATTATATATTATGTGTGTATACACACTGTTTATTTTTACTATTAATTATAATAATATACCTTGCTGTTATTACGTTTATTGTGATTATATAATATAAACGTGTTATATTATGTGTATAAACACACCATTATTTATATAATCTTATAAATATATATAATTTTAATTAGTTATAAAATGTAATTCGATAAAATAATTACCACTGTTATTATATAATACATATTATGAATATACACATAGGTATGTCAAACAAATAATAATATTATAAAATATAATATAGTGCAAACTCTTATATCATTTTACATCACATGTTATTATAACAATATAATATTAGGCATAATTTTTATGAACCACTGATATAAAATCTAAATACAGTTTTTTGTTCAAAAAATTAAGTATATGAATTTGAAAGTGATTATTAATTTTGAAATCTATACTTTTCATAATTTCCTGGTTAGAGTTGTTATAATTATATCTTATAATGTATACTAAATGTTGCTTTCCAATGAGATTGTGACATGCAGAAGGGGCAAGACGTGCCTATTTTGATGAGGTACAAAAGGAAGTATTTAATTAAAATTTAGAAAATTACATTAATCACCACGGATCGAGTTATACTAGAAAGCTGTATACCAATAATACATGTAATTAATTATAAAATCAATGATGATCATATAAGTATTAGAACACATGTTTATTGTTTTTGGATGAAAAAGATAGATAGACACGTCTGGTCTGTTTTCATGCAAAAATAAGAGCTTTGAACCAAGATAACAGACATGACATGTTGTAATGCATAAATAATAAAATAGAAAGAAAGTGTGTAGACGTGCATGCAAACGTGAGAGCACGAAGAAGTAGATTGGTTTTTAGCGGTTAAAGTTAGGAAACCGAATTTTCCGCGGAACAGAAAAACATGTACCAATGCCCCAAAACCAATAGACCAATTTTTACCAGCTTTCAAACTTACCACATTCCCTTTTGCTTTCTTCCTTCTTCCTCCTCCTCCTCCTCCATTTCTTTCCATTTTCACTTTTTGTTTTGTTTTTGATTTTTTTTTGAAGAATCTTCTCTCTTCTCTCAAGCCTTCCTCTCTCCCCTCCCCCCCCCCCCCACTATATATCCCTTTGTCTATAATCTCAATCATTTTGTCTTTGCTCTTCTTGGTTGCATTAGATCACAAGCTTTTTGAGGTATGTATGCATATATACGTCAATACAATCACATTTTCCTTAACATGAAAGAATGAAGATGATAAATTAAATGATGGAAATGCAGGGGGAATTGCTTGTAAAGAAGACACAAGTGAGCATTGAATTTTACATGGAAATTTAATTGAGATAGGTGGGCCAACAAGGTGAAGTATGTTTTGTTGTGGAGGTGCAGAGGAGGAGCAATTAGGCCCCCCTGCTAACCAATACACAGCCCCACCTAAAGGCGGTAATCCCACTCAGAACGGCGGTATTTCTTTCTTCTTCAACAACTTTTGTTTTTGTTTTGTTTTGTTTTGTTTTTCCCTTAATATAACATCATTGATTTGTATACTATGCCACTGTTTATATACATCTGTCACCATTATTTGCATGGCGTCTTTAAATTTAGTACGGAAAATATATCTCTCTGACGTGGGAGCGTTACAGTAGCGGAATCATATTGTGTTTGTAATTCAATGTTGGGTTTTTTTGTGTGTAATAGGGGGCGAGAGAGGTGAGCCAAGGAGTTCCAATGTGGTGAAAAGTGGAGCCCCTAAAAAGGTTTTGCCCATTGAGATTCCTGTTATGCCATTGGATGAGTTAAATAGGTTAACAAGCAACTTTGGTTCAAAGGCTTTGATTGGAGAAGGATCTTACGGCCGCGTTTTCTCGGCACAGTTAAGTGATGGTCAGGCCGTTGCAATAAAGAAACTAGATACTAGTTCTTCACAAGAACCTGACGATGAATTTGCAGCACAGGTGAACTTTTAACAACTTACCTTCATTATTATTATCATCATCATTATCCTTATACGGCTTTGATTTTGAATTTTGATACAATTTGTTCTCATTGATTATGCAGCTATCAATAGTTTCAAGGCTTAAGCATGATCATTTTGTGGAGTTGAAGGGGTATTGTTTGGAAGCAAATAATCGAATTTTGGTCTATGAGTTTGCAACAATGGGGTCATTACACGATGTGTTACATGGTATGCCCACTTTCATTATTTGCATTGTTCTTAATTCTGCCATTTTCTGTTTTTGTTAACTTTTTATTTAGAATCCTTTATATTAACCCAGCAATAGTTCTCAGTTTAGCTCTATTATGGTACAGGCAGGAAAGGTGTACAAGGGGCTGAACCTGGTCCGGTTTTAACCTGGAACCAGAGAGTTAAGGTTGCTTATGGTGCAGCCAGAGGGCTTGAATATCTGCATGAAAAGGTTCAACCTCCCATAGTCCATCGAGATGTCAGATCAAGCAATGTCTTACTTTTTGACGACTTTACGTCTAAAATTGCTGATTTCAACTTGACGAATCAGTCTTCCGACACAGCAGCTCGGCTGCATTCAACTAGAGTCTTAGGAACATTTGGCTATCATGCCCCAGAGTAAGCCTGATGTTTTCTTATGTACTAGCTCTTGTCTTGAAATTTGTTACATTTTGTAACAATTAATGTGGCTAAGTTATTATGTTATGATATATATATATTTATATAGTCTTTTCCTTTTTTCAAAAAACAAAAAATTGTTTTATGAGCAGGTATGCTATGACGGGGCAAATAACACAGAAAAGCGATGTTTACAGTTTTGGAGTTGTTCTTTTAGAGTTGTTGACGGGAAGAAAGCCAGTAGATCATACTATGCCCAAAGGACAACAAAGTCTTGTTACCTGGGTATGTTTTCGTATGTCTACTTCTTTCGAGTGGCAGAATTACCATCTTTTCATTTGCCTCACCATTTAAATATTGCAGGCAACTCCAAGACTGAGTGAAGACAAAGTGAAGCAGTGTGTTGATCCTAAGCTAAATAATGACTATCCACCAAAAGCAATTGCCAAGGTTATCTATTATTCCTTCTCTTCATTTATTTTCGACACAAGCTATTCGGTCAATGCAATATTGTTTGTAGGAAGCAAGATTTTCAATTCAACGTTCATGGTAGTTTTTCATTGAAAGCATTTTTCTGATTTACATATGTATGATTGGTGAAATGTCAATGCCACAGCTAGCAGCAGTTGCAGCGCTTTGTGTCCAGTACGAGGCTGATTTTCGACCGAATATGACTATAGTTGTCAAAGCACTACAGCCACTACTTAACTCGAAACCAGCAGGCCCTGAATCTAATGCATAATATATGTTGTCTCCCAGAAGAAGGGCAAGCTTGAGTCATGTAATATTAAATCTTTTTTCTTTTTTTTGTGTGATTTTAACTTCATTACTCTGAAGTAGTGAAGATGCTATGATCATATATTTTTAGAGGGATTCTCATTTATGTGATATTGCAATTCTTTGATACCAATTTATGATGTTAGTAAATTCAATACTCAATAGATGGTATAACTTTTTTTTTTTTTTTTTTTGATATGTAACAAGGATTATGCTATATGTATCAGTTTGAAATCTTCTGAAATGTGTTGAATTTGGCTTATCACAACAAATGCACAGTAAGTGTTAAAGAGTCCTAGTTTTCCCTTTTAGCTTGTTAAATAAGAGTTATGAAGGATTTTTTTTTTTTTTCTCTTGCAATTAAATGGTGTTGAATTGCATCTATCAAGTTATTTTTGTTTAACTTTTTAGTAGTTAAATTACTTAAAATTGCCCTGTGATACTTAAAATATTCTATTACATGTCTGTCATTTCAAAATAACATATTTTTAAATTTATATTAATTTTATATAATACTAATTTCCATTTTTCCCCTAATACCTATGAGAAACATCTTTGAAAAGAAAAAAAAATCCTAAAATCACATCATTCTAAATTTTCTTGCAATTGAATTACTACATTTTAGTTTAAAATTTAAACATTTATTGTAAGATCCCAATTCAAGTAAATCCAAGAGAATAATTTAAATTTAGTTCATTGTTTTTAATTTGACTCTGCCCAAACTTTAGAAATAAAAGAGTATATGGATAGATATACTCTTTGTGGATATTTTAAAAATAATTTAAGAAAATAGAGTGTAAAAGGAAAAAGATCATAGGAGTGCAAAATGTAAATTTACAAGCGATAATGTGGTGGGCCATGTCAATTGAAAAAAATTTAAAAAATAATAAAAAAATGATAAAAAAAAAAAATGAAGAGAAACGATGGGTGGGGTGATTGAAAGAAATGATAAGTTTTTTTAATTAAAAAAGGGCAGGTATCGTGCAAGTAGTTTTTTAGGAGATAAGGTGGTTTTGTGTGTGTGTGTGTGTGTGTGTGTGTGAAGCAAATCAAACACACGAAACCAAAGCATAACAAAAAGGAGAAGAAAATAACTAGCAGAAGAAGAAGACGACAGAGAAAATAGGAAATAATTGGAACTGATTTATGGGTTGATTTGGTGTGTAATAAATTTAATTTTAGTTTTTTTTTTTATTAGATTCCAAATTTTTTTGTGTTATTTTTAGGTGAAAAAAAATCAAGAATAATTTAAATGCTAGTGGTTCTAAATAGAGTCTATCACCAAATTAGTAAGTGGATTATTTATTACAATTGAATTAATTATTTACAACTACATATTTTAGATTTCATTTATTTAATTGTTATTAGAAGATAATTATTTAATTATTTATTAATTATATATTATAATTTATGATTTGATTATAGAATATTTATTCTTGATAATTATATTTACATTTAGAAATCAAGTTATATAATTTACATATAAAAATGATTTAAGATTTGAAAATGAATAAAATAAGATTTTTAGAACATCAAGGTTGTACCGTCCTCTCTAATAGTCAAGTAGGTTTCACATGTGTAAGTCCTAAAGAGCAGTCCAGCATGTGTATGACAGATGTCAGAAAAGTCATTGAGTTGTCGAGAGAGTCAATGAGTCATCCAACACGTGTATGACATATGTTATCCCTTGCCCTGTATGTGTGTTGAGTATTTTCACCACGTATAATATATTTTCCTAAATACTAAATTGGTGTAGCTTGAGCTTTTATTAGTAAACAGAAATGATCCATACAAATATTTATATTTTATCATGATAAGAGATATAATTTTAGTATTATTTTCAGATACGATTGAATATGGATCATTGAAATTTTATTTATTATCAGTCTTATGTTATATATGTTAATTATTATTGAAAATGATTTATTTAGTTTTTGAAAGTATATCTATTCATTAGGCGTTAGCGTTCATTCTTTTATAAAACTCATTTTTTTTTCAGGTATCTGTCACAAGATCATGTAGATTATTACATACCGTGAAAAGGTTACATGGTGATGACGAAATGCATTAATATTATTTTTAAGTAGAAATATTTTGTATCAATTTATATTAATTTTAATTAATCAAATTTTGTAAATGTGTTTCAAAAATAATTTTGGAAATCAAATATTTTTCCATATATTTTATGAAATATCTTGAATATATTTTATATACCTAGTACATGGGTTCAACGCGAGAAATATAAAAATTTTGTTTTTAATTTATAAAATTTATATTCATAAAGAAAATATGAAATTTACTATGATTTTTTATAAACGATTTTCATTAAATTCTATATTTCAATCAGAAAGACCTTAGTTTTCACGAGATCCTTCCGGACTCGAGAGATGAGTTAAGTTGGGTCTTATCATTTATGTTTTTAGTTGCTTTTTTAAATATAATTCAATGCAAAGGCCATTTTATTTATGTTTAAATATAAAAATATCATTAATTGTACCATATCTTTTAATCATATTTAATTATGAATAAAATACTATTAATATGTACATAAAATTATTTTATAATTTGTCGGATTATTTGTTTTTAATTATTTGTACTATACTAAATTCAATTTCGTAATAATAGTAAAAAAGATGGAAATATCATATATATTATTAGTTATTAGACAGTTTCAACTTTTAAAAATTAACAAATTTACAATATAAATAAATATATTATTCAGATTTCAAGTTTTACTTACTATTTAGTTTTTAGTTTTTAATAAGTTTTAACAATGTTTAATCTTCAAACAAAAAAGCAAATGATCTTTTAGAGGATATATGTTTTTTCCCCTTAATAAATCTTATTTCCACTGAAGTATTAATTTAAGCTATTTTAATTTGTTTGTTTTTTAACGTATATCTTAAGTTAAGTTAAAAAATATCCTATGTAAAACGTCAAATTTTCTCACTTTTATCTTAATGAAAAAGACTTCTATCAATAAATATACTATAGTTTGCAAAATTAACCTCATATTTTTATATTATTATCAAAATATCCCTAACCCAAAAAATTCTCAATTATAATCAAACCCTAACACCAACCCTAGCCAAATCCTTAAACTTACTTCTGGATTGTTAGTGACGATTGCTAGTCATAGATCAACTACTGGATGAGGCTAGTCAGTCGGCTTCCATGCATTATTAGGAGTAGGCAGACTGGCCTTTTCGTAATTTATGGGAGGAGGCGTGACCTCCTCCCATTTTATTTTGAGATGATGTTGCGACCTCCTCTGTCTATGAAGGTCGTTGGTAGCCTTCTACAATAGATTGTCAACTGTAGAGGTGACAAAAAAAACCGAACTGACCTGTTTTGAATTGACCTAAAAATATCGGTTTTCAAATTTATTTTGAGTTGAGTCTATTTGGATGTTAAAAATTGACTATTTTTGCTTTCAGGTCAAATAAACCGACCCAAATAGAAAAACAACTTCACAAATAAAAAAAAAATTGAAAATATAGAAACCTAAAAAACCCTAAACAAACACTCTCTTAATCAAACTCAACTTTAGTTGACCCCTTCACTTTCAACCTCAATTCTCATCTCTCTCTTCACTACCTTCTTCTCTATTTCTCTTCTTCAATTTTGTTTCCTTCTTTGTTTCTCTCTTCCTATTACCCTTTTTTTTTTCCAGGTTAAGTTTGATGTCTGTCGAAGGAGATCGAAGACGATCTTTTCTATTGGTAATAATGTGGATGTTTGATGATGGTGATGATGTTATTGATAGTAGCGTGTCAGTGATGATGCTGATGTAAAGAGAGAAAGAGAGATGTAGAGAGAGAAATAGTTTACCCTAAAACTTATTTCTTTTATCTCATAGGCTTTTATTACATTTTTTCCAAATTGATTACGTATCTACAAGATTTATTACATGTTTTGGAGGTTTATTTGTTTTAAGATTCATATGCCTTAAATGCTTTTTTCTTTTTTCTTTTAAATATTTTTTAGATTCATTTTATACTTGAGACATTATTGATAACAAGACTTAAGGTTGTTTGTTTTTTTGTTTAAAGGTTGAATAGTGTTATTAAAGATTAAAAGCTGAATAATGACTGAAACCTTAAATCTAAATGATATGTTCATTTTTTTCCTTACCTTTGAATATATAATAATTTTGTTTGTTACCTTTGAATGATATGTTTTTTTTTTTCTTACTTCTGAAGGTATAGTAATCTTCTTTGTTTCTTAAAGTTAAAATCATTTGAAAACTAGTAATTTGATATTTATATCCTTTTACTGTTAGTTGTTATGTAACTTCATTTAATATAATACAAGCAATTATAATAAATTATTTAACAAATAATAAAACATTTTATGTATATATTAATAATATTTTTATTCATAATTAAAATATAATTAATTATTATAGTAAAGTAATTTTTTTAATATATACATAAACAAATTATTATAGTAAAGTAATTAAAGTTATATGTTTAAATGAAAATAAATAAAATATCCTTAAATTCAATTACTATTATAACAAAAGTTGAAATTATAAAGTAATATATATTTTAATCATTGCAATATTTCATTAATTACATTTAAAAAGAATATGTATAATATAAAATTATGATAAATTTGAAAATATATTATTTTGGAAATGATAGATTTAGAATAATATATTCAAAAAACCATTAAATAATTTGACATTCAGTTAAAAGTCGGAAATTGTTTTTTTTTTTTTTAATGATTTTTGGAATTTTAAGTGGTTTGATTACTTGAAAAAAAAAAAACAAAAATCGTGTAATTCAGACCTATTAAGTGAATCGTAATAAAAACAGATCCCCTTATTTTATATCATCTAAACTTATTGTATGCTTTTGTGACTTATTGGGCTTTAATACTAAATATGATGATGCAAGGTAATATAGAATAAGGGAATTTTGGGTCAAAATAGTAAAGTACTAATAGTTGAAACAAATAATTAGGGATAAATTTTTAAAAGTTAGAGAAAATATGAAAAAATTACTCTACTTTTTTACTAAACTACGTTTGTATGAGCTTATCCAAACTTACCGGTAAATATTTCCGAAGTTGAACTTCTATGGGTGGTATAACTTTCAAAGAAAAAGTTTCGAAAAAATGTTGATTTGCTTAATTATCAATTAAAAACACTCTTTTGATCTATCTAGAGGTAGAAAAAATTATTGGTGGCAATTCCATGGAAGGTCATAATGAACTACATCAACACGAAAAATCTTCTACTAGGTGACGAAGATTTCCAAGTTTCGACAAAATGGCAACATCATATCCCCATCTAATAGTCATGTCTGACAACAGGACAAACACAGTTTCCGCAGCAGCTCAACCCAACACACAATTATCCATTGCTTTTCTTGATTTTTTCCATTCCAATAATACACCGACTTTTGTTATCATTTAAACAAACGGATTTTTTTTTTTTCTTTAACGAAAATTCCATTTTGATTGCCAAAATACTTCTTGTTGACAAGAAATTTAAATTTAGGTATACATTTGTTTGTTTTGGCTAAATATAGATGGATTACTAGGATCTAATCTTTGATAACCACATTTTGCACCAAAAGTTGGCAATACATATTTTTGAGAAGAATACAAAGGAGGATGTCAACAAATGTCATGAAAATTTATAACAAATTCTACTATATAAACAATGTTTTGCATATATTTCGAAATTATAACCAGGTATAGCTTGAAATAACCTGATAAAAATCATTGATAAATTTATGATGGTATAATTGTTATTGTTAGAGAAAAGTGGTTTAGCTTAGTGGAAAAACCATTCTCACCCACCATAAACCTCCTAGTGGTGGGTTTGACTCACCTGTCCCACCATTAAGTGAGCAATTTTTTCATATTTTTGTGGATAACTTTCTTTCACCTTCTGAGAGTAGAGATCCAAATGGTATTTCAGAATTTTATCTTCCGATAGCAATCTAATCTAGTGTTAAACAGTAAAAAAAATAGTTATAATTAAATTTATCATATTGTTTAAATAATAAAATTGAACAAAATTTTGTAAGGTGTAGCATTACTTGATATTATATTATAATAATTTTATCATATGGGTAAATTTATGAAAACTTTTATCATTTTATAAATTTACAATTTTAACTTGTCTATTCATGACTCAAATGGTTAGTACATTCAGATGGTTACATATCTCTCTATCCTCTAAGACGTTGGGATTCAATTACCATCTAACACATATTACAATTTGTGTAGATTATGTTAGTGATTTTCTCTCTTTAGTGTAGAAGTAGTTGTATCTTGTGTTTTCTCTCCCTAATGTGAGATTAATTGTCTCTCGTGTTTCTCCCTCTATTACGAGAGTACTTGTTCCTTGTTCCTTGTAATTGTCTCTTATGTTTCCTCCCTCCACTATTAAAGTAGTTGTCTTTTATTTATGAGAATAGTTGTTTTTCACTCATAGGGGTAGATATTTGAACTTATTTGTAAGAATAGTTGTTTTCTATGTTTCCTCACCTTGTTATGAGAGTATTTGTCTCTCATTTAAGAGAGTAAATATTTAAATTATAAAAATAGTATTTAATTTTGATAAATCCTAAATATCCAAATTAATATGAGAGTAGCTACTTGTAGTTCGTGAGAATAGATATACGAATATATAAGTGTTTGATTTCGATAGATCCTAATTCCCAATAGACCTTTTAACATGTTTGATATTAATTTTAAATAAATAATTAATACAATTCACTGTTATATCTATGATTAAAATTTAAGTTTCACTATGTATATATTTATCGATCACGTTTAACTTTGATAGAACATCCACGTAAGTTATTTTCTATTATATTATAATTTATATTAAAAAAAAGGAATAATAGGCAGCCAACGAAAATATAAAAATGAAAATAAAGGTAAGATGCAAATGAAATGATAAACGGAAGGGAGCAGCCGTCCACGTGGCGTAGAAAGGAGGGATATCGAGAAGATTGCCCAAAGTGTGATGTACAAGGGGAATGCGTCTGAGACGCCAACCACGCGCGCAATGTGGCCTTTTTTAAGTAATGAGGCTGGTAGCTAAAAATGGCATCCACCGTACTCACTGTTATAATACTGCCGCACTGCTTCTTCATCGTCACGCCGTCTCCATCTCCTTTTCCACAATAAATATACACAACTCATTCCCACATTTATAACATCATGTCCTCACTATTACACCTTCCTTTTTACCAATATGCCCTTGCTCATTTCTAAATTGAAAAGGACTAATGAGAAGGAATTGCAACATTTTATTTTTCAACTTTGACTTGTAGAATTTATATTATAACATAAAAGAAGACAATTATTATAATAAGGTAGAACAACAGATATTGAGTTTCAATTCCATTCGTTCTTTCACTTTACATAATTTGAAAAATCTTATATAAATAAAAAGACATTGTAATTAATAGTATATTAGACATTGTCTTCATACAATATTCTTTTTAATATATTATCTACGATACAATAACTCAAATTCGGAACGTTATTAGATGTTTATTATAATCAAATCACATTAGATCACGACGTTTTCTTATAATTGATATACCAAAACTCATTTATTCGATAAATAAACCCTACTTGTAAGTTTGTTTGTATTTAGAGTACAAAATTTCATAAACAATAATTTATCTTAATAAACAACTCTATCATCAACGGAACTAAATATGTTAATATATCACATTTTGATATGCATTCAAAACCAAAAGATTCAAATGTAAATTCTTAGAAATATAAAACTATATTAACTATTTAAAGATCAAACAAAACGAATTTGAATCTAACTAATCGACACCGATCACAAGGAATTTACATAACTTATAAAGAAAAACTAATATGAAAATAGTTAACCGATGATGGTAAAGGCTTTTATAATAAAAATATAATATTGTAATTTACAACCCAAATAAATCTAGTAAATTGTGACCCTCTTGATATTTCAATAAAAGCATACCATATAAAGGGTGAAAAATGCCAAGGACATACACTTATAAACTTACCCGACCCGGTTTAAAAATGCTATTGTGTGTAACAAATTACAACAATAACAAGAATGTTAAATTGTAAATTGCAACCGTGCTCTCTTCCTCTGTCGCAAATCCTCTCTCTGTTGTCTCACTGCAAATATAAAACGCAGGTTCCAAATCTCATCGTCATCAACCGGACCAAACAAAAACCCCTCTCTTCTCTCTCTCTGTATCTATAATCTCCAATTCTATTCTCTGCAATTCCGTACGATTAGATTCAACACCGGAGAAGAAAAAAGAGATACGAAACCAACCAATTTCGATCCGAAGCCACCACCCCCCGATCCAGTTGCATTGAGATTGGATTCCGGCGATCGTAAAACCATTGAATACAAATGAAAAGAATTCGGTGAATGAATTTGATGAGTCGTAATTGAATAAGAAGGAATACCAAAAAAAAAAAAAAATGCCAGGATTAGCGCAGAGAGTCGAGCAATATAGTAATGGCTACTCGGTTTCGGCGAATGGGTTCTGGTCAAAACATAGAGACGATGTTAGCTACAATCAGCTGCAGAAGGTACAGGATTTTTTCGTTTGCTTTCGTTTTATTATCTGTGTTTTTTTTTTTTTTTTTCATTGCAATTATTGGATTTTCGTATATGGCTCTGTGTCTATTCAATTTGGATTGGATGTTGTGTTGCAAGTTATTCGATGAATGTGGTATTGGTGTTTTGTGTCTGTATTTTTTTATTGAATTTGACCGTTTTGATTATTAGATCCAGTTTATGTGTTTTACGGTGTAGTTTTTTGTGTTGTTTTGTTGTATTATGCGGTGCTTTAATGCTGGTAGAGGATGGAAAATGTCTTGATAATTTTTATGTACTTATATGGTGTATGTGTGATATTCCATTTATATGGTATGTGTGATATTCCATTGTTAGTTGATGGTAATGGAAATATCTGTATGCCGGTTTGACTGTGTTTGTCGTCATTGCAATGCCGTTTCATTGTGTTTGTCGTCATTGCGATGCCATTTATATCTGCTGTCCGGTTGCTGATAAATTCTGATTGTGGAAAATGATGTTGCTGACTTGTAAAATGATTGCGTCAGTCTATGTCATTCTTTTGATAAATTAATTCGAAAGGTTGCTATTTCTTTAGACAATTTAATGGCTTCAGTGGCGATAGGATTACCTAGTATTGGTACATAATTCTACTTAGTTGTTATATGAAACGTATGAAATGGTTTTATAGTCAATAACACAGTGCTTTGTGCTGGTGACTTAGTTTTGGAGTGAGCTGTTGCCACAGGCTCGGCAGGAGCTCCTTAGAATTGATAAGCAGGCTCTGTTTGAGCAAGCTCGTAAGAATATGTATTGCTCCAGATGCAATGGGTTACTGCTCGAAGGCTTTTTGCAGATTGTTATGTATGGAAAGTCATTGCAGCAGGATGGAGTGGTTGGACATTTTCCTGGAAATCCACCTGTGGCCTCAAAAAACCAAAATGACGGAGGATCAACTATGACCAATGGGTGCCAAGATGACATTCAAGATCCTTCTGTTCATCCTTGGGGTGGTCTGACCACAACACGTGATGGGTCGTTGACGCTTCTGGACTGCTATTTATACTCCAAGCCTCTGAAAGGGCTTCAAAATGTTAGTTCTAAATTTTTAATGTACAATTTTTGTATCTATGTCTGTGCTGGTGTGCTGATGTGTGGTTTCGTTTTAGTAACTAATCTTTTGCTCTAATCAGGTATTCGACAGTGCACGTGCAAGGGAAAGGGAGCGGGAACTGCTTTATCCTGATGCCTGCGGTGGGGGAGGGCGGGGTTGGATAAGCCAAGGGATGGCAAGTTTTGGTAGAGGACATGGAACGAGAGAAACGTGTGCATTGCACACTGCCAGGCTTTCTTGTGATACATTAGTAGATTTTTGGTCTGCTCTTGGAGAAGAAACTCGACTATCGCTATTAAGGATGAAGGAAGAGGATTTTATTGAGAGGCTCATGTACAGGTGTGTTCTCAGCTACTTGTTTATTATGTAGTATTCAGTTCAAAATTCAATGGAGGAGTAAATTAGAACTGATGGCAGTTAAATTACTGTTTTTAATGGAATGTCGAGTGTCGACACGAATGTTGATTGTGGAAGCTGTCATCATGTTAAAGCTGATGAAGAGAGATCATAAAATCTATATGACTGCATCAAAAACACCCATTTCACATTAGTGTGGTCTCAGAAGGGTTCAGCTGTTGTGGCATGGTGTTTACTCTGATAATTACAGATGTCTCCTAGTTACAAGCATGAGAAGCTAATATAGGTATCAAGCATCAAGTGTTTGTAGCTGCAAACATAAAGCTGAATTGGAAGAGGGTTGGCAGTTTATTAGATGGGAAATCTCATTAATGACCATTATGCAATTGGCATGCAGTGATAAAATTAATGACTGCTTGGTTCAGATCAGTCACGAAGATTGTGGAGTTACATGCCGTAGGTGTCAAAATTCATATGGTGTTATCGTATGGAGTCCTATGGACTCAATTTGATAGATAAAATAAATTTATTTAGAAGGATTGGTATATATTCTGATTGAAATAAGATATACAAAAGCTACATGGTGTGGTATCCGAACTGTCTTTAATGACAGAAAAAATAGTTCTCCATTTATCTTGACTGAATTTGTGTTACGACACTTGATTGATATAATCTCAAGGGAATACAAAATTATAGACAATTGGTCCTGAATGTCTGTTAATGAAGTAACATTAATACTCCATTCATCTTGACTGAACCCTTTTCCTATGGTCTATATCTTATCTTAATCCTGAAGCTATGGTTGTTGGATACATCACATTGTGCATGATTCCTGCTGCAGAACTTATTTTCTAGAGATATTTCTACTTGGAATGAGAGTTTAACCCTATTGGCTAGGAATAGGATTACAGTTAATTTTTTGAGTCTTATTATTCATGAAGCAGAAAGTACTTTGCTTTCTAAAATTCCAACTCTGACTTCTTAGAAGGCACAAATAACTAACTGTGCAAGAACATAAGGGCTGGTTCCTTGGAGGATAGTTTTTCATTAAAGCATGACCTCTGTTAAAGGTCTTTAATGAAATATGATGTGGTAGATGATGAGGGAGGAGTGAAGGTTAGGCCACAACTACATTATGTTATAGGAAAACTAGATTGATAAACGTCGAGGCTCTTTAGATGCTTGAACTCAAATGGACATTACAAGTTTAAGCTCTTATTTTTGCTTTCAGTTAAATGTTTATGTGTTCCTTTCAATGTTCTAAAAGTTAGTCTAGGTGGCCGTCCCACCTAGGCACTAGGCGGCCACTAGCCGACCTAAAAATAGCCTAGGTGTTGCCATTGGGTGACACACAACTTAATTGGGCCTAAGCTACCCCTAGACGGTCTCCATGGCGCCTATGCTGTGGAGTAGTGTTTTAAAACGGAACCAAGACGGCCATTTCTGCCATTCAATGGAGGAAATCCCTTAGTCATCTCCTTGTTCAAATGAGATGGGTAGTGCAACGAGGAGGGGAGAGGATCGGAGCGGCTGCCAAAAAGGGAGAGGTAAGACAGGGAGAAGAAAGAAAGTGGGTTTTGTCATGGAGAAAGATGGTTTAAATGAAGGAGATAGAGAAGGAAAGGAAAAGAAAAATATAAGGAGATAGACATCATGGTGGAGTTGTAGAGAGTTGGTGAGAGGAGACAGAAATTCAATTACATTAAATTAAGGAAAGTTGACTAGAGGAGTTGGGGATGTGCCCATTAATTATCTATACATTTTTTTAAAAAAAATATTTTCATTTAAAATTTTTAATTGTCATTCATTGATTCTCATTTTCGTTTTACTATATTACCCTTGAACTTATGAGTTTTACCATTTTCATTTAATGAAGGAAAGGGGATTTCTTTTGGTTCATCTAAGAGGCAAGAAATTATAGGCATCGTCTTGACTTGTGCCTAGCGCCTTTTAGAACATTGTTTCCTTTTATATTGATGCACCTATTGATGCAGAGCTACACTTACGAATAATTTGATAGTGTGTGTGTATATATATATAAAATATTTTTCCTTTGTATTATATTATTCAGTAGACTATGCATAAGGAAAAGCTACAGAAGGTTGTTGAAGTTAACTTTAGCATTTCCCTTCTCTCAATAACATTCACTATATCCTGTAAGTGTGGAAATCAAGGAGTTGTGAGGCAACATTGTGGAGAAAGTTAGAGAGCATCACTTTGTGCAGAATATACAACTATTATAGGAACTAGTGGTAGGATAAGGAAGTCAAAGTTCTGAATACAGATGGCAAACATGTATTGATTATTTTTGAAACTAAGGAAATGATTGTTTTTGCTCATTCCTTGTAACTCTCTTGTATCAACATCAGAATCACAGTTTTTGCTCAATTTGATCATTACTTCAGTTGCTTCCTTGTGATTTGTAATTTTAGGGTGGCTCAGCTTATTGCTGACCAAGAATATACATTGTCATAACACAAGGGAGAATACCAAACACCCACTGAGTTTTTATCCTTTTTCAAAAGCAACCCTTTTTTTTGTAGCTTCTTTGTTTTTATTAATAAAGTTTTGTTTCCTATTAAAAAAAAAAAAAAAAAAAAAAGCAACCCTTTTGTTTCAAATTCAGATGAAAACTCTCCTGTCACCAAAAACCTGTAGTTTCTAATTTTAGTAAAACAATTTCATGGTTGCGTAGCAAAACCCCCCCCTAAAAAGGTAGGTTTATCTATCTCCAACTAGGGAGTTGTTTATGAAAAATGGTTGAACCTCAGGCAGTTCTAGGATTCTCCCTAAACACAAGCGTGGTTGTGTGCAGGATATTGAGAAGAACGAATATCACCACAGACATTTTTCGGTTACATAAAAGCATTTAGGTATATATATGACTAGCACCAGAAGATGGTATTAGTGTAATATAACAAAGGTATTTGAAACCTGAAATTGTTATTGCTGTTTGAAAACATGACATCGAGTTGAAACTTCCCATGCACTATGCAGCACTTGTTTTGACATCTAATGATGATAGTCAATGGAGGATGTCTAGCAAGCAAATTTCATTTTTAGTTTGTTATTCTTAACCAGTCATTTACTATTTCTATTTTCTTTTTCTCTCTTCTTTGTATACTTCCATAAAATCTTTGCGCTTTAAATGATATTTTCAGGATTTTATGCAGTATTTACCTGCAAGTGTGTATAGTTCTCTTTCTAAATCATATAAATTGTTGGGGTACTAAATCTTTAATAGTTCCTGTTTCTGAAAGCTAGCTTTGTTACCTCTTTAGGTTTTACTTTCATACAATCTTGTTGCATGGCATTTCTCTGTGTAGATATCTTATATCTTCGTATTCTTACATGTTCTATTTATGCTTCTGCTACATTATACCATAAAATTATCATGTTAGATCCTCCTACTATTCTGAGAAATTGATGTTCATGTCACAGGTTTGACAGCAAGAGGTTTTGCAGAGACTGCAGAAGGAATGTAATCCGTGAGTTCAAGGAACTAAAGGAGTTAAAGCGTATGCGGAGAGAAACTCGCTGCACTAGTTGGTTTTGTGTTGCCGATACAGCGTTTCAATATGAGGTCTTGCACCCTCTTCTTTATTCCTCTATTCATTTCCTCTGAACTCTGGTCTAACGCTGCATGGTTTCTGCTGACTTTTTACCTAATAATTTGAACAAAGAATAGCCAATACTATAGTTTGGATTTGGAAAGTAAATTCAATCTTCAAATATCTCCTAAGCTAAATATCATCAATCTATTACAATTTGAGCGTGACAAGTTGAGGACCTTCTTTCACAAACAAAAGGACCTTAAGAAGTTTTTTAGGGAATAAATTGATTGTTTACCTCTTGATTAATAGGTCATATTTGAGAAATTTATTAGTGAAATGCTGTATACAGTTGACTGCAAAATCTAATTGTCGTTTGACTTCTCAGGTATCTGATGACACAATACAAGCAGACTGGCACCAAACTTTTGCTGACACAGTTGAAACATACCATCACTTTGAATGGGCAGTTGGAACTGGAGAGGGAAAATCTGACATTCTGGAATTTGAAAATGTTGGCATGAATGAAAGCGTTCAAGTCAGTGGTTTAGATCTTTGTGGTCTGAGTGCATGTTTTATAATTCTAAGGGCTTGGAAATTAGATGGCCGCTGCACTGAGCTTTCTGTAAAAGCTCATGCTTTGAAGGGCCAACAATGTGTGCATTGCAGGCTTGTAGTTGGGGATGGTTTTGTCACAATCACTAGAGGGGAAAGTATCAGAAGGTTTTTTGAGCATGCGGAAGAGGCTGAAGAGGAAGAGGTAAAAATTCATTCAAGGCTGATCAACTTACTGTTTTTCTATCTAATTAAAGTCATGATACTAAATGTAAATTTGACGTAATACATATCTATTAAGGTAACATTTCCTGTGATATCATTGGTGTCATTCTGACATATATTTTCATTTTCAGGATGATGATTCCATGGACAAGGATGGAAATGAACTGGATGGAGAATGCTCCCGTCCTCAAAAACATGCGAAGAGTCCTGAACTTGCTAGAGAGTTTCTTCTAGATGCTGCAACCGTTATTTTTAAGGAGCAGGCATGTTTGATCTCCTTTGCTTTTTGGTTTACAATAATCTTGCCATTGTTATCAACTACTTGCAAAAATCATTGAAGTCTATCGTTTACACTGGTTTCATTGAATTTGTATAAAGCTGCAGGTTATAGAAAGAATAAGGCTGTTATCCAGTTTTACATTCTAAATTGTGTAAAATTGAGGCTGTTACCAATTGCTCTAATTAAAGTCATGTCAACATAAAATGCAGTTGTTTTTATCTAAATGATTTTGCGGCATCTCTTACCTAAATAATGATTTTGTAAGCATACTTTGTCTTTCATTGATCTTTTTCTCAAATAATATATATATTTTTCCTGTTATCCACTTTATATTTGTTATTGACAATCCTTAAAAATCAATTCTAAATGAGCAACACCTCTGCAAGGAGGTAATTAGTTCTAAGGAAAGTAAGGAGGTATTGATAAATAATTCGGATGTAATGCTGCTTAAGGAAAATAATTAGTTCTAAGGAAAGTAAGGAGGTATTGATAAATAATTCGGATGTAATGCTGCTTAAGGAAAATTAGTTGAATAAAATCGGACAATGCACCTGGGTATGGTAGCAGCTAAAGGGTTGCATGCATAACTTTTTCGTGGGAAACACTACTTCTTGTTATCTGTTTTCTGTGTCTTAGTGTGTTGGTGATGTGCAAAATTTCAGTGATGCAGTCTGCTCAGAACCGTAAGGATGTTGGGCAACATGTTGTAGATTTTATAGTGATTTGCACATGCAAATGTAATTTTCGTGTGTGCTATGTACTCATGATTTAATTTTTTCAGGTTGAAAAGGCCTTTAGAGAAGGAACAGCACGCCAAAATGCACACAGCATTTTTGTATGTCTTGCACTAAAACTGCTGGAAGAACGTGTTCATGTTGCATGCAAGGAGATCATTACATTAGAAAAGCAGGTCCCAGTACTTGTGACAATTTATGATAAAATTCACTCTTTTGGTATTCTAAGTTTGGAGCTATCTCCTGTTTGCGAAAAAAAAAATATATTTCTAATGATTTTGTGATTGCCTTCTACAGATGAAACTTCTTGAAGAGGAAGAGAAGGAAAAACGTGAAGAAGAAGAACGCAAAGAAAGAAGAAGAATGAAAGAAAGAGAGAAAAAGCTTCGAAGAAAGGAAAGGTTGAAAGGAAAAGACAGAGATAAAGAAAAAAAACATTCTCCCTTGGATGATAACCCTATCCTTCCCGATGTCTCAAAGGAAGAATCATTAGCAAGTGTTAATGACGAGCCGAGTAATGCCGCAAGCTGCAGGGATTCTGTGAGCGAAACAGGTGATAATAGCCCTATTTTATCCAGGCCTGGATCTCCTGATATTCATGAGGAACATTTCTCAAATGGGTGTACAACATCAAGATTTGAAAACTACTGTTATGATAGTCCTGACGGAGAAGTTTCCAATTTCAAAGATGGGAATGATTCTTTTCAGACGGAGCAATCAAAATTTTCTCGTCGGAGATTGAAATTTCGAAAAGAAGTTCAATTTGATTCACCATTAAAGTGGTCTGATAGGCGCCGATTTGCAGCTGCAGCAGAAACTGGTTCTGTGGCCTATAAATCTGAGTCCAGATATCACACTGATAATTTTGAGACTTCTGCCAAGGGTGGTAGCAATGGATTGAATAGGCCCTTGTGGATAAATGCTTGTAAGTCCAGTACCCGAAGTGGCAATATGAAGTTCAACGAGAAGATTCATTGTTCCAATAACAGGATGAATGACAGATATGATTTCCATTCTTGTAGCTGTAGTCAACAGAATGAATACAGAGCAAAGGTTGAGCCACATGTTTCCACAACAAGAGTAGGTAGAGAGCCCAAATCTGTGAGTAAGTCAGAAACTGCATTGGATATGTCCAAGCAATTCTACCGTGGTAACAAGTATAATCAAATGGACTTCGTTCGTGATGGTTCTGGAAGACCAAAAACCAAAACCATGAATGGAAACAATACTTCCAACCGGGATTCTCTTTATTCCAAGAAAGTTTGGGAGCCAATGGAATCACACAAGAAGTATCCCAGGAGCAACTCGGATTCTGATGTTACTTTGAGGTCAACAACTTTTAAAGGTGGAGTTGAGCATGATAGTGTCAAGTCATCTGGTGAAATATGTTCTAGCGAGGCTAGTGGGAATTTGGGTGAAATTGATCATGAGGATGGTAATGTGAAGAAATCAAGAGACTCTAGTCTTTTAACTGATGAAGCCTGCCAGAATGAGCATCATGTGGAAGCAAAGAATTCTTTCTGTTCAGTGGAAGCTTCTTATGATGACCCCGCTTTATGTCATACTCGGAACTCTACCGTGAGTGAGATTTCTGATCCCATTATGAGTAGTACATCCAATTCTGATAACTGCTCATCATGCCTAAGTGAAGGAGATAGTAACACAGTCTCTTCAAATCATGGAAATCTAGAATCGTCATCCACATCAGATTCAGAAGATGCCAGCCAACAATCAGAAGGAAGAGATACTTCAGTATGCACTCAAAATGGTTTCTCTGACTGTAATGAAGTTGGGATGGAGAAGAAACAGAGTACAAATGGAGGAGAGGCCATGGTGAGCAGGCCGTTGGTTGGACTTATACCAGATGGTATGGGAAGTAAATTCCAAGGAAATCTGCCTGCAAAAACTGCTCAAAATCCAGAAATAGGAATATCTAATGTTAATATGGGTTCTAAACATCAAGGCCTATATCCTCCACTGCATAACCAGAATCTACAATTTCCAGTGTTTCAACCTCCTTCAACTATGGGTTACTACCATCAAAATCCAGTTTCTTGGTCAGCTGCTCCAGCAAATGGATTAATGCCTTTCCCCAATCCCAATAACTATTTATATGCTGGCCCTCTTGGGTATGGTTTAAATGGAAATTCACGCTTGTGTATGCAGTATGGTGCTCTTCAGCATGTAGCTACTCCACTCTTTAATCCTGGCCCGGTACCAGTTTATCAGCCTGTTGCCAAAGCCAATGGCATCAACACAGAGGAGCAAACTCACATTTCTAAACAAAGTGCAGCGCAAGATGCATCTCATGATGCTAATACAGAGAGGGCTATACCAGCCAGGCCACATCCAACTGATGCACCAGCAAAAGGTGATGGTGTGCCAAATGATAATTCTGCTGAACAGCAAATGGGTAACAATGGCTTTTCCTTGTTTCACTTTGGTGGACCTGTAGCTCTCTCAACAGGATGTAAATTAAATCCTGTGCCTTCAAAAGATGAGATTGTTGGGAATTTTTCGTCTCAATTTTCAGCTGATCATGTTGAGAATGTTCATGCTTGCAATAAGAAAGTGACCGGTATTGAAGAATACAACTTGTTTGCAACAAGTAACGGCATAAGTTTTTCATTCTTCTAGTATATTAGTTAAGGTGTGTGGTGGCTGTTTGAGAATTCAGTCCCTATCTTCTTGTTTGGTGATATCCAAGTTTGAGAGTACTTAGCAATTTGGTACACAATAATCTTTTTTTTTTTTTTTTTTTTGGGGGAAATATCCCAAATTTAGCATATAGTTTTCTTAGTTGATTGTTTTCCAATTTGTCTAATTGCTTTATTAAATTTAGAAAAGAAGAGGTTGGGATATTGCTGTAAGGTTTGAAAGTTTTCTGTATGAGGTCGGTTTTTTTGATAATGAAGCAGAGGTTGGTATTTTTATTTTTATTTTTTAATTCTGGTTTTACTTAAATTGGTTTGCTGTAATCATAGATATTCCATTTTGAATGCTTTTATAATGTGATTTTGAACACGGAAACTTATTATTTGATGACGAATATTTTATCGTTCCTGAAATCCATGGAAAACTATAACATATTTGATTTAAAGACATGTCGATTGTTCATTTAGTCATATCAATGTTTTAAGGCCTCTTAACCAAGGCAACTTCCCTTCTAATTTTACGTGGGACTCGTGACTATGGTGACGAGCAATGAGAACTTTTGGTTGTTACCAATTAGCTGTTTGAAGGCAGATTTGGCATGAAGAGATATTGCCCGATTATACTTGGGAGTACCTCTCCACTTTGATGACTTGCAAAGCTTACATGGAAGCTGAGTTTATTCAGCTTCCATGTAAGCTTTGGTACCATATGCATAAATTTCTTTCCAACCAATTTATCAGGCTGCCTAGCGATTTGATCTCAGTTTATATCAATTTTCCTCCAGAAAATTCACTAGAGAAGAAGTCTGGAATATCGATTGGATTATCATACACAATCTGTTTCAAGTCCAAGAGGGATGCAATCTCATAATGGGGTTACTGTGATAGAAAAGAAAACTGCCCTGTAAGTGTTGAAACTTGAAAGAGTCAAGGTCCATGACTCTTTAATGGACCAGCATAGTACATATATTGCTATATATAGTACGATAAGCAAATGAAGGATCCCAGTTTTATCAATCCAATCCATAAACAACAATTTGTTAAACTCTTTCATCCATTTAACAATGTCAATTTTAGTACAAGGTTGTAAGAATAATCTAAGTTTTAAAACTTACAAAACTTCAAAACAACTATATAAAAACCAGGCTCATCCACAAATTGAGCTATCTCAAACGAATGATTAGTTGCAACTTTCTGTAAAGTCATTTCATCAGGCAGGTTGGAAATTATAACATCTGGGAACTGATTGCGTTGCTGCTCCAAAACTTCCCTCCCTTGGGGGTGGCTAATAACCACTCTTGCACCTGTACAGACAAAAAAACACTACTCAACCTCAAGCTAGTGATTGAAAGGAAGCAAGAGATACATAGTAAAGTCTTCTACTAGTTTCAGATTTTTTAATAGAAGCCATTCGAGAAACCAATATATAACAGATGATTCAGTAAATCAAGTATCAGAAAAGTATTTGGGAGGTTTAATAATGTAGAAATGTAATGCTCGATAGTGTTCATAAGTAAGGTCTAACTATTGAATCAAATGAAAAATGATATACTATTTAACAGCCAAATCTCCTCCATAATGTACCTGGCAAAATACGATTAGCAAGTGCCCCAAAAACCTGGTCAAGTGTAAAAGGCAAAGCAGGCAGAAAATAGAGAAACACAACATCCAGCGGTGCCCATTTTTCTGGTACATATATCAGTTCCCCTTGCCAACACTTAACCTTGTCATATTTCTCCTTAATGCCAGCTAACACAAAAAGTGAATCATGGACAACAAGCAAAAGGTCACAGGGATATGAATCAGCCACTCGATCTACAAAACCTTCCGAACCAGTTGAAACCAAGACCCTAGAAGTCTTATCAATCTCCCCAGCAGAAATAATGCGGTCAATCTTTTGTATATGCTCTATGGATTTGGACTCATCTGAGTCAAGAAATGACCAATCTTTCTCAACTAAATCCTCAAAGTTGATTACAGATACCACTCCTTCATTTGAAGGAACTGCACCACCAATAGATGTCTGATGACTACGCAATGAGAATGGCCAATGAGGACGAAGTGAGCAAGAAAGAGGAGAGAGATCACGACCACAATGGTTATGAAGTGTGCAAATATACAGAGGTTTTGATCGATGACAAGGTGAAGACTGGTAAAATGGTGATGGGAAAAGGGGAGAGGAATTTAAAACGAGAGAATTCATCAAATGTATACAAAATTCCTTATGGGGATAATTTACAGTTTCAGATGTGCTGATTTCAGCAGTTTGTAAACACTAGATAATGAAAAATGAACCAAACACTCGAGCTACTTCACTTTCAAAAATCCAAACCGTTTATCACTGTATTCTTGTCATCTCTGTATAACTTTGTAGATTAATCATATCCTTTTACCCTATACCCCTGTCAACAAGAACACATTACTGTCAATAAATAAAATAATGAAAAGAACAAATGGAGCCAAAAATATGTTCAATAACACCTTATACAATAAGCCGTATGTCATGGCTCATGCACATTGTTGAACACCTTGGCTGCAATATCCCTTCTAAATAGAGGCTTGGAAGGTTCTAGAGTGTCCTAGAGATGCGTGGAGTTTTGTATAATTGCATGTGAATAGCCAAGGATGGAGAATGGAATATTTAGGCATCATTACCGGAATTTATTTGGCATCTCTAAAACTAGATATAGGATCAAATGCCATGTGTGCATATCTTTATTTGAAAGCACGTCACTGTAGCTAAGCGAGGCCTTTATTTTGTCAAACCATAAAGTAAACATGTCATGCTTCGATATTCTGTCCACGTGTATGCACTTTTCTTCCCTAACGTGAGCTTCTCTTTCATGAGTTTAGGTGACTGAATGAAAGCAATTGGTCTGGTCAAATCCATGACCATAGTCGAATCCAATCCACCACAAAATAAGCTCCAAAGGAAGAATTATTAATCTCGATTAACAGATAACAATAAAGTTGTTGAATAATGCAAATTCAACAAAACAAAATGGCATGAGAAAAGAAAATTTCTACTTAAAGCTATTTAACACCTGAAAAACGGTAATACTGTAAAAAATGGTTAAAACATGATTTTGAAGGCATAAACAAGGGAATTTGTCCTAAATCTGCGCTGCATCACCGCAGCAGAACAACTTCATTCATCAAAATGATTCCAACAACACCTAATTCTGGCATGTTCGAGATTTATGGACTATTTGTCCTACATCATTAGGCTTAGTTGCATCTAAGGGCCTCATAGTTCAAACTTCAAGAGCTAAGTTTGTGACAATTGACACTAGAGTACGGTTTCTAATGAAACTTGAGTTGAGGTAAAAGAGGGCATACACAATACGGAGCGAATCGAGCTCAACTGCATATCAAAGTATTATAACTATTCTGGAGATGAAGACTTTTCACCAATATGTACATGTGACATTTGATCTATGGTTTGTATTACATATTCCTACAATAATGCCACAGATATGTTATTTTTAATCCTACGCTCTATAAAGAATGGAGGTTGCAACCAAGGCGTTCGACAATATGCTTGAGTCATCAAACTGTCGTAAACTTCCTTGCTGGGAAAATAAGAAAAAAAGCATCTAAACACAAAATAACACCAACTAGTTAATAGTGAAGCAAAAACATTTAAGAAACAAACAACTAACCTTGTTCTCCCTTTCAACAGATATACAGGCAAGAGTTGATACCCAAATGAAATCAAAATTTCTTAGTTGAAGAAAGAATTGCGTTGCCAACGCAAAGCCAGAAGATTGAATAAGAGGAGCCTAAAAGATAACCTCTCCACTCTCCAGCCTGCTCGTCTGCTCGACTGTTTTCAACTCAACAACGAAAGCCTCCACATTTTGGGCCACAAGCCCAATTTTTGTTTTTGTTTCCTTTGTAAGGAGAATTTTCACCTAAGTTCCACCTTTTTCATGATTTATCACATTTTAAATGTCTTTGGTATACATTATTGTTATTATTATTATTATTTAAGATTGATTTGAATTTTGGATCTCAACTTTCTTAAGAAATATAAATACCAACAACTGTGCATGTGACCACATTCTCTCTCTCTCTCTCTCTCTCTCTTTTGTTGTTTTAATTCATCACTTTAGTTCATTTGATCAAATATCTAACAATCAAATGTTACAATATGTGTGCTAATATATGTAATTTAATTGGTAAGCATACTTTTTAACAAAACTGAAGTCCCAAGCATGTTTATAGGTGTTTGGTTATACATATAAAGTATGTTTATAGGTATTTGATTATATATATATATATATGAAAATAACCATTTTTTTTAAACAGGTTTAAAATTATAATAAAAATGAATAATTTAAATAATAATTTTATCATTTTGACATATTAATTTTTAGTTTTATTAAAAATATTTAATTTTATTTTTTATTTAAGGATTTTGGTAATTTTAAAAATTATTAAGGGTTATTAGGAGCGTATTCAAGTTAGAGTTTGTTGGAGTTTGATAAAAAAAATTTGAATGATAAATTTTGGTTATCTGATAAATTCCATATAAATTTTGTTAATATTTCATATGAAATTTATGGAAGTAAGGTAATCTTTGCTGTAAGCATTTCATGGACAAGTCTTATTTTAAAATCCATCAAACTTTACCACTTAAATAATTTTGCAGATTCAATAACTTTTCCAATATACTTAAATTCATTTAAACTTTTTAAAAGTCCAAATTAAATACATTCAAATTTTAATAAAATCTTTAGAAATATAAATTGAATATATACATTATAAACTCATTGAAAAACTGAATTGAATATAGAAAAACTTCTAAAATTTTTTGGATAAATTGAATAGATATAAAATTTGTATAGATCGACTCATTGAAACACTGAATTTATTGCATGAAAAAAAAATTCTAAAATTTAAAATTCCAACCAACCTTAAACTCTCCTACTCTTTTAAAAGAAGTTGAGGGCTTTTTAAAATTGCGCTGATTTTATACTTGATAGTGATATTTTCAAGTGTTGTCTCTATTTATTAATTAATGATGGCAAAATGGACAGGGTCTGCACCATAAAAATGTGATTTAGATATAGACCCGAACCTCTTTTTAAAAAACCTTTAAAAGAACCAGATCCAAAAAAACCTATATAATTGTAAGTAGAATATGGGTCTACACACGAGTCTATATCAGACTCGCAAAATACTTGTCCTTTATATACTGCCTACCTGGTTCATTAAAAAAAAAAAAAAAAAAAACCTAACATACCTCTCTCTCAACTCTCTCGACTCTTTTTCTCTCTCTCTCTCTCAACTTCATCGCTACCGTTTAACTGCACCTCTCTTTCTCTCTCTCTCTCCATTGCCGCCATATCATTTGCTACGTGACCACCAGAATGTCTCAGTCTCTCTCCATCACCGCCATGTCATCTACTGTGTGTGTCCAAAGCTTCGGAATTGTGGTATCACCATCATCTTTCTTTCCCCTTTTTTTCTCTGGGTCTTTCGATTTCTCATATCTCAATTTTGCTTTAGGTTTCTCAAATACATCGACCACCAAAACATTATTGTCTCTCTCTCCACCAAAACATCGTTGTCATCTCTCTCTAAGGTGCTTTAACTTTTGATTGATTATTTAATTTATTGTTACTAGGTATTTGTTGTTGTTTAGTTTCAATCTTCTAGTGAATTTGTTTGGTGGTGGATTGTTGTTTGGAGAATGAGTTGGTGGCGTTTGTAGTTTGTATTGTGTTCTATTTGTGATGATTGGGTTTGTGGAACATGTCAGATATTAAGGTAGTGATCTAGTTTTGATTATGTTATTCATTGTTCGATTTAATGAACAGAGATTGTTGCTATAGTTGGCAAATAGTAATTGTATCTAAAGTTGTGTCGGTGACCTTCCTAGTTTGTATTGTGTTCTAATTATAATGTTCACTAACTTAAACCTGAGAACCAAAAGAACAAAAACATCAAATAACTTTAAGGACAAACACATAAGTCAAACCAAGTAGAAACACAACAATATGAGCAAATCTCATTAAAATAATCAAGTAAACAACATAAACCAATGCGGTAGTTTCTTCAAAAATGACAAATCTGCATCTGGGTCAACTAGTACATGAACAATTAAGATTACCCATTGTAGCTAACAAGTCAAAGAATCAAAAACACCCAATAAGAAGTAATGGTATGCAGAGCAAAAACAATGTCGAGTCTGATCTAATCTGGGTTCAAAAGGTTATAAAAATTTTACCTTGAAAACTGATTGATTTGGTTTCACTCCAATGAAAATCCAAAAAACAAAGAAACCCTCAAAAGGTGTGGTAGAATAAGTTAAGTTGAAGTTGATGGTGTTAGGATGACTAAATGTAATTTTTGTGGGAAATTATTGAATGCTAATCAAGGATTAGGAACATCTAGTTTAAGAAAATATGTTTAAAAATGTCTTAACGAGCATCTAGCCATTATCAATGAAACAATTACTTTGTTTGATTGAAGTATTGGTAGAGAGAAAATAGCTAAAATGGTTATCATGCATGAGTTTCTTTTAAGATTTATAGAATACACAGGATTTCGGAAAATGATAAGTTATTACCATCTGGGTTTGAAACAATAAGTAGAAATACATTGAAAAATGAGATTTTTAAGATATATAATAGTGAGAGGGAGAAGACATTGAAGTTGTTAGATAGTTTGGATGATAGAGTTGCAATTACTACGGATATATGGACATCAAACACAAAATTAGGATATATGGTTGTGACTATGCATTTTAGTGACAAATCATGAGTGTTACACAGTTGAATCATGAGATTTATCCATATATTGAGTCAAACATAATGCTGAGTCGCTTAGTAATGAATTGATGAAGTGTTTACTTCATTAAAACGTAGATAGAAAATTATCTACAATTACTTTAGATAATTGTTCTACTAATGATTCTATGATTGATAAAATCAATCACAAGTTTTCTGATGGATTGTTGTTGAGTGGAAAGTTGTTTTATATGTGATGTTGTGCACATATTTTGAATTTCGTTATGAGAGATAGGTTGCAAGTGATTGTAGACAGCATTAAGAAGATTAGATATAGTGTTTACTTTTGGACAACATCACCTAAGAGAATTGAAGCATTTGAATTTGCAGCAAATCAATTGAAAATCAAATATGACAAAAAACTTATGTTTGATTGTCCTACTAGATGGAATTCCACATATTTCATGCTTTTAATAGCCTTGATGTATAAGAATGTTTTTGTTTATGTCGAACAATGTGACTCACAATATAAGTGTTTGCCGATTGACTCAAAGTGGGAATTAGTAACAATGATGGTGGAACATTTGCAACTCTTCTATTAATTAACAGAACACCTTTTAGGTTTTTTTTTTTTTTTTTCAAATGAATAATTAATATTTTAATGCTTATGACTCTTAATTAATTATTTTCCAACTTTTTAGATACCAAATACCCCACAACTAATTTGATATTTCCAATGATATGTAAAATGAGGAAAACAATGAATGACTAGCTTACTTCTCCTCATATTCTAATACAAACAATGGCAAGGAGAATGATTGTCAAATTTGAAAAGTATTGGAGTGATATACCTGGTATAATGGCTATTGCGGCATTCTTAGATCCTAGGTATAAGATATTGCGAATCGATTTTCATTTTCAAAGGTTGTATGACCCTAGTACAAATTGTCAACAAGAACATATGCTTGAACTTCTAAAGGCGTTGATAAAAGAGTATGGGTAGAAATATGTGGATACAACTGTAGTTGAACAAGTTAGAAATTCTTCTATTGTTCATTCTATTAATGTCCTTGGGGATAGGGATGAAGATGAGGCTGAATTTGAACGATATAAGTGTGATTGTGAAGAAGCTATAGACTTGAACAAATCAAAGTTAGAGAAATATTTGGATGAAAAAGTTGAAGATAATTCTCTTGACTTTGATATTTTGGCATAATGGAAAGGAAACAAAGGGAAAATATCTGATTTTGGCTAGAATTGCCAAAAACATCATAGCCATTCCTATGTCTATGGTAGCTTCTGAGCCTGCTTTTAATACTGGGGATAGATTTTTAAGTTCAAATTTTAGAAGATTGCATCCAGACGTGTTGGAACATTGATGTGTGCACAAAATTGGATATGAGCTCCACTTCGAGGTATAAAAATAGTTATAAATTTAATTACATTATATATTCGTAATCTATAATTTAATTTTTAATTTTTTACTTGATTTATTCTATTAAATAGTATTCTAGAGGAAGAAATATATCATAAACAAGATGAAGAAGAGCATCATCATCTTGATTTTATTTTTTATATTTATATTTATAATTCTTTTTATTATTTTGAGATGTAAATTAAGGATAAATTTTAACTTTTAATGTTATTTTTTATTTAATTTTGATTGTGGCATGTTTTTTGTAAAATTTGGCAAGAATTATTATGAAATGAAAGTGATGTGAAATTAATTTAATTTGATCTAGAAGAAAAAGTTGTTTTTTTTTTTTTTTTTTTTTTAATATAGGTTGGAATTTTTGACCCATTGAATTTCTTAGTCCATAAAGAATTTTTGACAAAATTTTGAATTTTTTTTTTAAAACTTTGGGTCAACTCGGAGGTGATGCGAACCCTATATATAACGATACGACGCCCACAATCAAACTGAAATATAACTCTAAGAAATATTAAAACAGGTTTATAAAAAATAAAATTTGACCCGTTGATTATATGTCAATCAAAAACCAAAATTATAAAGAACTTTGACCCAACGATTAAATCTCAATCAAAAACCAAAATTATCAAGAAGGATATTGACGCCACTATCAAGACATAGATGAGAATGTGTGAGATAAGTTATGATTTGATCACCACAAGTATAGCTTGATAAAATCACATGTTCATGAAAGAACAGAGAAAAATCACTCTCTCAAATTAGCTACATCTTCATTCATCTCATTTTTTTTTGCTTAGGGTTACAAGCTTTTTATAGGTAAAGAAATAAAACATAACATGGAACCCTAGTTCTCTAACAATTTGGCTCACTAAATATACTCATGGTCTTAAATTAATTTAAATGTCTCAACCCAAATAACATTTGTTAAAATAAAATAAACTAATTTAATTTAAAACCCATTATAATTAAAATAAATTCATCCCAATTTATTTAAAGCTCAATTAACTCTAGTTTGCATCCAATTACCTTTAATTAAGTCCAATAGCCTTCAAGATTAATGATTTTCAACTTGAACAATGTTTTAAAGCCTTGATGACTCCTCCAAATCGTCTAAATTTGCTTGCTTCCTCAAATCCCATTAGGATGTGATCGGGTTACCCGATCAAGCCGAATCAGATCTAGTTAGGATCGGATCCGGTCAAATCTAGGTTTAGTGCAGGTCTGAGCAGACCCACAAAAGGGACGGTTCGAGTCTAAAACCAGACCCTTATATAATTTGAGGGTATGGTAGGATTCGGACTCTCAAAAATAAAAAAGAGGGTCTAATGCGGACTTGGACCTGGTGCTGGTCCACATCAGCATTTTGCCATCCTTAAATTATTATATTAATTTATCAATTAATTACTCCAAAAAAAAATTTATCAATTAATTAGGCAACTAAATTTACAAAATAGCCCTCGTCCCCCGAAGATGGGTATAAATAATTTAGGTCCCTTAGTCTGGTTTCGCTCACACATAAACTCAAAAGAGGTTAGTGGGAGAGGAAGGACATGGCCACCACTGCCCAGATGTTATCTTCACTCAAATACTCAGACAGCCTGACGGTGGTCGGAATCTCCTTCTGCACCGCCGTTGTTTGCGAATCCATCTCCTGGCTCCTCATCTACCGCACCAACTCCTACAAATCCCTCAAATCCTCCATCGACAAGGCCTCCAAGAAACTCGAGACGATGAAAACCGACAACCCAACAAAGATCTCGAACAAGAAGTCCAAGACCAAGAAGATCGACCGCGTCGAGACCAGCCTCAAAGAGTCCAGCCGCGACCTTTCCCTTTTCAAGTTCAAATCTGGCGCCGTTGTCGCCCTCGTCTTGTTCGTCGTCTTCGGCCTGTTGAATTCTCTCTTCGAAGGCAAAGTGGTGGCCAAGCTTCCCTTTAAGCCACTAGGGATCGTCATGAAGATGAGTCACAGAGGGTTACGAGGGGACGACCCCACCGACTGTTCCATGGCCTTTTTGTACTTCTTGTGTTCTATCAGCATCCGCACAAATTTGCAGAAGTTCCTCGGTTTCTCTCCACCGCGTGGAGCTGCTGCTGCCGGCGGCTTGTTCCCTATGCCCGACCCCAAGACCAATTGATCAGGTTTTCTTTCAACACCCTTTGATTTGGCTCTAATATGGTTCAGTGTTTATTTACAAAGTTTTGGATTTTTGATTTGCTGTTGATGTTTTTATTTGGGATTTGGCTATCTTACTGGTTGCATAACCATATCTGGTTTTAGTAACTGTCCTTACAACCAATCTAATAATTGTAATTGATGGGTAAAGTTACCTTACTTTTAGTAAGCCAAACCCCAAACCCTTCAATTTGATATGATGATGGTACATTACAATTTACATACATAGAGGCTTGTAAACAAGTGAATGAATTATCAGTTGCTGTAGTTGAATTGGGCCAAGAGTAGATTTTCTTAATTGTCTTTCTCCATTTTGTTAGGCTTAATGAGTTTTGAATTAATATGCATGGTATTTACAACATCTCTTGGAAAAAAGGTACCATTCCACAATTACAAATGCTCAAGGTTTTGCCCTAAGGAAGCTTGTTAGTTTGATTAATCAAGAGTCTTTTTTGACATTACAAGTACATTTACTAGTATGGTTACAACTGTTAGAACCTCTAGATAATCAAGAGTCTTACAAATGCTTATTAACCACATTAATGTTCTATGGCTTTTTCTTTCCTCTTCCTTTTTTTTTTTTTTTTTGCCTTTTAGTAGAGGGTGGATGCCTTATTGTATTCATTTCCAGCATTGGTTAAGTCCTCCTTTAATTATTGCTCATGTTACTTTGAGTAGTATAAAATTGCATTTTAGATTTAATTGTTTTGTCATTTAGTTTAAAAAGAAAAAAATGGTGCTTAATTAAGTTCTTGAAGTAAGGTGTTGTTACTTGATAATTTACATATTAGTGCCCAAGGATTTGTCCAATTATTTTTATAAGTATGTCAATATTTACCTCTTTTGAACTCTTTCTTCTTTTTCATTTTGCCTCTTTTAAACTTTGGGTATTTTGGGTGTTGTTATGCTAGGCATTTTGGAAGCTTTCATAATGCAGAAAGAGATGATATTTGTGTATCAAAGCAGTGTGTGAATTTGTTGAATTGCTGATGGTAATGGGGGAAAGGAAGGGAGAAAAATTAAAAGAAATGAAGTATCTTGGTTTTTACAGTGTTAGATCTTCTATTGAACTTCAAGTACTCTTGATAGAAGCTATTCTTGTGTCGTTGAACTGTGGACATCTTTATCATTGAATTCAAAAACTTGATAGTTTTATGGATTGACTGTATGCTGTGCACGATGACAAAGGGCTCGTTTGACATAATTTTTACTTTTGGTTTTTGACAATAAATGAGCTAAACTATTTGGATAATATATTGTAGAAGATCTTTTGTATCTGAAATAGCTTTTTAATTTGTTTGGTTGAAATATTTTAAGATTTTTTTTTTTTTTACTGTATTATGACCTTTTTACATGAGAGCGTTTGAGCTCTATTGGTTGGTAAAATTTATAGAAAATTTTAAACTTTTTACCAATGAGAATCACACTTGTCACAAAATTTATTCATAGAAAAGGAAATCATCTACAGAATAATGCAATTTTTACTTTAGTATTATTTTTATATTGACTATTAATCAAGGGAAAATCGTAATTAAAGACCTAGAATTTTGCATAAACCAGACCTATGGTTGACTTCCATCTAAATTACAAAAAGATACCCTTTAATTTATTTCAAAAGGGGAAAAAAAAAAAAAGATACCCTTAATTGGGTAGCTGATTATGACTGATGAGCCTCACAATCCAAGTAACCATCCAAGGGTATTAATGTCATTTTACTAACTATTCTTAATTAAAATTAGATAAATAATTAAAAACCAACAAAGAAAAGAAAAACATATATATGTTCTGGAAAATCCAAGGAGAGACTTCATTTTTCAGATCAAGAACTCAAAGCTCTCTTACATCCTCCACCTCTCCTATTTGCTCGAGGCTGAGGCCATGTTCGGTAGTCCCCTTCGTAATTAAGCTCATCCCATGCAATGACTCCTGGATCCAGGTTCTTCATTTGATCACTTCTTTATATTAGTGTTGTCATGGATCATCACCCTGTACTCACTATGGCAAATGGTTGAAATGCATGAAATGGTTCTAGGAAAGCGGTTTGACAGATACCATGAACTGGGGCAGTATGCCGTCAGTGAAAAACTTTGTCTGTACGTTGTGGTGCTCCAGCAACTGGTTGTTGAAGTTCGTGTCTACACTGTCTACCTGGTTACTGGAGGCAAATCACTGCAGAAGTCCCCATGACACTGTGATTCATGCAAAAAAATCAAACTTACAAAATTTCATCAAGATATGTGCCTCAATTCATTTTGTTCTCTCCCATCTCCCAAACTTCAACTCCATTTCTGATGTCTTATTGGCTGCTGCAGTCATGTGCTTGAGGTACTCTAGTGTATTTTACATGTCATTTCTCAGTATTTATGATGCTGAATATAATAAATGAGAGAAAATGAAACAAAGTTTAACAAAAAGTAGTATTTTTTTTAATTACATTACGTTACTGACACTGACCTAGGAAACAATCGGGATCAAGTGAGATTGAACACCGGTGACACGATTCGAAGAACAGTTCCTATACAAGCGAAAGTGACCCACACATAGGTAATGGAATGATTTATATAAGGATGGAGATACTATCCACATAAAGAAGGGAGAAACAACAAATGCTATCAAGTGGTGTTAAACCCACGTCTTAAGTGAGAAGTGGATGTGCAGTGTTAATGTTAATCACTGCGCCACTGTAACTTTTGACAAAAAAAAGTAGTATTTTTTGACACTTGAGACAATAATAATTTAAAAATAATAATATAATTTGCAAAAAAAAAAAAAAAAAGGTCAGTAATTTATTTTAGTGGCAATATCAAAATTTTGAATATTTATAAAATTACGGGTGTACATACAATTTTAAAGGGGTGTAAATATCTCCACTATATAATAAAAAAATAAAAAAATAAAATGGCTGACACTTGGTGTTCCGCCCAAACCCATACGGGCTTTAACAAGCGAGTCTACACTAAACAGGGTTGAAGGAATGGTTGGGCCTGAAAACACTATTGGCCGAATCCCACCTTTCTTGCCTAATTGACACCTCTACTTGGGACACTAAATTGTCCAGAACTTATTCTACTTACCTCCAATTCATTAACAGTGAAAAGCTACGAAAAGCTGACTTACATGGCTATCCAACCGTTTAAAGCATAATTATAAAATCACTCTAAAAGATATTTTTATATTAAAACTTTCAAAACAATTTTTGAAAAAATATTTTTTCTTTTTCTAAAAAAAAGACTAAAAAGACTAAACACATTTTATACAAATTAAATTAAATGAATATGTACGAGTGCGAGGAACTCTATTCTTATATCAAATTGGAAACTTGAATATTATATCTTGCATATATAGCATTGTCTCTTGAATATTAAGGATGCAACTTCTAACTTCAAGTATGAATTAAATGCTAAACATGATTTTTTTTTTTCAATTATCAGGGAATATAATCAACTACAAAATATTATCAACTTTTTACTCGATAATACTAAAATATATTTATTCTTGTGTATATTTTAAAGAGAAAACAATTAGATAGTTGCATTTTTCTTTTCTTTCATTTTTATTTATTTTTTGGATTCACTTTATCTTGTATTAGATTTCTAAAAATTGTAAGCTTCCCTACATCCCCAATTTGGTGTCATTTTCTTACTTTATTCATTTTCAGTAAACTTTTCTCATTCCATCAAGATTAAATAAAATAAAAACTAAAAAAAGATTAAAAAAAAAGCCCAACAAAACTCCAGACAATGATGGATTATTTATGGGAAAATATTAGTGAGATGATTGCTTTAGTCACCTAGAGACGCCTAACAATAATTAAGATATATGTTAATGTCATGTTGATGGTATTTCACATGAAAATCCATAAAAATAGAAACTTATAAAAAAAAAAAAAATGTTCCTATTGCTCGATTGGGAAAAGATGACACCGAACTTGATGGTTAAAGTGCAGTATCTGCTTTATGAAATTAATGTTCTTTTGTGCCCATCCGGTGGCCTGCCTTGAACTTTTTTCCCTATTAATAATATATCATTTCTAAGGATTTTACACTTACAGATTATTCAAAATGACACATGACATTTTAAGAAAAACGTTACTAGCTTGAGAAAAAATCCTACTCTTTCGAAATTATTATATAATTGTTAATTTTATGTGGAATTATGCTCATTCAAGTAGAAGACCAACCATTTGACATCAAATTTTGTACATAATCTGTACATAATAGAATTGAATTTATTGGATCTACTTGGTAATTTGCCATTGTCTTTAGATCAAATTGTTTGTAAACTAAATTAATGTTGTTATCAGTCTAGCAGAGAGATCCATCATTGATTATAAATTTATTAAATTTCCTGCTTTGTGCACACAGAACTTTATTAATTCTTACATGTATGTGTTTAGTTCCATTCCCTTGAACACAATGACAATCTACATTCTTTGTATGAAATAGTAAGTCATATATAATTTAAGCATGATTTAAATCCAAAATCTTTTAGATAACTACAATAGACCTTACTAATTGAACTATCTAGGATCAATTTAGAGAATGTGCATCCTCCCTTAACTATAAATAGTATATCAAAACAGAGAAATATGCTATATTAATTAATTAATTAATCAAAGTGCTAAGAATATTGATAAAACCAATGCATCATGAAGCAAATAATCCAAATTGGATTAATTCTAAAGGTTAGAAAATTTATGATATCTCTCTCAAAACTGAAGATCCAAACAACACGGTTATCTTTATGTGCAACTATAGACATATTTAATTATTATATTAATCAAGGAAGAATGAGGCTATCTTGAAATTGCATTCCCTTATGTGTTTTTTTTTTTTAAATTCCCTTATGTGCTTTAAAGAGTTAATATATCTATATTAGATTCTCATTAAAGAGTAATAAAAATAAGTTATGTAAAGTCAGCATATTTGTCAACCATTTACTAATAAAATATAATTGCGATTGACCATAATTTCAAGTCCAATACCCTTTAAATAGCTATCACTTGATTACCTTCTAATCCAAGTCCAACCAAGCAACTCCTATATATCCTCTCTCTCTCTCTCTCACCCTATAAGCATATTTCTTCTTCTTCTAATTATTTATTTATTTTTTGTTTTTTTTGGGGTGGGGCGTCAAAATCTTAGTCTCCATCTCACATTTTCAACCCTAAACCATTTCCATGCAGGATGAGTCAAGCTCTAACAGCGTCGATGTTGTTGAAGAAGGTGGAGAGACAGTTTATAAGTGCCCACATTGTCTCAAAGTGTTCGAATCTGCTCGAGCTCGAGGCGTTCACCCGAATGCCACCCGTGAAAAACCAGCTTTGAGGACATATAAGGGCAAGAAACTTAGTGAACTGCATCCAGTTCTCACTGCAGCTCTACGCCACCATGTTTCTGACGGCAGGGATGATTTAGTTACTTCAAACATGCCGGAGATCAGTACAAGACTAGATGGATCTTCAATTGATCATCAAAACAGTAATGTTGTCCAGTCAAAGTCAAATGCGAACAACGAAGCATCTTCCTCTCTATACCATGCTTATAAGAAGCCTAAGAAAGAGCTTCGCACAATTGACTATTTAACAGTTTGGGACTCTACTACGAATACTGAGGATAGGGTACTGTCATCATCAACAACCGGTACACCTTCTGACGAGCAAAAGGGGTCTTGTAAATTTGGGGCTCAAGCTAGGGCTCTAAATTACATCATTAAAAGAAAAATTTTCGTCTTCTCTCTATTTTTCTCTCTTTTCTCTTTTTCTATCTCCTCTCTCTTTCTCTCTCTCTTCTCTTTCTCTCTCTTCTCTACGGCTTCCTCTCTCTCCCCTATATATATTTATTCTCTCTCTCGTTGCCTTTTATATTAATAAAACTAGGTCTAAGATATGTGAAGGTAATCGGGTCTAGGGTTGAATTTGTTTTATGAGTGTGTTGTTTGGCAAGATAATAGATTTGTAATCTAGTTCTAAATAATGTCAATCTGCATATAAATATTCTCTTCCATTGTTGTAATTAAGAACTGTGTTATTTGAATGCTTTTGTATAAAGGACTGTATGTAAGGAATGCTTTTGCATTTCTTTGTTTGTTTATTTGCTATTCATATAACTCTAACGAGCCAAAAACATATTTCATTATATAATGACATAGTAATACATCATTATATAAGCCTACCATTATATTTCTTTGTTCATGCATTCTAACATTAGAAAAGAATTCCCTAAGAGTAACATAGGAATTGTTGGCATTTTTAACACAATTGACATCCCTCTTGTGTTTTCAATCCCCTTAGGTATTCTAGTATCTAACAACGTATTCAATTTCCCTTCTCTACCCATAATGATGTTCTTAGCTTTAATATATTTTGTGCACCTTACAAGATTCCCATGACATTGAAATCGGTTCAAGGTACTTTTATACATTTGCTCAACTTGTTCTCCTTCCGATTCGGCTTCTCCGTTTCCATAGCTGACAGAGAGCCTCTCTAATTGATGTTCCAATATAACTTCTCTTCTTTCCCATGTCTTATATACAAAACCAAGAATCAATTTTTGATAACTATTTAGTTTTAATTAATTTTAATCAAAACTTTTTCCAAAAATTTGATTAAAAATCAAGTATTGATCAAAAGCACAAAATTTCTAGGGATTGAAATTTATGTAAACAACGAAAATTGAACTTGCTTGAATGATAAAACAACAGATTAACATAATAGAACATGTATTCATATTGGGTCTTGAACAATCTAAACAAGACAATTTACTTGGAATTGAATTCTTGAGAAATTTATTTGCACACGCGTGCGCACACACAACAATATGGTCAGGGGGTTCTAACATTTAAATTGTTAAGACTATCAATCAAATTCATTATCCATTACATTTAAATTGAATAAGAAAAAGAAATTTAAATGCAATTGACGAATTTAATTGATGGTCCTAACAATTTAAAAATTAGAGCATATTGATTATAGAAGTTCTGTACATATATATGTATGTATGTATATTAAAAAGAGAAGAAATAATTAATATTTACTTTTTAAGTGAAAATTTTCAAGTGAAACTTTAGGATAAACAAAACTGGTAACACATCAAATGATAAATGAATTTAGTGATAGCCAATGAATAATGGTACAAAATTTGTCGAGGATGACCAGTCAGGATCAGCATCACTATTGGAGATAGCTTAATTATCAGATGATAAAATAAATAAATTAAAGAAAATACTAAACAAACAGTTAAAATGTTGAAATCACAAATTTATAATAATATATACCCATATTTATATATAAAGATCAATGTTTAATTATTTGATGATATCTGCCTAAAAAAAGTTGAAATATTATAAGTGAAGATTATTATATATGTTCCAAAAAATTTATTCTTGATCTCAAAAATTATTCATTTTTTTAATCTCAAACGTAATTTTAATAATTTAAACAACTAAAAAATATAAATGAATGGCAACCATTTGTAAAATCGTCCTTACTTTTGATTTCATGTACACACACCAATTGTTCTCCGACTGGACATTTGTCCACTTGTTCACTTTCAATTCTTATTTTATTTTATTTTTATAAAGAGGTGTATTTAACAAAAGAATGGGGTGTATTTAAAGCCCATTTTTAAAAAATGATTCTCATGTATTTTGTTCAATTATGTTAAAATATAATTGGACTAATAAATATAATGTTTTGTAGTTATATATTTGTATTTGACCTTGTGAATTTTTTTTTATTTTTTATATAGATTTGACCAAATTTGACCATCAATCAACCGATAGACCATTAACCGATGGTCAAATCGAGTGCTCGCCGAGAAATCAAATACTCGTTACTCGCTAGATTGCCAATTAAGTAGCGAATAACGAGTTTTAAAACATTAGTAATAAGTGAAAAATATAGTACTTTAATATTTTTTTCTATAATATTCTTAAATAATGATGTTAGACATATTCTAAAAATAATAATAAGAATGTTAAACATCCCATTTTTTTGTATTAAAGTTACATCCTAATTAAATGGTATGATGCAATTATTAAATAGATACATATTGATGATAACTTCTCTGATTTAAATATATATACACACAAGTATATATATATCAATTATCATATTGTTAATTAAAATCTAGGTGAGATAAAAAAAGAAAATGTTTCTCATTATTGACTGTTAAATGCTCAAAATTTTTGCGTTCGAGGACCACGGATTTTTTTATTGACGAATCAGTTTTGCAAGACAATCAAATAATAAATAGTTAACAAAGAATATGGAGGGACAACACGCTTTGTTTATATCACCTTGTCATTAAATATTACATTATGGTTGCTTTCAATATTTAAATAACTATTAATTCATGGTATGATTACCCCCAATCTATAAGAATATTTTTGTTATTATATCAGCGTTTTAATAATTAATTCGATCTAATTGATATTTGTATTGATAAATTATGATGATTAAATTCAATACAGCTTTGGTTAGGTGGATGAGGTTTAGAGATTAATACAAGTTTCCATGTTAATTGCATCTACGTCAATTTACACCTTTTTATTTTAATTATTATTATTTTATATCAATTGACTTGGCACACTATGGACTCATTAGACCCATCAATGTGTCCTTCACACCTACCCTCCATTATTTTCATGTTTTAATCATATTATTATATTTTGAATTGGTGTGCGGACTTATATTCAGTGCTGCTATGATATATACTGATATTCTCATATGAGAGAATAAAAAAAAAAAAAATTATATTTAAGAGAAAAGATAAAATCTAAGTAAATCTTACCCATTGATTTATGAAGTGTATCATAGCTCAATAGATCTTCAAAAGATCAACAAAAAGTAGTACTAGATTCAAATCCAGTGTTGTAATTATATGTTTTCAGTGCTAGTTACAGACAGTCAAAGTATTGAAATAGATCCAATTAGTGAATCTATATGACAAAGGATACTTTTATATAATAATTATAACATAAAAAAATTTTAACTATATGAATTTTTTTGGTAATATTTATTTCAATTGCTAGAAGGATGTTATATGAAATAAAAATAGTTAAAATATATAACCAATAAAAGATATGTAATTTTACTACTAATAAGATTAATATAATCAAAATATTTTGCAAATAACATTCTTGTAAGTACCAATATAAAAGCTACTTCAAAAAATTAAAATAAAAACATATCAATTATGAGACGATTATGCACTATCACCACTACCCATTAAATAATTGCAAGCTAATTGTGGAGCTTGAAAGTTGAAATCTTGTCTTTCGAGTCTTGTTTCGATATGGAATTAATTACACAATAAAATCCTAGAAAGTTTAAGTCACACTATGCATATCATTTGTTGCTGAACTTTAGTAGGATTAAAAAAGAGAATGAATCCAAATTCATATTGGTTTGTCATGATTTTGATCTTAACTAACCTTATCCTTATATATATATATATATATATATATATATGCATATACATATACATACATGTCAATGGGGCAAGATGGGCAATCCTTAAATATTATACAATTTCTTACATAAATTGTTGATATTTGAATTGGAATGAGATGGATTATTAAGATGCACTTATTGCCTTAATTATATACATATTTATATGTCCAAAATAAATGCATTTCTTTTCTCTCATCTTTAATCAAAACAGATGTATTTTCTTTTCTCTCATCTTCAATGCATTCTCTTTCCTTATTCATTATTAATAAAACAATCAACTAATTAATTTTTTAAAGTTAATTGTGATTTACATGATTCAGGTGAAGTATTTGGACCAATTTACATGATCTAATACAATTGTGATTTACATGATCTAATTATATAATTAGATTAGTTTAAAAAAATAAAAAATAAAAGATTAGTTGAAAAATGTCGCTTTCCATTTCCAAACATGAAGGCAAATATTAATTAGAAGCTACACATGACCTAACCTAACTGTATGTTATTGGTGATCCTTACAGGTAAGTTCCTCCAAAAATTGAAAAGAATAATAATAAACTACTAATTTTATTAAATTTGAACATGTCGCCCCATCTATAAAAACAATGAATGGAAGTAAACTCGTTCAAATGCAAATTAACAAATTACTTAGCTCCCTCTGAATTTATTATATTTAATGATACTATTATTGAAAAATCGTTACAAATACTTCACCTGAATCATGCAAATCATAATTAATTTTTAACCAATTGATTAGTTGATTGTTTTATTAACAATGAAAGAGGAAAGAGAATGTATTAAAGAAGAGAGAAAAGAAAACACATCCATTTTGGATGTATAAATGTGTATATAATTAAGGATATAAGTGCATCTTAACCATCCATTTGATTTAAGTCAAAAGTTGATAACTTGATAAAAAGTTGTGTAATTTTTAGGGGGCTACGGATCCTCCTGCCCCTATAGCAATATGCAAATAAAAAACTCTAGATTGTCTGGATGTAGGTGACCGGCTACCGTACGAACAAAAAAAAAACGTTTATATGATACAAACAATAGGGAGGGTGAGTTCAGGTCCATTGGATAAGAAAATTTGAGATCCAATGGTTATAAAAAAAAAAGAAAAAATATATTTTTTTAATAAGGCAAACAAGCAACCGGTTGAGAGCTGAACTAAATCAATTGACAAAAAAAAAAAAAAAAAAACACACAAAAAATTTCTTCCCCAATTCATCTTTCCCATCTCCCTCTCTCGCTGATCAACCTCCCTCTCGTGACATCAACCTCCATCGACAGTTTGGAAACCCATAACGATGGAAAAAGTTTCCAATCGGTGTGGAAACTCATAAATGGATATCGAAACTCATCAATGGCACCTCTCGTACAACATCTCCTTCTCCATCTCTCTCTCTCGACGCAGTCGTCTCTCCTTCTCCCTAATTTTTTTTTCTTTTATTTTGGATTGATGATGATTTGGGAGATTGATGATCGTTTGGGATTGATGATGGTTTGGGAGATTGATGATGGTTTGGGTTTTGAATTCATCGATTTGGGGCTTCCGTTTCCGGTCTTGAAGGCAAGCTTGGTGAGTCGCATGTGGATGAGGAAGTGGGTGTTGGAGGATGTGAACTGAGAGGCTACCACTTTCGTCGTTGACAGGTATGTATTTTATAATCAATATTTCGAAAAGGTCGGCTTGTTGGTGTGTTAGAGACTTGTTAGGTGCAGTTATTTGTGGTGTTTGAAAATTGTTTAAAAGATGAATAGTTGGTTGTTGAAATTTTTGCCTTGAAGGTTAGGCTATGTGTAGAGAAATAAGGTGGTAGCAGAAAAGGTTTTCTTGCACAGTTACAAAATATTGCTTGTGAATTCTTTGCCAAGCTCGCTCTTGACCAAGTTACCGAGATGTCTTCCCTGATTTTGTTGGTTGTTGATTTCGTTTATAATTTCTATTGTCTTGTTGGTGAAGTGAAGTCCAGATACCAAAATTGTAGTTGTAATTTGTTTTAAGTGGGATTGTTGGTTCTTTTAAGTTTGAGCAAATAGCCCTTGATGTTTGCTCTTAATTAGTAAAAGAAGTGATTTTTTTTTTTTTTTTTTTTTGTGTTGGGTTTGTTTGTCTAGCAGATGAGAACGATGCAAGTGAAGAACTTGTTAGATCTAGTTAGTAAGAGGGAGATTCACGAGTTCTTCTCCTTTTCTGATGATATTGAACACATTCAGATTCTAAGGTTGATATGTGGTGTTCTTGATTTTGTGTTTGCGAAAAATGGGATTTTGGATTGTGAGTTTTGCGGTGTTTTTGGTTTTTGAAATGAGAAATTAATTAATTTGTATGGTGTTGAGTCTACTGCTTGGTCGTTTATTGTTGATTTTTGTATTTGGAAGCTAAGAAAAAGGGGGTTAAATGAAGGGAATATGGGATTTTGTTTTTTGTTTCACAAATGGGAAATTAATTAATTTTTTTATGGTGTTGATTCTGAAACTTGGACCCTTTTTTTTTTTTATTTTTTTGAAACCACTTTGTATATATATTTTGTTTTGATTAAAAAATGTAAGTGAATAGAAGCAAGGGAAGTAAAATTTGTTAATATGGATTTATGTGATTTTTTATTTTTGTTTTTGTTTTTTTTTTGGTGGGTTTGGTGTGTGAAAAATGAAGGGAAGATATTTGCTTTATTTGGCTTATTGAGATTGAAATTGTATGCTTGAGAAATTAGTTGGAAAGTGAAGGTTGATGGAGGTGGTTTTGTTGTTTTTTTGGGTGCAATAAAGCTAGACAATCAAAGACAACTTTTTTTGCATTCAAGGATCTAGAAGCACTGGAAATTGCATTGTTATTATCTGTGAGTGTCTTTAATTTGACTTAAACTTCTTTTGTTAGAAGTCTTTTTTTTTTTTTTTTTTTTGGCGAGCAAATTCCAGGTATTTCTTTTTGGAGAATTAGCTAGTCTTGTAGCTATATTCAGTTTCAGTTTCGTGATACTAAGTGGACTTGAAGGAATTTAGAGACATAAGGCAATGAGTTGGATGCTTTTCAATAACTTCACCCTTTAAATATAGGTCTCTTTTAGTTAATCACATACAGGTTGTATTTCCTTGAAAATTAATTAACCTACTATCATTAGGATTAGCTACTTGAAACAAGTAAATTGCAAGAGAATGCTTTAATTAGAGTTGATTTTATCTTCAACTTCAATTTAATTGCAAGAGAATGCTTTAATTAGAGTTGATTTTATCTTCAATTTGTATCAAAATAAGAGTTGGTGGTTGCTTTTCTGAATATTGAAATATAATCTTGATCTTCATTTCATGAATCTGTAATGCACTTTTCTTTTGTAAAGTTGTTTATTTGTTGTTTTAGTTCCTAACATTTTGCCTTACAATTCATTTTACGTGATGATAAAGAGTTGAATTGCATGGATTTTTGGTACTATTGATATTGTGACTTGTAAGGATAGCTAACTGAATTCTAGTTATACCCTTAAAGTTTGACTCTGCGAGGGGTTGATGTTTATTGTGATAAGTTGTTAAGGAAACTAAAATTGTTGTTCACATTTTGTGATAAGTTGACTTGTTAACATTTCATTTGCATGTTGTTGTGATAACCTAATAGGTTCATTTTGGTTTTGAAGTTGAGTTGCTTTGAATTTTTATTTGGTTTGTTTGGTTGGTTGTCTATCAATTATGTGTTTGTGTTTTGAATATTTTTTTGTGGTTTTGTTGCTTGATGTGTTTTACTATATGGGTTTGTTTTACTTGTTTGTTTTCATTTGCTTCTTGTTGTGTTTTTTTGTGGTTGGTTTGTGTAGGAAAACATCAGTTAAAGTTGTGGAATTTCATGTTAAAGTTGAGGTTGAAATTTTTTTTATGTTTATTTTGGTTTTGGAAGTTTTCTCCAATATGTTTGTGATTCTAGTTGATGAGAGTTTATTGATGTTTTAACACTTTAATTGATGAGAGTTTATACTTGTACACATGCACGACACATGAAACCAATAGCATATACAATTAAGAATTTGAATCTTATGAGTAGTTTTTATGATTGTTCAATGCCTTAAAATGACACTATTAAGTAGCTACTTGTTGAGAAATGAATTATTGGCCACTTACCGTTAGTTGATTATGCATCTTTTTTTACTTTTTCATATATGGTAGAAACTAATTTGAGTTTATAAATTTGTTAAGGTAAATATGTGAATGGAACCACACTCATTGTTGATAGAGGACTTTAGTTGAGCTGACCTCACCATATGCCAAAAGATGTCTTCAAGCAGCTTTCTCGAGCAGTTGAAAGAGGTCTAGAGACTTACTAGTTGGGGTTCCAACCATCAAGCCTTAAAGCTTTACATTCAACAAATTTATAAGGTTTAATGCTTATTTGTAAATATTTTAGTTAATTTTACTAACTTTAATTGGCTACATTTATATGTGTAAACTAATACTAATAATGAGTTTGGATAATAAGTGAATAAAGTGTAATCTAATGCTTGTGAACTTCTACTTTTAGATGGTATCATTGTGTAAAAAATAATATTCAAGTGCTATGAAAATCATGAATAGCCTATAAATTTTTTTCTTTTTTCAATTATGTAAAAAGATTAATTTGGATTACTGATTCTTACTTTACACCCATAATTGAATCCCATTAAGTTTACAAGTCTATTATAAGTAATTATTCTAATTTATTAAAAATAATATTTTTAATAAATTATAAATTAGCTATTAAGTTAGAAAATATTACCAGATGATAAATTTGTGGTTATATTATCAGATGATAAATTTGTGGTTAAGTTAGAAATGAAATATCTAAGGCTTAATACTTATTTTTGAACATTTTTATTAATTTGACTAAGTATAATTGACCACGTATGTAGAAGTAAATTAATATATTTATTATTTATGTGAGTTATACACAAATTTTGTTATCATAAAATAAATATAAAAGAATGGAATTCTAAATTTAATGTAAAAACTTATATAATAATTTGTAATTTTTGTTTTAAAAACTAAATTATAAATTCAATTAGATTCAATTGTTGTTTTAAAAAATAAATTATACAATTTAATTAGATTTAATTGCACTATACATAGTAATATTTCATATTGGGATATTAGGTGTTAAAATATGATTGATTCTATCTCAACTATAATAGTATATTTGAAATTTTTTCATTCCATTCTAAACGTTTAACCATGTAATTCGTTCCTCCCAAAATTTCAACCGATGACATGTTTGTACTTGTTCACTAAACAACATAAATTTTGTTACGATTGTTTAGCCAACATTAAAGTTATTAGCTGACGCCATGCGTTCATAAAATATTGATCAAAATCAACTCCATAGTTTCATAAATAGCTAAAAATTCATCATATTTCATAAAATATTGCTCACAATACACCCTTAATTTCATAAATTAACAAAATCCACCCTGACGCTTTTATTATTCTTCAAAATCCACAGTACCATAAAAAATGCAGTAAACATCATAAGGATAAATATGTAAATACAAAATTAAATCCTAACAAAAAAGTCCTTGAAATTATATAATAATCAAGTGTAAATATTTTTATTTACTTTTAAGAAACAAATTTAATAAAATTATTTCATTCAAAAATAAATTTAAATAATATTTTAATCCAATTTAAGTTATTACATTTTACTTTATTTAAAAATCAAATATTAAAATTAAATTGAATTACACTAGTATGGGTGCGTGGCCTTGCATTGCTATAGATGCGCAGCTATGCTAAACCAATGGTGCAGTCGAGCACCAATACTGGAGTAAGCAAGCGACCACACCAGGATGTGAGTGTGGTTGTGAAGAAGATGAAGAAAAAAAGAGAAGAAGGAGAAGACAAAGAGAGAGAGAGAGGAAGGAGAGAAACGATGGATAGTGGTGGGCTTTTATAAATGGAGGTCTAATATCTCCAGATTGGATCTCCACCGTCTATCTGATGAGATGGACGGTAGAGATCCAATCCGGAGATTAGATCTCCATCTATTTTTTAAATTTTTTTTTTTTTTAAAATATTAAAGTTTTTTTTTTTTTTAATTTTGGTTTTCGAAATTAATCATCACTATCCATCATCAATGATGGACAGTGTAGATTTCTTTTTTTTTTTCTTTTTTTAAAATGTAATTATTTTATAAATTATTTTATTTATTATTTTTAGAATTTAAGTTTTTTTTTTAATTAGATCTCAATCGTTTATTTTTGAGATGGACGGTTGGGATTTTTTAAAAGTTTAATTTTTTTCCTATAAAAGTAAGATGACAAATTAATTAGTCAAGGGTATTCTCATATTTTTACTTTATTTTGTCATTTTTCAGTTATCTCAAACGGTCAATATAGTCAAACCGTTAGTTCAGGGAAGGTCATTGTTATAAAAAACAAAAGTGGTTTCCGATTGTAATAAGCTATATGTTCGAAGGCTTCTCAATAATTCTCTCAAATTTTTTTACTTAAATTTGTTTTTACTTTTTTTCATTTTAATTCAAAATAACGGTATCTCTAAAATAATAATAATAATAATAAGGGCAAATAGTCATTTACTGCTCTGACCGTAACGGGAGAGTCCTCTATCATGGTTGGCCGTGATAAAGGAGCCTTACATTACCCCGAAGACATGAGTCACGCTTGGGCGTGATGGGAGAGCCTTCCACCATGATCGGACGTGACAAGAAGCTCTCCTATCACGCCAATGCATTTTTGTATAATTTGAACAACTTTGGACGTTACGTTAAATGTTAAACTTGTTAATTAAACAATTTTGACATTGTGGGAACAAGTTGACGTTACGTACTTGTTAAAATGGATGTTTGAGTTGTTCACCAAACAACTCTGACGTATGCTAATGTCATACTTCCATTTTTGTTCAATTTGAACAATTTTAGACGTTGCACTAAACGTCCAACTTGTTCATCAATCAACTTTCACGTTGATAGGAACAAGTTGACATTACATACTTGTTAAAATAGACGTTGGAGTTGTTCAAGAACAACTCTGATGTCATGCTGATGTCATACATCCATTTTGTTCAATTTAAATAACTTCAGATGTTGTGTTAAATGTCCAACTTGTAAATTAAACAACTTTGATGTTGGTGGGAACAAGTTGAAATTACGTACTTATTAAAATGCACGTCGGAGTTGTTCTAGAAACAACTCCGATGTATGCTGATGTCATACGTCCATTTTTGCTCGATTTTAACAACTTCGAACATTGTGCTAAAGTTTAACTTGTTTGATTAACAAGTTCACGTTACGTAACTTGTTACAATTGACGTTGGAGTTGTGTATGACACAACTTTGACGTTTGTTACGTTCATTTTTATTAAATTGTAACAACTTCAGACGTTGCACTAACATCCAACTTGATATCTGAACAACTTTAATGTTAATTTAAACAAATTAACGTTACCTAACTTATTAAGAAGAACGTTGAAGTTGTTAAATGAACAACTTCGAAGTTAAACTAAAATATTAATAATAACAAATAATAATATAATATAATATTTTATAATAAATTATTATATTATATATTATTTTAATTATAATATAATAAAATATTAATAATAACTTAAAATACTTATAATATCATTATAATATTATATTTATTATAGAATTAATATTTTTAAGCTGCAGACCGATTGCTACAGGTTTCATTAACACACATTGGCTGCCAGCTGGCAGCCAAAGTGTGTTCGTATGGTACAAGCAACATTTTTGTTTGTACATAGCCACTCTCCCGGACGTAGTTGTATTGCCAGTTTCTAAACTCACCTCTACACACAGGTCTACAGGCGATGGAATTTCTTCCATCATCACAAACAGATTCTGTCACTGCAATTTTGACTTTTGTAATCTTAGTGTTTTTGATATCTAAAAATGCGCTAAGAAACAGGAGCAAGAAAAAGGTAGCACCGGCAGCCGGTGGATCATGGCCGGTGATTGGACATTTACACCTCTTAGGAGGGCCTGAACCTGCTCACAGAGTTTTGGGGAACATGGCTGACGAGTATGGAGCAATATTCACTATCAAGATGGGGGTGCATCGAGCTTTAGTGGTGAGTAATTGGGAGATTGCTAAGGAGTGTTTGAGTACAAATGACAAGGTCTTTGCCAACCGTCCAAAAACTGTTGCTATGGAGCTTTTAGGCTACAATTTTTCCATGTTTCCGTTCAGCCCTTATGGCCCTTATTGGCGCCAGGCTCGCAAGATAACCACACTTGATCTTCTCTCCAACCACCGGCTTGAGAAGCTCAAACATGTTCGAGAATCTGAGATGAAGACTTCCTTAAAAGGGTTGTACGAACTATGGTCGAAGAACAAAATTACTAGTTCAAATAAAGTGTTGGTGGAGATGAAGAGATGGTTTGGCGACATGACTGTTAATCTGATTTTGAAATTAGTTGTTGGGAAGCGGTGCAGAGAGAGTGATGGGTGGAAAAAGGAATTAACCAATTTTTTCGAATGGAGTGGTAAGTTTTTGGTGTCGGATACGTTGCCATTTTTGAGGTGGCTAGATATTGGGGGAGATGAGAAGTCAATGAAGAAGACAGCCAAAGAATTAGATATCGTTGTACAAGGATGGTTGGAAGAGCACAAGAGGAAGAGAGCTTCTGGGGAGGCCAAAGTAGACGAAGACTTTATGGATGTCATGCTTTCAATTCTGCAAGATGATGAATTTCATGGTCGCGATGCTGATACTGTCAATAAGGCCACTTGCCTGGTACGCCTCTCTTAGTTAATCAAGTTAACTTATATGGTTTGTTAATAAAACTAGAATGATACTAATTAAACATCTTCTTCCAGTTATAATGACTTCAGATTTGCAATGTGTTTCCAATTGCTCTAGTACTCTATATAATGTTTTTGCAGACTATGATCTTAGCAGCCTCAGACACTACAATGGTGACGTTAACATGGGCTCTCACATTACTTCTCAACCACCGCAATGTTCTAAGAAAGGCTCAAAATGAATTAAACCTTCACGTTGGATCAAAAAGGCAAGTGAACGAATCAGATATTAAAAATCTAGTTTATCTCCAAGCTATCCTCAAGGAAACAATGCGTCTCTATCCTGCTGGGCCGCTCTTGTTTCCACATGAGTCTATTGAAGACTGCACCGTGAGCGGTTACCATGTTCCGGCTCAAACACGACTGCTTATTAATGTTTGGAAGGTTCACCGTGATCCAAGGGTTTGGTCGGATCCTTGTGAGTTTCAACCAGAAAGATTTCTTACTAGTCAAAAAGATTTGGACGTGAGGGGACAAAATTTTGAATACATGCCTTTTAGCAGTGGAAGAAGAATGTGCCCTGGAGTGTCATTTGCCCTTCAAGTTATGCATCTTGCACTCGCTTCTTTGCTTCATGGCTTTGATCTGGAAACCCAATCGAATGAACCGGTGGATACGAGTGAGGGAATAGGCCTGACTTATGTTAAAGCCTCTCCACTTGAAGTCCTTCTTACTCCACGCCTTTCTTCTCATCTGTATGTATAATTTGTATTTCTAATTCAAATAAATGTAGCATATGTCTTTTCTATTTATTTGCCAATATATATATATATATATAAAGTTTTTCACTTAACGTTTTTAATTCTGCTGAGATAGTAATTAACATTGAATTATTATCTGAATTCCAGTGAGACATGCATGCCTAGATGGAGAACTATTTGTATTATATATGCACAATTTAATTAATTATTAGCTTAATTTTCTGACATTTTCTTAGCATGAATAGCCATAGGAACACAAAAAACCAAGAATCTGTCTACGATATAACAATTTCTTTATCTCATTTATTTATTGTTTTCGTGTCTTTATTACTCTATCATCACGCCATTGCTCATATTTATCACTGATTTCATTTAATATGTATAATTTGAGTATTAGACTGATTTTTGACGTCAATATCTCTTATTATTATTTTTTTATTCAATTCCTTATCATTAAGTCAAGGATGTAAGAGCACACTTTCTCTTTTACTACTTTTTTAATTAAATTCTTTGTCGAAAGTCAAGGATGCAAGAGCTCACTTTCTCTGCTACCATTTTTTTTTTTTAATTTTTGCCAGGTCAAATTTTGTAATCAGAGAAATACTGGAGTAAATAAATTTTTACCCGTCAAGGTAACCCTAACTTTGTTTGCTAAGAAACAAAAATGCAGAACGAAAAATAATTGAATATATAAAGCTAATTTGTGAAATTGACTTGTTATATAGTACTGAAATAGTTGATTGATTAGTTGATTGTTGGATTGAGATAGAGGAAGAAGAAGATAAATGTTGAATTGTTGTTGATGATTAAAGACATGGTCTTGGTGTTGTCCTTTTGTGGGGTTATGGCTCAGCAACAATTATTACCACTCAATTAGATGCCTCCATATGTTGTTCTTGTTGATTGTGATTGAAGAAGATGAGTAGAGATGGAGATACCGAGGGCATCCCCAACGAACACACTAAAATTGTGTTGTGCACCATTTTGGTGCTTGTGATTCAATACTAACACCAAATTTATGATATCGAGATAATTTTTTAGTGTTAATGATCAATACAACATCAAATTTAATATTTAACTATAAATTAATTTAATTAAAAATATATATTAAATTATTATAAAAAAATTATATCATCTAAATATTTTATTAAGATCTTTAAAATGAATATAATATTAAATATATTTTAATATATATTTAAATCTATGAAAGACTTGGTCTTGGTGTTGTCCTTTTGTGGGGCTATGGCTCAGCTACAATTATTGCCACTCAATTAGATGCCTCGTTGTATTTTGTTTTGTTGATTGTGATTGAGGAAGATGAGTAAAAGATGGAGATACTGGGGCATCTCCAACAAACACATCAAAATTGTGTTGTGCACCATTTCGGTGCTTGTGCTCAATACAAACACCAAATTTATGGTCCCGAAACAACTTTTTAGTGTCAATGAATAATGCAACATTTGCACTATTCATTGATACTAAAAAGTTGTTTCGGGACCATAAATTTGGTGTTACATTGTTCATGACACTAAATTTGGTATTCAACTATAAATTAGTTTAATTAAAAATATATATTAAATTATTATAAAAAAATTATATCATCTAAATATTTTATTGAGATATTTAAAATGAATAAAATATTAAATATATTTTAATATATGTTTAAATCTATGAAAGACATGGTCTTGCTGTTGTCCTTTTGTGGGTTATGGCTCAACAACAATTATTGCCACTCAGTTAGATGCCTTGTTATGTTTTTTTCTTGTTGGTTCTGATTGAAGAAGATGAGTAGAGATGGAGATATTGAGGGCATCTCCAATGAACACACCAAAATTGTGTTGTGCACCATTTTGGTGCTTGTGCTCCAATACAGACATCAAATTTATGGTCCCAAGATAACTTTTTGGTGTCAATAAACAGTGCAACTCCAATAAATTTGGTGTTGCACTGTTCATGACACCAATTTTGGTATTCAACTATAAATTAGTTTAATTAAAAATATATATTAAATTATTATAAAAAAAAATTATATCATCTGAAATATTTTATTGAGATCTTTAAAATGAATATAATATTAAATATATTTTAATATATGTTTAAATGTATGAAAAACATGGTCTTGGTGTTGTCCTTTTGTGGGGTTATGGCTAGCAACAATTATTGCCACTCAATTAGATGCCTCATTATGTCTTGTTCTTGTTGATTATGATTGAAGAAGATGAGTAGAGATGGAGATACTGAGGGCATCTCCAACAAACACACCAAAATTGTGTTGTGCACCATTTTGGTGCTCGTGCTCTAATACAGACACCAAATTTATGGTCCCAAGACAATTTTTTGGTGTCGATAAACAGTGCAATACCAAATTGTTCATGACACCAAATTTGGTATTCAACTATAAATTAATTTAATTAAAAATATATATTAAATTATTATAAAAAATTATATCATCTGAAATATTTTATTAAGATATTTAAAATGAGTATAATGTTGAATATATTTTAATATATGTTAAATCTTTAATATATATTGGTTAAAGAATTATGTATATAATATTCTTTAAAGATACTATTTACACCAATTTGGTGTTATATACATTTGAGTAAAAAAACATTTGGTGTTGACATCAAAATTGTGTAAAATTTGGTGTTACACGTTGGAGATGGTTTGAGGTCTCCATTGACAATGAGGATCCCAGTCGAGATCTCCATCGCCAATGGAGACGTTTCATCTCTATCTTCGTGGAGATGACATGGGTAAAGATTGGATGTATTTTATTGTTATTTTTTATTTAATTTATTTTGAAATTTATTTCAAACATCAAGGGCGTTTTGCTCTTTTCCCACTTTGCCACTGTCAGTTAACAATTTTTGTTGATTACAGATACCTAAATTGTAATAAACATATAGAATTTTATTCCACCTAACAATATTTTCAAATTGGACAACTAATTTCTGATTTGTTCTTATAAATAATATAGAAAATAAAATACTTAGAAAAGTTATCATATCTTTTATTTTCAGTTAAATATCAATAGGAATAAAATCCAAATTCTTAACATTTGTTCCCTAAATAATATATAACTAGTAGGAGATATTTTAAATATAGAACTCCTATGATAAATCACATTAAAATCAGTTTTTATAAATTGAAAACTTCTAATGTAATCTTATTTGTTTCTATCCTAACTTATTGTTTCTAGAAGAATATTTATTATTTAAAACAAGAAAATAAAGTTAGAAAACATATAGAACACTTATTTATTAAATTGCTGACTAATTTAGTAAAAGAAACTAAAATTTCTTTTGCTTGAAGCTTCGGGGGTGTATTCAATTTAAATTTGAACATATTCAAATAAAATATAGGTGTATTCAATCTAGATTTGTATGAAATTCATTAAAATCTAGATATATTCAATTAATATTTGTATAGAATCCAATAAAATATAGGTGTATTATTAATTATAATAAATCTTACCATTCTTCTAAAGATTTCATTGGATTTCTTAAAGAATTCTAACGAAATCAATATAGAATCTTTGAATTTCATTAAAATTTATCACTAGAAAAAAAAATCATCAAGCTTTAATAAACTCTAAATTGAATGCACCTCCTTTAGATCACAAACTAACTATAAACACTTATAAAACTATTTTCTACTAAGTCATAGTAATTATAAACTTTAATTCGTAAGTCATATATAATATAAACTTTTCATGAACTTTATCTTTATTCCGAAGGAACAATTTCATTTTCATCCCTAAGGTTTGGAAACTACCGAGATTTTAAATATCTTTTGAAAATAGCTCTCATTTTCCCTTAGGGTTCTCAAAACACTTCAAAAAAGTCTCTTGCATCAGTTAACTGATGGTCAAGGGAGATAAAATGCATAAAAAGACTTTTTTGCTCTTGATAATGGTTACTAATGCTTAAATTACCATATTGGCCCTTGTGAAATAATCATATTACAATATAATTATATTAAATTTCCTCCAATGTGGTTTCTTTAAATTGCATTTTTAACCGGCCCAATTTTAAACATAAACTCTAAATTAAAATATATAATTGTTAAATTAACAAAATTAATTTTGAAAAAATAAATAAAAATAAAAAAATTTTGGTGGATTATGATCGTTGATGAATCTCCATCAATGGTGGTGCTTTTTTTAAAAAATAAAATATTGTTTAAAAATTAATTTTAAAAAAGAAATTAAATCATTATAAAAAAATAAAATTAAACAATAACAAAAAAGAAATTTAAAAAGGAAAAAAAAAAAAAAAAAAAGACAAAAACCCTAAAGCCCAAAAATAAGACTCAAATCCAGATTTGAAGTTTTGGAATCAAGTCCTTCATTGTGGACGTATAGGTCTCCATCATCGATGTCAATAATGTTGGCAATGGAGACCCATCTCCATTGTCTCCATCGTGCGACGAAGACAATAGAGGGCTCTGATATAGATGGGGATTTTTGTTGAGGGATAGGGTTTTTTTTTTAGGGTTAGGGCTTTTATGTAAGATGATTCCATGATGAAGGACGATCACACAATAGAGGGCTTTGATGGAAGACAATTTAGGTTTTTTTTTTTTTTGGATTGATTTGTTGATGATGTTCATTTAGGTTTACCCAGATGTTGAAGATCTAGGTTGGTTGAACCCAAATATTCATATAGGTTTGAAGCCAAATTTAGATTGGGTGTTTTTTTTGTTTGTTTGTTTGTTTTTGTTTTTGTTTTGTTTTGTTTTGTTTTTTTTTTTATTATTATTGATTATGTTCATCTAGGTTCAAACCTAGGTCTTCATCTAGGTTCAAATCCAAATGTTCATCTATATTCTCTTTTTTTTTTTTTTTTTGGTGGTTTTATTGTGTTTCATGATGGATGATGGATGGGTTGTGATAATGATGGAGGTAAATGTAAGGGCGATAGGTAATGGTGATGAAGATCTGGGATTGTGATGTGGGTTTGATGATATTGAGCTTGGTGATAGGGGTTTGACTATGAATTATAGTGTAATGGGTTTGGATGATGAACGGTGATGATTGATTTCTGAGTTTGAACCCAGATTTTCAAGGTTTGGATTGTTAAGACCAAATCATCACACCAAAATGTTGAAGATTTGGGTTGGAGCCTAGGTCTTTAGCTCGGTTAATTTTTTATTTAATTATTTTTAAAAATTAAGTTTGATCTTTACCATTCATTTTAAAGATGGACAATGGAGATTTTTTTTTTTTAAAAAAAAAAAAAATTTGATTTCTTCTTTAAGTTTATCAATCAACCGAGGGGCATACTCGTCCTTTCTTCACAATCTATTTTTTTGTTCTTTTTAAATTATTTTAATTTTGATCATACACGTGTCACAATCACAGCTTTCATTGCAAAAATTCAATAATACTCTTTCTGCCTAAACTTTCCATCCCTTTTGGTCGTCGATCAACTAAATGTAGAGAGTTTTTTGAAGTGTTTTCAAAACCTTAGGAAAGATGGAAACTGATTTTTAAAAACATTTAAAATCCTCATAGTTTCCAAAACCTCATGCATGAAAATGAAATCTCCCCTATTATGAATTTTCGTACAATTTTGTGTTGAATAAATTTCTCTCTTAGCCTAGATATTCAATAATTAAAGTTCAAATTCATGCAATTTATTTTCATTTACTCAGTTTATTACTTGATTAAAGTTAAATATATTTGTCTACATTTATATATTTATTTTTTTCTTCTTGCTATAATTATTTTTCTTCTTTATCAAGAGAAATTAATTAGATAATTGTATATTGTTTTCTTTTCTTTTATTTTTTATTTTTCAAATTCACTTATCTTGTATTAGATTTCTTAAAAATGTAAGCCTCCTTCCTTCCCAATATTCGGTGTCATTTGTCTTCTTTTTATTTTTATAAACTTTTATCATTCCATGAAGTTTCATTAATAACGAAAATGAAACAAAAAAACCAACAAAAAGTCGACATAGATATAGATTATTTATTGCAAAATATTTTTGAGACTATTACTTTACTCACCCATTGACTCCTAACAATAATTAATCACAAAAACAATTACAAGCTAGATATACATCATGTTGATGGTATTATGATCATGTCGATTTTAGGCATGATTTTATATTTTTAATTCTAGCTTTTGTGAGGAATATGTGAGTAGATTTTGTTATTTTAATGTGTTTTTCTAGTATTTGTGTTTGTAGGTTTATTTAGGATAAGATAGAAGAAAATGGTGAAAGAAATCAAAGTTTCAAAGAAAGGTGAATGGTTTTGTGAATAAAGTTCACTAAACACAACTCGCAATCTCAGATTGCGAAATACTATTCAAGTGATCTCACTGAACGCAATTCGTCAAACACCAATCGTCGCTGTTTTCCAAGAATTTTTGCTAAACGTGATCGCAAAATGCAACTCACAGTCGTAAGTTGTGAATTGGCATCAGACTTGCGTGGAAAAAACTCTCCAACCCTAAGCCGATTTCACCTATAAACACATGATTTTCTCATTTTAGCAGTCGTGGAGTAGACACCAAAACATCTTCAAAATTATTTTTCTTCATTTCTACATAGATTTTTCATAGATTCAAGTCAAGTTCCATTGGAGGTTCATTCAATACTTCATTGAAATCATTCAAGAGCAACATAGAAGAGGTTTGAGTGGATTCTAGGGCAAGAGCAATGGTGAACTCATGATGTTATCTTCTATTCTTGTTTCAATCATTATGTTGATCAATTGCTCTTTCATTTCTGGCTTGATTTTATATAGATCTATGAGGAACTAAGTTATTTCTAGGAGATTCAATGTAGTTTGAAATGAATCTATTCTTGTGAATGATTTATTTATGTATAATGAGTTGATTTCATATGTTAGTATTCCGTTTTATTATTTCTTAATGCTTTTGATTGATTTTAAGCCTAGTCAATTAGATAATTTTGTGTTATTAATAAACTTGAAAAAAATATTGATAATTAGAACTTGATAAAATAACATTTGAGAATTGAAATAGACATATATCTAGTTTTCATGTGTGCTCTTATGTGAGTATTTGTATGTAATGAGTTTATATTAACCATTTAGCATAGAAATATAGATAAATGTTTAATGTAAATATACCTATGATGAATTTGAAAGAGACTCATGGATATAATTGTTTACTCGATCAAATACAATATGAAATTATGATATGTTGAAAGGAAAATGACATAAGAATAGTGAAGTATTAAATGAAGTTGAATTTCTCTAGATCTTTTATTCATGTGTTTGTCATTAATTACTTTAAGTTTTCTTGTTAATTGAGTTTTCGCAATTTTATTTTTAATTAATTTTATTAATCGATCTCTGAATAAAGTTGCATAAATCAATTTCAATAATTAGTTCTGGTTTAAACCGTTCTTATGAGATCGACTTTGATTCACCACTATATTGTATAGAAATCATTTATATTTGCACGAGTTTTTATGTAATAAAGTGTATTATCGAAAACGCGCATCATTCTATGTGATGAAAAAAAAAATACATTTTTCTTCCTAAATCTCGATCAAGAAAAGATCTCACTGAACTTGATAATGAAATAAAGTTGTATTAATCTTTGCTTTACGAAATTAATATTTTTTTTCAGCCCATTGATTGGTCTTTCTTTTGTTTTTTGTTTTTTTCCCAAGCTATTAATAATATATCATTTCTAAGGGTTTTGCACTTAGTGATTATTCAAAATAACAACAAAAGAAAAACAAACAGATAGCTAGCTTGAGAAAAAATATTGTTTTTCCAAAATTATAATAATTAATAATTTTATGATGACTTGTGTTCATTCAAGTATGAGACCCACCATTTGACAGCAAAAATGAAGTTGTTGTTATAAAACAAATGTAATATTAAGATATTATAAAATATGAATAAGAATTAAAGATAAAACACAAGAAAGATTTTGGAGAGAATTGTTATTTTATTGTTTCATTTCTTATGCAACTATATAATCATACAAACTTATGTGTCATCTATTTATAGGCTAAGGATCATAAATATAGGAAATAAAAAAGACACAAGTTATATGTAACATTAAGATACTATTATGATTATCATTATTTGAATGATAATGATCTTTAATGTAGAGGTTATAGAAAACATTAAGGCACTATTATGATAACTATTATTTGAGTGATAATGATCTTTAATGTGGAGGTTATAGAATACTAAAGTGTGGCATCAAATTGATTTACAATACTTCCTCTTTGGATATCCACCGTAGAAAGAATATGCTTCATTAAAAACCTTATCAGGAAAAAAAAAAAAACCAACCCTATGGGAAAAAAAATCCTAATAAAGGAAAAAAAAAAACATAATTATTGTACGCAGTAACCTCCCCCACATGCTAATATGTCTTATTTTGTTGAATTTTAATAAAATTCTCTAAACCAACGCATGTCAATCTTATTCACTAATTTCTCAAATGTTGTTGTAAGAAGTGTCTTTGTGAACAAATTCACCGTTGTCAGAAGATCGAATTTGATGAACATATATCTCTCTTTTATTCTAAAGTTCATGTGTGAAAAAGGACTTTGGTGAAATATGTCTCCTTTTATGTAACCTCTTTGATTTGGGCGATACAAGCTATATTGTCCTCATATAAAATTGTTGGTGAAAAATACCAAAAATAACATTTTCAATAACATAAAATTCATTTATATCCATCAATTATTAGAAATTCTACTTTAACCTCCCAAACAAATGAATTGCAATTCATACCCAAGATACCCAAATTACCCCTGGCCTAAAATTACGAAATTACCACTCGATTTCAAAATTCAAAAAAAAAAAACGGAAAGCCGAAATTACGGAAATACCCTTGCCATTTAACATGTCTCGATCGGTGAGAATGGGTGACAAACACAACCCGACAAAAAACAAACCCGGTGTCTGTCAAGCCACGAACCCCGACGCCGACTTTGCACAGTGGCCGTCCATCTCACGCCTTCGCCGTCGCCGTCGCCGTCGCTCTGTAACCACTGCAAACCGCCGCCGAGCACGTCCTCCTACTCCATTGGTGAAGGTACGCCGATTCGTGTATCATTTTGAGACTTTTTGAATTTCTTGCCATTTTGTAGAGTTGGTTTGTGTTTTTAAAGGTTGGGTTAGGATGATTATAGTGAGATTGTGCTGCATTTGGTTAGAATATGGTTGGATTTGTACTGAAATTGCAAGTTTAGAAGAGTTGTAGTGTGAGAAGTCGATCGGTTTTTGTGAGGCAACCTAAACCGACGTCGGCTTATGTTGGATATCTTATACCGACGTCGGCTTATGTTGACATACAAAAACCGATCAGCTTTATTTGGTGGTTAGGGTCAGCTTGTGTTTGGAAACATAGGCCGACGTCGGTTCAAGTTGAAAATTGAATGCCAATTAGGCAGATGTTTGGAAAACGAAGACCGACGTCGGTTTACGTTGACAAACGCATGCCGATTCGGGTTGGATGGGTAACGTAAGCCGACGTCGGTTCAAACACTTCAAAAAATCCGATTCGGCTTACGTTGCACAAACTTAGCCCGGCGTCGGTTTATATTAGCAATCAAGACCGACGTCAGTAATGTTGATAACTTAGCCCGTCGTCGGTTTATGTTTACCCTCACAAACCGACGTCGGTTTTTGTATCTATATATGAACCGATCAGTTTATTTTGTCAGTTTTTTTTATTTATTTATTTTTGTTGCTTTTCTTCCTACAGATGCAATTCAATTATAGGTATCCGGTTCAGCATGTGCCAGAAGGAACAAATGGGAGTACACATAATAGTATGAAGCCTATCGGTTATCTAAATGGATTTCTTTCACAGAGACAGCTTCTAGATAGGTTTAAAGCTTCGAGTTCGATCGCGTATTTTATAAAACAATGCGGTCAACAGTTGCTGACTACTCCCCTTATGCTGACCATTCTTGCTAGAGAGTTAGTAGATTATCCTAACTCACGCCCTGATGAGATGTGGTTTGAGATTGGGGGAAGACCATATAGGTTTGGAAAGCAGGAGTTCTTACTAGTGACAGGACTCCAGTTCGGGTATGTTGACTTACATGTTCTTAAGTTGAAGCAAACAAATGAGGATAGTCTCTTGTGGCGACTTTTTAAAGGAATATCGCCGAGATTGGCTGAAATTATGCAAATGTTAAGGGTCCGAGGGGAAGATATAAGCGATGAGGACATCTTGAAGTTGAGTAATATAATCATCGCTTATGATTTATTCTACGGCTTTGATGATCGGTCTAGGGTGGAAGATTATCTGTGGGTCTTGATAGAGGATCTTGATATGTGGAATAAGTTCCCCTTTGGTACAGTCACCTATAGTAGGTTGATAGAGGGCCTTCATCGGGCGCTTGATGAGGATCGGCTTGTGACTGGACGTAACATTAATTTGTATGGTTTTATTTGGGCATTTGAGGTACGATATTTAATATATTATCTTTCTAAATAATAAAAATTGTTTAGTGTTTATATACTAACTAATTGTTTATCAAAATTACAGTGGTGGTTAGTGGAAATGTTTCCGTGGTTGGAAAACAGGGTAGGAAAGAGAGTCATAGGCGGCGATGTGGTGCTGCCAAGGTGTGTGAATTGGATGTGTAATAGCAGAAAAAAAAGGTGGTTTAATGAGCTTAATCGTGTAAGTTTCTAAATTAACTTACATTTATTTTCATTTATTGACTATTATCGTTTGTAATTATAATATTAAATATATTATAATATGTTATGCAGTTAATAGGAGGGAGTAGCACCCTTGAGCCCACTGATGCAGAGAAAGAAAAAGATTATTGGATTTCTTTCAACCCTGAGCATTTGGTTAAGGAAAATGCCTATAAAGTAGGTGGTGGAGGGGCTGTTGATGAAGCTACAGGTGATGGTTCAAATAATGAGGAGAGGGAGAGCGAGCCTAATAGAGAGGAGGAGGGTGTGATGGAGTCGAATAGGGAAGAGGAGAGTGAGACAGAGACGAATAGGGAAGAGGAGAGTGAGACAGAGACGACTAGGGAAGAGGAGGAAGAGGAGCAGCATCATTATCACATCCCAGACCCACGAGATGACTCAGATAGTGCATATTCAGAGGCAAGGACAAAAAGAGCACACGACCCGGTTCGAGGTGAGGATCAGCACGATGACACCGCAGTCCCACGAGGTCACACCGTGGCCCCTGGACCCTCTCAGCGTCAGGTGCGAATTTTGTATGATTATATTACTGTATTTTATTCTTACATAACTATCCATTTAATTATTATATTGTTATTTAATTAATTTTGCAGGAGCCTCAGACGAAGGTGGGCAAGATTATGGCCTTGTTGGAGTCTATTTTGAAGACACAACAGGAGCAAAATGAGAGGTTGAGTAGGATTGAGAGGGTGCTGAAAATCCGTGTGCCTCCGGATGGTGGGAATGACCCGAATGATGATGATGATGATGATGATGATGATGATGATGACGATGAGCATGATACTGAGAGCTCTATCCAGAATGAGTACATTCATCGCTCTTTACCATCAAAAAGAGCGTCACCATTGAAAACAACACCATCACCAAAAAGACAATGTTCAGTAGATGTTTCAGTACCCCGTCAGGACCCACCGCAGCAGGATGAGAGTGACCGGGTAAATTTGTGATTTAATTTTTGTTTTAATTTCGTTTGTCAAATCATCACAAACTTGTAATTACAACTTTTAATTTTCTGCAGATTGTAGAGGTCCAGGGGGTAGGATCGCAGCTGTTGAGGGAGACCGATCAGATACTTCCCTATGAGGACCTATTGACCCATCAGGATCCACCACAGCAGCATGAATTTGATCAGGTAAATTTTATGTTTGTTTAGTAACTTAGTTTTGTTTTGCTAATCATGATAAACTTGAGCAGATTGAGGAGGTTCAGGAGGTAGGATCGCAGCTGCTGGGGGAGGTCGATCGGATACCTCCCCGTGAGGACCTTCCAGCCGATCAACATCCACCGCAGCAGGATGCGAGCGAGCAGGTAAATTTATAATTTAGTTTATGTTTTAGTTCAGTTTTTCAAATAATGGTAAACTTGTAATTACAACTTTTAATTTTCTACAGATTGTAGAGGTCCAGGGGATAGGATCACAGCTGTTGAGGGAGACCGATCAGATACTTCCCTATGAGGACCTACTGACCCATCAGGATCCACCGCAGCAGCATGAATTTGATCAGGTAAATTTTATGTTTGTTTAGTAATTTAGTTTTGTTTTGCTAATCATGATAAACTTGAGCAGATTGAGGAGGTTCAGGAGGTAGGATTGCAGCTGCTGGGGGAGGTCGATCGGATACCTCCCCATGAGGACCTTCCAGCCGATCAGCATCCACCGCAGCAGGATGCGAGCAAGCAGGTAAATTTATAATTTAGTTTATGTTTTAGTTCAGTTTTTCAAATAATGGTAAACTTGTAATTACAACTTTTAATTTTCTGCAGATTATAGAGGTCCAGGGGATAGGATCACAGCTGCTAGGGGAGGTCGATCGGATACCTCCCCGTGAGGACCTTCCAGTCGATCAGGATCCACCGCAATAGCATGAGTGTGATCAGGTAAATTTTGTGTTTGTTTTGTAATTTAGTTTGGTTTTGTTAATCATTATAAACTTGTAATTACAACTTTTGATTTTCTGCAGACTGTAGAGGTTCAGGAGTTAGGATCGGGGTCGTTAGGGGAGGTCGAGGTTCCACTCCATCATGACCCACCATTTGAAGGGAAACCGACACGGCCTAAACGAAAAATTAAACCGTCGGTATCTCTATTATCACCATACACAGATCCTGAACGCGCGAAAAAGAAGAAAAAAGTGTCAAAGGAGCAGGTGACAGAAACTGTATTGCTGGGGGATGATATGGTTGAAAAAGTGTACAAGCAATACAAAGCTTCCTCTTCTTTAGATCTCAGGTATTAATAAAAATATTCATTATTTTTGTTTAATTCTATTACTAATCTAATATAACTGGCTTTTAATTCTTGTTTTGATTTTAGGCGTTACGTCGACGGTTATCCGCTAGCATTCACCCCTGAAGACTTTTGTACTATTGAGAATGAGGATAGTTGGTTGACATCAGAGCATATCGATGGTTATTTACAGTGCCTACGGATCAAAGAAAGCGAGTGGTGGAATGAGGTTCCTGATGAGAGATATGTAGTGCATGGATCGGCCTTTTTTGTGAGTGTTTACATTTTATAATTACTGAAATATCTTTTTCATATTTTCATATCTGTTAAGTAATAAATAATTTTATCACTTGTAGGCGGACTTGTCATTAGTTATGAATAAAGAATATGTCAGTAAAGGAAAGACATTTGATCCTGCTACAGCTGTGATCCCCCTCACTGGATAAGGTTTGCTAACGGTTTGGAGGACGCTAAAATCCCTTGGTGGTCTGTTAATTATGTAAGTGTCGTACGAATAAAAATAATTGTTTGATTGTTCGAATTCGAACTATATCACTGACGTTCTCAACATGCAGCTGTTGTTCCCATGTAGTTTATATTAGACCCATTGGATAGTCTGCGGGTGTGCCTAAGAGAGCATAAGATTGTCATATATGATCCAGCTAGTTCCATAGAGTTTGTCCACAGGAGAAATGCTATTGAGCCGTTGGTCTGCTATCTACCGTTGATCTTACGGTCGATTGATTACTACGGGAAGACCAACACAGAAATGCCACCTATAGAAAAAATATGGGATGTGGAGCGTGTGGATAAACAAAAAGTGCCTCAGCAACCTGATGGGTAAATATATTTTCTTTAGTCATATATTTAATAATGTATAATAAATTATCTTACCTAAATCTGTGGGTAATACAGGAGCAGTTGCGGGGCATATTGTGCAATGTACATTCATGATATCTTATGCTCTCTAGAGGGTGAATGGAAATCTGTCCAAACCAAGGAAAACGCCCGTCAAATAAGGGCACAGATAGCATTGGATTTATATATGTATTCCACCCCAAGATACAGAGTAGACGATTGGGGGCGATGGATATTAGATGAGGATGGTAATGTTGTATATGATTGATTGGTTTATATATTTGTTTATATTTGATTCATTTATCATCGTTATTTAGTAAATATTTGCTCAAATATTGTGTGGTAGTATGATGGTGGATTAAGAGACTGAGTCTCTATAAGAAATAGTAGAAGTGTTATTTTTTATGCAGGTTTATTGGAAAGTATGTGAAAAAACAAAAGAAATTCTGTCAAAATTTTTCTAAATCATTTCCTTTACTGTAAAAAAAAATCGGTTTAAGAGAATATATGAAAACCGTCGTCAGGTTGCATAAGGATACATATACCGACGACGGTATCAACATGGTCATGCATACCGGTTCCATGCATCGGGGTGGATCTGGAATCTAAACCGATATCGGTTTTAGAAGTGACACAAAAACCGACTCCGGGTTTAATAATAGAATGTACACCGATTGCATAAATCGGATGTCTGCAATGTCATCCGATATCGGTTTTAACAAAGCCACCAATACCGATATCGGTTTTTGTCACCCCTTGCATACCGATTTTTAATTTCTCAACATAAAATTAACAATTTTTGTTCATTTTCTTTGTTTCCATTGATCAAAAAAGCCCACAAACTATAAATTTCCTATTATGTATATCTACATCCCAACAATGTAGACAAACATGAGACATTATATCTTGAGTTATGATGTGTACTTTAACCTAATGACATCTAACAATTCAATGTGATAAATATAATGAATATAGCAATATATTTTCTTAATTCAATTAAATTAACATAATTTAAAGCCAATGGGGATCATTTTTGTCCCACCAAAACATCATAAAGTGGTAAAAATAATAATAATAATTGTATCGGTTTTCGAGGTATCTCTATACCCGACGTCGGGTTTTAGGAGACGCTAAAACCGAGACCGGTGTAAGACGTACAACGCGACCCGACATCGACTGAATTCACCGCTAAAACCGACGTCGAAAATGCAAAGAATCAAAGCCCGACGTCGGTTTATGATTTAAATCAAACCGACGTCGGTTTAAATGCAAAAACGAGTTTTTTTTTTTAATTTTTTAATATTTTATTTTATTTATTTATTTTTTTAGGTTGTTTTTGTCATTTGTTATCTCATTTGTATGTTTTCAATATAAAAAATTTGATATCAATTTATTCAATCTATTTTTACTCAATTTTTTCACCCTCAATCAAAATAACATAAAAAATTTCAAATTTGAACATAAGATCCTCTATTTTATTTTCATATTAGAGACGATATAATCGAACCTGTAATATAATATTAATAATTACGAATAAACTAGTTCAACTACCATAAAAACATAAACATAAATAAACTTCGTTTATATATCAAATTTTGAGCAACAAATGTGATAAACCTTACAACATCATGTCTATTCATTACAAATTTCCATCATCTTCTGAGGGTGGAATAGGGAACTGTAGATCACATCGACGTCGCGTGTGTCCAGTCATACCACAAAGGTTGCATTTTCGAGAGGTTCTAACTCGTCCAATAGGAGCGGCATTCACTCGAGCCTCTGTATCATCTTCTGTCATGCTCCCAGTGGCAATGGAGCTAGTTCCGGCCTCTCCAGCAATTTCTGTGCTAGTCCCAGCATCTTCAACAGCTTCTGCACTTGTCCCAGCACGTCCAGCTTGACCTACGCTCGTCCCTCCGATAGTAAGGTTAGGACAACGAAGACGGTTGTGTCCCCTTTCACCACATTTTCCACACTTTTTCTTTCGACGACTTTCTCCAGCTGAAGGAATTCGTATCTCTTTTGGTCTACCTGCTTGTCGTCTTCCTTGGGATGGTAGTACAATCATACTTTTGACTTCTGAAGGAACATGCCAATCTTTTGGGCCAGGAACAGGATTGATCGGACGTGCATATGCAGCTTCTAGCCATTCTTTGCTATAATAATCATGACAAAGTGTATAATAATGAACACCGTTCACCCTGATATATGACAAAGATAGAAGGTTACTAACTGATATTAAATAACAAAAACATAATAATAAAGTATAATTACGATACCTGGCAACAGCAATTGCATGATGACATGGCAACTGATCTAGATCCCAATGCCGACAACTGCATGTCCACTCAAAAGGCCGAACAAAACCATAACCCAGTTCATGTGTGACTCCGAACTGGATCGACTGTTGAATGGCAGATACCATGGCACTTGTCGATTCATTGGCCATCGAGTTCACATGATCTTCTGCAGTTTTGGTAACCGAAGTTCTGAGTTTCTCAGCATGAACACGTCTATCATTATACCACTTTTGCAGCATATGTCTTAGATATTCATGTGCGGTTGTTATTGGAAGCCGACGTGCTTTCATCATGCATTTGTTCAGCGACTTTGCAATGTTAGTGGTCATCATGCCATATCTTCTTTTAGGAGAATATGCACGTGACCATTTTGTCACTCCAACATCAATCAATTTTTCATGCATTTGCGGACATACCTGTTGAATTTGTTCCAAATATCTATCACAATCTGGCCTTGTATAACAATATGCTGCAAGGTAAAACATATCCTCCACATCTTTTTGCTTTCTAAAATGTTTTTTCAGGTTTTGCTTCAAGTGGAAGAAACAGAACACGTGTGGGACTTCGGGAAAAACATCACTCATCGCATTCGCAATGCTTTTATGACGATCGGATACAATAATCAAATCCGATGGCAAATGGTGCCTTCCACCGATAATCTCTCTCAATCTACTTAAAAACCAAGTCCATGAATTATCCAACTCTCCATCACCAAATCCAAAAGCGATAGGATAAATCATTTCCTCCCCATCTTTGCATGCAGCAATAAAAATCACTCCTTTGTATTCACCTTTCAAATGAGTGGCATCAATCGCAATAACCGGTCTGATGTAAGATCGAAAACCATCAATTGAGGCCCCAAGTGCAACGAATGAATATAAAAAGCTGTTGTTTTCATCTGTCTCAATTGCAGTCACTGTACCAGGGTTTGTTTCTTTTAACATGTAAAAATATGAAGAAAGCTGCTGAAATGACTCATCTGCTTTTCCATATGCTAGTTTCTTTGCATATTGTAAAGACCTCCAAGCTTTAGTGTACATGATCTGCACACCATATTGCTCCAACATTTCTGCCATAAAAAGCTGAGGTGTTATACTATCAATACCCACTTTTTTCTGATACAATGTTGCAACGACAACAGTCTTCACACTGCGTCTATGTGACTCGTAAGCATCTTGACAACATGTGTGCTCTGGTACATACTTATACACATACCACATAGAACCACCCTTTCTACATCTTGCACGAATCTCAAAACTACAGCTTAAATCCTTACAACCAGCCTCATATCTAACCGTGCATGAACGTCTGACTTTATGTTGATGCCTGGAATTAAGCACACATTTTCCAACGGCTACATTCAATTCATATTTACTGTCAAAAAATGCACCTCTGTACAATGTATCACGTCGGATAAAGGTCGACATAGCCACTGATGTACCCTCAATTTCACACTGATCTACACCAAGAACAATCCAGTATGGTTGTGAAGGGTTGGTTTCAAATTGTGAACCCGAAAATCGTACTTCTGGATACTCCACGGTCTCTGTATCAGCTCTAGTTTCAATGTCATCACCTTCAGTTTCCTCATTATCATCTTCACTGTTCGATGTCTCATCACCATCGCTAACTGCATCCTGATCTTCATCATCATAATCATTTCCGCCAAAATCAAACTCATACATTGGACTTTCTACAGATGTAAATGCGACAATAGAAGCTGAAACTTGGTTGCTACCACTAGAAGAAATAAAACAATTTTGACCTCCACCTATAATCGGACTTGCAATTCTATCTGTAGGTACCTCCACATGCCTTGGATCTGATATTACATTAATGGGAAACTGAGGGACAGTGGAGCTAATACCTCTAGAATCTCTCATAATCTTATCAACATAAATTTCTCTATAATCAGCTTTTTTGTCTGAAATCACACCTCAGACACTGAGATCAGTAGTGATTGGAATCTTCACTGCGGGCATTCCCCTAGCTCGGAGTAAATAATGCAAATGAATATCCCATATTCTTTTATCAATGCCAGTCACTATGTAAACGAATTCTACCAATCGAGAAAAATTAACGTTCTTAGGGGCCCCCATCATGAATGTCTCACCTCCAACATAGTTATTCCCATTCCACTCTCCGTTACATTTGACTATTATCGGCACTTCACTCATTCCTATAAAATTTAAAGTATAAAAAATTAGTGTAACACATACTTATGTCATATTAAAATTTAGTATCTAATTTCCTATTGCCAAATTCATCAAAATCCAACCAAATATTATATAATTAATATCAAACATACACAACCGAAAGTAATAGAAAAACAAAAAACAAAAACAAAACAAAACAAAACAAAAAAAAAAATACAACACATCACAGAATCCGATTCGGGTTTTGTGATATCATGTATCCCGAATCGGTTTTTGTGAATAAACATAAACCGATCCAGAGTTTATGGTATCTTAAAACCCGATTCGGGTTATGTTATTCCATAAACTCGATTCGGGTTATATTAATAAAGACAACCCGATTCGGGTTACGAACATTCACAAAAACCGACGATTTGCAGAGAAACGCAGTATTTTTCATGTTCTTTTTTTCTTCGTTTTGTGCAGATCTATCTTGCTAATCAGGTTAAATCACAACCAAAATTCACTCTTATGCCCTAAAACTAAGCAATGTGACTAAAATAATTTGAAAATCAACCAACAACAACAATCACATACCTTAACTTGAAGAAAAGCTTGAATGTAGAGTTTGTTAGAGGCAAAGAAGCTTCGAAATGCAGCTTTAATGGTCGTAAACAACTTAATAAGTGTACGAAATGCAGCTATTATGGATGGGAAAAAAAAACGTAAGGATGAAAGATGTGGGAACCGGTTGCAAGAGAAAAGGGAAGAAGAAGAGTGAGGAAAAGGGCAATTTCGTAATTTCAGTAAGATTTTAATGGGAATTTTAAATTGAAAAATACTTAGGGGTAGTTTGGGTAATGTGGGTATAGGTAGTAATAAGTTTGTTTGAGAGGTTGATTTTTGTAAATATAGTGCTAAAAATGAATTTTTCTTCTTGTTATGGACTGAAATTGAAAAGCACTCAAATTGTTGGACTTTCTTTAATAAATGGAAGATCACATACTTTATGGATATGTTGAATCAAAAATCTCAATCATACGCATTCTCGACTTGTCTCATGTAATGCTAATATTTCAGTATGATTTAAAGATTTAACAGTTAGAGTTTGCTTTGTAGAACGCCAAAATATAACAGTACCACGATATGTAAACAAATAACCTGTCTGAGATTGTGTTTTATATGGATCTAATAAATATCCAGTATCTGCATATCTGACCAATTCTACCTTTGAGTCTTTTGAATAAAACAAACTCATGTCTGATGTTCTTCGAAGATAACGAAATACTTGTTTAACACCATTCCAATGTCTTCGAGTTGGTGAAGAATTATATCTTGCTAGTAAATTAATAGAGAATGCTATATCAAGTCTTGTGCAATTAGCAAGATACATTAGTGCACCAATAGCACTAAGATATGATACTTCTGGACCAAGAATTTCTTCATTATCATCTCGAGGACAAAAATGATCTTTTTTCACATCAAATGATCAAACAACCATGAGAGAGCTTATTGGATGAGACTTATCCATGTTAAAACGCTTTAATACATTTTCGATATAAGTTGATTGATAAAGAAAAATCTTTTAGATAGATGCTCGATCTGCAAACCGAGACAAAATTTTGTTTGGCCCAAATCCTTTATTTCAAACTCATTTTTAAAAAATGTTACCGTCTCTATGAGCTCTTCATGAGTCCCGATGATATTCAAATCATCAACATAAACTGCAATAATAGCAAACCCAGACTTTAATTTCTTAATAAACACACACGAGTAAATTAGATTGTTAATATACTTTTCCTTCAAAGAATATTCACTAAGACGATTATACCACATGCGTCCAAATTGCTTTAATTTATACAAAGATCTTTGTAATTTAATCGAATACATTTCCCAGGGTTTCGAATTGTATGTATCAGACATTTTCAGTCCTTTAGGGACTTTCATATAAATGTCACTATCAAGTGATTCATACAGATAAGTTGTCACAACATCCATTAAATGCATATGAAGTTCTTTGTAATTGTCAGGCTAATTAGAAATCTAAATGTGATTGCATTCACCACTAAAAAATAAGTCTCATCATAATCAATACCAGGTTTTTAAGAGAAACCTTGTGCTGTAAGGCGTGCTTTATACCTTACAACTTCATTTCTCTCATTACGTTTTCGCACAAATATCCATCTGTAGCCTACAAGTTTCACACCTTTAGGTGTTTGGACAATAGATCTAAAGACTTGATGTTTTTCAAGTGAATATAATTCTATCTGGATAACGTCTTTCCATTTTGGCCAATCAGTTCTACATCGACACTCATCAATGGACTTTGGTTCAAGAACCTCATCTATAATATCAAGAGCTACTGCATATGCAAATATATTATCAATAAAGTTTCCTTTCGGTTCCATCTATTTCCTAAAGTAACATAATTTATTAAGATCTCTTTATCATAGTTCTTTTCAGGAACCTGACCCTCTTCTGAGGTTATTTATTCAGTTACATCAATTATTTCTTTTATGGGCTCTTTAAGAGTATTAATAATTTCGGAAGTGCCAACTTGTTTATTTTGCTCATTTTTTTTTCTAGGATTTTTATCCTTGGAACCTAATGATCTACCACACTTTTGGCGTGCATTAGACTCATTTGTTGACATATTAGCAACTTGTCCTTCAAAGACATCAATACGAGCAGGAGCATTAACAGCTGATATATGTGATTTTGACACCTTTTACTATCAATAAATACATCTAGTAATTGATTTACAATTTCTTGCAAGTAAATTGTTTTCTGAACTTTCAATTCACATTGAGTTGTACGATGATCAAAATTAGATAATGATGATGCATTCCATGAAATTTCTTGTCTTTTCAACTGTTGTTTCTCTCCCCCTAATGTTGGAAAAATTATCTCATCAAATTAATAGTTAGCAAATCGTGCCGTGAAAAAACCACCCGTCAAATATTCAAGATATTTAATAATTGATAGGGATTCAAATCCAACATAAATTTTCAATCTTCTTTGTGGACCCATTTTAGTACATTGTGGTGGATCAATAAGAATATATACTGCACAACCAAAAACTCTTATGGAAAATATTATGTTCTTTACCAAAGACAAGTTGTAATATGGAGTATTTATGATATGCAATTGGCTTTATATGAATAAATACTGCAGCATGTAATATGGCATGTCCCTAGACAGAACTAGACAACTTTGTTTTCATAAGTAAAGGCCTAGCAATTAATTTAAGTCTTTTAATAAATGATTCTGTTAATCTATTTTGTGTATGTGTGTGAGCAACAGGATGCTCAACAGTAATTCCAATGGACATGCAATAATCATTAAAAGCTTGGAATGTAAATTCACCTGCATTATCAAAACGAATTATCTTGATTGCATAATCTAGAAATTGTGTTTGTAACCTTATTATTTGAGCAAGTAATCTTGCAAATGTTACATTACGGGTGGATAATAAACAAATATGGGACCATCTAGTAGATACATCTATTAATACTATAAAATATTGAAATGATCTACATGATGAATTAATAGGTCCACATATGTCTCCTTGACTCATTCTAAAAATACAGGAGATTCAATGACAACTTTTGTTATGGATAGTCTTGTAATTAGTTTCCCTAGAAAACAAACAGCATATGAAAAATCTTTGAATAAAATAATCTTCTGGTTCTTTAAAGGATATCCATGCGAATTTTCTATAATTCTTCACATCATTATTGAACCCGAATAAACCGATCATACTAAACAATAAAAGTCCTTGGATTCAATAACTCTTGGTTCATAATCACATACGATTCAATTGGATTTGTAAAAGTATAATATAATCTAGAAGAGTATGATGGTAATTTTTTCAATATATGTTTCTTCTTTGAGACAATAGACATAATATAAAGATATTTAACATCTTTTTCATTTGTCGTCTCAATATAATAATCATTACAACGTATGTCTCTAAAACTTAGTAGATTTATTTTTGATCTACTAGAAAATATAGCATCATTTATTATAAATTTTATGTCACCAGATAATAATATATGAGCTCTTCCATAACCTTCAATAAGGTTTGCAACACCAGATATTGTGCTAACATTAGCTTCAGCTAATATAAGATTAAGAAAATATTTTTATCTTTAAGTATGGTGTGTGTTGTTCCACTGTCTACTAGACAAAGAGTTTCATCATTATCTTTAACATCAATCGTATGATCAATGGAAACCATGTTTCTTCATAAGTAAAAGAAAAAGAAAATTATAAGAATAGAGAATAAAATATAAAATTCATTTTTTTTTTAAATTTTAAACATGAACATACTGAAAGCACACTGAAAATAAAACACACTTAATATTACTCAACACACTTGTAACAAAATACACTAAAAACAATAAACTTTTGAATATTGCAAGTTCCAAACACACTGATGATATAACACATTAAAACATATTGTAAATAACACACTTAGAACAGCTTGTTGCAAGAACATCCTCTTAAGTCACATTTATGTTTCCATCATCGGTCAAATTTTCATCATAGTTCTCAAAGAAATCTGCAACAGCTAAGTGTGTCAAATCCATAGGATCATGGTATTCAGTAAGGTTTGTTGTCAAATCCATAGGATCATGATATTCAACAAGGTTTGTTTCAATACTTTTTCTTTTTCCTTTCAAGGAAGCTTGGTAAAAATCAACAGGGTATTTTGTTGTACGACATGTACGGCTCCAATGTCCTTTCATGCCACATCTGTAATAAGTGCTTTCATTATTTTTGAAAGTTTTATTTTGACAATCTTTTTCTTTTTGTTTTTCCTCATTATTCTCCCACTTCAGGTGGTGAGATGCAATTTTCTTGAAATTTGAGAAGTTTTGATTATAATTACCATGACCACGTCCACGACCATGCCCACGACTACGACCATGCCCACGCCTCGGATCATTAACAAATGCAGCATTTGCTTCAGGGAATGTTGTTGATCCAGTTAGTCGAGATTGATGATTTTTCATCAATAATTCATTATTTTGTTTGACCACCAAGAGGCATGATATCAACTCAAAATATTTTTAAAACTTCTTTCTAGATACTGCCGTTGCAGGAGCATATTAGAGGCATGGAAAGTGGAGTATATTTTTTTAACATATCTTCATCAATAACACTTTCTTCATATAATTTTAATTGAGAAGTAATTTTAAACATTGCAGAATTATACTCGCTTACACTTTTAAAATCTTGCAATCGTAGATGCATCCAGTTATAGCGAGCTTTTAGAAGTATTACTGTCTTTTGGTGGTCATACCTTTCTTTCAAATTATTCCAAAGGATATATGAATCTTTTACTGTTAAATATTCAATTTTTAAACCTTCATGGAGATGATAACGAAGAAATATCATTGCTTTCGCACGATCTTGTGATGATGCCTCATTCTTCTCTTTTATTGTATCTCTAAGATTCTTGCCATCTAGGTGGATTTCAGTATCAAGAGTCCATGTCATATAATTACTACCAGAAATATCAAGGGCAGTGAACTCGAGCTTTGTCAGATTCGACATATTGAAAACTATTAATTGACAACATATAATAAAATTAATAAAACTGTATAAAAGAGTGAAGTATATAATAAACAATTTCTCAATATATAATATAATTCAAGTATAATAATCAATAATATAATATACAAGATGCTTAAAGGAAAAACATTCATATATACAATATACAATTAATAATTATTATAATAGATGTATATATACTAACTTTGTATCAAACAAGAAAATTATATTTATATGCTTAATGACATGAATTCTAATTGACCAAGAGGATATAGAGGAATTATAAAAGATATATTAACAATGATGTTATAACTATACTTCAACGTATAATCAATTTATTTATTAACAATAAAGTAAAACAAATATATAATAAAGTTTATTGTTACAAAATAATTGATGATCAAGTTATAACCGATATAAGAAACTATATAATCTACTATATCAATAAAACAAAGTTAATAACAACTGATTAATAAAGTAAAGAATTGAAAACATAACCCATCCAATAACATAAAATATATTAATTGGTAACCAAATATATAAATAATCATGGGAATAATAATAAAGATTTATATAGACAAACAAAAAGAACATAATTCATAAACATATAAATACATAAAATATAATAGAGAGAAAGAATGTTTAATAAATCATGTCAAAGCACTACATGTCAATAACATAATAGAAAACTAAATAAATATTATGAAAGAAATCTATTTGACTAAAATTCTACCTTGATGGAAAATAAAAGATAAGAATTCATGCTGATAACGTGTTATAAAACAAATGCAATATTAAGATATTGCAAAATATAAACAAGAACTAAAGATAAAACACAAGAAGAATTTTGGAGAGAGTTGCTATTTTATTGTTTCATTTATTATGCAAATATATAATCATACAAACTTATGTGTCCTCTATTTATAAACTAAGAATCATAAATGTAGGAAATAAAAAAGGTACAAGTTATACATAATGTTAAGACACTATTATGATGATCATTATTTGAGTGATAATGATCTTTAATGTGGAGGTTATAGTAAACATTAAGGCATTATTATGATGACCATTATTTGAATGATAATGATCTTTAATATGGAGGTTATAGAATACTAAAGGGTGACATCTAATTCATTTACAACAGTTGTATACATAATATATTTGATTTGATTACATGTATGTAATTACTAGTTTACCACTATCATTCCATCATTTTGTTTGTAAACTAAATTAATGGTGTTATTGATCTAGCATAAAGATCCATAGTTGATTATAAACTTATAAATTTTCATGCTTTGTACACAATTTCTTTTTCAATTTGTGTTTAATTAATTTTGCTCTCTATTAACACAATAAATACTGTCATTGTTTGTGCAAAATAATAACTCAACGATGTGAGTATGATTTGAATCATAAACGTTTTAGATAAATATAAGAGACCCTACTAGTTGAACCATCAACAACTAATATTTAAAGAATTTTTTATTCTCTGTTACTTATAATAAGTATACCAAAATAAGTAAATACATTATATTCATTAACGATTCATAAAAGATTGATGATATAGGCGAAACCGAAAGCATCAAGGTATAAATCATTGAAAGTGAATTAACTATAAAAGGTTTGAAAATTTATGACATCTTTCTCAAAACCAAGGGTCCGAACAACACTCTTATATATCTTTATGTCCAATTGTAGTAATAATTAATTGTATTTACCCAAGATAGGAAAACTGAGACAGTCATAAGCTTGCATTCCTTGAGTGCTTTAATGAGCTAATATATTTATGTGCATATACTAATTAAAGGGTAATAATTAATAAAATGTCACATATGGTAAGCATATCTGTTGACGATATGCCCATTAAAAAAACAATTAAACCTGAATCTAATTTCAAGTCTGAAACCCCTTTAAATAGCCATGAATTGTGCACCTTCTAATCCATCTGAGCAATGTCTATCCCTTTCCTTTCTTCCTTCCTCTAAACATAATTTTTGTTTTCGTTGTCAACCATAAGTCTCCATCTCTCATTTTCAACCCCAAATCATCACCATGAAGAAAGAGCCAAGCTCCAACATCAGCAACATTGTTGAACAAGGTGGAGAGATTGTTCATAAGTCTGATATTCTTGGTGATGAATCAATTAAGTCAAACATGCAGGAGAGCAATGCAAAAGTAGATGGATATTCAATGCAGGAGAGCAATGCAAAGGTTGATGGATCCTCAATTCAACAAGAAAGCAATGTTGTCCAGGCAAAGCCAGAAGCCAAGAAAAGATCATGGTCTCCTCCTCAGCCGCAACCTTCCAAGAAGCCTAAACAAGGGATTCAAACAATTGACTATTTAGCAAGGTGGAATTCTGCTACAAATGTTAACGACAAGGAGGCATCATCATCAACCAGTACACCTGCTGACAAGGCCGCAACGGGTCTTGTGCCTAAGGTTCCAAAAGATGAGAGTGATGATTTAAACTTGGAGTTGCAACTTTGTTCTCACTCCAACAAACCAGATTTGGAGCTCAGACTAGGGCTTTAAATTTACTCTTTAACCTTACTCTCTACATTTCATGGGTGGGCAAAATATTTTATATATGACTAGCCGTTAATGAAACTAGCTAGGTCTAAGATTTGTAGGGTGGGTTATTGAGGTCTAAGGTTGAGTTAATGAAACTAGGTCTAAGATTTGTAAGGGTTATTGAGGTCTGGAGTTTTTTTATAAGTGTTTTGTTTGGTATGCTAGTCGGTTTGTAGTCCAGTTCTAAATAATATTAGTGATCTCTCATGAGATGTTCTCTTCAATTAATGTTGTGAAATATGTGTTATTGAATGCTATTGATCAATCAAGAGATGTATGTAATGAATGCTTTTACATTTCTTTGCTTGTCAACTCAGTATTCATATTACTTCAACCAACCGAGAAATTTATGATTACACAGTTTAAGCCGATAATAGACTATGATCCTCAAATTGATCAATAACTTTTCAAGATAATATGCAGCCGGTGATCTAATTATGCTTCATATAAGAAAACATATTGGTGAAGAAATTAACACTAAATAATTGCAGCCACAGTAGACTTAAAATTTTATAACAAAACTTGTTTGAACTTTTAAGCAACTCATTGAAAGATTGAATTGGTGAAGAAAATAACATCAAAGAGATTACACTGATATAAAATCCTCTGCATAGCCTCTTCCCACAAGAAAATTAAATATAAGATGTTGTATTCCAACATTTTGAATCTTAAGTTTTTGTTACTTGATTCTCGTGGGTTACGTTGATGTTGTAGTTTTGATATTCTATAATTATGTCTTTTTTTTTTTATTATTAATCATGAGATTTAAGATCATTTTAAAAAATATGGTTATCACTCACCTAATATTTTCGATGGTCCGAAATACTATCAATAATACCTTCATTCTCGACACCCAAGTTGAAGGCCGTCATTGACCTTGCAGATAGAAGCATTATATTTTCGAGGAAAAAAATATCGTCGAAAACTTATCATATTACCGTTGGAAATTAATATATTGTTGCTTGGCGGGAATATTGACGCCAATAGTATTACCAACGGTTTTTTAATATCCTCAAAAATGGTAGTTTTACTATTACTGATAATTCATAACCGTTAAAAATTATCTGAAAAGATATCTTAAAATTATTTCATTTTGGTGCAAATGTTTTGTGCAAAGTGAATCATCGACAACGTTGAAAATTAATGTCAAAAATAATGAAAATTTTATTCAACTATTTTTTGGGATAGTCAGTAGTCATAAAAATTCTAAAATGTGTTTGAGGATTATTTATTACTTGGCGGTAAGTGTTTGTGCCAATTATAGCACTGATGGAATGAAATTGTCACTCGGAAATAATAGACCTTTTGTTAATAACTATTTTTTATTGTTACGGACTGTAGTAAATATTATGAAAATATTTTATATATATAGTTTAACTAGGTTGATTGAATTATTGTCAACAAGTTAACACCATAATTTAATTGATTGAATAATTTTAATGGAAATTCGTTTTTTTTTTTTCAGTTTTGTTATAATTTATATAACATTATTTTTTAAATTAAAAACTACATGTTTTTTTTTATAATTACTAGTTTCTTGTCTATTCAACAACAATTAATCAATAACTATGTATATTGAATCAATTTTAATTATGACCTTTATATGTTATATTAAAAAAAAAATTATATAGATACTTTTTGTAATTGAATTAAAAATGAGTTTATTTTAATCAAGAAGAATATATTAAAATTAAATTTGTTTCTTTAAAAAAAAAAGAAATTAGTTATTTAATTATTATATAAAATTTAAATTTGTTCAATTATAATAACAATAGTTACAAAATAATTATGGCTGGTTACTAGTTCTAAAGTCCTTATATCTTTTCTGTATATAAGTAATTAAAAGAGAAAAAAATATAAATTTATGATAACTTAAATTTAATAATTATTTGTTTTATATAAATGTTAATATTACTGATTCTAAAAGCGATAAATTTCTTTTAAAATAAAACAATTTTTTTTTTTTTAGAAAAGAAAATAAACAAGTACAAAAGAATAAAGAAATCTTGAAATAACAAAAAAAAAAACCAAAAAAGACAAAGTAAAACTTGTCATTTGACTGCCTTGTCATCTGTAACCCTTTCATCTGGAGACGTTTGATTAATTCAGACTTTTTGTTTTCTTTCTCCTCCATGTGAAAGGTCTTCTTTCTTCTCCATTTATATATCCAGACCTGTGTTTTCGTAGCCCAAAACTCTTGATTTTCTTTTTGCAATTTGTCTCCTTTTGTCTATCCAAAATTCCACTTTTTTTTTTTTTTTAGGACCAGAACTAATCCAGAAAACTAACGAGACGTACCAAGATGAGAACACTAATGACACGGTTCGAAGTGCTGTTTCCATATAGGAGGAATCTATCCATACAAAAATGGGAAAAAAACCCACACAAGAATAGGGGGCAACCTATACATAAAGTGGAAGAACATATTATTTATTGACTTACTCGGATGTCAAATCTTACCATTAGTAAGGGGCAGTTAATGCCTATACCAATGGTGCTAGCTGCCAAGCAACAAAAAATCCACTTTGAGACTTGGAGATTTTAACTCTCATTGTTGTAATATATCAACTGAAAATTTGGAGATTTGAAAGCAATCGTCCCAATTTATGTAAGAATTAGTTCCTCCACTTCACTCTATTTTTCTTTCAACATGAAAATTAAATAGTTGAACTCTCTGTTACATAGTTGAACATCAAGACTGCTTGTTACACTCTCACAAGTGTAAACATAAATAATCTTTCAAGTCTTGATGTGATCCAAAAATAGCACAAAACCACAAAACCTTCCATTAGAACTTATTTGCCTTTCCTTTGTGTCATTATTTCCTTTATGTTTCCGTCTCAGTAGATTACAAACTAAACATCTATACTCCTTGTAGTCATGGAGTCACGGATACAATCATTTCTTCATGCATCAATCTTCTCTTAATGAATGCCAAGATCTTTTACAATCTTTTTAGCTTCATAGTGAGAAACACATAGGAAATGCATATCCTTCAACAAATCTAACAACATATCAAAAGATTTATTGCTCCATCCATTAATGCATTTAATGTGCGTCAACTTGACAACAAAGGAAAAACAATTTGGATATAAAAGCTGCTCATATTCTTCCAATAACTAGTAAAACTGTTATGCATATATATTTGGTTCTTGAGTATAAACTTCTTCTATTAAACTGGGTGCATCATCATGTTGAGTGTCATTATTATTATAACAATTTTCATGCAAGATGGACTTGATTGATCTGATGTGACCTAAACTATATATATCAGGCAACTGAACCAGCAATCTTATGAGACCCTGAACCACCTCCAGAACAATTGAGCCTACGCATACGTCATTTTTCCGCATGATTGGGTAACTGATCATGCACCATTTTCACATTGGGCCACTCCAAAAAAGCAATTCACATATTGTTTGGCATAACATGAGGCATTCCTTAGAACACAAATATGAATTCACTACTTCACAGGATTATCACACTGAGAGTGGAAGCGTGGTAAGAACCTCTCCATGCACCAGGAAAATTAAACTTGCCTTCTTCAGCCTGCGTTGCTAAAAAACAGTCACTAGTCTTAACCAGCGGCTCATATTACGCAATCAAAATCCCACCTACAACTGAAGAAAAGAAAAATGAAAACTCAAACAGGTTTAAACAAATCGCCAGACTTGACCCTAATGCACAGGTGACCAACATTGCTTGCTATGTAATGCCTCTACAAATATATCAACAAAAGAATAAAAGACAAAGCCGAAAATCCAATTGTTACAACATAACTGAAAGTGAAGAATCAAGAAGAAAAGAAGGAGCCCAGATTTGGAATACACAACAGCCCCAATTTCAATGCACACCACAATTTCTCTACACACCACTATTTCTCAAAGCAATCGTATTGGACAGCTGGATTTTTCAAACCTCAAAGCCTTTATGATCGTCTTTTTAAATCCCAAAATCATACTAATTGAGTTTCTCTCGTTAACTCTGAAAAATCAGTATCAGCTCCCTGGGACTTCTTCAACTTCGCCACAAGGACCCACATGTTAGCAAGTTCATTTTCAAGATAAGCTTCTCTTTTCTTGGATTCTTCAACCTTCCTTTGAAGCTCAGTTTCTCGTTGATCCTTCTCCAAAAGAGCAGCTTCATACGAATGTTCCCTCTCTCGGCTTAGAGCCAGTTCCCTCTTGAGATCTGAGGGTGACCCAGCTTGGTCATGTCTCTTGACCTGACCATCTCTGCGCCCATTCCGAACAGTGCTTGCTCTGCGCTGGGTTGGATTACTTTTTGCAGCTGCCAGCTCTGCAGCTAGTCTTTCATTATGATTCATAAGCTTAGCAACTTCTTCTGACAATGCCTTGAGCTCAACAGCAGCAGCTGAAGCTAATCCTTTGGCATATGAGCTCTCCTCCGCTAATTTCTGGTTCTGAAGTTCTAGCTGTTCTCTTGCCTCTGTTAGTTCAGTTACTTTCTGCTTCAATTCTTCAATCTCAGTAGCCTGATTGAACAAAAAAATTAAAATAAATAAATAAATAAAGCAAGAGATTTAGCTATATATTGGCATAACATCATGAAATTTAGGCTCAAGAGCTCATACAATTTGTACTAGTACATGCACTGATTTTTATGGATTGCTGCTACATAGAAGAGTCAAAAATGAATAAAGTTAAAAGTTGTTTACAACCTTTAGTTAGAATTGTTTTATAGGAAGCAAAACCATAAATACAAAAGTTCAACCTTTCAATTAGGAAGTACTAGTTAATAATTTTAATAAAACTTAATTTAAGTTGATATCTAAGATAATCCAACAAAATTTATTTGAACTTTTTTTCTTTTTGTAACAGAAATTTAATTTCATAAATATTTTGGGGTGAATTTAAAAATAAATAAATAAATTATTTTGGGTCTTATGTCAGCTGAATGCTTAGTCATCTAAGGCTTGAGCCTCCCTGATACACCCAGGTAACCCCAAAGCAGAAAAACATACAGTTAATTTGCTCCACATTTAAGGGGAGAAAATGAAAAAAAACATAACATATGATTATGCATCCCAATGAAGAGAATATGATCAAGCTACTGAAACAAATCTGATAAACATAGAACTTGAGAAGAAAAATGAAATTTTCACATTTCTGCAAGAATAGTTGAACATGGGAGCAGTCCAATTTCACTGTAAAATTATGAAATATCTTTCATAAAACATGATGGTGTATTCCTTTACAAAATCAAGCATACTTGTATATTTCCTAATTGTCAAATATTTATTTCCAAATTGCTTTATTTTGCTGCCAAGAAGACATAAAGTGGATAACACTTGGGATGTTACAGTTATATATGTTAATTTGAAATTTTGTAATTCCAAGCTTTCACTTAGTGCAAAAGGTTGTCAAAGCCAAGGTTATTCTAGAGGAAGACCAAGAATCGGGGGTTACTGTAAATGCAATGGGGAAGGTGCTTCATCACTAAATTGACAGAACATAGAAGACCAAAATTGCCCTATATATATTATAATCATTTAAAAGAAAAAAAAAAAAAAATCACACACGACAAATGAAACTTCAGTAATACCTCAGTTTTGATCAGCTTGGGGAGATGCAAACATTTTGGATTAAGACAGCATTATTTAAAAATTTGAAACTGCAATTTGAGGTCTCTTCTATATTATTTTCATCAGCTACCTTCCTCTTCTACATTATTTAACAATGTGGTGCTTATGACATGGCATAACATAACATTGCTTCAAAAACTAACTACAAACATTACAAGAAGGGCAAGAGGCTATGATACCTGCGCTTTATAAACCAAGTCGTCTTTTGCTTCAAGCAACACTGGAATTTCTTTGTCTATTCGATTTTCCCCATGGGGGCTTTTCATTTCAGTGAATCTTTGTGAATAACTGGCTACCGGGCTGAAATTTCTCAACTCAAGTGCATCTGAGAGCTGCTGCTTTAAGGAGGCAATTGTTTCCTGCATTCCTTCACATTCGCAGATCTGAGAAAATGGTAATGTCAGGTCAGAATGGTGATGTTACTCGATAGGAACATTATTGACAAGCCCAAGAAAGTTACATCCATATGTTTGACGGTGCAAAGATTGATAATAGGATTTATACCTTTTGATTCAGCTGCTCTTGAATTATACGGTTATCAGCAGCTTTAACCTAGAAACAGAAAAGTACATATTCTCAGATAAAGTTAGAAACATTAAATAACAATTAATGATGACTTGAGTAAAGAAAATTTCACATCGTATTATTCCTCCTTCAACCATTTAATTGTAGTTTCAATTGATGAACACCACAAATTGTGCAAACATCCTTTCAACATAATGTGGAAAAATTATTGAACAATATTCTTGGCCAGGATTTACAGAAGACTGTTCACCTCAAGTTCAAAGGACTTCTCATTTAACTGTGCTACCAGTTCAGCAATAGACTGCATCATAAACAACAGAGGGAATAAAGTTTGACTGAAATCAGAGCCAAGTGACCATAGTAATGATAGAGGATGCTAAACTTACTTGTGTTACTTCTGAGTTATCCACTGTAGCAATGGAATCAGTAATTTGCTTTTCAAGCAAAGCAATTTGTTCATTCTTACCCTTAATTTCATCTCTCAGCTTACTAATCTCCACCTTACATAAACAAGGTTCCCAAAATTAATTATTAAGCACATCTTCTCAAAAGATAATTAGACAATATACCTGAAGTTGTTCCTTCTGCGGGTTCCTTGCAGCCTCCTCGGACAATCGCTTCAAGGCACTTGAATGGAGTGCCACTTCCCCAGACAGGATCTTCTGCTGCTCCCTTAGAAGATCAATCTGATCAATTGTTTTGATGCTAGTCTGCAAAAAGATCGAACATAAGACCTAAAAGACCATTCACAATGAATTCTTATAAAATTACTAAAGAAATAATAATAATAAAATGAATCCAAACCTATAAACTAAAAGCTTCAAATCATTTAGAGGTATGAATCGGGTCATTCAAGATGAACAAATAAGTAATTAGTAGGGACTCAAGCAGATTGTTAGTTAGGACTCAAGCCCTCTTCCCTTCTCTCAGTAACCTTGTAGACTCAACCCCTCTAAAAATGATAAATGTTTGAAGTGCAGCACACAGGGCTCTTAACATTACTCAAAGATGCTTTATCATTGTCTAAGTGCAGGATGTTAATAGTGAGGTCTCAAGCGGATTATTAGTGAGGACTCACGCCCTCTTCTCTTCTCTCAGTCCCTTGTAGATTCAACTCCTCTAAGAAAGATGACAGTTTGAAGTATCGCAGACAGGGCTTTCAACATTACTCAGAGACGCTTTATCATCGTCTAAGTACTGGATGTTATACCTAGTGAAAGATTTTATGTATAAGAAGTGCTTACACTATATAGCTACATAACATACCACCAAATTAGAGGGGCAAACCCACTTAAACACCCCCTAAATCTGGCATCCTTACTCTTGTTCACTGTTCAAGAGTGGATAGATGGAAGAAGTCAAGAAGCTGTTCAAATTGGTCAGCAGAACAAATAAAGAACAATATGATCAATAACTAGAAATGTCCCAAGTTATTAATACAGATAAAATTAAGATTCTTTCAGGTTCAATTTCTCAGTAGAAACTTCAAATAACAAAATAGTTTTGTACAGATGCACATCAGGCTCAACTTTGATTTTGCAACAAAAAGTTCCAAGGAAAACAGCTAGGACTAATACACATGAAAATGGCCAGAGTAGCAATGCAAATTTTTGGGCATTAAGTTGGAAATAATAGAACACCTTTCCAAAGAACAGTTAACAATACATTAAAAAAATTCTAAAACTGCTTATGTAGTCAAGTATTGACTCACTTGACCATAAGATATTTCAATAACTTCCAAAACTCTCCCCTTCACTCAGGGGTCAAGGTACTCATATCTCAGAGTATGTTATAGTAAGCTTATCAAAAGGGATGATACTATCTTTGCACAATGCTCATGAATAGTTGATAGACCTACTCCACACAAAACGATTTTCAAGCACTGAAGGAAAAAATAAATAAATAAAGTTGCATACCAAAGGTGTCTCTTGTCCAAGGAAATTATCCTCAGGAATTTCTCTATCCTCTCTAAACTCAGAGAGAAGATCAACAGGTGGAGAGATTTCTGTAAGAAGAGAAGGAGGTCTGGATTCTGTATGCAAATTACTGCTCCCAGCTTGAGGGGTTGATGGTGTACTACTAGATTTAATTCCACTAGATTTATCACCGGTGCTTGTCACTGGCCCCAACCCACTATCTCGTTTCTGATAAAAAAAAAAATTGTAGTTTGATTATGCGAGCTTTGAAACTGATAAAGGAACATATAGCAAAAATGGAGAAAACAGAATTCTCAAAACTCACATACCGTACCACTAGTACATTACACAATATGTACTTTTAATCATACTGAAGACAGATATACAACTAAAAAGAACAGATCATTTTAGCAACATTTCGAGGAACTGGCAGAAATGAAAGGAATTATGAAGATTCTATGGATGATGAGATTTATCCTATATGGGATAAATCATTTGTATGCCTTGGGCATCAATTTTCAAGGTAAAGTTAACATTGGGAAGTTAATATTCTGATTTCACATAGCAACAAAATTTATTTTGTTTCTTTTCACAAAAAAAGAACACAGATCAACAACAAACTAAACCTTAGTAATCTCTGAAGTAAAGGTGGCTTTGGGAGTGTTTACAGAAAGTGCTTTTGTAAACAATAGTGTTTGCCACAAAAACATTAAAAAGGTGCCACTTCAGAAAACAAATCCAGACCCAAAAAAAATCTTTCTAGCGAAGAATATATAAGTACAATCATTCCGGAGTCCCAACTTTTCTGTATTTTCAACCAAAACTATAAAATAGACAGAGCACTTCGACTTTTAAAACGCACCTTTGGCAATACTAAAAGCACCCTCCCAAATACAGTTAACAGAAAGGTGCAAAACAAAATAGTAGCCATAAGTAATATTATCACGCATAAAGGAGTATAATTTAATGTTTGAGTACTGCCATCATATAGAATATTAGAAAAGAAATTCATCAATTTTTATTGTTGTAGTGAGTAGCTATATTTTTTGACTAGAAAATATGATTATACTAACACACTCAACGATTCCATGTTCCCCCTATTTATGCTGTACGTAATTTCAGCTCCATTAATGTGCGGAAATTCAACTCAAACCATCACCCATTACTCAACCTCCAGCAGAGGCCCCATTAGGATACAGAAACATAAATAATAATTATCCATCTACAAATCAACTTTAACATTAAATATACTTGACCACAAAGAAGCTAATTTCTAATACAAAGAACTCATGTTAGTTATAGAATTTGTACCAAAGTTCCTTTCTTCCTAAATTAAGAATGTTCAACAAATTCTTATGCATTTAAATATGACTTGCTGCATGCCTTGGTGAGTTTATGTGAAAACACCACAACTTGATATCTGCAATACTAATAAACCCATTCGTCTTTTGCAAATCAATATGGCATTGCGATGGTAACTTAAACTAGTAGGTCAAAGATGAGGCATCAAAAAAAGTTTCTTTTTCCGTTATATTTATTTCTTTATTTCTTAATATCAGTTGAATATGACAAAAGAGGGCAAGAAACTTGTAAGCAGAAGATACCACCTCAGGAAAGAAAAGATACTATACTTTGACTGATAAAAATTTGTGAAAGACGAAAATGAAGTAAATAAAGCTTTTAACCAAACTCATCTCACAGTATAAATATTTTATTTGAGGCATATTTTACGCTCTTATTCCATACTCAAAACTACAAATAAGAATACGCAATAAATTAATGAGAATTTCGCCAGTTCTCTTATATGATTTTCAAAGAACACATGTACTACAGTGATATTTATAAATAGAACTTTGAAACAATCATTTCTCTCCACATACACATTGTTCTTTTATTTCTTCTTTCTTTTGCAGGCATATTATTCAATAAAACACATAAAATAGATATACATATACATGTAAGTAAACATCTCCCACTTCCTCTTCATCTAAACTTCTATGTCTTGGGCTCCAATCTAAATGGTGGCAAAAGTGCAATTCCCTACATAGAGACTAAATCAAGTCTACCAAATTCTCACTGAATTCAACTGGGCTGTGAGCCGTTGTCATTAGTTTTTCAGAAAAATTTCCATTATTTGAATAATAGAATTTACCTACTACAATGGATTTTGCCATTGACTGCCATAAGTGAAAAACAATGACCAAGGGATAACTAATACCTCAAATATTGTTAAATAAATACATGTTAAGTTTTTGGTTATAATTTCATTGATACCTACAGATGTTTTAAATTCTCAATTTTTTTAATTTCCTGCAGCTACAGGAACTTATACAAAGATGCTGCAACATCAGTGCAGTGGGACAGAGAGCAAATAATTCATATAGAAAATCTGTGATTTATCATTCTGTGATAGACTAGTGGGGCACAATCCAGTGCCTCGGTAAATTAATGACCACCACTGGATATAAACTGATTAGAATGATGTTAAAAACATCAATATAGAATACAAAAGATCCATGATATGCATACCCGCAATTTTAACCAGTTTAGCAATCCATGTTTCCGGGTCTTTTTCTCCTCCTTAGTTGTATCATCTGCAGTTTCAGCATTCCCTTCTAGAGAAACATACAAATCAATGTTTTCATCGTCCAAGATAAAGTCCCGCCTTCTGTGTGGTAGATATGCAAGCTGGATGTTTTACAACAGATAATTAGAACCGGATCAAACAAAATTGAGAGAAGATTGTTGTTAAAGATAACCACTAATCATCCAGCAAAAGTAAAATTGAAAGCATATAACACACATGATATTGAGTTCTAAGGTGAAAGGAGTAAACAAAAAATTATCACTTCTTAAGAAAATATCATGCTACCTCTTCTTCTCCAAAGGAATGTCTTCTCCTTGGACCAGGGCGGTGGGGAAATCTTGAGGATTGTGAAGGTTTTGAAGAGACCAAAATTAACTTTGTTAACCGTTGTATTCTGCTCAACAAAGCCGCTTTAGCTTCTTCCTCTTGCTCCAATCTTGATTGTAGCTTGACTTGACCATCTTCTAGCTTTACGCAGCATGGTAAAGAAAATAAAGTACAAAGTCATACAAGCATTCATTTTTCATTCATAAAGTTTGTCAAATGCTGAAGTAATCAATACCACTAACGAAAATGATATCAAATGGTTAAGATGAAAATGAAACAAATAGAATGCAAACAAATATTTGAAAACCAGGTCAACATAACACTACAGATGTGAGATGTCCATTAGGTTCTGATTATGCATGAAACACCAACAATATAGTGAACATCATAATATGTTTTAAGTTGAAATGTAAAATCCGTATCTATATTTACAGCATGTAATAATTTTCAGGGGAGAATAAGACGGTCAGTTCAAGAAAACTCATCTAAAGATGCAAATCATAAAGTTGAAAGAAGCCTTTCTAAATTAATTAAAAGTGATGTCCAATAACAAGGTCATGCCCATGGGGGAATAAGGGGGTAATTCTTGGCATTTATACCACAAAATTATAGGATTACTGCTTTGTTGACCTAGCTTCTTGGTCATCAAAATTTAAGGATCAAATTATCCGGGTTCCTACTCTCAAAATTGCTAAACAATACTAGAAAGGCTGCTAAGAGAAGTGAAAAATAAAAATAAATGGATGTCAAAAAAGTAGAATTTTAGGATTTTGACAAGTTTACTTAAACAAAAAATATAAATCATTTGATGATTTTTGCCTTTCACATCCTAGTAGTCAAATTTTCACTATGTAAGCAACATACATTAGCTTAACATGGATATGTATTAATCGATAAGAGCTTGTCTAATAAGGGACTCAACACGCCACAAATCCCTATAAGTCTTTCTCCAGAAAGAGCTGGTCTACAGCAAGGATCGTGCTAGATTGTGTGCTCATTAATGCATGTCATAGTTCCAAGCCCATAACCTAAGCATTAGAAAAACATTTTTTCTGGTAAAACATTCAGTCTGAACTATATCTAAATAGTTGGGAACCAATTATCCCTAAAACTTAAGTTTATAGGTCAGGACCCAAGAAAAATATTTAAGTCTGACCCGCACCCTTGTGTGTAAGTTTAGGTTTATCAACAAACTTGTCACATGAATGAAAACCTGGCCCATTTTGCCCTATGCTGTAACTTAGTTGATTAGAGGATTTTCAAGATCCAAAGACAAGACCTCTAGACAGATTGGGCTCTCATACAGTCATACCATGTTGAGGATCCAATAATCCCAAAGTTTAGTTAATAGGTAAGAGCATGACAATACTATTTAAGTTCTAACATGTATCCCCAAGTACTCACCAAATCTCAATCAAATTTAGGCAACAATATCCTAGGTAAACTAGGATTTTTCAAAAATAAATTAAAAAAAAAAAAAAAAAACAACCATCTGGGATATTTCAGAAGAAAGAAAACTAAACATCAGGAGAAATTGGATTTCAATTCTTCAAGCCTGCTGGTCAAACACCTGACAGATGCAGAAGTTACTACTAAGACTAGATATAAAGTCAGCCTACAAAACAATGTCAACAGTTTAGACCGGTTTGGCCATTTTCATCTTGCACTAACTCACAAAAAATTAGGGTTCTACTCCATTCTAAAATATCTAAAAGCTTGAAAAGAAAAGATATAGTGAAACTATGAACAATGCAAAGAAGTTATGAATTAGCAAAATATTCCCATATGCAATTCTTGCTGTAAGATTGAAAAATAAGTTGACAAGTTAATTTAATAACAATAGCAAAAGCTATATGCCCAACTCAGCATAAGCATACCTTCTGCTTCAGGAGAACGATATCTTGTTCTCCAATATCTTTCAGTTGAGGAACTGTTACAATACCCCGCTTCAAGTGGTCTAACTCTTCCTTTAAAGAGCGTATCTCATTTTGGTATTTCTTTATAAGTGATTTCTCATCGATAATCTGCAGATGACTTTAATTACTCAAAATAATTGTCAAGAACGATGCTTCAGAGATGTATACATTCAGGATAACATACCTTGTTTTGAGATGCTTGAATTTCAATGTGTTTTGCACGATGAGCAAATTTTAACGTATTATGTGTCTCCTCTGAACTGCTTGATGAAGGAGTGACTGTGCAAATGAGCTGAAATTTCAGAGAACAAAGATTATCATCATCATCATCATCATCATTGAAAGGAATACACTGCCATGTATATATCACCAAGAATATAAACCAAGTGTGTTTTGAAGGAAAAAGTAAAGAACGAAGGAAAACTAAAAAGAGAAAAAAAAAATTGAACATGAAACGCACTTACAGATACTCGACCATGACCACTTAATGAAGACTGTAGAAGTCGGGTTAATTTAGAGTCCCTATACGGTATATGTGTGGCCCTCCCATCCGTTAACTTTGAAATAACCTATAACAAACACAAGTTCTATCTATGTTTTGTACATATGGTAAAAGATTGATGTACAGAACTATTGTCATGGCCTAAGTAACAACAGTATAAGGGGCCTCACAGTTCCAAGCGTTAGCAGGCTTTTATTAATATAAGATCCCTCCTTCCGCCTGACACCAGTGGTTTCAGCCTTAGAGCTCTCTGAACCTGCCAGATCGATGAGGTGCTGCAAGTATAAGTAACAACTGGAAAAGTTAAAAACAAATCACCGACTTTAAAACACATCACAACAGTAAAACAATGCAACACATAAAACAAGGAAATAAATTCGATGTTATGTTTTATACATTAAGTGTATGTTGAAACTAGAGTCTATTTAGGTGACCAACAATTAACTGAAGTCAGTCCCAGGAGTAAGGCCTTAGACATTACCAGTTGGGACAGATTTACAGCTTCCCCTTCACGATTTTCCCCACATGGGCTGCTTTCTATCGTCTGCAAGAAAATAGTTGTGATGGATTTAGTTAATGAAGGGAAAAGAACTAATAAGTTGAAATGTACACTGATCATTGTAAAACATCGATGAGGTTAATTACCCCAACACATAATGACAGGAACAATCAACAGATCTTACATGTGCAAGCAAACACAATTTGAAATAGTATAAGAACTTTGCATCTTTAGCAATAAAAAGTTAAATCACAAGTAAATATGTGATGACTTCCAATAACATTAAGAGTTGATAACAGTAAATTTCTTAATGAAAGGGTTACATAATCAACATATATATCTTGTGAACTAATACCAAGAAAGAGCTGAACCACTCAATTATGGATGTAGGAAAGGAGTCGCTAAACAATGGACACCAAAGGTCTGATGAAAATACTGGCATCAGATCAAACATGGTTTAGCATGATGAGTTTATAATGACATTGGCTGCAATGGATGTTATTACAAAGTAAATAAACACTGGAGGAATAGAGAACTGCAAAGAATGGGGAAGCTAAAGAAAAGTTAAGGATGAGGACCTAAGAGTTCTATCAAAGATGTACAATGATTAAGTATAATAGTTTTCTTCTATGAATAATTCAATTGAAGCAATTGAGATTTGGCTTTATCAGCATTTAAAGATCCCATTTATACTCAAAAGTACAGAACTCTTGATAATTTTGCACATCTAATATAATAATAATTTTGGAAAGTAAACTATGAAGACTTTAAGAGTAGAGATGTGCTGCAATTGAGAGTCAGAAGTTGATGTATGGTCTTGCACTCTTCTTACATACATTATTCATATGAAAGGATTATGAGTAAATAACATTGTATAATATGTTTGCTATAAATTAATATTTTGAAATGCAATTAATATTATTGGATCAATTTACCATCCAAAAGCTAGCTTAGCTTATTACATTGTAAGTTCAATTTGTATGGTAATCATTTTTCTTATGTTTACTTCTTCAATGTGGAATTTTTTTCACATGTGATTTCCAACACTCCCCTCATGTGTAAGTTGGATTTGTTTCCGCCATCCCTCCTTTAGTTTCTTTTCTTTTCTCTTTTTTTTTTTTTTGTTCAAATTGCTTTTTTAAGTTTCCTCCTTTTTTAAGAGATTTTGTTTCAAGGAGTTGTCTTTTGCTTTGGCAAGTTATTCAGTAGTTGCTTTTTTGACAGATTTTTTCTTTCAGCCCACTAGATGAATACCACTCTAATAGCATGTTAGGTTAATACTTGATATTTTGAAATTGGTTAATATTTATTGGACCAATGCATGACCCAAAAGGGTAGCTTTTTAAGTTGCACATCTAATACATAAATATAAGCCATATTTCTTAAGTTGTTCTTCTTTTACAAGGAATGAATTCCGCACACGTGATTTCAAAACTGTGATTCATCATTTTACCATATGAAACAAAGTAGTCATGCAGATTGCAAAGTGTTGTTTTTTGTTTTAAAATTAAAAAGTAAAATATTGGATATGTGATGAAAAGGTACACTATGCTGTAAACCTACACAACTTGATTTTAGACTTACTAACGGTTTTATGAATTTCTGAGAAGAGTTATCAAATGATAACTAAGACAAAAGACAAGTGGCTTTTATAATTGTACCAGAAAAATCCATAGATAGTTAGGCAATACTAAGAGATTATACTAAAAGAGAGAATAAATAAATAAACTCTATAGTGCACTTCATTATACAAGAGAAACATGTCACATTACAGGGTAATGAGTCCTTTGAGAAAATTTGACAAAAAATATATGTAGGGCATACTTATTAGTACACATGACAGAATACAAATTTAAACTAATCCAAGTTAGATTTAGGACTACATTCTGTGTGCAAAAGTGTGTATCATAAAAGAATGTGTGGATTGATAAAATAGTCTGCAGATGTGTATGAGTCTCAATATAAAACCTCACCTAAAAATAGGTTGGAGTATTCTACATGAAATGCAGCTGTAAATCATAATTACAATGTCCTGAAATTAAAGTGGAAAAATACCAGAGTAAATATCGTATGGCTCCGGCTACTCAGTAAATTGAAATTTGTGGAACCCACATGTCTGTGTTCTGTTGTCAAAAACCAACATCTAATCACAAAGCATGAAAAATATTTTATGAATAGTATCATATAAACATGACGTTAATTAGAATGACATTTACAGAAACTGGCAAGACAAGCTAGCAGGTTTCTCAAACAACCTACACAATATGAATACAGGGTATGTGTAAGACTATTTTTCACATTTGATTATTGCTTTTTATTAAAAATGAAATCAATTAGTGACCAAAAAATTCATTAATTTGCCTTTTATATGAAATTACTTTAAACAAATCATTGATATCAGTTTTGATAAAATAAGCATTCTGAATTCAATTGGTAAGTGAGGTGACAAAAAAACTCTTCGTACATACTCATCCAGTTTTACCAAGACACCAATCTATTTACCCCTTTTTTTATTTTCGTTCTTTTCTCACCTTTCCTGGATATAACAAAATAAGACATCAACTTTACCTTCTCCAGCTGCTATAAGGGAAAGGGCATGAGCAGGTGATAGTACAACTTCTTCCTTTACACCTTCAACAAAGGTTCCCTATAACCAGCAACAATTCAATATGCCAAGTAATAATAGATTTCCCAGCATATAGACCACCAAAATTTAAAACAATAGGTTATATATTGGAAGATACAATCACAGGATACAAAACAGCGTCTGATAAATAAGATTGCACATTCTTAAACTTGTATTTGATCGTTAAACGAAAGTTTAACCATACCATAGTTAATAGAGGAACTATAGATTTTATTAGAGTACTTAAACACCGTTGTTTAAAGTTTTACAGCATAACTTAAACTTTTGAGTCTCATGATTACTTAATATGGTATCAAAGTGATTTGACCAGGTTCAAGTGTTGCCATATAATCATATTTGTATTGTTATATGCTATCTAAATTTGTTTGTGCTAGTATCTATGTTTAGGCTAATCCATGAGATTTTTTTTTTTTTTTTATAGGAAACAAAACTTTATTTCAATCAAGAAGAAAAAAGAAACAAACATGAACCAGAAGTCCACCAAAACAACAAAAACAAATAAAACAAAAATAAGAACAACAAACATAAACTGAAAGAACACTAAACGAACAACAGACTTCTAATCTAGCAAAATGAAAAATAAATAAGAATCTTTAAAGTCTTTGCTGGTAGAAGCCCACAAAGAAACTAAATAATAAGTTTTATCCCAAAGAAAGTTTTCCTCCTCTTCAATATCTTTAAAAATTCTTTTGTTTCTCTCTTCCCAAATAACCCATAAGATGGCAAAAACTCCACAATACCAAAGAATGTTTGCTTTCTTTCCTCCACCAAGTTCTTAAGCACCATTGTCTAACCCTATACCTATAAGCTTATGCTTTTGGATTTAATGGTTACCATATTTGTATGGGGCAAAGAATTTTCAACAATCTTCCTACAATAAGAATACTAGAAATTTACACTTAAGTCAAGAACCCCCAACAAAATATCAAGTTCAAGAGAAACTGGCTTTTCACCACCTAAATTCTTTCAAATGATGGGATTGACTTGCCCATTTCTGCCTTTACCTTACTCAACTGATTCCTACCATCCAAAAACCATAGATCAATCAAGTCCATTCATAAAACTAAAATCTTAAGATCAAGTAATAGTTATATCGACATCCAGTTGGCCCATGATAGGGCCACCATGGACGCCATAAACAAAGCCATCAAGAATAAACATTACAGCAAACTGGCCATTTGAAATAACAGGAGGAAATTATCAAACCAGTTCAAGCAGTCACGGTGATCAAAGTCTCGGAAAAATCACTGTTTTAACTATCCAGTTTAAAGACAGCGCAAGCTTTAATCACAACCTAGCCTGTCAGACCATCAACAATTGCTTCCTAAACACCACATACAGATTAACCCCTCATTGTGGCTCAACTGGGCTACAGGGTCCCTGATGAAACACTACTCTATAGATATATTCTCAACCAAGTACGCATCAAAGCACCTATCCCTCTCTGATGAGGGGTTACCATACTCCTTATAATTAAGGAAAAAATAATTCTATGCCAAAACACATTCTAATTTCTGGCATAATATGGCAGCCCAACTAACACCTAAACCAGGTCATTAAAGGTTCTACACAACTCTGATACCGCCTTCACCTTCCCTTAATTAATCATGATAAGCGTCGACCCAACTTAGCCAATGCAGTGGCTTGTGATAAAAGAACTTCATCACCACACCAGTGTAGCATACTTTCATCATTATTTGTGAGTGGGGACAAGGATATACAGTGAATTCTTAATGTTTGAGATCAAATACATACAGATTAACATTAAGAAAAACAGATACCAAAATTTACTATAATAAAAGATGACCGCACTGTACAACAAAATGGTCAATTATTGAACACCACCAAGTAAGAAATAGAAATCCAGGAGAACAAACAGCAACACTCTACTCCATACATAACCGGCTTACAAAATGACCTACTTAGAAATTGCATTCCAGGCACCTTCCTGAACACCAGCACAGATGCCTAGGGTTCATGATCATGCTGGAGCATAACGTACCATAAACTTCCCAAGGCTCCACATGCATAATGTACAGGATTTTATTGCTTCAAACCCCAACAAGAATATACAACATATTAAGTTTCCATCATCAATTTGTTATGATTTATCAATTTCATATTGATGCATTACTGATTAAAACAAAAAAAAACTAGGGGCAATGGGAAAAAAGCAATCATCATGTACAATGCAGTTCTATAGGTCAAAGACGAGGAATAAAAGTGGATCTCTCACAGATAAATAAAAAAAAATACCTGAGAATCCTCTCTAATTCTCAAATTCTGTCCTGCTGGATTCAACAGGTCGTTAACAACCTAAAAATTAAGGAAAACGTTAGCACATAGTAATGTCATAATATAGATGAAAGAAGTAGTGGATCTAACAGGTCGTTAACAACCTAAAAATTAAGGAAAACATTAGCACATAGTAATGTCATAATATAGATGAAAGAAGTAGTGGATCTAGGTTATTTGCACATTGTAACCAATGAAGAAATCAGCAAAGAGTACAGCATCATATTAAATTAACAAGAGAAATGGAAGAACTCACCTCATTATAGATTTCCAAGTATGAAACTCGAAGAAGAAACTCCCGGTTTGGAGTCTATAGCATAAATTGTTCTTTAGGCTTTAGCATTATATACAAAAACTAATAGACCAACATTTTGCAGTTTTTACATCCCATGTAAATTACCTCTTGAATGATACTAAAAGCATCCTTCACCGCCAATGGTATGATTCCGGGGGACCTTTGATCACCCTGCCATTTACAATTAACAATGTCGGCATGATAATAATGTACTTGAAGCTAAAGTCAATAGCATATTCATTATATAAAAACCTTATCCACACCATGGCATAATTGTATTTGCTATGAAGTAATAAAGAAAACATATTGCAGGCTTCTTCAAGTTTATATTGGACAGAAAACGCCTTCTAAAAGTTTTTAACACATATGCCACAGACCACACTAGGCTCCTTATTAATGCAGTTCTCAATATGTTAGAAATCTTTGGATGATAAAGGGATAAACAAGGCATACAGGTATCCCTATTCCATCATTCTCTTTCTCAATAAATGCAATATCGATACAAAATCTTTTTGCCAAGAATCAGAGAATGAAAATGCACTTAAAATTAAATAGGACAATATTCAAAGATTAATTTGCCAACAAAATTTAAATAGTTAAGGAAACTGAGAAATGACTCAATTCATTAGATTCCAGAGAAAAGACATGTTAAAGAGCTTTTACTTTCCATAAATTTAACTTCGTGATGCGCACAACTCCAAAAGGAAGATGCTGATAGACACTAACTCATAAGAAGTTGATTCAGCAACTACTTCTGTATATACCTCATAAACTAGATCCTTATGTTACATTACTTTCCTACCATAAAATAGTAGTATAGTACATCTATAAAAATTATACATCTGAATAGAGAAATATACATACAAAAATCATGCATCTAAATACATACATACATATATGTACATACATAATTATTTAAACTTACATGCATAGTGTGAGTCTTTCCACTGCTGGTCACGCCATATGCAAAAATAGTGCCTATGAAGGTGAGAAAAACAAAATTACTTAGTGCACTATTATCACATATATGTTGATTTTAGAATCTAAAAGAGAAATAGAAAGAAATGGAGAGAAAAAGGTAGAATTACAAAAAGGGAGAAAAGATAGAACAAAAAGGGAGGAGAGACTAACACAAGGGCAGATGGGGCTTATTTAAATAAGTAAATAAATCTACTTCATAAAATAATATTAATAATAAGCTACTTGAAATAAGAAAATAGAATCCTACGCAAGCACTTGATATCAAAATTGTCAAATAAAGTCTCTAAATATTCCATTTATATTATTAATCATTCTCCCATAGTAAATAGGGACTTTATTGTGGCAAGTCAAACTGGGTTCTCCAATCAAATTAAAGCAAAAAAGTTACATGGAGATGGATCAATATCTTTAACATGAACACGAACATTATATCCTTCATCCAAAAGGTTGGCTTCTAATGATGCCTCTCAATAATAAAAATACCTGGTTACAAAATATCCAATTGAGTACCTTTCAAGTCTGGATTTAAATTCTTCAAAAACAAATCTGGATCTATGATTTAATGTGTTGAAAAAAGGACCAGAACTTGACTTACCATGATTTTATCTCAACTTTTGCTTGCACAAAGCCTTCGAAATTTGTTGGGATAACTTAGTTTATAACAGTAGTAAGGGTCAATATCTGTGAGGATAATTGGGTGTTCAATTGGTCAATAGAGTAGTAAATTCTTACAGCTAGCTATATTCTCTCTTTTTTTATTTCCATTTTATTTCCTTTTTTTTTCACACAGAGAGAGAGAGAACTAGTTACATTCAATCTTATGATAGCAAACTTGCTTCCATTTGTATTTACCCATTCAGGAAGTTTCAATTCACAAAAACTCTTCTTCCAATTTTATTGCAAAAATACCCTCAAGGATGTTATCTTAAATAGACAAAAGTGCAGTCTAGAGGACAGAATGGCATATAAGGACCAATCAGCTCCTTTGGCAGTGGTGGCAGTAATGAGTCAGTTGCCACTGTTTTACAGTAGCAGAAAGGCCATGCTGCTTAGGCACTAGAACCGTTACTAGGAGCTCCTAACCACAATCACGCTTGAGAGCAAATTGAGCAGCTTTTGGGCTTGGGGCCTTCATGTTAACTTTGTAGATCAACTAAACCTGAAAAAATGTGTGGGCTGTGCACAATCACACATGATTTTGTTGTAATTGCTTGTGTGTCAGCATGAATGGTGTTGACAGTATGCAAGGACTTCCATGGCTAGAAGCTTTAAGGTGGTAGTCAAGAGTTTCCAAGCCAACACTTCAGTAGCCAGAAGTAAACCTTAGTGTTTATCAGCCACATTGGTCTTCAAGCCCGGTGGTAGTGATGTTCATTCTAAATTTGGTCCTATTAAATATTATGCCAATCCCCTATTACCAATAATTACAGTGCCAAACAGGCAAGAAGGCATCACGGAATGTAATGTGATGTCCTCTTTTGGATTTGTTAATAATGAAAGAAACAGAAGAATTTTTAAAGACTCCCGTGCTGATATTTCTAAGTCTTTATGAAAGAGAGTTAATTTCTGGGGTATTTATTATTAAATAAAGTCTTTGTTTCCTATCAAAGAAAAAATAAAAAGAGACAATTTCTGGGCTTCTGTTTCATCTGGATTCAAACAAGTTCAGTTATATTTCATTCATCAAATTGGGAACTAATGTCTAAGTAAGAAGATTGCTCAACGTATTTCAATTTAATAAAAATTCTTTTGGTAGGCCTCTTTGTACATCAAGGGGTTTTCAGTTGAATACAGTCTTGCTTGTCTTTATTTTTGAAAGGTGCTCCAGCTGGCTTATCTTGAGGCAGCTGCACTCTTAGCTTTTCAATAGGTTTTGTTTTTTGGACAACAACAACTACAAATTTCTACAAGGAACCAAGCTGAGAGTTGGTTATACGTAATACCATAACCTGATGAAATCTAGTTCAATCAATACAGTAATGTATTCAGGATAAAGCCTTTCACTCTAGGAATATTTATTATGGACCTATATGCTTCAGAAAAGTTTGATAATAGAACCTTTCTCTTTTGCGGATAAGTCAGAAAGATGTGAAAAGAATAAAATCTCTTCATCCATAAGGTAAGCAAGAATCTCAAATAGATTTAAAGAAGCTAGAAGTGATGCAGAAAATATGTTCACCAAGTATAGGGATCTTTGCTTATTACCATTGATGCCTTCCATTGCACCACTTACAACATGCTGAGCAGCAACATCATAGACATGACGAGTTGTGGTAGTAGGGCCAAATACCCGGTCTAGAAGCATGCAGGGAAAACAGTAGTGAGATACATAGTCTTATAATTAATAATTCAAAAGACACAACCCATATTCCACACTTTTTACCTATTGTTTTGCTCAAAGAGACAGAGAAGGGATATAGAAATTCTACTAAAATATATAATTTCAGAGCACATAATTAAATGTACAGAAACAACATCAAATTCCTACAATCCTTAACGTGATTTTAAGTAGAAACTTAAGACAAGTTAAGCCTAAAATTATTGCCATAAAATAAAATTTAGAGCTATGTCATAATATCAGAGATCATACTCTAGTAACTCTACCAAAACAAAGTCTCAATGGGCAAACTATAAGCACTGATAAGGAGGGAACTCCTGCATTCATTTCAATCTTTTCAGAAGAATAGGATAAGAAAATAACAGAGAGGCAATCACACACATATTTGAGTATGCATCATGAACATGCAGTGTATTACTTTTGACAGACACAGATGTGCAAATTCACACAACATTTGAGATTGAAACCTCAAGTACTATGATCTAGAAGGGAACACAAAGAACCATAAAAATATTGATGCAACGCAACAAAATCTTCATTTAAAATTCAGAATTACTCTTACAGAAACTCTCAAGAGAATTTTTTCCTAATTAATTCATTACCCTTATACCATTTGTTGGAAATTTGTATTGCAATAAAACTGGTATTTCTAGGATAAGGAATACAAGTCCAAATGCAAAAGGGTAAGCTTATTCAATTTTGGATAAGTAATTAGCTATTTCCTTATTTGTTTAGAATCTAATTTTGGAAGTCCCTTAGGATTAGAATTAGAAATATCTACTCCTACATGGAAAGGAAAATCAACAGATATAAATAGGGGTTTCATCGTATTTTTTTGTTTGTGACAAAATTTGTGAGAAAGATAGGGTCACTAAGTGAAAGTCCGATAATCTGAGGTCTTTCAAAGACTTGTAGGAGAAAGCAACAGGAGATTGCAATTGTAGCCACGACATATTATCGGAGATTTCTGAAACTCTTTTTTGAAAGTCACCCTAGAGGTTACAGGTTGGGTGTGTGAACTTTAAGAGACTAAGATCTGATAGAGGTAGTAAGCCACAGGACAAGGTTAGATTCTTCTTGTATTTGTGCTATCAAATTCAGTGAAATATATAGCTTCAGTGGATGTAGACAAATTGGTGAGCCATGTTAAAAATTCGATTGCCTATAATTACAGTTGTCTTTGCCCTATAATTCATTTTATTTGCTAGTATTATTTTTGTTCAACATATTATTTTTGTTCTTCTTTAATATTACAATAAATATTTGATGTTTTGATGGATTTAATCCAGAAAACCTGAAGGCACCGTAATTTACAACACGATATGCGCACTAAGATTACATATATCCATTTAAGTATAGCATTATTTCATCTCTATAAACAATCAAACTCTTCTAAAGCAAAATCAACAACAACGACACCATCAAAATATGATAATCAATCAACACAAGATATCCACGATATAACAAGGTATCATTACTGGTATGCCTTAAAAGGAATATGTCAGCTCAATGAAAGACGAAAGAAATGATAAATCAAAACCTTTACTTTTGGCAAATATCCCATCAAATCCAATCCATATTCATACCTACAGTACAGAATGCTCTTATACATTTCACCACCGAACCAAGACAACTTAAGTGAAGTGTTCAATGATTTCACTAAGGAAAATAGTTTTTGAAACAACCAAACTACATTGCAGATCCACAGGAGCACAAGAGCTTTCAAAATTCACAAAAGGTAACTTAACATCGAAACAAAAGGCAAAAATACTCGAACTTCAGTTTGACTAAATTTGTAGTACAGACCGTTGTTTGTTAGTTCAGCCTCCTCCATTTGTCCTAAACAACCAGCATTACTACCATTGTTCTAGATTTATCCGAACTGTATCTTTCAAACAGAGGCACACAAGTCTGTTGAGCATATGGAGTAGGTAAATTTACCGTAGGCATAGGCTATCGATGGATTATGTTCATTGCGCACAATCGTCTCTCCGTCAGCATACCAAGCAATCTCCTCACCTTGTCGAATCTCCCTAGGACTACACACCATTCGAAAAAGCACAGTTAGTTCTTAGCAATTCATCAAACTGTAGTTGTCAATAAAACGAAACTAAGAACTGAAAAAGTACCTAAGTGGACGAAACCGCACTGTGACTGTAACGTTCTCTTTGGAAGATGCATTTTCAGTGTAATGATACTGAGGCTTACTTCGAGCAGAGGAAGAAGCAGGGGAGCTCTGACCATCAATAGAAGTTTCCAGAAACTGCTTGGAAGACGATGTGGTCGAAGAAGAAGGAGAATGAGCTACTTTTGAACTGCTCGAACCTAATCTTCTCGATTTCGCTTCGTGTTTCGACGACATTGCTCAATTCTTCAGTGTTTTTACTATAATCATAAACTTTTAATTAGTGATTCAATTACTGACACAACTCAATTAATAATACTAAATTAAAGAAAATTTTTCAGCAGTGTAAGATTAGTAAAAATTGAGCTGGAGTTGACTTTCTCTTATTTTCAGATTTTTTTTTTTTTAATTTTTGCTTTAGTTTATTTTCTCGGAGACCAAGCAGTTATAAAGGCACTAATCTCAAATCAAAGAGGAAGAGAGAAGAAAGAAGAAGAAGAAGACTGCAACAAACAAACAGACGAGGAAATACAAAACCAAAAACTGAAAGTATTTTGGTTGCCGACAAAATGCATGAACCAAAATTAAAACAGTAAATCACCGCTTAACCAACTTTTTTTCCAGCTTCGTTCGTGTTCGTTTAATTCAACGAAATTTTAAAATAAAAATTAAAAAAAAAAAAAGTAAAAGAAAATCAAGAGCTCTCACCTGGTGAGAGGGAGAATAATCAGAGAGGCATTGTGGATAAAATGGAGGCGCGTACGTGAAAATAAAGAGAGAAGAGAGGGAGAGAGAGAGAGAGAAAGCGTAGATCTATTGGAAGAAGAACATCATCATGAAAAACACTGATCAGCAGTGAGTGAGTGAGATATTTAATTAAATTTGTTGTAAAATAAAGTCGAGTTAGTTTTGTTGGCTTGCCTTGTAAGCGATGCTCTCAATGGAAGGAAAGCAGCATTCTCATTCCATCCAACCTTTTTTTTTTTTTTTTTTTTTTTAGTTTTTAGACAGAAAGAGAGAAAAAACGAAAAAGGCAGTGGGGGTGGGGTTGCGCTTGTTTTGTGTAATATTTTCTGTAATTTTTTTGTTTTTATTATTGCTTTTAGAGCGCGCAGACTAACAGCTCAACTACAGCCTACCAGTCTCTACTGCTCCGAAGACGAAAAAACGCTTACACCAGTTTCGTGTGAGGCTGTGAGGCACTGAGAGACATTTACTGGGACCCACTTGAGTTTGTTACGGGTCCGCTGCTGACTCACTCTCCATTCCCCGATTTCAATACCCTTTTTTTTAATAAAAATTAAAAAAAAAAAACAAAAAAAATGACATTCCCGACATACAGGGCAAGACAATGTGTATATCATATATTTTATGAGTTTATACATCAATACGAGGTTTCGGAAATGTGTGAAGCATCCATCTGCGTGATGCCTGTATGACGGCTACACACTAAATTCTACACCTCTTACCACTAAAAATGTGGCTGGCTGGTTTTTATTTTTTTTATGAGCCTCTCCTCCCTCTTTTAGGAAACTTTCCTCTTATCAATGAGAGTCTCCAGATCTGAATTGTACTTCAATAACCTTATCAAAAGAATCCAATAATATTACTTATAATGTAATTGTGCTTGTAATGTGTTAAAAAAAAATGTGTGAAACAATTTGAATTATTAATTTAATTGTTTCCTTTTAAAAAATTGTCTTGAATTATGGTTATTTTATCAAGATCAAATGCGACCTAAATTTATACGCTCCTAACCATAATCTAAATATATACGTCCATGGTCTAAAAAATTCTAGATTCACAATGCTAAAATGATACTTGAGCTAAGGGGATGTTTTTGTATCATGATTTAAAAACAAATAGAAAAATTATCAATCATGTCAACATTTTATGAAAATCTAACGACATTGATTGCTATAAGTATCATCCAGAATATAAATTTAACCGCATGGAAGGATTCTCCCCATATACGTTGTCTAAGACTCAAATCGCTACCTAAAAGTGTTCAACCATTCTATTAAAACAAGATTTTGATAAAGCTATAATTCTAAATCACTTCAATTGGACTTTTAAGTTGATAATTGATAATTTGATTTAGGACACAAATAAAATTATAAAAATGAATAGGTCATAAGGTTTTTTTTTTTTTTTTTGTCAAAGTTAACACTAAATAAGTTATAAATATATTCGGACCTGACTTATCAAAATTAATCATTATTTGTACTTTTGAAATTTGTAAAATACATTTGATGAGACTTAAACTTCTACCACTAAAATAGATGAGAAAATACACAATCAGGAGAAAATGTGTTGTGTGACCCTACCGTGTGACTGAGTAATGTTCATAAATCATAACATGATATATATTGAAAAGCAACTCAACCACTCATAAAATAAAGCCAACTTCAGTTACTTGTATATTTTTATGTGGCATTATTAGATTCTAATATCAGAGCTGTTAAATCAGATGAGGATGGAATACTAAAGCACCATCATCAATGTTTCAGTGAAATTTTCGCATTAGTATTTATTTATTTTGTGAGTGTATTTTAAACTATACTTTAATGTTTTTTTTCTCTGTTCAATTCTCCCTCAATGATATGAGATTTAACAATTGGTAATATTTTATCCGATAAGATAATATGAGATTGATCGGTGGTATAACACTCTTAGGGTACAAGTTTAAGTCATTTCATCTCTTAAACTCCACATCTACTATAATCATTCAAAAAATATATATTAATATTCAATCTAATTAATAATTATATGTTCAACTGTTCAAGTCACTCCAAGTGGCAATATCGTAACCATCGAAATATGAAAACATTACTCATTACGGTATCTCGAGAGTGGCTTGTACTATTAAGCAAAAGGAGTGTCTTGTACTGTAGATGGTATTCGAAAAACTAAACAGCAATGTTCCGATTTTGAAATTAAAAGACGACAAGTGAAAGTAAAAGTAAAAGCTAGGAACAGGCACTCTTTTGTTTCTTCACTTGTCTGTATTTGGCATGAAATTATATATGACCATGATTGATGTAAATTTTATTGCATTACTGTCATGTCTATTCATTAATCAGATAAACTTTTTTTGCATAAAATCTAACGCCAATGGATTCCTCACGTTGTGATTCCAGTAATCAAGTTGAAATTCGAATCACTTGACGAATATGAAGAAGAGGCATGGTAATAATAATTTGAATTATCTAATGTACGTAACAATTAGGAATAAAATCTCGGGATCTTTTATGTATACATTTGTTTATATTTGGAATGAAATTCAAATTACTATGATTAATGTAAATATATTTTATTATTGTCATGTCCATTCATCAATCATCTAAAGTATTTTCTTTTTTTTTTCTTTTCCTTTTTTTTTCTAAGTATTACACCGATAGACTTCTCATGACGTAATTCTATTGATCAGTTTGAAATTTGAATCCTCTTCCGAATAGAAATAAGTGTAATAACAATTTGAATTATAATGTATGTACATCAATTTGAGATTGTGAAGTTGGTTATATAATTTCCACACAAAAGTCTATAAAAGTCTACAAATGTTTACAAAAGCTTTTCAAAGAATGAGAGAAAAATTATGATGTAAACTATCTATTTTTCACCAAAAAAATCTACATAACTCATTTACATTTTTAAGTTTATAAAAGTTATTGACATTTTGAATATATCATAATTTTCATAGGCTCTTAAAAAGGTATTGTGACTACTATAACTTTTATAGATTTCTAAATCTATTTTGAATACACTCAAATATTTTAATTTTATAAAAATTGTTACGTATCAACCTTAAGTCTTAAATATTATAGTTTGATATTTTACTATCAACTTAATTTTTTAGGTCCGATGGTAATTAACATGGTATCAGAGTTTGAATGACGGGTCCCGTCTCTATATATCCATTTTCGTACAATGGCAACCCACTGACAACCTCACGGTAGCCCTCCAATCAATTTCTAATCCAACTAAAAGGTTCCCGTAAAGTTAAGTCGTTTTCCTTTATTGAAAGCCTTTTCGAAATTTCGTTTCTAACGGAAACGGGTGAAATTTTTTTTTTATTATTATACATTTTACAAAACGGAGTTATAAAAATTTTGACAACATAATAACTATTTTTCTGAAAATATCACCCTGTAAATTTTTATAGAAAATTTATACACTTCTAAAAACAAACAATTTCTCAAACTTCTGGGCCCCAGACCCTCACTTTTTCAATCCACAACCAACCACAAAAATACCATCAATTCAAAACTAAGGTGAATTATATTTATAAATCATGCATATATTCGTTTACATATTTTTCAAACCATGGGAAAATTTATACAATTATTAATACACAAAATTTCAAAAATAGCTACAATAATTTTGTATAAGCATAGCAACACACGCAATACGATCCGTCCAATTCTGAGTCGGAGTCTCTGCTACTGACGCACCTATCCCTGTACTTGCCCCTGATGAGATTTTATTTATAAAACATAAAATAATATGTAAGTTATACGAGTTCAGTGAGTATCATAGGTTTTCATTTCAAATTTAACTTTATAAAATGAACCTCCCTTAAGTTTTAAAATATTTTATAAACCTTTAATTGTTATAATACCAAAAATCGATCTTTCTCGGAAAGCCATATTTCAATTAAATGCATGGCTAAGCAATTATCATAAATACAATTCGAACATTGTAAAACTGAATAATAAAACAATATGTCGTGTGATTTTAGTTTTCTGCTATAAAATATAAACAGTGGTGGCGATACATTTTTTGAAAAATCTCTAAGTAAAATAAGCCAACCACTGATAGTCCATACCATATAGTATCCTAGATATAGAACGAAATTTTATCTCGCTTGGGCCATCCCGGAGTTTTCCCTCGTTCAGGCCATCTTTTCGGTTTTACGTAGTGAAATTTACCCTCGCTACGGAGCGGAATTTACCCTCCTCAAGTAGAAGCTAGCTAATAATATATCTTGTACGTGCATGAGCGACACACAGGACTAAACTGACTAACATATTCCCTCTCATGGGTTTCCTCCTGTTGTTAGTGACAGACACCCCCGACACTGCCAATGTACGCTTAGGGTACTCAACCTCAACCGGAGATATATGTAATACCTATCAGACATACCACAGTTTCACAAATACATTTCCAACAACTATTTTTCATTATAAGTTATATATTTCATATAAAATATCAGAATCGATGTGAAACATTTTCATATATAATTCATTTAATTTAAATCGATTTTCAGCATATCATGGCATAAATTTTTAACATATCATATCAAAATATTTTAAAAGACACTCACCAATTATTAACTCATGATACCACACGCTTTAGGGCTCCTTTGATTCCATGTCACCTACATATTTTCGCATTCTACGTTTAGAAAACATCACAACTAATTTAACTATACATACACACTACCATCAACGCATTAACATACAAACAACTGTTTAGCTACACGGGGATTTCGAACACCCTTTATTCAAGTCATAACAACTCCACTTATTCGCATATATCTCCCGTTTGAATTTCTCAATATTTATACATGCAAAACATCTCAATTGGAATTCAATTTCCACACCATCACATAAAACAAACCTTTGGATCATTTTACCCCTAGGTTGGTCGAATATACATCACTTTTCCTATCATCAATCTATTTCAATTTTTTTCATCGAAATCACATTCCAATACATTCAAAATAATATTAATCCAAGTTAAATTCATAAAGCTCAAAATATAGCAACCTAACTTGGTTAGGCCATGACATGCACCTTTTTATATCCAATTGAATTTTTTCCAATTTCATGCTAAATTCATCACCAAAACAGCCCACAAAGTCATCCAAAACAACCAAAACAATCATCTATCACACTAAACCTCCCATGACAGAATATATAACAATCTAATCTACCATGTTTTATATTTTAATTTCAACAATCCAACTTGATATTTCAACACATCTTTATGCATGAAATCACTCAAACCAATCAAACACAACTTAAATCATACATATCCTTCTTTGGACGTGTACCATACTCAAATATACACCAAAACTTCTTCAAGTTTTCCACTTGAAATCCATGCAAAATCATATCAAATTTCATGACAAGCAAACTAACTCACAAACCAACATCAATTTGAACTTCAATCAAAAAGTCATCTTAATTAGTATATTTACCAAATAGTCTTGGATCAATAGCCTTGATTTCTCATAAGTTTGAGGCTTCAAAACTCTAAATCCATGTATAAATGTTATATCAAAATCACATACAGCTCTTAGCTAATTTCAATCTCAAACTTCACACATAAAAATTTGGAAAACTTGAATCTTACCACTTGAAAATCACTTGATCTTGTTGAATCTCACCCCTAGACTTGTTCATAACCTTTTGGGAGCTTGAAATCCACTAAAAAATGGTGTGAAATCATCAAGATTCAGCTACTGCTCTGGTTTTCCTTTGCTAGCTGAACACCCCCTGCAGTTCTCCACTTCTTTCTTGCTTCTTCTGGTCACTTCTTCACTTTATATAGGTTTTAATTGTATTAACAAATTACCCCTCAAGTTTGACTTATAATTACAAGCATGTCATTGGTTTCGATTTACAATTTTACCCTCATTTTCTCTACATTCTTCCATACTTAAAATTTTTTCCAAAAATAATCTTGTATATCTATCTAACCAACTTAGTTACTCATGCCATTTCTTGAAAATTTACTAATAACTAATTGCACCATATACTTTTAATAAATCATCATACCACTTTTCGAATTCAAAATTGTTTCCGATCTACCCAGAAATTTTATCATAACTCAATTTCACATTCAAAATTTCTATCGGAATTCGATTACGCATCTGTGCACTTTAAATCATTTCTTTATTTTATAAATAAGAGCATACCTGTACAATACATTTACAATACAAAAATTGGGAGAATATATTACATTAGAGATCCGTGGTTCAAGTTCTCTCTCTCCCTTTTATCTAAAAATCATCTCGTTACACATGTTATACGATAGGCGGCATGTAATATATGTCTGCTATCTATCATCTATCCATGTTATATGTGAGAGAGTTTGTCACGTGTCAATCTTAAGTCTTAGATACTATAGTTGGATTTTTTTCTATCAGCTTAAACTTTTAGGTCCGATAATAACTAATAAAAATAATTAAAAATATGAATTAAATACATCCTCAGATTAAAGAAAACCGCAATCATATCACTTCAAAATATTCTTAAGAATTCTTAATCCGTTAACCATATTATGTAAACTAGCTAGGTTCTATTATTATCATATCTTATAGAAATTCAAGTTATTAAAGAAACCAAAAACTAATGTCAAAAAACAAATTAAAAAAATAGATTCTACTTTGGGAGGAAAATAAAGAAAACTACAATTTGATTTTAGGGTTTAAACTACAAACACACATGTAAATGGCATCACAACATGAGTACCACTTGATCCACTAAATGAAACTACCACTAAATGAAACTAGGGGTGGGCAATATCATGTTCGGATCGCTTTCGATCGGATCTGATCCGAACATGGTAACTTCGCGGATCGCCATTTTTTGATCCGAACATGATCCATCAAGGAGAAGGAACTGATCCGATCCGAACACCTAGTTCGCGAATCGGACCGGATCAGAACACCTACTTTCAATTTCAACTTATAATAAGAAAATAAATAGAGATATCTTGTTGGTGTACCTTCGTGAATTGTAATACATATCTCCCAAATTTTGTAAACATTCATACAAATTACTCAACATCAAACACGTGTAACATCTCCTTTGCCGGCTACCAACATCAAACACCACCGACAACTACCCACTTAGAATAATAATAAAAATAAATAGGAGAATTGGGCACTCAGTTTTCAAGGTCATTTTCAACAACAAGTCTTCTGAATTTCAATACGCTCATCTTTATATTAATGGAAATCATAGTTCAAATCCCACCAGCACCACTCTTTATACTTTTCCCCATCTATTCACAGCAATAATAACATATATATATATATATAAAATCAGCAAATGAAATATATAACTCAACAACAGAACACAACAAACAAGCATAGAAATCACTAAAACACTAATACTCAATCATATAAATATCAAGCTAAAGATGCAAATAAACTCACCAAGCCACTGAGATGAGAGTGAAAAGGAATGAGAGATGGATGTTAAGGTTAACTTAAGTGGACTTTATATAGAGGCATATGAAATTACGTATGTATCATTGTTCACGGATTCACGGATCGGATCGGTTTTGGAAACCCCGATCCGATCCGATCCGTGAAACATGGTGTTTTCACAAGTGAGGATCCGAACACCTTACTTTTGAACATGTGATCCGATCCGAATACCCACAGATCGGACCGGATCAGAGTGTTCGGATCGGTTCCATGTTTTTGTGTCCACCCCTAAATGAAGCTACTTAAACACATTTCTTTAAATTTTCATTTTCAGTTTCTTTAAATTTTCATTTTTCAGAATCAAAACTTTATTTATTGAAAGTCAAACTAAAAAAGTTAGTAATTTGTTGAAACCTATTAAGATCAAATACTGCTTAAATAATTATTTCCATCATCAAAAGACTATCATTCACGTAATAAAGAGAAAACTACACATTTAATATGTAAAATATATTTGATAAGATTCACATCTTATTGATTGAAATTGATGAAAAGTACATAACTACATACGCTCGCTAGGAGAGGATACTTCAACCATACCATACTATACCGCGTGATGATTTGAGTTGTGTCATGAAAAGCGTATACAACGAGAGTGATAAAAGAAACTTCCTTGGAATAGTGTATAAGGTTATAAGGCAATCTTTTCACTTGAATTATTTAACGTGAGCTTCCATTTCCACCGTGAACTCTAAAGCAATAGAAGAAAAAGCTGTCAAGTTTCTACCAACCACTCATCTGTTATTAAAAGGATTCCTACTGTCGTGCCAAGTCTACTATTTTTCTTGTTTTGTTTCAATGGCTTGGAATCTAAAAAATTATAAAACATAATCATGTATGCATATGATTTTTTTTCTTAAAACGGACGTTATGATTGCCACTCAAAAAGTGAATGGCTTAAAAGAGTCAAACGGCATCCCGATGAACTTTTCCATTTTTTTTTATTTTTTAATTTAATGTCAGCCTACAAGAGAAAGCTACCTGTCTTATATAGGGACTTTTTGAAAACTTTATATTCAAACGTTGTTCTGACGGCCAGACTTTATAAAAATATAAGAGAAGCTTGGTAGCTAAAAACTCAAGAAATTTTTTTTCTTTAAGAAAAAAATATATAAAGGATTATCAGGATTTGTCGAGCTATGAAGGTCAAAGGATATACTCCTAATATATTTTGAAACGTTTAATCATTTTCTCGAAGTTATGCATTTTTCAACCCAAATCATCTTTTTACAAGACTTTCATCAATCCAGATATTCAACAATCAACAAAACTACTATTTAACAAAATCCAAATTCAATAAAACAGAGACACATTGCATCTTCTACAATCAATTATCAATAACAAAACCCCCCAAATAGTAGGACTAATCCAAAAAAATCAAAAAATAAAAAATAAAATTATTAATCATTATTCTTTTCCATAAAAAAACAAATCAAATGAAAAAAAAGGAAAAAAAAAATCACTGATAAACAAAGCAAATTGTTCGATCTTCAATGAAGCAGAAGTGCTCCATTGAAGATGGCACAGATTTGTTCCATCCATAACTAAGATGGTGCCAAGCCACTCCATCTGAAATTGAGACGGAGCTGTTCCAAGTGTAAAATAGTGATTAAAAAAAAAAAACTCGAATCATTTACAAATTTGGAAAATCTGAGATGGGTACTCATGAACCCATATTTCACATGCGAAATAGAAATATTTTATATAATGTGAAATAGTAATATTTTTCATAATATGATATATTACCATGTGAAATACAAAATATTACACATAATGTGAAATATCAAAAATCCAATGAAATAATGATAATTTAAACATTATAATGCAACAAAAAATGAAATTTATAGATATTTTTTATAATAAATTTGTAAAGCAGTTGTGTTCCAAAGTGTATAAAATAGTTTCAAATTATGTAAAATCAAAGTATTTCCTATAGTGTAAATAATTTCTAAAGAGTAAAATACAAGGTGTGAAATAATTAAAATAAAATAAAACACATATAGTTAGAAATTATTTGATAATTATTGGAGTAGTGAATGAAAAATAATAAATAATAAAAATTAATACAATAATCAAACTATTAGTTATTAAGAAAAATAAAATTTAAAACAAAAATAAAAGATGACTTTTGAAAATTCGCCATAATATGTACATATTTAACAAAATGAATTGAAGACGTCCGTGGATTATTGATAAGTCATTTGGAGGTGAGCCTTAAAGCAAATAAGACCATTTTGCATCTAGCTAATCAAGTTTTATGAAATTGTATTAAAAAGTCAAAGATTGTTTCGAACTTCGAAATAAAGTTGGAGGATGACAAGTCGATAGTTGTTGAATTCTAACATCGAATGCCCACCTTTTGTTCCTTTACCTGTATTTAAGTGATTATGAAGGTAAAAAGTTTGGGTTTTTTTTTTTTTTTTTTTTTTTTTACTGTCCAACATTAAATTAGATGACTATTGAGCATATTGATATAGTCTTTTTTTGATCTCTTAACATTAGATTAAATTACTATTAAGATCTATTGATATAATTTTTTTAGCGTACAGTTTGAACTACCATTCCTATGATCAAAAGAGATCGGTGCACATTTAAAAACAAAAATATATCATATATTTTTAGGGTCGTTTGAACTTAAACCTTGTCTTTGTTTATCAAGAAGCAAGTAGAGTTATGCTACTGTGACGTCCCACAAAACTATATTAAAAGTCTGTCCATGTTAGGTTATCAATCTAACCAAATTTATCTCATCTACTCTAAAATTATTAGATATTGAATAAATCATATCTTAAGTAACTATTCAATATCCTTCCATATTTATAGTACGATTTGAGTTATCAACATGTGTGGTGGCATGAAGAGTTTTCTCTAACGTCAGCTTACATTCTAATTATATACATAAAAAAAGAAAAAAGAAAGAAAATTGAGCACTTTTTTTTTTGGGTTTCTGGAACTAAAAAAATTAAGCTTATTACTACATTATTTATTTCCAAAAGAATGATTTTCATCCACACTCATTCATAACTTTAGTTATTAGTTCATATTCTCCTTACATCCGTGATAAGAGTCCGAGTTTTATTATATACATTAGAAGTAAGTGCGGAGAGTATTTTCTCTTTAGTGTGATAGTAAATATCTTTTGATAAGTAAAAATTTTCAGATTATGTATAGTGTTAAATTTCAAAAGGTCTCAACAAACCTAAAACCATTTGTGTCAATAATTTTTTTTTATTACCTTCTTATTATTTAAAAAAAAAATAAAGAATGAATATTATTTCAACCGTTCAAAGGCAATTTATTTTCCATCTTTACCCTAGTAATAAAAGTCATTTCCCAATACGTTAATAAAAATAAAAGTTAATAATCTATTTTACAATTTTCTCAATTACTTTTGTTGTACGACCATCAAAGACGTTTTAGGGATGAAAATTTTTTATTTTTATTTCTTTAATTACATTTCTACTAATTGAAAATAATTAGAAGGGAAAATGAATATAATTTCTATTTTGTGATTACAGTGTTTGCTAAAAATTATTGAAAATTAAATTACATGAACCACATATAAAATAGAGAATTAAGTTCCCTCTTACCCAAGTGTCCTTTCTTTATTTATTTTCTAATGAAACTTGATTCCTTTTTATTTTGGTTCCAATTGAGAAGCATACCCTAAAATTAGTTTACACAAGATAGATCTCATATCACGTCTCTTTTAGTTTAAATAGTGTACACTATACTTTTACATTTATGGTGAGAATTCAAGTCCAATCATACTCATTTTACAAATATATTTGGAAAGTTTTCAAATTAGTGTTATGAGAGTAAATTATCTTCAATTTATAAAAGTAAATTCTCAAACCATATAGGTTTCATCCAATGATTCAAAAATTAATAAAATCTCCGATATTTTTATCGATAATTTTGTAAATCAAGAGTACCGATATTGATATGGGGTGTAATATCATTTTCATCAAAAATATCCTAAAAATTTTCGAAAATATCTGCAATATTTCCATAAAATATTGATATTAGTGAACAGGTAGTGTAATTTGATAAAATATCAGGAAATTTATGTGAAATATTTGGAAAATATCTATTAAATATTGATAAATTATCCATTATATTTTCATCGGTATAATAATTAAAAAGAAAAAGAAATTGATAACATCTCCTAATATTTTTATTCACCTATTTATTTACATTTTTAATTAAACAAACGATCCAATTAAAAATATCATATATTGTTTTATTTTTTTTTTTGACAAAATCTAGTTTATACATTTTGTTTTTATTAAGTTTATGAATCATGACTAAAGAATTGCAAGGCTATGTCAAAATGAATCTTATAATCATTTTTTTTTAAGTATAATATTTTTATGAGTCAAGATTGAATTTGACGAGCATATGTTTTCTCTACAATATATTCATTTGGCTATTTAACCAAGCCAACTCCAATATGCCTTCCTCGCTTCAACTGTCTCGCTAATTGTCAAGGAAATTATAGGATTTTGTTTTTTGTCCCTCTAGCAATGTAGAAACAGAATGAAGTATAATTTTTTATCCTAAGGTAATATAATTTTTTTTTTTAATTATAAAGTAACATTGTCTTCCATGATATACTTGAATACTTATATTATTGCCGTTAAACATATATATTTCAATTTTACACACACTCTAAATTTCTCTGACTTATATGATTCCAAACTATTAAAAATTGATGTTTTAATATAATATTTTAAATTTTATATATCTTGTATGTGCATTATATACATATTATAACAAACACCCACATACGCACACTATGTTTGAGCTATCTAGGAGTTCATTTTAGTATTAAATATTCTATGACTTGTATGATTCCAAACTATTAGAAATTGATGTTTTAATTGAATATTTTTAACTTCTTATATCTTGTATGTACATTATACATTCATATTATACCATATAGTTTTTAGATAATATATATTTGTAGAAAATTATATTGTTTTTGTTTGTTTTATTTTATTTTATTTTTGGAACATAGTATATTGTTTTTTTAGAGTATTTTTTTTTTTTTTTTTTTTAAGCTTTTTTTAAAAATTTTTATATTTTTAGTTAATTATTCAAACTTTCCATAAATTTTACGTCAATTTTCATTAATATCGATATTCTCATCGATATTTTCACCAAATTTTAGTAACGATATTTTTGTCGATTTCAATATTTTAGTCCTTAGATTTTCATTACATGTATCTATTGTTAGATTTTTTTTTTTTTTTAATCTTGTAACTGTTTTTGTTTGGTCTCCCTTAATTCTTTGATGTTGGAACTTCAGTTCCGTTTGGATTTCATTACTATTTTGTGAACATATTTTATTTGTTTGAGATAATTTATCTATTAGTACGAGGATATTGAATCATGAGCACCGATAGCAAAATTTATATATAATTTATTTAAATTCCCCTCTAAAAAGGAATTGGTTTAAAAGCCGTATCTCCATCCTAATCATAGAATAATTGTCCACATCAATCCCACAAAAAGAACAAGTCAAATTTGATAGCTTAATCAGTAAAACAACGCATAATAATAAGAAACAACCTCTACCTTTAATATTTTTAGACCTAACGTCTATCTCTTCCCATGACCTAACAACAATTATAATCTACAAAACATGCTATTAGGTGGGAAGCATCATTTTTTCTCCTCATTAGTCATTCTTTCTTTTTCTTTTTATCTTCATTATTGGTATATTAATTTTTTTATTTATTCAGTGTTATTATATTAATGACACGTATCTTTCTTGCACGAACGTAAATCGATAGAGTTTTGGACATATACCATATGTCCAAAACTCTGTTGATTTCTTTTCCTTCTTTCCTACTATCTTTTTTTTAAAAAAATAAATAAATAAATAAAATAAGTGATCAAATAGAGGGAAAACAGATTCCATGTCTAAGTGGAAAAATCTAAAAAGTTAATACTAACTTCCTAAAATAATGTTCTAACATAAAATATTTAAAAAAATATCGTAATCAGGAAAAAGTTTTCAAGTCAACAAAAATCTCTAACTTGAGTTAATAGAGACCGGTCTCCTCCCACGATCATTGTGAGGGGATCACAACCTTTATCCTTCCATTCATTTGTCACATCGAGAGCCAACCTCCTGCTGTAGGGAATATGGACCATATGGTGGCCTCATTTCTATTGATGAAGACGTTTTTTTTTTTTTTTTTTAAAGAAAATTAAATTTAAAAAAAGTATTTTATATATTTATATTTACTTGCAGTAATTAATTTATGTATTTTAAATAAAATATTATAAACATTAAGATAATGTTCGTAGATAATATAGGTATATTTTTATAATATATGGGTACAAAGGACAAATACGAACAACCTATCATTTGTATTACTATCGAGACATTGTGCAAAGACATACACCATCTCTTTGCACAGGTGATCTCGTATCTCCCTACCTTTTGAGAGGGAGATGTATCAAAAGCTGATTGGCAGAATTATTTACTTATCTCATATCTGATCAGATATTGCATATGCTATTAGTGTGGTAAGTCACTTTACGCACAACCCTAAAGAAGTACATTTACAAGCTACCTATCGAATACTTCATTATTTAAAAGCTAATCCAGGAAAAGAGACTTTATTCAAGAAGAATGCTAGGCTATTACTTGAATGTTACACGGATGCTGATTATGCTGTATCAATACCAGATAAAAGGTCTATTATAGGGTATTGTACGTTTCTAAAGGTATTCTTGTGATATGAAAGAGTAAAAAGCTGAATGTAGTTGCACGTTCAAGTGTAGAAGTTGAGTTTCGAGCTTTTGCACAAGGGATATATGAGCTGTGGTTGAAGATCATATTGGATGGTTTAAGTATTAAATCGGAGGAACCTACGAGATTGTATTGTGACCATAAATATTCCATTAGCATTGCACACAATCCATTACAGCATGATGGAACCAAGTATATTGAAATGGATAGGCACTTTAGAAAGGGAAAACTAGACAATGGGCTAATTTGTACATCTTAGGTTTCAACTAGAGGACAATTAGTAGATGTCTTGACCAAAGGGTTGCCGGCTGCAAGCTTTCAATAAGTTATATTCAAGCTGGTGATGGTAGATGTTTATTCACTAGTTTGAGGAGTGTGGAAAATTCAAATGTAGCAGCAGATTGTATTGGTCCTTGGAGACAGAAGCGTGGTTAGGTGATTCCTTAAAGTTGGGATGGATCATAGAGTTAAATCTTATCTCTAGCATACAACAAAAAAGAATAGATGAGCCTTCAAACATTACCTTTCTTTTCTTTTTTTTTTAATACCTTTCAACAAAAATCATTAAAATCTTACTACAAATTCTTGTTTGAAAAAGAATATGTTAGCATAATATTTTTGTTTAAAAACAATAAAAGAAAAAATTAGAATGTGATTTCATAAATTATAGATTGTTATAGGGTTTGTTTGGAATTCATTAACATTAATACAAATAAAATGTAAAATGGTTTATTTGGAATTTATTAACATTAACATAGATAACAAGTAACATACATATACATAACTTGTTAATTAATTAACAAAAAGGTAGATAAAAATATTAGTGAATATATCAATTTCTCATTTTTTGTGAAAATAAACCGGATATATTATAAATATCTCTCTAATTAAATTCACAGAAACTTCCCCACTAGTTTACAAAATTACACATGTTCATCGACATCAATATTTTTATGGAAATATAGTGGATATTTTTAAAAAATTTTAAGATATTTTACAAAAAATATATTACATTTAATATTAATATTGATATCCTTGATTTATGAAAATATCGAATACATTATTGATTTTTCAGTCATGGAATGAAAGGTCCGTCCTCGAGACTTTGAATATTGTGTAATGGCCGATTCTCTAGATATTTGCTAGTTGATTCATAATATTGTTATTCCTCTCCTCCCTCCCCCCCGGGAAAAAAAAAAAATATAACTAGATGCAAGTGTTTATTATTTAGATAATATTTGCAATAAAACAACTCAAAATTGGAATATTGTGAGGGTGAATGGATATTCTCTACTATCAATTTAAATTGGATGGTGGTGTCAACAAGTGCAAGTTAAATTAAGAATTTAAGATAAATACTATCGACGATGAAATCTAATCGACTTAGAGATTTTAGGCTCAGACTACAGCTCTGATAAGTAAGACAATAAAGGTAGATAAAAACAACTAAGAATGGAGAAAGGAGAAGAAGAACAATGCAAAGAAGAGAGTTTTTTACGTGGTTCAGCAAATATGTATATGTCCACGGTTGCTACTCTGGAATATCTTTGGCAAAGTAATGGTATTACTAGTTGTAGTTGTCTCTCTTTACAAAGGATTTCACCCCCATTTATAGAGTGAAGTTTACAATTGAGTGTTTCACACGTTAAGAAATAAATTATTACATCAACTGCTCTTACAGAGTAATCATTACATTAACTTCTCTTGCATGACCACCATTAACTGCTCCTGTACGGTAATTATTACATTAACTGTTCTCCCATAGTCATGATTGCATTAACTGCTCCTCTAAATTCGGGGCACAAGATCGGGAAGCCTGAATCCGAGTGATTTGATCTGACGCCAGCTTCTAAAAGATTACCTGGCACGAGTTCAACGAGCTGACATATCACTTTCGCGAGTTGAAGATGAATCGAGATAACTCGGGTCTAAGACACGAGCTGAAGAAGAAGGTAGCGAGTTCGGTATAGCGACCTGAGCACTGGACTTTTTGGGCCTTTTTGCCACTGGGCTCGAATATTGGGCCTTCAGTAGCCCATTTATTCATGTCATAAAAATGGTCATAACAAATACTAATTAAAACTTGAGTTAAATACACAGTACCCCTCTAAAGTTAATTCAAATACAGACGCGTGAATATTTTTATTTTTATAACACCTTACCACCTTGTTAACAGTCAACCAATGTTAAAGATGAAGTCTGGAAATCCAAAAATTTATGGGTTTTCACTGTTAACAGGGGGGTAAGGTGTTATAAAAATAAAAATGTTCACGCGTCTATATTTGAGTTAACCTCAAAAGAGTATTGTGTATTTAACTCATTAAAACTTATGACAAAAACAACAAACACAATATTGATTATATGTTTCTTTTTTCAAATGAGAGACCCCACTTAGTTTTCACTTAGGACAATAGATATAACATTTTCATTATAAAAAAAAGGATTGCATAATCACAAAAATGATGCACAGTCATACTTCAAGTGGTTAATTTTTATTTTTTTTTTAATATTTGTAATAAGGGTTTGAGTTGATTAGGTATACCTTTTAGTGTGGAAATAAATAATCTCGATGTTATATAAGCAATTTTTTGGTTCATACATACATTATTGAATGTTAATAGATTTCGATAAATTCCTAAATTACCTTGGTAATAATATGTAGATAAAAGATAAATAAATTCCAAGTTGTTATAATTAACGTTTGAAATGTGGGCCTAAATCATATAAATGCAACAAGAATGCGAAAGAATAAGACAGATCCGAAGATTAAAAGCTATAATGAGTTGGTCTAACTAACATCATTCATTATCAGCAAATGCTTGGGCCTACTGGCCCTACTCCACAACCAACTCTTTTCTCATTATCACAACACAGCAAAAAGAAACTAGGCATAAGAGTCGTGTTTGCTTGATCACTTGTTTCCAACTCCAACCAAACAATACGAGTCAAGTCAAGTTTGTGGCTTCAGTGACATCCCATCAATTTGAAATCATTATCAGATTTTTTTAATGGTGCCTGCACACTTGCACTACCTAACAATCTAAGGTCATGCAATTTTATTTTATTTTTTTAAATTTTTTTTAGGACTAATACAACGCACAAGTATCAATCAGAACCAAACGGAATAAGAATCTAATGACACGGTTCGGATAATAACTCCCAAACGGAACATTGATTGTGAGGGGCAGCTCATATACCTAGGAAAATAATCCCACACAAAGTGGAGAATACTGAACTTAAACCCATGACTTGTGACATTATGAGTGGAGGTTGACGCTTTAACCACTACGGCAACCCCACTCCATGCAAGGTCATGCAACTTTGATTGTATATTTGTGTAATTTAAAATGAGGAATGTTGTGGATGGTAGGACAAGATTAGAAAATCATAATCGTTTTAATTCAAAACATTGCATCTTTGAAAATCAGTATTGATAAAATAAATTCAAGAGAAGTGGATGTTTGAACAAAATGAAGATAAATGCCTTATTCACCAAATTCGCGTTGCATAAATGGCAATTGGTAAATCAAAATAATAAGAAGATATGATGTAAGTAGCTTGATTTTGTGCTCTCAAATATTGATTGTCTTTGTTAGAAATCATGTTGAAGATGGAGGGTTTAGAGATGGATATGCAACTTATTTAAGGTGTTTGATCATTAGATTTTCTAAATATTATATGCAGTGCAACAATTTGAAAATGAAACACAGTTGAATTTATTGCCACTAAAGTATTATGACATGAACTTGAAACATTGTCTCCAACAGAATGAAAGTCATCTACTACCAAATCACATAGAATGGTCTAAGGTATTTGATTAAAGGGTTTAGTTACCTTACACAACTATTAACATTACTCATAAATTGTAATTATTTGATTGGTCGTAAGTGTAATTATTGAAGTTAATTCAAGGGATACAATTTATGGATAATATTAATGGTTGGATAAAATAGTCTAACCCTTGATTAAAATATAGATTATTATACAGTAAATAATATCTTTATGAGACAAAAAACACCATGCGTTAATGGGTGGTGAGGTCCCATATTTACTCTCATAAGATTTTTTTTCTCTAGTTAGTACGCTCATAGGTTTTTCCTTAATTCATACTTACGTAAATTGCTGAAAACAAAAAGAAGTTATCAAGAGTCAAAATCTAATAAATTAATAATTCATTTTTTTTTTTTTTATTCTTGTTCTTATCACTTGAATTCCAGGTTAATAATAACAAAAGCTAAGATGGGTAAGGATATTATGACTTTTAAGGTAAGAATTCAATGTAACACCCAATTGATTAAGCTATGATCATTAAGATCTTGCAACATAATTGATGTAAAAGCTTACAACTACTTGTTACTTTTGAATTAGTTTTATAAATTAACAATGAACTAATTTACAGCAGATTATTTTCTCACCACAGCTAATAATAATTATCTAAAGAATAATGCTATATTTCTAAAAAACTTACCTAAATAATGTGATAAAATTATAAGATGATGTATTGATGATGTGATAATTATAAATAAGATTGTCATATTATTTAAGTAAATTTCCGGGTATCGTAAGATTAGTTTTATTTAAAAGCTAAAGTAATTCCTTCTTAATCTCCTAGCTAATACGGTATGGTGGATGGTGGTTGTTACAAGACGGGCCAAAGCCCAACTGAAAAATATATGAGCTGAATGAGGCTGCACTTTAATAATTTCTGTAAATGGGCCAACTCAACTGCCACAAAAATACAAGTAGCTTCAGCTGAAGTGGGAGTTTCTCAGGCCGCCATCGCTGTCTCTACCAGCAGCTGATCAAATACGATTTTCACATTTTACATGGGGAATTACACGCTGGACCCTGACAAAAGTGAAAAATGTTTTCATGATAGCACATTCTTTTTTATTTTTATTTTTTATTTTTAAATTCGTAGATTAATATCCTACTTATGGTTTACTAAATTAAAGCTAACTGTTTGACTAACCAATTAAAATGAAAAGATTTAAATGTCCCTAATTTTTAAAATTGATTGTGATAAAAATGCCCTTAATTTTTAATATTATTATAATTAATTATTAAAGTAATTATAAGTAGAAATAAAAAATTTTAAAAAATAACAATAATGGAGATATAAAGTTTAGCTTTTTTCATATTTCCTTTTTTTTTTTTTAAATTCAAAGTTGAAGTTGATCTGTAGAATATGATTTTTTTTTTGAGAAATGTTGAGTGATTTTTGAAGAAGAAGTAAAAAAATTGTTTTGTATATTATGATGCGAGAGAAGATGATGTTTTGTTATGTAAAATATATTGAAGATGAGATTGAAGATGACAAAATTGAATATGATGAATTAATAAAAAAAATCATAATATATTATAAGTAGTAATAATATTATATATTTAAATATATTGATTCAATATAATGTGTCAAGATTTATTAAAAAAAATATGTGTCAAGATGCTATTAGATGTAATAATTTTTAAACGGTCGTGAACGCCGATCAGATACACCAATCAGTAAGTTTTAAGAAAGTGTTGTCACCAGAACAATTTTCCTTTTTATCAGCGCCCACCTGTAATTTCCCCCATTTTAGACTGTTAGTTGGGAAATCAAAAATAGCCCAGTATAGAATATTGGTGTGGAACGCAAAACTTAGCGTTTTGTCTCCTGACGCAAATGATCGATTCTCTAGGTATGCAAACATACTTCTTGTGTTAATTAATACTTGAATTACTCCAGTGATCTCGTTTTCACTAGAGCAATGGATATTAATTTTGATTTTACAACTAAATCAAAGCTTGCTTGATCAGCCATTTAGGGTTTATTACTTTTTCCTTAAGCCATCTATGTATTGAAAATTTGTTGCGAAGTGCTGCTTATATTGAACAATTGCTAATAAAACAATTCGTTTAACCTTAAAAGAAAATTATTTACATTATCATTGGATTGATTTCACATAAACAAGTGTGTGTGTGTTTTTTTTTTCGTTTGACATTTGTTTTGCAGTTGTGTGGACATGAAAGACAAGAGTACTACTACCTCTACACTCAGGCGCATTTTAGTGAATTGTTCAGTCCAGGTCTGTCGCTGAGCTTCGATTTATGAATATGGAAGGTGTTATTTGCTATTAATTTTTATGTGCTATTAATTTTTATTTGCTAGAATCAATGAAGTCCTAATAATTAAGTACTTTAGAAACCTTTTGCATGTTAATAGCAAAGTACATAGGTTTCATCCTCCTTGGACATTTTGCCGGTTATGAAATGGATGGTAGTTTACAATATGTATAACGAGGCTTCTTTAGAGTACTTCTACTGTATAAGTATTCAAGAAAGAGAAAAGTTCTTGAAGAAGTTTGGTTCTACTTGTTTTCATATAAGTTTGATGCCTTTTGAAAAAACTTCTTCGTAATAGTCTAAACTAGACATTAGTACAAGTAGAGGAAGCATATACTTTTTGTTGACCTAGAGTTTTTGTAGAGCCTGAGAGTCTTTGAAGAGTATTCATTGTTAGCCCTCCATAAAATAAAAATTTAACAAGGTTTTTAATAGGACCTGCCTTGAACTCACTTTGAAGTTTATAAAATTGCTCAATATTTGTTAAATTTACTTGTACGAATACTATTGTCAAGTATCATAATAAGTTAGCTAGTAGTTTAACCCTGAGGCAGAACACTCTTAAACTGATTGAGGTGGGTCCTGTCATTTTTTTCCATCACAAAGCCTATGCATAACCTTATTGGCTTAACAAGCTATTTTTACTGAAATACTTCTGAATAATGGCTGTATTCTGAACTCATCTCTGTAAAGACTACATTATGAGACAACGTTTTAATTGTAAAAGAAAATGTATGACTGCATTTGCCACACATGTATCAGCTAAGTTTTTGGAATATGTGTACTACCATTGTTATATGTATTACAATTAACGTTACTGTTTGCAGGCAAAAGAATACGGGGGTTGTGTTGCTGCAAAAGTTCCTGAAGTTGAACGTGATATGTGTTTGAAACAGTTTCTTGCATTAAAGAATTGTATGCAGAATATGGTATCATATTCTAGAATTGCGAAATGCTGTATATTTCAATGTGTGACAGGACAAATCCTTGATGTTTGTTCTTTTCTAGAAAATACTGCTCTTAACATTTTATTTTTTTCTCTTGCTTAATAGCTTCGAGGAAAAGCCTAAGTATTTAATCAGTTTTTGTCAATATCCGGAGGCATATTTTAATAGGGAAAGCATCTTCGTTGAAGCTTCAAAAAAAAGGTATTTTTCTCTAACAATCACAAATAAATGTACCTTTCTTTTTTCTGGATTAGCAGTTCACCCTAAGCTATAGTATATGGGTTGTTGTCCAACTGATATGCTCCTTATCTTGCCTTTTTCCTTTTACTGTGTTATAAAAACATATAAGCTTGGATTCGGACTGTCTCGAATACATTCTGATCCAACCATTTTGGGTGCATAAGGTCGAAAGGCAAATCAGTTGGGGCAAGTCTGGACTGCTTCAGTGTTAAAAGCATATATAAATTAAGCATAGGGTTGGGCTTGCCTGCTACAGTCTACACTATCTTGTTTGTAAGGTTGAAAGGCAGATAAATTAGGAGACATGTCAGGAAAAGCATCAAGTTCACAGCCCGGCGTTGGCTTAGGTGGATCAGGTGCTCTATCACATGTTTATATACAGTATCCACCTCTTCATTGCAGCATTCCGGGGTCTAGGGGTTTACATTATGATGATGGAAATAAGTTACTCATCTCATCAATGTCTGATCAGGTAGTTTGTCTTAGTTGGCCTATCGTAATGAATTTTTTCAGTGGATAATTAATTAACATTTAACTGCTTGACTTGATGGTTGCGTAATCTAATTCTAACCTTTTTTGTGTAGATCTTTTCATGGAAAACTGTTCCTTTTAATCCTCATGCCACCCCTACCTGTGATTCGATAAGTGAAGGGCCGATCTTACGTATTCGATTTTCTCTAGATGCAAAGCTTATAGCAATGCAACGATCCAGCACTGAGATAGAGTTTTACAATAGAGAAACTAAGGAAACTTTCTGCCAAAGGTGCCGGTCAGAGTCAGAGAATATACTGGGATTTTTTTGGACAGACTGTCCTCTGTGTGATATTGTAATTGTAAAGACCAGGTATGGGCAAGTTTTCTTGTCCTTTTAACATCTCTGGAAAGACATGGTAAACTGAACATTTAGGAAGTCTTGTGTTATTATGACCTCTCTCCTATGTGTTCAACCTTGCCCCGAGTTTCTCTGTTTTGATATTTTTCTTAAACTTGTTATTTTCCTTTGAAACTTCTGTTGGCCCTTAAGGTTCATGTGTCCTTCAATTTACGAAATGAAGTTTATTTGTAGTGGGCTGGACTTGTTTGCTTACAATTCTGTCTCAAAATCACTTGACTTGGTGGAGGCAAGGAAATCTAATGTGAGTTGGTATGCCTACACACATGAAAGTCGGTTGATTCTTCTTGCTACAGGAATGCAGTGCAGGACTTTCATTGGATTTCAGGTATGGCTGCCATATCTGGTATTGGTATAATTTTATTTAAATAATTTCAGATGATGTTTTTCTAAAGCTACAGGTGTTTATATCACAAAAAATGGTCTTGAAAATCGGTTGAGATACCACAATTCCTTTATTTTTGGAGTGGTATAACTGCTTTTAAACTGTTGTGCATACTGGGCTATATGTGCAGATTATACTAGAAAAAGACTATAAAACCATATTTGAAGAAATAAATATCTTATTTCAAACTCTTTAATTGCCCCAAAATCTCCACCTTTTTCTGTTCTAAACTCAAGAATAGTGATCTAGCTTTGAATTATTTACCAGATTTACTTTTCCTTTCACTTAACATTGGTGGGATATGTAATTATCACTTTTTTTTTTTTTTTTTTTAATTTTAATTATTAATATCAAATACCAGTTCTATTTAAGTTATCTTATGATGCAGTATGATGTTGACTTGGAGTTATGAAGCATGCTAAGGGCATGTTTTGGTAGTTAATTTATGTCTTTTAGAAACGTTGTTTTCAAAAATGAAAGACAGTGTTTTCAAACTAATAACAAAGAATTTAATATAACAAATGTATTGTTTTCATCATTTTTAAAGCAATCCGTTAACTTTTCTCTCTAAACAACTATTTTACCAAATTTTCAAACAATACTAGATACATTTACATTGTCTTTAGTTTTAGTTTACTATTTTTAACAAACGCTACTATTAAATCTATATTTTGAAACCTTTAAAAAAAAAATTCACCATTTTTAAAACCATCATTTCTATTTTTAATAATAGTTTTAAGAAATGCCATTTTAAAAACAATACAAGCATTTTGTTTTCAACTTTTTAGTTGTAATTTAGAAAACAATGATTTCCATTTTCGGAAACAGCTAGCCAAACAAGTTTTTAACTGTTTTGCATCTTTGAAAACAGAAAAAATGTTTTGAAAGTGCATCCAAACAGCCACTTAATGTTTGCAAATTTTTTTAAAAAAAAGAAAAAGAAAAATACCTTAATTGAGGGTAAATGTGCACATAGTTTTGTACTATCTTATAACCATTGCACATCAGTTTGTCAAAAAGGTTTTTAGAAATCAATAATCTTGTAAATTGAACCAGAAATTTAAGTTTATAGTCAAGATCCAAACAATAATATTAAGTTCTAACTCACCTCTTCATGTATAAGACAGCATCTTGATGCATGAAGAAATCTCAAATATAAATGCAAATTTCAAATTTATAACAAAGGAACAAACACAAATATTGGTAATATTGGCTCAACTAAGAAACCTGAGAGGATGTGAAATGAGTCTCTTCTGGTAAAATTGGCTTCAATACCATGTAATTGGTGCAGTATTGTGCAAACATTTGGGTTTAAGATGTTTGCCTCAGATTATGTATTCCAGTTTGAAAAATTGCATATAATCTATAGTGGCTAGGAGTCTTATCATAAGCATTTCACGATGTCAAGAAAATGATTATTCTTTTATGATTAAACATGGTTATTGATCAGAATTTTGAATATCTTATCTCATGGGAAAAAAAAAGAATCAATCAATTAACTGTGGAAGTGTGCTATCAAGTTCTATCATTGATTTGAGATGGTTGTTTTCTCTTCTTCAGCTTTCATCTGCTGGGATAATTCGCTTGCCAAAATTTGAAATGGCAATGGCTAAGCCTGAGGTTAACAGTAAGCCTGTCCTAGATGCTGAAGATGTCTATATTGTCACTGTGTAGGTTACTTAAACTTAGTCTGATTTCTAAATAAATTTCCTTGTTTACAGAAGTCAAATCTTATGCCCTCCGCCCTCGTGATGTTTGCAGGTACGGCAGGATTTACTGCTTACAGGTTGATAGAGTTGCAATGCTACTCCACTCATATAGATTTTACCGTGATGCTGTTGTACAACAGGTACATTCTTGCTCTCTAAGTCGCATATGAGATCATGTTGGCAGCTAATTATGCAAGTAATGTTATTTTTCTAAGTTTATCCTCATTTTGATCTGCAAATTTTGAAATGGATATATGAGACCTTGGAACCTCAAACATAAAATTGATGAGCGTGCTCTACTACACTTTTAAGATTGAGATATGTGCGGCTCTTGTGTAAGGTGTTATGATTTGATAGACCTCTATCCTAAACTTCACAAAGTTCGGTCAATGGCATGTTTTTCTGAAAATCATGGTGTTCTGGCAATGCAAGGTATCTTGTCAAAAACACATTCTTATGAAACTATCACTTGGCATGATTTGTTCTTTAATTCAGTATCATTTTTGGTTCTATTTTCAGAGAACAAACTTATGAAATGAAAGCATTTAATTGAATTTATATTTTTTAATCTGAAATGCATTTGGTAATATTTTCTGAAAAATAAAACTAGTGAAAAATTGTTTAGTATCAATATTATCAAACAAAATAAACCAAGCCAAAATAAAAGCCATTGTTAAACAACATAGAACACAAATTGAATCTGGAATATTATTTCCAAAAAATTATATTTATTAGTTTTTCCTTTGTCAAAGTTTAGTTCTTCACTATTTTATCTAATTCATAAAATTAATAAAATTTCATTTCATTTGTTGAGCATTCTTTTTTAACCTGAAAAATTAAAAAGAACAAATTTTATAAATTTAATATTATAATGATGATTTTGATAAAAGAGAACAGTTTTATGGCATTTTACACAAGTGTAAAAGGCTTTTTATAATCTTTGTTCATATTCTCTGTACTTTCCTTTACATTATTGCTCTTTCCAGTCACCAAACATTACTTTTTGTCAAAATAATGTCAAAAAAAAAAAAAAAGTCTCTAGTCATCAATAAGTTAATAATTTTGTTTCGGTACAATGTAGTCTTCAGTAAAAGACAAATCCAACCTACAAGTCGAAATCAAGCGAATAAGAAGTCTTGACTTCTAAAGTCACTCACACTAGGGCGTGCAGGGGCTTGGTGCTCCATTTGAGTGGGGTTGGACTTGGGGTTTGGTTAAAATAAATTAATAAGGTCTAAACATTTTAAGAGAATCATAGGAAAAGCAATAATTTTAAGTCATTTTTGTCTTTCTGGTTCGAGAGGTAGCTTTAGTACAATTGGTCTGCACATTCTGGAAAAAATCTGTTAAGATGATATGGGACAAGTTACTTAGAATGAACTCCTTTGTTGCATGGATTATGCAAGAAGCTCAGCATTTATTTGTTTCCTGACAGTTACTGCCAAAAATGTGAGGAGTTAGTTCACCTAAATCATGAAATTAGTCCAAAGGAATGGCATCTTGGTTGGTGATGAACTGCATTACCACTTTTATCTATATTTTCTCTTAGCCTTGTATAAGTTGATTTTCCTTTATATCCCCTTAACCTGCAGACTATCATTTGCACTTGATACACACAAGCCTTTTAGCCTATTTAAGAATAGTTTTGTCTGTAAAAAAGGTTCAGAAATTTTGGTAAGAGTTGATGTGTTTGGCATGATTCTTTGACCCATGGGGTTACCCCTTTCTCACCTATAAGTCCATGGTATTTAAAGATCTTGTTGACAAAGGACACTCAAAAATCATCATCATCCATGCTTTCCTCCACCGCCACAACCCCCTCCCCTTTCCTTTCCCTCTTTTCATCTTTTGTTCTTTCTTTAGAGGTGAGGGTAAGACAGTTTAAACCTCAGCCTCACTTGTGGAGACAGCCAACTTTATAAGGTGAGAGGAGCTAGAAGAAGAAGAAGCGTCATTGGAAAGTTCAGTGCCTAATGTAGTTAATGTGACATAGGATACTCTAGAATTCTGGACCTCAGCTCCACTTATAATCTATCTTTTACGTATACTTAATACTATTATTGATTAGTATAGTCAGTTTGAAATACGTATATGTTAAAATACACCTATAGATCATAGTAAGACTAAAATTATCATTTAATGTTTGATTATGTAGTTAATATGGCATTGGATACCCAAGATGGAACAGTGTTGTAGCCAATCTTAAAGCCTATGTACATTTTGATTAATTGCTGTTAGATCTCTATCATTGCTGCCCTTTGTTTCCATCTTAGTCAAAACTTAAAAATACTGTAAATTTGCTGAAGAGCAGTTAGGTGCATGTGCACATTAAATTTTAACTCAGCAATACTTTGACATCCCTGTGCAGTGGTACTTAATATGATTTTTCACCTGATGCAGGGTTCTTTGCCTATTTACTCGAGCAAGATTGCTGTGAGTGTGGTAGATAATGTACTACTTGTTCACCAAGTGGATGCGAAAGTGGTGATACTGTATGACATATTTTCAGATTCTCGGGCTCCCATATCTGCCCCACTTCCTTTACTGTTGAGGGGTTTTCCACGATCTCATTCTTCCTCTCGATTCAGAGATAGTGAAAATTCAGAGGTCAATAATACTTGTGATCATCACTCAGTCATTTATGGAGATAACTGGACGTTTTTTGTTCCTGACCTCATTTATGATGCTTCTAATAATTGTTTGTGGAAGATCTATTTAGATGTGGAGGTAAGTTTTTGTGATATCTTTGTTTCATAATTAATTATTCTTAACCAGTTAATTGTTATCATACTTGCCCCTTTATATCATTGCAGGCAATTGCTGCCAGTAGCTCAGAAGTGCCATCAGTACTAGAGTTCCTGCAAAGGCGAAAGTTGGAAACATACAAGGTTAAATAAAATTTATAATTTAATATATGTTTTATGTTTGCTTGGGGCATTTGGTCACCTTATGAAGATAAGTGATTCCTTTTCATTTCACAGCATTGTAAACTCAATCATAGTGGAGGATGAGGTCAATTATTTAAAACAAAATTTAGTTGCCATCCTAAGAGATAAAAAAATTAAAATGATGTCAGGTTCTGGAATAATAAAATAATAATTCATGTACATAAGCTGAAACTATAAAATGTTCTGTATATCTCATGCAGTATTTTTGTTTTGTTATGGTGTTCTATTGTCCTACAGATTTGAAAATATGTAATTGTTCGTGATGTTATTTACATTTTTGTGTTACTGTTTTAGGCGAAACAATTGTGCTTGGGAATGGTCAGAACTGTGATTCTCGAACGCAGACCTGTATCCGTGGTTGCCAGGGCAATAGATGTATTAGTTACCTCTTATTCCCACTCAATTAAAACAGGAAGCTATTTGAAGGGGCTAAAGAATGAGAGGACTTCTCCTTCCAGAGTGCCAAATGCTAACAGCCCTGTGTCTAGCACTGATGTATCAACCAATAGAATTGATGTACTTGGAAAAACCATCAGACATGAATCCAATGCTGGAATTGACAGTGAATCTATCAATAGATCATCCACTTTTTCAGCTTCAGAATCTGTTGTTTCTGGTCTTGAACCCTTGCAAGTGAATAGAGCTAGTCAATCAGGTGCTGAAAGTGCTAATGAAGTCCAGCCATCTTTAAAACAGCAGCTTCCTGGACCAAGTGACAATTCGTTTAATGCTAATGTCTCTGAGCAGCAGGATTCTCAACTTACTTCGCCAGCAATTTCTCCTGACGAGATGTACAGATTTGTGTTTGCTCCTGTTGAGGAAGAGATGGTGGGTGACCCTTCATACCTCATTTCCATTATTGTTGAGTTCCTCCGCAGGTACGTTAGTGTAGTGATCTGGTAATGCAATTAATTTTTGCCAAGCATTGTTAGAGAAATTGTTTAAATTTGATATGATGCCATTTGTTAGAGTTCACAAATGTTACTACAACTATGGGAATAGCAAAATTATTGTGATGGAATTATAAAAATCAGTTAATGTTATAATTTTAAACTAATGTCAGTATTATAAAGAACAACTAAGACGTCATGTAACAAAACCATAGTTGTAGTTATGACAATGAACATAACATCACATGCATGTACGGACTGTATTTTTCTTGGTTTTAATTTGATACTCAGTATCACCTCTAATTCAGGCTGTGGGAGGAATAACTGGCAGCGCCAAAGTGTTTTAGAGTGATTTTGGGGTTGGAATGCTGGGGTTTGAATATGATGCTATGACTTTTATTTATTTATCTATTTTTGTGCAGTGCCAATTTGGAAAAGATCAAAATACATCCAAATCTATATGTGTTGACCATACAATTACTGGCACGCTATGAGCGCTATGCAGAGCTGGGATTGTTCATTATAAACAAGGTTATTAAGTATTTCTCTTTATTATATATGGCTGAAAAACAGTAAATTCTGTATATATTGTTATCGAATTTGACTGTAAAGCTCTTTGTTGTAGATTCTTGAACCCTCGAAGGAAGTTGCATTGCAGCTCCTAGAATCAGGTCGGCAGAATACTCAAACTAGGAAGCTGGGTCTTGATATGTTAAGACAGCTCTCTCTACATCATGACTATGTGTTATTACTGGTGCAAGATGGATATTATCGTGAAGCTTTACGTTATGCTCGGAAGCACAAGGTTATTCTTACTAAACTAATTCAGCAATTATAAATTAATTAGCATTTAAATTCATGACATTGCCAGTTGTATCACGAAACTTCCATTTTTTTTTTTAGCTCAACATTTTCCTCATCTGGAATTGTGCTTGAGAGAATTCTCACTGAGTCTTTCCTCGAAATGGTACATAAGTTGGGTTTTTAGCTGGCTTCTGGGTTTGTTGACATAATCATTTTTCAGGTTACAACCATCCGGCCCTCGTTGTTTCTGGAAGCAGCTTTTGCATCAAATGACTCGCAACATCTGGCTGCCGTTTTGAGGTTCTTTTCAGATTTTATTCCCGGCTTTCATAACACATCAGATTTCAATTCGTATTACCGTGTTCTTAGTGAGATGAACTCATCCATTGCTGCTTGAGTTTCTTATAAGAAAACCTAGTTACTTTTAAGTGCAGACAGAATCATAGAGCAACATTTAATTTATTATTTTTTTTAATATTAGTTCTTTTGACTTTTTTTTTTTTTTTTATAATGTTCTTCGTTGAATGGATATTTAATTTTTCTAGTTGTTATTTTAAACGTAATAAATTGTTTAAACTTAAACAAAATCAAATAACTTTTTTTTTTTTTTGTAAAATTAATGGATATTATATACAATTGAAACACCACATTATTGATGAAGAATGGAGGATGAAGATATTCAAGCTTTGCATTATGTGAGATGTGAGGAATTCAAAACAATTTTTTTTTTTTTTTGTTTGGGAAAGATGATTAAGTGTTTGTTTTTTCTTTTTTCTTTTAATCAAAAATGAATTTTTTGTTATATCCTGAGGGAAGAGAGAATTTGTTCGTATTAATAATACTAGAATGTTGTATTTTTTATTTTGATGAAAATGAATTTGTTTATATTATTTATATTTTATATTCTATTTTAGATGAAATATTACAGTTTTCATTTTAGGATATTTTTTTGATATACAGCATAAAGAGTTTTATAATTAGCAGCTAACCGTGAAAACAGTCATTTTTGAATATAGGAATAAGACCATTATAATGTTCTAATAAAGATTCAAAACAATGTAAAAATAGTGGTGCGTGATTTGCTAATTGATATTAGATAAAAGAGTCTTTCATAAGACTGTTTCATATTTGATATGGGTAGATCAACTAATAAAGTTATACCATGTTTTTTTTACATTCTCTATTATTCTTTTATTTTTCTTTACTTTTCTTATTAATTTTTTTCACCACATCCAAGGAAGATTTTTTTGTTTAGATGAAAAGCACTAAAACTTTCTAAAACGTTTCTGAGAATATATTAAAATTTTAAATTTAGAGAAGATGGTACGAATAACTGAAGAACTTAAGTTTTGAAGTAAGATAGGACGTGTGACTTGACTCTCAGAGAATCTGTAATATAAGGCCTGCGGCTAGGACTCCCAATGGTGTCTAATAAAATCTTGTATGGTATTGGTGGTTGCTGCCCAAATGCCACAAATTTCGGCTTCAAATGTCTCGAAAAAAGCACAACAATCGGACCTAGTTTGGTCCAACTTAAGATAAGAGAGATGGTTTTTACACCCCACTAAAATTGTTTGTACACCCCTTTCATAAGTATACCGATTAATTATCATTATGAAAAATTCTAATAAATCCTTAAAATTTATTTAATATAAAAAATATTTTCTAATTTCATTGTATTATATATTTTTAAATAAATTTTTTATTATTTTTTATTTAATATATAAATAAAAATGAAATTTATTTAAAAAAAACATAAATAAAAAAATATATGATAATGATGATTATATGAATCTTGCCAATCTGATCATCATTCATAGATCCATCTAATCTAATAATCAATCAAATGGATCATCAGATGGAGGAACATTATCTCCTCCACCAAATTGGGTGGAGTCTCCTTCACTAGATCGTCTATGGAGATTGTCTCTTCCACCTGATTTGGGTAGTGAAGATGATATTCCTTTATCGATGAAGGAGATCAAGGATTATGGATGAGACAATTTCCTACATTAGAGGAGGAGAACATTTGTTCTTCTTCTTCTTATTATTATTTTATGGAAGAGATTGTATTTGCTCCATTAGAAGAGTAAGTCAAATCCATCTTCTGTGGATTCATTCCACCAGTAATGATTTTTTTTAATTGTTTAATATATGATTAATTGATTATAATGATATGTTTTTATTTAATACAATAAAAAGATAACTTTGCCCTTGGAGCATAACAGACTAAAAATGGTCAACCTTTAATCAAAGGGTCTAAGGGTAAAAATGCTGAGAGGTTGGAGTTTAGTACTATTATTGCTATACTTAAGGGTCGTTTGTATAATTTTCTCAATATTTTACAACAGAACGTTTCATATATGCTAGAGCAAATGCACTTCTAATAAGAGATGCTATGATTGTACTGTCGAATTATTAAATATGTTTTACATATTTTTGAGTTTTGGGATCAGAGCACTTCAAAATCAAACTCTTATCTTCTTATAAGACTGCTGCTAATCATTGACGTAATATGAAACATTGACAACAAATTGTCACTTGTTATGATAAGGGTGTGGCAACTGTTATGGTACCGGAAGAACCAATTCAATTACATCGGTTAGGATAGAAATATTAAAAGATTAGTTTAGGAATCAATTTTTAAATAAATTTGTGCCAATCCTAAGTGTAGATTGTCTGTGCTTCATGAATGATTGACAGTCGAACATTTTAATTAAATTAAAGCAATTCTTCCATGGCAATAATTGGGCTGTTTAAATTCCAGCTATTGACTGCCAAATATAGTTACATGACACTCCATCTATATTATCCTGACAAATCCTTTCCTAAATTATTAATTCCTTGTGTTACTGGGACACCAATACCAACAAGAAAACTTTGTGGGGCTATCCAGTTCTTGCATGATTCTTGTATTAGTTCAAATTTCCAATTAAAAAGTCTTGATTTAGTTTATCTTACAAATGTCAGATTCCTAAAGGGCACCTAATTATCATAGACGATAGAATCGCTCCACCAATACAAATCAATAACAACCAATTAAGTCTTATTCTAGATATGATTGTAGCTAGATAGCCATTAGCCTGCCATATAGTTGAATAAATACCCACCTTTTCCAAACAAACAAGCATACCGAAAAAAGGATTCACATCAAACATAAAAAAATACTACAATAAGACATGAATTATTGATTTGGGTTTTCCTGAAACTTGCTAAAAGTTGTGTGAACTAGATTAGTTTTGAATATGAATAGTATATATGTAGATGTGGTGTTATCATTCCGGGGGTGCAAGGCAATGCTTTTATGTCCATCAAGGGTCCTACTCTAGCGTATTGAAAATGGAAGAGAAGGAAGCAAATTGAAGTGGGGATAAAGCAGTACTGCAAAAGTTAAAAACACAAAACATAGGAGAGTACTTGTTTTAACAAAGCCAAAGAGGAAGAGTACTTCTAGTCTAGGACCACTTGGAAAGGAAAGCATTGGCTATCAACAGAAAGTACTTAGCCCCACACAAAGTGAGAAGACATCTATATGTGGGGTTAATCTAACAAGTACTATTGAACAACAACAATAACAACTGCAAACAAGAAAGAAATGTCAAAGTCACCCTTAATGTTCATTTGCGTACACATATTGAAGAATAGCACAGATAGTAAATATTACTAACAATTACTTTCTTATAGCTGCCGATTCCCATAGCCTATAGCTGTTTTATCTCTAGTGCAATTCTTCATATTACAAATTGTCTAATTTAACGAATTTTATTAATGTTTGATGTTAACAATTATTCTTTAATATTGAAAGTTCGTTACGAAGAAAACTGTCGATATTTGATCTCACAACAAAAATGATATGTTTTCTAACCATGCTGTAGAGCAAAGAGAAAAAGGACATTTTGGGTTTCTTCCTTGGGTTAAATTTGATCCACGAAAGACCACTGTCCAAGAAATCAATAGCCAATACATTTTATGTTAATAGTAACTTAATAAAGGAAGAACGTACCCAACAATAATCTTTAGTCATTCGAGAAAAGATTCGCTTGTCGAGGGGCATTATTTCTGTCTCGTAAATACAGATTTTGTCACTTGTAAACTCCTGTATATATCTTCCAGATGGATTTTGGTCAGCAAAACTTATTAACTCATCTATAATTTATTTAAAACCTCAAAGATGTTTAACTAATCATCTTAATTTATAGAAACCTTTGTCTTCGAAAAACAGTAGTTAAGAAAGCATTAATTTAGTTTTTTTTTTTAATATTTTAAATTCGAATTGATTCACTATTAATAGTATTATTTTTTAAAAGGAAAAAGACATAAACGATTAAGAACTTGACTGTATATATCTATATTTAATTATTTTGAAAACATACAAAATATTATTAAATTTGGAAACAATTTCGTGTTCATTTCAATAGTGAATGGTTACAGACTTAAAATTCATTAATTGAATGAAACTAATGGTTGATTAATTAAAAGCTTACTGCATTAAATATGAAGGGTAAACTTGTAAGAAAGAGATAGATAATTGAAAAATGAGGAGTGATAAGTCAACATCAAAAATGAAAGAAGTGGACCAAATTTGCAGTGATTGAAATAAGTGGGGGGAACATTATTCATGTGAACGTCGTTAACATACAACTACCAAATTCAGACACCAAGTCTCGACTCCTTTAATTTAATGTCGAACTCTTTCAACTTACAACTTTGATTCTCTCTCTTTTATTATTAGGTGTGTCGTGACCACAACCAAACATTTTTGTCAACATAAATTGCTTAACTAGGTCCAGGACATCAAACTTAATTTTCAACGTTTCAAAGGAACCCAACTTTCAGCTTCAGCTTTCTTGTCTCTTATTTATTTATTTATTATTATTATAATTATATATATCCCCATGAGTTTCTTGTACTTGAAAGAGAGGTGAAGATTGTTGGTTTACATTTTTTAGAATTAAATTATTTGGTTTTGATCAATCTATAATACATGTAAAAAATTAGACTGAATAAATTAATGAAATAAGGTTTTTTTTTTTTTTTTTTTTTTTTTTTTTTTTCCGAAGAATGAAAACAGAATTACAATATATCTTGTGCCAAAGTACAATAAATTATAAAAAATATTTATTTATAAATCTTGGGTTTTCAGATTAAACAATACATTTCAAATTTATTTTTAGGAAAAGCTTAAAAAATATTGCTGTAGTTTCACAATATTTCAAAAATTTAACAAAGTTTTTTGTAATATGACTCAAACAGTCACTAAAACTTTACACACACGCCGTATGAATCCATAAATTTCAAAAAATGATAGATCTTTGTTAGGTTAATCGTATAATTATGTGTGTTTGCAGGTATGGGCTTTCAAGTTGATAAAATATCATAAAACGATAAAAACAAAAATAAAATATAGCAAATAAAACCATACCCCCTTGAGATTTACCTTTTTACATGGGAAATAACTTTTCGTTTTAATAACACTTGAGTCAATTGACCTTCCTTGCCATTAGTCAATTTTAACACCTTTAGGTATATTTTAGTTTATTTTATCTTTTTTCGTATTTTATTTAAAAATAAAATTTGAAAACTAACAAATAAAATAAAAAATAAATTAGATCTCAACCATCAACCTTAACATGGATGATGGTGATTTTTTATAAAATAAAAAAGTATTTATTAAAAGATATTAAAAAATAAAATAAATTGGTACTCAATTGTTTTTATTATTATTATTTGTACTTTTTTTTTTTTTAATGTGGAAAGTCCTAAAATAGAGCAAATCTCTCTATCTAAGATAGAGTAAATCACTCTATCTCAGCTCCGCCTGAAATGGAAGTTGCTCCATCTTAGATGGAGCAATCTCAAGGGAATTATGACGGAGCACTCAATTTTTTTTAATGTAATATTATTATTATCATTATTATTTTATGAATTTTAGACTTGAATTTCTTTTATAGGTGCTTTTTTATATTATTTTGAGGGTGTTGTTTTTGATATTGATGGAAGAAGAAGAATTGTGTTTAAAGATAAGGATCTGGGAATGTTGAAGATGAAGTTTTTACATAACATTTATGAAAATTCTAATACCGAACACTGAATAACCTAAAGGAGAAGAGGGGGGAGGGGTGGGGGAGATGGGATTGAATAAGTTATGACAAATTTTCTCTTTTATCAAAGTTAATGCATAATAGTAAATCAAATACAAAATAATAAAAGAGAGTGAGAAAAAGACAAAAAGTGCATAGTTTTTGTTTTACGTAAAAAATCCTAAAATGTAAAAACACCAAGATTAGAACCATTTTTAGCCCCTTTTGAATAAAACTCCACTCATAAAATGGGAATTATAAATAATGTTCGTAGCAACCCCCTTTTAGTTATCTAATCCTTAGTTAACTATCAATAGCCCAAATTTATCCTTCATGAATCAAGTATATAACTCCCTCTTATCTTCTTGATCTGCTACAACTATGAAATTTGTCTCCTTTACTCACTTGCCAGTGATATGAACTTTTCTCACTTCTTGACATCACGGGAAAGCAAAGGCTAATTAAGATAATCAACCAATCAAGGTTATTGTACACACACGCACACATATATATGCACATAATCAAGTAATGTGCTTGATCAAAACACACTATGTAAGCCTAAATACAATGTATGTTGTCACACAAATAATCTAGACTTCAAAGAAAATAATCACCTCTTAAAGACTCTCACAAAAGCAAATCAATCAAATAAGCTTTGTTCATTAATTTTATTATAAAGACAACTATTTATAATCATAAGAGATTCAAGTTTCAAATGATTTAGAAAACTTTTGTAGGTTGGATTCCTATAGCAATTTAAAGACGTTTCTATGTTTGGCTAGGAAAAAAATTTGAAGTTCTAAAATGAATTAATACCTAACTTATTTTTCACATGATTATCTCCCTAACAATATATTGTTGACACATGAAAATATCAAAAAAGTTTGATAATGAGAACAAGTAAAACGAAAAAAACATAAAATAATAATAATAAAAAAGTTTTTTTAGGGTTTTACCCCTCTACTCAATGGTCGTGGTAGTGAGCCACTATTGCCATCGCTCAAGTGGTGACCTCCATGGTGTTTCACGAAGATCCTTTTAACTTCATGTGATTTTACAATTTCAATCATATCTCCTTCATTCGACCTTGTATCAACTCTTAATTTTGTATTTACTGTGGTTAGCTAACACCTAAGGCTAAATTTTTAATGAAGAAAATACTTAGAAAAAAGACAAAAAAAAATGATAAAATCACCTTTACAAAAGGACTCTCATTAGATTTGAATACAAAAATATTGAATTTATAATTTATAATTAAATAAATAAAATATTTTAAAACTAACTTAATAATTGATCAAATGGCTAATTTGCACCATATGATGATGGGATCAGATGATGCAAATTTCTTGTAAGTGTTTGTAATGTATATATATAAATGAAATTGAAAAATTCAAGAAAACATAAATATTTGAATGGTGGAGATCCAACTAGCTAGATTGCCATAGTTGATCTCTAAGCGATCTAGTTCTATTGCCAAATGATAGAGATGGATATCCTCCATTACCTACTAATGGATAACCTTCTCATCATCATCATCTTATTTTTCTCCTCTTTCTTTCTTCATTTTTCTCTTTTTTTTCTTCTTTTCCCCTTCCTTCTACTTTTTTCAATGATTCATTAGAAAAAGTGTCTGTAGATTTGTAGACAGGATGTCGGTCTCTAACACTTCTTAAATAGGATTGTCAATAATACACTTATAGGTCTACAAATCTGCATCTTCTCTGGCTATAGGTTTACCGGAATAAGAGAAGATGAAGAACAAAAAAGGGGGAAAAAAAACGAAAGGAGAAAAGGAAGAAGAAGAAAGTACCATTGACGATGGTTCATTATTGGCAAAAAAGATCTGCACTAGAGAAAGAAGAAGGAATGGGAGAAGGAAGAAAAAATTAGAGAAGAAAGAAGAAGAGAAGGAGAATGAGGACAAAAAATGAGGAGAAGGAAAGGAAGAAAGAAGAATTTTGATTGGAGATCAGGCATTATTTGGTAAGAAGATCATTCCGATGATATATTTTCAAGTTTTTTTTTCAATATTTTTTGAAATTGCATGTAGGTAAAATTTCAAATTAGTGAATGACGTAAAATTATATTGATTTTGAATTAGATCTAGTAAAATTATTGACTTCGTTATTAAGTCATTTCTAAGAAGACTCATTAAATTTGGATTACTAATCCTAAGAATTCATAACTAAAAAGTAAAAACATTCCTTCTAATTTAAGACCATTAGAGCTTCTATTAAGTTTATTAGGATTAGGATTGACTATACATAAATATTGTTATGACATCAAAATTATTATGAGAGAGACCTATTATACCTTCACACAATAAAAGAATTCGTTTTAAGATATTATATGTAAAATATCTAAAAAAATAAAATAAGAAAAACAATGATGGTGATCTATTGTAGATTATTGGATCTTCATGGAATTCTATTGGATTCACACTTTTAGACGAAGAACTCAATATGGTACTATAAGGATCAAACACTTACCATTACTCAAAAAGCCTAAGCTATCTAAGTGTGAAGTAGCCTAGACTTAAACTCAACTCATCGTTGTAAAAGTTTCATACTATACTCAACAAGCACTTAACAGGACTTGTAACTAACTCTTATGTAAAAGACTTGTGTCTATCCATCCTAATATCTTCTTTCTAAGAACTAAGGGTAATAAAGTATGCAATGACTTGGTTTTGAACTCAATTCACCCTTATAGCAGTTTCACTTTATGCCTTAACACACAATTGATAGAACTCGAAATCAGTGCTTTTGATAAAGACTCTTGTCAATCCATTATAATTGTCTAGGTGGTGGTAATCAAACTAAATCTGATTTGAAATAAATGTTTGATCTAGTGAAGACAAAATAAATGTTTAATCTAGTGCTTTTGAATTTGATTTTGGATTTGAAATTTCTTTTTCTTTATTGTAAGGATTAGATAAATTCGAATTTAGCTTAAATTTTGATCTGGTCCAAATTTGAAAAAAGAGATAATCTCGGTTTTTCTTCTATTATTTGACGTAATCACTAATTGCCCTATTATAGTTTATAGAAATTTCATTTTACTCTTTCTATAATTCTGACATGCACGATAATGAAAAAAACTAAAGGGTTTTTTGAACTTTTTTTTAAATTGCAAGAGGTTTTTCTAGACATTTTTTTAAACTACAAATGGTATTTTGTCTATTTTATCAAATGATAAAGGGTTTTTAGTGATTTTCTAAATTAGTGGTGGATTTTGGTTATTACAACAAACATAGAGGGAAAATAGGATTATCCAAAAATAAAAAATGAAAGCTTATTTGAACATAAAATTGTGTATATCAAAAAACATCCAAAAAAAATCCATCTTTTTATAAATATATAATTATAAATTTAAAAACTATTGTACATACAAAATTTAAAATTTAGAAAAAATGAGCAATAAATATATAAAATTTTTAATTGACAGAAATGTGCAATGAAAACGTCTTTGTCAAATATTAGCATTGGTTTAAGTATGCATATGAAAAAAAAAAATGATTTGTTTTATGATTATTTTGAATAGTTTGATTTTATAAGAATTGTTAGTTCAATATTTTTGTAATTAACTTATTTCATATTGAAAGGCTTTCTGTGTGAAATATTAGCTTCATAAGTTTTGGGATTAGAATTTAGGATGTTGGATGAATCTTGATGTACAAGGAACCAAGACATGAAGGTTTATTGTGGTTAGCAAGACTCGAAGAACGCTTGAAGAAAGTAAGCTCATACTTGATGTGATCAATCAATGTTTTATTTTTATTTAACATCATACATTTTATACATCATGTCTTAGGAGCTTGAGCATATAGTTTTATGACTTACGGGTGTGTATTTATAACATATGGTGTTGTGTTTGCATGATTTTCGCAAAGTTTTGGTTTGAGGGTTTGGAGATAGAGGCATTTTCGACACAATTGAAATGACTTTTGAAAACAATTTCTTCATTAAAAAAAAAAAATATATATATATATATATATAGTCCTAGGTTTCTTCTAATCATAGGGAAAAACCGAAAGTCAAAACAAATGAGAAAATTATGGCCAAAACCGTTAAGACGAATAGAGTTGGAATAAACTAGTTGTGGGCATTGGACCTAGTTGCACTGGGTTTGATTCGTATGTGATGTTTTTCATTTTTTCCCACTTCTGTGTATTTTCGTTTTGAACTTTTTCAAAAATTTTTGTGGGATCTAAATACATTATTTAGGAGATAATATGTGAAAAGTAAGTTGAATCTTGACTTAATTTAGGACGTCCTAAATTGTTTTCCTTAATCAAACTTATTTTTCCACTTTTGTGTATTTGTCTTCCTTGATTTAGGATGTCCTACATTATTTAAGAATTGAACTTCTAGAAAACCTTTAGCAAACAAGTTTACTATGAATGCAATCTTATAGACTCAAAAGTACTATATGTAAACACTCTTAATACATGAAATGCAAGTTACAAACATAAAAGCATATTTAATCAAGATTGATCAACATCAACTGAGCACTTGCATCTTTGAGCCTTGCTAATCATATTTGAATCACAGTTGGCTCGAATAGATCTTTGTTCTTCAAACTTCTTGATGAGTAAACATAACACAAAACCTAAGAAGTTAAAGAGTAAATGTAAAGAGCCTTTTGACATGAAATAAACAAAACACTGACCTAACAGATAACTAGGCGATGAGTTGTTGCAAAAGTTATTTGTAATTAATCTATTTATTACCAGTGGAGTTATATTTGAAAAATGGCTAGAGAGGGTTCTAGTCTTACCGTTTTTAACTTTTAGCTAGGTGATAGGTTTTGCATGTTTTTTATATTTTCTACTTTCTCTCTCTCTTTTGTTGCGATTGATTTTTTCATTACGTATTAACTTTGATAAAAGAAAAGAATTATAATAACCTATTCACCCTCTTATGGGTTATATTTGGTGTTCATTTGGATTTTTCAAGAGTAAATGTGTGAATATCGAATTATTAATAAAAAAAAAATGAAATGTAAAAAATAAATAGCAAAATTTTTTAACAATAGCCACTTGAAATAGATGAAATTCTTTTTTAATCATAAACGAAATTCAAATCATTTTAACCACTGTGAAATTGATTTTGGCTTTCTGATCGAAATTCATAATATACCCTCGAGTCCAAAATGTAGGAAAATATATGAAACATTTTTTTTCATAACTATATTTCACTATATTTTTTCATGTTTCCCTAATAACGTGAAACATAATTAAAAAGAAAAAAAAGAAACATCTTTTCGTTTCATGTAATTTTGTTTCCTTGTGTTTCATTATATATATATATATTTATATTTTAAGTTCTATTTTTTCATGTTTGACTTCCCTCATCATTCATACATGCATTTTTCCACGAAATCCAACACAAATTTGCACATTTATACATTCAAATACAAAAAAAAATAAAATTAAAAACTATTAAATATATAACAAATTAATTTTCAAAGAACTTCAGAAATAAAATTATTTTTTGTTTGAAAAGAAGTGATTGGAAAACCAGATGCATTCTAGTTTAGAATGCAATCTAGTTTGGAAACCAGATTGCATTTAGTTTTCTTAAAACCAAATGGAACGAACTCGGTTTTGGAAACCCAGATGACATTCCGGTTTCCCCAGGCCAAATCACCATATGGTATTCCAAAAACTTTTCAATACTAGATCACATGCAGTCTTCACGATTTGGTGTTCAAAAACCATATTGCCAATTTGCCATCTAGTTTTAGAAAAGCATATAATGATCTAGCAGAGAGAGATCAGATCGTATCTGGGCTTCGAAAACCATATGCGATTTGGTTTGCTGGAAACCATCTGGTTTGGCAAACAAGATAATGGTCTAGTTTAGGGAAAAACTTTAACTTTTTGATTAATTCCAAATTACTGGATTACAGATAAAGTATTTTCTTCCACGATTATCCTTTTAAAGATGACATATTTACTGCTTTATCATAATTGTATATGAAATAAATTTCTTTTCTTTAACCTATTATTTGAGATTGTTTTTAACCTATTGCTTATGATAAACATGTAATCATCTCTATGTTATGTGGAAGAGTAAACGGTGCGAAAAAAACCCCTATGTGGAATTGAAGTGGTTCTTTTATATATATATATATATATATATATATATATAATAGACTTTCTCAACAACAATGTTAAATTCAATTTTTAATAATTTTTGTTTCGTTGTTTAAGAAAATGATAACCATTTCTGTATCATTCTTTATCAGATTTTACTCATGAGAAAAATGTTATTAACAATTACATTAAGATTTTTAAATTATTTTGTTTTTAGTTGTTTATATCATATCAAATAAAAAGACATAGCTAATAATAATAATGGTACATATGTCAAATTACTTATTTTTAGAAATTTTTATTTTTAAAAAAAAAAAACATATAAATTGACATTATCTTTAGAGGTGAGAAAAAACAAGCACACATATGTCATTTAGATTTCGAAATTATCATACTCTTTTCTTTTTGATACTATAAATGAACTAATAAATGAACTTATTTTATTTACCTTTTTTGTTAGTACTTAAATAATAAAGTTATGAATTTGCTATAAGTTAATGGCACAAAAATATATATATATACAAAATACAAAAAAAAAAAGAAAAGATTGAAGAGCAGTGATGTAGTGTAAATTAATGAAAAAGCTCCATCTTGGTTCCTAAAGTTTAATGGAAGATGACATATTTAACAATGAATAGTGAAAATCAATGCATGGTCCCTAAAGATGCAAAAAATAATCAATTTAGTCTATTTGACCAATTTCTTAATGGTTAGATGAAACAGAAAGATGAAAATGTCAACTTTACCCCTAATCGACCTTAAATTTATTAAAAATTAGTATTGAAAAACCAAAACTTAAAATAAAAAATTAAAGTGAAAAAAAGGGATTTGCATCGTCTACTTCTAGCTGGACTGTTGAGATCAATAGCAATTAAAAAATAAAAATAAAATATATAAAACAAATAAGAACAAACGAAAGTGAGAAAAATTTTAAAAAATAAAATAAAACTTCATCTAGTGTAGATTAGATCTCTACCATGAATGTATCCATCAATGGTGGAGATTCAATCTAAATCTCCACTAGATAAAGAATTTGAAAACCTAGATTTAATTACCAAACCGTTAGATTTGGATTCTTGGATCTTAAATATTTGAGTTCAAATTGAATTATCACAATCTAGGTTAAAATTCAAATTTTGACTATTTAGGTTTAAACTCATATCTTCAAGAGATAACTGATATCTTCAAAAAATCCAGATCTTGACAATATGAATTTGAACTTATATATTAAATATTTGGATTTGAACCTAAATCCTCAATCTTAGAATATTTAGGTTCAAACTCAAGTCAAATCTTCAATCTTTGAAGATATGGGTTCAAACTTGAACCCAGATCTTTAATGATCTAGGTTCGATTGAAAAGGGGATCAAAGGGAGGAGAGCTTGATGATCCAACAAAAATGAAGAGATTGAGAGATGAAGAAGAAATGGAAATTTTGGGCGGAGATGTATTGTCTTGGAGTTGAAGATGCCCTCAATTTGGCCGAGAACAAGATTGAACTTCATTTGTTTCAATGTGGTTTTAGACCATATCAAATTAACTTCTTCTAGAAAGTTTGATATGCATGGTTCTTATTTGATTGAACTTCATCTGGTGGAGTTCCAAACTATTGATGCAGATCCATTGAAGGTCTAGTTCTCCATATGATTTTTTTTTTTTTAAAAAAAAAAAATTGTTTTCTATTTTTATATAATTTTTGTGTTTTTTAAAATTGATACTCCACAAAAGATCAAAACTTTTTAAAATTGATTTATTTTTATTTATTTAATTTTATCATTTTTTATTTCTTTTATCTTTTAAATAATTTTTATTTTATTTTTTAATCATTTTAAATGATTAATTAGTAAAAGTATATTTGGGGTCGACATGTATCCTATTTATGTTTAAAGACAATAAGACATTTGAAACCATTAAGTTTGACAAAATGTCAAGTGATGGATGAACCAAATTGATTTATTTTTTAAAATTTTAGAGAACATGCATCGAGTTTTGTTATTTATCAGTAAAAAAGTCATATATTCTTAAACTTAGGGGTCAAAATAAAATTTATCCAAAATTAATATGACAAAATTGAAATTTATATGAAAAACATCTCAGAAATGTTCAGGTTTAAAATTTCTCATTTACTTTTCTTTTTCTATATAAATGGATTTATTTTTCTTGTTATTAGTACTTTGGATAAATGATGAATTGTTATGAATTTGCTATCTGTTTATGAGAGAGAGAAAAAAAAAAAAAAGATGAGCGGCGACGTAGAGTAAAATTAATATGATACAATCAAAATTCACATGAACAACATCTCTCTCTCTCTCTCTCTCTCTCTCTCTCTCTCTATATATATATATATATATATATCCAATCAATACAAGTCCTACTCATGTTTCAGGATATAGCATTACAATTCATATCTAGTTAATAGAATTAAAAGTTATTTCATCTGTTCTTCTGATAAAATGTCTCCATTATTTTTTTAAGGAAAAAAAACCACTATATTATTAACTAAAATCTAATACAAACAGATCATTGAAATTCTGATACATGAATTACAAGCAATATATATATATTAATATATATAATTATCCTACCGTGTGACGCTCTCATCAGTATATCTAACCCTAATTCTAGTCTACCTTCAGGCAGATCACATCCTACGTAGGCACATGTTCTTCATATCATCAATACCATTTTTAATGGGTTAAGGGTTCACAATCAATCCAAAAGTAGCAATCTGTTAAGTTTTGCTATTACTTAGTTGCCCTTATAAGTCCTTGATAATTAACCTAATATAATGACGCCACACTTAACTTTCAACTCGCAAAATCATGACTTTGATATTGATATGAACACATAAAATAAAATAAAAGAAAGCGACCAAGGATATCACATAATTTCAAGATGTCCCACATTGTTAATGCAACATCTGAAAAGATGCCCTTATGTGGTCCAAACTCTTCAGTTCCAGACAACAATGATCATGCCCGCCAAGACTTCAGAATTAAGACTTTGAAAGAACTATTCTTATATTGACAGTTTAAGCCTCTTTACATGCATCTTTAAAATGTATCATCTTCATAACATATCATCAACTTAGCCCCATGCATCTTGTTGTTTGTTTTTTCATGTGTTTGCTTATATATATATGTATGTATGTATGTATGTATTCTATAGTAAGGACTGTTCCGAAATTTTATCTTAGGACCATTAATTACGTCTATATAAATTCAATGGGTTCCATTACTATGACGACATTCATTGAAAATGAATAGTTGTATTCATATTTTAAAATAAAATTTTTAGGACATCACTATTGAAGAATTATCATATATATAATGTTTTTATAATAAGTTATACTTGATTTTAAAATATAAGAACCAATCAATCAAATTCATCAATTGCATTTAAATTAAATAAGAGAGAGAATTTATTTTAGGAGAGAGAATGCAATAGATGAATTTAATTGGTTGATTCTTATTTTTTTAAATCAGATATATCAAATTATAAAATATATATATATATTCTTCGCTGCAATATATGCATTGTGTTAGCATTGAATGTGGTTCATTTTAACTAATCAAATTCAACATTAGACACCAACTAAACACACTTAAAATTCAAATTTCAAACACGTACTGTCTGTATAATATTATTTGAATTATTAAAATTTTAGAACACAGGACTTTTAGTTTTGCTGCATTCTGACTCCCTATGTTATCTTATTACATCTAATGCATAAGATGATGTTGATGTAATATTATATATTTTGTACCATAGATTTTCTCCCTCATATTTAAACAAGAGAAATGGTGGGTCTCACTCTCAACATCTCCACTTGCAATATTAATTTATATTTCTTGCATCCACAACAATATTCTTCCTTTATGTTCTCATCTGCTAAAATATCTCCCTTCCAAACATTAAATTGAGTTTGAAGCTAATCAGAATGCGAAGTCACATGTGACGAAAGGACCAACATGAATGTCTCATCCTTATAACCTTTTTCTCTTCTGTTCCCACATGCATCTTGGTTTTAATCAACTGGAACCCAACGGCAAGACTAGGTCCCGTATCAACAATAGGTATCGAACACAAGTACCGGTAAAAAATCATGGCCGGAGAATTACTACACACGCCTGGACATGCATGTGTCACACGAGGCAGAAGCTTTTCGGTTTTAAATTTGAAGCAGATAGTAAAAATAAGAAACACTAACATCTGTTTTTAATTCTCTTTTTAAGTAAGAAACAATATCATATATCTAGCTAATTGGCCACATATATACTAATAATCGTTGTACAATTTATTCTTTATAAATATTTCCTTCTTTAAATTAGTAAGTTTTATTTTTTTCTTTATTTAACCAAAATCCATGGTGTTTATTATTAAGGAAAAATCTGAAAAACCCTTTGAAATAGAAAATAACATCATTGAACTCTAACTTTTGAAAATATTAACCAAAAAACCCTCAACTGTCAATTCAAAAACAGTTTCTATCCAAAAGTGAAGTAGTTTTGTGTCAAAATCTAAAAAGATAAAAATACCCTTGCTGGATTATTTACCAAGAAGTGGAATCCCTCGGTTGCTTTTAAAATAATGTGAAAAGATAAATATGCCCTCCATATTTCTCTTTTTAAAAATTAAAAATCAACAAATAATTTAAAACAATTAAAATTAAAAAAAAAAAGAAAAAAGAAAAAAGAAATGAAGGTAGAGATCCCAAATGTGATCTCTATTATCTATTAAGATAGATAAACGGGGGAGATCTCGATCCACTTTTAAATCATTAAAATAAATTAAAATTAAATGAAAATGAGAAAATAATAAATAGTTAAATTTAAATAATAATAATGATGAAAATGATGATGATGATGATGATAGCCATAAATATAATAAATTAAAAATTAATTAAATTAATAATAAATATTTAAAACATTTAAAATAAAAAAATGGAGGTGGAGATCCCAGATGTGATCTCTACCTTTCATAAATATAGACAAATAGTGAAAATCCCATATGAGATCTCTAATTTTTAAAAGATAATATAAAATTTTAAAATTTTTAAAAAAAATTATTTAGTATTTAATAATTAAAAAATTATTACCCAAATGTTCATTAAATTTAAAAAAAATGAAGTTGAAGATCTGGGTTCGATTATTAAATTAAAAAGAAAAAAGAAACACAAACAAAATTTGGAGACAAAAACAAAATTAGAAACAAAAAAAAGGTTGAATATTTCGGTTTGGGTTCAGCCCAAATCTTTGGTGTTCATTAAATCAAAAAAAAAAAAAAATTGAAGAGATCTTTATTAAATCAAAAAAAAAAAAAGAAAAAAAAAGTGGGGATATTTAAAACTTTGAAGATCTGAGTTGAACCCAAATATATATTAAAAAAAAAATAAAAATAAAAAATAAGCACAAACATATCTAGCCAACCGATCATGGGTTCCTTGCCACATCCAACCAACCAAAGTACAAACCTAGATGGGTTCATTATTGTACGAACCCTCCTACGTTCGACGACCCACTTAATTACCTAGTGGGTATGTTCGACAATCTGGGTTTGAAACCCAGATCATCTAATGATCTGGTTTCCATGAAAATAAAATCTATAGTCAAGAGGGAAAAGAGACGATGTGAGGGAAGAAAAAGGTCTGGTGGTGAGAGGAAAGAGAGGGATGACGGACGATGGTGACAATAATGGAGAGTCAAGAGTGAAGACTGTCAATTTTAACCGTAAATCACTAATTGATTTCAAACCAATACTGGTAGGGGTTTTTTTAGGCATTAATTTTGAAACAAATTATGGTTTGACAATAGTTTGCATTTTCGGGAGCTTTTTGATAATGTCCTTTATTGTTAAGTCGTGATTTGTTTCCTTTTACATATTTTCTTCATTTCCTGCAAATCCTTTTCAAACTAATTTAAGCCCTCCTCATCGGATTGAGAATATGTAATTAATTTGAAACTGACTGACAAGCTTTTGATTATCATAATTAATTTAGCTTCATAAACACTATTAAAAGCTGTGATGAAAGAATGAATTAAAACTGTAACATCAAAACAAAGTTGGAATATATATATATATATAAAGTGTAGGGTATGGACATGCAGGCATTAGGTCCACAGATGGGAAGAGACGTTGAAGAAAGAAAAAAAGATGGGATGGGTGTTAGTGTTAGAGAGGAAAGTGGGAGGCTCAAGACAGGAGTTTGTGAGAGGCAATGTTGCTTTCAAGCCACCTAATGGGAAAGACAGATGAGGAACTACGAGACAGTGACTCTTCTCTTTGTGCCGCGCGCTACAGAGTACAGACAATTCAATGCGCGGCTAGCGGCTTAGTCTTGATGAGCTAATCTAATCGGCAAGATGGATTGAAAGAAGACACCACTTGAAGCCAAAGCCAGAAACCAGAGATAGACACCAAATATTAAACATTGTTTACTTGTTGTGTGGAGAATTAGGGTTTCTTTTTAGATGTTGACCCCTTTTGTTGGTGGGCAATCCACAACCTCTCTTTTAAGTTTGGACTTATGCAACCAAGATCACATGTCTTTCGAGTTCCAAAACCGGATTTTTGTCACCACCTAAGAAGTATCGATTCATTTTGTTACCTAACATTTATTGACTAGTGTTCTACTTCTCTCAATTCTTCAAGTAACTTTAACTATAATTATTTTATTTTATTTTCAGATTCAAGTCACATAATTATGGCTAAACAAATAAATTTTCAAATATGGTAAAGATTATATATTAAAGGATCATGACACACGTTCATTCCAGAGATAACAAGATTAACATAATGATGGAATATGATTCAAAGTTGAAGTAATGTCTGTTATTTTTGGTTTGAAAGCTCGGTAATTAAGTTTGTATAGAAAACCCCTTTTTTTTTCTGCGAAGATAAAACCCCTCTACTGATAAGTTTTATGACAGTCTTATGAACTACTAAGTACTGATTTTATCTTTCTTTATTTTTTTTTAAAAAAAAAGACTAATTTTATCTTTTCTCAACTAATTACAAAATCTATCAAGTAATAGATGTGCAATGTTGAGGAAGTTGCCACATGATGAGCAGAAGGAAACAGCAAGTTGGGAGGGTTAACATCAGATAAATTTCTGGTAATTAAATAAATGAAGGATATATAAAAGTGGTGCAGTTGCATTGAAGTGTTGAAAGAGCATATGGTCCCCCATCCAACCCACAACCTCTGTGACTAAGACTTTAATGGCAAAGAAAGGGTTTGCATGAATGAATGAAGGGCAGTTGTTGTTAACTTAGCTCTTGTAGCTGGGGTTAAGAAAATGAGAATTTTAAAGGGCATGTTTGGGTGGTGAGAAGGGGGCCCACTTTTGAGATGGCGCAATCCATCAAAGGGTACTTGCATTAAATCCAAAAGCTAAAAATGTGCAAACGGGGCTTAGCTGAACCAAGTCTTCTCTAACCAAACCTCTCAAATGAAAAGCCCAAGAATTATGAAAGAGAGAGAAAGAGATAGTGACTTGTCTTGGTATAGCAAAGAAAGGAAGAATTATGAACAAGTGAGGCTGCTGGGGCCAAGAATAATTGCAAAACGAAGCATGCACGAATAAAGCAGCCTGTTTTTGCAGAGAGAGTCCAAAAATAAATCATAAATTTACCATTTTATATAATTCCCATGCAAATCTACAGGGCTTCTCAGAAACTACTCCTTAAAACTCCCTTTATATGTTGTATAACAACGTAACGATCAGCCTCAAACTCTCTCTCTCTCTCCCTCTCTCGTACCTCAAATAGGGAGAAAGAGTCATTTAACCTAGCCAACGGTTAAAAAAAGTTGGGATGGATTGGATAGTTCTTGAAACAAGTGAAAGAAGGAAACAAAGAGTTGACAGATATATTCCATCCCCTTTTGTACATATGACAATAAAAATTTCTTTCTTTTCAACAGATTTATATACATATATATTTTTTCCTTATCATTTTTGTATCTAAAATATATCTCATCTTGTTTTTAACAATTAACTCCCATATTTTATGATATCATGGAACTTATTATTGTATTTTTTAATGGCATCTAGCGTAGATTATCAATTTTAATTACTGTGAAAAAAATATAAATATAGAAATGAAGAAATTTTGTCTTCAAAGAAATAGTCCAATGGATTAAATCAATCCTTCTCACATCAATCTTTTTCTGTTCATATCAAGCTTCATGTAGCTTTTAACATTTCTGAATGCGATCCCGCGGCATTATTGAATATTTGTGTGGCCAAAATGACTTCATATGGTCAATTTTTCCAGTTGATCACTTAATCATTTTACTATATATAAAGTTGCTTTTAACTTTGAGTAGACCTATATATTGACACAAAAATTTTGGAACATAAAAGGGAAAAAAAAATTATCATTTGACTCTATTTTTTATGGCATTAGCTTGTCATTTTTAAATTCTTGCAGAATGATACAGTGTAACTTACAAATTTACTACCAAAAAAGTTAAATTAATTTTATTATTATGTTCATTTGTGGCGTGCAATCCATGCAAAGTGTTGTTGGGCATTTTTAAAGTCTTCAAAATAATTATAGTAATTTTTCGTCATACTACCAACTTTGGCAAAAACATCAGAAACAGCCTAGTAATTTTTACGTATTATTCCTCAATTATCAAATTAAATGACATTAAAAGTCATATTAATTTCGTTCTTCTCGAGCCTAATGAAACTAAGGTTCTTCAATGTCATCAGGGGCGGAACCCTGTGGAGGCTGAGGGGACCATGGGCCACAGAATTTATTGGAATATACATATATATATATATATATACACACTTTTCATATGTTCAAAATTTAAAATTTAGATCTTTTTGTTAAATTTAATTATTTAATTTTATTGTTTGAGTTGGTAATATATATTAATTTTAACTTCAAAATATGATGAAAATTAGTTAATTTCTCCTTTAATTCAGTAATATCTCAAATTTATGTTGCAGCACCGTTTGTACTTCGGTGCCCCAATTTTAGTTTTCTGGCCCGGTGCTTGAATGTCATGTCCATTTTGATATTAAAGTGTTATCATGCATGCAAGGTGGTGACATTAATTGTGACAAAGGAAAAACAATAAGAATGATGCAAAACTAACATACATACATTCACAGAATTAAGGACTTCAATTAACGTAAATTAATTTTAGAAAACGAAAAAAAAAATGGACACTGTATTACAATCAGTCGGATTTATCCACATTAACCTCTTTAGAATTTTATTACCAATAAATATATAATGAAGAACAGTTGGAAAGGGAAGTAAGTTAGACATATATAATGGTAATAATAAAGAGATTAAGAAGGCTAAGTGATAAAAGAGAATTAAAAGAAACAGAGAAGAGGACAAGTGTACTTTTTTGCTAACATGGAAGGAAGAGAAAAATGGAGAGATTGATGATTGCAATTTTGTTGGTGATTCGTACAATAATCTGGTTAACATAATTTCAGGACCACTTGGCTGCAGAATCCCTGCAACAGATATAAAAAAGCCAACAGCTATAAAGAACCAACACCAACTATTAGTACCTGGTCCTGGAGAGAGAGAGAGAGAGAGAGAGAGAGTAAACCAAGAGTAAGTATGAGTTTTTGAGAGAAAGAGAGATAAAGAGTTACCAACGAAGCAGGTCATTTCTCTCAAATCTTTTCACAAGTTACTGACGTGATTAGTGTTGACTGATGGAGAAAAGTACACGCTTAGCCACGTAGAGTTTCTGAGAGGATGACTAGGATTTTCAGAGAAAAAGGGTGCGCTGCTCCTTCGCTATCATGCTCTGTTTCCATCCTTAATTATATAATATCTCCTTGATTTCGGTTATATTTACATGATACAACTGTAAGTGTGTTTCTGTATCGTTTTCATCATCAAGATAATGATCTTTGTCCATGATTTTTCACTCCTTCAATTTAAGTCTCAATAACTTTTTAAGTGTTTTTTGTTTTTTAATTCTACTTAAGTTAATTATTAATTTCGTGATTGGTTTAACTATAACATTAGGATAAAACGGGTAATTTTAGTATAATTTTTTTCTTGACAAGTACACATTTTAGGATTCATTCCAGTAAATTTTCTAATCAAAATATATCAATTGGAAAGTTGTCCAACTATTACCTATAGTTAATGATGTCGAAGTGAGATTATTGTTAAATTAAAAAGAATTTGGCTAAAATATTATATATTTGTTGAAGATTTTTAATATAATCAATATTATTTATCACATATAGGAAAGAGATTATATGAATCATAATGTAAGTGCACCAATAATGGTGTGGAGTCAAGGTCAAATAGTTACATAAATATATTATGAAATAGGCGTACTTGAGTGATGAACATCAAATAATAATTGAAACCATATGCATCATAGTCATATGATAGAGCTTTTCAAACCTAAACAATCCCACATTATAAATTAGTTGACTGTAGTGCCTTTCCATGAAATGTGCAGACACTGTCCCATAATTAAGCTAGATAACTGACTCTATTACCGAACAACATCACAAGAAGTACTAAAGGGAACATGTGTGTGCCATGTAATAAAGAAGAAAATAGCCCGCATTAATCATTTGACAACAGTTTGAGAGTAACATGATTTATGTCTAGATAGTTCAGTATAACTTATTTGTTTTATGAAGAATTTTATCATTGTTTTGTTTTGTTTTTTTTTTTGGACAAAGCATCATTGGTATCTTATATTAATACAAAATATGCATTCATTATAAATGCATGATAGCACTTTTGTTCATATTGTCAATATGCCCGTCCCAAATTGAAAATTTTCAAAATGTAGCTGAAAATCCTAACATTTTCTATTACATTAATATTAAGAGCAAAGATTTTCTGTTATCATTTTTTTTATTAATTTTTTGATAATCTAGTAACACATCGATATGAAAAATATTAAACGACCCAAAATTATTTCATTTTTCTCTCTCATACATTATACAAACTTAAATTCCTCTCATAAAAGAATTAACACAAATAAAAGATTGATAGAAAATTCTTATTCTAACATTAGATGGATACGTCTTATGTTAACTCAAGAAAACAATATTATTAATAAAATTAACAATTATGATGATTAATATTATATTGTTGATGTCGTTGTTTCCATGTTTATGGTATTGTTGCTTGGGATTGAAGAAAGTTTTAAGTGTGTCTTCATTTCAAATCACGTTTAGTGGTATAGGTAATCAATCACGTTGATTCTTATATCATATAATATAATTTTAAATGGAAAATTTGCGATGGATCCATATGAATTCAAAAATTCTCTAGCGGTGGGGATGGTAACATAATTATGAAGATATCTTAGTAGGTGTATGAAGAAGTTTCCAAAAGAAAAAACAAAAATAAAAATATAAGAAAAGGAAGCAAGAGATGAAAGATGGCACATTCAGAAGAGAAGCCAAACTGGCATAAGCCACTCCCATCTGAGAAGAACTTGTGGCCTTGTCAGCCCTCACTCTCAGATATATATGGGTCAGCCCCATTTCTTCATGGATCACACCTCCTCCTCTCCTCCTTTATAGGCCCCACCCACCACATTCCTCCCCCTAACCCTTTTTCATCCCAAAACACACACACATATCTGTCTCTCTCTCTACCATTTTCTTCTCTTTCACTGTTATCTCTCTTTCTTGGCAGACCCTAAACCATGGAAAAGACTGAAAAAGAGACTCATGACTTCATGAACGTTGAATCTTTCTCTCAGCTCCCCTTCATCCGTCCTGCCCCAGTTAAAGAAAAGCCCATTCGCCTTTTTGGCATTGACTTCGGTGGCGGCGACACCCCAACGGCCGCGGACGAGTCTGAGTCCACCGAAACTAATGAGGACTCGGTCAAAGAGAACGAGAATAATGTAGATAACAGCAGAAGATTTGAGTGTCATTATTGCTGCAGAAATTTCCCTACCTCTCAAGCCTTGGGAGGCCACCAAAACGCCCACAAGAGGGAGCGCCAGCACGCGAAGCGCGCACATCTTCAGTCGGCGATGGTCCACAATTCTCTCTCCGATGCTAATATCTACGGCCTCGTCAACTACAGGCTAGGCTCGGCTCCGGGTCCAGCCCCATCCATGACTTACCCTTCTTGGAATAGTCATCCCTCTAACACTAGTAGGTTTTACGGGAGCCATGGCTCGTATTCACAGCCACCCATCAACGGCAATCCATTGGCTTTGTGGAGAATACCTGCCGTTCAAAGTCATGCTAGTGTCAATCGTGACCGTTCAATGCATCCCTTGCCGTTGTTTGCTTCTGAGGATTTGAAACCATCTCATCAGGTTGGTGGCTCCAGCTCACAGAGCCGGTTCGTTTATGAGTCCAAGCCTAACTCGCAAGACCATGTAAGTTTGGATCTACATCTGTAATATTTAATGAATTTGAGAGAGAGAGATTTTTCTCATGCGCGCAATCCTTTGTTTTGAAAATGAGGCGATTCAAAAAACACCACCCCCTTGTTCGTTTTCTGCTCTTAACATCTGGGATATTTTAGTATGGTTAATTAAATATGTCAATGATATGATTCACGTACTCTTGTATGTGAAACAGCATGGTGAGCTAGCTGAGATGCAGAGTCAAGAAGACTCTTTCACGTTTCCATTCTTTTTAACCAAGATATCATTTGATGAAAGTGTGTTATATGCTAACAGTTGTATGTTCTTTTGAAGCAACATCTTTATTTGTTCTGCTTTCAAAAGCGTGAAAAGTACTTTTAAGTCTGTAGCGGTAACCAAATAGTGTGTGTGTGTGTATATATATGGTTTCCACAGTAGATTTCCATTTAGATTCATAAGAAAGAAGCTAAGATCACGCTCATCAGTGCAATCTAGCTGTGTCGCTCTTTTTTCAGACTTCTCTGTTCACACGTGTGAGGAATATAATAGAACTGGGTATTAGTTTGTTGGAAGCGCATGAAGATTTGTCGATGCACACGTGTGCAAACATGAAACACCCATATGTGAGTCTTGACAGGTGGTTTGATGAGAGAGGTGAGTCTTTGATTTTGATGCAGTGCAAATGATCATCAGGAAATAAAGAAACTCTAGCCAGGACCAGGTGATAAGGTTTTGACGTCTCTGCCGCTTCAAATGCAGAGAGAAAATGATATTTCCATGGCATTTTCAGGCAACATACAGCTCCACAAACTTTAATGTATATTCTTTAGTTTAGGCTATTTCTCCTTCCTCTCCATGTTTGAGCGAGAGAGAGAGAGAGAGAGTACTTTTTTTTCCTTATTTTTCTCTTCATTTAATTTCAGGGAAATTACGTTCAACCCCTTAGGTTTTACTTAGAGGCACTCAAATGGAAATATTTCATTGTTTCTACACTTACACCCCTCATTTAATAGTGTTTGTGATATTAAATTGACTAAGTTTGACTTTGATAATGTCAAGACTGCTCTTGAATAGGCAAAGTAAAAATAAGAGAAATAATCAACTAGCATGAAATAAAATTCATGTGTGATAAATTATATATATATAAAGGACAATGGATAAAATAAAATGATTAAATGAAATGAATAATAAATAAATCTGAATTAAATAGAATTATATGAAAATTGAAAAACAAAATTTAAATCCTTAAGAAAGAATTAAAGACAATTAATTGGAAGTAAATAGAATAAAATAATAAATATAGTAAGAAGTGAACCAAAATAGTGGAGCGATGGGCTTCCTCCACTGCTAACAGATGGAGGCGCAAGCCTCCGTTGATTGTAAGTTGTACGGAGAAGACAAGCGTCCATTTTATTATAGTGGAAGGGTGCCTCATCCATTACAAATTCTTTTATAATTTTGTATTTCATTTATTATTTTTCTATTTATTCTTATTAATGTCTTCAATTCTTTTTTAAGAACTTTAATTTCATTTTTTAATTTTTGTATAATTCTACCTTTTTATTCATATTTATTTAATAAAAATATAGTTAATTCATTTTTAATAATTATATTCATGTTCAACTAATTATTTTTTAATTTTGTTCGTTGTCCTTTAACTTTTTTTTTAATCAAATTTAATTTTTATCCAATGCTGATTGTTTCTCCGGTTTTTGTTTTGTTTATTTGAAGGCATTCTTGATATTTTTAAAGTCAAAATTGTTCAATTTAGCAGAATCACAAATCACTATTAAATCCATTAAGGGTGTAACTGTAAAATAATGAAACCTTTCCCTTTGAGTGTCTCTAAACAAAACCTCTGGAGGGCTAGTGTAATCTTCTCTTTAATTTATATATTAAGTTGCAATCAAACTTTAAATGAAACCTTATACCGGTGTTTAAAAAAGTCCGAGGTGGAACCGGTCTTGTCTGTCATGAAACCTGAAGCTGAGGAGACAAAGGTGGCAATTTTAAGGCCACTTATAAGTCTAGGGGTCGATTGTACATGATTTTGAACATACGGTTTTCAACAAAAGATTGAAAGTTTTTTATGAATGCGATGTCAACGTTAAAATATTGTAAAGCCGGAATAAGCAATGCGATCATTCACGCACGCAAACACACAAAGACATCTATGATGAGTAATTAGTAACTACTATATATGTTGTTCATAAAGGTCTACATCTACTTCTTTGTGCCTGTTTTGTCAAACACATTTTGTACAAGATATATCTTAAACAACTCTATATTTTTTGGTATGAGTTCAACTAAATTATCGAAAATCATGAAACGGGCACCGTTAATCATTTAAGATATGGTTTGTCTTGAATAAACTAATAGGTGTTTCCTATTCACTCACTTTCATGCTAGATGGCGTATTATAAGTAGGGTGTACTCGATAATTTCTTGTCCTTGTTATATTATTATCTGTTAACTATTTCCCACTAAATACTACCCATATAATTTTTATTAAGATAACGAAGACAATGAGATGGGATTAATCTAGTGATTATTGATGGAGAAAGCGGTGCACAAAGCGTAGAGGTAGAAAGAAAGAGGCCCATTAGGGCTATAACCTTCCTTAGCCAATCAAAATTTTTCGTGTATTTTTCTCCATGAATTAATTATATTAATTATGTATACTTCTACTAGTTTTAGGATACTTATTATATCTAGATTTTAATTCTTATGTATTCTAACATACATTTCACATCTCATTGTTAACTATCTAGTCATAAATATACAATAGATAAATTTGATTGATTGATCTTTACTTTTTAAAATCAGATATATATTGATTATAAAAATATTCATCATATATATAAATATTTATTTATGAGAATTAAAACTATTAATAATCTTACAAAAAGTTTTTATTCAGCATTCTTATAATTATGTCCACAACTCTTTTACATTTTTGTGATCAATAATCTATCAAATTTTATTTTTTCAGACTAAATTATATTGGTTAATATAGCATCAAAATTTCTTTAAACTTGTAACTTAATAAATATTTTACATAATTTTTATTTTATATAGATGGTATATTTATTACTTTATTTGATTTAGGAAAAAGTGTACGTTAATTTTTAATACCATTAGATTAGATATTTAATTTTGGTTTTAATAACATTTTATTAATATTAGTATATTGATTTGCACATATACTAACAATTGAACTTCATTATATATAATAATTAACTTCAGAAAATTTTCGCTTGGCTCCTTATATATTTTGTCAAGTCCTCCGAACAACGTTTTAGCTTAACCTAATTAAAAAGCATTTTCAATCCAATTATGTATTTTTGGATTTCTATTAGTGATACAATAATAATTTTTTTGAATATGAATTCACTCTAGAAAAACAAATATAGAAAGAGATATTTTCATCTCCAATATAATTATTTAAAGCAAAATATGCCTCCATTTTAAAAGCTGTTTCAGTATTACTTCACACAGATTCTCACATTTTCTTCCTATAATGCCATTTTTTATAAAACAAAAATTTCTTTGATAGTCATAATCGTGATTTGGTTTTGTTGCTTATAATGAAAACATGATTTAATTTGTCATTTGAATCTGTAATTATTTCTTAAAAGTTATTTATTAATTAATTTTAGTTTAAATTTGTAAATTTATTTAAATTAAAAATCAAAAACTAGGAGGAAAACTCAAAAATATGAAATATGAAAGAAAAAATAAAGAGAGAATTAAAAAGTCTCAATGGAGGTAAAAGGTGCCTTCTTCGGGATTATGAAGGATAAGCATGCCCTCATCTAAACTTAATAAGTCTCTCTTGCAAGACTTACACTTTCCCGAAGAAAAAAGTAAGGTGTTGTCACTCACAAACAAATTTAGATGCTAAAAAATTCAAGTTATTAAATTGATACCAGTCTCACAAAATTATGGTGAAAATGTGCAAGAATTTAAAAAAAAAAAAAAAAAACTGTGATTAATTTTAAGGATTGTTTACAGTTTTTGTAGATTCAAAACTGAACACTTGTTAAGATGAAATTAGAATCTCAAATTGGTATTTATTATTTGATCAAGAAAAATATATATATATATATGTATGTATGTATGTATGTATGTATGTATGTATAATTTCAACCAATGGCAGTACTTAAATATAAGTCTCGGCCCTCAAAGCTGACTTAATATTTTTCCTTTTTTCTCCTTTTTTTGTGCCGGGGGTGGGTAGATAATTATTATTATTATTTTTTGTTTTCATATCTTCTCTCTCTTCTCTCTTATAGATCTATTTTCTTCTCTGTCATGTGAAAATCGTGTTGAGTAAGACGTCGTAAGCAAATATTTTTAGGACTGGGTGTCGTAATTGATTGTTTTTCTCTTAACTCTCCATATTCCCTACAAATTCAAATAGCATTGTATTTTTTTTTGGTTGTCTGAGAGGGAAACATGGGCATTTTGATCCAAATACCAACTTGATTCTATGTCTAAATGTTAATTTTGTTTTTTTTATGGGGAAGGAGGAATTTACTTAAGAGAAAATTACTTATACCTTATATTTTAAAATAAATGTGAGATTTGAATTCTTAATTTCTTAGAATTAAGAGAAGTACGTAATCAATCCAAAGAGGTCGTGTGGAAAAAAAAAACACATAAGAATAAGTAATACAACACAATTTAAACCTATTATTTTATTGATATGAATACGAAGACTTAATATCATTAATTCACCTTTAAATTTTGATATATGTATTAACTAACACATTTTTAACTTTACTAAGCTAAAATATCAAGATGATCTAAAGTGTTTGCTTCACTAGACAAACAAATTACTAAAGTTGTTTGGTAGCTTTAAAATAGACAACCAACCATAAAATTAAGGACCATGGCCTGCGTTGCCCTATAAGATAGTTGAAGGGACAGACGAACATGATAGTCACTAGATAGATCATCTTAATTTTCTCACCTTTTATATGTACCTTAGCTTTTATTTATTATTATTTTTATTATTTTTTTTATTTTTTTGAAGTAGTACTAGTACCTCAGCTTTATTAATGTCTGCAGGAGAGTGAGAGAGAGGCAAATAGAAAGCATTTTTCTCTCTTAACAATAATTCAGTGATTGTATTGATACATGTGTCTTCTTCTCTAATAATCCATCTGTTATTTTGGCAGCATAACAGGTGATGATATGGACATGATTTAATGAATTATTAACAAACTACAGAGAAGGCTAGCACCGATTTATAAGGATTTTTTTTTTTGTAAAATTGTGCGTTCCTGATTAGCTTCTTTTTGGGATTTGTGTTTTGTCTTTAACAACCCATTGCATATCGGTTGGTTGATTCAAGTGGGTAATATTGAACTAGCAATGTGCATTTTCGTATTTAGATTATAATATCTTAAGATAACATAGAAATTATTATTTTATTTTTTAATTTTGAATTTAATTGCGTAACAGTTCATGCTTCTTTTTTAAAAATGTAAAGTTGAAGTCTTAAAGATCAGAATTTGGTAGGTTGTTGCATAAAATAACACGTTAATTACTTATTGTATATAATTTTATAGATCTATATTGCCATTGATAATCAACTTTTTTTTTTTTAAAGATTGCATTACATTACTGAAATTAACCTAGAAAATAATCGGGGATCAAGTAAGATTAAAAATTGATGACATTATCTAGAGAACAGCTCTTATACGAAAGAGAGTGACCTATATATAAATGGAAAGCATGCCCTCTCATAAGAGAGAAAAAGCAGTAAACATTGTCATTAGGTGTAAAACCCACGTCTTATGAGAGAGGTGATTGTGTGGTTGGTACTTATCCACTGCATAAGAGCAACTTTTGACGATAATCAACTCTTTATAACGAATTATTGTCATATATAGCTTATTCTGCTAGACTCTTTCGACCATTTAAGATATAATAGGTAAGTACTAGAACTGCAAAATAGCCACTTTTAACTATATTGAAAAATAATTAACTATCATATTAATTGCACAAATGACTAATTAATGGTATTTTAAAACTTTGCATGATTGTATATGTTTGATACTTTTATTGTCAAATAATTATAATCATATATAATGATTAAAATAGATATGACAAAATTGCGTTTTTACTCTCTTATGTTATTCAAAATTTTCATCAAATTAATATATTATTATAATATTATAATAATAGACGAAGTGAAGCTAATTTAATGGAATGCCTCTCATACTTAATTACACTCTTGAAAATGATCAGTATGAGTCTTATTGTGGCCATCCTTATAGGCTGAGGAAACTAGCCTTCTATTTTACAAGTCTTATCTTTTATTTTTTCTTTCTAGAAAAAAAATAAAATGCAAAAATATTTATATTTAAGCTTTGTTGGATTGAGTTTAGTTGATTTAACTCTTCAATTTATAAGAAAAAATGAGAATAAAATTTTTTATATGTTAAGTTAATGATAAGTAATATTGTAGACATTTACTATGTCAAAAAAAAAAAATTATAGACATTTAAAATTTGTTATAGATTATATATGTTATAATCACTTTGGATTGATGGCCCTTGCATGTTTCTCATCAAATTCAACAGTAAAAAGACTTTTATAATAATCACTTTTAAATAGTGCATCAAATATCTTTCATTATTAAAATTATGGAAAAAAGGACATTTAACTTTTTAGATGCGATTAATTCCATACTTACCATAAAATAAATAAATATTTAACTGTTTAAAGAATTAGGAATACTGATTAATTACTTTTTTTTTTCTTTGAAGCTGAATACTGATTAATTGCTTATAAATTAAAGAAAAGAACATTTTCTTTTATTCAGCAGAATTAAGGATATAGTCTATCATGCATTAAAACATTCACATTTTCCAGCTTGAATTCCTCAGGCTAGACAATGTACATGTAAAGGCTGTGAAGAGTACCGCTTGTTTGCCATGCAAAATCTTGCTTTGATTTAACTATTTTAGTTATAATTAACTGCTTTCGTAATTCTTAAAAAAATTCTAGACACATGTTGACATGTTCTCAATCACGTTATGTAAGAAGGATTTTTCTTTTCTTTTTTCTTTTTTAATTATATCATCAAAATCCTGTTTTGATTAAAAAAAAAAAAAGAAAAAGAAAAAAAAATGTCACTCTCTTGATAATACCTCATCTTTTTTTCCCCAATCAATACATATATACATATATATATATATATATATATATGTATAAAGTAAAAGCAAATTCTAGCATACATTGGGATATACAGACACTTGATAAAAAAAAAAGTGTAATTGCATTCTAAAATTAGTATATATGATCACATTTACTTATTGTAATCAAACATATTTAATTGTAATTTTATATAATAAATTAAAATAACACATTTTAGAATACAATAACTTATTTTTTTTGATCAAATATACCCACGGACCCCTCCCCCCCCCCCCCCCCCCCCCCCCCCCCCCCCCCCCCCCCCCCCCCCCACACACACACACACACACACACATGCAAGCAGATATATATATATATATCTTTTACTAATTTGGATCACAAAGTCAACTATGTTCCAAAGAACATAAAAACCGATCACAATACACCAACCATTGATGTTCAGTTCAGTGGGGACAATGCCCATGAGTCTCAACATCTTTGCCATATAAGGCAACAAAGGGAGGTGAAGGCTTACGTCTAAGAAGGTTGGGTGGATGGCAACCAAAAGTTCCTTCGGTTTCATTGCAAGCTTGTTATCGTACATCTTGTGAATTCAAACAAGGAAATTAATTAAGAACTCTTTCTTGATTATCTCAAGCTTGCTCGAAATCTTCTTGTTTTCGACCTTCGAGATAGCGTAGTTCCTGTAGGCACTCTTCCACCATTCATTATCTTCGAACATCTTTGCATCATTAATACCCTTGGGCATTTGAGCTTCAGTAACTTGGTATGGAGTGCAAAAACTTGTCTCATTGTCAAGATTGGCACCTTTGTGACCGATTAGAAGTGAAGGTTTGGTAGCATCTTCGGTAAGTTGCAATCGCTCAATAGGTAAAGACATTTTTAAGTTTAAATGATAGAATAATTACCATGAGAGAGAGTCTCTACAAGTAGAAAGAAAGCAAAGAAACTCAAGGTGGATGAAAAGTGAGAAAAAAGTTACTCATTATTGGCCGAAGATGGATCTGACCGTTGAGATGGGCAAAAATCAATGGCTGAGATCTATGTTGTGTGCTTCGATTGTCGTGCGCACATCTCTTCAGCAGTGGTCATCATTGCGCACGTCCCTTCATAACCATCATTGCACATCAATCGGAGTGACAATTAACATTTCTCATGCCTTGACTAACATTTGCATTTAATGTGTCGTCTTATAGTTAATGATTAACCGTCATAACCTTTGTTGGATTGTGGGCATCTAAATTGACCCGATTTGACCCAATCAAATAGATTTGGGTTAACCCGATTTGGGGCAATGTATGGATGCAAGATGGAGCCAATGGAAAACAGACACATCAACATAATAGGAATGCAGCACGTGGCACATGATGTAGATTTCGAGTGAAGGTGATGACAAATATGCCATATTATATTAAGTAAATCATCATCGAAAGTAAGGAATACAGATCTTCAAAGAATCCATTGATATTTAGAAGAACTATCCCAGTAAAGTGATAAAAAATACTCAATCTACAATAAACATCTGTCAACACAAAGTCAACTTAAGTGACAATTAGCAAATACTCTTGCATGCATAACGACATCTGGAATGTAAGTTTTATCCCCTTATAAAAGGTGGTTATGCAGTTCATTATAAGAGAGAGAATGATTTACTAGCAATTTTAGTGAGATAAACAAATCTTAGAGAGATAAAGTGACTTAAGTATTGGAGGGTCCTTTCGGAAACAACCTCCGAATCACTTTAATGAAAGTTTTAATTTGTCTTGTAGGTTCAGTTCCGGAAGACAACTAAAACCAACAATTGTATGAAGAAATGGTTCGCTCGAAGTTCCAGTTCACCTTCTTATAATATTTTTACCTGCAACATTGGCGCTATAACATTATTTCTTGTTTCCCATTATTTTCTATCATATATGCTAATTATCTGTATAGGAAAATTTATTGCCTAATTAATTCTCATGTATGGTCTATATATAGATTCTTCATTGTACATTATAATATATTGAAGTATAGAGTTTATTAAATCTCAATCATGCTACCAGAGCAAAGATTCTTTTAATAAAAGCAATATTAAGAGTATATCTTTCTCATAAACACCATCTTCAGCTTATGTCCTTTATACCATCTTTCTGGCATTATAAAGATGGAAACGACACCCAAAATCCTTCATTAGCTAATTAAAACATCAATTAGTATAATTAAAAAGTTGGATCTCTTTTAACTCTCTTAATACATCAGTTGACTCAAAACATCAACACCGGTCGATTCGCCATTGACTTTTGGTCATATCCTCATCCATGATCATCTCCAGTTTGCCCTATTATCAAACCCATGATCTCGAGCTTCTTGGTTTGCAACTTGTTTACTGGCTCCCTAATGGTGCTCACAATGTTGCGTACACACCAGATTCTCTCCATTGTTCGCGTATTCTCCTTGTCAGGCATGGCATCATACCATTGCCTCTATCACCGTCAAGGTTTCCCTATCATAATGCTATCGGATCATTTTGATCATATCTTTACCAAAGCTTATTATTTGGATCGTTTTTATGACTTGGTTTTCAAACTCAAAAGCTGGTGTTTATCTCAGCAGCTTGAGTTTATGAGAGGATGTTAGGATATCATTTGGATTTTCCAATTTTCAAATAGGCTAGTTACCGTGTATAGGATTTTTATTGTTTATTTAATTCTCTTTTTATAGTTTATAAAAAGGTTCTACATTATATATTCTAATATAATGAAATTTTTATTCAAATTGTACCGTTAAATTAATATTATTATTGTTTAATTATTTATTTTTGTTACTGAAAAAAATTGATTGCTTGCTATTAATTGATTTCAAGTCGTAAATAATTTTTCTTATCAAAATAACATTTGTGATTGATATATATAAAAAAGACCTCATATATAGATTTTGTCTAAGGCCTCAAAAATAGTTAAACCATTCTTATTTTGATTAACAATCCACCTATATTTGCTTCGAAAACTGTACAAATTTTCAATGTATTGAACAGTAAGCCTAGATCTTCAATTATGAACTAATCAATCACCCTTTTAAGCATGGTAAACACTTGCAAGAAATGTACAAAAGTAGCATCATAAAGAAATATACTACCAAGTAAACATGTACAATGAGCTGTGTCATGTGTGCAGCTAACACGTCGTAATTGTGGTAAATAGGTCGTACCGCAACCTGGTTTTTAGAGCCATCACTAGCGCCGAGCCATCTAAGTTTGTTCATTAATTTTTAATCATTTTCAAATTTTAAATTATGAAATAATTATTTTACCCTCAAATTTATAAATTATGTTATTTAAAAGGAAAAAAAAAAACACAAACTTTCGTATCCGTACTTCAAATATTTTAAAATTTAATAAATAAATAAATAATTTTTATTTTGTGTGGTGCTTTGAACTTGACATCCTAACCTAATTCGATCATATTGTATTGGGTCATATAGTGCTTGTGTTGATAAGATTAAGTTCAATTATAGTAAACTTAAGCAACATATTAGATCTGATATCCAAAATTTCTTGTCATATCAGGGATGGGAAATGAGCTCTTAGTAGATTCAATTTAAGTCAATTTAGTATCAATATGGTAGAGGAGTTGTTTTGACTAAATAAAGAAACGCTTCCTCATAACATTTTACCTGTCTTTCATATATGTGCGTAAGACAACAATAATGGGAGGGAGCCACAGGTGTTCATTTATTTTATTTTATTTTTGTTCCATCTAACCCACTGGGACGAAGTACATAGCCAAGAATGTATAGACAACCCCACAGACTCCCAGCAGCAAAAACCCAAAAATGATGAAAAAGTTAAATCCTGTTTCACCATTATTTACCCCTATGAAAAAGGCCTACTGATGGTAAAATAATATCGCTAGATGGCAAGTTCAAAAACAAGGGAATAAATCATGTATAAATACATTGGAATTTTTCCTACCCGGCAATTGAATTATTGAATCCTATGAAACATTTCCCAGCAACTTTATTGGGGCATTCCCCTTTTCCCCATAAAACAAGAAAGACAATAATTTCCAAATGCGGTATATCAACTATTAGATCTATTTAAAGTCAAGGATAATTTTGTTATTTAGGTTTGTTTTGCCTAGAATAAACACTATTCTATTTGATTTATTGTCATTCAACGGTCCGGCCCTAATAAATATTACAAGAAAGAAATACTCTCTCCAAGGAAAACACTTGTGTAGTGAGGAAATAAAAAGGGGGCAGCTCGAAGAGAATAGTTGGTAATCTAAGTGTTAACATCAAGCCCAACTATCTAGGGACCCACTAGTAAATGCAGAAGAAGGGAAGATGCATGTGAAGAGGAAGATGATAAAAGAGGGCACAATAAAGACGCATGAACAGTACATGCAACATATCATTAGGACCACACTTGGCTTCAACACTCCTTAATATTGATATAAGGAAGAGACCAGTGGAATTTAAGAAATATCGGCCCACAACCCTATAAAGTCGCAAACGAGGTTGACAGTTTATACAGTAGCAACCTTATGCTAATTTGCGCTTGTAGTTGTAGGTGTCCCATCAAGGCTGCCCCCGCCCATGTCTCGCTTTCCTTTCCATCAACGAGTCTACTACACTCACTATTAGCACATTTTGTAATTAATGTCATTTAACCATCGCATCTGTACATCCACCCATCTGCTCTCATTCTTCGCTTCTCTTTGACTATATTTACTATTTATTTATTATTTTCTTTCTAGACCAACCCAAGTCCAAGCTTTCGTAAATCGTAACAAGATTGGTAATTCATAATTTATAATCTGGACCAGCCAATTGGACCAATAATTTTGGTAGGTCAATTTCATTGCATATGGACATAGTCTTAGACCGAATTTGATTGATGCAAACATGTGTATGCCAAAAATCTCAGACAATACAAGGCTTCTGGTCTATGAAGTTAGGGACTCTGTCCACCCACTCCCATCAATGCTGCTTTCGATTTATGTTATAATTTTCAACATATAAGATTTACTTGTCAGTCTATTATCTTTTCAAAAATATATGCATGAACTACCTATTAGCTAGTACAAGTTTCACATTTTGGATGTACAGACATAAATTATGTTTGCTAACATATGATGTTCTAATAATATAGTAATAACACAAACGTCTGTTAGTGTAACATGCTGTTGTGAATTAGATCAGCTTATAGAGAGGCTTCTAAGTGATCAAGTATCTTCAGTCTCATGAGGCAGGCAGAGACTGGAGTAACTCTTTAACGAATGAATGGTTGATCTGTATCATAGATATTCAATATTACAGTAAACAAGAGCAATATTTTACCAGCAATAGCAAACAAAATTTTTCTATCATTAAACTGGCCAGCTTTTATGGGTGACAACTGTTGTGCTGTGCACTTAGAAAGGGACTTTTCATGACTTGCCTACGCCCTCCAGTTTACACAACTTGTACACAAGAACCAGAGAAACTGTAAGTAAGCTGTCTGTAAGGACTTAATACACGAATTTATGGCAACTACTATGCACTCACCGTGAATTTGTGAGACCTACATATATTGAACAGCAACTATGCAACGCCACATTATATATGGCTGATGGGCTGTTGCACATCTTAACCCAGCATTACACGAAGTTGTTGATGGATGATAACTCTTCCAAAATTTGAACTACATTTGATCTTCTTTCATACAGGTACCTCATCCAGGTCCAACATCTATTGATTACAAGCAAAAATTCCAAGTATCAACAACTTGAATTCACTTTAGGAAGAAGAAAAGAGGGACATGCATTAGACACTACAATTAAAAGCACAAGTTCTAGAAAATAAAACTGTAATGAACATTGAGTTGAATAACTCATACTCAATTAGTTACTGATAAACTTGAGATACACACCCTCAGTCCCTAGCGGCATCGACTTATGCAGTAAACAACAGTGTTAGTAGCAACTAGACGTCAGCTTTCTAATAAGATACTAAGAAACGTATTTGGAATTTTCCAGTCGGAAGTACATTGGACGAAGAAAAGTACCAATTTCTCAAGAAAAAATATTACGTGATGTATACTATGCGATTATCAATTTTTATTTCGGTCGCTTACTTTACATACATACCCAACAATTAACAATTGCATCAGCACTGCAGCACCAAAAATTCTCCAAATGACATAATTATAAGAACTACAAGCATGTACACGTTTTCATAATTATAAAATGTGGTAATTACAAAAAATAACCAAATAAAAAAGTAAAACCTCCTTTCTAGCCCAAAAAAAAAAATATGGAATTTGTTTTTGACGGACCAAAAATATTAATTGCAGACTATGCCCTTGATGACTAAAACACTCATAGAATTAAATTACTTAAATGCCATTTGAGCAAATTTAAATATTAATTAATATATAAAAAAAAAAAAAACCCTTAACATGACATTACCAACAACGAGGAGGACAACCTGAATCGTGCCGAACTCGCACCATTTACCCCACCCATCAAAACCCGTGACCTATGATCCATCTCCACTCACCAAAGACTGATGATGTAAAGGACCGGCGACAAGGAGTACGACTCGAAACTGTGAGAAACCCACACCCATTCACTCTCATCCATCAAAACTAGGATCCATTTTTGACCCATTTCTGATGGATCTTCTGTGTGTGATTATCAACAAAAAAATTTATAAACCCACTTTCCCATTATAGTATGGCGGATGCGAAATCGTCTCATAGAGAGGAGAAGTACGGATCCTATCACAGAGAGGCGAAAATGCAACAAGTGCAAGTATAGTAAACCAAATCAAAATCGATATTGAAACTAACTAAAGATGATTTCAGCTAACCAAAATAACGCACAATTTCACCAAAAGAACAAAGGATAAGACGGATGTTAGGGCATTAATGCTATTTCTGTTTGATGCAATTAACACATTGCAATTTAGTCAAGGCACTCTCGATTTTGTCACGTATTTGTACCTAATCTAATTACTATACTCGTATGGTCAGTCCATGTAATAACCAGAATACCAATCAAATAGTCAGCTACGCTTAATTAGCAGTGAGTCCTCGATTTTACCACATATTTAACCCTAAGTCCTCATTAACCCCCTAGCCAACTGTAAGTGAACCAACCCAAAGACTAGCCAATGAGAAACCTATTAATTAAACACTATCGCTATTTAGGGGTGGGCACAAAAACATGAAACCAATTCGAACACCCTGATCCAGTCCGATCTGTGGGTGTTCGGATCGGATCACATATTCAAAAGTAAGGTGTTCGGATTCTCACTTGTGAAAATACCATGTTTCACGGATCGAATCAGATTGGGGTATCCAAAACCGATCTGATCCGTGAACCCGTGAACAATGATATATACGTAATTTCATATGCCTCTATATAAAGTCCACTTAAGCTAACCCTAACATCCATCTCTCACTCTCTTTTACTCTCATCTCAGCAGCTTGATGAGTCTATTTACAGCTTTAGCTTGATATTTATATGATTGGATGTTAATGTTTTAGAATTCTCCTATTTATTTTTATTATTATTTTAGGTGGGTAGTTGTCGGTGGTGTTTGATGTTGGTAACCGACAAAGGAGATGTTGCACGTGTTTGATGTTGAGTAATTTGTATGAATGTTTACAAAATTTGGGAGATATGTATTACAATTCACGAAGGTACACCAACAAAATATTTCTATTTATCTTCTTATTATAAGTTGAAATTGAAAGTAGGTGTTCCGATCCGGTCCGATCCGCAAACTAGGTGTTCGGATCGGATCGGTTCTTCTTCTTGATGGATCATGTTCGGATCCAAAAATGACGATCCGTAAAGTTACCATGTTCGGATTGGATTCGGTAGGAAGCGATCCGAACATGGTGTTGCCCACCCCTACCACTATTAGCATGGTCATGCAATAATTAAGATAGCGTATATTCAACCAGATTACCAATAATCATGTGATAACCTAATAAAATCCATTTATTTAGGGTCTAATCAACAATATTTGAATTAAATTTAACATTATCAATCATCCAATATTTGATATTCATGTAAGAGATAAACAGTAGATTATAATATCAAATAAGTAATTAAGCATCGAATAAACAGAAACCGAAATTGGAAAAGGATAAAGGATAATATCAAATATTCATAACATTGAATCCCTGACTATTGAATTTGGTTACACATCAAAAACTGAAAAATAACAACATTTGAACAAAGTGAGATTAAACCAAAAATCTCCACAGCATACGTCTCTCTTATTGATTGATGTTGCTGCCTCGAATCCTTGATATGAACACCAAGACTTCAATGAATTTGATGCAATTCTTTGGGATAAAGAGATGTGAGATTAGGGTTGCCTATTAATGTTTGTAGCCTTCAAAGTCTACTACTTACATTCACAAACGCTCTATTTGTAATGCTCAAACCCTAAAGCATGTCAAAACCATTTTACCTCAAAAAAATAACGTGTTCCGAAGCACGTTTGTATGGCTTGACCATGGCGCACCCTTCTAGTGTCGCACCGCCTATGTCACGCCAATGAGTCATCTTTCTGGCGCTAGCAACATTCACCCTTTCTGGGTAGCCTTCCCAAGTTGCGTTGCTTGGCAAAATGCTAGTGGTGCGCGGCAATTCTGAGACATCCTTCCTCTGCAGCTCTCTCATGGCTACCGCGAAATATTTTGAAATTCAACCAACTTTGGCCGTATAATTACTATATCATCTCGCTTTGTTGCAAAACATCTTAAATCACAAATTTCTCTGAAATACGTTATAAAATTCATTAAACATAACAAATACTCGAGAAATCGTAACAAAAACATAGGATTTAGTAGCTTACAACATTTTCATAAATGTGTTCATCAATTTCTACTCGCCAACAACTGACGACGATAATAGCCAACTAGTAACGACACATAGAAACTGAACTCGTTACAACCTGCACCACTTATGGACTTCCCAACCATTAAAACCATTCAACTCGACCCATTCAACCCGAATCCATTCAACTTGCATCACCCCTTGAGTTCCAACCCACCATTCCACAACTTCGGTGACCTTCCTTAAAGTCAACCACGGTCAAGAGTAGCCCACCATTCACAGGAACGACATCGGTAAGTTCCAAATTTTTTTCTTCGAATTTTCATGTTAAGTTCATTTCATTTTTAGTTGATTGATGATTTGTACAAATGGATGATATAGCTTCATTTGTAAAGGATTTTGTATAAAGATTGTTTTTTTTTTTTTTTTGGTTAGACTCAATTATGATGTATTGTGCTATGTTGATGTTTTGGGTGGTTTATTGTACGCATTGTATTAGGTTTGTTTTGTTGTGTTGAATTAACGTGCAAAACGATGTGTAGGTGTGTGAGGTCGATGGTGTAACGTGACAATTGGTTTGAAGAAGAGTTGTGAAATTATATCGAACTTTCACAAATATGATGCAATAAAGAATTGGTATTATGAAATGTTGTTGAGGTTGTATTTTGAACTACGTATACGATGGAATGAAGAATATTGACTTTTGAATGTTAATTATGGAATTTGTATTTTTGAAGTTGATTATGGATGCCTTTGAGGAAATGTTGTCGTGAAATATCATTTTTGAAGTGTACTATGGATCAAGTTAGTTGATTTGTATGAGTTTTCAATGTTTATTGTGCAATTTGTGCTCTGAAATTGGTTTGAATGCGTTTGATTGATTAAATGTATTGTGAAATTATAGGATTTTTGTGCTTTATAGTTTTGAGATGCATGTCTGATATCAATATTTCATTGGGTATGTTCATGACATTGATTAATTTGTGGAGTGATTTTAGTGTTATTTGTGAGTTAGGAGTGCAACCGTAAGATGTGGGGCAAGTCTTATGGACACCATGAAATGTGCCCCACATCTTATGGTAACTGCAAGGACGTGGGCATGTATGACATTTAGGGTTTAGGGTGAATATTTTTGCCAACAACTAATGTTTTATGTGCTTTATAATAAATGGATGATCAAGAGCACTTCACTTATAAACTCATATTCGGACTTTGCCCTTGGTAAGGGTGACCTCACACTGTCATCTATATGACCTACTATAATAACCCTGAAATGGGTTAGGTATGGTAAAACATGAATTAGTGCCCAAAGAGATCCAAAAGATCCAATTTGGTTTATTTGAGTATGCTATGAATTGGACTTAATTAAATTGTTATTAGATTAAGGTTTACATTTCGAGAGCTAGGGCCAAATAGAGAGAAAATTTTATTTGAAACCCAAATATAAGTTTAAGCCCAATTACTTTCAATGGATAGATACCGCTAGAGTGGCGATGTTTCCACCCCTTAAATATCGTATGTACACCACTTTTTATGCACACAACCAATTAATGGCAATACATACACCCAATTAATGGTTGTTTTAAGAGATTATTAATTATAGGGTTAATTACACTAATATTCTCATAAAGTATCTCAAAAATGCACTAAATGGGAACTTTAACATTTATTGTACCCAAAAATGTTGATCACCATTAAAATCAACTCATAAAGAAACTATTGATTAACTATTTATTGTGAAAAGTCAAAACTACCCCTAGTATATATTGTACTATTTTATTTTCAATTATTATTATTTTTTTTGAAAAAATTGTTATATATATTTTATATAATAACAAATTAAAAAAAAATCATATCATAATATAATTATAAAAAACTTTTTGCTTCTAAATTATAATTATGATATGATTTTTTATTAATTTTATTATATAAATATATATAACAATTTTTTTCAAAAAATATATAATAATTAAAAATAAAATAATAAAATATATACTAAATGTATTTTTTACTTTCATAATAAATGGTTAGTCATTATTTTTTTTTTTTTAATGATAGTGGGGGAGAATGCATTAAATTTATAATACTCATACCTTCGATAAGGAGTGGAATTTGAACCCTTAATAACTTAGAATCAAATGAGGTGTTCAATTATTCCTACTAAGAAGTGGTGTGCAAATAGTCAATTGCTAATTAGTTTTAATGATAATTAACATTTTTTAGGGTATGTTAGTGCAATAAATGTTAAAGTTTCCATTAAATACAATTTTGAAATATATGGGGAATATTAATGCAATTAACCCTATAATTCATAATCTTTTAAAACAATCATTAATTGGGTGTGTGTATAAAAAGAGGTGTACATACAATATTTATGGAGTGGAAACATCGCCACTTATTCTGCTAAATGAACTCTCATGAGTGGCTCAACGAGTCCATTTAAAATCAAGCCCAATTATTGCTAAAAGAAAGAAAATCATTACTAAAGGAACTTATTGGACTTGCTAAATAAGCTCATACGTTATGAGATAGTCATTTGTGTGTTAATGGAGAAAAATGATTTGTTGAGCCCAATTATAGTTGAAAGCCCAAATGTCCAAATGTTATTTTTCATTAAATTACCTGACTGCAGGAACATGGGTTTCTAACGTTTGATAAGTTTGGTTAATTTAAATTCACCCTATTGATTTGCCAAATACACCCCCTTTTTTTAAAAAAATAAAATAAAATGAAATGCAAATTGGACAAATTTGGTGGACATGAACCTACCACTTGGTTCCTCCTGCAAAAACAAAAGCAAAAGCCAACAAAAGAGTGAAAAAAGAATGTAGAGATGTGAGAGAGAGAGAGAGAGAGAGAGAGAGAGAGAGAGAGAGGGCCGAGAAAGAGAAAGTTTAGTAATATAAAGATAGATAGCCGAGGGAAAGTAGTTAAAAATGAGCAAGAAAAATGGAACAAGGGACCAGGAAAGAAGAGAAAAAGAAAAGGAAAATAATGGAAAATAAATTCCCTAAGCTTCCAAGTGTTCTCTCCATCGAGGTTAATTCTCATTTTCATTCAAAATTAAATTAGTTGATATATATATATTGTTGATTTTATAATTTTTCTCCAGCATTTGGAATTCAATTTGCACATAGAAAGCTAATGTTTTAATGATGGTATAGATTAAGGTTAAAAGAGTAATTTGGAAAGGATTTAGGAACAAATAAATTGATTATTTCAATGGGTGAAATAAAAGTATGGGTTTTATGTTTGATTTAAGTTTTGGATAATAAAGGGCTTATTAGATTAAATTTATTTAATTTTGAGATGTTAATTCCTTATGTGGAAATTAATAATTATAGTTGGTGCCAGAAAGTAGGAACGGATGAGAATTAATATTTTGGATTGTTATTAATCATATATAAATATTTTTCAAGTATTGAAAATATTTGGAAAATCGATTTGAAATGAATTGTCAAGACCGATATTTCAAAAATCCATCTAACAATCCCGTGAGAGGTGAATTAATTGTGTTAACAACCATTTAAAAATTATTATGGGTTGATAAATTGAGATTATTATTATCCTGATTTATTTTAAATTTAGAAATGTGATGTTTGTAGAAAGTATAACACCTACAAAAGGTGGCAAAGGCCGCTAGTGGGGATGGACCTGGTGGAACAGATACAAATCCTGGTGTTGTGTGATCTGAGGTAGGGGGAATTCTAAACTCTAGAGCTCTATAAAATTTAATTAAATTGGTTTGATTGTGATTTTTAATCTAATTAATTATTGTATGGTTGATTGATATATAAAATAATAATATTTTTGCATTATCAAATTAGAAATGATATTAGAAAATTCATGAAATGTAATATACATATATATATATATATATATATATATACTTACTGTGTTTATAATTCATATACTATTTATGGAGCATTGATTATGAAATTGTATCACGAAAACATTGAACTTATACATGTGAAATTGATGATTATGTTTCTGTGTCTTGCTTATGGAAAGATGTATTACTTGTAATAAAGATTTTTTTGTTTGAAAGATGGAATAAAGAAAATTGTAGAATAATAACAAGCAGGAAATTGGAATGTTTATCTGGAATTAGAATATTCCCCACTAGGCTTTTGTAAGCTCGACCCTCATTTCTCCTACAGTGGCAAGTTATTCGATTTTGGGTCCTTGCGGATTTGAGTTTTTTGTTTAAGGATTATGAAGATGGCTAGTTAGTTTGTAAAATCTTCCCATTTTATGGAGTTATGTTTATGGAAATTGGAATGTTTTTTGAAGGAGAGAGAGAGAGAGAGCAAATCTAAGGAACCTCAAACCAGAGATGGCCTTCGAAGAACCAAAGAACCAGATGGCGAACATAGTTCGCGAAAGCGAAATTTGTTCGTGAAGGCGAACTTTGTTCGTGAAGGCGAACTTTGTCCACGAACGCACCAGAGAACCAGACAGCGAACATAGTTCGCGAACTCTATTTAATTCACGAAAGCAAAATTTATTCATCGTCGCTTTTTTGCTTCTTCTTCTTCTTCGACTCCGTGCTCTGTCCAGTCAATCATGCTCTGTTTTTCTTTTCTTTCTTGCTTTTTTCTTCTTCTTCGACCACATCAACCTTTGACTTTGTCCGAGTCCATTCCTGATGCCACATTCTCAGTGGTTTCTTTGTTTGAGCATGCTCTGTTTTTTTTCAAGTTTTATGAACAAAAACAGAGCATGCTCTTGTTCTCACTCAACTTTCATGCAAAAACCAGCTTCAATGTGGTTTGCGGTTGTTGTTTTGGTGTTTAATTGATTTTTATTTTTTTGTTTGGTTAGAAATTTTTTTATGTGATTTGATTTGGTTTTCAGCTAGATCGAAGCTGCAAAAACTCTTTGATGAAGAAGGAAATGGCAGTCGGCGCTTGAATAAGAGGGTAACAAATTTAAAAAATATATATATATATATATATATATTATTTTTTAATAAAGGATATTATTGTCTTTTTACTTGAACAAATGCTAATAAAACTCAATTTAATTTTTTGTGATGGTCAAATAAGTGATCATTTCTTTAGGGCTAATTTATATGGTTTTAAAGGGAAAAAAAACATATTTCAAAAAAAAAAAAAAAATCAAAGTACGCCCCTGGTTGTAATAGTCAACTTTCATTGTAGAAAGCAGAAACATACTTCGTTTGGCTCGTCAATTCTACATTTCAGCTTCATTTATTTGAAAAATAAAACCAAACGTCACTGTTAACAACTTTGGTTCCAAAATCCCAATAAGGCAGCATTTTATATAATTCATAAAACTAACCAAAAAATTCACGGTACGTCACTGCTTGTAATGGTCAACTTTCGTTATAGAAAGCAGCAAAAACATACCCCGTTTGCTTGTCAAATCTACATTTCAGCTTCATTTATTTGCAAAAAACAACCACGTTTCATTGTTAACAACTTGGCCCCAAAATTCCAATAAAGCAGCATTTTATATAATTCATAAAACTAACCAAGTTATTCCCGAAGAAAACTACAAATTATTACACGACAGCAACATATATCAATATAAATGATTAACATATCATTCACTTTTTTTTATTCGAAAAAGACATGGAATTATAATCTCAATTTCTTATTCTTACACAAGTCAACACACCATATATTCTTGAAAAAGTTGGTAGAGTACACTATATTAACAATATAAAATTATTATTTTTTTTAAATCTTATTTTTGTATGGCAAAATGCAAACGTGAAGGGCACAAATACAACAATAATTGTTGATCAATAATGAAAGACATAGACATTATACTCCACGAAAGCATTTGCAGTTTTAGCATCGAAGGTATAGGTTTTAGCCTGAGCATACCCTCGCGCGAAGCGGAAATGGCCGCTGCCCCCGACGATAGGGAACTCCCTGACCGCGGAAAACACCGCGTTACGTCCCAAAATGCTAAGATTACTTCCATTAAACTTGCCTTCCGTGAAAGCGAAATTCAACACCATCAGAAGCCCGACGTCAGTCTGCGATGCCGACGCGTAAATCCCCTGCGCTCTCCCCACCGTCTTGGAGCTGGGTTCGGGCGTCACAGTCAAGGGGTCGTCCATTACGAATACTGCACCGAAAAGGGTCGAGGAGGTGTTGGTCATTGGGGCATCTGCTACTCGAACCGCAGTCGGGTTTTTTGCAGTGACGATGTCGTGGAAGTAGAAGTGAAGGTGGGTTAGCTTCTCTTTCTTGAGACCTACCGATGATGGAGATATTTTTTTGGAGAAATAATATTGGTCCGATTCTGATTCTGCGAGAGCAGAGAAAAGGAGAAGAATAGAGAGAATGAGAATATTTTTCGCCATGGATGAGAATACAAAGAAGGATTGAATTTTGGAAGAGTTCAATTTCCTTCTATTTGCACCCGCATATATAATGCCAGTTTCCTTGGTTTTTATATATATATATATATATATATATATACACACATACATACATATATATACGGTTGCATTATTTTTTTTCGTTTTTCGAAAGAATGGTTGCATTATTTTATATGGACTATAGACAGAAATCCAGAAGGTCATCGGTTGTTGGAAGAATATTCCTCAGAAATTGTAATTATAAGATTTTTTTTTTTATGTGACATCCGATCATATTTTTATCGAAATCAACTTAGATTAAACTTTAAAGTATGACTCAATTTTCTATTCTCAAAAGTCGAGAGAGAGTTACCTATACAAATGATAGAAAATGAGAGTTGAATCGATTACTTAAATGATAGGATAGATGAGAGTGACTTTACTACCGGTGATCCCATTTTCCTATGTTATTATAAGACAATTGATAGAGACCTATCCTGCACCAGTAAACTTTCAAATTTCAAGTACATGATCAACAACTCTTTTTCAATTGATAAGGTAAGAGTGGTACTGGCTTGTGTATATTTATTTACATTATCAAAAATCCTTTTTCCATAGATGAGATAACCATTGCTGTATATTTACAAGATGAAAAACTCTTTTTTGCTAAGTGAGATAAGCATGTGGTACGCCTTTATACGCAACTATCTTAAAATATAGCTTGTATATATATATATGTATATATATAGTAGTTCTTCTCTCAATTTTAAATCAATCAAATTTATTTATTATATTTTTTTTCTATAAATAAATTATCTCTTTTATTTAATTCAAATACAACTAACGAAATTGATTGATTCGTCCTAATTTTTTAGAGTTAAAAAATATTGATGATAAAATTACTTTATATATATAATATTAAAATAAATACACGTGTTTTGCAATCACAGTAATCTCGGTCGTGATTTGTGACTGTTTCTAATTTTTAAAAATTATTTGTTAAGTATCTGTACCGTTAAAAATGAATGGGTGGGTTCGACAATGCATAAATCGTTGTAAACTTTAACAAAAAAAGTCAATGCGTAGATGCTTAAAAAAAAAAAAAAAAAAAAGAGTCGATGCGTACATTTGTAAAAGATATTGGAAAGTATTATATTACAGTAGATGATCATGAATAGGACAAAAGCTCACCAACTACCGTTTGATCATAATAATTTTTATCAACAACTCCGTCTAATTGTCTAACCAAACAATTTCGTTGGAGGTACTTATAAACTAAACTAAATTAATTAAATTAAAAGGCAGAAAACTAAATTTATTAATTTGAAGATGGAACGCGCCAATTTGATTTGTAAATATTTTAAATTTAAGTTATGGAATTTTAAATAATATTTTAAAAAATAAAAAATTTCGCTACAATAATGGTAACTATTTTTCAGCAAGACAGCATGATGCATCATGCAATTAAAGGTAACTTCTTGGGATTATGATGGTTGATGATGATCTTTGTTCTGAGGATTATTGATGATGAACTTGTTGGGATGATAGTCCATGTTTACTTTTTCTTTGTTTGAAGATCTGGGTTTAAGATCTTCAATCTCTTCTCTTTTTTTTTTTTTTTTTTTTTTGTTAAGATTTGGTTCTAGATGTTCAAGAGTTTTTTTTCATTATTTTTTAATTTTTTTAATAATTATCATATGTCAACTTAAATATTATAGTTTGCTATTTTCCTATCAGCTTAAGTTTTTGAATCTGACGATAAATAATATAATATCAGAGTTTAAAAGTCTCTGATTCAAACATTCTCTCTCCCTTATTTAAAAATCTTCTCATTACATATGTTATACAGTTTAACATATGTCCATCTATTACATATGAAGAGACGTGTCATGTGTTAATCTTAAGTCTTAAATATAATAGTTTGTTCATTTCCTATCAGTTTAAGTTTTTTGATCTGATGGTAATAAACAATGATATTTTACTATTATTTTTATCTTATTTATGAGCAAATTGGTCAAATAAACTTTAATGTTAAGGGTATTTTAGTTATTTGATAAAAATCTTGGTCAACTATTAAAATTAACATAAATTAACTAATGATGTAGAAGTTTGATATAATAAAAAAGTAAATGTATTTCCAAATAATTAGATATACCTTAGGAGAGTGTTATATAATTTGTTCAAATAAATGGTTGGATAGTCACCGGAGTTATGAGTAGTTCCCTCTTATATTAGTTATTTGAAGTAGATCGTTGTTAATTAAGTTCAGGGGGTCTAAATCTAGAATAGCCATCCAGCCTGGTATTGCAACAATGTCAAACCTTAGGGTCCGCAATTCTAGCTCATGGAAATATACATATTTCAAGTTGTAATGGTCAACTTTCGTGATAGAAAGAGGAAGCATGCCTCGTCAGTTCTACATTTCAGCTTCACTTATTTGGGAAAAATAAATAAATAAATTGTCATTGTTCACATCCCATAAGGCAGCATTTTATAATTCATTGACTAACATATCAGAATCACGATGTTGCTTGTTTTCAAATGTTTTCAAAGAAAACAAGAAATATATTCACAACAATAGCATCAACATAAATGATTAACAAATTCTATCAGTTTTATTGAATAAGACGTAGGATTCTAATCTCAGTTCGTTTGGTAATCTTATTTCTGCTATGGAAACTAATAATGAAGGACACATATCATATCACAAGTTGTCACAGAAGATTTCAATTGAAGAAAACAATATCGCTCTCAGAAACCGTATGATCAATAATGAAAGACGTAGACATTATACTCCACGACGGCATTTTTAGTTGTAAGATCGATGGTGTGGGTTTTAGCCAGAGCATAGCCTCGTGCGAACCGGAAAACGCCGCTGCCACCGACGATAGGCATCTCCCTGACGCCTGAAAATATGGCGTTACGTCCCAAAACACTAAGATTACTTCCGTTGAACTTGCCTTCCGTGAAAGCGAAGTTCAACACCATCAGAAACGCGATCTCAGTCTGCGACGCTGACGCGTAAATCCCCTGCGCTTTCCCCACCATCTTGGAGCTGGGATCGGGCGTCACAGTCAAGGGATCGTCCATCACAAATACTGCACCAAAATTAACTGAGGAGGTGTTGGTAATATTGGATGCCGCTGCTACTTGAACCGCAGTTGGGTTTTTTGCAGTGATTAGGTCGTGGAAGTAGAAGTGAAGGTGGGTTAGCTTCTCTTTCTTGAGACCTAGTGATGATGGAGATAATTTTTCAGAGAAATCTTGGTCGGATTCTGACTCTGTGAGAGCAGAGGCAAGGAGAAGAATAGAGAGAATGAGAATATTTTTCGCCATGGATGAGAATACACAGAAGGGTTGAGCTTTGAAAGAGTGCAATTTTTGTTTGTGGATGCATGCCCATATATATAATGTCAGCTTGGATTATTTTACATGTTGCATAGATGGACCACGAGAAGGACGTATCTTGCACGAGTAGACTTCCGAATTTCGTTTATAATTTTATACATACAAGATCAAGTACTCAGTTGTAATAATTGCCGACCATAGTTTGGTGTCATCAGGCCATTGGACAGAGAAATGACGGGGCCCACAGAGGCAATAACCGCGCAGCCATTTTATCATATCACCGATGTAAAAGTTTTTATCCTACAAAATAGGTGCATCCAATTTCGATGAGCCCCTCCAATTGTTATTATTATTATTTTTTTAAAAAAAGTAGTATTACATACATTGAAAATTACAAGAATTATTTGGAAATCATTGGACGCATGTCTTCTCCTATTATTTATTTATTTATATTTAAAGCATGAGATAAAACCTACTCCTTTTAGGATTTAGTTTCCTAATATTTCACATGTTATTGCTTAGGTTAACCTCTCTCTATATAGATTTTATGAAACTTCTGTTACTATTTTATTTGTTATTTTATTATATTATTTGTATGATTTTGATCAACTTATTTTAACAGTTTGTGATTTAATTTTTTATTTATTTAAATTTGTTTCAAGTTATTATATCTTAATTTGGTTTAACATGAATACAATACAATTAAAAAAAATGTATATATCTTGATAAAATAAGTTTTTTTCTTTTTAATAGATAAAATTAGGTTGATATTGTGATAGTGGTATGCCATTATACACTTGCATCATTCTATTGAAATAGGGTTTGATACTTTGGCAATGGTTTATTGTTATACATTCACATATTAAAGATGTAAGTTTGGGGTTATTCCTTACGGAAATTTTAAATTAATTATAATAGTTCAGAGTAAGAACTTTTTTTCGATGAAAAATTTAATATAATTGGGAGATTATTAGAATAATATATAGATTTTTATGGTTGAGTTTGAAATCTAGTTGCCACTTTTAGGTACATTCATTACTTTTGTATACTATAAGTATATTATAAGCTAATTATAAATCCATATTTTATAATGAAGTAATTGCACAATACCCCTTTGAGGTTTGCCAAAAAACCAAGGAAAACATATTTACTATTTTATTACACCAAACCCCCATACATTAGTTGACCGTTAGTTGACTTCCGTCAACTTTGACAGTTGATCAGAAATTTTAATCAAATGACCATTTTACCCCTGAATAACATAAAAAATATATAATAAATAAAACATTTAAAGTTGAAATATGAAAAATAAATTAAAATTAAAAAATGAAAAATACATACAATTTATGCATCATTCTTCAATCCTTCATAACTCCAAGATCGTGAAATCAAACACATAAACAACCAAACACAATATGAAATCAAACCTAGCACAAAAAAGAATCGACAAGAACAAGCACACAAACAAACAAACACAAAATCAGATCATGACATAAAAAATCAGGTCATGAAACACACAAACACATAAATACAAAATCAGATTTGGGTTTGTTGAACCCAGATGAAGAACCCAGATGAATTCTGGGTTCCACGAACCCAGAAAGCCTTCATCTGGGTGTCAAACCCAGATGAAGAAATCAATCACCATTGACAGAGGGCAAAGAGGGAGAAAGATATGGGCGTTGACAAAGGGGAGAGAGTTGGGAGAGTGAGGATGAACCCATCAAGGTTTCAAAAAAAAAAAAAAAATTATCTTTCCAGATGAAGAAACCAATCGCCATTGACAGAGGGCAAAGAGGGAGAAAGATATGGGCGTTGACAAAGGGGAGAGTGAGTATGAACACATCAAGGTTTAAAAAAAACAACAAATTATCTTTCCAAAATTGCTTCTCACGTCTTCCAACAATCAATTTTTTAGCATGTAAAAAAAATCAATTTTTTTTTTAAGTAATCATTAAACTTTTTTATGTCTTTTTATTCACTCCCCATTTAATTTAATTTTTTCTGATTGATTTGATCCTATCATAATTTTTAATGTTTTATTCTTTTTCCATGTCAGGTGCTGATGTCATCATTCCACTAATCCTACCGATTTCACGTGAAAGGACTAAAATGCCCTCCACTCAATTAATATTGACAAAAGTCAACGTTAGGTTGTGGGGGTTTGATGTAATAAAATGATAAATGCATTTTTCTCTGTTTTAAGGCAAACCTCAAGGAGGTATTGTGCAATTACTTCTTTTATAATTGGCTTATATTTTTTTGTCAAAATGTTCTTTGTGTATATTTAATGGCTTTATAGGTTTTGGGTTATGTTATGGGTGTTTTTGGGACTGCAAAAATGGGCTGATAAAAGCCCAAAGAACCAATCAAACAAACCGACCCAGCTCTCAGCTCTTCAGCATCCAGCTAGCTCCAGCTCCAGCTCGCAGCTCCTTAGCTCTCAACTAGCTCATTATCCAGCTCGCAGCCTGTAGCCTTCAGCTCAGCTCTTAGCTAGCTCAGCCTTCAGCTCAGCTCTCAGCTAACTCAGCATCCAGCTCGTAGCTCTCAGCTAGCTCAGCCTCCAGCCCAGCCAGCAGGATAGAGCTCTCAGCTCTACACAATCCCAAACCCCGAGGAGCAATTAATGCAGTATGACAATATGAAAAAGTTGTTAGTCAATGTAATAAGTGTTATGTCAGAGTAGTTGATTTCTTTACGTGTACTATACTCTTTTGTATCTCCCACACCTCTATAAATAGGGGAGATTTTCCATTGTAAAGGGAGAGCTCAATCTTAGTAGTACAGTCACTCTGAAAAAATATATATATATATTGAGAGTGACCCGTGGATGTAGACACCATTGTCGAACCACATAAAAATTTGTGTGCAAATCTCTTGTTCTTCTCTCTCTTCTCTTTGGTGTGCTTTGTGATTGCAGGTATTGGGCTTGGGATCTTCCGTCGATCGTTTCCGAACGTCAACATCTTTTGGCGCTAGAAGGAGGGCCCAGACTGTAATCTTGAACTTTCAGCAACCACGACGAAAGGAAGAACAACCAGAAGTTCAGACCCGACAGCTGATCCACCTGAAAGGTAAGCAGATCAACAGGAGTATGATTTCCAACTGAGAGAGAATGCTGCTGTGCCCATATCAGGCACATCTCATGCCCCCATGACAGGTGTTGCTATAGGTATGCCTCCACTGACCTCTCACTAGCCAGCACCAGCAGACTCTATAGCTGGGGGGCTGCATGCATGGCACCAACGATAAGAAATGTTAGAGGATATAGTGCGGCAGTTCGCTGAGGCAATAAGGCGTTGGTACAGGCCCAAGCACCAGCTCCCGAAAGACCACTCGGAGATCAACCACGACCTGCCAACTCAGTTCATTCCTCCAGCTCACATTCAAGAACTGAAGGTCGCCGAGCTCGTGGAGCTAGGAGCTCACAAAGGTCTTGTCTGGAAGGTACCTCAGATCACAGCTCTCAAGGTTGCGAGCTCGAGGGAGGCTATAACCCTCAGAACCAAGCAATAGAAGAGCTCATTCAGAGGGTTCAGCAGCTGGAGGAGCAACTTGGACCCCAGGATCTGAAAGAGCAGTATGAGGAAAGAACTCCTCTCACTAGGGAGATCGAGATACAACCTCTCCTCCTCAGGTTCAAACTCCGCAACATTCCACCTTATAATAGGGACAGTGACCCTTACGATCATCTGGACGCATTCAATATCCAAATGGATCTTCAGACGTCCAGCCTCTTGGTGAAATGTCGTGTTTTTCCAGCCACCTTGGGCGACGTTCCGCGAGCTTGGTTCAAGCGTCTCCCAGCTCGTAGCATAAATAGCTAAGGGGAATGTCAGCAAAGATTCATCAATCAGTACCAGACTCTGAAAAAACAGCTCGCACCACCCTACCACCTCGCTACAGTCTTTCAGCGGCAGGGCAAGTCTTTGAGAAATTACATTACCAGGTTCAGATATGAGGTCGCTAATGTGGAGAGTCCCTTAGATGACAGCATCCTAACTGCGATCTCAACTGGGCTTCGCAAGGACAGGAAGCTCTATGAGAGCATATATAAATCCCCAGTAAAGGACCTAGGTGAATTCTATGAACGAGCTGCAAGGAAGATTAGATGGGAAGAAACATTCGGCCCCAAAATGTCTAATCAAACGGATGGACCAGCCAGTCCCAACCAGCTAAAGAAAAGAAGTAATGGTGAGGACGGAAGTGAGGGTCAGAATAAGAGCTCAAGGCACCAGGTCGCCAAAAAGGCCAGAAACGAGCTCAGAACCAAGCAACCTCAGCATCAAGGGCATCATGAAAGCTATAACGTCTTGTCAGATACACAAGACAGTATCTTTACAACAGAAAGGGGTAGAGAAGACTTTGGGAAGCCTAATCCCATAAAGACCCTTGCTAAGTTTAAAAATAAGAACAAATTTTATGACTATCATGATGAGGTCGGACACAATACTTCAGATTGCTGGAAGCTGAAAGATGCTATCGAGGACCTGATCAAACAAGGCCGTCTAGGAGAATATGTGGTGCATAGTAACAGCCCCAGCGGGCTCCCAAGCTAGACATGAACCCTCAATGCATCCACATTATAGTTGCTCCCAACAGATCATGTACCTAATTTGTAATTCAATTTAAAAAATCAATAGAAGATATGAATTTTCTTCAATGCTTTATATTACAGCTGCCTTATTGATTTCTTAAAATCATGCTATGAAAAAGCGCTTACGCGACTTGTTAGCTGAGGTCGCAGCTTTCTAGACAGCTCACTAGCTCGTTATCTTAGCTGAGGCTTCGATCCACTGGAGATAGCTAGCTATAACACTGTTAGCTGAGACCGACCTACTGGACAATTCGCAAAAGTGCGTCACTATAATAGGAAAGGTTACGACCTATTGGACAACTCGCTATTTTAGCTGAGATTCGATCCACTGGAGATAGCCGGCGCTGTTAGCTGAGGTCACAGCCCCCTACGTAGTTTGACAAATTGTTATGGCAGGCGAGGTTCCGACCCCTGCATAGCTCGCAGGAATGTTTTATATATATATACTGGCTGAGTTCCTGGATCGAGTTACGATCTGGAACCACAGCCCATGATGGTCAAGTGACCTTCCAAGCTCTTATAAGGTGTCTTTACCCTTGAACAATACATTGTTTAGCACATTGATCACCTAGATGTTTTTGTTCGCAGGAAAAACTAAGGCAGATCAGGACATATCAGCTTTTACCAGCGAGCTCGAGCTCCCAGTTCAAAAATCGCACTAGGAGCTAGGGGGCTTGTGTTATGGGTGTTTTTTGGACTGCAAAAATGAGCTAGTAAAATCCCAAAGAACCAATCAAATAAACCGATCCAGCTCTCAGCTTCTCAGCATCTAGCTAGCTCGCAGCTAGCAGCTAGCTCCAGCTTTAAGCTCCTCAGCTCTCAGCTAGCTCAGCATACAGCTTGTAGCTCTCAGCTCGCAGCTCGCAGCTAGCTCCAGCTTTAAGCTCCTCGGCTCTTAGCTAGCTCAGCATCCAGCTTACAGCTCTCAGCTCGTTCAGCTCGCAGCCCGTAGCCTTCAACTCAACTCTCAGCTAGCTCAGCATCCAGCTCGCAGCTCTCAGTTAGCTCAGCCTCCAGCCCAGCCAGAAGGATGGAGCTCTCAACTCTCAGCTCTACACAATCCCAAACCCTGAGGAGCAATTAATGCAGTATGACAATATGACAGAGTTGTTAGTCAATGTAATAAGTGTTATGTCAGAATAGTTGATTTCTTTACGTGTACTACACTTTTTTGTATCTCCCCCACCTCTATAAATAGGGGAGATTTTCCATTGTAAAGGGAGAGCTCAATCTTAGTACTACAGTCACTCTGAAAAAATATATATATATTGAGAGTGACCCGTGGATGTAGACACCATTGTCGAACCACGTAAAAATCTGTGTGCAAATCTCTTGTTCTTCCTCTTCTCCTCTCTTTGGTGTGCTTTGTGATTGCAGGTATTGGGTTTGGGATCTTCCGTCGACCGTTTCCAAACGTCAACAGGTTAGTTATTATATATTTATTATAAAGCTTTAAGATTAAGGAGTCAAAACAATGTGATTCGAGGTGATTAGCACGACTAAAAGATGTAGGTGCTTATATGTTGATGATTACTCGTGGTTTGATGCTCATTCATGCTTATACATTGGGTATGTCATGTGTTAGGAGTGTAGTTAGTTTCGGACCTATAAGAGTGCATTCATGTCTTAGACGATTGTGATTCAAGGTAGTTAGCAAGACTAGAAGATGCATGTGCTATATGTTGATTATCACTCGTGCTTTGATGCTCATTCATATTTGTACATTTAGTATTTTATGTATTAGGAGTATTTGCATTTAGTTTTAGAGCTATAAAAGATTAAAAGTGCATTCATGTCTTTATAAATGTGTTTTCATTGTTTGTTTAAAAAGTTTAAAACTTTAAGTCTTCAAAAGAGAGCAATTTTTAAATGTGTTTCCATTTCTTTTCTTCAATTTTTTTTATGGGTATATATGTCATTTCAACCACCAAATAAACGTCCAAGGGCATTATGGTCTTTCTCCTTCATTTCATTAATATGTTGTTATCTCTGATGGTCAAACTGTTAATTTAGGAGAAGACAATATGATAAAAAACAAGCATTGTTTTTGTTTGTCAATAAGCATATGTTTAGAAGGTTTTACATAATTAGTTCATCGAAAATATATTGATGGTGTATTTACTTGATGATTTAAAGAATGAAAATGAGGAATGAAAACGATTGATGATGTTTACTTATTCTAAAATCATTTTGTAATTGGAATTAAATTATGAACTCCACATAAATTTGGTATTGTAGAATGTGACTCTTATTCCTTTCATTCCAATTGAGAAACTTATTCTCATTCCCTTTTGTAAGGTAAAAAGTTTTTTATACTCTTATTTAAAATATATATATATAGATATACAATATATATTTATTTAATCACGACTTTTTACATATATATATGCATTAAAAAAATAATATGCTTACAATAATATTGTTAATTTTTTTAGCCTATTATGACAAGTTATATGATAAAAAGATAACATTACATCTTAAACACAAATTTGTCTATTGTAATTAATTCATAATTTTAATCAAGGGTGTTTTTATAATTTATAATTAATTCATTATGATTTCAAAGCAAAGTAAATAGTTTAATGAAAATGTCGTCGATTCCAATTTCGATTTCGATTATTATAATTGAAATAAACAACTTATTCTGATTTCAAATTATTCTGATTTCAGATTATTTTAATTTTCATTTCGATTTTTGTAATTGAAGTAAACGCACCCTGAAATTGGTGTCAAAGTTTGAGAAATTAATTAACTTATACAACGTTGTATTGGTTTTGTATTTGATAACAGTTGAGCTGTCTAATCAACGAGTCAATTAACAAATTTGACCATATGGCGTGCTAAAGATTAAGGAAGAGTGATGGAAATCACATGATCACCTCGCATAACAAACTTGAAAATGGAATAAAATGATAATAAATTAAATTTTATATTGTAAAAATTAAAAAGACAATAATGTATGTTAATGAATACCACTTAATATTTTAAAGGAGGTAGATACTGTCATCCACTAATGTGATTTATGTAGCCATATTAAAATTTATATTACAAAACTATCCTTAGATAAAATTATTAAAATAGATAAAATAAACATTAAGCACTAGTTATATTCCTTTTCTTTTTCATATGTTCAGTTTTCATTTTTGTTTATATTCAACCTATTAAATTAATCAAATATCCTACTTTAAAAAAAAAAATCAAATAGTATAATAATATTTATATTGAATAACAATTTAAAACCATAAGCAAAATCATATATAAACGTATATGTGGAAAATTTTAATAAATACTTTCACAAATACTTCATGAGCAAATTTAAACCCATAAAATTTCAAATCTTCCATCACCCAATCATCATGTACAAAACCATTTATCCATATATATATATATATATATATATTTATAACTCATTTAGCAATAAAAATAAAATCTAATGAGCAATTAAAACATCCACAGAGATGAGATTCCCAAAAAATTCACACTGAAAGACATTACATATGATTCTCTTTATTTAACATTTTTAGTCTTGACTTTCCTATTTGTCTTGGCCAGCTTTCATCTCACTATTATATTATTGAATTTTAAGTTTCTTTCACTATATCATTAATGTTAGTTTTGGTATTTATTGGGTGCTTATACAAAATTTAGTATTTTCGAAATATAACTATAGATATAAAAGTATGCTAATTAAATTGAGTGCGTAAATCTCTTTGATGGACGGCAATACCCATGCCCTTTTTTTATTTTTTATTTTTTTTAAAGACCCCATATTATGAAGTATAAACCATTAAAAACAACTTTTTTAAAATATTAAAATATTAAATTGTGCAGACTTTTGCGAGGTCAGGACAGTTGTACTTCGATTTCCTTTTGAAAATTCGTAAGGATATTCATATGCCAGGACCGTGTCTGTCGCTTCCAAACTTATATAACTTCTACGTTCCAACATCTTTTCTTACTTTTGATACTTGTCCAGGAAGCTCTATCATTATCAATTTAATTAGCTTGTTTCCGGCCTATCCTGACCATATAAAAATAAAATCATAAAAAAGAATATTGAAAAATATTAAAATATTAAATTGTGCATACTTTTGCGAGGTCAGGACAGTTGTACTTCGATTTCCTTTCGAAAATTCATAGGGATATTCATATGACCAGGACCGTGTCTGTCGCTTCCAAACTTAGATAACTTCTACGTTCTAACATCTTTTCTTACTTCTGATACTTGTCCAGGAAGCTGTATCATTATCAATTTAATTAGCTTGTTTCCAGCCTATCCTGCCTGACCATATAAAATCATAAAAAAGAATATTGACTTTTTTATTTTTTAAGGAAAAAAATGAATATTGACCAGAATTTTATAACAGAATTTTTTTTTTTGAAAAACTTCATTTTAATTCTTAAATTATCAAAAATATCACATTTTTAAAACTCTTTTACAAATAATTATTTTCATCCCTAAAATTTTCATAGTTCTTTAAAAACGTCCAAACCGTTAGCTTGACGGTCAATAGATACCGAATTCATAAAAAAACCATTTTACCCTTATTGGTAGTTAGTGAAACTTAAATTACCATATTACTTATGAAACAATCAATTTATAAATTAAAAATTATTAAAAAAATTAAGCTCAAAAATTAAAAGTTAAAAAAAATGTTGCAAAAAAAAAAAAAAAAGGGTTTCAAGTGTTCAAGTTGAAGATCTGGAACCAAAAAACAAAAACTCAGAACAACTTCATCATCATCAACAAATCATTAATGGAACAACCTAAATCAAAACCCAGAACTACTTTGTCATGATCAACAGATCAACAGATCATCAACAAAACAACTCAAATCAAAACCAGCACATTAAAAAAAAAAGGGTTTTTTACAAAAATAACCTATTTTTGATAACTCATTTCAGAAATGACCTTTTTTCTTTAAAGCATTGCACATTGTCTCTTTTTTGACCAAATTGCCCTTGCCCCACCCCATTTTGTCTGTCGATCTCCATTCCCAACCTTCTGCTCACATTCTTTGACCTCATGATTGTCGCTAACCCAGTGTCAACATGTCACCACCGACCAAACCCATCGAAATACATTGGAAACTTGACCCACCCATCGGCGTTCACTCTCTATCCAACATTTTTCTCTCACTATCACCGTCGATTCTCAACCATCAGAGATATGTCAACCTCTCTCCACCATAATACTGTCGACAGTGGTTCACTAGCAGGTGAAGTCTTCCTTTTCTCTTTTCTTCTTCCTCTTATTTTGTTCTTATACTTTCTTTATTTTCTTTTTTTTTTTTTTTTTTTAAGTGTCACCATCAGATTCGCACGCTATCACACATCCTTTGTTTGCACGTTGCGTTGCCGTTGGATTGTTGGATCTCCGCTCTCACGCCGCTGACAACAAACCTTTGCTTGTTATCAGTCAATTCTGTGTCATCAATAATCCATCTCAGGGGGTGTGAGTTTGGTATGATAAAGTGCTATTTTGATTGTTTGGTGTAATATGTGAGTTTAGGTTTGGATTTGAATGATGATTTATGACATATAATTTATTTTAGTGGACATTGACATTTGAACATGATTTGGGTTCAGATTTGAATAATGACTTGGGTTTTTTGCTTGAAAGTTGAGAATTTTGGAGTTGATAGATTGAGTTGCTATTCATGAATTTTGGCAAACCCCCAGGTTAGGATTTCTAAGCCCAATGGTGGGATTTCCAACCTTTATGTTAGGATTCTTAACTCTTATAGTAGGATTTCCAAACCCAGACTGGGATTTCCAACCCCCACGGTGAGATTCCCAACCTTAGGTTGGGATTCCTAACCTCTTAGTTGGGACTGCCGACCTCCAAGTTGGGATTCTCAACCCCCATGGTGGGATTCTCAACCTTCAGATTGAGATTTTCAATCCCTAAATTGAGAATCCAAACTTTACAGTTGAGAATCGGTACGTTCTTGATGAGACCAAACTTTGAGGTTGAATTTTTTTGGACGAAACTGCCCTTGCCTCACCCCTTTTTGTGTGTCAATCACTCTCTCTCTACTAAACGGTTTACTGTCTCTCTATTCCCAACCTTTTGCTCACATTCTCTGTGCAATTGAAAATTAATCCACCCTTTTTTGTGTATCGATCATTCTTAAACAAAAAAGTGAGAAAGTGGAGAAGTGAAGGTGACCTGGAAGCTGAGAGACGACTAGGCAAGTGCAAAACGGAAGGCAAAACAAGACAAGAGAAGAGGTAAGAGAACAATTCTGCTTCTTTGAATATTAGCGAAGTCTCATACTTGTATCTTTTCTTTTTTAGTTGTGTTGGGTTTTTCTTTATTATTATTATTATTTTTTTAACTTAGTTGTGTTGGGTTTTTATTAGCTAGATCATGCACTGAACGTTGCTTGGAAAGCATCATTGTTAGTATTATATATTAGTTTTTCATAGAATGTAGCTGTTCCTTTGGATTCATTTATTGGAGACAAGTTTTCATTTATTTTAATATCTATTTTTTTTTTTTTTTTTGTCATTCTAAGTATGTCTTTAAAAGCATCCTCCTTGCACCACTGTTATCAAGTAACTGTAGTTACATGGTTTTGATATTTATACACTTCAACTTTTGTAATATCATATGTCGGTTAAATTAGTGATATAGTCCACTTATATGCACAGGGGTTGAGTTTTTTGGTTTCTTTTTTTGTGTTGAATGAGTGATTTGTTTGTGATGCTTAATTTGTATGGTTGGATATATAGTTTGATGTTTTGAGTGAAACAAGGTTTGATTGGTTTGTATATAATAATGTGAAAAAAAAAGAAAAAAAAAAAATGATGTTCGGTTGATGAGAAATGTGGGATAAGAGAATTTTTGTTGTTGAATGACTAAAGATCATGTCGATCAATTGGTTTGCATATAATAATGTGGAAAAAAAGAAAGTAAAAAAAAAAAAAAATTGATGTTTGGTTGATGAGAAATGTGTGATTAGAGAGGTTTTCTTGTTGAATAATTAAAGATCATGTTAGTCAAGTCAATTCTTGCTTCAGGTAAACTAAAAATGGCTTTTTTTTTTTTTTTGTTTTCGGTCTGAATGACAAGTTATTGAAGATTTCATACTTCCAATGTCGGGTCTCTTTCCTGCTTTTAGCATGTTGCTGCCTTCTGAAGTTATGGAACAGAAAATTGCTGCACAACATGTGGAGATGCAGAAGCTTGCAACGGAGAACTAAAGGCTTTCTGCTACCTATGGTACCTTGAGACAAGAACTTGTTGTGGCTCAGCATGAGTTGCAGATATTGAATTAGGACGAAGGTATGATTGCAATGGGGAACCAAAGGCTTGGTTTCGATTGGGACAAAGGTACACGGTTTGTTGATATTGAATTGTTCCAAAAGGTTGTGTTTTTTATGATGGATTGTTGATGCCAGTTTGTTGTGTTTAACATTCATAAGTTGACCAAGTCATGACTATAACAATGTTGTTGAAGTTCCTGGCATTGGCGGAGACTGTGGCCTTTACAGGCAATCTGAAAGAAGTTCCCTTTATAAGCAATATACAGAGAAGCTTTTGGAATCCGGTCATGTTTATTCTAGAGAACTGTCTACGATGTTAGTCGGTTTACTTCACATTCTGTTTATGTAATTGAAATTGAATATTTGTGTGTGTGTGTGTGTGTGTTTTGGTGGTTTGGTTGTGATTTTTTTTTTTTTTTCATCCTTTTTGGTTGTAGGATAAGAGCTTCACTTTTGTTCTGAAGACACCTCCTGCTTTTGTTTTGCTCCTTAATGCTGCTGGTATGGTTCCATTGTGATTTGTTAGCTATAGTGGAAAGAGATAGTTATAGTAGACACCATGTGTTGGATATTTGGTTCATTGTCTCTAACGAGTCTAGTCAATTTCATTTTTTGAAAATTGAATAGACATATTTGCTTTAGTTTATTTAAGTTTAGCTTAGATTGTATGGAAAACCGATATGTCTATATGCGTTTATATTATACATGCTTTACTTTGCAAAGGTGATCCGTTATTCTACGATGTGTAGTTGCACAATTGATATTGATATAATCAGAAAGCATATCAACCAGGACATGAGAACTGGGAGGTTGCAGCTTCTTCAAGGCCACCCCAAAAGGTCAAATTTTCATTAAATCTTATTATAATCCAGTCTCTCTCTATGTGTGTTTAATTGTAAATAACAATCAAATGAACTAATTGCTTATAACTTGATGGATTATTAATGATTATAAGGATTGTTAGAGGTGGCATCATTCTATAATGCACTTGGAGAAGTAGCATGAGATAACAGTTTTTAAAAATTTTCATTTAATGGTTGGTTTGTAATAAGCAGGTCGTTAATGGATTCTTTTGGGCTGGAAAACCTGTTACTAATCATGATAGAAAGTCTACTCACTCAATTGCACTTGCTGTAAATTATTGCAATGATATTTATTTGTTTTACTGAATTTTTTATCATTTTATATATATATAGTGTAGTCATGTAAGTATATATTTTGATTACTTGCTACAATTTTTTTTAGGGTAAATTTAATTATGTTGTGTCTTCACCGCTCATTCCTTCAGGCTTGTTTAGTTGTTTCGATATAGGGGCAGCCTTGAATATTTGCCTCTTGTCCACTATTCACGCTCTTTAGAAGCCTTACATTTCGCTAAGCTCTTTGCCCCTGGCGACTCGACTGGGTTGGTTACGTGTTCCGTCTACTCTACTTTAGTTGTGTTGACTGAGAGTAAGGGCTGGAAAATCAATGATCAGTAAGTTGACATTTAGGTCATTTGCTTCCCAAGATGACTGTGGATGAGTTCTTGAGCAAAATCAAACTAGTATTTCCAAGTCTTACGAAGCACTTTGGTAGTGCAGCTTCTATCCTTCAAGAAGGTAAGATAATTGCACTAAATGGTTGCATAAACAATAGAATATTCACTCATCTTGGTGTCTTTTCATTTGTATAAGGGGTGTTGAGTATAGGTATATACTGTGCCCCGGTAGACACATATGTTGTTTATCTATGATTCGTCACTTCACCTCATTTGTAATTACGTTTGCTCCTTGCAGCATGTTCTTACTCTGTTATGCTGGCTTCAGAATATCTTCTTACTCTGAAATATATAATAATCTCACTTCTTTGGATTGCACTTCTATTTTAATGTTGCTTTCTATCAATGCATCTTTTGTTGGATGTCAGAGTTCTACTGGTAGACACATAGTACTTTGAGATCTCTATATATTAAAATAATTTTGGCTTTGTTATGGCATTGTTGGCCACAGGCCTGGTGTAGCATACATTTCAAAAAATGTTACTTTTTAGTTTCAATCAGGTACTAATTATTGTCTCTTGCAGTTGTGCCAATACCTCTTTTACTTGGGGAAGATTAGGACAATTCAGTTGGAGTAGACAAATGCAAAAGAATCCTTCATGCAACAGCTGCTAGGAAAGTTACTGTTGCAGCCCTTGGTTTTGGAGTTCAATGCAACAACTAATTCAATCATTGTTTGTTGACTGGTAAGAGAAAGTCGTTAGAGGACTGTTTTCATGCAGAAGGGCATGGAAAAGGCTTTGAGACCATATTTTGATCTGACAAATGTAAGTTTCAGTTTTCCCTTCTTTAACGATTTTAATTCTTCAGTTAACAGCATGGTTAAATATATATTGTTATACAAAGTTGGCTTAAATGGACTATGAAAAGAAGGTAAAATTACTTGTGTTGTGGCTATTACCCTTAAATATAGTTATTTGTTCATGTATTTTATCAATATTTTTTCATGTATTCTTAACAATCTCCATGTTGGTTGAACTCGATTTGTGCGAGTGTTGATATTTTCCCCTCTCTCCATAATTACTTTAAGTTTTTAACCCATAATTAATATAACGTCATGGTTTGTGATTTGCTATTGCTAAAAGATGACATCTTGCCATTACATCAACTACTTATGGCCATGGATAGGGTGTAATGATGGTTTTATATAGCTCCCAACTAATCTGGAATTGAGATATAGGTTAGTTGTGTGGTTTTTTTATGGAGTGGTTTGAGGGATAATGATGGTTGATTTTCTACACTTTTCCAAATGGAATTGATTTTTTTAATGTCATCCTTTTACGTTCAAATTATTTTTACTTGTGACAAACCTTTATTTAAGTGTCTGAAACTTTATAGAGACATACACACCCCACTCCTACCTTGGAGTTATGGAAGCCTGTTAGCATCGGCTGACTTGGATTTTCAAGTAGCTGCTCACTATGGTGTTCCAGCTACTGCTTCGATTCTGGCTTTCGATTACGTTCAGCAATTGTTAGCGATCGCTACATTGTATGTTAAATTTGGAGATATGAAGACTATTTGTTGAAATTTTTAAGCTTTTGATTAAATTTGAATCTGTATGTATGTAGTACTAAAAAAATTTTAAAAAGTTATTTTTTTTGTGTAATAAGTGTGTGTTTATGGCATTGAAGAAATGGAAGATTGAAGTTATTGGTGGTGATAGCATTGAAGGACTTCTCATGTCTCTAAAGCAGTTGCCTTTCGAGAACTTAGAGGTCTATTAAATGTAGAGTTGGTGACTTTTAAGTTTTCATGTTTAATAATATATAATTGTTGTTTTTATTTTTATTTTTGATAATGGAGCAAAGTAGGAGTTGTTTTATATGATTTCTCTTTGAATTGAAAGATAAAATTTTGTGTACGTTGACTCGATAATCACGCCTCAGTTATTAAAGTGGAAAAAAGACCACGTTAATGTTGAATTACACTTGTGAAGAAGTTAGAGATTATGTTGATTAGTTATGTATTTTACAACGAAAAGGAATGCGCTGAGAGAAGCACGATGAGACGACATCAACAGTAGTTTCTCGTGAAACACATTTCTGATGTTTATTTGTAACTTTACATCTCTTTTATGTCCTGGATTGAAGCTACTTGCATAAAACTTTGGAGAATTGGGTTCTGTTAATGTAAATAAAAAACGAAATCATGATTATTGAGTACATATGTGTGAAGGTTTAGATGTATTTGTGTTCTTGCCATTGAGTGCTAGTTTTCTTGCTTTTGCCTTTTCTTGTTAATTTTTTTTTTTTTTTTTTTGCCTCCCTACTTAGCTGAATGAGTGTAATGTTGATAACAGATTGTAGGTATTATTTTCATTCTAGTAAGTGTGATATCATGTAACTTACAGAACCGAATTGGAATGGAAATTTGTAATAGTATTGCAGTAACAACCTACATATATTTTTGTGACACGAAGCCAAAAAAGTCTTTTAAAAGTTGTTCTTTTGCATGCAGTACTAAGACTAAAAGCACTACAACAAGCTCAAACCATGCGTTACTGCCACTATTGACGAACCAAAACGCAACCCCACAAGAAAAATATGGTTCACAGCTTCCTCACGCATCCATCATAAGGTTTTGTTAAAAGATGTGGGGGATGATCAACCCTGCAAGCTCAAGAAATCCAACCCTACTAGAACATCTAAGGTGACATTCCAAACACAACGTAAGGAATTCCAACGCAAAGTTTGGGATTCCTAACCTCTAATTCGCTTTCCCAACCTACATCCAATATCCAAGTTTGGAATCTTATCCCTGAGAATGGAAAACAATCAACGTGGATGTTTAAATCAAGATTGGGAGTGCCAAATCCAGGTTGGGAATGGGTTGGGATTCCCAACCTTCAGGTTTGGAATGCCAACACGGATCCAACATCTATGTTTGAAATCCCAACTCTGAGTTTAGGACTCCAAACATGGATGTTGGATCAAGATTGGGAATGCCAAATCCAAGTTGGGAAGCCCAACCTCAAGGTTGGGATTCCCAACTTGGATGCAACATCGATGATGAAAATCTCAACCTTAGGGTTGAGATTCTCAACACAGAGGTTGGAATTCCAAACTTTGACTTTGAATCAAGGTTGAGAATTCTAACTTACAGGTTGGGAATTACAGCCTTAATTCAAAATCAATGTTTGAAATCCCAATCTACAGGTTTGGAATCCAAATTATGAGGTTGGGATTCCAAATTTTGATTTTGAATTAAAGTTGGGAATCCCGACCTGAAGGTTAGGAATCCAGACCTGAAGATTGGGAATCTCGACCTTCTTTCAAAGTCAACATTTAAAATCTCAACCCTAAGGTTGAGATTCCAAATATTGATTTTGAATCGAGGTTGAGAATCTCAACCTTAAGGTTGGAAATCCCAACCTTCAGATTAGGAATCCCAATATGAGGTTGGGATTCCCAACCTAAAGGTTAGGATTCTCAACTTTCATTCAAAATCAATGTTTGAAATTCCAACCTCACGATTGGGATTCTCAACCTGAACTTGAGAATTTTAATTTAGTTTGCTAATCCAAACCTTAAGGTTAGGAACCCTAACCTCACCAAACCTTGAGGTTGGTATTCTCAATCTTCATTCAAGATCCAAGTTTGGAATCTCAACTTTGAGGTTGGGATTCCCAACATGGATGTTAAATGAAGGTTGAGAATCCTAACTTGAAAGTTGGGATTCCCAACCTGCAAGTTGAATTTCTAACTGGTTTGGTTCAGATACCCATCCTCAATAATATGAATCCCAACCTTCTGGTTGGGATTCTCAAATCACAGGTTTAAAATTCTCAACCTCAAGATTGAGATTTTCAACATAAATGTTAAGATTCCCAACCTACGGGTTAGGAATCCAAACCTGAAAGTTGAGATTCTCAATCTAACAGTTTGGATTCTCACCCTTAACATGAAGACTTCACCTCTAAACTCATTTTAGCCTCCGTTATAATAAAATCTAACTTTCACATTACAAAACAATACAAACCACACACAACAGAACAAATCCCAACCTCAAAGTACAAATTCACATTACAACTGCCAATACACTATAACTTTCACATTCTCATCATAACCACAAAACCACACACAACAATACATAAAACAGTCGGAACCCAATGTCAATACCCCATCCTTGGTTCATACACCATATTCACATACCTAAAGCAACCATAACTAGTCAAATATACTACCTACCTGCAGAGAATCAAAGCGGCAGCTGTAGGCAGTTCTTCAACAGTCCAAAACTTTACTCTCCTTCCTTTCTTAAGCAAGGGAAGACAGAAGCAAGGGTGCCTATGGGAAGTGAAAAGAGAGGTTGACCGTGCGAAGTCAGAAGAGATGCTCACCGTCGGAACTGCGAAGACACGTTATGCCAGTTTGGCGGATACTATTGTATAGCAGCTTGGCGTGACGAGTTAGGACATCAGAAGAGAGGTTAGTCGTGGGGAGTGAGAAGACATGTTGGTCGTCAGAAGTGATAGAGTGGCAGGCTGGTCAACAGGAAAAGATTGCTGCACAGTCAGTTGGCGGGAGAGGTTACGAAGGGGTGAGAAGATTGGTTCACCAAAACTATGGCTTTTGTCAATTTAATGGAAAATGGGTCATTAAGGGCATTTTTGTCTATTCATTCTCTTTTTTGTACTTACAAAAACAAAAAGGTTACATTTATAAACCATCTAGTCAAATGAGTCATTTTACACATTTTCTCTTAAGAAAAAAATCGACTCCAAAATTTTTTTTTTTTTTTAAGAAAAACTCAAATCTCATATGGGGATGATGCAACCAGTCACTTCTTATGCTCTGTGCTGGCTCCGTCTGTACCAAGGACACCATGAAGATCATGTCATCTCTCTTTTGTTTTTTTCGTAGATTTGGATTTGTGCTAGTTTGTGTTGATGGAGGTTAGGCTAATTGGGTTAACTGGGTTTGGTTCACGTCCGAGTTCAATCAAACCCAGATCGTCTCTCATGGTTCATTACTGCTTTTTTTGGATGAGTAGCCGCTATTTGTTGGACCTGCTCTGATGGCCAGAAGCAAGTGATGAAGGCGGGAGCGAACAAAGAAGTGGAGACTGAGTGAATTGAATTGGAGGTTGAGAGTGAGTCGGGCTAGATGATATGAGGGGCTTGTGTGTCAGAAGAGATGATGTGTATAGAGTTGCCTTTATTGGTTTAGTTGACATAGAGAAAGAGAGAGAGAGCGTATGTGTGTGTTTTTTTAGTGGATCGATTTTGGAGTGGAGTTGCTGCCTCCGTTGGTTCACTGGAGGACTTGCTGCTACCGCTCTTCCTAGTGAACGATGATAAAGGCCATTTACCAAAAATGACTTTTTTCAAAAGGGAAAATTTTAATTTGGTCCCTAATGTTCTCCACACGCTGCCGGAGACCTCTCCAGCGAGGAGACCAACACTAGTCTCTATCGCCAGAGATCAGATCTGGTTTCCAATGGTAGAGACTGATTTGGAGATGGCGATGTCATCTCTAATTTTTTTTTTTTTTTTTTTTTAAATTTGCATAAACATGTATATATTTATAGATTTGGGAAATATTTGGTTTGATGTTGATGTTTAATTTGGATGATGTTAGTTTGATGAAAATAATGGAGATGATAATTTTGATGAATGTAAAAGATGAAATTGGAGATGAGGAAGATGATGAGAGGTAGAAGATGAAAGAATTTTTTTTTTTTATTAAAAATATTATTTTTTAATTATAAATTGAATTAAAAAATTGATTCAATGATGGGTCATGATTTGATTGGAGGCGGTCAATGATAATTTTGTAATAATAGAGATACTTATTTTGCAATTATTAATTTTTAAAAGGGTAATTATGTCATTTTAACTATCTTAAATTATATCAAGGGTAATTCTATCTTTTTATCACTTCTGTCATGTTTGATTGTCATTTTTTGGTCAAAGAGACTAAATCGATACATTTTTAAAACGTTAGGGATAAGGGAAATTCAAAAGACAAACGTTAGCAAAAAAATAATATTTTACTAAATGTTAGGGACTATATTAAAATTTTCCTTTTTTAAAAAAAAAAATTGTTATTTATCAAAATATCCTCATTTACTAAAAAGCCAGTTTTTTTTTTTTTTTTTTTTTTTTTTAATTTTAAAATCCTAGTCATTCATGTGTTGCGATCTAAGTTTCTTACACGAAAAGACCATCTTACCTTTTCACCCAAATTATGTGTTTCCATTGATTATTAGTTAACTAACGATTTGGATTTTTTTAAAAAGTTTTGAAAACTTTAAAGGGAAACTTTAAATATGAAAATAACTATTTCCAAAAAAGTTTTAAAATTTTGATATTTTCTAATGCCTTAAAGACTAAAATGAAGTTTTTTTTTTTTTAATCTAATGCCTTTTACAAGTCAAGTTACTATGAAGATCAGTCTAGATGAGACTTTAATAGCATGACTGAGATCTCTATTCCTAGATATCGGGAAAGAACTGTCATACAAATGATGGGACAAAAGTTGTCAAGTTATGACCAAGATCAGTCTAAATAAGACTTTAATAATACGATTTGGATCTCTACTCTCATATATTAAAAGAGAACTGACCACACAAATAGTAAGACTTCTAAGATTTGAATCTGTCACCTAAGTGGTGGGGCAACTGGGAAATGACTTACCATTAGATCACTCCATTTTTCTATATAATAGTTTTTTTTTTTTTTTTGGAAGAATATAATAGATATTATTTTACCCTTTAACGTTTATGTATGGTAATAGATTCTTTTATATTTGGAAAAGATATTCCTATTGAATTGTTGAGGTCAGGGGCGGAGGTGTGCATAAACCTGCTTGAACTGCTTTTCTGATAATAATAACAACAACAACTAATAATAGTATTAAAATCTACCAAAATTTGTCTATTTTACATTTTTAATACTAACCTCAATGGAAATAATGGAGTATTATTCACAATCTTTCAGCAATTGACACATCAAATTTTCTCTTCTCTCTTCAATCGCTATCATTTCATTCCATGGCTGAAAATTGCTAATTTGGAATTTGTTGCTTCATTTAGCAAAGTTCTAACAAGAATATTTCATTGTTTCATAGTAGACCGTTATCCATTCTCCTTTTAAATATTTTTTGAAGATATGAAACTCATTATATTTTTTTCCAAGTGCAACTTTTACATTGAAAATTTTTTTTATTGTACTACAAAGTTTGATTAACAAAATTTATACTCAGCTTAGCCCACTCAAAAATTAAGCTCTGGCTACACCTCGGTGAAGTGCACTTGAAAAAAAAAAATGTTTAAATAAGCTGTGTATTAAAGATGCAGAATGTTTGAAAAATGAAAAAATTAAAAGTTAAAATTAAAATTAAAAAACTATTTAAAAGAAAAGAAGCCGATAACAATTAATCGTGATCAATGTCAGAAACTAGCAAAATCACCACCATAAATATTGTTTATAAAATATAACTCCAACTGTAAAGGAGGTCTCCTTACACTTCTACGATTTGATGAGTAAAGATAGGACTTGAGCTTTCTGAATGATAAAATAGATAAATGATATATATTTCATTGTATTTATAATATACAATATAAAGCCTATTTATAGACTAATAGGCATATTACAAAAATGGAAAATAGAATAATATATTATAAAAATGGTAACACAAATATATTATAATAATGATATCACAATTATGAAAATGATTGATATGTAATGAATATGAATGAGACTGTTCAAGAATCGGCCGGCTACCATTAGAAGCATTTGTTTGAGTCTCAGAAATACTTGAATCTCTATTATTAGGAAACAAAAGAATAGTAGGATCTACAAAGAGTTTATGAGGGGAAGTGTGTGATGTGTGAAATTTGGATATCAATGAAAACATCTTATGTTCCCAAAAGACAACATGACGAGAGACGCGAAGACAATTCAAGATAGGATCCCAAAAACGGTAGCCCTTATGTTCAATGCCATAACTAAGAAAACAACATAAATGAGCTCTAGACTCTAATTTTGTTCGTTCGTGATGATGAAGTAGAACAAAGCAAACACATCCAAAGACTTTGAGATTTTGATAGTTCGAAGGAGTGTCATATAGTCGTTCATAAGGAGTTTGATTATCAATGATAGGGGATGAAACACGATTGATAGTGTATACTACTGTTAATGCAGCTTCTCCCCAAAATTTTTCAGGACAAGAGGCAGATATGAGAAGTGCATGAACAATTTCAAGAATATGTCTATGTTTGCGTTTAGCACGACCATTTTGTTGTGATGTTCTAGGATATGAACGATAATATATGGTACCCATTTGACTTAACGGATTAAAAAATGAAGTATCTCGATATTCCATGGCATTATCAGTACGTAAAACTTTGATTGTTTTAGAAAACTGAGTCTGAATCATTCGAATCAAATCAAAATAAATTTTAGATAATTCAGACCTATTATACATAAGATAAAGCCATGTATAACGGGAATAATCATCCACAAAAATAACAAAATACTTGGATCCCCCCATGGTAGTTGTTGCTGATAGTCTCCAAGTATCTGAATGAATTAAATCAAATGGTGCCTAAGAAACTGAATAACTATTATGAAAAGATAATGCATGATGTTTGGATAATTGACATGATAAGCAATCAATATGATCATCAATTACGGAGCTTAAATGTCCACTAGACAATGAAGAATACAAACGAGTAAATGAGGTATGACCTAACCGTGAGTGTCAAAGACTCAATGATAAAGATGAAGAAGTAGCGGCAAATTAATAGGGAGATGAGACTCGTGAAGACTTTACGACCTATCCCATGAATCTTCCCGTTTGTGGATCCTGCACACAACAACCAGAAGAAGTAAAATATACATCAAAACCAAGTTCATACAACTGACTCACAGAGATAAGGTTTAAGGTAAGTTTAGGAATAAAGTACGTATTTTACAAGGACAAGTTATCTATAGAGATGTGACATGTATACTGAACAAACATGAATGAGCCATTAGTTGTAGAAATGATAGGTAAGGAGGAAGATGATGTTTGGATAGAAAAATTTGTTAGATCAGAAGTCATGTGATTACAACATGCTGAATCAAAGTATCGAGAAGAATTACCTGTTGACACAGAGAGAGCAGAAGTGGATGAATCACTAGATTTGGAAATGATTTGATGAAGCAGAGATGCAAGATCTTGAATTGAGATGGAAAAGGGTCTAGCAATATCCGGTTTGTCGTCAGCAATAACTGTAGAAAATTGCTGATTGTTTTCAAGAGGTTTGAGGGAAACACTCTTGGGTATGGTTGAAACTCATCCATTAGTAGTAGTCCGAGGACAATCTTGATTGTAATGCCCTGGATTAATTTTGTGACAAATCTTACAACGTCTCGTAGGGTAATGAAGAAGATCATGTCCTGGAAGCTTACAAATAATTGCAAATAGATTTTTTTCCATAAATTCTCTATAAGGAAACCCGATAAAATGAATAAGATCAATAATCCAATAAGCCCAATAATTCCAATGACAAACAAGTCCAAGAAGCCCAAAATAATAATAATAATAATAATAGTCCAATAGACTTTGATAGACAGCCTAATAAACCAATTTCAAGATTGAGCAGATTAAACAAACCAGTGTGGTGGTGTCAAAGATGGATTGGGCGACAACAAGAGACAGACACTGATATTGACTGCAGCGGCAAGACAAAATGTGCAACGGCGATCGACGAGAAGCTGTCTCAGGCGAAACAGACCTGGCAACAGTGAAGAGGGCTGGAACAGATTAGCGCACGGTGGTGACAGACCAGAAACAGGCGAGATGACAATGGTGTTTGGTGCGAAAGTTGCGATGACAGCAACAGCGGCAGTAGCGGAACAAGCAAGAGTTCTGGTGCACAACAGTGAAACAGATGCGACGACAGCAGAACCGCGCCGGCAGCAGAACAGAGGCGATGACCAGCTCCGAAACAATAAGAAAATCAGAGGCAGAGAGAGATGATGTTTGGTGATAGGTGCAGTGGTGTTCAGATCGATGTTTGCGTTGCCTAAGGTGGCTGCTGGTGTGTTTGGGTCCGGTAGTGGTTGGGTGATGTTTGGTGTTGTTGGTAGCGGCGGCGACGGTGGTTTGTTTGGTTGATATCGAGACTAAAAATTTTTCAGAAGCCCAGGCTCTCTGATACCATGATAAAATAGATAAATGATATATATTCCATTGTATTTACAATATACAATATGAAGCTTATTTATAAACTAATAGGTATATTATAAAAATGAAAAACAGAATAATATATTATAAAAAATGGTAATACAAATATATTACAATAATGGTATCACGATTATGGAAATGATTGATATGTGATGAATATGAATGATAACACTGAAAAAGAATATATTGAAAAGAAAATTTTGCTTTATTCTTTATATTTTGACAAAATATATATTTTTTTACTCATGAATACATTTTTAGTTTCTATTATCCCAAACATTTTGAAAATTTATTAAATTAATTTATCTAACCAAAAAAACTAACAGTCAACCATCACAAAATATGTGCAAATATCAAAATACTCTTAATCTTTATTTTTATTTTAGTTAAATTGAAACAAAAAAAATAATAAAAGTTTTAAAACTAATTTTTAAAATTTAATTTAGAAAACTAAAAAAATCTTAAAATTAAAAATAAAAAGTTGAAATCTCTACTGTCCATTATAATTATAGATGATAGAAAATTTGTATAAACAATTAAAAAAAAATCAAATCTTAAATTTTTGAAAAAAAAAAAATTAAAAAGAAAAGATTTGGATTGAACTTAGATCTTAAAAGGTTAGAGATCTAGGTTTAAACCCAGATTTTCAAATATCTCTAATCTTTATTCTTCTTCTTCTAAAATAAATTTGAAAAAAAAAAATTATGGGTTAAACCTAAACCTTTAATGGTTGAAGATCTAAGTTCAAACCTAGACCTTCAAATGTCTCCAATAATTCTTCTTCTTCTTCTTCATCTCCTCTCAACTTTACAACCAATCTCTAATAACCAAAACACAAACACAACCAATTTCCACTTGATCCTCTTCTTCGCCACCACGTCCAACGATGGCTGTGACGATAGGTCCTTCCTTGATCTTCTTCTTCTTCTTCTTCTTCTTCTTCTTCTTCACATGATTCTTCGCTCAACTCTACAAACAATCTCCAACAACCCAAACACAAACACAACCGATCTCCACTCGATCCTTTTCTCCGCCACTACATCTAGCGATGGTTGTGATGATAGGTCCTCTATCGACACACTGATCTTCGCCTATTGAGGCGTTGACATCCGCCGCCATTAGCTGCATCCGCCATCATGAGCTACATCTAGCCTTTTAGCCCCGGCCACATCGACAAAATTATCAAGATATTAAGTAAAGTCACCAAGATATCAAAACCCTAAAAATCAAAACTTAAAACCCTAGAAACTGAAGTCATCAAGATATCAACAAACAATAGCAAAACACACCATTCCCCTGAGTTGCATGTAGACCCTTGAAATGGCAACGTGGTGATAACTGGACTACATGACAATGTTGTTGAAACTGGATAAGATGGCGCATGTGCGTCAGGCCAATAAGGTGGCAAGGTGCACCACCCGAGTCTGTGAAGATCTAGGTGAAGATTGCCTAGATCTTCAACACCCATTGTTCAAGATCTTCAACGCAGAGCCTTGTTCATCGACTTTCAAAGCACCTCCTCCTGTTTTGTTTTTTGTTTTATGTTTTTTTTTTTTTTAATTTTTTAAAAATTTATTGTCTTAATTAAGTCCTATTAAATTAAATTAAAACTTTAATTTAATATATTTTACCATTAAATATCCACCATCCATCATCAATTTGATGGATGGTAGAGATCTGAAGTATTTAAAAAATTTTTGTTAGGTTTTTAATTAAATATCCATCATACACGTATCAAACAAATAGTTAATGAAACAAAATGTAATAACCTTGAAGCGAGTTAGATTTGTTTAAACCAAAATTAATACTGAAGAGGCCCAAAAATTCAAGATCCAAAATTTTATATTTGAAATGTTTTTTTTTTTTTTTTAAAGGATTAGGACTGACTCAGGGAACAACCGGGATAGAAATACTGTGACGCGGTCTAAGGAACTACTCCAAAATAGAAGGGATCCATCCACACAAATATGAGTGACAGATCCATACAAGAATGGGAGAGTAACCTACACATAATGATGAAAAAACTTTTTAATTTGGATAATTTGGGTGTCGAACCTATGCCACTAAAGGTATGAGGGCAACTAACGTCTACACCAACAGTTATTATTGGGCCAATTGGTTATTATTTAAGATCTAGGCCCAATAATTAAAAATATTAAGTCAAGCCTGGATTAAGGTGGAAAATGACTAAATGTATCCACATGGGCAACACGGAGACTGGAAAAAGGTTGGGTGCCTACTGAGTAATAGAGATGCCACTACAGTACTACTCCTATATAACAGATCAAAGAACTTGAAATAATTAAATTGAATACAGGAGTTGCAAATAGTTTCGACTTTTGACTAAGGCTTCAAGGTCTTTGATCTTAGCATCTCTAGCTCTATAACTTTAATTTATGTAACACCCTCAATAATTTTTATGGCATGAGATTTGACAGGTACGTACTTTTGTATTTTGGTTTTTGGCAATGAATGCTTTATATCCTCCTCCTGATTCTGCCATTTATGAGCAATTGAGCATCTATACATCAAAGAAATTGAATGGCTAGCAAAATATAAGAAATATATATATAAATTTCAACTATATTCTTTATCACAACTTCTGAGTTCGGACATCATCTGTATTAATTTCTAGTTACCAGGAGTCCCACTACTGCCAATGAACTTGATTTTTTATTAATAATAGCTAATAACATGACAGTAAATTTGTGAACAGGAAAAATTAAAAAAGGCATTTGTTGATAGCCACAAAGATGAAAGCACCAAGTCAATAATGGAAAACATAGACATTGTACTCCACAACAGCATCTCCAGTTTTAATATCAAATTTGTGAGTCTTTGCCTGAGCATACCCACGTGCAAACCGGAAAAGGCCGCTGCCGCCGATGATCGGCAACTCCCTCACGGCCGAAAACACCGTGTTCCTCCCCAAAACACTGAGAGTGCTTCCATTATATTTGCCTTCCATGAAAGCAAAATTCATGACCATAAGCAACCCTGTTTCAGTCTGCGATGCGGAGGCGTAGATCCCTTGCGCACGTCCCACGAGCTTCGAGCTGACATCTGGCTCCTTAGTCAATGGGTCGTCCATCATGACCACCATCCCGAAAAGCGTCGAGGAGGTGTTGGTCGTGGCTGCTTCTGCAACTCGGACGGCGGTAGGGTTTTTTCCACTGACGATGTCTTGGAAGTAGAAGTGGAGGTGGCTCAACTTTTCTCGCTTTAACCCTAGCGATGATGGTGATAGGGTTCTTGAGAAACGGTTGGATTTTGCAGCGGCGAGCGTTGAGAAGAAGAGAATTGTTAGCAAAACTGGAATGAATTTGTTGAAGGTGAGGAACATTGTCATGGCCATGTAGAGGCTTCGTTGAGGAAAGAAGAATTATTGGAGGGTTTAGGTTGGGTCGAGACAGATAGTTGCATATATAGTTAGAAAAGCTGGATTCCATTCACCTGTTTTAGCATAGTGCGGATAATTTTCTCACCTCATTTGGGTAGCCCTCTCTCAGCTTTTGTAAGTAGAAATTTGGATCATATTTTAGAGCCTAATCTTAGCTCATCTTAATAATAATGTAAGATAGTATCAGAAAAGTAAGGTAAAAAAAATATTTGTATGGGACCGGTTGTGTGGGACATCAAAATTGATGTGCACTCGTGAAGAAGTTTGTCACATGCTAAGACTAAACTACCTTTCACGTTTTGACTGCTGGAATGCACTGCTTTCTACCTATTATTCAACGATACATTTAAATATGATTTTTTAATTCATACAAAATGAGTTAAATTTCCCGACGTTCACACGAAGCATTAAATTTTAAGCGTTAGCATCAAGTTGCCGGATTAGTATAGAACTATTAAAAGTTAACATTCAACTTTCCAAATTCAATATTTCTCAAAAAAAAAAAAAGAAAAAAAATTCCAAATTCAATCACGGTCCCAAACAAATTTAATGTTTAAATTCATAATTTATATTCCCGTTTAATTTAAATAGTGTGCACTTCTACATACTGAATTTTTTTAAAAAAAATCAAATGTTTTTATTAGCACATTGAGAAATTTCTTCGCTATATTATGTTGGTAAATACATCATTTTATTATATTTATAAAATAAATTTCTCCTATTTAAATGTGTATTTTATCTGTGAAGTGCATGTAGTAATTTGAAATATTGTCATGGGTGTCTACTTTATAAAAAAAAATCATAAATAATCTTTTTTTTTTCATTTTACACATGTTATTATAAAAATTGGTGTGTCGTAATAATTAAATCTTGTTTATAAATTTTCAAGCTCTAAATTTTTTGGCAGTTTAATTTTATTTGACATAAAGTTCAAAAGAAAATAATGCCCCGCAATCCTCACACCTCGGCCACAGATACATACATACATACATATATATATAATTGTCGGTATTAATAATTCTCCTAAATGTTTATTTCATATTACGATAAACATAAGCTGTATGCCTGCGCAGTATAGCACACAGATAATGAACTTTCTCAAAAGATATTATTTTAAATTGTTTCTTGTTTTTGTTATATAACAATAATTTGTTCTTTCAAGTATAACTACGTCCATAGATATACCCCTCAAAAGACAATACAAGGCCAAAAAAATACAGAAAGAAGAAAGGAAAGTAGAAAAAGACAAATAATGAAATCACTATTAATTTATTAATCGAAAATGAGTTTAATATGAAAATGAAAAATAACTAACTCTTTTAAAATGATGTAAAAACTAAAAACCTCTTATGGAGTTTTTGAAGTCTTATTAGCTATTTTTAGGATAGAAACTACTATCAATGCAATCTATGTATCTTCTATTATTTAGATAATATAATACTTGTCACGCAGAAAGATAATAGTAGTAAAGATTTGATTACCTTATTGATTGGGTAAGGTTACTCATTAATAATAATTTTTGGATTGATATTCATAGATAACCTTATTTGATCACTAAAATAGTCAAACACTAATAATAAATATACTATGCATCAATATACATTCAAAGATTTTTTTTTTCTTTTTTACTTTTAAAAATTATAGAAAAATTTTATAATTTTGATAAGACGTTGATCAATAAGTAATACTACACATAGGTTAAATCTTGAGCAAAAACTTTTTGGTGACAAGTGATTTATAATAATTACTATATAGAATATAAAATAATTTAATAAATAACCTAGCATTCAAATAATTACGACTTTTGTAACAAGTCTTTTTTTGTCAAAATTTGGCGAATGACGCTATTGTTTGTAGTTAACTTCGTCAGGACATTCAAACCATTCTTGTCGAGTATGATTAAAACGAATTGATGAAGAGAAAGCAAGAATTTTCAAAGAGAAGGTAAGCCACTCCTTTATTCTCTTAGCACTGTGACAACAGGATGGTGCGACGTGGAAAGAGGAAAGTTAAAAAGGAAAACGAGGCTATTCCGTGTCTATTTGAATCTTGGAATAACGTGCAGAAAAGACATAAAGCAGGTCCCCCAATACTTTGGCTTGTCCACAATATTCCAAGTCTTCCATTTTCAAAAAAAAATAAAAAAATATTTTAAGTCGTCCACAATAATGACAATATTCCAAGTCTACTACTTTATTTATTTATTTATTTACTCCAAGCCAATGAGACTGTCCATTTGTTAGCTAGAGAGTCTTGTGTTCTTAGGAATAATTTGGTGTGGAGTGTGCCTCCTTCTTTTCTTCAGGCTCGCCTACACTTGGATTCTGTTTCCTCTAGTTAATGAATTTTTCCTTCTCTCAATAAAAAAAAAAAAAAAAACATTTACTTTTCCCTTTTTTTTTAAATAGAGTAAATTACAATTTAATTACCCAATTAAAATATAATTACAAGCGAAACAATTATTTTAATGTGATTGCAATTTACTCCCCTACCGTTAGTAAAATTTCATTACATTTAACAACAAACAGTATCAAATCAGCGAAAAGTTGAAATTATCCTCATATAGTATAAAGTCTCTCTCTTCCTCTCATCAAACTCTCTTTCTCTCTCTTCTTTTGCTTCTTCTTTTTCTCTTCTTCCCTTCCTTCTTCTTCTGCTATTCTTCTTCCTCGAACCTGATTTGGGTTCATATTCTTCATCTGTTGCTTCTTCTTCTTCTTCTCTTCTTCCACTTCATCTTCTTCTTCTATTATTCTTCTTCCTCTCTTCTTCCGCTTCATCTTCTTCTTCTACTATTCTTCTTCTCTTCTTCCACTTTATCTTCTTCTTCTGTTATTTCTTCCTCGAACCCGATCGGGGTTCATTCGAATGAACCCAGATCTGGGTTCATCATCCAGTGAACCTAGATTCTGGGTTTCTGGGTTCATGTGAACCCAGAATCTGGGTTCACGAATGAACCCAATCTTGGTTCATTTGTGAACCCAGATCTGGGTTTATGAACCTAGAATTTTTTTTTTCAATTTTTTTCTTCAATTTTTTTTCTGATTATTTGAGTTGAATTGATCATTTTTATTTTGTTGTTGATTGGGTTGAACTAATGATTGTTTGAGTTGATGATTTTTTTTTTAACTGGTGATTGTGAATGATTTTTTGATGGTGAACTGGTGAAGAAGATGATGAGAATGATGGGTTAAAGTTGGATTTTTGGTTAATATTTAATTTTTTATTTTAATTTTGTTTAACCCAATGTGGAGATCTGGTTAAATTTTTTTTATTTAAGTTATTTTAAAATTTTTAAAATTTATCTTAAAAAATTAAAAATAAGGTTAAAAAGATAATTTTACCCCTCACACATTTAATTTTAACGGATGAATGTTAACGGTAAGGGGGTAAATTATAATATCATTGAAACAATTGCTCCGCATATAATTACGTTTCAACTGGATAGTTAAATTGTAATTTGCTCTTAAAAATATCACACTGTAGTGTGTTACTAATCTGGTGGAATGCCACTCTTAAAAATATATATATATATATATATATATATTTGTGTTTGTACTTTTTTTAATCATAAGTAATAAGATTAGTACTGATCATTAGACTCGGATTCAAATAATTATATCATAGTTGATATATAGAAAAAGTGTATTACATATATAAATATTGATTACTTGTTAATATTTTAAAAATTTTACACATGCCATTTGAGTATAAACAAAAAGTAATCCTAATAATTTGTTAATAAACAATTCCAAAAAATTTTTCTGAAGTTGGGGTTTTGTTATAGTCCATTAACGAGATCAATTTCTTAGACAAGATTTAAAGCAAAACCTTAAAAACAAATATCAAACTTTGAATATAAAACTGTGGTTCGTAGTGAAAATTTCTCAGCCAAAATTAACATAAGAAAACACGGGTAGATGTTTTTTTGAATCCACACAGGAATAGATTATTATAACAATTATCAGTAATGAAAAACATAGACATTATACTCTACAACAGCATCCCCGGTTCCAAAATCCAAGGCATGGGTCCTGGCCTGAGCATAGCCGCGCGCAAACCGGAAGAGCCCGCTGCCTCCGACGATGGGCATCTCCCTCACGGTTGAAAAGACGGTGTTGCGGCCCAAAACACTGAGAGTGCTACCGTTGTACTTCCCTTCAGTGAAAGCGAAGTTCAAAACCATCAAGAAGCCAATTTCATTCTGTGATGCAGATGCATAAAGCCCTTGAGCTCTTCCCACGAGCTTCGAGCTCAAATCGGGTCGCATAGTCAAGGGATCATCTACCATCACCACAGCACCGAAAAGCGTCGCGGACCGGTTAGTCATGGCTGCCTCGGCGACCCTAATAGCAGTAGCGTTGCGGCCGCTAACGATGTCGTGGAAGTAAAAGTGAAGGTGGCTTAGTTTCTCTTTCTTGAGCCCGAGAGTTGCGGGAGACATGATTCTTGAGAAATATTGAGGTTTTGCGGTGGTGAGGGTGGTGGAGAATATGAGAATACTTATTAGAGACAGATAGGTACAAAAGAGAACAATTGAGAAGCTTTTGGCTTTGGCCATGGTGAGGAACCGCTTCAAGGGGTGAGGGTTGGAGCGAGGAGAAAAGAAAGTAATGGGTGGTTACTTTGGATGGTTTAGATCTTTCTGTTGACTCATTTTATAATGCAGCATCATGACTCATGAGTCTTCATGAGCAGGAGACTGAATTTCTGTGTTCAAATGGCCTACTTAACTGTTAATTAGTTGTCGTGTGTCAAAACAACCCTCGATTATCATCTGCTAATGTTAATTTTATATTTGTGTTGTGTTGAAACCTATTCTCGATAAAGGCGCCTTGAAAAACACACCATTTAAGAGATTAAAGTTTAAATTTTTAATAAATATATATTATAATTTGTGTGAATATTTTTCATCCTGTGAGAATATTTATTTTCCATTCATATATACGTATCATGTAAGAAATGATTTATCTGGTCGGGTTTCGATAGGCTTTTTAAAGGAGAAATTTGTAAAAGAAAATCCTAAAGTTTGATCTTCGTTTTTTTTTTTTTAAAAAAAAAAAAAAAAAAATCCATTTGTTTTGAATATTGATAAAACTCTCTTATAGGGAGTTCTTAAATTATCACAATCTTAGGGACTTCAACTAAATTTTAAAATTTTAAGGTGGTTTTACAATAGGATTTTTAATTTTATTTGAATTCCTTATTAGTTAATTGTTTTTAAAATTTGGTCAAATTTATGAACATTTTTGCAAATACCCCTTTCTTACTGTGTCTCTGATAATCCGATCAAAATCCTCTAATAATCATCCAAAATATTATAAACCTAATTCCTAGATGGGGAAGATTCATGAACTAGATTTAATTAATCAAAAAGTCAAGTAAATGTGGAAATCGTGACAAACTAGTTAGACAAAACAATTAAAACAATAGGCGTGCCAAGAAAAAAGAAAGTTGCATGGTCCAAAATTTCCAAAGTGAACTACCCACTTAATGCAAAAGTACATTAGCCTTAATACCGTTTTATTAAAATAAAGAGTAGGCGATAATGATACACCATTTCTGCAAAGACCAACAGAAAGTTAGGAAGCATCTTTTTTATTGTTTGAATAGTTAACCATTTATCATCCAATTGTTTGATGATAGAATAGATTCATTCAATCAAATAATATTTAATGTTTGAGTGGTTTTCATCATAAATTCTTCTTTTTCAAAAGAAAATTAACCATTTAATTTCTACCGTTTCTTCAAAATAAAAGGAGTATTTGTTTCTTTTTATCATCAAAAAGTTGTATCATTATTTTAAGTCGGATGAAAATAGTTCCTATGGACCCGTTCGACCAAGTTTATTTATATCAGTGAATAAGATAATTTTGTACTTTTTGACTCAAATAATTTATAGACTTCTTTTTGCAATTTTGTAGTGAACTATTATGCTATATTTCGAGTTTTTTAAAAAATATACATAATATGGCCAATTTTTTTAAAAAAATTTATATAACGATATAATAGCCTTTAAGAGAGCAAATTATAAATTAGTTATCTAATTTGTAAACATGTACAGGCGGAGTAAATTATAATTTTATTATAATTTGACTACCCACCATCAATCATAAACCTTTAAAGTCAACGGTTAACAGTGATAAAGTGGTATAAAGACTATAATACTCTTAAATTAAAGAAAAATATAATTAAATTTAATTAAAAAAACAACAAAAATAATAAAATATTAAGAAATTATAATGGATGGATCTCCACTATCCATCACTCTTGATGGATGGTGGAGATCAAATTTTTAAAATTTACAATATTGAAAAAAAAAAAACCAACAAAATAGACATCTTCAACCTCTCCTCCTTCATCTTCGTATCACATCATCATTGTCAACCTCTCTTCCCTCATCTTCAAACCATATCATCATCTTCAACCCTCCTCTGTCATCTTCAAACCCAATCTTCATTGAAGATACATAATTAAGAACAAAAAACTAGACTTAAAAACCCCACATCAAACTCAAATGCTACCACATCAAAATCAAACCAAAACTCATTTTTCAAAAACAAAACCAAAACATAAACTAGACACTATATTTCCAGAACCAAAACCAAAACCAAGACCTGAACCAAACCTATTCTCATTATCATCACCCAACATCATCAAGCATTTCAAAGAAAATAAGGAAACAAAAAAAAGATAATACATCACATGGAAACCATTTCGGAGACCAGATTTAATCTTCATCTAAATTTGACGACCCAAATGATGTTCATCTGGGTTCCAATCAAACCTAGATGAACATTATCTGGGTTCATCAAACCCTTATAACTTTGAATCCAAATGATGTGGTTTGAGAAGAAGAAGAAGAAGAAACTAGATTTAAGGTTGATAGGTTCGAGAGAGAAAAAGAATTTGGATCTAATGAAGTAGGTTTGTTGATGATGTTGATGAGGACTTGTTGATTTTTTGGATTATTCATAAACTTGTTATGGAGGACCTATTAATTTTCTAGATTATTCATGAATTTGTTGATGAGAACCTTTAATCTAGGTTATTGATGATGTTTTGTGTTGATGTTAAAATTCAGTCGACGAGAATTCAATGCTCAGTACCTGCAATCAATGTGAGAAAACACAAAAATCGAGAAGAACACAATAAAGAACAACCAACAACACAAGAAAACAGGAAATTTTTAACGTGGTTCAGCGAGTGCGCCTACGTCCACGACTGTCTCTCTAAAATTCTGCAAAGTGACAGTATGTTATTTTCTGTATATCGGTTACAATGAGTTTAGCCCCTATTTATAGGGAAAAGGTTGTTACAGATTATGAAGCATTAAAATATGAAAAGAATTTCATAATAAATATACTTCCTAATCAGTTGGAGTAAAATCAGGAAACTGCTCTGAGTATCTCGAGATCACGTTGACTGAATTTGAATTTGAATTAACTTCCTTTTTTTGTGAGATAATCACAATCAGATTGGGTAACTGTCATATCTGAAAAATTTTGTATTAATTGTCCACTGGGCCAGCTATTCACTACCTTGAGCGACCTCGAGCTGGACCTTATTGATGAGCGAGCTATGCACAAAATGAGCTGCATAGCGAGTTGTAACCAGACTGTGAAACGAGCTAACCGGGGCGAGCTGTAGAGCTCGTTGGGCTTCTGGGTTATCTTATTAGGCTGACTTGTTGGACCTTGTCTGCTGGGCCTTTGCATTGAGTTGACTTAATAAACTTTTATCAGGCTTTTACCAGCCCATTCGGTGAGTCCAGAAAATGCACATAATATTTTTTTACTACTTCAGTCTCACTTCTTGAATCTTATTGAAGAACCCTTCCATTTTTTTTCTTTCGTTCTTTTTTTTTTTTTTAAATTGTTTGGGTTTTTAAAGTTGATCTCTATCATTCATCAATATGATGGATGATGGAGATCTCACTTGAAAAATTTAATTTAAATTTTTATATTCCATATTTTTGTTTTTAAAATTCATTTTAAAAGAAAATTAAAATAAAGTTAAAAGAAAAAAAAAAAAAAAAACACCTCCATAGCTGTGAAAGTTGATTAACTTAGACCAACAATGAGTAACCATATTATAATAAAATTGTAAAGTTTACTCGACCTTCACATAATTTTGAATTAGATAGTTAATTTGAAATTTGCTTGTTTCAATATATATAAAAGTTAACTAAAATGCTAACATGACAGAATTAAAAGACTGCTTTTATGTAAATTAAATTAATACAGATTATTCTTATAATAAATATACCTATAATTATCAAATTACCTAAATTTTCAAATCTTCGATAAGTTGATAATTTTCGAAATAATAATGATGATTTGATATTTTCCTGTAAAATTATACAATCAACAAAGGACTAGAGAAGTGCTGCGACGTTCCAAAGACAAATTTGACTGTCTGTTGGAGCCTAAAAAGGAGAATCAGAAAGGCAGACAAAGGTCCCCACAACTAACAAATCATCTCGCCCTAGAATCTTAAGCAAGATTTACTGATGACTTGCTTTACTTTTACAAATATTATTAATCCATTACAAGTCTGGATTTCGGGGATTTTATTTAATTAATTTTTAATTTGATATCATTTTTTTTTAAAGTATGATATCAATTATTTAATTTATCAAGATTCACGTGAATTAAACATCACATGTTTAATCTAAAAATTAACTTAAGAAATCTATTTTGATAATAAAAAAAAATCTCAATCCATATATTTATCGGTAAAAACATGTAAGGATACTACATACGTTTTTCAAATTGTCAGTTATGCAACTTGTTTGAATTGCCATTATACAACCTTCTAATTTGGTTCTGCTCATCATCCAAATTTTATAAGCTTAGATATTGTATTCCATCACATTATTTAATTAATTTTTAATTTGATATCAATTTTTTCTTTTAAATATGATATCAATTATTTAATTTAACAAGATTCACGTGAATTAAATATTACATGTTTAATTTAAAAATTCACTTAAGAAATCTATTTTGCTAATAAAAAATATCTCAATCCATATATTTATCGGTAAAAACATATGAATAGACTATATACGTTTTTCAAATTGCCAGTTATATAACTTGTTTGAATTGCCATCATACAACTTTCAAATTTGATTCCGCTCATCATCCAAATTTTATAATAAGCTTAGATCTTGTATTCCATCACATTATTAATTAATAATTGTAATTAGGCATTTATTTACTATCAATTACAAATCCTAACTCATAAAATCATGTCTAATGTGATTTAGTGGTAAAAAGTTCTTTTTCAATTCGATAATGACCAAAGCTCTTGTTGGTTTTTTTTTTTTTTTTTTTTTTTTTAACATTAAATTTAATAATAATAAATTATCAAAAGTGACCTTATTATTAGTGCACTTTAAAAATTTACACACTTCCAATAATTTTTATTTTCTTACCAACAATTGACATTAAGAAGATTAATTTACTCTTCTGTCTTGTCGAGTGAATGGGCTCTCTATTAGCTTAAAGGCTCTATTAACCTTTATTTAATTGTTGAGTAACACTGCATTACCTAAAATTTCATCTAAATTTGTTATCTAAATGATGTGATAAGTTTATGTGTAATTACCACATTATCAATAGGATGGTTATTATAAATCATTTAGCCACATCATTTGAACAAAAAGTATGAAAAAATTTTGGAAAGTGCAACATTATTCTTATTATTTTTTTTTTTAAGATATTTGGTTAGACTTTTGAGATTGTCTAGTTTTTTATTTTTATTTTTTATTTTTAAAGATGTTGGGTTATAATTTTGAGATTATCTAATTTAATTCTGGTATGGCTAACCTCTACCAGGCAAAAGCTCATGGAGAGGAATCTAATTTAATTTTGGTATAGGCTAACCTCTACTAGGCAAGAGCTCATGGGGAGAAACTTGTCCAAATAAACAATTTTTAAAAAGATGTATTTGACCCAAGTATCCTTAAATTTGTATGATTGACATGGAAATACTGTTACTAAAGAAAATCCTAAAATTAATGATATTTCCTTTTAGGCAATTTAATATTTTAGTAGATCAAATATTCTATTGTTATAATTTTTTGTTATGTGCACTAATTGAGATTGTTGGAGGAGTCGATTGATTATGAGAAAGTCATGGAATGCGAGTGTAGTCATCCGTCTAAGAGAGGTCTAATGTCCTACTTGATAAGTGTAGAAGCTCTAATGTGTTAAAGATGCTGGTATTTGATAGTGTGGATTCCTGAAAGTGTAGGAACTTAATGAAATTTTGACAGAGTAATAATGTTGGAGAGTAAAGTTGAGATCCTATACCCAATGGCTGCTTTCCTCTTTTATAGATGGGGAAAGAACTTTAGGGACTTAAAACCAGCAGGGATCGAGGGACCCGTTCTCTTTATCCACGCCTCCCAGCTTAATGGCGAAAATCCCACCAGTCTACCACCTATTGACTGTATACATTACCGTGCGCGATTCTCTCCGTTTTTTAACACCGTCAACCCTCACTAAAGAGGCTGCGAGTAGGCACAGATTGAAGCACGCCTTGGGCTTTCTGCGTTTGGGCTTGGGCTTCCTCAATTGGCATATTTGACAATTTACTGGCCCCATGTGAGGCCATTTTTTACCATTTACAAACATGTTTTTTCCCTTTTTAAATCAGCTGGCATACCTTACATTAAACAATCATGCGGTAAATTTAGCGATGGTGAAAATTAAGGACAATCTGTTCTTATTTTATTAATTTTTTCGAAGAAGACAAAGGGTGCTTGTTTAAAAGATTTGACATGGATTAGAAAGCTAACAACCACAGGTTACGCTGTATGTTCATGATTGTGCATCAAGAAAGGAAAGTAGAGGAACACGAACTAAGGCAATTCGTTACTTGCACCGCCATCTTCATTAGACCAGCTAGTTACATGACGGATTATCGAGTACCTTCATGAGTTTTCAAAGAAGGGCAGACTGGTTCGCCCAAGTGCAACTCCTCTTTTTTTTTTTAATTTAAATTATTTTATGATTTATATACTTGTGATGTTTACTTAAAATTTAAAGAAAGGGTATTGGGTATGACAACCAGATATTTTTTTATCTAATTATTAAAAAAAAATATATATTTTTTTATCTAAAAAATTTGATAGGATGTATAAACAAAACGGGGTTCACATAAAACCGGACACTCTAAACAAAAAAGGGTGGTGGATTTAGTAAACAAATTCGGGCTGACTGACAAAGAGAAGAGGCCCAAGCCCATGAAAAGAGATAAAAAATGAAACCCTAGGAAGCAGCAGCTATAAATAACTATCGAGAAAGAACTAGGGTTTAGCCACCACCAGAGAGCTTCTTCTTCGTCTTCAACAACAGAAAGAGAGAGAGAGAGAAAGCGAGAGAGAAGATGCCGGCTGGTCATGGTTTGAGGTCTCGAACAAGGGATTTGTTCGCTCGTGGATTCAGGAAGAAGGGTTACATCCCTCTGTCGACCTACTTGAGGACCTACAAGATCGGTGACTTCGTCGACGTCAAGGTTAATGGCGCCGTCCAAAAGGGTATGCCCCACAAGTTCTACCACGGCCGCACCGGCCGCGTCTGGAACGTCACCAAGCGTGCTATTGGTGTCGAAGTCAACAAACAGGTCTCTTTCTTTGTCTTCCTTCTTGTTCCAGCTTTTGATTGCCTAGATCTGTTTTCATTTTGCGTATTGCATAAATGCCATCTGGTTTTATGACTCTTAATCGATAAAATATTGACTTCTTTATCTTCTTGTTTTTATCTCTTATGTCTAACTGGTACCCTTTTTAATGTTGATGTTGCTGATATCTGCGATTGATCATAAATTGCTGTTATAATGACCTTATGTGATAGCCAAACAAAATAGTTGTCTTCGTTGTGTAGTGTTGAACTCTATGAGGAGTAAAATTTGGCATGAGATTCTCTTATTTCATCTGCATTTGTTTGGATAGTATAGACTCATTGATTGTACTTATAGCATACTTATGTGATGGTGGTACTAAATATTTGGCCAAACGATATAGTTTAGTGCTTTCCAAAGTTTGTAGGGTTCAGGAGGGGTTTCAATTTCGAACTTGAATTCGCTAAGCAGTTACGAGAGATTTCAGGATTATCAAATATATATATTTGGCTTGAAGTGATTGTTGTTTTCTCCATATCCTTATACATGTGTTGTGTGTTGTGTTGTTGGTTGAAGGTTTATGTACTGAACATCAGTTGTTTGTATAAATTACAGGTAGGTAACAGGATAATTAGGAAGAGGATTCATGTGCGTGTGGAGCATGTTCAGCCTTCAAGATGCACTGAGGAACTCAAGCTGAGGAAGAAGAAGAATGATGAACTCAAGGCTGAAGCAAAGGCAAGAGGTGAGGTCATTAGCACAAAGAGGCAGCCGGAAGGCCCTAAACCAGGTTTCATGGTGGAAGGTGCAACCTTGGAAACCGTGACTCCGATTCCTTATGATGTTGTTAATGATCTTAAGGGTGGTTATTAGGTCTTTGATTGGTGGGTTTTGTCTTACTGTTTTTTTTTTTAATTGCTGCAAACTGTTGCGGACTGGATCAACTTATTTGGATGTATGTTCATCCCAATTAGTTTTGTTTTTGAAGTGCTGCACCAGCAGATATGTTTTTTTTGTCTTCATTTTATATTAGAGACCAGGAATGTTTTTGAATGCAAAGTTATATGTTTCTAAGTTTCAAGATGTTATTAGAGTTAATTTTTGTGTGATTGCTTTCATTGGCTGAGGTGAGTGGTCAGTGCTCTTGGATTATACAGCTAGTGTAGTATCTGATTGTCCTTAAAATAAGGTGTTAGGTTCCAATGTGGCATTGGTTATAATTGCTTCTATCTGGATCAGTGTTAATTATCTGTGGTATTGCATTAGTGCCTTGCAAACGATAGTTTGAATGACACAGGCCTTAATAATTTTTTGCCTCTTAATATGTCGAGAGATGTATGGTTGAATTTTAGGTGTAATGTCCCCGAGTGATTGTTTGTCGGGTAGGGTAAATGATATCCGGGGAATCCTGTTAACCACATTTGTTTGAGGTAAGTCCTCGTACAATTGTTGCTGTAAGGTGTTATAAGGTTATCCAACGGCAAAGAAAGCGTGATGATGTATAAGTTATTTAGTAGATTATCAGATTTAAAATCCGTTGGTTCACATGACGAATTAATAATGAGAACTCAATGTTAAGAAATAATATTTTCTTTGTAGCTGCCCGTAATGAAACTCCATGCTATCTTAAATCATATAAACTCTAATAAGTAGTAAAAAACTTTGGGTCAGGAGATGGGTTTGCAATGGTGTCCAGTGTCTCTTTACTGTTCATAATCAGTGTGTCAATGAGTATGGAGGATTTTATACCCCACATCTATTTTTCATCCCTTTTCCGTATCGATCCACAGAAGGTATGGGGTATTTGTAGATAAATTGGATTCCACCATAGCTAGTTTTCTTATAATCCACACAAACATGAAAAATGAAACTATTCCACCATTAATCATAATGTAGTTTCACATTTAATTTTATATGAAATATAATATATGATAAAAATATATTAATATAAACTTAAATATATAATATTTTTATAAATTAAAAACTATATGGGGAAGTCGGTAGCGGTTTGCAAATGGGGATTATTATTATTATTATTATTATTTATTTTTGAAACAAAATGGGGATTGTTTTTGTCTTCGAACGCATACTTAAAAATCCAAAATTTTAGCCCCTAATGAAGATGCATTTTTTTGACATCCCTATTTATAGGTGGTTTAATGTTTGTTCTTCCTACCTTTCCTCCTTTGAAAGAGAGATTTTAAAATTTTGAAAAATTTTTGTTTTGACAATTTATATTGTTTTCAACTACTTTATTGAAAGTCATGGTCTGTTTTTAAAATTTATCAGTCTGGTCTCTTAATTATCAATTTGATCCCTTAATTTTTTGTTAAAATTTTGTTTAAAGGAACCAAATTGATGTGTTTTGACAATCGTAGGGACCACCACTTTTAATAATATATTTAGAATTAAAAGAAAAAAAGATAAATTGTCAAAATATAAGAACTAGAATGAAAATTTATCGTCTTCTTAAAGGCTCTCTCTCTCCAGAGAGAGAAAGTTTTCTCACCCTTAAGAGAGAGAGCACTGTAAAAGGTTATTCGTGGTTAGATCCAAGCAGTTTTCCATGTCCTCTTGCTTCTCTCCTCTCCCAATCTTCACCATTTTTCTTCTCTTTTGGTTTCTCTTTAATGATCTCCCTGGTTTTGAGGTTTTTAGAATTGGATCCAATTGATAACTATATCCAACTCTAATAACTCGTTTAGTTCTAGTTTTGTGCATGTTTTTTCTATGTGTTAGGTGGAAATCAATAGTTGCATGCTTCCTTGGTGGTTAGAAACAGTGATAGATCTGGAGTGATTCGGGTGGATTTGAGCGCTACAATCAAGGATCTTGTGGTGCCTTCAAGATGGTTTATTCAAGCTCAGGAGGAAGATCTGATTGCTGTAAGGGTGTTCTTGTCTAGTGCACTATGCTTGTCTTTTGGTAGCCATATTTGTTTCTACCTTTTGGTTTTTGGAGGAAGTATTATATAAGTTATTTTGGGTGTACTACTGATTTTCAATTATGTATTTAGGGGTTGTTTGTTTTTTTATCTGAAGACTTAATAGTATTAATGAAGACTGAAAATTAAATGGTGATTGAAACCTAAAATTTGAATAATGTGTTTGTTTTTTTTCCTTACTTCTGAATATGTTGTAAACTTGTTTGTTTTTAAAATTTAAAATTGTTTGAAAACTAGTAAGTTAATATTTATACAATTTTTACTATTTGTTGTTATGTAATTTTAATTAATTTAATACAAACATTTGAAAATAAATAATTTAATAAATTTTAAAACATTTTTTATGTACATATTAATAATATTTTATTCATAATTAAAATATGATTAAAAAGTATACTAATATTAACTATAGTTATATATTTAAATATATTAATATATTTAAGAAAACAACTAAAAAATGAATGTTTAAATTATAAATTAAAATATATTAGTTTAATTTCAAGATAATTTGAGATGATATGTATTTAAATTTTACTTTTTAAATATATTTTTTGTAAGTATCAAGAAAAAAAAATTGAGTAATATAAAATTAGAATGAATTTGAAATTATGTTATTTTGAAAATGATAGATTTGGAATAAAAACTTTTAATGTTATTAAGTGATTTGTAATTAAATGAAAAGTTAAAAATTCTTACTTAATTTTTTCAGTTGTTTTTTTTTTTTTATAGTTTTAAGTGATCTAACCACTTAAAAAAACAAACGAAAAGAACTTATGAAATTCATTACTATTAAGTCTTAATTAGAAAAAACAAATGACCCCTTAGTCTTTGTTTTAGCGGTGTTTAGTTGTACGTAATTGGTTGAATATAGTGTTACCTTATCACTCTCATGATTGGAAACTGCTTGGTATTCCATCTGGCCTTCCTTACTTGATCCTATAATGGAAACAAACTTTAATTTATTTGTGCACCCAAATTTGGTTTGTTTTAGGGTTGTAATCTTTTAGTTCCCAAATTTGAAATAATTGTTATGGAATTTCCAGTATTTGAAAAAAAAAAAAGAATGAAAATTTATCTCAAATTTTTGGATAATACCACACAACACCCGAAGAATGGAAGGTTGTAGCATTTTGGGTGGTGGCTACATAAGGTGCTGCCCTTCCCTTACTCAAAGTTCCCTCTTATTTGATTAACAATTTGGTAATGATTCTAAAAATTGAATCTATCATTATTTAGAAATGGTAACCCATTTGCTAACCAAAACTTTACTCTTCACACCTAATTTTAATTACTGAAGTAACTAGGAATGCCAATGGGGGTGACTCCACCCCTATCCCCATTTCTCCACTCTTTCCTTATCTCCGCCCAAATTCTCATTTAGGGAAAATGGGATGGGAATATTCACTCCTATGCCCATCCTAATTCCTTCATTTCCCTCAAATCCCCTTATTTCTCCCATTCTCATTTCACCTAATTCAACCTAATTTATTTATAAATAATATGATTCATAAAATAATTCTATTTTGACAAATTAAATTCACAATATTTCAATCTACAAAATCTACAATAGTAAAAATATGGATGTGTGGTGACTGCAACTAATTGAAGTGTGTACTGAGTCACTACATTATGTATGTCAAACTAGCAACTGGGTTTTACAAGTGTTTAATAAATTATATTTTAAAATATTATTGAAGTAAATTTCTTTATTTAAGTTTAAATATAATTATTTTATATTTGTATATTATAATTTTAATATTGGGAAATTGAGGAAATGGGAAGGGGTCATGGGTTCCCCATACCTGTCCTTATTTGGATTTGGGGGTGGACTTTTACCCCAATCCCTAAAAATCCCCAAAAAGATACCCTAAATGGGATGGAAATTTGGAGATTTAACATCTCTGAAAGTAACCATATCTAATACTACATAAAAGTTTAGGTTCATTATTATTACGTATTTGAGGATGTATAAATTAAAATTATTAAAATAGTACTTCAGATGACAAAATAATTAAAAGGAAACTTCAAAAATCTCCCATAGTTTGAAAAAAATACCACTTACTATTTGTTGTTTTCAAATGAACCAAAATTTTTTCCTTGTGCTGTAAACAATCTAAAATTTATAAGAGTTTGATATATATATATATATATTTTAAAAGTGATAGATTTCGGTGGAATATTCAAATTGTATAGTTTTCATATAGATTTTGTTCTTTATGAAATCTATGGGAGAAGGGTAAAATTTATTATAGATTTTTCAATTCATTAATTTCTTTATAAAACCCATCAAAGTCCATTGAATTGTATTGCTTAATTAAATTAATAAATTCACTGATTTTTTAATAAATCTAAATTTTTATGAACAAATCTGAATGAATCACATTTAACTTTCAATACAAATCTAAATTAAATAAACTTATATTTAAATGGAATCTAAACGAGATTGAGTACACCTAAAAGCTACAATCACTAAAAAAAAATTCTGCTCCTATGTATTACATTACAGGTGTTTACAGAACTCAGAATCATGTGTTATTATTTATTCCCATAATTTCAGCTTATTTGTCCTGGTAAACTGGTAGTAGACATGAGAAGCCTTGAAGTCTAGAAATCGAACAGTTCAAGAGTATATGCAAAGGAAAGAATATATTCTGCAGTCAAGAAGCTTGTCACAAGTACTTGAGAAAGTGAGTCGAGATTCTACCATCCCATTTGTTCTTTCTTTTAACAAAATCTTCAGTAATCATTGCAGGTACGTACTTTCAAGCTGCTCGTCAACAATTTTTGTGAGATTGAAGACACTCCCTACCCCATAACAACTTCCTTTTCTCAGAGAGACAACATTTAGAGCGAGTGTGTCACCAAAGATGAGGATATCCTCCATGCTTATCATCCCCCTTTTGCTTCTCCTCGCCTCAGGTTACTTCTTCAAACCCTGTTAATTGATTGTTCATTATTATATGTCATGTTTTCGTTTTTCCATTTCCATATTTCCAGTTTATTTTTAACAAGTTGATTGTGTTTTTGTACACCAGTTTTGGCTGTCCAAGGTGTGAATGCAGCAAGGATTCCGGAGCACACGTGTCATAAAGTTATTGATATGAAGAAATGTGACTTGCAGAAATGCATCCGGGAATGCTCACAAGAACCTAAAGGTGTGGGAGACTGCAAGCAATCCATTTGTTTTTGCACTTACTACTGCAAAAACCCCCCAGTGTGATCCATTCTCTTGCCTTTTATTTTACGAGTTAAATCATCATCGGTATCTGGATACGGTGATTCAAGTTAAGTGTACAATTAATTGCCCTCAGAAGTAGTAGGAAGTGGTACATTTTTATCTTATTGCAACCTGAGTACTCTCTTTAGGTATTAATTTTTGGCCAGCTACATTTCTGTTATTGACCAGTACTATCAATCTGTCTTTTAAATGTTATTTTGTTCAACTTCGTCTCACATATTCGGATTTTAAATAAATTTCGTATCAGAAGAAAATATCTTGCATCGGTTTTATTCTATCTTTATGTCTATAAGAGTTTGTGTTCATTCTGCTCACCATTTGTGTAGTTTTGGACAGCTAAGGATTTCCAATCCATTAGGGCTTCAATCTGATGAGCATGTTGTCTCAGGTTCTGTTTTATGCTCAAGATTCTGAAAAGAAATTGTAACTCAGCTCTATACTGTTCTTGGAAAAGGCAGAATGTTACAACGCAACTTTAATTGAAACAAAAAGCCCAAATTTAAGCTCGACTGAGCTCTCGTTTAAGCATGCATGTTAAATGTTGATTCTATTTCAAAGTACAGCTCATATGCAGTCGCAGAGCTGCTTTTGACGATATATATTATTTACTGCTGTTCTGTAATTTTCTCAAATTCTTGTCTATTTAAATTCATCAGATTCTGTTGCACTTACATGAATATATAGAGTTTGTGACATATCATATTATAATAATAATAATAATGTTAAATTACACTGTGTTTGCCACTATTACACATATATGGCAATTATGATATTTTCTACACTAACATCATTTAAAGTTTCGTAAATACTACAAAAACTTTCCAACCGTTAATTGACTGATTATTGACTAAACTTTAAAATAATCATTGAAGGACAATTTGGTTTTTTTTATGTTATATAAAATAAATTCAAAAATAAATTCAATAACTTTTTTCTAAACTAATAAATTAAAAAACTTACCAATCAAATTTTATCATGTCACCTTTAACTAAAAGTAATTTTCTTTTTTATCTAAGAGCAAATTTATATTTTAACTATATAAAAATTTAAAAAAAAAGAATTAAAAATATGAAAAATATCTAGATGGAGACTTGTTATGACCATTTTTACGATATGAATAAATGGCCTACTAAACGCCCAATGGTTGAGCCGAACAGTAAAAGGCCCGAAAAGCCCTGTGCTCAGGTCGTAGTGCCGAGCTCGTTACCTTCTTCTTCAACTCGTGTCTTAGACCAAAACTACTTTAATTCATCTTCAGCCCGCGAAAGTAATATGTCAGCTTGTCGAGCTCGTGTCAGTCAATCTTTTAGAAGTTTGTGCCAGATCACATCTCTCATATTCAAGCTCCCCGATCTCGTGCCGATGAAATCCTTGCAATCTCGAATCCAGAGGAGCAGTTAATGTAATGACTGTCGTACGGGAACAGTTAATGTAATGATTGTCATGCAGGAGCAGTTAATGTAATGATTGTCATACAGGAGCAGTTAATGTAATGCTGCCATGCGGGAGCAGTTAATGTAATGATTGTCATGTAGGAGCAATTAATGTAATGATTACCATACAGGAGCAGTTAATGTAATGATTACTCTGTAAGAGCAGTTGATGTAATAATTCATTCTTTAATGTGTGTTACACTCAAATTGCGAATTCTCACTCCATAAATAAGGGTGAAATTCTTTGCATTAGACAACTTGGAAATAAGGAAGAAAGTTACCCTGTCAGATTATTTAGAGTAACAACTGTGAACGTAGACACACTTACTGAACTACATAAAACCTTTATTTGCATTGTTCTTCCTCTTCCTTCTTTACTCATAGTTGTTTTTATATGCTTTTATTGCTTCTTATCATCAAAACCGTAGTCTGGGCTTAGAATTTCTGAGTTGACCAAATATGACAGGACCCGACCTAGATTCCTTCTAATGAACCCAACAGTCATGTCGGGCACCCCACAAGACCCTTCTAAAGTCCCACTAATAGGACCCAAAAAGACGTCGTGGAGCGAACCCGTATCTATAAATACTTTGCTAAACATGAAAATTCATGCATTCTAAAATCTCATTTCAAATTCCAAATAAATCAAATCAAAAAGCATTATCGTAAAAAAAAACAAAGATTTAAAATAGGCATGCCATCATGTTTAGACAAAAATTCTATAAAGTATATTTGAATATAAAGTATGTACGAATACATAATTAATAATGATTGTGTAAAACATAATGTTTACGAATGAAACTTTGCAGCATCATCTGTCGTCTAACCCACCTAGTCTGATTGCGGCGAACTGGTGCCCTGATTCCTTGTTCTTGCACCTGGGAAGTTTTTGTAATATAAAACCAAAATGGTTGTAAGTTATAAAGTCTAGTAAGTACGAATGTTCTATTTAATTAAATCCTTTTTCTAAACGTATCTCCTGAAAAACATTTTCAAAAATAATTTTCTTTGAAACGATTTATTTTCTAAAAACTTGGGTTTTATAAGTTATCTTTAAAAAACTTTTCTAAAATATTTTCTTTTTGAAATCTGCTTTTCAAAGTATGCTTATCTCTTTCAAAAATCTGTACTAATGGGGAACTCAAGAAAAGCTACAACTACATGAACAAGTAGACCAACTTCACTTAGTGTGGGGGGTCACGTGGTAGAATAACTATCATTACACACTGTGACAAAACTATAAAGACATTTCGCTACTGCGTGGCGGAACTATCATCGCACACCACAAGCGAGACAATACCCCACAAATGTAGAGAGGGACTCGACAGACATGACAGACTCTATCCCCCCAATGTTAGCAGGACTAACCCTCCTAACACTGGCCCTATACTGTGTGGTATACAAGCCGGGTCTAATGCTAGAAGGTTTGCTATCTATATACTTGGGCTGTACTACTAGTCTTTGAAAAATCTTTTTTACTATGTCTATAATTCAAATCATTTTCGCTTTAATGCTACAAATATAGTATAAATAGAGCTAAAATAGGGCATACCATATCATAAATGAACTATTTATTTATGTGCTCAAAAATAATTTATTGATCAGCTAAAAGAGTGATATAAATCTATAAAGATTTTAAAGATAAACTAAAAGGTATTTAAAAACATGTTCACACTCACTGTTTGTTGTCTTATTCACTTGCACCATTGCTTCCGCGAACTCTTCAGCGACCTCCTCTCAGTTTGCTGCCACCTACACTTGATCATAATTGAAATATTTAATTAGCTAGCCGGACTATTATCTCTAACTCCTACTTCATATAAGTTGTTAAGGACTGCAATACTATCAGTCTAGCTCGAGCTGTAAACTCGCTCCAGCTCGCACCATCAGCGAGCTCCTAACCTTACTCAGCTCAACTCGGACTAAGGACATTCATCTTTAGCGAGCGAGCTCAGCTCACTCTCTTAGTGAGTTGAAACTTTCCTCTAGCTCAGGTCGTTCCTCAACACTTCTCAGCTTGCCCTTGCGAGCTACTGCCTTAAGCCAACTTGACCTGGCACCCCTTAGGGGCTGCAACCTCACTCGGCTCCTTTTTGTGAGCTCGCACTCCAACTCAGTTCAAACAGGTGAGATGGAGAGCAACAGGCATAACCCAACTCCCTCTCCAGTTCGACCATCTCGACCAGCTGCAATGCGTTAGGGGGCCCCTTCAGCTCGCACCTCACAAGTTCCTTTCTTGACTCACGCATATCTACTTCTAACACTCTTTTCTCCATACTTTTACATTTTACACTACCATCAACACATCTCAACCTCATTCCTCATACATATACTTAATCAACATATAACCAGATCTTTATCAGATTTCTCAGATCGCGATCTCATCAGGTTCAACGATAGAAACTAAATCATCTAAATCCATAATCAAATCACCATAACTCATAATTATTTTCAACCATTTCACTTATCAAATTCTTGCTCAACTTTTTGTCTTGTTTTCTCACTTGCTTATAACTTCAATCGCCAGATCTACGTACCAAAATTTTTTCGTTAAAAACCTGCATACCAAAAGCTGTTCTCGACACCTTTCTCACCAACCTAAAATTATAGAAACTCATTTCTTATCCATTAAATCTTACCAGATCTGGTTTCTCACCTTCCAATCAGCTTGATCTTCCTCAAAAATAATAGAAATCCACCTGGAACGGCTGCAGATCTACTCTTCTTCCTTCTGTCGGCGACAGCTTTCTCTCTCTCTCTCTTTTCTAGATTTTTCTCCTACCGACACACTCACCACACAACTATATTTATAGGCATGGGTTAAGCTCGATTTTACCTTTAAACATTTTTAAAATTACACTTTTACCATATTCTAGAAAATTTTTCACTTTTCGTCAATGTCCTTGTCCTTCCCTCATAATTATAAATTTGTCATTTTTTATAAGATCTTTTATTTTTTTTTATCAATTTACCCTCGACTTTTAATATTAAATTTTACTCCCAATCATTCCAGAAATTCTATAAAAATAAAATTTCACTTCCGAACACTTAAAAATTCTTTTATTGTTCCATAAATAAAATATATTCCAATACAAAATATTATTTCGTACATAGATACAGTACAACTTAAGAGATGGCGTTACAAAATATCCACGTCGACAAGACCAGATCTTGATACAGAGACCTCTCCATTGCATGAAGGTGGCTCTGTTTCCATTTCTGTTACAATCTCTTTATCTGAAATAATAGCTTATATAAATCCACCTTCTCTAATTTTTTCGAAAAAAAAATTATTAGGCCCTATAATTGATCTATGGCAACATCAATGCGCATATCTTTTTTTTTAAAGTTTTTTACCAACGGAATTAAAAACAAATCATATAGGAATTAACATCAATTCATAAGTTTTTCATCATATTGCTTTTTCAACCTTCAAGTTACTTTATTGCAAAAGAATGATCAAATTATAACTTATTAAACATTCTTTTTTTTTTTTTTAGTATAAGAACTAGACCTAGGATGAGCTCAAAGGACTATCGAGACCAACCAAGATAGAACATTAGTGGTGCGGTCCAGAAGACTACTTTTAATTAGGAGGAACCACCCACACAGAGATAGGGAGACAAACCCACACAAGGGTGAGAGATCAATCCACACAAATGATGGGAAACCTATTATTATTATTATTATTATTATTATTATAAGTATTATTATATTATATTATATATAAATTTGGATTTTTGCGAGAAGGGGTGTCGAACTCATGCCTCTTACAAAGGGAGGCATGGGGAACGGCGCCAGCAACCAATGACCAAACATTCTTGTTTTATCCATATTGAAAACATCTTCCGCGGCAAACCGATCTGTTGTTTTCCTTCTGGACTCCAATTGTTTCTCCAAGTCTTGGGTACCGACAGATCAACTTTTCCCAATATGAGTAGCTGACTTGATTTTATATCCTAACTTGAACATCTCTAGCCAATAATAATATGACCCTTCGTTTATTGCTTTTGTACTATATTTTTGTAAGTACAATTTATAATATTTATTTTATTATCAAATAATTTTGTTAAACTTTTGAGGCTTTTTTCCAATAGATAAGACAGTAGATTATAATTTTCTTCTAACAATAATTCATATAAACTTATCATTTTATAATCAATTTTTAAGAAGATTTTAAATTATTCTTTACATTTTACAATTAATTTGTATTATTTTAAAAATTTTGATATTTGGAAAATAAAACAGTTAATTTAGAAGAGTTAGAATTTGAATAGATATAAAAAGTTTTATCTCGGTTTAATTTTTTATTAAGTTTAATTATTTTGAGTTATAAGACAGCATTCAAACAAGTTTTCTATTATTTAATCAAGATGTAATTTTTTATTTCGGTTCAATAGATATATTGTATTATGAAGAAAAGAAGTTTAAATTGATAAGTGACTTTGTATGGAGTACTTGAAATAAACCAAACTTTTTGGTATGTGTTCTTTTTTTTTTTTCTTTCAAACATGTTATCCTTTTTTATTTTTTCTTTTTTTAACTAGATACAATAATTTCATCATAATTTTGATTCATTCACAATATTCTATAATTAATTTATTTCCTTAAAAATTATTTAATATTTGAAATTAATATCGTAAAATCATTCTCAATATTCTGTAATTAATTTTTTCCTTAAAAATTATTTGATATTTGAAAGTAGTATTTAAAAGAGAAGTAAAAGGTTGGAGAAAATATAAGTGTTTTATCATATACATGAGAAAGTGATTAATATTTGTGCATGTATTTACAAATTATCTATTATTTTTAATAATTTTCTTTAAGAATAATATTGGATTTTTGGAAATAAACTATGTTGAGGTATATATACAATTTTTTAGGCGTGTAAGTATCGTTACTTGACACTTTATGCTGCTTGGCCTAACAACCTTTTTCTAAATCAACCGAAAGATACACTGATGATCACTTGAGTGTATTTGATGTATTACTTGTCTAACGTTCAGTTGAATTTCTCATAATCCATTACTGCAATACTTTTTGAGTGCAAGTGGGATGCTCCTTGCTATATTCACATCATTCTTTATGCTTTCCATCTATTATGGTTGATTTTCAAATATCTTTCAAACGATAAGCCATTTTAAATGTTCAAGTAGTGTGCTAAGAAATACATGAAGAGTTTGTGTTTGTTTAAATAGAGTTTATCTTTAATCTAATGCATTGAATACATTTAATTAAATTAATATATTTACAATGAATTTTATTTAGTTAAATAGCTAGATAGGTACAATGAATTTAATTATTTTATTAATATAATTTATCATTACTTGATTAATATATATTTAATTGATTATATTAACATAATACAATGAATTTTTCATTAGTTAAATGTATATGCATTGAATGCACCGTATAAATTAATAAATTATTAATTTATTGATTGATTAATAATTATTTGAATAATAGATTTTACATGATCCTAATATTATTAATTAACAATGAAAAAAGAAAAAGAAAACAACAACAATTAAAGGCAATAACTAGACATCTTTATTAACTCTTTATTATTTAAGAAGAGATGCAAAACTTAGATCAATTAACAATCATAAAAACAATTGCAATAATAAACATTATTTCGCGTCTCGCATGCGCCATTTCCGCTGTGTTTCTCATAACATTTTTGCCACAATCTTCAAGTGTACATCCACTCTGATCCAACTCCTATGAGCATCGGTTTTGTGCGTTTACTTTAGGTACAACCACTGCCATATATGTACATATATTATTTAAAAAAGAATTGCTAAACAAGGTTGAATATCACTCATCTTTAGTATATGAAAATGTAATTATGCTTATTTATATACTATACTAGAAGACACTAAATAATTAATCATGCTTTTGCTTTAAAAAATGCAATAAAAAAATCATAATTCATTAAATAATAAATTTCATACCTGAGAAAATGAGGACAAGAATGAAGAAAGAGGTGTATGTAAACTTCCTCATCCTGTAATTGCAAATAGTCTCTCTACAATTGTATTATGGAATGAGTGATCGAGGATGGAATAGGATTGATAAATATGGAGGAATTGTAAGTGAAGCCTATTTATAGGCCAAAGAAGAAAATAAAATAGATAAGTGAATATTCTATACAAGATAACTAAAATAATATATTTGATAAGACAATTAGAATAATATAATATTGTATATATGGAAAATATAGATATCACAATAATGATGTGACAGATACGAAAGATATTGAAAAAATAAATGGTGCGTTTACTTCACTTGGAGGAATCGAAATGGGAATTGGAATGATCTGAAATTGGAATGACTTGGAATCGGAATGAAGTATCGGAATTAGAATAAGTTGTTTACTTCAACTGTAACAATCGGAATCAGAATCAGCAGTATTCCCATTAAGCTGTTTACTTTACTTTGGAATCGGAATGGATTAATTATAAGTTACAAAAATGCCCTTAATTAAAATTATGGATTAATTACAATGTACAAAATTTTGTTTAAAATGTTAGTGTTATTTTTTTATCTTGTAATTCATCATAATAAATTAAAAAAAAAAAATTCTTAACAATTTGACAATATCATTGTAAGCATTTTATGTATTTATTATTTTATTTTTAGAAGAAGATATTATGTATTTATATGGTATATCAAATTATTATTTTTAATTATATATAAAATATTACCTAAACTTTCTTAACCGTATTATTGTAATATTCTTCAAAATATAACATTTTGCACTAACACATTTTTTTATGAAAACTTATAGCATATGTAAATATTTATATTTATAAATATAAAACAAAGGGAATAAACTTATAATACATTTTTTAAAGAAGGGTATAATGGACATTTTAGCTTGACAAAGGGAATGAGAATGGGATTCCCAAGTGGGTTGGGGGGAATAGGATTCCCATTCCTCAATCCCAAATTGATGTGGGACCCACTATTTCATTCTCATTACGAAATGAATTTTAAACAAGTAAACACCATCAATCAATCTCATTCTTGATTCCCATTCCCCAATCCATGAAGTAAACACACCCAAAGTGTAATGTTAATTGTTGAAAGCTTACATGTGGTATCAGAGTCTCATGTTAAGAATTTATGATTTTCCATTAATTATATATATTGTGTATTCTCTCTAATTGTTAATTTTAAATCACTCTAAATTGTAAATTGGAATTATTGATGATGTGTTATGAATATATGGTCTTAACACCATTTTCTTTTTGATAATATTCATTACCTTATTTGTTACTATTTCATTATGAAAATAATTTTCTAATTTACCTATAAATAGGCTCATATTGTAACTATTGAAATATAGATCAATTGAATTAATTTCTCTCTTTTTCTCTTCGTTACTTGTTCTCTTTTATTTGATTGTTATTCTATATTCATTACTTTTAGGCCACGTTTTATAACACGTTATCAGCACGAATCGGGTATGTGAGATTTCATTCATATGATCTACTCTGTACTAGTATATGTGTTTCGTATAGAAATCATTTTATGCTAATGGTTGTTATGTTAGATCCAAAATAAATTTTTCTTCAAGTTTAATTTATTTTTGTCTTTTGCTATTCTGGTTTATATATTTATTTAAACATATGTCATATGGATTTTGTTTTGAAAGTATATGTTAAGAACTTCAAATCTATACACTGTTTGCATGATTTGATTGATTATATAAAAAGAAAAGAGTGAATCGAAAAATTTGTTTTATTTGTTTGATTGATGCAAAAAAGAAAAAATATATATATGAAGTTTGTCTTTGTTCTGAGTATGGAAGAAAAAAAATATTTCCTCATTTATGTACTATGCAGAAAATATATAAAGTGTATATATATATATATAAATATATTTGCTCTTTATGAGATATTAATGTTCTTACTATTTGTTTAAATGATTTTATAAACATTGTTATATGAGAATCGCTATTTTTTGGATCTTCTGCATTCAAAAGTAAGTAAAAAGATATTAAACTTATGTTTTAATACTTTATTTCATATGATATTCCTTCTAATTTTCTTATCTACAACCTGAAGTTTGTAAGCGAAAATTAAAACTAAAAGTTTTAGTTTTCAAATAGAATCAGAAGTTCTATAATTTCAATTTAATTAGAACCAGAAATTCTAAATTTTTAATTTCATTAGAACCCGAAGTTCTATATTGTAAATTTATTTAGAACCAGAAGTTCTACACTTTCAATTTAATTAGAATTATAAATTCTGATAAATTCATCTATTAGAACCAGAAGTTCTATAGTGCTAATTTATCTGAAACTTGAAATTCTAGTTAAATTCTAATTAAATTTTGTTAGCTTTCACGCTTAATGTGGACAATTGTATATGTCAAATAAATTATAGTTACCTGAAGCAACATAATTGTCCCTTGCCTATTTTATAGAAAGAGTGTGTCTTAGATCATGGATCTAAACACAAAAGGCAACAAAATATTCAAGTTTGTGTTTTGTGTATAAAGTCAATGTTATGCATATACATCTACACAGAAAGCAATGTAACTCTTTCGGGTTATGAAAAATTAAATAAAGATCGAACAGATTGGATCTTGTGATGTGATGTTCTTACTTTTTGCATATAACATAATGGTTCCATCAAATTCGTTTTAATTGATTGGATTCTCGATGAACGATTTGAATCCGAATTTTTGTATTTTAAATCTGAACCAGAAGTTTCAGATTCTCAATAAATTTATTTTCAGTTTTATTTGGATCTTAAAATCTGAAGTTTCAGATCCTTACTTCAATTCTAGATTATAATTTATTTAGATTTTGGAACCAAAAGTTTCAAAATTACAAATGAAAAAAAATTGAGAAAAACTAAATCAATTTGAATTTGATACGAGATAAAAAACTCATCTCGAACCAAACATATAAATTTGAAAACATGTCTCCTCATTGAGGGTGAGTAGAGACTTGAAGATCTTTTATACTAACTTTTGTTCATGATTTCAGGATATATAGATCGTGAAATTTAAATTCGTAAATACATTAAAGTATTCTATTTTTTATTTATGATTTTCAACGCATCAAGGTATGTATTTTCATATTTATATATTTAATATGGATTGCTTGATTGGATATATATAACGATCTCATGTCTCATGTTACATAGTTAAATCTATTTGTACTATGGTTAAATTGTTACCTTTCCAGTGATGATATAGGTCTGATTGTGGCATGAACTATTAGATATGGAAATTAAGTAACAACGATTATTAGAGTTTCCTGATAGTGATTTTGTTTTAGATATTTTAAAATATATCATAATATTAAGGTATAATTGTAATTTACTTAGAACCTGAAGTTCTAATACTAATTATAATGATTGATGTGATTTGGAAAAGAATTTCATTCTCAATTTTATTAAAACCTGAAGTTTTGAGTTAATATCATATTGAACATGCAATTATGATATACAATCACATCATAGTTTGAAGCTTTGGTTTTTGAGAAGAAACGGTACAATATTTTTATTCTTCTTTTATTAAATTATATAATTATTGTTGTTTCTCATAAAAGTTTTGGTTAGCAAAGATCGTGTTATTTTCGTTCCTCAAAGTAAGATATGGAATAAGGTACATGACATATATTTTCTTATACCTTATTTGATATTAGTTACAATTCATTGTAATAGTATTTTTTGAGAAATTGTTTATTAATTCACTGTGATTACAATTTATATATCTTGGAATGTATACTTGATCATCAAATAAATGAAGTCATATGATTGAAATAATTTGTACTTCAAAATTGCTCCTGAAGTAGCAATGTTGATGATTATGGGTGAAAAATCATTTATCTCGCATTACTAAATTAATTAATATCATTCCCTGAAGTGAATGTTAAATCATCTAATAGTCATGACGATGATTATGGTCAATAAAGCCTCGATGATCATAATAAATTTTAACCACCTAAAGTGGAATTCACATCAAAGTAAAGTAAGCAAAATGTTTACTATTACTGGAATATAAAATTATAATAATTGTGTACCTCAAGTATACATAATTATTTACCGATATACAAAGGCTCCAGAAGAGCAAATTTGCATATTACAAAGTGAAAAATAACAATGTTATATATGTGAAACTTTGTTACTTTAATAGATCCTAAAGGAATTTATTTAGATATACATTAATGAAAGTATATCGAATTTGTATTATTCATACTGTCATATGCCGAAGCATATTTTACGATGACTATTATCTGATCATAAATATAACATGATCAAAAATTGTGATGAATAAAAAAAAAAAATTCATCCAATAATACAAAGAAAATAGCATCAAATTGTTGGAAGTAATATGGATATCCATTATAGAATCTGAAGATTCTTATCTAGTAAATGTCCCTGAAGGATAATAATTGATATTATAATTTGATCCCTGAATGATACTATGTATTTGGTCCCTTAAAGACACTATGTGACATTTGAATCATTGAAAAATAATATGATAGTCTAATATATCCCTGAATGATAGTAAGACAGTATAATTAAGTCCTAGAAGGACATTATAATGATAGAATTAAGTCCCAGAAAAATATTATGATGATGCAAATTAATTCATGAAGAATAACAACATAATGTCAATGAATAAATTTTCTCGTCGTTAGAGGGAGAATAAGGATAAAATTAACGATGTGAAATTGGCATGCATCATTCATTATAACGATTACTTTATAAGTCATATGAACTTAAAGTTCAAAGGATCGTTAACTTGAAAATTGAATACACGAATGATTTTATACTCATTGACAATACATTAACCCGGGTGATTGTTCCTGAAGAACAATTTATATGAATGGTAACAAATAAATCATTCGTTACACACAGAAGTGTAAAAAATAAATTTGGTTGTAACGTTATTATTCCCTGAAGTGAATAATAAAAGATCATGATCATTATAAATGTCATGCTTGAGCGATATATAATCCTCATCATATAAATACAACTCCTGAAGAGTTAAATATTTTTGAAGAGATAGAACTCTTTGAATCTCCCCCTATGAAACTTAAAAGAGATCTTAATTATATATGGAAAAATGCATGTGCTCAAACTATAAATATTATAGTTTGCCCTAAGAATGTGTGAAAGTTTACAGTAGCCCCTAAAAAGGCATGTGTACTGAAAACTTAAAGAAAATTAAGATATTTTATTTTATTGCTCTACTTATTACAGAAAAATGATGAGGATATTGAATAACATATTGTGGATAAATGTCGACATGAAAATTATTGATCAAAACAAAAACAGAGCTATACTTATATAGTTGTATTAAACTTATCATGTGGACGCTTGAAGACGTCATATGTTTTGATCAAAACAATTACTCATATGAAAATTGAGACAATGAGATATAATCGTATCTCGAAGGTTTACTGCAGAAACCCAATATTGATAATGTAAAAATAAATTGTCTCATAGATAATTCCATATCATGAGAATTAACAGCCCCTGTAGAGGCTAGTATCCTAGAAACGGTACAATCTCCTAAAGAGATACAAAATCTTGGAAATACAAAAATTTCTTTAGAGAACTATGGAGTCATGATTGTAAATGATGATCATAAACTACATAGTATTAATGAGTGTTGAAAAAGGCATGATTGACCTAAGTGGAATGAAGCAATTCAAACAGAATTGACTTCATTAGCCAAATATGATGTATATGGATCAATAGTCCAGACGCCTGAAGATGTCAAACTCATGGATATAAATGAGTATTTGTAAATGTAATAAGATGAAACGTATTCACCTATGATGGATACGATTACGTTTCAATTTTTAATTAGTTTGGTAGTTTTCAAAAGGCTTTAAACGTGCCTTTTGAATGTGGTAATGATATATTTATATGGGTTATTATATACCAATATATATATATAAAGGGATATTTGTAAAACCCCCCTGAAAAGTAAAATAATAAGAAAATACCCCCACTTTTTAAAATATTAGATAAACTACCCCCCACCGTTAAAATTCGTACAAACCGCTAGAGATTTTTATTCATAATTGTTAAAAGTCCAAAATGCCCTCAGTTTGGGGGGAGGGGGGGTATTTTCCAATTATTTTGCTTTTCAGGGGGGTTTTTTCATAATATTCCTCTCATCAACTTATCAAAATTGAGGGCATTTTGGACTTTTAACAATTGTGGATGGAAATCTCTAATGGTTTGTACGAATTTTAACGGTGGGGGGTAGTTTACCTAATATTTTAAAAAGTGGAGGTATTTTCTTATTATTTTGCTTTTCAGGGAGATTTTTACAAATATCCCTATATAAAAATCCCTGAATGATTTAAAATGCCTGAAGCATATAATTCAAATTCTCGTAACTTGTAAAGTTACAATAGTTTTTATATGGCTGAAAGCAATCCAGATAAATGTCATATAATCATCTTAGTGAATACCTCACAAAAAAGGGATATATTAATGATCTATATGTCCTTGTATATTCATAAAGAAATCAAAATCTGGATTTGCAACTATAGCAATATATGTCGATGATATAAATTAAATTGGAACTCCTGAAGAGCTCCTAAGAACTGTTGAATATTTGAAAAGAGAATTTGAGATGTAAGTTTTGAGAAAATAAGATATTGTCTCAGCCTGAAGATCAAGCACAAATCAGAGGGAATACTAATTCATCAGCTCGAAGACGCTGGAGTGGAGTAAACATATTTTTCAATATCTTCGAAGAACTACAGGAGTAACAGTTATATACCTTTCAAGGGGAGTATATTAATTCAATATGGACATACATACACTACATTTTTTTTTCCTTCGATCAAGTTTTGTTCCACTGGGTTTTCCTGACAAGGTTTTTAACGAGGCAGTCCCTTTAAGCATGTCCAAATACTATTGAATTCATAAGATTATTGAATTTCTGATCCAGCAGATCATGAAATATCTTTTATTTTTATCAAGGGAATATGTCATTTTTGGAGTTTCGTATTCTGCACTCTTTTTCCCTTTTGATCAGTTTTTATCCCATTGAGTTTTATTGATAAGGTTTTTAATGAGGCAGTATTTGATACATCCAAAAATCTTGAAGAATATTATCAAGTGGTGTACATCCAAGGGGGAGTGTTATGAATTTATGGTCTTAACACCATTTCTTTTTTGATAATATTCATTACCTTATTTGTTACTATTTCATTATGGAAATAATTTTCTAATTTGCCTATAAATAGACCCATATTGTAACTATTGAAATATAGATAAATTGAATTAATTTCTCTCTTTCTCTCTTCGTTACTTGTTCTCTTTTATTTGATTGTTATTCTATATTCATTGCTTTTAGGCCACGTTTTATAACATGATGCTTATAATGCTTCCGCTTATGAATAATTCAAAGTTTTGTAGATGAAGAATCTACTGTAGAACTATATAATTATTCTGCTTTCTTTAGCTATATATTTTGTACATAACATTTAACATACCGTTATGTACTGAAATATGTATGTTAAATAATATGTACTTTAGATAAAGTATAATCATTAGATTATATTTTACATATATTATTCTATGAAAAAATAAATTCATGTTATTATTAATTCCTTAGTCACCAAAGTGACTGAATTTGAGTATCTATGAATTTTGAATTGTGTAATACACAATTATATTCAATTACCTATTTATGTTGATGCTTAAAATAACAAATGACCTTATGATTATTATATGCATAATGAAAGCGTATTTTAGGTTTATCCAAAGATATATCACATTCTTATTATTGAAGAACATGAGGATAATAATTGATACACTCAATTAGATTTGAATTGTATATCCAAAGATATCATATAATCTTATTAGAGTGTTTACACAATTACCATTTTTTTAAAAAAAAAAAAAAAAAAATCTAAAGTATCATGATAAATTATAATAATATATTTTGGTATCACCCAAAAGAGAACTTTGATATAAATTTTATTGTTTCTAATGTTTGTAGCTAAGCATATTAATTTTAAAGAGCATTTTTTATTGAATTTTTGCAGCATTATTTCTTGTTTCCCTTCATTCATTTGCTTGATTTGTTCCTAAGTTTAATGGATTAAATTTTTTCTAATTGGAGTGAACAAGTTCGGTTTTACTTAGGTATACCAGACCTTGATGTTGCACTTCGAGAAGGGAAATATTCTGATCTAACTAATAAAAGTAGTGAAAAAGAGAAATCTTACCATAAAGCTTGAAAAAGATTGAATAAACTGAGTCTTATGTTTATGCAAATGACTATTGCAAACAATATTAAAGTGGCTCTTCCTACAACTGAAAATGCTAAGGAATTTAAGAATTTTGTAGTGGAACGCTTCAAAAGTGATGATAAGTCTTTGGCTAGGACATTAATTGTTAACTTGACCATTATGAAATTTTATGGATCTTGTAGCATGTATGAGCATATCATTGAAATGACAAGTATAGCAACAAGACTAAAAACCTTGAGAATGAACGTGGATGAATCTTTACTTGTACAATTTATTTATGGGTCATTTTAGATTAATTATAATACTATTGATGATAAGTGGAATATTTGTTAAGAGGAGACAAGACTTAAGTAACAAAGAGTTCATTATATTGATTAAGAAGTTGGAAAGAAATTTGATAAGAAAGCTAGAAAAGGCAAAAAGAATATACCAATAAAATCCAATGAGTCTTCTTATTCTCAAATTCATAATAAGGAACATAAAAAGATAAATGTCAATTTTGTACCAAAAAAATCTAGGTATTTTATGAAAGATTGCCTTAAATGTAAGGCATGGTTTGAAAAAAAAGAGATTCCTTATGACCCAAATCATAAATCCAAATAAAGATTTTGTTTTTATGGAAAATTGACTCAAAACTTCAGCTATTGGCACTTATAGTTTGATTTTGGATACTGGATATTATTTTGATTTGTTTCAAACTCTTAATGTACCTTTTGTTTCTTGAAATTTAATTTATTTGTCCAAACTAGACACTATTAGTTTATCTTTAAATTTGAGAATAGAAGTTTTAGTTTATTTAAAAATAGTCATTTTATTGGTTATGATATCCTAATGATGGTTTGTATAGGTTAAAACTTGATAATTTTTTTGTTAAAACTCTACTAATCGTACATCATAATTTGGTGTTGAAAGAGGTATAGTGTATGAATGTTTAGTTTTTCTGTGGCATAAATGTTTGAAGCATATTTCTAAAGAAAGATTAGTAAAGAATGAAATTCTTCCGAACTTAGATTTTATCGATTTTAATGTGTGTATGGATTATATTAAAAGCAAACATATCAAACATGCAAAAAAATGAGCAACACGAAGTAAAAGCAAACATATCAAACATGCAAAAAAATGAGCAACACGAAGTACACAACTTCTTGAAATCATGCACACTAACATATGTGAATCTTTTTATGCTCCATCTTTTGGTAAAGAAAAATATTTTATCACCTTTATAGATGATTTTTTATATTATAGTTATGTTTATTTATTGTATGATAGGTCTCAAGAAATAAATGTCTTTTAGACCTATGTTAATGAGGTTGAAAGGTGATTAGATAAAAAGTGAAAATTGTCAAATCGGAAAGAGGTAGGGGATATTGTGAAAATATAATGAATCTAGACACTATCCTAGTCCATTTGCTAAATTCCTTAAAAAACATGACATTTGTGCACAATACACTATGTTGAGAACACTATAACAAACTGGTGTTGAAGAAAGACATAATTGTACCTTAATGGACATGGTTAGGAGTATGTTAAGTAATTATTCTTTACTGTTATCATTATGCATGTGTGCTCTAAAGCTTGCCATGTATTTGTTAAATAGGGTTTCTAGTAAAACAATTCCAAATGCTCCTTTCAAGTTATGGACTGGTAAAAAACCTAGTTTAAAGCATCTTCATATTTGGGGTTGCCTAGTATAAGCTAAAATTTATAATTCACATCAAAAGAAATGGAATTTAAGGACAACTAATGGTTGTTTTATTGGTTATTCAAAAAAGTCTATAGGGTATATATTTTATTGTCCAAATCCTAGTCCAAGAATTATTGAAACTAGAAATGTTAGGTTCATTAAAAATGGTAAAACTAGTGAGAGTAATGAATCGCGTAATATGGTTATTTAAAAAGCTAGAGTGCAACTTCCTATACCCATAACTTCTGGAAATGTTGTTCCTATTGTTAAATAATTTGACAATTTACAAGGACAACTTGATGATCAAAAACTCTATAATGATAATTTTGCTAATGAATCTACTGTAGATATATCACAAGAAATAACATTAAGAAGCTCTCAAAGAGAAAGAAAGTCTATTATTTCTAATGACTATGTGGCATATTTATAAGTGTCAGATTTTGATATAAGAATTGATAAATATTCAATTCCATTTTCACAAGTCATAGAAATTATTAATTCTGTTAAATGGATTGATACTATGAAAAATGAATTGAAATCTTTGGAATAAAATAAAGTTTGAGATCTTGTTGATTTGATTGAAAATATAAAACGATCGAATGTAAATGGGTTTTTAAAACCAAATGTGACAAAAATGGCAAAATCAAACATATAAAGATAGATTTATAGCCAAAGATTTTACTCAAAAAAATAACATTGATTGTGAAGAGACATTTTCACCTATTTCCAAAAGGACTATTTTAGAATCATTATGACATTAGTAGTTCACTATGATCTTGACTTACATCAAATAGATGTTAAAATTGCTTTTCTTAATAATAATTTAGAATAAGAGGTCTACATGAATAACCGAAGGGGTTTTAAATAAAAAGAAAAATTCAAAAGGTGTGTTAACTTAATAAGTCAATATACAGACTTAAACAAGTTTTCGACAATGGTATCTTAAGTTTCTATACCATTACTTCATTTGAATATAAAGAAAACATTGTTGATTAATGTATATATATATATATATATATATATATATATATATATATATGAAGAATCAATGGGAGTAAGTTATATTTTTGGATTTTGTATGCTGATGACATATTGTTTGCTAGTAACAATCTTGGTTTGTTGCATAATACCAAGAAATTTTCCTTTAAAAACTTTGAAATGAAAGATATGAGAGAGGCAACCTATGTGATAGGAATTGAAATATTTCGAAATAGATCACAAGGATTATGTCTATCTCAAAAAAGTTACATTAATAAAATTTTAGAGAGATTTAATATGGAAAAGTGTTCAGCAAATGTTGTTCCAATTCAATAAGAAGACAAATTTAGTCTCACACAATGTCTAAAGAATGAGTTGGAATGCAAGCAAATAGAAAATATTCCTAGTGCATCTATAATGGGAGCTTAATGTATGTTCAAACATGTATCAGACTAGATATTTTACTGTTGATATGTTGGGTAGATATCAAAGTAATCCTAGATTAGATCATGGAAAGATGCAAAGAAAGTGCTTAGATATTTGCAAGGAATGAATGATTACATGCTCATTTATAGAAGATCTAATAATCTCGAGATAACTTGATACTTGAATTCAAATTTTGTTGGATGTTTAAATAGAAGAAAATCCATTTTTAGCTATCTATATATTTTAGTTAAAAGGGATATTTCATAAAAGACTACAAAGCAATTTGTCATTGCTGCGTCCACTATGAAGGCTGAGTTTGTGGCATGTTTTGAAGCCATGATTCATGGTTTATGGTTGCCGAATTTTATTTCAGGGCTTGGAGTTGTTGACAATATTGCCAAGCCATTGAAAATTTATTGAGATAATACAATAGTTTTCTAAGAATAAAAATATTCTAAAAGTGTTAAAATATGAAATTGAAATATTTTGTCGCCAAAAAAGAAGTTGAAAAACAAAGAGTGTCAATTAAGCACATAAGTACTGAATTTATGGTTGCAACCTGTGATGATTGATTTTGTATATCGCATTTTGTTTAATCAATTATCTTTGACACTCTAAGTTCACTTATGTGTTTCTAATATATCTTGTTTTAGATTTTGTATATATAAATGGTTCAAAGACAAGAAAGTCTATTCAAAGATACTACCACTTAACCATCATTAATTGTTGATGAAAGTGAAACCTAATGCTTTGATACTTGGATGGAACTATATCAAAATAATGATGTTGAATCATCATGACTCACATTGGAATTTTACTTAATTATGATATATATTTGACCAATATAAAATGATTTATTATTATGTTGCGCGTATGATGTTATTTATTAAACTATTAAGGAAGATATTTCTCAGGAGCCAAATAGGAGAATGTTAGATGTGATTGCATGTGATTTAATATTCATAAAGGTTTAATAAATTAATTAATAAATGAAGTTATTAAAACAAAATTAAGTTAAAGAATTCAGACAGTCAATAAAATTACTCATTTCATAAGATTGAATTGTTTCAATTCAATGAAATATGTACATTAATGGATGTATATTATGAAATGAATTCTTTTGAAACCGTTCATCTCTTTATCTTATAAATAGTGGTAACACATTTTAGTTAACTATCAATTAAGAATGTTTAAGGAAGGAAAGAGATCAAGAGAGAGAAACATTGTTTTCATCTATTAATTTCTTCATCTTCATCATTCTAAGTTTTTGTTATATAGATTCAGGTACACATTTGAATTACATTTAATTGTTATAAAAATCATGAAGTTGTAACATCCTAAAGTATTATGTTAATTGTTAAAAGCTTACATCAAAAGCCAACAACCCTAAACAAATCTCTTATTTGAATGATTTTTTAAATTAATATTTATATTAATATTATTTATTTATCATTATTTGATATTAATTCCCTTTAGGTTTTTATTTTCTTAAGTTATTTGAATTATTTTCCTTTTAGGTTTTGAATTTATTTCATTTTAGGTTTTTATTTGCTTAGGATATTTAATTTATTTTCTTTTAGGGTTTTATTTCCTAAAAAAGACTTGTTTCCTAGAATGAAGAAAGAGGTGTATGTAAACTTCTTCATCTTAATAATTATAAATAATTTTTCTGCAACTGTTTTATGGAATGGATGACCTGTAACTAGAAAATGAATTTGGATAAAAATGAGGTTGCCCAAGTGTTTGTATATAAAGATTTAGCACTCAAGTTGCGTTTAGTAAGTTGTATTCGAATGTGAGGCAAAATTTTATTAACATTTCTCAAAAGCCAATTACATAATCATAACCCTAAACTAATATCCTATTTGAATTATTTCTTAAATTAATATTATTTCTTTATTAATTATTAAATATTAATTTTTTTTAGGTTTTTATTTCCTTAATTTATTTGAATTATTTTTTTTAAGGTTCTGGATTTATTTCATTTTAGGTTTTTATTTCCTTAAATTATTTGGTTTATTTTCTTTTAGAATTCTTTTTTCTAAGGAAGACATGTTTCCATAGTTAGAAGAAAAAAGGAGGACATGTTTCCTTAGAAGAAAAAGGTGTATGTAAACTTCTTCATCCTAGTAATTGTAAGTAGTTTCTCTACAATTTTATGATGGAATGGATGACGGTAACTTGAGAATGAATTTGACTAAAAATGAGGTTGCCCCAGTGTTTGTATATATAGGTTTAGCACTCAAGTTGCGTTTGGTAAGCTGTATTTGATTGTGAGGCAAAATTTTATTAATGTTTTGCAAAAGCCAATAACATAATCATAACCCTAAACTAATTTCTTATTTGAATTATTTCTTAAATTAATGTTTATGTTTTAATATTATTTCCTTATTAGTAATTTTATATAAATTCTTTTTAGGTTTTTATTTCCTTAAATTTTTGAATTATTTTTCTTTTAAGTTGTGGATTTATTTGATTTTAGGTTCCTATTTCCTTAAGTGATTTAATATATTTTCTTTTAGGATTCTATTTCCTAAGGATGATTTGTTTAGCTATAAATAGGAGATTAGTTTAGAGTTATGATTTTGTTATTGGCTTTTGAGAAATATTAATAAAAAAATGATGAGAGCGCTAAGATGAGGCTTGAGACTTTTTAGATATTATTTCTTTATTTATGTTTTAATACTATTTTTATTAGTTATTTGATTTTAATTCCTTTTGGGTATTTATTTCTTAAAGTTATTTGAATTATTTTACGAGTTTAGCTGTTTTATTGGTTGGGTAACTTTACCCATCAATAATAGCTCTTGGTTGAAAGAATAGTTATTGAAAAATATTCAAATATTATTATTGATGAGTAAGATTACCCAACCAGTAAAATAGTTAAATCATTATTTTACTTTTTTAGTTTTGGATTTGTTTTCTTTTAAATTTTTAATTTATTTTCTTTTATGATTCTATTTCCTAACGAAGACTTGTTTCCTAAGAAAGTTAGAACTAGTTAGCAATAAATAGGAGATTAGTTTATTGTTGTGATAAGAGCATTGGAGGGGATGTATACTGGGTTCTGGATTTGTGTGGAATTTCTATTCCTACTTAATTTATTATTTATTTATTTTAGACTTTAATAATATTTTTTTAGTAGTTATCTGATATTAATTTCGTTTAGATTTTTATTTTATTAAATTATTTATTTTCTTTTCTTTTAATATTTTATTTCCTAAGGAAAACGTGTTTTCTAGGAAAGTTGGAATTGTTTTAAGTTTTTATTTCCTTATTTAATTTATTTTCCATTTAACCCCTATAATGCGAACGCAAACAAATGGAAAACATTCTTTATACATATATTGTGGGGAAATTAATATATGCTCAAATATGTATCAAATAGATATAAGTTTTGTTGTTGATGTGTTGGATAGATTTCAACATAACCCGACTTTAGATCATTGGAAAGCTACAAAGGAAGTTCTTATATATTTGCAAGAAGCAAAGGATACTCATTTATTGAAGATCTAATAATCTCAAGGTAACTGCATACTCAGATTTAGTTTTTTTTTTTTTCTTAAAAAAATAACTCTGATTTAGATTTTGTCGGATATTTTAGTACAAAGTCTACTTTTGGCTATTTATATCTGTTAGCCAGAGGAGTTATTTTATGGAAGAATGCGAAGTAGTCTATCATTTTTGCATCCATTGTAAAGACTGAGTTTGTGGTATGTTTTGAAGCCACAATTCATGGTTTATGGTTCTAGAATTTTATTTCTGGGTTTGTTGTTGTTGTAGTATTGCCAGGCCATTGAATATTTATTATGATAATACCGCAGCAATAAGAATAAAAACGACCAAATTTCTAAACATATTAAACATATGAAATTGAAATATTTTGTCGTTAAAGAAGAAGTTAAAAAATAAATAGTATTAATTGAGCACATAAGCATTGAAAAAATAAAAATAATAATAATAATTACAACAACAATAACAATAAAAGAGTGGATAATCCAATAGAGATGAATCAAAACTGTTTAACTCATTCCCAATTGGTTATCATCCCTGTGCATACTCAATAGTCAAACTACGGTGACGACAACTCTTTCCACGACGAGTGACGTATGCAACGAATTCTTACAATTTTCCTTTATATTTTTAGATTACTATTTATTTCATTTTTATATAATTTCATATTTTGATTGTTAGAATTTGGTTTAAAATATACTAGATAGCATAATAAAATATTAAAAAGGGAAGCTTCTTTTAGTCCTTGAGGTTTCAAAAATATCAATTGTTTAAAACACTATTGGAAACAACTTTTTTCATCCTTAATTTTTTCCAAACTTTTAAAAATAGTTCAAATCGTCAGTTAATTGATGGTCAATAGTAACAGATTGTTTGGGCGAGAAGGGTAAGATGATCTTTTTATATGAAAGGTTAAGATGGTGACATGCGGATGGTTAGGATTTTAAAAATTAAAAAAATAAATTTAAATAATTTATTATACACTTAAAATCAATTTTATAAAAAAACTGAAAAAATGGAGATCCAATCTGGTGGATCTTCATAATCTTCAACGCATTAAGCTAGTTCTAACTCAGTTCATCACCATCATCTCCCATAATTTTCAACATCATCAACAACATCACAACATCATCAACAACGTCACAACATCATCATCTCCTCAACAAAGACATCATCAATAATATTAAGAACCAATAGTTTATCAAAAAAATTCAAAAATATTTCAAAAAAAATAATAAAATAAAATAGGGGAGCTACTAGGTTCAACAAACCCAATTGAGCTTCTTTTGCGTTCGACGAACCCAGAGATTTCATCTGCATTCGACGAGCCCAAATGAAGAGTGGGTTAGATCGAACCCAAAACTCTCTCTGGTTTTGGGTTCGATCGAACCTAGACCACAACATTAATTAAAAAAAAAATTGAAAGAGATGAGAAAGAAAGAGAGAGATGGAGGTTGCTACGACTGATGGGTTCTGACAATGGTTGTTGGGCTCATCGACATGATGAAGGTGGTGCCGAAGGAGATAGCGAGAGAAAGAGATATGGAAGAGTGAGAGAGAGAATGATATGTGAAAGTTGAGTTTTATTGATGCTCTTCAAATTTTATTTTTTTTTTAGGTTTTTTTTTAATTATTGTTTAATTTAAAAGAAAACAATAATTATTTAAAAAAATAATCATAGTATTGTATATGTATCAACTTTTTATTGATCAAATGATATAATATTTTGATTTTATTAGGGGTAAAACGGTCATTTTGGATAATAAGGGTAATTAAGTCTTTTTTATTTTTTTGTTTAGTTTACTTGTTAATTGATCGACGGTTTAGACTAAAAGTTAAGGATAAAAAAAGTTGTTTGTAAAAGTGCTTTAAAAAATTAATATTTTTCGAAACCTCAAGGACGAAATGAAGTTTCCCTATTAACAATTAAGAGTATCCTATCCTAACACAAGTTTGTTGAGCACATCTTCGCAGGTACATAGCTACATGGTGGCTAGAGCAGGCTTAGCACACCGTGATTTTTTTTTTTTTTAATAAGAAATTACATTTATTTTAAAATTTATTAATATATATTTTTCATTTATTAATTCTTTTGATATCAATATAAATACATATTTATTCTAAACTTATTGCATGTATTTTCTTGTTTATATTTACAACTTATATTCATATATTACATATGCAATAACTTTGTTTCATAAAATAAATAAGAAAATTTGCTTGAGTTTTCACATTTTTATTTTTTTAATTATAATATTAGTTACATAATATATTGCTTCAATTTATTATCTTTAGTGCTTTTCCTAATTTACACTTTAATCTAAAATGTATAGTAATTATGAATAATGATTGTTAAAATATAAATTTTCTATTTTTAAAGAAAGATTATTGATGTTATAGTATTATTATGCTATAATTTATATTTGATAAATTTGATCATTTAAGATCATTAGATACAAGATACAACTTGATTGATATTTGATTTTACTTATATTTTATGTTTCTTTCATATTTTGTTCAATCTTTTTAATTTTTTTGACATTTATTTATAATATGAATTTTGACTTATAACATCTTCTTTTATCTAGGTGTACTTATGTTTTTTTTTTTTTTAATTTATAAAATATTTTCATACTGTCAAAGATTATTTAAAAAATTTATTATAGACCACCCTTACCTAAAATTCTCCTTGCAACTCCATTCACCTTATTTGTAAGGATTCAAAACTCACTAACTATATTTTGCAAATTTTGCATAGATAGTGTTCCCCTTCATTGGGCATGTAGTTTTCTCTTTAATTATAAAAGTATAGATATTTAAGTCACATAAGTAATAATTAATTTTGATAAGTATTAACATATTTTAACCAGTTTAATGAATGCTCAAAAACTTTAGGTTAAATTAAAATTTAGTAAAAAATTCAAATAAAAATAAAACTTTAATTTCACAAGTTTTTAATTTTTTAATATTAATTTCTTCTATTATTTTTCTACAATTCGGTTAAGTTTGTTGTAATTTTTAATATTAGTTTTTAGACTATTTATAACCAAAAAAAAAAAAAGACAAGGGCTGTAAAAGTAATTAAATAAATGATTTGACAATCTTACTGGTTGGATAACCTTACTCAATAATTTAATCATCGGATTAGTTTCAATAATTATCTTTATAATTAATCCAATAGATATAATATATGGATAAGGATACTCACTCAATAAAGCAACCAAGGCTTTAAACAAAATCAGTAAACTCAAGTTGCAAGAAGGGGAAAAATAAAACCGTAAAATTAAATTAAAGTGATAAAAAGTTGGTACGAAAATGACAGATATAGCCCTTAGAAACACATAACCTTTTGTTTCTCTCTTTCGAGACACAGCGTACATAAAACACTTCCCCCATACATACGGTACAAAGGCCGCAGACTCATGCCACCGTTTCCCTTCACCACATATCTCTCTCTCTCTCTCTCTCTCCATTAACATTTCCTCGCTATTTTTATATATATATTTATATAAAATCTAATATATTTTAATTATTATCATCAATATTATTATTATTGTAACCGATATATCAAAACATACTTCCACTTCCTCTGTAAAACCCTAATTATCGATCTCCTTCCCTCTCTCTCTCTCTCTCTCTCTATAGATTTCAATCGATCCACTGAAAAAACCCTCGCTTCCTCTCTCTAAACAACGGTCTCTTCGTTCTCGATAAGAGATCTGTACTGTTGACATTCGATCATATTTTTGTTTTTTTAGTTTTTAAATTTAGGGTTTTCGATTTGTGTTGTTAATTTGTATATAAATTTGGGGGGAAGGTGAATGCTGCCGGGTATTAGGGTTAAGTAAATGGCGGATCCGCCGCGTGTCGGGCAGAGAAGTAGCGATCGTTGTGGTGGTGGAGAATTGGAAATTGGGCGGTGAGGAGTGGAAAAAGAGGAAGAAGCATGCTGAGCGTGCTACGTGTGCACCTCCCTTCGGATATTCCCATTGTTGGCTGCGAGCTCACGCCTTACGTCCTCCTCCGTCGTTCTGAGACGGCTGTCACTTCTGATGATGTCTCTGAGTCCGCGCCAATCGATGGTCATTTCTTGAGATACAAGTGGTAAGTCTTCTACCCTCCCTCCTATCTTTTGGGGCTTTCAACTCTGCAACTTAAATGTTTATGGAATTTGTTAGATTTCTGATTTTCCTTGTAATTCAATTGATTTATTCATGGCTGAAAATGTTATTCGATGGGTTTATTTAATTTGGAGCCCAATTGAAGTGATGCTATTTGAATTTCTTTTTATGCTTTTTGTTTTAGTATTGTTATTTGCTTTGAAGAAGAATGGTGGACATAAAAATTCTATGTCTTGTTGGAATGTTTATACTGAGGTGAATCTGGCTTTGTTAGCCTTGAACATTCGATTGCTGTGAGAATAGGTAAGACCATGTGTGAGGTTGTGGTGACTCTAATGTTCTTTGGTGTCCAAAGCTATAATTAATGTGAATGTAGAAAAGAGGAGTCCAGGTTATTTTTCTTTATTTTGCTAGAGCAAAAAGGGTACCAGAGTTTCTAGTGTGGTGTATGTGTGCTAAAGTAATTAAGGAAAAACGACACCTGGGACACTTTAGTAAGTCATGTACTGACGAAAACGATCTTTTCATCTTTTCGTGTGTATCTCAGCTAATCGGAGTGTATTTATCTTGCTAGCCTTTTAGTTATTTTGTTTTGCTTCCTGCATATCTAATTACAGAAATTTCTGTATGTTGTTTTTTCATTTCTATTTAAGAATGCAATTGGTTGATATGTAGACATCCTTCAGTGTCAAATATTGACTTCAAAAAGAGGTACGAGAACCTTTTTCATCCATCAACACTCCAAATGGATTGGAAGTGAATTAGATTATCAACAGTTTTTGTAGAAAAGGATGCCATTTCAATTGTTTTTTCAAGCTATGCAATCTATTTGAATTTGGGTATCTTTATCTTGTATCTGTTGTTGTTGTATCTCCCCTCTAAGTTTTATACTTACGTGTGCCTTTTAGTACACTAGAGACAATGATGTTAAAGTTATCTATTTTGATCTAGATGTTAAAGAGTGATAACGTTGGTGTTGACTTAAGAGTGATCAATAATGTGCTCAACGTCTTTGCCTGTTCTACGAGCACTATGTCAATATTAGAAATGAAGAAGCAGTGGGGGGCTTTTGGAACTTGTATTGTAAAAGGTAGAGGCATGTTTTGGGGAGGTTAGAAAGTAATCAATTTTCTTTTCAATGGTAAACTTTAATTTGACTAAATTTACTTCCCTTTTTAGCTTATCAGCATTTTAGTAAGGTTAATATAGGCTTATTTTATTGATATTTCGTTTATTTTTTATTATGCAATTAGTGGGCTAGATTCTTGTCACTAAAGTCAAAATTGCTATGGTCTTTGATTGGTATCCATTAGTGCACCGATTGATGATAGTTCACCTGCTTGCTGATGTGGGATGTGATTATATATTTAATATGGCTTTGGCAATACCATGTATTTGCGCATTTTGCTTTCTAAATAAAAGTTCAATATGGAAAGTGCAAGGTCCATTGCAGATAATCTGCCACTTACTCATTTTATTAATTAGCCTGTAGATTTGAAAAATATATTTAATATAGTCCTAATAAAGAGAATGCATTTTTAGTATTATAAATGTATTCTAGTGGTTTTTTCTGGATCCCAATGTTTAATAGTACTACTAGCATTTGTGAACTCTTAATTTAATGATTTGAATGTTCAAAAATCGCTATAATGGGGTTTCTGTAATTAATGTTAATAGCTAGTCTAGGATTTTTTTTTTTTTTTTTCCTAAATCTGATGCAAATTATCTTTTAACTGTCATTTGTAGCCTTACAATGCTTCAGTTCATGCTCCTACAGATTACATATTATGCACTTATTCTAATTAGTCGTATCAACTGTATGGTTTTATGGCAAAAAAGGCAACCAGGGGGAGCTAAAGTTATTTTTTATGTCCTTCTATCTATATGGGCTAATCGCTTATTTTGCAATCTTTCTTTTAGATCTCATTAACTGAGGAAAAGACTTTGCTTCCATCATTTTTTCAATTGGGTGAAAGAAATTGTATCAGCCACCAATCTTTTGTGTACAATGTTAAGTAAGCAGCTTTTTGGCATATCCAAATACAACTTTCATGTCTGAAGTTCATGTTCTGAGAGAGTTTTTACTCACTCTGAAAAATTGGCGGGAAAAAAATAATCTCAATGCATGGTAATGTGAAAAAAAAATTGGAAATCGTGGCTGAAGGCTGTGAATTTACGTTAAAATTAAATTGTTAATTGAAAGGACTTTAGTAGTTGCTCCATGCCTGTTTTCTGTGCATCTAAAATTTAGTTTGCTATATCCCAACCCACCCCCCCAAAAAAAAAAGAATTTAGTTTGCGAAAACAGTTTTATTCCTTATTTGTAGTTGGTTATGAGTTTCTTTTTTCGTGGTTGAACCAGCAACCCATCTTAAGGAACTACTTAATTTAGCATTTAGCTATTAAGTGACTTTTGGATTGCCAAATGAATTTGTTGAGGAAAGCTGGTTTGTTGATGAAATTTTTACATTGGGATGTATTAAGATTTTAATTATGGAGATTATTGGGGTCCTAGACTCAAATTGTACCGTCTGAAATGGATAAAAGATACAAATATTATCACCAAATTTGAAGCCAGCGAGGAAATTAGAAACTAGGTCCTATATGGAAAAGATATAGACTGGTTAAAAATTAAATCAAAACAAGAACGAGATGAGAAAATGAATGAGAATGAGGAAACTCGTTCCCTGGATTGACATATGAGGATTTTAGCTCTATGTTGGATTTTGAAATCAGTTGCTGTATGATTGCTTTTTCAAGGGAACCTTGAGTTTTTCTTCGGTATGTATTGGTCTTTCAGGGGAACCTTCAGTTTTTCTTTGGCATATTTAGTGTAGTATATTTTAGGTCGTAGTTAAAGGTGGAATAGAAGGTTGGAACAAACTTTTCAAGTGCTCAAAAGAATCTTCGAGTGGTTGGTTGATGTAATTTGACAACTGAGTTTGATGAAAGGGGATATAAAAGATTTAAGGCGAGTTTTGGAGATTGGACAGGGATGTTAGACAAAGTGCAGAACAAATGACGAATTAGTAGATATACACTTTGCCCATATTCTCACTTTCAATAGCATATATCAACATCGTTGATACTTAAACACTTTAAACTTAGATGGTCTTACTGCAAGGTAATGTCAGAAATGTTTAAGGGAGTCGCTCCACTTAGTACCTTTGGCCTTGACATACTCTTGACGAATTAGGTAAATATGGTTTGTTGTCTTCATATTGTAGTATGTGCCTCAAATGGTAATATGAGCTATCCTGCAAGTAATCATTAGTGAGAAGTTTTTAGCCTATAGAATCAAAATATGATCTGGCGTTAATTAGGTTAAAAAATAATCTCAAATTGAATTTAAGACAATCTTGGGAACTCAAAATGAAGCAGCTGTCTCGATAAGACCCTTGAAATTCAATGCAATTGTATTTATCATCTATTTCGTTAGGAAAACATAGCTTGCAAGAAAATTTTATGTTGGGGGTCTCATTATAAATGGATAGATAGACCCAATTTTTTTTTCATTGATAGATAGATAGTTAATAGGCTATTAATTTTTTTTTTTTTTAAAAAAAAAAGAAAATCAGTTGTTTATGAATTTTATTTGTAATATCAACTCATGGAGTCTACTTGGCAAAAAGGAAAACAAGACAAAATTGAGGGGGTTTGTGTTACCATCACTAAAGTCATGGAGATATGCTGGATCTTTTACTGGATTTGTGTTTAGAGATCTCTGTTTAGTAATATTGCTTCGTAGCAGGACCACAATTAGGATAAAAATGATGGCTAATTATTATGTTGTTATGACATTTTGGCATCCATGATTAATTACTTATCAATTTTGATTTAGAGTTTTGACCATAGTGCTTACCTGCAGTACTTCTTAACTTTGCAGGTATCGTATTCAAAGTGATAGAAAAGTTGCTATTTGTAGCATACATCCATCTGAGCAGGCCACACTGCAGTGTTTAGGTTGTGTTAAAGCTAAGATACCTGTTGCCAAAAGTTACCATTGCTCTCCTAAGTGCTTTTCGGATGCATGGCAGCATCATCGTGTCCTACATGACCGTGCTGCAAGTGCTGTGAATGAAAATGGAAATGAAGAAGAAGAGTTGTTTGGACGCTTCAATAGCTCAGGATCCGGAGTTATAAATGCTAGCTTGTCTGGTTCTGCTTCAAGTCCTAGCTTGACTAATGGTTCAGCACCCTTATATCCTGCAGCAGTTACTCAGAGGAGTGGCGGTGAAACTTGGTTTGAAGTTGGACGATCTAAAACATACACTCCAACAGCTGATGATATTGGCCATGTTCTCAAGTTTGAGTGTGTAGTTATTGAAGCAGAAACTAAACTGCCTGTGGGTCATCCCAGCACTCTCTTGACTTCCCGTGTCATTCCTGCTCCCTCTCCTAGTCCTCGTCGCTTGATCCCAGTCAATGGAGCCGACGTTATGGGGCATCTAGATGCTGATGGTCGTATATCATCTTCTGGAACTTTTACTGTACTCTCATACAACATTTTGTCTGATGTGTATGCCACAAGTGAAACCTATAGTTATTGTCCATCATGGGCTCTTTCCTGGCCATACCGCAGACAGAATTTATTGCGAGAAATTGTTGGATATCGTGCGGACATTGTTTGTCTTCAGGAGGTAAATATAAATATACTGTCTTTATTTAATGATTTAATATTTGATCATTTTTAGGAAGATTTTGGAATTTACATGTCAATCTTATGCTTTGGATATTGCTTCTTTTTAATAAAAAGTGATTTATGATTTCAACTTCAGTTTTTCCCTTTCTCTGTACTGATTTCTTATGATGCATGCTTTTATATAGGTCTGTACAAACTGTATCGTTATGATTTAATTACACTATAGGGTAAATGAAGAAACTAGTCTAAATTGCTGACTCTCTCACTCAATCAGAGGTCAAGCTTTTCATTTCTCACAATGCCCTTTAAGTAGGCATAGAATATGGCTAGCTATAAATAAATTTAAATCTCTGAGGAGATTTGTGCTGCCATTCTTCTCTGCAATCAAATATCAGAAATTCATTGATTGGTTCACTTCTTTACTAGTTAAGGAAGGCAAAACATTCCTAACCTTGGCAACCTACAAATTGGTTATGAGGCTCATCATGGCTTTTACCGTTAATCAATGGTGATTATAGCTTCCGTTTCTGTTTCAGGTTCAAAATGATCACTATGAGGAATTTTTTGCCCCTGAGCTGGACAAGCACGGCTATCAGGCTCTCTACAAGAGAAAAACAAATGAGGTTGTTTTCGAGCTTTGTGTAACATATTGATGTATCCATTAATATTTTTTTGATTGTTATTTTCTGTTTATTGTAGGTTTACAATGGAAATACCCACACAATTGATGGTTGTGCTACATTTTTCCGTAGAGATAGATTTTCGCATGTCAAAAAATATGAGGTTCGGAAGGTTTATTCATGTGTTATACAGTTTCTTTTTTCTCTCTCTCTTTTGCTGAACGGATCTGAATTTGTATGTAGGTTGAATTTAATAAAGCTGCTCAGTCTTTAACTGATGCTATACTTCCAACTGCTCAGAAGAAGAATGCTTTGAGTAGATTGGTTAAGGTAGCTTGATCAACCTTGAGTTTCTAATAATATATTTATCTAGGAGTGCACCCACATATTTTCCATTTAAGCCCTCAGAAGTTGTAACTACCCATCCTCATCTTAATTATTTATGTCCATAGGATAATGTAGCACTAATCGTGGTCCTGGAAGCAAAATTTAATAACCAGGGAGCTGATAATCCAGGGAAACGCCAACTTCTTTGTGTGGTAAGCAATGTTATGTTTCTGCTATGTTAGCTATGCTTCTCTAGTATTTTATGTTAACTGGTCTTGTCTGGTCATTGTTCAACACGATTTATATTTCATGTATTTTGTTACCCGCTCAAAGTTATAAAGTACTTTTCCTAATGTTCGATTTTCTTTAATTTGTGAAAATGTACTAGTCCACATTGAATTATATGCATAATCCAGATTCTTCTGGTTCTGTATTGAGTTGACTGTCGAAATGCTTACAAGCCCTGTGCCCCTGTCAATTCCATTTATCCACAGCTCATGAATTCATTGATAATTGTTGAGTTATTTCTCACCTCCTTCCTTTGGCATAAAGTTAAGCCAGTTAAGTTGAAGGACTGATATAGATCATTGTTTTTAAAAAACAATTTGCCTGTCACTTCATCCTCATTGACCTCTGTTACCAAATTTACTATTGATCAACTCCTATTCTTAGTAGAACAGGTCAACAGAAGGTGTAGTTAGACACCATATCGTTACCTCTTTGTTTTGACTTATATTTTCCTTCATTTTTTGGAGTATAGGCAAATACACATGTAAACGTGCACCAAGATCTAAAGGATGTCAAGCTCTGGCAGGTTCTCATTTTTTTAATGCTTTTATATGCAACTTTAAATTGGTTTCGATTATTTAGATTAGTGATCAATTAATGTTGTTTCTTTTTTCCTTTTTCGTTTTGGTTCAAATAGGTTCATACTCTATTAAAAGGATTGGAGAAAATAGCGGCCAGTGCAGACATTCCGATGTTGGTGTGTGGGGATTTTAATTCGGTTCCTGGAAGGTCTGTGCATTCTTCTAAGATTATAGCTGCTTCATTTTAGCATGCATTGTTATAGTTGCGTTGCTTAGCTTTAGATGCTTTTAAACTTTCTTGCAGTGCACCTCATGCACTTCTTGCTATGGGGAAGGTAGATCCTTTGCATCCAGATCTGGCAGTAGATCCTCTTACCATTTTGCGTCCTCACTCTAAGTTGACACATCAACTGCCATTGGTAATTTATCTTCTGATGATGGAATAATTTGTATGGCTTTAGGCTGATTGCTTTAAGATTTTCTTTCTCTGCTGGTGGTTTTTTGGGCTTATGAAAGAAAAGGAATCTGAAGGAATAGAGGAAAGTAGACGTGAAGGGGTTTGTATTCTGTGTGATCATCACATACTCTGTGTTACAGGTCAGTGCTTACTCGTCCTTTGCAAGAATGGGGGTTGGTCTTAGTATGGAACCGCAGAGGAGGAGAATGGACCCGACAACCAATGAACCCCTATTTACCCATTGCACAAGAGATTTCATAGGCACACTTGATTACATATTTTACACGGGTGAACTTTGCAAATCTTTTTCCCTTTTGATTTTGCTCCCTTTTTACTTTTATTTTAATTTTTAACAATTTTATTATTGTTATTCTACTCTGATTAGAAATATGTGATGCAAGTTTAGTAGTCAAATATATTATAGCAGATACCTTCTGATTATGTGATTTCAGCGGACTCTTTAACGGTGGAATCCTTGTTGGAGCTCTTGGATGAGGAGAGCTTGAGGAAAGACACAGCCCTTCCGTCTCCTGAGTGGTCCTCTGATCATATAGCACTCTTAGCTGAATTTCGCTGCAAGCCTAGACCTAGACGTTGAACATTTTCAGGGTGCAGGATTATTTCTGGTATTATATATATATATTTCTGGTATTATATATATATTATGTGCGGGATTATTTCTGGTATTATTATTATATATTTCTTGTTGCCAGTGGAAAGGAAAATTCTTGACTTTTGGTTGACATCTGTTATGCTGTCAATGTGTAGGTTAATCTGAGGTTACCTTGTTACTAGGATTTGGAATAGATTTTTTTTTTTTTTTTAATATATATATATGTTTTCTTTTCAACACCAGTGCTAGTTAGAGGATATTGTTGACTATCACCTTGTTAGACTTCATAAGCCGTGGTCCTTTGGAGCCCAATTATTGGTGTGACAGATGAATATGCAACTGAAATTCGCATTTAGAACATAAACATTTTGGAAGAAAAACCTAGTTGTTGATTAAAGAAAATAGACTTTTGTTCAGAAAATGTTTTTAAAAAAAATCAAAATAAGTAAAAAAGTTAAGTTGCATAATTGAATTCAGCAGATCTGAGAACTTTGCTTGGAATGTCTGTGCCTTTCACACTGTTGGATTTCTTCCACTTTCTAAATTATGTGGTAGAAGGTAGTGTTGTTGAGTTTTATACTAAAAGTTGTTTTAGATGTCAAGTACCATCTTTCTGGTATGAAGGAAAAGAAACAGTGATAATCACATTGTTGTTTGACTATGAACTTCTGCCTGTATTCCTATTTAGAAGTTGAAAAATCATTGTCTTAGTTCTCTATTTGGCATATAGCACCTTCATATGGTTAACTATGCATTGAAAAGTTAAATGCACTAGTTTTTCCAATCTCCCTGGTTCTCTCTTCTCACCTAGTTGTATACTCAAAAGTTTTAACTTTTTTGTACGTGGGTATTTTAAGAATGGCCAAGAGAAGTGGTTAATGCATATTTGTTTGTGCTTCAGGTTTGTGGATGGCCAAGAAAATAGCAAGAGAAGCCGATGGATAGATTAAAGTTATTGTAAGAATGGTAGATCATGCTCGATGTGTTGTTTCAAAGTAACCTCATTGTGGGATCCTTGCAATGATCTGCTTTTGTATTATGCCACCTTTTGTCTCATAGAAAAATAATTATCAAGCTTTATTCAATTGCCTACCTTCCTTTAGTTGCCAATAGAAATGTCACAACAGCTGCCGTTTTAATCAGTGATCATTACCATGTAACTTAAAATCCTATGCAAAGCAACTAAGTGGCTAGTGGCATGCTATTTCGTATGCCCTCCATTTTAGATATAGGGTTGGTTCCATGTTTTCCTTGGATTTTGATCCCAATGCATTTTACTTGGTTGCTGAAAGAATAAGATTTTAAAGTTTTTAGTTTGTCTTTGTTTACAGCTTTAAATATATCAAATTCAGAAAAGATGAAGTTTGAGAATTGAAATGTTGCAACAATAGAATCAGATTGGCTGTTACGTGAGATCACATTATCATCATATAGTATCTTAATCATGGGTCAGGATTCTCTCCCAGTATCAAGTATACAGAATTAAAGATAAATTATAATACTTGAAAATAATAAAAGTGAAGACGAATTTAACTCAATCATGGTGACTCATGTTATTGATATATTATGCTCATCATAAAGATCACTATAGAACGGGATTATTCTCTATGCTGCAAGCTTTTCTGATATGGACTTGAAGTACATAGGGAACTTGTGCCAAAGGTATATGATGTGTTACTGCTTTGAGATATCATCTTATATTGAAAAAAAAAAAGGTTAAACAGGTTGAATATGTGAAGTTACTTATTATATTGTGATTGGTAGAATTGTTTTTCAATATTCAAAAGATATAGTGAAATTGTGGTCTCTTTTTACCTAGTAAAAAAAACCAAAAAATAAAAAAAATCGTCTATCTCGGGTTACAAAAGCTGTTGGAGGTAACCCATTTAGGCCTTTAACGGAAGTTAATGTCTAGGTCAGCAAGAGTTAAATCGTCGTAAAGAGGGCTTATTGGTTCAGATTGCTTCTCAAATAATTCTGCTGATTTATTTGTCTTGGAATGGAAATTAATTGAAAAAAAAATAAAAAAAGAATATCAGTGAGGACGTCATGATTTTGTATGGTTCGGAAATTTTCGAGAAGATATCTCCGGTATTCTTACTGTCAGTGCAATAGGTTTGAGAGGAAAGTGGCTGGCAGGAAGAAGCCGAAAAAACAGATTAGAATATCTATACTTAGTGGTTGTGATTATGTGATTGTAATATGTGGTCTTAAAATAAAATTTTCAAGACGTTCTTCAATTGCAATTACACACACACGTAGGTGCATGAGAGCAACTATAACCATAATTCCTACTGCCATAATACAAGTAAAACTGTCAAGGAACGCTGGGTGGTGGAGGGATTAGTGGTTGAGCGGTTAAAATCACCATGCCACTTCACATCAGTAAAAAAATCATTGTTTTTGTCTTTAAGAAATCCAAAAAAGAGGGCCTTCTTGGCCTAAGACATCACTCCAATCAAAAATTGTATTTGCTGTTTCTAATACAGGCTTTACCATCAACTACCTACTGAGTACTGATACAATGAATCATTCAGAGACTTCATATCATGCTGACTTGCCCCCAGCTTCTTGAATATATTTGCCATATGTTATCTTTTGACACTTTCATGCTCTCTGATGTGGTCCTATAACCCCCAGCAAACAATACATATAAATTGAGGAAGTGCATGTCTCTGCTCTGTTAAAATGATACAACTATGATTCTAAATCATTGCCCATATAATCTACAAAAAACAAGGTAGACTGGTGGTTGAGAGGTGGATACTCACCTAGATGCAAAAAGATGATCACTTGAAAACTTTCTTGTAACACCTTAGCTATGCACCTTGAAGCACCTCAAATATGGGAATAATTGAAGCAGTTCATCACGACTGCGTCTCTACAAGAGCATTCAGCTTTCAGATATAAACTGACAAATTATTAAGGAAAAAATGTTGGTGTTCAACAGAAAAGTAACTATATGTATGTGCACATGCATCCTCAAGATTTAAATGGGCAGCTGTACCATGAAAAGTTTTCACAAATTACATGATAGATAATCATAATCGTGACAATAAAGACATTTAATTTCAGAGTAAAGATGGACTGGGATTGAGTTGTGCCTATATTAACCCAGCCCAGCTTATTCATATTAAATCAATACAACGCCATTGACAACACAAGAGAAACCCTAATTAACTGTATCCAACCCTCCTGATGGGAACCAGGGTAATACTTAGACGGACCCTATGTCTGTTCAAAATTTGTTATTATTTTAATTAGTGTTAATTAAGACATTGAAACACTATTAAATACGTTTGACTTCAACAATCATAATGATGCATCAATTCATCCATTATCACCAACCAACAAAAAGTTCATTAACATACAGAAGATAATCTCTCATAAAATTATCGAAAGCATCAACAATATTCAATTAGTAAACAATCCTATCACAGTTAAGCTATATTGTTATTTTGAAGGGAAGATTAATCCAGGTGTAAGCAATAATGCAATACGAAATTGTCCTACCTTGATGCCAACACATCCATTTACATCAAGCGTCGTAAGCGTATTTGAACAGAACCTAGAAAGAACCTCCAGGCACTTGTCAGTCACCCCAACTATTCCGAATAAGCTGCATTGATGCCTTTTATCACATCAGTAACAAAGACCATGTATCTAAAGAAACAATATATACTTTAAGGTCACTGCAATCCAACAGGTGAGTCATGACCATTGCAATCAGTTTATAGAAATTACTGATTAATTAACGGAATGCAAAATGTCCTTTCTTCATTACAAACTAGTATCCACATATCATTGTTAGTGTAATTGAGCAGACCTGCTGCACATTAACTAAACTTGGCATGCTTGACTCAGGCCCTGTTTGGCATAGCTTCTGGAGGCCTTGGAAGCTCTTCTTGAGCTTAAAAGTGGCTTTAGGAAGTGTTTGGGTGGTTTTCCTAAAATGGCTTTTGAGTATAGGAAGAGCTTCCAAGTGAAGCCACAAATTGAAGCTTCCCCAAAAAGAGCTTCCAATGAAAACAAGGGAAGCCAAAATTCTTTTAATGAAATTTTTATAATTCCCATTTTACCCTTATTTTAATAAACAACAAATAAAATTTTCCCTTCATATCCCCACCTCCATATATATATATATATATATATATTTGTTTACTTTTCTAATTGCAAGAGAATTAATGTTTAGATAATTTTTTTTTTTTATCTTTATCATTATAATTTTTTGTAAAATTATTGACATAATTTGTATATCTTATTATGCATAAATGTATGTGTCATTTTAATTTAATTTTTATTATTTTACATATTTTAAATACCAAAGTTTAGGTAAATATAATTGAAAAATAAGTTACACATATGTCTTTATAGTAAATTATTTAAAAATAACATATATATATTATGTAAGTGATAATTGGAAATATTTCATCCAAACACATTTAAAAACTCTTTTAGAAGAGTATAAAAATCATATCATACTTAGAAGAGATTTCAACAATATTTTAACCAAACAGTCTCAAAAGCTCTTCTAAATCTAAAAGATCTTCTGAAATATATAATCCAAACAACATCTGAAAAGCTCAGGCTTCTGCTTCTCTTCTTCTACTGCTAAAAGCCAAAAGTAAAAGCTATCCCAAACGGGGCCTCAGTAGCAATCAGTTAAAAAGCTGAAGCAAACCAGCTTCAAAAGGTGCATAGTAAAAGCTAGAGTGTTGAGTGTTACTCAAGCTAATCATTTGGCGTTGAATAGTAAATATATGTTTAAACATTAGCAACTCCATATTCCAGATAAGGGCATTGTCATTGTTATTATTTATAATTATGAGAGTAAAGAAGAAGAGTGACTTCTCAAATTAAAGTACCACCATGCAAGAGTCAAGTATCACAATGCTTTCGAGTGCCAAATCTATTCTCTATTCAGGAATTACCTAAGAAATTCAAGAGAGGTGCAACCTTGAGCAATGGCTATCACCCCAGGATCCGTGATACGTACACACCTACCAAGAAGATACATATTCACTTTTGAAATATTAAAATCACTTCATCTCCTTGCATTTCAAAATTCATACTTAAGGTCGCCAGTTTCCCTTACCAAGTTAAATTGAGAGACACAAGATTCTTACATTTAGCTATACAAGCAAGTCCTTCATCAGACAGATTCTGACAATCAAAATTTAAAAAGTTTAAATTTTCTAGAGGGAAGATTTCAGATTTCATAAAATCTCCTGTTAAGAAAATCTGAGATTTTTACCTGGGCACCACATAGATCCAAGAACTTGAGATGGGCAAGTGATATCTTCTTGTAAGCTTCATCTATGAAGCTGGAGTAAAGCAATGTAGTCAGTCCTATAAATTAAAGACCTAAACAGCAAGAACAGGGCTTTATATATCTATATGTGTGTGTGTGTGTGTGTGTGTGTGTATGTGTATGTGTGTGTAGAAATTTCTATGGTCAATGTCTCCTAACTTTAAAAAGTTATGATGAACCAATCAAATATAGAACTTCTACAGTCAGTGCCTCCTAACTTTAGAAAGTTATAATGAATCGATCAAATTTATTCATAACATTTGAATTAAATAGAAGAGAGATTGCAATGAATGAATTTAATTAATTTATTCTAACTTTTTAAAGTTAAAGAACACTAACCATAGAAAAAATATATATATAGGGTTTTTATAATCAGGTATACCTGATTTTAAAAAATAAAGATCAACCTATCAAATCCATCCATTGCATTCTCTCTCTTAAAACAAATTCTCTCTCCTATTTAATTCAAATGTAATAGATGAATTTGATTGGTTAATAAATCAGGTATATATATATAATGCTTTTATAATCAGATATATCTGATTTACCAACCAATCAAATTCATCCATTACATTTGAATTAAATATGAAAGGACATTTGTTTTAGGAGAAATAATGCAATGGATTGAACATAAATGAATATTGACTAACTCGAAGTAAATAAAAGTAAGTGAATCTAACATTTGATAATTGAGAAACTGATAGAGTTATACTAGTGTACATTGAGGAGAAAATTACTCAAAAAATGACTATATAGAACAGAGCATACCCTACCCGGAAAGGGCATAAAGATTTAAACTCCTGAGAGATAAGCACTTGAGCAATATCTTCTGCAAACCTCCATCTGTTAACTTGACACACCTGACAATACGCTAGATTTTCAGGATAGTATAGCTCTTCACTAGAAGTAAAAAATATTATCTCACCTCACCATTTATTAGAATGGCAAGTTTATATAGAAAAAGGATTGCACATAACGAATTTATTTAATTGTTATTTCCTTGTCCTAATAGTCTCAATAATACTGATAATGCTATGCAATAAACATTTATTGAATTTATTGTAATTACAGCAGGATACCGGCGAGAATCCTTTGCCATGATACAGAAAAGGACATGTCATTTATACATTGTTTCTCATATAATCCAACTCCTTAAAATCAGATATACACACCTAGTCAGGTTCAATGATTCCAATTCTTGATAATTGTCAGCAACTAGTTGCAGACTTTTGTCTGATATATTCTGCATTGAAAAAATAAAGCACACTATTTAAAGATGATCCTATTTAAAGATGATCCTACTTGCTGTTTAATTGAGCAGTTGAACTATAAGCAAAAGATACTATAAAAGCCCTTAACAAAAGATCAAAATAGCCAAATAGTTTCACATATAACTTCAACTGGACAAAACAACGTTTTGAATCTGACCTATCTGAAAATGGACTAAGCATAGTAATCAAATACCTTACATCCGCTTAAGTTCAAATCAACTATGTACTTGCAGTTCCTCACTAGATGCTGGATACCAATATCCGTTACCCTGAAGTTCAATTTGGAATAAAAAAATTTATAAATGTCATAAAGAAAGTCTCCAAAGTGTAATTTCAAGTGGTTAGAATCATAGCATTGAAGAAAATCACCATAGTACCTTACATTCCAATAGATGGAGAACACCTTCAAATTAGGACAAGCACTAGCTATGATTTCAATTCCCTTGTCTGAGATCTTTTGGCAACCATTCAGATTCAAAGACTCCAGATTTTTCAAAGAATCCAAACACTAGAAAATGAAAAAAACTAATTTCAATTTTTTTTTCTTTTTAAAAAAAAAAAGCAAAATTAATCACAATTTCCATCAATGAAATGTTATCAGAAGACACAACTGATATCTAAAACATCTTATGCTTCACTTATTTATTCTCTTTTTTTGTCACAATTAAGCAAAATACTTTCACTAGATACTATTTATTCTACTAGTAAAGGCAATCAGCTCCTTTCCTCTCCCAGGAAACTTATCGCTAAAGATTTTTATCAGTAGACTAGTGAATAGATAACAGCATTAATGAGTCATAGCAAATACCGAAAGTCAAGAATTTACCACAATGTTCTCATTGCTTCCACTCAGTTTTTCCTTTATAATCTTCATATGAAAATGTAATATCTTTTGAATACCTTAAAAACCATGTCAATTATATCTTTTTGGCAGGAATTCAAAGGAGGGCATGGAGTAATAAAGATCTCAATAACATCTAACCTCAGTCCCTCAATGCACATCCTTAGGATTGTCAATCTTGTGTACTTCATTGCCTTTCAAATTGTTATTTTTTTATTTAAAAAAAAAAAAAAAAAAAAAAAAAACTCATATAACAGTTATAGTTTAAAAATGTCACCTTGGTTATAAGGAGTTGCAGATGTCTATCTTCAATATCTTGTGCAAATTCAAGGTTTATCTCTTTCACATTTTGATATCTAGACTGCAAGAAACACACCAATTTGACTGTAAAAAGGTACATCCCTACACTATAATTCACCAAAAATGAAAACCAAAGAAGATAAATCCATCAATTGCTGGCAACATATAATTTGTGAAAAAATACCATTGAAAGAGCAGCTACAAGTCGATTTCCAGCTTTATTCATCTCACGCAAATCAATACCCTGAAAACAAAATCAAAACCGAAATGAAGAAGTTGGTATCATCCAGAAGAGGGAGGGTGGGTACACAGTGTATATACCTGAGAGAGAGAGGGAGAGGAGAGAAGAGTGCGGTAAAGCCAAGGGCCGACCAAAAGCAGAGAAAACAAATCTCTCTGTGGGAGTCTGATTGTGTTGCTTACTATTCTCATCACTTTTGGTACTGTCTCTCTTCTCCATCTCTCCTCTTCTCCTTCCATGCTTCTCATTCCACTTGCACTTCCCTTTTTTTTTTTCTCTCAATTCTGACTTAACATGAACATCTTCTCTGCCCCAAACCTTTTCTTATTATATTCACAACGCACACTGCACTCGTTTATTCTTATTATCCTGGCCCTTAATTTCAGCATTATTATAAATTGCACCCACAAGTTTTATGTCATTTATTTTATTCTTTTAATATAATTATAAGGTATTAGGAAATCTACTGGCTCTGGGATTTTACGAAGATTGAATGTTATATATGTGGTCCAAAAAACTACTTCCCTAACGTGGACCACAATAATGAGAGAAATGATAAGTACACATTATGAGACTCGAATCTTTATCGTATATATAAAGAAAAAGCACATTAATCATTTAAATTATAAATATATGTGTTATTTATTATTTTGTGAAAAATACCAAAAATAACATAATTATTATTATGTTATTAATCTTAATTGTACATGTGATATACCCTTTTTATTTAAAATAGATAAATTTTTAAATGCCTAAGTCCAAATTAAAATCAACTTTTGTTTTAAAATTGACACCAAATAGGTTAAAGATGTATAAAACTCGTCATATATAAAATCAATTACAGCTTACATGATCTAATTATATACTCCTATTATTGAGAGACAAAACAATCACCCTTATCATAAGAGAAAAATTATCCATATAAAATTTGTAAATTTTATTTGATGAAACTTCAATCTCCACCACAAAAATGGATGAAAGTTACATAGCCACTTACTGCAAGAAATAGCCTATTGCTGCAAGAAAAACATAAATTTCATGGTTTTTAAATCCAAGAAGCAGGGAAGTCAAAAACCAAATAAAAAGCTTATAGGTAGTCACCACAAACCACTTGAAGATATTTAATTTATGAGTCGAGCTCGAATTATAACAATTGTCCACAACAAGTTAAAAGATAAAAACACAAGTATACCAGCTTGTATATATGTTGTAAAACTCATTAGGCTTGCATGCTTAAAGCCTAGTATTTGGATAGCATAGAGTTGATATTACCATATTAACTCTGAAGAAGTTGAACAAAAAGGAGAGACATACACAAAGAGGGAAGAGAGAGAGAGAGAGAGTTGCTAATAAGATGAGAAAAGAAAAGGAAGAAAAGAAATCCATTTATCAACCTAACAATAAAATTAGGTACATATACATGGTCTTTGTTAGAATCCCAGAACAGCAAGAAAGGAGAAGAAACAGATGAAAAGAAGCGGCAATGCCTGGATCTCCCTATGTATGCCATGCCGTGCCACCCACCAAATATGTTGTTGTATCTCAAACTGAGAGTCTGACATTGACATTCCTGATTTGTTATCCCGTTCCACTTCCATCCCTTCAAGTCCCCTCTTTGGAACTGATGTTGTGTTTCTCAAGTAGGCAATGAACTCTCAACTTTTGTGTTATAAATAATCTTAATTTGTGCAACCAGAATATTGTATCTTTACAGCTAATATGTCTGCTCATTGATTACCTCTATCAACTACATGTGACATAATAAACCCAACAATTAGCTCACTTGCTACTCCAGTAGAACTTCTCCACGGTTGATAAACAAGTTGTTTTGTATCTATAGGGAAAGTTTGAATTTGACTTTTTCAAATATTTTTTTTTAAAATATTGAAATATTAAAAGTATCTCATAATATTTTACCAATTATAACGCACTCTTTCCAAATAAATACCTTACACCGTTTAAAGATTTTTTTTGCATTGTTCACGTGTAGATTATTTTATCCATAATTTTATTTATGTGGATGTGTTTTTTTGTTAGTATGGTTGTATTAGTTAGTGATCCTGTGCAGGAAGCATATTTGAAACGAATGGTGCGGTGACTCTTAATAACAGAGTCTGTCAGCTGGTGGTGATTGACTACTAAAAATGAAGTAAAACAGATGATATTCACAGTTACCTAAGGTAATTGAAAGTTACCTGTGCAAATTCATATTGAAATGACTGACTTTTGGGTAACAAATAATGCAAGGATCCCCTAAATTGAGGAAAATATGCAAGAAGAGATCCTCTTATCGTTTCATTTTGTCCTAAATATAAATATAGGTAATTTTTTTCTAAATTTGATCCTTCTCTCCACCATTTAAAAAAAAAAAAGAAAAAAAAAATCTGCATAATTTTCTTTTCATTTTCGTTTTTCAATTTGGAAATGTGAAGGTGTTGAATTAATGTTTAGGATGAATTAACTTAGTTGCACAGATGTGAAGCTTTTCGCTTTTCCCTTTCATAAGGTCAAGTTAAATTCAACTGTTATCCAAAGTTCATTTGATTTTAATTGTAATGAATTTGGGAACTAATGGACAAATTTTGCATAAGAAAATCATAAGGCTAAAGTTTTAAGGTAATATGCATGAATGAGTCAAAATGAAGAGCATTTGTCTTTGCGATCATTTGTCAAATGATGGTTTTGAAAACTATTTTCAAAGATAAAAAACATATTTTAAAAATAATGTTTTTGAAATTACAATGTGTTTGATAGGATTCTTAAAAGTTAATAGAAAATTATATAAATATATTTGCTATTGTTATTAAAAAAAAAGTAAAATAGTTGTTTGAATAAAAAAGTAATGATTTGTTTTGGAAATGATAAAAAAAATTAAAAAAAAATTAAAAAAAAAAAAATTGTTCCTCATTTTTTAGTCTAAATTTTAAAACTTGTTTTCCTCCATTTTAAAAAACATATTTTATTTGGAATCATTTTTAAAGTGATATTTTAAATACTATTTTTAAATATTAAAAATATGTTTTTAAAATGATGTTTTTGAAAATACAATGAGTTTAGTAGGATTTCTTATAAGTTATTCTTAAAAAGAAAAAAAATGATAAAACGAGTCTAGTATTGTATTTTAAAATAAGTAGAATAGTTGTTTGATAAAACCAAGATCAACTCGTCGGTGGTAAAATGGGTTGCGCTTATCAATAATATCTGGGAAAAGTAATTTGTAATTTGCGACAAATAATTTATATTTGAGGGAAATGAATGTAATTAACCATTTGAAAGCAGAAGACAAGTGAAGCCAAGGTTTGATGTAGTGAGCAACGATGAGAAGCGAAAACTCAAGAACGTTATTGTGGGGAATGAGCAGGTATATCCAGAAGAGATTTATAAGCAAAGTACGTCTGAAATGGGTGAAGAACCGAAGCCTAGACCATATAATAGACATGGACACAGACCTCAAGGCCGCTTGCCTCTTGAAAGACGCCATCAAGCGCTCTTCTACTGGTTTCCTCACTGCCAACTCCGTCTCTGATTGGCACAAGCTTCTTGGCCTCACTGTTCCTGTTCTCCGCTTCTTGCGCAGGTTTAATTCCTTCATTTTACCATTGTGTCTTTCAATATCATATCATCAAGTTTATTCCTTTTCAATGAATATGGGCCTATTTTATTATGCGCAAAAATGTGAATTGTTTCAAATTGCGTCGTTTGGGGAACATTTTGAATAATAGTTGTGATGGTCTGGTTCTTGTGTAGGTACCCAACTCTTTTTTATGAATTCCCACATGCTCGTTATGCAAATTTGCCTTGTTTTCGGTTAACCGATATTGCATTGTTGTTAGACTCACAAGAGCAAGCTATACACCAAACTTATGAGAATGATACCATGGAGAGGCTTTGTAGAGTACTTATGATGATGAAGACTAGGACAGTGCCACTCCAATCATTACATTCTTTGAAATGGGACCTGGGTTTGCCGGATAATTTTGACAAAACATTGGTTCCCAAGTACCCTGATGATTTTCGGTTTGTTAGGACCTCCGACGGGCTTCCGGGTTTGCGACTTGCGCAATGGCATGAAGAATTTGCAGTTTCAGCTTTGCAGAAAAGTAGTGAGAGTGATAAGATGGGTGATGAGTATAGGCAATTCAAGAGGGGGAAAACAGCTGTGACATTCCTGATGAATTTTCCAAGGGGATATGGAGCGCAAAAGAAGGTGAGGGCATGGATGGAGGAGTTCCAAAAGCTGCCGTACATTTCACCATATGAGGATTCTAGGCAGATTGATCCAAATAGTGATCTTATGGAGAAACGGGCTGTGGGGGTTTTGCATGAGATTTTGAGCTTGACTATTCACAAGAAAACTAAGAGGAACTACTTGAGAAGCTTGAGAGAGGAACTGAATCTTCCTCATAAGTTCACTCGACTGTTTACGAGGTATCCAGGGATCTTCTACCTGTCACTAAAGTGTAAGACAACTACTGTGACTCTAAAGGAAGGGTACCAGCGGGGAAGTCTAGTGGACCCACGTCCCCTTGTTCGTCTTAGAAAGAAATTTTATCATGTAATGAAAACAGGGCTTCTTTATCGTGATAAAGGCGTGAATATGATACCTCAACAAGACATTTTGCTTGATGGTAATGTCGCTGGTGAAACAGAACAAGCAGAGACTGAGGAGGAAGAGATTGGAACAGATGACGAATGCTATGAGGAAACCTCAGCAACGGAGGAGGATGAATCTGATGAAGATTAGTGATTATCTGACGCAAGGACATGATGTAACTTGAAAGAGAAACAGCTGATGATCAACACTTGAGATCACTATTACTTAAAGTGGGTGAATGATGATTCTTTTATTTGGTAGAGAGTAAGTATCAACTTTTGCTTTTTAATTCATGGATCATTTACGTTGGTTCTTTTCTTCTTACTGCAGACTTAAATAGAAAATCCTCTCTAAGGACTTATGACTATTTATGTAAACAATTTTTAGGAGTATATACTTTGCTGGAAGTGGTTGGCACTCTATTAGCTTATGGTCTTTTCCGTTTGACTTAAAAGGGATAAAATCAATATATTTAAACGAAATGCTTGTTTTGCTTCCATGTTAGAAGAAGCTACCAATGTGATAATGAGTAGATAATTTTATATAGTAAGCTACATCTGTGCTATTTACATCAAGGGCAAGTTGAATTGACCTCACCTTAGAATGATCCAATTTCAGGCAGTTTCAAGTAGTTCTAGAATTCATTAGAGACCTCTCAATTGTTTTTTATATGTTGAAAATTTACCTTATATGGAAAAGGATGAACAATCTTACTTGGGTGTAGATTAAATGGTATTTTACGATGCAAGTGGCCTTTAGATCAAAGTATGTGTTATAAAAATTTGAACTACATGAGGACAAATGTTCTGTTCTGTAAATTAAAGTAATAATTCATGCATTCATTGTTTTCATGCTTCAGTTGGAGGCTGAAGCACGAACATGTTTAAGCTTCAGCCTGAAGCTTCCACTTTAGCATTCAACGTAATCGAGTACTCAACCTAACTAAATGTAATAATACTTATCCCCACCCTTCAACTCTTGAAATTTAAATCAGAAAAACCAAGTGACTGTTTTTATACTAAAAGTAGAAAATCCCAGAATTTTCTCTTTACAAACCAGATTATATCATGGGGTACGCTAATTCTTCTTGAGGTTATATAAAATGAGACATCAATTAGTCAATAAAGAATTGGCTGGTATACATCCTCACAATGTTCTTGTATCTACGATTTCAGAAAAAGCTAAAGAATATGTGATTAAGATTCATATGTTTGAAAATGATTGTTGGATATTACTTTTATACTGAGTTTCATATTAACTTCTGGCGCTCAGCTTGTCCATAGAATGCAGTTGTTCACATTTTTATTAAAAATGTTACTATCATTTATATTTGAAAGAAGAAATGATTGTTAGATATTGAGAAATTGGAACAATTGCTTGATGTAAGTTCAACTTTATTTCTCTGTTTCTTTGTTTTTCCTTTGCTCTTTTCCTTTTTTCCTAGTAACTTGAAATCACCTAAGGACAACTTATTGAGATTGGTTTTAAGTTTGTTAGGACTCTAGGATGTGGAGTTCTAGTATTCAAAACAAAAGAATTGTTTAGAGTTAACTAGACATACTGACATGTTAGGCATCCATCTTACCAAACATGTATATTTGTTATAAATAAGAGATCTTATCCGTCAGTCTTGTTTTACTGAAATAGATTCACTCGAATTAGTTTAATATAACTAACTGTTCGCTTATATTAATGTTTTGGTTGATGAAACATGGTTGAGAAGCTATTTGATCTTTTGGAATAGAGAAGCTGCAGGTTTGCAATCTTAACCACGACCTTGCTGTTAGAATTAAAATATGACTGGACATCTTGCCATGTAGAACATAAGAGACACTTCAAATGATTTGAATAATTCACTTAAAAAAAATTCTACTGACATATATACTTGTGGCATATCAAATGTTCAATTAGTAGTGTATACCAGTTTCTATCAAATGTTAAGAAACATTTTTCCATTGAGCACAGCATAAATATTTGTTTCTAAATTCCAACTTTTGTATTCATCTTGACTTGTTAATAGTCATCCTCTAAGCTAGAAGTCCTTGATTGAATTGTTATTTTCTCTGCAGGGTTTTACAACAAAATTTTGGTTTGAACTCCGTATTAGCTTGGATATTATTGCCATGTTCCAGTAGAAAAGCGTTGAATGCGCAAACGTCCAAAATTACAGACCGCACAGAAGCAGTCTTGTGTTAGGTTGTAAAGCTTGTTATAGGACACGGGTTATTGTTTTGCTCCAGTTATTCTTCGCTGTCTTTAGGAAAATTCATATTCAATCAGAGTAAAGACTTTACATGCTTTTTTTGTCTTCTTTATATTTTCCTCCCAGGTTCTTGGAATTGCTGGTCAATTCCCCAGCAACGTGATGGTTATAGTTCAAGACTTGACCTTGTATATCTACTCCCATGTTTTTTCATTGGATAAATTCGTTCTTACTTCAGGAACTTTTGACGAAGGTACGTGGTTGTGAAATTGTCCTAATTTTAAGTGTTGCATTGGGTGTAACCGTCCACCCCAACTGAATACAAGGCGGGTACATGTCATGGCAATGTAAGTTGTGATTAATCATGGCAGTATAGACAACGACCACGTACAGGGCTGGTGTATTGTAGTAAATGCATACAAGATCCTAATATATATTCCATTGAAAAAAATTCACACTTTGATTCAACAACAGGCTCAGTTCTATAGTGTCATAAACTTCCGACCCAGAATCTGATAACCAAAATTGTGGGATGAATAAATATTTGGTCTGCAAACGTAAATTAAAGGTAATCCACATCATGTCAACGGCCTATGGCCACAAACCCCCAATATCCTTGTCTGTTAGCTAACTTCAACCTCCCAACAGAATTATGTTGTGTATAGGTCGCTATTGAAACAGATCTGTCTGCATACATCCGCCCAACCCTTCGCCTTTTTTATGCATATATGTCCGTACAAATCCAACCTTTAAATATCAAGTTCTAAACTGAAAACTGTCATCAGACCCCACAAACCTAGATGGTCTCTATTCACCAAGTTCTGAACAGCCAAAAACTCGGTTCCCACAACTCATTTGGATAACATTCCAAGTTGATCACCTCAAGGATTTGAGCGACATGTTAATGGAAGACCAGAAGCCTTACCAGTTGCTATCCAACCCACCCCTTGGGGTTCCAACAACTTATCTAATCCTGATGATTCAGGAACAGCCTAGGGCAGCAAATCTACTTCTCAACACCATGTTCACGAATGCACACTAACCTCTCTCGCAATACATGTTTGTAGTCTCTAACTTTTCTCACTTTGAGTGCAAAAAATCTCGACTACACTAGCAATCTGCACCAAGAAATAAATCTAATTCAATAGACAGTACTCACCATCAAGAGACCTCCCTTTCTCAGAAGTCATGCCTAAACCAAACCTAGACCTGTAGAGCACAGCACTTCCTATATTAACATCCATATGAGCTCAATCGCTTTCTTTGTTGTTGTTGTTTTTTTTTTTTTTAATTATTAAATGAGAAGACAGAATAAATCCTTCAATTCTGAAGAAAAAATATATATACTGGAGAACAGTTGAAACATTTCAGGATAATGTTGGGATGCTAATCCCATGCACTGGTTATTCCCGGACCATATCCCCCACTATAACCACCAGGAACCCCATATCCACTGCTAGTATTTACTCCATAGTAATCTGTGCTTGAACCCCTACTAAATGAGCCCTCTCTTCTGATATCACGGCCGCCAAATCGCCCTCCCCCAGACCGCCGATTTTTACCACCAACAGGAGCCCGTGATGCATAACGAGTAAGCCATGCAGGAACCTCCTGATTTGCTGCTTGCATTAGCTCAGCTAGTGGCCTTGCCAATGATGAATTGTTCTCATTAAAAAAGGCTGTTGCCAATCCAGTTTTGCCAGCTCGCCCAGTCCTTCCAATTCGATGAACATAATCATCAATGTCATTGGGAACATCAAAGTTGACAACATGAGCTACATGTGGTATATCAAGACCACGTGCCGCCACATCTGTTGCTACTAAAATCGGCATCTTTCCACTCTTAAATAGTCTCAATGCCATTTCTCTTTCCTGCATCCAAACCCAAACCATCACAATCATTAGGACAAAATCAGTGCTGTTAATGGCATCGCAACTGCAATCTTCAGGAATAAATATGTGCAGTAAAAAACCAGACATTTCACTTTAATCATTTCATATACTAATCAGCAAATGTCCCACTGTTCATAAACAGAACCAGACTTAACACCCATCATGCTAAGATAAGTGTACCCACAATCCTAGCATACTAATAACATCAGTCAAAGAATACAATGAAATTTGCTATTTTCACACACATGAGAAAAACAAAAACCACTACTTATAAGCCACAACTTCTAACTTCAAATAATATAATCAAGCCAGACCATCTTGATTTAGGCTCGGAGAACATCAGATAATATACATCAAGCCTCATGTTTAAATATGCAGAACAATGAGGAACATCCAGAAGTCAATAAGCATATGGATGATGCACTCTAATATCACCGAAATACAAACACTAACAAAGTCAAAGCTTAAGCAGGCTAGCATGTAGCATGGGCAAAATACCACTTAAGCTCATCAAATTAATACGATATCATGCCACATGCACATCAAAGACATATTCTCAAGATTCTTGTTCACAAATCAAATTGCAACCAATGTTTTTTTTCTTTTCTTTTTTTTTTTTTTTTACCCCTAGTTTTGCTATATATAATCTGACCAACTCACCTGTTGTGTTCTATCACCATGAATGGTAGTTGCTGGAAAACCATTGATACACAACCAGTGTTCCAATGCATCAGCTCCTTTCTTTGTTTCCACAAAAACCAATGTCAGAGATGGCTGCAAATTCAAAGCCAAAGTAACTTAGCTCATATCATAATACCGTCAAGGTAAACCAACCTATCAAGTTATTTAAAAAAAAAAAAACGGAATACTCGTTGAACCAGCAATTTAAATAATAGTTCCCAGTACAATTGCCCAGACAGAGTAAATGGAGTAGAAGTTATTGTAATACACAAATCAAGATGTAAAATCCGAGTATGTCTTTTATACCTTGCTATGAATTTCAGTTTCTCTCTGTGCATGAAGAAGGTCCATCAGATGGCTTCTCTTGTCAGACTCATGAACAAATTCCACTCTTTGATTAATTAAATCAGTGCTTGAACCAACCCTTCCAACAGCTAGAAAAATGTAATTTGAAAGGAAATCAGAAGCCAGCCCCTGCAATTTCAATCAAAGTGCCAAAAACACTTCTGTCAGACGAAATTCAGACACCAATTCTCGTTATAACTTATAAACTTTCACTGCAAGTGGAAATCTAATTCTCAACCACGCATCGTATGTTGTACAATTACCAATTAACAGCAGTTTTGGTTACCCAATAAAATAGGTAAAAGTAGCTAGCATGAGTCCAATCCATACCAAAGTAAGAACTTATGTGGGAGATTTGACCGTGAAGATATAGAAGAAATTAAAGCTTCTATATCTTCTAAGCACACCTTCACTATTTATAATCAATCTAATTACTAGGATGATAATAACACCAGCAATATTAACCATACTTCAGGAGGCAAGATTATAAACAAGGATAGATCAAAACCACAATGATCATAAAAGATTAAAGTAAAAATGAAAACAAACGAATGCAGCAGCAACAATTAAATCAAACCTGTATTTCTTTCGGAAATGTGGCACTAAAAAGCATTGTCTGTCTCACACCAGGAGGTGGCATATCCGTTTGTTGCACAATTTTCCTGATTTGAGGCTCAAAACCCATATCCAGCATCCGATCTGCCTCATCAAGAGCCAAGTATCTAATCATCTGCAATGAGACTCTAGCCCTCTCAAGCAGATCAACCAAACGCCCTGGTGTTGCCACAAGAATATCAACCCCTCTCTCAAGCTCTCGCAACTGACCAAGAAACACACCATCAGTACAAAATTCAGTTTGGCAGTAAAGATTCACAAATCAAGTACTAGAAGAGAAATTAAAAGGTAAGGAGAGATAGAATCCTCAACCTAAAGACCAACAAAACAACACAGACATGAGATAATGGCAAATCAGAAGGACAACAGACCAAGCTATAAGACCTGATGAGGTTGTTTCCCATAAAGGAAAGAAAAGAATCTGATCAGGTAAACAGATCATATTCAAACAAATTATAAAAAAAAAAAAAAAAGGGTCAAGAAATGCCATTCGGCAAATGAGCTGACTTTCTTGCTATAATTGTCAAGAAGACTAACAAACACCATAATACCAGTGCACCAGCCCCACCTCCACAACCATCTTCCCCTCACCTCCCTCAAGATCCACCCTACATATTCCTATACAAAAATCCTCTATCATTCCTCTTACATAGAGGATTGCCAACAAATGGGAACTATCCCACTAATCTATTAAAACAAAAAGTTATCCATCTTTAGTATAACAAAAAGATGGAAAAGCAGATCAAAACTAAAATTCCTAGCAACATTTTACCCCTGAAGTGGCAACCGAAAACCAGTTCAATGTGGCTCTACCATGCTGGATACTCTAACTAGAAATGCAAACCAAGTCCAAATCCACCCAGTATATCACCAAGCAAAAATGCAAATCAATAAACACGTCAACATGATTTGCAGTGCTCCTATGTATACAGTATACTGTATACACATCAAATTACAGCTAAAGCACATTATTACACCATTCTAAAATTTCCACATATGGGACTAAACAGCCCAAACACCTTTTGCACCAGTGAAAGGGACAGAGTCCCCTAAGGAAAAGTTATCACACTTAAGAGAAATTTCAATAAGATTGTGATGGAAACTAAAAAATAAAGGTACAGATATATTTCCACCTTTCCAAGAAAAATAAAAAATAAAAAGCAATTTCTATGTGTTAAGAATTCAAAAGTAGATATATAAAATCAAAGAGAAGTAGTAATGTAATAGAGAGATTATTTAAAATTTATGTGAACCAGTGAATAACTTTAGCAGATTATATAGTAGATGATAAGAATAAAGGCCACAAACAGAAAGAGACTAGAGGACAGAATCTCAAAAACGTTAGTAAATACTAAAGCATAACTCAGGAAAGCTACAATCCAGAATCTCAAAACCACAAATAATATTTCAAAATGGAGACCTGCTGATTAATTGGTGCTCCTCCGTAAGCAACCACCACCTTGACACCGGTTTGATAGGAAAACTTTTTGGCTTCATCATGTATCTGCATAAATCATTATTAAAACAAAGCGATTACGACCCCGTCTTGAAAAGGCACGCATCTAACAATGTACATCTAATAATTGGTTCAAAGCACAATCTAACCTGACTCGATAGCTCTCGTGTAGGGGCAAGGATAAGAGCAAGAGGGTAAACAGTCCGTGTTCCACGTGGCCTCTGTACATACTGCTCCCGCATTATCCCACTAATGATCGGAAAGCAGAAAGCAGCTGTCTTCCCTGACCCAGTCTGAGCACATGCCATCAAATCCCTCCCTGCAACCGATATAGGAATGCCATGACGCTGAACTGGAGTGGGCTTGACATACTTGCACCTTCTAATATTTGTATTTAAAGCATCCCCTAAATCTATTTCCACAAACGTATTAGCCGGTGATGGCACATTGTACCCACTAGTCTCCACCGGAATATCTTCATAAGCATCAAAGTTTATCCCCGCATTTTCCTGCTCAGTAAACCCCTGCCCCACAACATCATCATGACCAAACGGATTGACCTCACGCTCTCTCCGGTCCCACCCCCCACTTCTATTATTCCAACCACCACTTCTACCACCACCATAACCACCAGAACTATAACCCTGACGCCCAAAATCAGGCCTAGAACCACCACTACCCCAGCGGGACCCACTAGGGGGCCCGGTATAAGCTGCACGATCGTTGGATGGAAATGCAGGAGGGGGATCAACTGAGGGTGGTGGCTTATTACGCAAATGCGGAGGAACGTAAGTGGGTCTAGTGGGGCGTGGCAAGCCGTTAGCAGAGGCCACATTCTCAGATGCAACAGAATCAGCCCATGAAGTTGTCATAATTACAAGATACCAACTCTACTTTTCACAACTCTATTCGATCAATGCAACCAACAGATCAAAAGCCACAATGCAGGTAGAATAACGTTAAAACAAAACAAAAACAAGTCGAAGTCACAATATGATAGATAGATCAATCAACCAGACAGTTAGTCAACACATTATAGACTCGCCATACAATAACAAAATCAGGAATCAAGATCACACGACAACCAAATCAAATCAAATCAAACACGAAATAGAAATAAAAAGTCTTGACCAACAATTAAAAGAGCGACCCAAACCTAATTAGGAGACTATAGAAGCTAAGAGCAAATCGAAGAGACAGAGAAACCCTAATTTAAGACAGGAAGCGAGAGTATCGGTTTAAAGGGAAGAGAGAGAGAGATGGGTTTTGTGTGTGTGTTGAAAATCTGATGAAAACGCTTTCTACGCTTTTTCTCTGTTTGTTTGTGTTTTCACTTGTCCGTCTCCGTGAAGTGTTTTCAATTTCAAAGAGAGAGAGAAAAAAAAAAAATCTAAAAACAATCAAGTTCCGTACAATCTGGGGCTGGCGTCATAAACATATTTCAAACCAATGGTCTTTTTTTTTTTTTATCTATTTTCAATTTTATGATTTATTTATTCGGGCGTGAAATTTTTATTTTTTATTTTGGGATGATCTCAATTGCCGATAGTTTAAAATAATTGCTAATTACCCTTATAGTTTCTAAAAATACTATTTTACCCTCTTGTTAACTCTGTTAGTGAGAGATGAATTTTGACCGTCACAATACACGAAAAGATCAAACTACACCTCAATTAAAAATAAAAAATAAAAAATAATTAAAAATTTTTATGCAACAAAATTAAAAAAAATTAAAAAGTGGAGATATTGATGAACAGTGGAGTTCTAATCTAAAAATTGGATCTTCAATGTATTGTATCTTGTTGTTCTTAACATGAAAACCCCATCATCATCCATTCAACCAACTCAAACATCTTCACTCATCTTCATTCAACTATTCATTCAACCAAACCATTATCAACAGCAGGCACCATCATCATTAAACCAATCAACACTATAACAACGATATCACACACATTAGCAACATAAAAAAAAAAAAGAAAACAATACAACTTTTTAAATTTCCAACACCATAAACCCAAAAATAACTAAGTTTCAGGTGTGAAAACCCAAAGATTTTTGTGTTTCCAATGTGAAACCCAAAAATATTTAGGTTTCTAGCATTGATATGGGTTTTTTACGCCAAAACTCAGAGATCTCTAGGTTTTCAACATCAGAAACCCACAGATATATGGGTTTCTGATGGAAGCCCAATTCGGATCTCTGTCTATAGAGGTTGAAAGAGAGAAGAATAACAAGAAGAAGAATGAGAAGATAAAAGAGAAGAATAATGTGAGAGAGAGAGAGAGAGAGAGGAAGAGAGAGTGTGTGAGAACTACGGAGAGAATGTTTATAGTTTTTTTTTTTTTTGCTTCCAATTCGAATCTCTGTCTATGGAGGTTGAAAGAGAGAAGAAGAACAAGAAGAAGAATTAGAAAATAAAAAAGAAGAATAATGAGAGAGAGAGAGAGGAAAAGAGAGTGTGTTAGAACTACAGAGAGAATGTTTATAACTCTTTTTTCTTTTTTTTTATTTTTTTTTTTTTTTTTTTTTTGGATTTTTTTTAAAATTTTATAAAAAATTATTAATATTTTTAAATTTTTTTAGTAGTTTTGATAGCTACCATATATTTAGAGATGAGTGGTGGAGATTTTTTTCAATTTTTTTTTTTAAATATTAAATTATCATTTTATTAAATTTTACTATTTTTTTTATTTTATTATGTTTTGACAGTTTTACCCTTCATTAATGGTTAACCGTTAACTTTTAACATTCAAATTGACGGTATAGGATTTTTTGGATATTTTAATAAACTACAGATGTTTTTTATATCTATCTTATAAATCAAGATGAGAATATTAACAATTTCTTAAAGTGGGGAGAGATTTTGTCTATTTTATCAAACTGCAGGGGAAAACTGGGATTATTCTTTTTATTTTTTACATAAAATATTTTGAAAACTAAACGCCTTATGATTGAACCACTGTCGAAATCTGTTGATATTCATTATTAGTAACACAATTCAGATGACTATTCCTACTATCGAGGGAAATTAAAATGACCGAACTCAACTCCTCTCTTAAATTTTGGAGGATCCAGTGAAAACTATAATATTTCTCATTGAAATCTATAATTTAATGAAAATTGTTTAGAAAAATCATAATAAATTTCATAATTTTTTTATAAATATAAATTGAACAAATTAAAAAATATATATTTACATTTCTCACATTTGACTCGTGTACTGGATATATAAAATATATTTATAAAATATTTGGAAAGATATTTCATTTCTAAAACTATTCTCGAAATACATTTATAAAATTTGATTAATTAAAATTAATATACACTGATGAAAAGTTTATACTTAAAATAATATAAATGCATATAATCATCACCATGTGGCATTTCTCACGATATACACTAATCTACATGAATATGCGACAAATACCTAAAAAAATACGTTTTATAAAAGAGTGAACGTTAATATCTAGTGAGTGGATATAATTTTTTTAAAATATTTCTATTAAAACTAAATATATTACTGGTAATAATAAATAATTTTCATATCATAATAAAACTGTAACTTTATATAAATTATCTCTGTAATAATATAATTCGTAAAACTTTTATGAAATCTCTTTATATAAATCTAATTTTCTGTAAATCTATATATGTACTAATCCAACTTAGCATATAACATATGTAATTTTAAAATCTATATCAATTGATACTGAAATAAATCTATCATAAGTGATGGGAATATTTAACACACGCGTAGAGCGAGGGATAATATTAGTCATACACGTGTTAAGCGACTCTCTCGAATTTACACACGTTTAATCGTTAGAAGGAATGGTGCAATCCTGATGTTCTAAAATCTCATTTCATTCGTTTCTTAACTCAAATAATTTTCATATGCAAATTTGTAATATTCAATTTCTAAATAAAAATATAATTATCAATAATAAATATTCTAAAATCAAATTATAAATCATAATACATAATTAATAAATCAATTAACTAATTAAATAATTTTCTTCTAATAACAAATAAATAAATAAAAGCTGAAATTTAAATAATTTAAACCAACTCAATTCAATTGAAATAAACAATTCAAGAACTTGATTATTTAACAAATAATTCATTTATACTAATCCATAAATAACAAAACCTAAAAATATAGATTACTACAAACAATTAATTCAATTTTAAATAAAAACAATCCACTTGTTGTAAATCAATTGGATGTCACCCTTTAGTATTCTATAACCTCCACATTAAAGATAATTATCATACAAATAATTATCATCATAATTGTACCTTAATATTTTTCATAACCTCCATATTAAAGATCATTATTACTCAAATAATGATCATCACAATAGTGCTTAATGTATTGTGTAACGTGTGTCTTTTCTATTTCCTATATTTATGATTCTTAACCTATAAATAGAGGACATATAAGTTTGTATTTGATATCCATGCATAAGAAATGAAAGAATAAAATAGTTATTCTCTCAAAATTCTTCTTGTATTTTAATTTTAGTTTTTGTTCTTATTCTGCAATATCTTAATATTGCATTTGTTTTATAACACGTTATCAGCACGAAGCTTTAACCAACTGAGTACAACGAATCCGGTATGACAGATTTTATTCATGTGATCTATTTTCTACTATTTGATTCAAATAATCTTGCTAGTATATGTGTTTCGTATAGATGTCATATTATACTGATAAATATTATGTTAAATCCAAAATAAATTTTTCTTCTGGTTTAATTGATTTTGTCTTTTTGCTATTCTGGTTTATATGTTATTTAAATATATGCAATATGAATATTGTTTTGAAAGCATATGTTAAAAGCTTCAAATTCATATATTATTTTTATGATTTGATTAATTGTATAAAAAGAACATGTTTAATAAAAAAAAATTGTTTTATTGGTTTGATTAATGCAAAAAGAAATAAAAGAAAAAAATATATGTGAAGTTTGTCTTTGTTCTGTGTATGAAGAGAAAAAAAAAATTATTCTTTTATTGTTTATGTGCTATACGGAAAATATATAAAAATATAATATATATATATTTTTTTGTTCTCTGTGAGATATCAATATTCTTGGTATTTGTTTAAATAATTTTATAAACATTGCTATATGGGAAATGCTATTTTTGGATATTCTGCATTCGAAAGTAAATTTAATATCATTGAAATTACGTTTTGATATTTTATTTAATATGATATTCCTTCTAGCTTTCTAATTTGCAATCTGAAGTTTGCAAGCAAAAATTAAAACTAAAAGTTTTAGTTTTCAAATAAAACCAGAAGTTCTATAATCTCAATTTGTTTAGAACCAGAAGTTCTACACTTTCAATTTAATTATAATTATGAATTCTGATATATTTATCTATTAGAACCAAAAGTTCTATAGTACTAATTCATCTGAAACTAGAAATTCTAGTTAATTTCTAATTAAATTTTGTTGGTTTTCATATTCAATGTGGGCAATTATATATATCAAATAAATTATAGTTGCCTGAAGCAACATAATTAGCCCTTGCCTATTATATTTAAAGAGTGTGTCTTAGACCATGGATCTAAACACAAAAGACAATAAAATGTACAAATTTGTGTTTCATATATGAAACCAATGTTATGTATGTACATATACACAAAAAACAATATGACTCTTTCGAGTTATGAAAAATTAAATAAAGATCGAACAAATCTGATCTTGTGATGTTATGGTCTTGCTTTTTGCATATGATATAATGATTTCATCAAATTTGTTTTAATTGATTGGATTCTCGATGAACGATTTGAATCCAAATTGTTGAATTCTAAATTTGAACCAGAAGTTTCAGATCCTCAATAAATTTATTCTCAGTTTTATTTGGATTTTAAAACCTGAAGTTTCAGATCCTTACTTCAGTTCTAGATTATAATTCATTTAAATTTTGGAACCAGAAATTTCAAAATTACAAATAAAAAAGACTGAGAAAAATTAAATCAATTTGAATTTGATACGAGATAAAAAAACTCATCTCGAACCAAGCATATAAATTTGAAAACATGTCTCCTTATTGAAGGTGAGTAGAGACTTGAAAATCTTTATACTAATTTCTGTTCATGATTTCAAGATATATAGATCATGAAATTTAAATTCGTAAATACATTAAAGTATTATATCTTTCTGTTTATGATTTTCAACACATTGAGGTATATATTTTCATATTTATGTATTTAATACTGATTACTTGATCAGATATATATAACGATCTCATACCTCATGTTACATAGTTAAATCTATTTGTATTATGGTTAAATTGTTACCTTTCCAGTGATAATATGGGTCTGATAGTGGCATAAGCTATTAGATATGGAAATTAGGTAGCAACGACTATTAGAGTTTCCTGATAGTGATTTTATTTAAGATCTTTTAAAATATATCATAATATTAAAGTATTATTGTAATTTACTTAGAACCTGAAGTTCTAAAACTAATTATAGTGATTAATGTGATTTGGAAAAGAATTTTAATGCAATTTCGAAACAAATTTCATTCTCAGTTCTATCAAAAACTGAAGTTTTGAGTTATTATCATATTGAACATGTAATTATGATACACAATTACATTATAGCCTAAAGCTTGGGTTTTTGAGAAGAGAAGGTACAATATTTTTATTTTTCTTATATTAAATTATATAATTATTATTGTTTTTCATAAAATTTTTGTTAGTGAAGGATAATGTTATTTTCGTTTTTTTCCTCAAAATAAGATATGAAATAAGGTACATAACATATATTGTCTTATACCTTAATTGATTATATTAAACATTCGTTACAATTCGTTGTAATTATATTTTGAGAAATTGTTCATTAATTTACTGTGATTATGATTTATATATCTTGGTAAAATGATTGATTTATATTTTTAAAGAAACATATATGTATATGTATATTTGATCTCCAAATAAATGAAGTCAGATGATTGAAATAATTTGTATTTCAAATTTGCTCCGGAAGTAGCAATGTTAATGATTATGGATGAAAAATCATTTATCTCGCATGACTAAATTAATTAATATCATTCCCTGAAGTGAATGTTAAATCATATAATAGTCATGGCGATGATTATGGTCAATAAAGTCTCGATGATCATAATAAATTTTAACCACCTGAAGTGGAATTCACACCAAAGTAAAGTAAGCAAAATGTTTACTGTTACTGGAATATGAAATTATAATTATTGTGTACCTAAAGTATACATAATTGTTTACCAATATACAAAGGCTTCAGAAGAGCAAATTTGCATATTATAAAGTGAAAAACAACAATATTATATATGTGAAACTTTGTTACCTTAATAGATCCTGAAGGAATCTATTTAAATATACATTAACAAAAGTATATTGCATTTGTATAATTCATACTGTCATATACTAGAAGCATATTTTATGATGACTATCATATGATCATAAGTATAATATGATCAAAAATTATGATGAATCAAAAGTTTGTTTTTCATCTAATAATAAAAAGAAAATGATGCATCAAATTATTGGAAGTAATATGGATATCCATTATAGAATCTGAAGATTCTTACCTAGTAAATATCCCTGAAGGACAATAATTAATATTACAATTTGGTCATTGAATGACACTATGTATTTGGTCTCTGAAGGACACTATGTGTTTGGTCCCTAAACGATACTATATGACATTTTAGTCATTGAAAAATAATATGATAGTCTAATATATCCCTGAAGGATAGTAAAACAGTATAATCAAGTCACAGAAGGACATTATGATGATATAAATAAGTCATAGAAGGACATTATGATAGTGCAAATAAATTCATGAAGAATAACAACATAATGTCAATGAATAAATTTTCTCGTCGTTAGGGGGAGAATAAGGATAAAATTATAACGACGTGAAATTACAGTTGGCATGCATCATTCATTATGATGATTACTATATAAGTCATATGAACTTGAAGTTCAAAGGATTGTTGACTTGAAAATTGTATACATGAATGATTTTATACTCACTGCCAATATATTAACCCGGGTGATTGTTCCTGAAGAACAATTTATATCAATGGCAACAAATAAATCATTCGTAGCATGAAAAATAAATTTGGTTGTAAAGGTATAATTTCTTGAAGCGAATAATGAAAGATCATGATCATTTTAAAGATCACGCTCGAGCTATATATAATCCTCATCATATAAATATAACTCTTGAAGAGTTAAATGTTTTTAAAGAGATAGAATTCTTTGAATCTCCCCTTATGGAACTCAAAAGGGATCTTAATTATATATGGAAAAGTGTATGTGCCCAAACTATAAATATTATAGTTTGTCCTAAGAATGTGTGAAAGTTTACAATAGCCCTTGAAGAGGCATGTATACTGAAAATTTAAAGAAAATTAAGATATTATATTTTATTGCTCTGCATATTATAGAAAAATGATGAGGATATTAAATAACATATTATGGATAAATGTCGACATAAAAATTATTGATCAAAACAAAAGCAGAGCTATACTTATATAGTTGTATTAAACTTGTCATATGGACGCTTGAAGACGTCATATGTTTTGATCAAAATAATTACTCATATGAAAATTGAGATAGTAAAATATAATTGTATCTTAAAGGTTTACTACAGAAACCCAATATTGATTGTCTCATAATTGATTTCACGTGATGAGAATTAATAGCCCTTGTACAGGCTAGTGCCCCAGAAGCGGTAAAATCTCTTGGAAAGATTCAAAATCTTGGAAATACAAAAAATTTCCTTAGGAGAACTATGAAATCATGATAAAATAATCATTGACAATTTATTTGTATATACACTAGTTATTGAGATTATAAATAATGATCATAAACCATGTAGTATCCATGAGTATTGAAAAAGGTATGATTGGTCTAAGTGGAATGAAGCAATTCAAGTAAAATTGACTTTATCAGCCAAATATGATGTATTTGGATCGATAGTCTAGACGCCTAAAGACGTCAAACTCATGGATATAAATGAGTATTTGTAAACGTAATAAGATGAAACGTATTCACCTGTGATGGATATGATTACATTTCAATTTTTAATTAGTTTGGTAGTTTCCAAAAGACTTTAAACTTGTCTTTATGAATGTGGTAATGACATATTTATATGAGTCATTAGATACCAACATATACATAAAAACCCTTAAAGGATTTAAAATGCCTGAAGCATATAATTCAAATTCTTGTAACTTGTATTCAATAAAGTTACAATAGTTTTTATATGGCTGAAAGCAATCCGGATGAATGTCTTAGTGAATACCTCACAAAAGAGGGATATATTAATGATCTATATGTCCTTGTGTACTCATAAAGAAATCAAAATCTGGATTTGCAACTGTAGCAATATATGTCGATGACATGAATTAAATTGGAACTCCTGAAGAGCTCCTAAGAATTGTTGAATATTTGAAAAGATAATTTGAGATGTAAGATTTTGAGAAAACGAGATATTGTTTCAGTCTGAAGATCAAGCACAAATCAGAGGGAATACTAATCCATCAACTCGAAGACACTGGAGTGGAGTCAAATATATTTTTCAATATCTTCGAAGAAACTACAAGAGTAACAGTTGTATATCTTTTAGGGGGAGTATATTAATTCAATATGGACATACATGCACTGCACTCTTTTTTCCTTTGATCAGGTTTTGTCCCACTGGGTTTTCCTGACAAGGTTTTTAACGAGGCAGTACCTTTAAGCACGTCCAAATAGTATTGAATTCAGAAGATTATCGCACTTTTGATCCCAAAGATCATGAAATTCACCAAAAGAAAACATATCAACATGAGGGGAAGGTTACTGTGTACAAGAATTATGTACTTTTTTTTCCTTTATCAGGATTTTTTTTTCCTATAGGGTTTTTTCCTGATAAAGTTTTTAATGAGACATATTCTTTATACGGTGGACATCCAAAGGGGGAGTGTTGTAAATTAATTGGATGCCACCCTTTAGTATTCTATAACCTCCACATTAAAGATCATTATCATACAAATAATGATCATCATAATTGTACCTTAATGTTTTCTATAACCTCCATATTAAATATCATTATTACTCAAATAATGATCATCATAATAGTGCATTAATGTATTGTGTAACTTGTGTATTTTCTATTTCTTATATTTATGATTCTTAACCTATAAATAGAGGGCATATAAGTTTATATTTGATATCCATGCATAAGAAATGAAAGAATAAAATAGCTACTCTCTCAAAATTCTTCTTGTATTTTAATTTTTAGTTTTTGTTCTTATTCTGCAATATCTTAATATTACATTTGTTTTATAACACCACTCACAATTCTTTTTCAATTTTCTATGGACACGCCCACCATATTTATCACTTATAAATTTACATTTTGTACCCAACCTTTTGCTATTACATTTTTCCTTTTACACTCTATTTTCTTGAGTTCTTTTAATCATTTTTACCAAATGAATATTTATTCATGTGTCCATTTATTTTTAAATTTAGACTGAACCATATTAATTAGAATAAATTAGATTTTTATTAATTTTTTAAGTCTACTTGAATTTGAGCCTTACAAAAATGGCTACTCATACTAAGAAAAAACTTATACTCACACCTTATATTATAAAGAATAAGGGTAAGATGTAAACTTTTGAGTCTTCACCTTAAGATTCAACCACTTCCAAGGGTGGTGTGTAGATCATTGATTTTGTACTGATCTAACTTTTAAAATTGTAATAAAATAGTGTGTGGATTTGTTATGGGAACGTGGGGCCATCGTGGAAGCCCATTGAGGTATTGAAGAATGTTGTGTGTAACCGACCAATGATGTTGACATTGGAAAACCCAGAAAGGGTCAATCAAAGTCAAATGTGTGGAAATATTTCATCAAGTATGGCGATAAGTCTAGATATAAGTGTAATTATTGTGAAAAAGATTATACATGTTTTACTAAATATTGTGACTATAGCTTTGTAAAATCATTTAAAAACATAATATGCACAATACAATTTTGCAAAGGCTGTGGAGGATGAAAAACAGAAAACTTTAACTTTTGGGCATTCAAATAATGCTGCTATTTTTTGTGGTGATGACAAAACACTTGTGATTGTGGGTTTTGACCACTAAGAGAGTTGAAAAGCTTACACAGGATGATTATTGTGGATGAATTATCTTTCTCTTGCATAGAGAAATAATGGTTTAAACATTTTTATTGTGTTATAGATTCAAGCTTTGCCTCTTTTTCAGAGTTCAGTGAATTTTTAAAATTTTATTCTAAAATTTAAAAATTTACTAATTAATTTCAAACTTTAGAAATGTTAGCATCATGGCTTGTATTCAAATTTGGATTGATGCTTGGATGTGCGAGGGTAACCTTTTTAGTGACAAATTTATTAGTGACCACATAAAATTATTAAGGGTTTGGTTACTTTATCTATATTCATAACCACTTTTACGATCAATCTAATATTTGTTATTAATGGTTAGCCTTACCCAACCTATGATTAATATAGATTGGTAGTAAAAAACACTTTTTTAGTTTAATAATATCTTAAATTTGAATAATTATATTGCAAGTTGTTTGCTAATAACAATAGTAATAATAATAATAATAATAAAACTTTCAACGTAAGTAGTTGGTTTCATTTTTTTTTTTTAGTATGTATGATACATGGTGTACCTACTAATGATCCGTACTCAAAAACACTAACACATTATGATCATTCTCCAAGAATTGAAAAACAAATGGCATAAAATCGACAACATTTAAAATGTTATCATATAAACTAATTATCAAAAAAACAAAAATCAAACTTTTTAGGCATATATTTCATAATTAAATATATAATTTAAGAAATATTGGATTGTTGCATTTGATTGCCACTATTATTATCACCCACCCTCCTCACCAACCTCTTCAGTCTTCGCTAGTTGTGCCTTCTGTAACGAAAATCAATGGATAATGTCGCTCAATCTATATTCACTGGCCTACTTTACCAATTTCCTCAATCAACCTCTATTTTAGCATGGTTTATGTTTTTTTTTTTTTAAATGATTTTAAATGGTTTATGAATTATTTTATGAGTTGTGTATAATTTAAACAATTTTCACAGATAAGATTTGTCGGAATAAGTGTTGCACTTGAAATTGGTATGGTAATATAATATGACATTGATTTTATCTATACGTTGAAATCAATAAGCGGCCAACTTCAAACCCTAACTCTCACGTAAACTATAAATCTCATCGACATTGAAAAATGAGAAAGATCAACTGCCATCGAAGTTAAGGAAATTGCAAAAAATTCAAATAAATAAATTGGAGCAAAATAAAATTAAAAGGCAAACAACATGGTTTTACCTTTTTGTGAATCAAACAGTAGATTATATTATGCAAGAAGAAAAATACAAGCAATGTCAACATTCTGCCAAAGCAGCTGCTCTAATTTTTAAAACCATCACGCATGTTATTTCATGTGAATCATGATCTCACATACAAAACCAATACATATATATATACAGTGCTTTGATAATCGGTACATCATAACTTTAAAATATTAAAACGAATCAATCAAATTTATTTATTACGTTCTCTATTGTAAAACAAATTTTCGCTCGTATTTAATTAAAATATAATAGATGAATTTAATTGATTTATCTTAATATTTTAAAATTATAAGATACTGATTATAAAAATATTATATATATATATGCATGTATATACACATTTTGAGTGACGCTCTTTATAATACACACTTTAAGTGCCTTTGAATATAAAATATTTCATTGAATCTTGATGTGACTTTTTGTACGAATGATTAACAGAGTGAAATAAATTTGTAAACAGAAGTTAGTGAATTTTACGAATTTACAACTAGTTTTCCAACTTTTTTGAAGATAAAATATTTAAAAAAGTTTAAGAATTCAAAAGCTTTTAAAATTTTCCAAATATGTATTTTAATTTTCCTACTATGTATATAAAAAATGTAATCAAAATATATAAAATTCCATCAAACGTACTCACTATAATAAAATAAGAAGATGCTCTTAGGGAGCTTAGTGTGTATATATATATATATATTGTCCAATCTAACTTTCATTTAAACTGTTACCCAATCTGGCAAGGTAAAATCATTTATTTAACTTAAAAATATGTGAGATTCGAATTAGAGAGAAAGACAAATTGACTTTTAACCCAAATAAAAATGAAAAAAATTATTTTTGACTCAAAAAATTGTAAATTCATTTTTAACCCCAATTGAACATAATCATTTTAACCTTTTTCAACTCCTTGAAATATTTCACTTGCAATGTTCACTAACTTGAAATGCTTTGAAGCTTATGCAAAACATTTTTGCTCGAAAACAATTCATGTAAGTAAAAACATTTTACATGCACTTAAAAATATTTCATGTAAGTGAAAAAACTGCTCGTGAAATATACAAAAAAAAAAAAAAGAAGACCGATTGAAGTTTTGTTTGGACTAAACACGAATATGGCTTTTTTAATGAAATAAAACCCGAATATGTTTATTGTTTGGTCCAAAAACGAATTTTCATCGATTTGATGTGCCATGCTGTTAATTTCCACAAATAATAATAATAATAATAATAATAATCAGATTAAAAACGATAAGGGTAGCAAAGTAATTGCAAAAGAACTAGAGAGACGCGTGTAAGCGAGTAGAGCGTGTTTCGATTGGGCGGGTGGTGAAGTAAAGACTGAAGAAGCCCAAAAAAAAAAAAAAAAAGAAAAGCAGAGAGAAATTTGAGAAATCTCAGAATCTTTAGTGTTCGTTAGGTTTAGGGATATCCCTAATCCGGTATTGGTGTCGGATCAAACAAGAATCAAAGATGGGCGCCAATTCCTTATCCACCGGCTCCACCAATGATCTCGACGAACAGATCTCGCAGCTCATGCAGTGCAAACCTCTCTCCGAACAACAGGTCCGATCTCTCTTTTCCACTTGTCCGATCTCTCTTTTCAATCATCTACTCCAGATCTTGTCTTTTTCGATCCAAATCTTTTAATTTTCTACACTGTTTCCACTTCTCTTGTTGGCTACAACTTCCAGTACTTATCATGCGGCTCCATTCGCAGATTGATTGGTTTTTGTTTTATGTACATCTCGTACATTGCACTTTACTGCCCTAAGGAGACATAGAATTGAATTTTGTATTGTTATTGTTGTGAGTTTGTTTGTTTGTTGGATTAGTGATGGTATTTGTTTGGTGTATAGGTTAAAGCATTGTGCGAGAAGGCGAAAGAGATATTGATGGATGAAAGCAATGTCCAGGTTCAACCGCCTTTTCTCCGGCTTTTTTTTGTTTTTGTAATTGTCGATTAATATGTGGCCTTAACTACTTCAGTTATATTTCTGACCTCAGGGAAGATATATGTGTTTGTTTTTTGGAACTAGTTGCTCTTTGCTGTTGGTTGCCTTCGATTAGGAAGTTAATTTCATGGTTCTCGAATTCCGGTTTCAGTATGATTGTTGGCCTCCTTTGTGTTGTGTTTTCTTTCATTTTGCTTTGTAGAGGTCGTAGTAGGTCGTGTCTTAAGTTGGATGAGCTTTGATTTATTGTTGTTGATGTGTTTTTGTGTTGTGTCGCAGCCTGTGAAAAGCCCTGTGACTATTTGTGGTGATATACATGGACAGTTCCATGATCTTGCGGAACTTTTTCAAATCGGTGGAAAGGTATCTGTACTCCTGACTATGACTGATATTTGTATGTGACTTTCACTTTCAGTTGAGGGAAAATCTAAATTAATTATTTTGAGCCTGCCAAAGAAATGCTTTGCAGATTGAAGTGATCCAGAGGTATCATAGTTGGGTAACTTGCCTTTTGTCTGGAATCAGTTTAATAAGTTAGTAGCATGTGGGTCTGTTAATTTGTGCTTGTTAAAAGAAAATTTGAGTTTTTGTCTTTTCACTTTGATGCATGGAAATTCTGAATGTTCTGCTATTTTTTTTTCCCGAAAGGCTGACTGTTTTGTTATTATTGGTGTATGGTATTTATTTTGGTAGAAAATATCTTCAAGAAACCAGTTAGTGCCGTTCTGATTTATTCTGTTCTGTGCCAACTGGCTCATGAACTATCCATCATGGAAAAAAAAAATGCTCTTCTTCTCTCGTTTCTATTACTGTAGGTACACAGGGAATAAATGATGTAAATTATAATGTAAAGATTGCTTTCTTGGCGGTTTTTATCCTTCTTTGATCGTTTGTATTTTTAAAATAAGACACAGAGTTAATTTTCTTCTTCTTTTTGTAACCGGTCTTCCTGATATTATGTTCTAAATTGGCAGTGTCCAGATACCAATTATTTGTTTATGGGCGATTATGTTGACCGTGGATATTATTCTGTCGAAACTGTTACGGTATGTTGAACTGAAACTATCAATTTTTCCTTTTTGCATTGTGAAAAATACGGTGTATATTAATACCACTAGCTATGGATATTTTATGGTTCTCAATCTTACTCTCTTATGCCTTGACAAAAACAACTTCAAGCAGCCATGATATATTAATGACATTGCATTTATAGTCCAAATTTGTTGGTCCACAAACTCGATGACTGATTTTTTCTGTCTATGTTATGAATACTAATACTATTTTTCTCTCTCTTCCCCCAGTGGATTATATTACTTTATTGGTTTATGGGAAAGGACTCTATATTTCCTTACTTGCTATATTGGTTCTTTTTCTATAAGTTTGTTAGATGTTGTTTTAGTGTATACTAAATTGTGTGTTCATCCAGCTATTAGTGGCCTTGAAAGTGCGTTATCCTCAGCGGATCACAATTCTTAGAGGGAACCATGAAAGTCGACAGGTATTTACTCTTATAACCATTTTTTTCCCTTTCATTTTCTTTGCAACAACTGCCCTTTTGTTTTGTCAGTTTCAACTAGACTAAGATTTTACTACAGTTTTAATAATGATGTTCACTTTCTTGTTAGTTTAGCACCCTTATGATCCCAATAAATCTAGTGTGTTATATACTAGTTCTTGTGCAAGGATGTTTTTAGCTCCAGTGGTTTTATATTTCCTAGTTTATTATAGTTTGGCATCACACCAATGATTTTTCTGTTTTCTTTGTAAAGTGTTGTATGAACTTTTGGACTGAAGGGTGTTGCAGTGGATATTGAGCTGAATATTGCTTCTTTTTATCTTTAACAGATTACTCAGGTTTATGGATTCTACGACGAATGCCTGCGGAAGTGAGTTCTTTTTGCCTATTGGTTTATGTGGCTGAAATGGAAAGAATGTATAATTTGATCTTAGTCAACATAATGTTGTTTTCTATGACTCAAATGTTTTTTCCTAATTCTCTATTTTCAAATTTGTTACAAGTTAACATTATTATTGGGGGGTTTAAGAATTCTGTTAGGTTACACGCAATACTCTTCTATTTGTTCAAGCAACTTGTAATTGCCTACGCCTATTCTTTTCCTTAATTACAAAGCAAATTAACCTGGGTTAATTTTGTGTGGTGCCAGACTGCCAGTAAGATTGAGTTATATGTTAACTTTACATTATCACCCTTTTTCTCTGGAATTATGTTTGATAAATAATCTCTCAAGGCCAAGCTTTCTAATAAAGACTCAGTGTATTGGTATAACATTTCTTTCAGTGGAATGATTTTGGAATATAGGCCCCATCATGTTCAATTAAGTTGCCATTCGCATGCTCTTCAATAGTTTTATGGAATATGCAGTTGAATGGAACTATATCCTGGTCTTTTTGATAATGCAGTAATGCTGTTGTGATAATATCTTTTGACGATTTATTTACAGGTATGGCAATGCTAACATTTGGAAAATTTTCACAGACCTTTTTGACTATTTTCCATTAACTGCCTTGGTAAGTTAACGTATCACTTGGTGGCTATTTTTTACTTGAGAGTTGCAGAAAAATGAAACTGTTAAGGCAGAAAAGGAATTAGAGCCAGGGAATCGATATAGTCTGCATGTGTTATATATTTTTTGGTTGAGAGTCAACAGGATGCTACCGATTTTGTTCTGAAGTTTGCTCTTTATCATCGTTATGTTCAATTTATATGATTTATCCCATTCCAATTGCATTTATTTGTATCACACTATCTTCCCGATCACTGGAGTTGACAAATCTTAGTATTTAAAATTTAAGGGTCTCAGATTTAGTTTAACTGTTTTAGTGCAAATCACTAATATCATCAAGTCTTACATGGCAACATATTGATAATTTTGATGAGATACATCCTAACATGATTAAAAATTAAGCAAGCCTTTTTGGAACTAATAGTGTGCTAGTTCTAGGGAGTTTATGGATAATATAGTTTATGCTTAAAAATGTCACTTTAAACCCAAAAGACGTTCACCAAGTTGTCCATTTGGGTAAATAGCCATAAAGATAACTGACACATACTTTTTAATACAGATCCAGTAGTTTTTCCAGCTGTGATCTATTAAACAATTTAGACTGAACTTTTTTTTTTACATAATAATTTTTTTTTTTTAAAAAAGAACATGGTTTCAATCAATAAATGAATATATTTCTGTTTCTATTAAAAATTTAAAGAAAATGATTAAATAAAGAAGACCGAAGACTTTTAGAGACTTAGTGTTACAGTTATTTTCTATTGAAATCCAAATCACTTTGTAACACGGTTTATTAATCTTATTTTCATGGTTTGCAGAAAGAATGTCAATGAAGAAGGTTCAATGTTATATCTTAAGTAGTGGGATCATTTTTCTTTTTCACTCAGATCAACATGGGATTCTTCAATTCATTCATTTTTTTATAATTTTTAATTCCTAAAATTATGAACTTTTAGAATCACACACGTCGTCTGCAGGATTTTATCAAAAGGAAAAATCTTTTTTTAATTCTTGATTTTTTAAATGCTTCAATCCTGCCAAAAAGAACACATTGCAGAATAATATTTGTAGGCTTCTTAATAGTCAAATCTATGTGAGTAGTAAATTGATTTAGGTTGCTGTTTTGTACACATGTTTTTAAAGAAAGACCAATTTTTATTTTCTAAGAAAATAGTATAAGTATTGGTGTAATGAGTATAATAGTGTCCGCAAGAACTTAATTGAAAACGATGTTAGTTGAAAGATTGAAATGTGGATAGCTTATCATTACTTAGTATCTTAAGTACTGGTTTCTCTTACACAGGTAGAGTCAGAAATATTCTGTCTGCACGGTGGATTGTCCCCCTCGATCGAAACTCTTGATAACATCAGGAACTTTGATCGTGTTCAAGAGGTCCCTCATGAAGGCCCTATGTGTGATTTGTTATGGTCTGACCCAGATGACAGATGTGGTTGGGGTATATCACCTCGTGGAGCTGGATATACATTTGGCCAGGTAGGACTCTCCAAATATCCCTTGTCCATTATAGGAAGTGAGTTACAATTGGAATTCTGATGTATCTCTTTCTTAATTCCTTAATATTTTATTGTAATTATCACATTCTGTTTGACAGGATATATCTGAACAATTCAATCATACAAACAACCTAAAGTTGATTGCAAGGGCACATCAACTGGTCATGGATGGATTTAACTGGGCACATGTAATTGCGACTCCTAATGAATTTCGAGATATAATTTTTTGACTGTGTTAGATGATTTTAGGTGCTTACCGTTACATTGCCTTCTTGAGACAGGAACAAAAGGTGGTCACTATCTTCAGTGCACCTAATTATTGTTATCGCTGTGGGAACATGGCTTCTATCTTGGAAGTTGATGACAACAGGGATCACACATTCATCCAGGTATATTTCTCTCTCACTCTGCTTGAAAATTTCACATGATAATTTGGAAATTTTACTTGATTTCACTAGGGTTCTTAGGCTTGCATGAAATTTGACATAGTTTATTGATTGCAGTTTGAGCCAGCTCCGAGGAGAGGGGAACCTGATGTTACCCGTAGAACACCTGATTACTTCCTGTGAAGCTGCATCTATCTCAATACTGATTCTACTTGCTTCCCTTCCCTTTACTGTCGATCAGGCGACTCTGCATTCTCGTTCCAAAGATGGTGACGTATCATGCTTTTGTGGTGGCTGTGCCCAAATGAATGTATATTAGGGAGGTTAGATGCCCTTTAATCTTTCTCACACTTGAAAGCTTGCTGGAACACTGCGGTAGAGACTGCCTAGATGACGATATGATCCATTGTACTAATGATGTAGATATTCTTATTTTAATTTTCTACTGTCCAACTTTTGTTCTTGTTTCCTTTGTTCCCTGCCTGTTCTTATTCAATTGAGTTGGTAGGGGATAATAGAATTTGATATCGTTGACAAGAGTGATTTAATGGTATTTGTATGGGTTTCGATTTAAGTGATTATCTGGATTTAGGTATTTATTTGGCAGTTTCTTTTTAGGTCGTAGGTGCTGATAATATGAAACTAGCTTTTGAAAGGGTTTTGTAGTCAGGTAAGTGGAATTGGATAGTGGGATTCACTTGCTTGATATTTTATTTCCCATTTATTTTTTGTATTATTATTACCTCTCTTGTGCGCTTTTCCTTAAGTTACTTATTTTTTATTTTTCAGAACAACTATATTTTCAAAAAATTTATTTAACTTCGTGTTCAAATAATATAACATGTGAATTGTCAACATTCTTTAAATCCAAATCATAAGATGATGTAATAATTAATAAAATATTAATAATTCATATATCATGTTATTTCGGTATAGATGTGAACAAAAAATTTATGAAGCCTATATATATTATTGATATCTTTTTTTTTTTTTCCTTCTTTTGAACTTATTGATATTTAGTTGAGAGTTTTTTTTTTGTATTAGCTGAATCGTCTTTTTTGTTATATTATTAATTATTAGTTAGGAATAATACTTGATTGATGGAACGTAAAATTCAAAAATAACATATTCAAATAATATAACATGTGAATTGTCAACATCCTTTAAATTAACTCATAAGATGATGTAATAATTAATAGGATATTGATAATTTATATATCATGTCATTTCGGGATGGATGTGAACAAAAAATTTATGAAACTTATATATATTATTGATATCTTTTTTTTTGTTCTTCCTTCTTTTAAATTTATTGATATCTAGTTGAGAGTTATTTTTTTATATTAGTTGAGTCGTCTTTTTTGTTATATTATTAATTATTAGTTAGGAATAATACTTGTATTTTTTGTTATATTATTAATTATTAGTTAGGAATAATACTTGATTGATGGAACGTAAAATTCAAAAATAACTAAAATAACTAAATGGATGTTCAAAAACTATAGTTTGTGGAATAATTCGTCAAGGTCTAAAATCTTCGGTGCGCACATCTCCCAGATTGGTGGTTTCCTGTACAAGTTTTTATAGTAAAAAGGTTTGTGAATAGCCTTTTGTTTATCCTTATGGTGAAAAGGGTTTGTGATAACACCTCTTGATTGGAATATTCTAAGGTGGCGTTCGGGTTTTTTTATTTTTTTCACTTAAATCTTATGTTATTTTATTTTTAAATAATTATTTACTAAGATTTTATAATTAAGGTATTGGTTTTTTTTTTTCCCCATTTAGGATTTCTAAATTTATATACCAAGTAATTAGACTATTATTATTATATCTAAATCTTTCCTTCTAGGTTTGAGAAGCCTCTGGGCTCTTCTTCAATTTATCAATATAGGGTTTTGTTTTGTCATAGATATATTAATTGTATTTTTCTTAAAAAAATTTAGTTTCAGTTACTTTAAAAAAAATTATATCTTAATTTAGTAAAAATTTGAAAAAGTAAATAGTTAATAATCATTATATAAGTTACCTTTTAAATAAAGTATTAATAATTTAAAAGAAGGAAAAAACATCACTGCTCAATAACAAATTGATTCTATTTTAATAAACTGAAAATGACCTCGACTATAAAAAGTCTCTGCAGACGAAAAATAATAGGAAGAATCCCTATAACTCCCAAAGATGTGACAAAAGTTTAGAAAAACAATCTCATGATTAAAAAATTAAGTGGAAACATCAGCCTGCCAAGGGGTTTTTTTACTAATGCAGAAATAACGAAAGGGGTTTTGGACTCCCAAAATAATATGATTTACAGAATTGATATATAAAAATACTCGTATGTTTCATGCGTTATGAAGCATCACAACCTCAGATATGTGAAAACCGATGGAACAAGATCTACCACTGACCATGCAAGCCCTGTATATTGAAGGAATCTAATGCCAGTATCAACATCAAATGTGTCCTGCTGGCAGAAAAGGAATAACTTTTGGACATAACCTGATGGCTTAGTTTTGTCCGATTTCTTTCCGCTGACTGATCCCTTAAGCATAGGAATGTAGCCGGTTGATCTTATTGGGATACCCAATGTGTTTGATACCATAGGAAGAATCCATTTTGCAAGAGCCTTGCTACAGAACTTCACAACAAGGATTGTTGATATTCCCACAAGCATTCTTCCAATGAAGGCAGGGACAGTCAGTTGTTCAGTGAAGATGCGTGGTACTGCTTCATGGTGGAACTGATTGTATGTTTGTTGGACTCCAGCTACCTGCATCATATTTGCCAGTTTAGTGTATAGTATTAAGAAATCTTTGTCTTTAGTTCTGTAAGCATAAACCTTTTCACCCCCCTTGTAAATTATGAAATGTAGCATTTAAATTGAACTATACAAAGATAATATTTTATATCAGTAATGATAGTTGATATGTAGTATATACAACTACAATTGCAAACGGAAAAGATAACACGTAGGTTTAGATGAGATTGCGTTGAAATAAAGGACGATTTCACTTCATAAAGCTGAAAAATCATGGTTCATTTGCTATATTTGACCAAGTTTTAAGGGTTTGAGTAAAATACAATAAAGGTTGTCCAGAACACGATTATATTAACTTTCCTGTTTTCTTTACTAAATATATCACAGGTGATGGTCGTACTATTCCGTAAGAGAACAACAATTGGACCTCCTAATTCTATCCCATCCTACATCCAGTGGGAGTTCCTTTGTTGCAATAATTGACTTGATAAATACATACATTTAGGAGCGAAGTGACTATAAAGTATAAAGCTAAAAATCGGAGCAAGGAACCTAAAGATAAATGTGTCCATCGGCTCAATTAACCTTAGTATGCAAACATTCTAAGAATGATATTTGCTTTTGGAAAATATTCTTGATCATATTTTCTTAATATTAGCCAAAGCACAACCAAATCAATTCTTCCATGATTCATTCTCTTGTATTTCCACAAAGGACCAAGACATGTATAAGAACATTGATGCCAGATCAAGTAAGGAGACAGGAGAGAGATTGTGTTTAAAACTATGCATTACTTCAAGAATAATCGGGTGAATGAATGCTTACAATTCCACATGCAACACCATTGAAAGCTGTGTGGTACTCAAAGCTTGGAGTTGGAAGCTCAGGAGTTGGATAGGCAAAGAGTAACAAGAAGCTTAGTGCAGCCCAAAAAGATATCACTGCCACAGAAATATTGTGTTCAAGTTAGATACGTAGAAAGCTTTCTGCATTCTGAATTTCATTGTCAATTTCGGAGACACTCCGATTCAAATTTAACCAGATTTAACCAGACTCCACCTTCAGTAAAATAGAAGAAGCACAATTTAAGTAAAAGTATTCCTATTTTAACATTCTGCTTGATCCAAAGTGCAAACAATGTTTGACTAATGGATTTTAAATATAATCTTTTACTTTAGAAATTCCTTGTTAATTCCAGTCATCAACATCAGTCTTAATGATGATCGAGTTATTAAAAAACAGAACTCACAAAATTTCACCTTCAAGCAGGGCGCCCTCATTTTCTTGGGGGCAGCTTCTCCTTTACCGAAGCAGGTCATGTGCCCCACTATTTCTAAAGAGAATACCCTCACCTATCATCTAACAATTAAATTCTGTATTAGTGATGACATCTCTTTACTTGAAAAGTGCATAATCAGGTGCCATTTTGTGAAGTTTTGGCTCCTAGTGGGCCAAATTTTGTGCTGCTTCTTGGTTCAAGGGTATTTCCAACTAAACTCCCCTAGGAGGATAAGCTCTACATCAAACTTCTCCAGATACAATCCCCACAACTGAGCTTGCGATGGCTCGCTCTGACATTATACAATTTTATATTAGCCTTTGCAGCCTCTGCTGTGGCTGTCTGGCCACTTCTTTTTCTCTTGCTTGATTAAAAACTTTAGACATTGACTTCCTTTGTAATTGTTTGTGTCATTTAACAGGATTTCATGATGTTTCATGAATAGTAAAAGCAGCTGGTTAACAGTCATTAAAAACTTAAAATCAAGAATGAACAAACAAGAACCGAACTGCACATACCATTTTGTCCGGAGACTATAAAATTGTCAACATATTCATTAACTGTAAGCCATAACGCAAGGATTAACAATCCCATAGCAAGTCCACCAATGATATCAACCAAACTGTGCATGCCGAGGTAAATTCTACCTACCAATGAAACCGGCTTTTAGTTTGGGTATCACAATATGAAAGTTAATGCTGCCAGTGTCTTCTATAAAGTTAAACCTACCTAAACCAATGAGGCTGATAAGCAAGAAAACAAGGACAAGTCCTACAAATTGTATGTAGGCATCTTCAATTTGGGAGTAAGATAGAGCATAGTGCAAAAGATATCTAGAAATTTCCAGCCAAAGGGACAAAATTAGATAGTTAGTTAACGTATATAAACATAATCCATAATATCAAAGTAAGGAAAATCATTTTACTTGCATGAGTTACAGAGAAAATCTCACCCCTGTAACAAATGAACACAGTTATGAAGCAATGTAGGTTGATATCAATATTGCACAACCACTAACTAATAAATTATCAATAACATATAAACATGCACTCCATTTATGCTACAAAGAGACAATAATTATTTTATAGAACCTTATATTAGCTTTAACACATAAGAATTTAAAACTTGGCAATCAAAACATACACCATATGGGGTAAACTTTTGAGGCATATGGCTTTCTAAGGTTTCTAAATGCTTGTGAAATACCTCGCAAGCAAATCTAAGCCCATTACTTTCTTCTAAGCATAGCCTCAATTCTTTAGGAAAACAACCTAACAAAATTCCTACTGTATTTGAGTACAACGCAACCAAAAAGGTCACTGAGCGAAAAGGAGACACAGGGAAGAAGTATGAATACCCTGCTAAGCAAACTGTATTAAGAGTGTGGGAAGAAGGAAATCCATATTCCAAAGCATTTTCTTCCTCATCTTTTGTAGCTGTTATTCTCCTAACAGGTGGACAATTTGGTCTAGGAGCGGATATCACATCCTACACAAAACAAGAACAACAACAGAACCAGCCTCAAGATTCATTCTTTGGCTTACAAACAAAGACTGAAAAAAAATAATAATAATAACCTTTACACAATTGCCTAAATAATCACAAAAGGCCATAAGAAGCGTCATCTGCCGAGCCAATTTGCCATGACCACTCTACAATACACCAAAAAAAACAAAGCTTTGATTTCCAACTGCAATGCCGGTAAACAATAAATAGCAGAAAAGAGAGCATACCCAGAAGAGCAAAGGTAAAAAAGCAGTGTAAAAAGGCACTGAAACAACACAGGACAACCCTGAGAAGAGAGCATCCAACGACTTGTGCTGGTATTTCTGTCATACCCATTACAAAATCAAATTAGAAAAACACAAGGGGGATCCAACAAAGAAAATTAAAAAGTGGGTATCGTTGACCTGGATCTGAAGAATGAAAGGCTCTCCAGAGATGACAAGGCGAGCGACCCATGGCTGCAACAAAGATCTAAACTTCTGGGTCACATTTAAATACGATGACAACAAAATCCAGGAAATAATTCCACACAAAGTGGACCATTGCCATGCCGCCAGAATACTGTCCATATGCCTCTTCAAGAGAGGAACCAAAACAACAAAAACAAGTTTTGTTGTGGTAGGAAGCTGTTGGATTTCGACTAGGATTTTGTATTTTCAGTTTTCGGGAGGTGGATTCATTCCCTAAATAATTATATTAAATTAAATATTTATTTATTTGTGTTGGATCTTGGTGAATGGTGGCAGAGACAGCCGCCAGCGCGACACATTGAATTGAACATTAAACGGCATGGTCCCTGAGCTTCAATCCCCTGGTTTACTTGCAGACTTGCAGCCACCCTATTTATTTTATGTCAATTTATTTATTTATTTATTAGAGCAAACAGGCGCCAAACGTTCTTGGGATAGGATTCTATCACATAGTCCGAAATATTGCTCACAAAAGTAGGATGACACCCACGTTTTAACGAGAAAATCGTCCACAACTTTTGGGTTTCGGTGCTTGGAACCTTGCTTGTGTGATTCTTTTGACACCATTTATTTTATTTTATTTTATTTTTCTCTCAAATTTGGATTTAGATTGGGTAGGGCCCGGTAGGCAACGGCATCCATGTGATCCTTTTACAAACTTTTTTTCTTTTTTTTGGTTCTTAATGCAAGAAATAAACAAGTGTATGTGTATATATAGAAAGTAGTATGGTGCGTGAATTCTATTCATATTTCGAAATTTCAATTATTATAGGTGTTAATTAAAATAGATATAAAAATAACCTAAAAATAAATATGATGAAGGTTTGGTTTTGTTCCATTTCAATGAATTAATTATTTGTATTCCAAAAATATATTTTTACACAATTGTTCTTAAAAAAAAAAAGGACATTATTTCTTTAATCTCTTTCACGGTAGAAATCTTTCTTTCTTTTATTTGACCTCTTCTTCAATAAATTCTCTCTTTTCTCTGTCCAACATGTCTTATCTCTCTTATCTTCTTTTGTCTTATTCTTTTTCTACTTCTTTCTTTTTTAATCTCTTTCACTACAAAAATTACAAATTCGCTACTGTAACTCATGAGAATTTGCACTGTTATGAATCATAATATTGTTTGTTATCATAAGAGATACCCATTATAGCGGGCATGACTCACAACATAATGTACTATTGTGAATTACAATAGTACGTAATTTCATGATTTGCAATGATTCCCTTAATTGAATAGCGAATTTGTAAATTTGTAAGTTTGTCGTCATGAATCATGATAATACATAAAATGACATCTAATATAAAAAATAATATGTGTTTTAATTGAAGATAACATGCGTTATCTTTTTATGATAATTGTCGGATAAAATTATCCAATCAAAATTATACTCATTTCTCATGTCATAATGAGGAAGATTGTTGAAAATTCTTTTTGAAGTAATTGAACATGGTTATATATCTATGAAAATTGGATACCTTAGGTTGACTGAGACCTATTGTTAATATAAAGTTATGGTACCATACATTCAAAATAATATTTTAATATATTTAAATTTTATAAGAGAGATAATAATGAATAGTTTAAAATTAAAAAAAAATTGTTAAAATATTTTTCTATTATTATAACTTTAAATATTAAAGAAAAGTTATTACTAAAATCCATAATCTTTTTAGTGTGGATCAAATTTTATTAATGACTGGTGTCTATCTTTTCTAAAACTATTAGCCTAGTAGAATTTCAATTTCTATCAAATTGTTTGAAGTTACCATTAAAAACACATTAAATACAAGAAAGACATACATATCTTACTTTCCTCTCATAATTACACAAATTACTTCTCCCAATTATATTATTATTATCATTTAGAAACCAATTACATTATTATTGATTCAGTATAGTAATGTTGACGTTCGGAAACGGTTAACCCAGAAATTCAGGGGTCCAGACTGCAACGAGGTAATTAAATGGCGGTGATAATAATGAATGTGTAGTAAATGAGCAGTGAATGAGGTTTAAGGTTGGTGGAACGTAATTAAGGTGAATGAATGTTGATCGTGGTAGCTGGGTGAAAGTAATGAGATGATCAATGAAGAAAGGAAGGGGAAGAATGAATGTTAACACCGGATTTTTACGTGGTTCGGCGATTGCGCCTACGTCCACGGGTCACTCTGAATTAATTCCGACAGAATGACGGTACACTAGTATGCTTAAATTGTTGATATAGTAAAAATCTCTCTTATTTATAGAGGGGGGAAAGATACAAAAGAGATACAAAGGAGTGTAATACACGTTACCAATGATGGTAATTTCAACTAATCCTGACATAACCATACTGCATTTATTATAAAAATAATGATTATCTTTTTCTTGCACACGTTTGCATTTAATGCACCAGGAGAGGTCTTCTCTTTATTAAATGCTTGGTTGCCGCATTAAATGCTTTTCGAAAATTATGTAGATGGCTCCGGCGCGAAGTCAGGGGAGTTGGTGGTTCAGCTGACTTGCTGTACAAGGTATCTCCTAGTACGAGCTTCCTAGTCCGTCAAACCATGCGAACTGAACATGTGTTAATCTGGGCTGGAGGTGTGCTTTCGGTGACTTCGATGTTAGGCGATCTCGCAAGTTGGAAGGTCTTGCTAGCAGGTCGAGCTCGTGGTGGTGATCTGAGGCTCGGGCCTTCTGGGCCTTTATTTCTGTTCATACTTGTTGGGTCTATCCCGGTCCATTTGTCCAAGTCGAGAAAACGGACATAACAAGTAAGTAAACTAATATTATGGACATGGTAAAAATGGGTTTGTATTACTTTATTATATACAATTGATTAGAATAAGTAGACAAAAATCTAACAATATAATATTTAAATATACACACTAAAACCAACATTTAGAATCATTCCCAAATCCATAGTTTCAGCCCTTAGTATATCTAGAATAAAGGCTGTTCAAAGTTGACAACGAAGTTGACAAATTTTGTGTGATCATAATCTTCCAACAATCCAAACAATAACAAATTTAAATCGCATAAAAAGACAATTTTATTTGGTGAATCACAACATTAAACAAATAATTAAAAGAAGAATAAGAGAAAAAAGTTGACCAATCTCCATCTAACTATTAATAATTAGTACTTGATCCAAATAATTATATTGATGCACTAAGAAAAATCGAAAATTCGGAAATTTCCTAAAACTCGTGAACTTTGCGGAGGCCGTCACGTGAATGGGTTCCCGTGGCCACATGTCATTATCAGGTGTTAATGCCAAACGCGCTATCATCAATGGTTTGTCTGACGGTTTCCCCTGTGTTTGGACGGTCATGATGACTCCTCTCCCGACAAGTTTTGGAACGATTTAGAGCTCAGCTGGTTTTATTTAGAAAAAATTATAAAAATAATTTTTTTTTTTAAGGTAAAAGTTGAAAAAATTTTTTTTAAAAATTATTTATTTCTACCTTTTATATTTAAGTTCAGAAACTGATTTTAATACTATATTTTTTAAAAAATTAATTTTTAATTAGATTATTTAAAAAAAGTTAGTTTTGATTAAAATCCTTTTATTTAATATTTGTATGACAGCCCAAATTCATTTGCTACATTGTGGCCCAATTATTATTAGGCCTCATCAACAGCAAAGTTACTCCTGGTCTTAAACTTCACTATTCATAGACCATATTTTAAATTTGTCGACTTGTTATCTGGAGGAAGTCTAATCAAATAAGTTGGATTATGCTACTAGAGTAAGAAAGGGGCTTGATTTATATTTATTGTACATCTAAAAAATATACTTGAAAAAAAAAAAAGGAAAACGGCATATAGAAATAATTCATTGTAATAACATCAGAACATGTGTATAGTCAATAGCCTTGTGGTGTAGTGGTTGGCTATGCTTTGACTGTAAGTCGAGGTTCGACACTTTATCTTCACTTCACTCAATAAAAAATGAGATTTTTTCTCATATATATGAGTTGTCTCTTATTCTGATGTGGATGACTTTTAGTCATATAGAGACCGTTTATTCGGACCATGTCAATAAAGTTTTACTAACTTGATCTCGATTGTCTTCTAAATTTGTCCTAATACCTCAAAATATATATATTAAAAAAAAAAGGCAATTACCACATTTATAAGATTTAAGTAGGAATATTGTCTTCGAAAAAAAAAAACACAGAGGAAAATATTTCAAAAAAAAAAAACACAGGAAAAAGCAATAATAGCTAGTTTATTATTACAATGACTAGAAGGACCTAACAGGCACATGTTGAAGTCTGCAGTTTACTACTTTGGGCTTTAATAATTTAATTTAACTTCTCATCATCCCTCTTCCCTTCATGACATGCCTCTTTAAGCCAGGTATATGCACATTTTTAATGTAATCCTTCCAATCTATGCTCCCTACATCAAATCCAAATTGCCTTTTCTCTTCTTCAGACATGATTTCCATTAATCTCTCTGTGTTGGTGTTATCAAACCTGCCAAATATTTGTTATTTTAATTATAAAATCCATTATTTTACAACAAAAACACGCATGAATGCAATAATAATAATAATAATAAATTAATAATGATGTACGAGCTAGCGTTACCTTCCACCGTAAAATGTGTATGGCTCGTATATTTTAGCCAAGTGCTTCGCTTGCTCCACTGATTTTCTGCAAATGGTTTCAAGCTTCTGAGCTAGTTTCCCATTTGAGTTAGAGGCCATGGGTGATAACCCGCTTCGCTGAATAGCATCTCTCCAAAGTTGTGCAGAGAAATCTTCCATGGAGCTGAAGAGCTTCATTGATGGAACCTGAATTGGCCTGCCCTTTGAGTCCAAGTATGGCGAGGAATTGTAGTGTTCCCAAATCATTCTGGCAAGATCTTGGAAAACTAATGGATTAACGACAGATGAAGCGATTTGGTAGACATTAATCTCTGGTTTTTGGACCGCTCCATGCCTCGCTACGGCCGCCAACGTTGCGTTAACAACCATGTCAGCTGGGACCTGCACGTATTCACGTTAAAAGAGCAGCAAGTCTTCTTCTTGGATCTAAGAAGTGCGATTTTAATTACTAGTTAATTACTTAAATATCAAACTTGTAACATGTTCTTTATCCAGGATAAAAAAATAAAATTTTACACATCGATAAGAAACCTTATCAATTAATCTGGTTGATACCAACGTTATCATAGAAATTATAAGTAATGTATAGTAAGCGACGAAAACTTGGTTGAATACTACTACTAGTTAGGCAATAACTGCAACCTGAGATCTAATTGGTTTTTGTTAAGTTGTAATAATTTTCACAGCTCTAACCGGTCAAATCTTTCTTTATGGTACACTTCCAAGACCTCAAAAAGATCATACAAATTAGATGGTTATTACTTACTACATCAAGTATCCCATTTGGGTCTGCTAAAAAGCCAGTGAGCTGTCCTTTTCCATAGTATAAAACTATTGGATCCATCATCCTGTGAAAGAGATCAGAAAGATCCATATATAAACAGTATTGCAGGTTATTAATTAATAATTATTATAAGCAAAAAAAAAATTTTAAAAACCTTTTAAAATAAAAAATAATATCTTTAAACCTTATTTTTAAACATTAAAAATGATGGTTTTATATTAGTTTTATTTTTAGGGGTATTTTGATAAATAAGTACCTGTTTCCTTCCATCCATCCAGGGAACGGCTCTTCCCAAGTGCTCTCAATAACACTAGGTCGAATTATCACCACCGGAGTATCTCCTCTCATGCTATCAATCACCATCTCTCCCATTGCCTTCGTGAACACATAAGTGTCCTGCCACCCATACTTTTTGGCCCTAAAAATTACACACATATCCCATTTTTGAGTTGACATGCATTAACTTACTCATTCTACCAACACATTTTACATGATTAAGGGTTTACTTCATGGACTACTTGGAAATCAAAGAAAAGATCAAGAGGGAATATTCCATCACCTTTCTAAACCCATTTCTTTCAGCTTTTGAGCCACTTCAGCATCTGCAGAGGCAGCTTCTTTGGACTTCAAAGCCAACTCTATTTCATTTTCAACATCTAACATTGGTTCAAATAATGTTGCAGTTTTAGAGATAAAATTCTCCCTTGCTATGCTGTCTCCCATGCTGAATGGTTTCTCCCAGATTCTTCCTTGTCTTTGTCCATTTACATATGCTGTTGTTGTACAAAAGAACAAAGCACTAAATTAGAAGAAGTCTATTACTCATTAATTAGAGTCTAATAAAATATCATTTTAATTTTTTTATTGACATCACATTTAGTTAGCTGATTCAATAACAATCACTGGTATGGATCTTTTCTGAACATGTAAATTGTTATGACACATATTAACAAAATTTGATCTTGTACATTATAGAAGTAGGTTCCTACTTGCCTGTTGAAACTTGGACAAAGAGCTTAAGTTTCTTGCATTTGTTTGCAAATCTCATAAGGTGGCAAGGTCCTCTTGTGTTGATATCAATAGCAATATCATACCTGTAATATCAAAGTATAACACATATCTATATATTTATATCAGAATAAAAATATATTACTTAATTTTAGAGGCATTATTACAAATTAAAAAATATATATCATGAATAAAGAAGGCATAACCTTTCATCAAAGGTTGTATTAGCTGCAGAGTTTACAATAACATCAACGTCTTTCACAATCACATCAGCAAATTCTCCTTCTAAACCAAGATTAGATTCACACACATTTCCCACCACAGGAACCAGTTTGCTTAACATGAATGCTTGGTAGGATTTTCCATAGGTTTGTCGCAGACATTTGAACAGCTCTGCATTAATAATCTAACAAATACAACAATAAATTCATTGTAAGATTGAATCGATCAAATCCAACAAAGAATTGGAGAATTTTTTTAAAAAAAATTCTGGAAAACCCCTTAAAATGGAAAATATTATCGTTGAACCCTATTTTTTAAGATAAAAATTGGTGGTTTCACATTGGTTTTATTTTCGGAGAGTAGTTTGATAATATCTTTATTTTTTTAATTATAAAAAAAAGTCTAACTAGAGTGTTGAAAAATATTCAAATAATATACTTCTGTTCGTAATCTTTCCATTGCCGCTTCCTTATTGTTGGCCTTGATCAACACATATATCTTACCCACATCCGGTACTGTGCGCAGTATCTTCTCAATCAGAACTGGACATTTTAAACCAAAAAGGGAATATTTTCAAATAGTGATTAAAAAAAATTGAGCATGAAATATATATATATATATAAAATAAAAAAAAAAAAAAAGAATATCAACCGTTTTAAGGCTATGTTGACATATGTCTAAAAGCACATTGAGATTAAAGAAGACACAACGTAAAATATCCATTCAAGACACACTGGCTCATTAATTTGACTATATTTAGTACTCAAAGCAGTGTAATTATGATATATACCTTTTGCTAGGAACCCTGTAGCCCCAGTAACGAAAAACCCTTTTCCCCTAAGAAAGTTGACAATGCCGATACCATCTTGCACTTGCACTAAAGAGGTGGTTGCTTGGCCACCAAAGGGCTCCAAATCCTTGACAACATTCATCTCAGCTTGGCTCTTGCCATTTTGTGGAGACAAAACCAAGTTTCCACCATCCATCAAAGCTGCTTTGTGATCCTTTTCAACAACTATAGGTGGTCTCTTCTTCAAAACTGAAGAAGTACTAAAAGTAGCTTTCTTGTTCCCGCCTGCAGCTTGGCAGTACACAACAGTATCAGTGTTTTTCCTCCTTAAAAAGCACTTATAATCTGTATAATCAAACATAGTCAAGAATTTATGTGGAGGAGAAGCTGAAAGTGAAGAGACAGAGTTGAGGAAGAGAGACGCCATTACTGGCAAGAAAAAAGAATATAGACAAGTTTTAGAAGAAAGGAAGAAAGAAAAAAAAAAAAAGAAAAAAGAAAAAAAGGGTTATGCAGGAAATGGTTGGGGTAAAAACAAGTAAACAAACAGAAAGTAAATAAATTTAAGAGAAGGGTTTGGTTTGGATTGGTTTAAATAGAGATGAGAGGGAAGTAAGTATGTGAAGAGAATTAGGTATGCATTTTAATCAAGAAGGGAAGAGAGTCTCTTTTTGCCACCCTATTCACACTTCCCACCAACGGCCAAGATGGCGGGAGGCATCTTGCTTCTGTTTATTTGATTACTTATATTGTCTTCTCTTTGTTTTTGTATAATGTGATACTTTTTTAGCAAATTTCGTGGGAAAAAAGGGTGTGTTGTGTTTGTAGGAGTGGGAGGGACTTGGGTGATATATGCAGATGCTTTGCATTACCATTGCCAAAAGGTTTCCTTTGTCAAGCCCATTATTTGCTTTCTAATTACATTGTAAGCCCATGTGAGATTAGCATCGCCCAAATACTACTAAATGGCTTAATGCTACTATAAGATCTCCAACCATACCAACTATCTATTAACTTTATCTAAAAAGATTAGTAATATGACTTTTTATTGATTTTAACCATTTTTTATATTATTAACTATTTTGAAAAAGTTAAATCACCCTTAGAAGAAATGTACAAGCAAGAAAATTCTAATTAAACTCTCTCTTTTATCGTTATAATATTTAATTTACGATAAAACGAATAATTTTCTTTCTGAAAAAGTAAAGTTATATGAATTTTCACACTTATTTAATCAAAATAGAGAAAATAATTGGACTGATTTAATAAAAAATTGCTAGATAAAATGGTTTTTTTTTTTTTTTAATAATTAATTTAACAAAAATTTAGCTAGCATTAAGGGAGTTACCTTGGAAATGCTCTAAGGTTCTAAATGTGAAATTATTTAATGAATTTTAATAAGATTTTAAAAAATTAAAAGGTGGAAACATAGCAAAAATTTAAATCATTTGTTTTCCTAAGTACTATTTACAATACAATACCTACATTGGAGATACATGTAACACGAGATTCGTGAGCTATAATTATAACGTAAGTACATAACTCTTGTAGTGATAATGATTGAATAATGCATATTCCAATTTTTTAAAGCTTAACTTATTCTATTAAGGAGTTGGAAATCACCATTAGATTTGAGTATGATCGATAAACAATATGGTGGTTTCAATGTTAAAAAAAAATAAGGACCTTTATATATTTGTTGTTGACCCAAAACTCTCATGCAAGGCATTTACATGAAATTCCGAAACCATAAAGTTACTTTCAAAATGAGTCAAACTTGGACAGGGTCTCTTCACGATCTCCCCCTAAGGTACCCCATTCAAATCACGTGTCAGATTTGGGATACCCCATTGTCATCTATAGGAAGAAAACACTTATTTATAGTGTATATAAGTGTTTACTTAAATGTATAAGTGTATTTAAATGAGTCAAACCATCATCATCCAAACGTTAACAAATTATGTAATAATTTTTGTAATGTTTTGGATAGTGAACACAGATTCTTATTTTATTTTCAATTCATTTCGGGTCGAAAATGCGGATGATTGATTTGGGCCCGTATTTATATAATATAAAATTCAGGAATAGATAAAGATTGTTTGACTCATCATCACATCTACATGTGATATTCTTAAGTGAATAATATTAGACATCCTAACTCATATCTTAATTTGCAAAGTGACAATTTAATTAATATAACATGTGATAAATGAAATCAATTCACATTATATATCCATTTGTGATTTCTTTTTTTATATCACTTGCAGTGGAGGCAACTTGAATTTGATACATTGCCGAACTGAATAAATATTCTCTACCATACATCAGTAAATAAAATACAAGTTTGAGTTATAAAGTTGGAGTAACTAGCATAACTCTCTAATTACTATACTAAATTTATTAAGTGTAACCATTGTTGTTTCCTTTCACTTCTTACATGACAAGAAAGCTAACCGTTCAAACTATTCATCCATCCATCACATTTGACATTCTTAATCACTCGACTAAATTTAACTAGCGAAATCATTATTTCTTGCTTGATACATTATCAAACTGAATGAATGTTCTCTACCATATATTAGTAAATAAAATACAAGTTTGAGTTAGGAGTAACTAGCATAACTCTCCAATTACTATACTAAATTTATTGAGTGTAACCATTGTTGTTTCCTTTCACTTCTTACATGACAAGAAAGCTAACCGTTCAAACTATTCATCCATCCATCACATTTGACATTCTTAATCACTCGACTAAATTTAACTAGCGAGATCATTATTTCCTGCATTATATCAAAAACCTATAACAGGACTGGCGCAAAAAAAGGCACCGGATATCTTCACTCTTCATACTATGATCCCATTTGATGCCTCACTCCCTTCTAAATAACAAATTCTCAACATGCTTAATTAGACACGAGAAAAAGAAGAATAATTTCTTAATCACCAGACAAGCATCGAGCGCAATTGCATTGAAAACCAAACCCTTGGGCTAAGAGTCTTTGTCGGGCATTGCGACCCATACTGACGTCAATGTAGCATATCCGAAGTTCTTCCCCTGCAAAATATCCACCACCAATGTAAATTATTATTGTGAATAAACTTGCCCTACCAAAATGTAGTTGCATTTTATTAAGATCAAAGCCATTGTACTGTCGTTTTTCTTTAATTTCTGCTACAAAGCGAGAGATTGCTTGCTCACCAATAGCATACAATCATAATTAGCATCACAAGGGGAAGTTTTTGCATCTTTTTACCCTGATCTATTAAAATTGATTTAAATGGACTCACATCCAAGAAAGGTGATAACTACCTCCAATGACAATTCCCAGCAATTTTTTAAGGAAAAAAACAAAGAAAGAAAAAAAAATGTGTACATTAGAATTTAAGGAGCAGATATTACAGTGCTCAAGATTTTGAAGGATGATATACAGATCTTTATAAGAAAGGAATCATAAATTATAAATGTAGCTTCATATGTCTTTTAATTTTCTTTTTGTTTTCCACTATGTTCTGGTTGGAGGTGGAGATAAATATATCTTGTGAAAGCGGTCTAAAAATTACTCTCTTATTTTTCTGTGATGCTAACAAAACCTGAAGTCCTGGACTACTGCAGATTTATTTATTTTCTTTGGCAGTCTGGACAACAAATTCAGTGTACTCATTTCTACTAGCATCCAACGGAAAAAATTGAATAAGGAAAACAATCTGAAGACAACAGGATACAAGACACAAACCTTCCTCAACATCACGAAGGGCCTTCAATCTTGCATCTGCATTCTCTATCCAAACAATGTGTGCATTGGGATCTGCAATCCAAAATCAGCTAAGTCAGCTCCTTTCTTGTTATTTTCTTTCCCTTTGCATAAAAGTTAGGGAGTGAATGCATGCTAACTTCGCTATCCCTTGTAAATTAAGCATGGTGCATGCAGGAAAACTTTTGTTTCTCCAGAGCAGAAACTATTTCAATTACCACTTTTATCAATCTCTTTATATAAGTCAAATTTCTACTTATTTTTCTCTTTTGACAAATGACCTCATCTAGATTTTAAGAGGCCATTATCCTAATGGAATCCAGAATTTCATACACTCCAAAATAGACTTGAATCCTTATATTCATGTCCATATATCCATGAAAAGGAAACAGAAAAAGGGAACTTACCGCAATCGTGATTATAGAAAGAGGGAAGCATATAAACTGCATTTCCAACGGCAATTTCAGCTTCTATAGAAGCTGCAGCCGATGAAAGAAGATCTTCATACAATCCTCCAGCCAATTCAATACGAAAAGCATTGATATGAATCCGTGAGAGCACACTAGCATACCATTGCTTGCTTAGGACTTGTAATGTCAAAGATAACTGGTACAACCAGTCTCTTGAGAGAAGATAGGCATACAACCACTATATTGCAAGTAATAACTAATTTCTGATATTTAGAGGATACATGTCATCTGTTCGTCCATGATATGTGCCTTAGTTAAGGCATTCCTTAGCAGGCCAAAACCCTCTTCCATCTGAAAATTCTCATATATAAATGAAGAATGAAGAATGGAAAGAGATGCAAAGACCAATAAATATCATGATCATTTATAAATTAACAAGCCCCTTACTTATTATTTCAGCTCTATAATCTTGACTTAATAGAATGTCTCAAGAATGTTTTATAATTAAATAAGTTCCATTGATCACATAATTTTACAATTTGAAAATAGGGTCATTAATGAAATTGAAATAGAGCACAATGAATCAAATTTCTACCTGTTTATTCCCTCCTCTAATAAGCATACAAAGTTGTGAATAGAAGCAATTCTTTCCCATATAGGGAGATGGTCTTAAGATTAAGTAGTTTGAGGTTTCTCACTAAAATTGATAAATGGGTAATAAATTCAGGGAAACTTCTCACTCAGATGAGGAAATACTTTGAAACACAAGAACAAAGTGAAAATTCAGGACCAAGAATGATGGGTTTTCAAGCCCAAACAATTATGAACAAATAACTTAATCAAATTGCAAAGATTTTAGTTATCCAAGAGCCCTAGCAACATAGTTTTCCTTTTTCTTAAAACTAACATAGTTTTCCTTTTTCTTAAAACTTCTATTGTCTATGAAAAATTCTCACCTGCAAAATCATCTCAGTGGATAAACTTGCTGGTTGAAGTATGTCAACGAAGTCAGCAGATGCAGCTCCTGATATAATCATACAAGCCAACCGCTTGACAAGCAGAGGATATTTTAAACCTTGGCTCCTTCACAAACAGATGATTGAAAGAAAGATAAATAAATATTAGATACAACAAAAAATTAACCACTACTTTAGCATCAACAGCCAAGGAGAAAACCCAAGAAGGAAGAAGACAATGACAGAAAGAAAGAAAGAAACTATTCTTGCATGAGAATACAAATTGGTTTTGGACTCTAATATCATATGCTAGTAGGTAAATCAATAGTCTCCATTTATAAATAATAACATAAAAGCGAACACCACCATCAAGTAGAGGAAGGAGAGCAATAGAATTGGTTTTTTTGTGGGCAATAAATCCCACAAAGATAAATAACCCTAAAGGGGTCAAATATATATAGTTAAATACAAAAAATTAAAATGAAATAAATCCCTTAAAAAATTATGGTATAGAAAAGCAAGAATCAGCATATACAATATGAATGGAGATGACAACAGTGTTGAGAGGTTTAGAGGAACATCCATACCGGCAATAGTCATGAAATGCAGACCAATCTGCTCTGCTCTCAACATCATAAAAACTCTAAGACACATGAAAGCGTAAACATAATAATTAATTAGTTCACCAATAAGGCCAAAAAATACTCAAATTTCAAACCGATATTTAAATAATTAATGTCATAGTTTTTCATATCATGATTAACTTATGTTCTCAATATTAAATAATGAAAATACTAAAATCAGAAGTAAATAAAAATAAACAAATCATCACTCAAAAACATATCAATTAATCAAGAGGCGAATTTAACAAAGAAGAAGCGATGATACCTGGGAATCGTCTTTGCAGAGTTGACTGCAAAAGAGAAGAGGATGAGGATGAACTTGAGAATTCCAAGTGTTTGGAGAAATGTTTCGGAGACAAAAAGAACAGACAGTGTTGAGCTTCGAGAGAGAAGGGTGAGTTAGAAGGGGCTTGGCGGTGTGGATGAGTTGGCCCGCTCCGATTCTCCGAGTGGCGAAGACGCCTCGACCAGCTGACTCAGTGATTGAGACCCGAATGGGAGGCGGAGGCGGGGGGGAGGGTTGCTGATTGTGATGGTGAGTTGCGGTGGAGGAGAAGAAGGAGACATGTTGATGCTGCTTCTTTTGCAATTGCAACCGCCCAATCCAACGGCACATTTTGTCTGCTCTATTTCTTCCCGGCCAAATCCGAAGCACTTATTTTAAACTCACTTGTATCAGGCCAATTAAAATGTATTAACTAATACAGTGAAGCACAACACTAAGACATGCCAAACATTGCATTTTATTATTCTAATACATTTAAATCCCTAATACAATACAATACAATACAAACCACCAAAGAAGCCCTAAATTCTCAAATGGGTGGAATAACTTCTTGTCTAAGTCATTAGAATATAAGGTAGCTCCAGGTTAAATGTGTTAGTACATTTGGAGATAAGTGTATCAAATCGGACCATAAATGTGTAAATCAGTTGTATAAAATAATTGTCACACAAATGAAAAATAGCATAACAGTTATAGTAATAATAGATTTTAATCCAGAGAAAATCATATTGATTAACCAGTTTATTTGATTTACCAACAAGTGGGATTCATTTTAACGGTCGATACCTTGGTACTTGGTCAATTAATTATACTTAATATAAAAAATGTACACACTCAATGGAACCCCACATGTCTAATACACATGGATATATCCATCCCCTTGAGCTGATAGCGTGGTGCGCTTTTTTTTTTTCTTTTTTTTTGTGGTACAGAAAAGGGGACATAAACTTAGGGTTGAGCATCTTCAGTCCAACTCGATAAATCCAACCCTATTCGATTATTTTTTATCTGGTTAGATTGGTTAAATCTTAAAAAAATTGAGATGGATTGAGTTGGGTTGAGTTAAAAATTAAATTGGATTGGATTGGATTGAGTTAAAAAATTTTCAACCAAATCCAATCCAACCCGATAAATGCTCATTCCTACTTCTAAATTCAAGTTTTTCTCTTTTTTCTAGAAGAACATTTGTTAGGGATGAAGATTAAGAATAGCTTTTATGGTGGATTGAATCTTTTATTTTGAATTATTAAATATTTATTTATACTCGTTTTATTTGTAATTAAATTGTTAAGACTATAAGAGTTATCAACTAAATCTTTTATGCATTTATAGTGGATTAAATCCGACCCGATCAACCCAACCTAAACCAACTCGATTATTATTAGGTTGAGTTGGATTGAGTTGAAAAATTTATTAGGTTGGATTGAGTTAAAAATTTTTCAACCCAACCCATATTGGGTTGAAAAATTTTCAACTCAACCCAACCCGAACTCGAAAACGTCCACTCCTACATAAACCCAAAAAGACAAAGAAAAATACTAAGAGAGAGTCTGAGCTCTCTGATAATCAGAGTTGAGAAAAAACTCCAACTTAAGAGGAGTTATAGATTGAGTCATATCTTCCACTATCATATCAAGACCAGCTTTTGCATCTGAATGCAGAATCAAATCAATGGCTTCTTTACCATCCGATTTCACCGAAATCACAGAGAGACGTAAATCCCAGACAAGATAAAACCCTCTTCCAATCGCTCTTAAATTAGTTTTTAGAATTGTGTAAATGTCCAGAGAACTCATAAATCCCCCCATGAAAATACTTTGATCATTACGAAGTAAGCCCCTAAATTGTAGCTCGTCCAGTAGCTCTTTCCAAAGCATCATTAGTATTTAATTTGGCCTATCTAGAAGGAGACAGATTCGAACAACAACTACAGTTCGAAGCAATAGGAGAAGAAAACTTACTATAATAGTCTCCTTAAGCAACACAAAAAACAGAAGTTTGTTTATTAATAAGATAAGTTCCATTCAAAGATCTAGAAAAATATGGGTTATGTATTGCTTAGTTCCTCCAAAACCAGAGGAAGTAGCACGTAACCGTAAAGGTAGAGGGTCAAGATCTTTTAGTAGTTAGATTTTTCAACACCATTCATCTCTTTCAATTCTAAAAGATCAATTCCTTCAATTTTAAGGAATAATCTTCATCCAGATATTGAAGGTAAAATTATAATTCCTTAAAATATACATATCATTTTTTAAAATATTGCCACAAAAAGCACAAGAGTTGGAAAGAGAAAGACGCATCTGTGCTTTTCTTACATTTGTCAACAATCTGTCATACTTAAACTGCCAAAGGAAGAGTCGCATCATCTGGGGAACTTTCACTCTCCATAAAACACCCCAAACTTTGTCCTCTTAACCTCAACTACTATTCACAAGGGAATTATAAGTAGATTTCAAGAAAAAGCACTCATCATTAGAAGACCTCCAGAGAGGATGATCCACACCTATATCTTGACAAGGAAAGGAGGACAATACAAGAAGTAGGCATTTCCCTTCGCGCAAATAGTTCCTCAAAAGAGACCAATTCCTACCTCTGTTAGCTTTGACCAAATCACTCACCTTAGCATTTAATAAATTAGGTGGCACAGTATTGGTACACCAAGTTATTAAAGGTCCTATATCTACAACTCATCTATTTGATCAAAATCCAACAATTTTGCCATTGCCTACTCGTCAAGCAAGTTGTTCCACAACATTAAGGTGAATAGAGCATAAAATTTTCCAAAGAGTAGAATCAGACGCACCAACTTTCGTAGTGTCAACATTGTTGACAAATTGTACTTTGATTTGATCACATCACACCAAAAGCTATTTCCAGTGAGAATTTCGCAGACTAGTTTTATGAGATAAGACAAATTTAGCTTATGGAGATGTCTAAAGCTTAAGCCTCCAAACTCTTTTGGACAACAAACATTATTCCAAACAATGGCATGCATCTTTTCCTCAGCAGTAGTATCTTCCCATAAAAACTACTTACTAATCTTTTTTAGCTCAAAAATGGTGCCCTTAGGTATTAAGGTTGATAGTATAATATATTACAGTAAACTAAGAAGAACAGAGTTGACCAGAGTAGCTTTTGTTGCCATCGATTGAACTCTACCCTTCTATCTTGAAAGTCTACTCTGCGCTTTTTGAAGCACAAAACTATAAGTATTTTTTAATAGTCTGCCTAAGCAAATAGAGATACCTAAATACTTGTCAATATCCATGGTAGGCTAAAAACCACTTCTAGAGGCAAGCTCTGAAGCCAATTGATTTGAAACTCCCTTAGAAAAAATATATATATTGTTTTTTGGTCACTAAGCTTTTCTCCAAAAGCTGCACAGAAAGAATCCAAACATCTCTTGATGGTATCCATTTGATTTTGACTCACCTCAGCAAAAAGTAGCAAATCATCAGGAAACATAAAATGAGAGATTCATGGTCTGTTAATACCAATCACATAAGGTTTCCATGAACCATCTTTAACAGCATCCAAAATGCAAACATAATATAATGCTTAATTCATAAATAATTTGTTTATTTGAATTATATTATATATCATGATGATCATCACGCATAACTGCGTTTAACTCAAAAAATAAACGATGTAGTAAAAAACGGTTAATAATACTCGATCTTCTTGATTTACAAATGTCTTTATGGAGGATAAGTTACATGTTATACAAATAATCATGGATAAAAAGTAATTTTTGGTGTAATCGCTTTGTTATAATTTATGCATAACAATTTGGAGTTCAGTTACACTTTTGTACTGGTATAAAATGTCATTAAGGAAATACCAAATGTGAAGGAAGTCGAAATTAGCATATATCCTAAGGCCCCTTTCACACTCATTTTAATATATAGATATGATTTTTTCATAACTATCTATAGGTTATAGAGACTAAGACTATAAGAGTAAGGAAAAGAAACCACTCATTTCTCTGTAGCTGCCATCACCAATACTGGGAGTCTCCCAATTTCTTTTTCGTTAGAAAATATTTGATAAGAGAAGCATTACACACCACACACAATACATTTTTTTCATTGCTATAACAAAAAATCTCACCAACTAAACTCCACTAACTAGTACTTCAAAATTTTCAATCTCTGAAGAGAATCATAGACATTACAAGAATGTGATTAGTTATTGAACAAGATAAAAGAGAGTTAAACTGACTGACTGTTTCAATGACATATTTCTTAATGGATGATCCTTTGAGGATGAAGACTACGGGAAAAACAGGGCAAAAATATGAAAAAGAAAATGAAAATGGTCGCAAGAATATATGAAATAAGGACTATCCATTTCTAATCCTAGCTACACCAAAAGCTTTGGCTCAATCTCTAGTTGACATAGATGCAAAAGTCTTCCTTGACCTCTAAACAAGAAAACCTCAATAAAAAATTTACATATTATATGTATGTACACGCAAATGAGGATCACCTATTTCAGTTAACAAGCAATTAGCATAACCTTTAAAAGGATTATAACATTCCATCAATGCAAAGGTGATCTCCATTCGAGATTCTCCTCTGGATAATCTTTTTGTATTTCTTTAGGAGGAATGAAGCAATCGATGGAGAGGCCAGCAACGTTGAATGCAAGATCATCAATACTCCATATCTCCTCCATCCGGGTGATGGAAAGGCCTGCCTTAAGGTTGTCTCCAAATTTTGTGATGATCACACTTGATTGACCACCGTGGGCAATCATCACACCCTCCACACTCCTGTAGTCCTCAATTTTGGTACACATTGTTGTCTCCCAATATGTAGGTTGAGTTCCTGGTGGCTGAATTCTGGTCAAGTAGGAGTCTTCTAAATACACCAGTAGTCCACTCCTTTGGCTGAAGTACCCAAACATAACATGCTTGATCATCTCTGCAGTGCTATCACTCCTATCAGCCAACTCGGTTTGATTGGCAGACAATTTCAATACAAAACAATCGGTGCTCGAAATTCGCTTCTCTCCCATGTGCTGGGCTGTGGAGAAAACAGCTGATACTGCAATAGGATCTAGTCCCTACATGTATGAATCACTGTGTCTTGAGTATAGCTTATACAAGAACAAGTCCAACTCAAATGATGTGATTTAAGCAATATGGTTTCACTTAAAGAAAAAAAGATTACTTTTGGAAGCAACCTAGTACTATACAAGCTAAGAGCTGACAGTAGTTTCACATTGAAAAGTCCAGTGCTACCTAATTCGATAAGATGACTGAATAATTGAATTAAAATGGAATTTTTTTAAAGAAAAATTTGCTCTTGTTCTGACAGATTGTGAACTAACTGATATGCATATTTTGAGAAAGCATGCATCCTTTAAACAAGATCTGGTGTCTTAGCAGATTGGATCTGATTTCTATGTTAAATTAGGTATCAAACAAATTGCATACCAAATCAAGAGAGAGAGCATTTCATTGCATTTGTGACTTTTATAAAGAAGTCTCAAATCCCTTTATGCCATGTCACCAAGTGTGTTTTTGAGTCACAGACACCACAGATATGAACACAGACTATTCGGTATCTCAACTGGATTCTCATAACCATTTTCATTAAAGTAGAATGACACTTGCAGGTACTTTTTCCATTAGAAAAGTAGCTGCCCGGAAAGCGCTTTCTAAGTGTTTTTGCAAAAGTGAATTTAATTAGCAAAAAAAGCATCTGTTCACAAAAACATATACCCAAATGTATTCTTTAGTCACAAAGACTTACAAACCAAGATCTAAGTGGGCTAGCATTATTGCAACTCTAAAAAGTAGCCAAACGTGCTATTAATAATTGTTTATACTAAGTCACATGAAGCTACGATATTTATCAAATACAAAACACAACCATTCTTCTTTATAAAATTAAACTCTGACAAAGATACTTTATATCACAACACTAATATTAAATATTTAAAAAAGGACTTGCCTGAAGAGCTCGCCGGAGAGGACGCACACAGCCTTTGGCGGCGTGGGCGCCGAGCCATGGCGTGTGGCGCCAAGCCATATTGCCATCACTGCCTGCCACAACCTTATTCCCACCCACAACTAGCTCAATAAGCCACTTATTAGGAACCATTTGCCACATCACAAAACACCCCTTCTGTGAAACTCCTCCACTGGTCGCTCCACCCACCGAGCCAGCTGAGCCGCCAAACTCATCCACCATAGCCATTGTGACTTTCCCAGTTGCGAAAATGTTCTTCACTTTACCTTCCAATTTCCGGCAACCGGTTGCCGCCGTGAAATGTTGTATAATGTATTGGGCAGAGGAAGATACCTGTTGAAACTTTAACTTAATCAATGAAAATGTTTGTTTGTTATATATATATTAAAGTTACTTCAAACATGGCTGCTCTTATAAACAGCTGATGCCACAAAATGGTTTTGTTGATTACAGGAGTTGTTTGTATGGGAAGTGAAAAAGAGTGGAGCTGAACCTGATTGATAGGAAAGGCGGGGTGGTGGAGAGAGACGGGAAAGAGAGGGCAACCGAGGACGCTTAGGAGGATCTTGATGTCTGATTTCTTGTTGAAAACGAGAGAGAAATGGGACTTGAGCCAGTGCTTCCATGAGTGGGGTCTCTTGGAGCGGTTGGTGGAGTCGTCGTCTTCGTTAATGGGTTCTTCAGATAATGGTGCAAGACGAGAATTCATGATCTCATCTGCCTTGCCTTGCTTCCTTCAAACACAGAGAAAAGAGAATATCATGGGGAGTATGGACACAACTCAAGAAAGTGACACCACTAATGCTTTAAACTAACTCATTTTACGTTATCTACTTTTTCCACACGCAGCTACGGGTCGTGTCCTACCTTCCACTTTAACTTCTTTTATATATACATTTTCTTTTTCCCATTTTATAAAAGAGGCTACAATAGGTTATATGTTCAACTAATAAATTTCAATTAATATGGATAATTTTCTTGGTATCCGTGGATTATCTTCACCCGATTTTGAGAGTTGATTCCAGAATCGCACCTCATAATCATATCACAGTTTGTTTTAATAGTATTATAAATTATGTTTATAATTAAAGAAAAAAAAACTATATATTTATAAGAAAAGAGTATATTCTGAGTTATAAATTAGTTTATAATATTTAAATAAAATAATAAAAAGAAGGGTGAATTGTAATAAAATATCCTAAAAATAAAGATAGAGAAGATTTAACTGCAATTCGCTCAAAAACAAAAGTGGAACCATTTTCACTCGTGTAAGGTTCCACTTCTATATGTACGTATTTGATTTTACTTTCAAAACTAAAAAAAATATATATTTGGCCGTCATTGTTAGAAAATAAATGCTCTTAACATGGGTTTATGTTTGAGTTTCGAGTTGTTGCATCTCAGTTGGTGATATATATGTGTATGTATGTATATATATTTGTATATATATAACTGAGATATATTGACACTTACAGACAACCGATAAGAGACCTTGACTCAAAAGTTAAAATGATGATCAAACCACCACATGTATTGGTCCCCATTTTAGGCTCAACCTTGTACCTCCAACGTGGGGCCTATAATTCTTTCAACCAAAATGAAACAATAATTTTAAAATTCGTTATCTCTCATTAAGAGCATCTCGAATGTTATTATAGAATTTTAAATTGCTATTTCTGACACATCATTACCTTTTCTAAATATGAATCCACACAGACAAAAAAAAATTAGAAATATTTATTTTCGTCTCCAATACAATTTATCTACAATAAAATGTGCATTCAATTTCTAACAAATCACCATAAAATATGAATTACACTATTTCTCCTCATAGTGGTAGGCAAAATGACCAAAACTCTATCAACCTAAAACAGCCTGAAAAAATCGATTTTCCACTTGGCTTCAGTTTGATTTCATTTTGATGGATAAAAACCAAACTTTTTCGTTTTTGGTTTCCTTTTGGTTCGGAAAAACCGATCCGAACCAAAAAATTGAATTTCATAAAAATAATAAAAAATCCTAAAATATAAAAACCTAACATTCAAAAATTACTTATTCGATTGAGTTTAATTCAATTTATATCACTAATTTGAACAAAACTGAACCGAATCTAATCATTCGGTTTGGTTCATACCACTAATTTAGTTTGGTTTGATTTTTTATAAACTGAAATTTTCAGTTTCAGTTTGGTTTGGCCTAAAACCGAATTGAATCAAACCGTGTACGTCTCTATCTTCTTATATTATTTAAAGTTTTTAGACTTTTTAAGAAAAAAATGGATAATTTTTTTTATGAAAATTGTTTAATGAAAATTCTTTAATTTAGTTTGATGGGAAAAAAGAATAGAAAGTGCTGACTAAGAAATCTATGAAAGTTTTTCAAATGAAAAACTCATCTCCATAATTTTTTTTTTTTTTTTTGCCACATTAAATTATAAAACTATTATGAAGAGTTTTTTTACCTGATTATCTATTGATCTTATGTGGCAACAAATTTGTTCAAATATAAACTTGCATTGGAGATGATCTAAAAACTCCATACTTTGACTATTATTGTTAACAAGTGAGATAGATGGATAAAAATATACTCATTCTATTTTTTTTTATCAACATAACAAAATTTTAAAAACCAAAAATACTTTTGTATTTTTTCGGGTCTCCTTCCCCGACAACCTCTATCTCCACCAGCCTCCATTTATTTTGATCTCTTTGACAACGAATTCCATGCATAATGCATTTTTCCTTTTTTTTTTCTTCTTCTTTCTTTTCTTTCTTCTTTCATCTTTCTTCTTCTTCGTTCTCCAATTAACTTTGTGTCATGCATCTTGTGACATCCTCGAGTTTGTACATCTACTATCATGTATTTCCATGATAATTTCACCATAGAAGGTAAAAGAAGGAAAAGAGAAAGGAAGAAGAAGAAAGAAAGAGAGAACAACAGGAGGAGGAAGCGGAAGAAGAGGATTAAGAAGTGTCATTAGAGACGGAGCATCATCCAGTGGGAAGTTTCGTACGACGGTGGATTTTCAAGTTTTTTTTTTTTCAATTTTTTTTCAAATGGCATATGGGTATATTTACAGATTAATTAAGGATACCTATGTAAGAAAAAACATTAATGTTGTGTCAGATATAGTAAAATTATTGAGTTACGTCATTTTCATTGGTCCCACTCATTTTTTGTCATTATTCCCAAGAATTTTAATTAATCTATAAAAATAATATTTCTCTTTTACACAAAATATAATATATAGGGCGATTTAAATTCATGCAAAAACTTCTTGATCTTGATCCTAATCCAAAACTTAAATCATTACCAACTTTCTACGATTAGACTGCAAATGGACTTCGAAGTTTCACTGGTTGCTCTTTATTTTATTTATTTATTATTTTTTTTAAAAAGTCATGGTCGGCTTCATTTGTGATGAAAAGTTGTTTGATACCGTACGACACCAGTATCATTGTTTGTGGGTGTTGTTATTACACGTCTTCTTGTATCCATGTTTTGGAAAAACAGCGGAAAGATCATATGCTATACAATAAATATATGATGATAGGTCTTGCATTATCTCGACATACGTTGATAGAGTAAATGCAATATTTGCTTTTAGAGGATAAATTTACGCTAAATATCCTACAAATATGAGTTTATTGACATCGATATACATATATAAAGAATACCTCTCAAATATATCGTGAAAAATTCATCGAAATCTTTTGAAATTGATAACTATTTATACCATTTGAATGACTATCTTCGTAATGTAAAAACAACTGCTCTCATAATATAAATAAACTATCGACACAAAATTTACGGGATGTTTTTAAGTGAGATTTAAATCGCACTACTAAAGTAGATGATGATACACATAACCACCGGTACTAGGAGCTGATTTTAATTTTTAACATAATGAATAGACCTGAGTCATGTTCTAATTGCTACAAAAGTAAACGAGCCCTAAAAAAATGGAAACAAAACAACACTGTACCATGAGATGTGAGCAGTGAGCCAACCTTAGCGGACATTTATGAGTGCTTGAAATGAACGTGAAAATGGGCGCGTGGTAATGGATGTTAGTGAAAGAGTAGATGTATTGGTTTTCAAGAGAAGGAGCTTTTAAGGAAGGCAAGGCAGGTGACGTTTCCACATCCTCCTTTGCCCATTCGCAATTATGTTTTGCTGGTAGTCTGGTCTGAATTTTACTACTACTCTTACTTTATTTATTGCTTTCATTAGGTTAGGCCCTTCTATCTCTATCTCTCTCTCTCTCTCTCTTCCCTTTTAATTTCTTTCGATAATTTTCAACAATCCCATCAATTCTCTCCTTGAAATTTATGTATTTGTGTATGACCTTTCAATGCTTGTACTACCATTGAGTGAAAATTCAGTATTGAATTGGATCAATTTAATGTGAGTTGGTGTTGGGGAAGTTAATTCTGTATGCTTCCTCACTTAATATGTACTTTCTTATACTTGATGTCAGCCAATGATATAGTCACTAGATTTTTAATACTGAGTGCTTGCACAACCTTTTTCTTTTAATCTTTTAATGACAGAACTTCAAATATTATTTTGTTCGTGAAAAGTAAATCCAGAAATATCTCTCTCTTATTAGGGATAACAACGGATCAGATTGGTTTACTCCAAATCTAAAACTCATTTTGATTGGGTATCCATATACCCAACTCCTAACCAGAACAAGGTTTTATGTTTTGATCCAAACTTTATCTCATTTTGCGGGTTGTCTTATACTCTATGTGTTTTGAGATTGATTAGTTGTAAAAAATATTTTAATGAACACTTCAAATTAAATTTTAACTTTCACTTGAATGCAAAATGTACATTTAAATTTAATAATATTTTGAAATTTAAACACGTGCCTAAGTTCAAACATACACTTAAACTTTAACATCTATTTATTTATTTGAAGCAACATCTATTTAAATTTACATATAGAAACTTGAATTCAACTTAACATCGTCTAATTTTAATAAAAGCTTAAATTTAAATATAAAGTACAAACACAAAAATAATTTAATGAACATAAAATTCATTAACTGTAATATAACGATACCAATATATTAAAACAATTATTCAAAATTTCATTCAAGCATCAATTGTTCATAAGAATATTTTGTTTCAAACATAATCTTATAAGAATAAAATTAAATGAACAAAATAGTAATGTATAACACTTCAAAATAAAAATAATAATAATCATATTAGTGTATAATAAAAATAATAATAAACCTTGTTGTCGGGTTGAGAAAGGTCACAAACTTGACCGAAATCTGATCTAATTATAATACTCCAAATTTGTCCCAAACTTGACTCGAAATCTTATTTTAATACTCCAAATTTGTCTCAAATAAATCGTGGCTCATCATTTTAGGTTCCTATCCACAACTATTTAGACTACAATATAATGTTTGATTTAAATAAGTTTCAACAGTCTTTTGATTTATATATAGTGTCACTTTGAAAAAAATTGGAATGTATTTTTTAAATTTATATAAACTTTAAATTTTGACTTAAATTTATTATTTAAAATCATTCATTCATTTTCACTCAATCTAATTCCAAGATTTATTATCTATCATTAATTTTCTTTTTTTGTGTGAAAATAAATGTATAGATGTCAAAATTGTAAAGTTAAGTCAAAATTTTAAGGGATAATTTCATTTGGGTCTCTAACGTTAAAAAAATAAAATAAAATAAAAAATTCACTTTTTAACAATAAATGTTTTACTCAATTCTTGGTCCATCCAGTTTTACAATTACACCAATTTGGTCTATTTGATTAGTTTCTTAATGGCCAAACCTAATAGAAAAGACAAAATGATAATTTTGCCTTCTGTCCACTGGTCAAACTTATAGTTAAGTACTGCGTTTAAATGTAAAACAGAAAAAGGTCTAATGGGGCTTATTTTAGAGTTTTGCATTGGATCTAAAATATGAAGGCGGTCTTCAATGTAGCAAACTTATTTATCACTACATTATCAATAAATTATCTTATAATTAATGTGGTGGCTATAAATAATTTTACCATTTCGTTTGAGTAAAATTTTGGAAAGTACAATAATATTCTTACTATAAATTCAATTTCTTATGTTATAATTATTATATTAAAATGATCCTCTCACATAAATATCTCAATCTACCGCTTGATGCGATATCAAAATACTTGATCATTTTTATCATTCATTATCTAATAATTATTGTCTTGAATTATAATATAGGGACCTTCAAATCTGGATCATTTAATATATTTATAACAAAACTCGTCCTGATTTTAATTAAATCATTGCGTTCAAACTTTAAAAAAGAGAAACGAAGATTCCATATGGGCTCTAAAGCATTCAACTTTTTACTTTAGGGCTGAATATGACAAGTAGAAATGTGGAATCAAGAATGACAGTGTCAAGTCCGAAATCAAAAGCAGAGCCTAGAAAGCAACACTCCCATCCCACACGAGTGAGCCCCATGTTGCCTTCAATTTCCCCCAGAACAACACTCCACTTCAGGTTGTGGGCTCTTATCTCCCTGTAAGTCTGTACTCTCTCTCTTTTTATCTTCTTTTAGGGGTGTAAAATGAAAAGCTGGGACCTTAACATAATGGCGTAAAACTAAAGAACCAGTTAAATCAATGAGAAAAATTGGCCAAATTTTCCTCAATGTTAAATTTTAGCTCAGAATATAATACAATACAGTACGATATATTACTAGTTAAAAATATTATTTATCATCTTTTAAGTGGTCTAACAACAGGGTTGTCCTATCCTTCTACCCAAAGTTTTCTTAAAATCATTTCAAGTGCAGTGTTAGCTTTTAATAATTAGGGTTATTTCAAGGTATGAAAGTGTTTATTAGAGCAATTTGGTTCATAATTGAAATAGATTGTCTTAACTTCTCTCTAAGTTATAGCATTATTATGAAATTATCCATATCATTTTAAAATTCTTCAAAAACATATCACATAATTTTCTCTTCTAAATATAAAAGATTTCAAGCAAATTACAAAATAATTACCTGATGTTTTGCCTTTTGACAGACGGAACTAACTTTATGTTTTGCTAACAAATAAGCCTCATACCATTAGAATTGAATATAGTTGACCATCAAAACTGAATGAAAGCACCGTTTGGTCATTTGATATAAAAGTTAGGTAAAAAAAGTCAAAGACTTAATTGTAATAGAGATAAAAATTAATACAAAATTAATATAAAAATAGATAAAATCAATTACAGACCAAGTCCACAAGCAACAATCAATTTCATCCTGAAAGATATAATATTAATTTCCCTCAATTTATACTTAAAAATGTGCCTGAAATTGGGCTAAACATCATTCGGTGGTGATTTACAAGGTTTTATAATATCATATTTTCAAGCCTAACTTTTGGATTCTATGTATTGCACAAAAAAAATTATCAGAAGTCCAAAGCATGCCACTGATAGATGCTTCCCAGCTGCGCAGGCAAACCGGGGAAGCTCTGTAATCTACCTTTGAACCTCGGACTCTCTAAGTAAGAGGAAAAGGAGAAAACCAAAAAAATGTCCATAAAAGAAACTGATATTCTAAATAATTCAACTATTTTCCTTTTCCTCATTCTTTCTCAAACCAAATATAGCTTAAAAGAACTAAATATCAGATAATGAAAGAAGAAAAAAAAATCTATATCATTGGTCTGCATTGAAATCCCGCAATCCCTTTCCATCTGAATTTTTGGGTAGTACAAAATCAGGAACCTCGTCAATATCTTCAGCAGGCTGATATAATAGGCACACAAAGATGAGAAGCATGTATAAACAAGATCATATGGAAGACCAGTTAAATCAGAAATTAGAAAGGGCTACCTTCCACAATTGCAACAGACGCCATAGCAAATAATCAATGATCATAACCAAGGCAAAAAGCTTGCCAGCCCAAGCACCACATGAAAGGTACCTGGCAGAAGTAATGTTGTCAACAAACTGAAGACACTCTCAATAATCTAAAATAACTTCACAAACTTTTTGACATTAAGATAAGTAAGCTGATGGATCCAAAAGGAAAGACAACACACAATAACACTAACCCATTTTTACCTTAATTATAGATGATAATTTCTATTTGAACATTGATATGCCACCTCACAGTACGAGGAAACAAAAAACAAGAGTCTTTATGATAGTTCAGTAGCCAGATTAAGATTTCAAACATTCCCAGGGCTGTCAACAATAATTTCTTATTATTTATTTATTTATTTTAAATAAAAAATAAAAAGGAACAAACAAAAAAATAAATAAATAAAAACAGGAAAGAAATATCCTTCATCAGATTCAGTCGAAATTCAACTCTCTGCAAACTGAATTCATCTAATGGGCTTGGCGCACTAAATCTTTAAATCTGCATAATCTAATCAAACAAAATCTTTCAATAACATACCGTGAGAGACGTTCTAGAAGATATTGGTTGGAACATTTCAGTGCACGGTCATACACAATCTCGGTCCTTTTGGCAACATCATGCCAATTATAGAGTTTCTTCATCTGACAGAAAATGAAATGTACATTTGGCCAAATAAACAAGAAGTCAAATTCTCAAAAAATTTAAGATTCTTATAAAATAATATACTCACACGTTCGTGCATAACTTGTGGATCAATTTTAGGAAGTATCGATATTGCCCTCATAATTGCCCCTACCATATCAATAGGATCAGGTTCAGCAAGTACAATCATGTCATCTGGTAAAACCTACAATAGCAAGCAGAGGGAAAAACTTAGCTTGCGTAATCGCTAAAAATTTGTAGAAATTATATTATTTTGACATGTCATGACTAAGTTATTACAAAATGGCAGGGTTGAGTATAAACATCTCATGATACATGCCTCCGGGACACCTCCCACACGTGTACTGACTGTTAATAATCCGCAACTAGCAGCCTCTAATATGGCTATGCAAAAGGCTTCAGTTAAAGAACTGCCAGAAATGTATAACTCAAATTAGATAACATCCAATGAGAGGATAAAAGCATCTCATGTCTATACAAAAAATTAGTAAATTTACAAATTTGGCCATTTATATTCCATTGCTTACCTGAAAGATAATATATTTGCTCTGTATTCTGCTAAGTGAATGTAAAGATAATTGTAAAATGAACTTGAGCACCTATACATAATGCTATGGTTTTGCTAATAAATCCAGTGACAATGAAATTGTAAATCATTATCCTTATTAGTGCAGATGTACAGATATTTCTAATCATCAAATCTCTATTATTCGTGTAATTTTACAAAAAGAAAATGACCAAGTAGATCGATTATACATCATTTTAACTAATGGTTAGATGATTATCATACATACAAATCAGTGTTTGAGCCTCTACATGTGCAAGCATTTCAAGAAAGTTGAACAAGCAATCAAATGAATAAAAGAAAAATGCAAATTAAAAAAATAATCACCTAAATTATACACAATTCGTTTTTTTACCACAAATGAAAATATAATTGTTGTTAACTGCTTGAAGATTGCAATTACCCAAATACCCCTAATTTAACATGTCCCCCTCCTTCCGTTTTCCTTAATGTTCACTTCCAGAGAGAGAAAGCGCAAAAAACCTAGAGAGAGAAAGCATGCTGGTAGAGAGAGAAACCAGCCATTGTACAGAGAGACGATGCCTATAAGGTTGCAGGAAACTGGAGAGGGACTATGATGACACAAAAGTTAGGTTTCCAGAAGATTTCATGTTTTTTACAATGAAGTGCTCTTTTTTTTTTTTTTTTTCCTAGAAGGTTCCACATTTCTTACCTAAAGGTTTTAAATTTTTTTGGTTAGTGAAATGTTATGGGAAATTAAGAATGACTGAGTGTTGGAACGGATTTTTCATCAATCTATAAAATCATACAAATACCACACAAAATACAAGAACCTATGATGTTACAACTAAAATGAGTATATTTAAGTAAGAGAATAACACATCTTAACCAACCTTCTTCACAAATCAAACTTTTTTCCCCCAAAACTTCTGCCGCCCACAACGTCTTTCCAAGATCCAACTTGATTTTGAGATTATTTTCATCCCAACCAAATTAGCGTTTGGTTTCCAAGACTGTGGGTGCTAGTGGTATGAAATAAGTGAGATGATAGAAAGCAATGAGATTCTGATAGAAAAAAAGGAGGAAAAAGAAAGGAGGAAGAACATGTATCTTTGGGTTGAGGGTATTTTGGTAATTATATGCAATGAAGTGAAAATAAATCTTGCAATGTAGCTAAAAGCAACTAAAGTTTTGTTTGCAGTTAAAAAGAAATTTGGACTAATTTAGGAGGTCATCATGAGCAATTTCCACAAAAATAAAAAGATATAAAAATTCGATTAGAATTATACCTATTTAAGAAAATATGGCCAGATATCAAGACAGATCGTACTTGAGCGTGTGGCACAGCACCCAACATTTCTACTCGATCTTGAAGAGAATGCTTCTCCCTCATCTCTTCCAACCTCACACGTTTAGGTCCATCGCCACCCACAATAAAACGGACCTTAACACGAGCATACAAATGAGATGATAAATTAGAAACAACTTGATATTCCAAAATGTTAAATGTTAACTATTCACTAGATTTCCCTTTCAACATATTACAACAGAAAAGCCAAATAATTACATCAGTAGACTGATATTATGCCCCCCATAAAGGCAGCATTCTTTTTCAGAGTGATCCTTAATACCACTAGTGAATATTAAACTTCAACATACTCGGTACTGATGAATATATAGTGATGGAGACATGGAATTCTCTTATAAAACAAATAAGAAGACCAAAGTTATAATTATTGAAACAGACCTACATATGGAGATCATGAAATTTGAAATAGGAATTTTGACACAAAATCGACCTGAAGTTTCATAGGTTAGAAAACACATAATAGATTTATGCATAAAATTTCCTTTTTGAGGGTGATTTTGGTTATAACCCTGTAATTTATAAGAGCTAACATGCCCTAGTACCATTGGTTTAAAGCCCTTAGGAAAAATCCAGAAGGAACAATAGCTGATACAACTAGATTCCAGAAGTAAGAATCAAACCATGTTCTTAGAAAAGTAACATATACAATATATAGTTACAATCCAGAAGAAAAAACAAAGCTATCAATCATATCCATTTGTATCTTGAGATGCTAATGCAGAGACTAATCTAATCACTCAAATGCCAATTAAACGAGAAGTTTATTAAATCATTTAGACATTAAGTATATCTGTTTATATACCAGAAGGTTGACACGCACCTTCCTACTCAGAATTTGGTAGTAAAACTACCTTGCATTTAATCAATCCAAAAAACAAGAACGAACAAGGTATTTAACTAGAGGGCTTTTTTTTTGCTCAGTTTATGGCAATAAATCAAGTTTTATAAAGGCATAAAAACACAGAAATCAAAAGCCACACCATGTTCCAAATAACTCACATTGGGACACATTCGACAAACTTGTGGAATGACTTCAACAAGCAAATCTGCACCTTTACGGTAAACCAATCTGCTAATGACAATGATAACAATTTCATTTCTGCCTAGTCGCTCTGTGGCAGGTTTGAACATAGCAGTGTCCACAGCATTTGGTATTACAAAAACCTTTTCAGGTGGCAGACCAGAACGTAGCACCGTGTTTTCCTTGCTAGTGTGAGAAACACAAATGGCCTGGCTCACATCTGCTAAAGTAAACTGCAAGACTTTGTTCATATGGATGCTTCCCACATCAGCAAAACCATAGAGTGAATGATCAGTAAATACAACTTTGTAGCCCATAGTGCGTGCATGCATTAGAGCTTCATGACAGAGAGTCGAGAAGGCTTGATGCCCATGCACAAGTGATATTTTTTCTCTAATAAGGATTGTCCTTACGATTGGAAGTGTCCCATAAAAGGTTGGTAACGTGTTCTGCATAAGAAATGGTCTCCATGGAATATAGTAAACTTTCAATCCACAGGTCATGTATCTCACCCCTGAGCGATTTCCATAAGCATGGGTTAAAACCACCACCTGAACAATCATATAACCAGATAAGTTGTATAATAAATAATAACTATCTGTAAAAGGAAAGTGGTGATTGATGAACCTATTGGTAGACAGGAGAGCATCCCATCTGGTCCAAAAAAGCAATTTACAAAAAGGTTGGTAACGGCATTCTTTCACCTTGTGACCAAGCTTTAGCAGGCATTGTGACAAATAATAAATGTGATTCTCTACGCCTCCAAAATTTGGATAAAAAAAATCGGAGACCATTAGAATTCTATGCTTCTGATTTTCCATAAAGTTAAATCTCTCACCTGCAATTAAAACCAAAAACAAAATAAAAATAAAATGTAAAAACAGATTTATCTTAAATGTTATAAATATCAGTGAGTTTAAAACAAGTGAATGACACATTTGCAGGGGTATAATTGTCAATCCGACATGCAAATGCCAATTTGCCACAATGCCAACATTTAGAACGCACTGATGTCTACATATTTCAACAAACAGATATGGAGTAAGACATTGACAATACAAGCCGTTATAAAGTGAAACTGATTGTTTATTGTCATTCACTGAAAACGTAACTATCATAACGTAACTAAAAAGATCTTGTGTCAATCATATAAAAGCTCATCAACATTAATTGGTTTCATAGGCTTTGGCAATTTAAAGAACATATAAAGGACCTTGAATTTCATAAAGGCAGAGTTCGATAAGTGCTTATGTTTGCATTCAAAACTAACTTTCTGTGGAATCAACAAATTGATCAAGAATTCTAATTTAAAACTCATTGACAGCAGAATTATTGCTCTAATTACTATTCAAATCACAAAGTGAAGCAGACAAAACAATGCCCTAAACCATCAAGTAAAATGTGAAAATTAAGCAGGCAAATCAATTCTAAAAATTAGCATCAATTGACAGTAAAAGCTGATGATTGCTCGAGAGGAATGAATAAATAAATAGAAGCAGAACCATTTTCAGGAATCAAAAGGAATAGAGTAAGCTACCCACGTTGTGAAAAAGCAAACTGAGGTCGGATGAGTATTCTTGAGAGAACCACACAGAACCCAGGAATAGAGAGAGGGAAGTCGCCTCTCAGTCGCTGTCTGCGAGTTTTCGTCGGGAGGAGATCGCAACTAGAAATTCGGCCACCATTCAAACCCCTATCTCCGTACCAAACTTCGGATCGGAGAGAGCAAAGAAAAGAGAAAAGAGCAGCGAGAGAGAGAGCCGAGAGCGCGCGAAGAGGTGTGAGAAGAGGCTTTTACGTGTTGTTTGGATGCCTTAAACAAAATGGGTAAAAATTATTTTTGTCCCTGGGTTTTGCTCCTTTAAACACACTTTTTTATTTTTTTTTTAAGTTCACATTTTTTTTAATATATTGTAAATACATTTATTATTATCGGACCCTTTTAATGTAAAACTTAAAGTACAACCCGATATTAAACTCTCAAAACAGGAGAGATGACCCATACAATATAAAAAAATTATCTCCAAATCAAGTGAAGTTTTTACAGCTCGAACTTTGAGTCAATCACTCATGAAGAGCAACGATCAAGAGCGAGGGTGCCACTACATCGCTATGCCCGCCACACCAATAGTTGAACTTAAAAGATAGGAAAATGCCCAATAAAATAACATATAACAAATTCAAATACTCCAAGGATGTTCTCAATGCAAACATACATTGAAAGTTTTGCAAAACCCCACTGGATCTAACAACTTCACAAATAAAAGCCCATGGCTACTTTCATATAATGGGCCACCTTTAATCCTTTTAGGGCCAGTATACCATTCAAAACATCAAGTGACAATCACATAAACATTCCCGGTTCAAATCACTTAATTAATTTATCACCATTTGATATTGCTTTTAAAAAATTAAATTTTAATTATTTAATAATGATGATATAAAATAAGTATGTAGTGCAACTTTCAAAAGTGATTACTTAATAAATTGAGTAAATTTAGCAACAATCCTAGAAATGGGTGAGGTTTTGTAAAAATGATTATGAAATAATTTATTATGAGATTTAATGAATTTTTTAAATGATCAAATCATCCTCTAAAATTTTATATAAAGAAGTTTCAGTGCCAACCTTGACTATATGAAAATATATTTGTATCAAATAAAATTAAAAAAATATTTTTTTGTCTATTTTAGATATTTTATAAATTCGTAACAATTAACTTAAAATTTACTAAATGTATGTATACCACTTTTAAGGTTTATAATAGTTTTTACAGCTGAAGTAACCGATTAATTATTTTAAAAGCAAAAAATAATTAACCAAATAATAGCCTAATTACAGTCAATTATTTATACAACATAACTAAAAGTGATTACTGTAAAGCTACTGCAATACCAAATTGCCCTAAATGATGACAATGACGATATTTGTAACCTGAAAAACTACATGTGCGTACTTAAAAATGTAAATATTATATACACACACGCACACATATATATTACTCTCATAAGTTTATCCCTTTAAATATCCTTCTTAAAAGATTCCAATTTGTAATTATATCCAACTTAATATCTAAAATATGTTTTTTTAAATTTTGTTGTATTACATTATAAATAAACCTAACTCAAACATTTATTGTTTCAAACCTTGTCATTTGTTTTTATTTTTTTTTCTTTTAATATCTTTTTAATTTTATTTTTTCTTATTTTTCTAAATTTTTTAATATGATTTTATTTAATTTTCCATTCATTATTGATTTTTATACAAAACGAAAATAAATTAAACTATAAAAAGCAAAATCATAAAGGAGATAATTAAATAAGTGTGAATAAGTATTATTTATAACTTATAAGAATGCGATACAATGAAGTTAAAGAAATTGTACTTTCATATCAAATGGCTTCTAACTATAAATTAAATTTTATTTTTTAAATAAATTTAGAAGCCAGATTTACGAAATGAGTGCACATACAAGTTTCGACGGGTATGAACATCACAACTCCATCATGCCTTGTTTAATAATTATCATCTTGAATTAATAAAGTATGGATCTTTAAATTTCAAGCGTTTCATGTATAAACAAAACAGTGATTATCCTGATTTAAAGTAAATCACAACAACATATATATATATATAGAGGAGTGGCCAGAGATCTAGACCTAAAAGTATAAGCCCAAGCCTATTATAGTGGATTGGCCCATTAGGCCGGTTGACTTAGGCTTACAATCCAACTCATATGTTGATCAAGGAGTCCATTGATTTCATTTATCCAGTCCGAGCTCAATGCGAATTTGGTAGACTGACACAACTGTTCAGCCGACCTAATCCTAAATTAGACACATAATGTTGGGTCAAAATACCTCCAATGGACCGGCCCAATAGTCTAGTCGACCTAACACAGGTCTAGCGTCCATATTTCCTCTTAACCTATTTACTGCAAGTCTAGTTCTAACTTCTACCAAGACTCAACCATCTATAAAATATAAATAGTCTGAGTGTTAATCAATCATATCATCACTTGAAATCTAGGAATGACTCTGAGAGTCCTTTGTTTCACCCAAATGATACGGTTGTTATGGCAGAAGATGCATGGGGTGCATGCATGGCCTGATGGCGTAAGGCATGTAGTGGAAGACTTAGTCAATAAAGGCTAGTTAATTTATTGTTATGTTTTCCTATTTCATTGCTTGTAATGGCTGGTATAACTGCTCACGTTGTAATCTGTTTTTCTCTGTTCCTTGCTGGTAGAGGCTGGTATAACAGTCACGTTTGCTTCCTATTTTTTTGGGAGACACTTCCCTGATTGTAGCTCCAATTGGTTGAGACTTAATTGGACTATATCAGACCCAGTTGGAGAAATAAAGAAATTATGAGAAAGTTATTACAAATTCTTCCCAACCTTTTCTACTCTTCTGCTTGCATTCTACTTTTTCTTTTTCTTGTACGTAACATTGGTATCAGAGCCGGTTCCGATCATGGAGACCCGTAACAAATCCAATGCCGAATTCCGTAATGAAGTCACTGAAATTCTTGCACGTCATGAGTCAAGTTTCGAACTCATGAACAACAACTATAACAAAATCAATTCCACCCTTCAAACAGTCCTCACAAAATTACAAGCACTTCGTATCAACCCTGTTACAAGCCTCCCAACTACTGAAGTAAATCCCTTTGTTCATGGGGAATCTTCTCACAACCACACTTCATCCTAAAATCAATCCACCAACACTGCCTGCAACCGCAACCAAACTCACTTAAAATTGAATTTTCCTACCTTTGCAGGTGACGATCCAATGGGGTGGATATATAAAGTAGAGCAGTATTTTGAGTTCAAGAATATTGCTTTCCATCAACGGGTACAACTAGCTTCATTCCATTTAGAAGGGATCGCATTGCAATGGCATAGGTGGCTCAGTAAGTTTAAAGGGCCACTCTCTTGGGATGAATTTACTAAGGCCATCCTCCACCGTTTCGGTCCAACCGATTATGACGACCCATCCGAGGCACTCTCAAGACTAAAGTAAGATTCTTCCGTCCAAGCCTATCAAGAAGCCTTTGAGCGGCTCTCCCATCGTGTCGACAACCTTCCTGAGCAGTACTTGGTAGGATGTTTCATTGCTAGGTTGAAGGATGATATCAGATTGGATGTCAAGGTCAAGCAACCAAAGACATTGGCTGAAACTATTGGTGTAGCTCGTCTCATTGAAGAACGCAACCATCTACAAAGCAAAACGAGCAACTTCTTTCATAACCAGCCGCAAAACACACCTCAGAAAACTACCACAAACCCGTCAACTGGTCTTCTTGGACCCCCTCCAACCCAAAAGCCAAATCTGCAGAATACTCCAGCTCCAATATGTCGGATTACAGGATAAGAAGCTAAAGAACGAAGAGACAAAGGACTCTGCTATTATTGCGATGAAAAGTTCGTTCCAAGGCACCGTTGCGAGCAACCACAATTCTTCATGATGGAAGATTTAACTGAATTTGATCCTTGCGGACAAGGATGATTCAAGGGGGAGGGAATGATACGGATGTTATGGTAGAAGATGCATGGGGTGCATGCATGGCCTGATGGCGTAAGGCATGTAGTGGAAGACTTAGTCAATAAAGGCTAGTTAATTTGTTGTTATGTTTTCCTATTTCATTGCTTGTAATGGCTGGTATAACTGCTCACGTTGTAATCTGTTTTTCTCTGTTCCTTGCTGGTAGAGGCTGGTATAACAGTCACGTTTGCTTCCTATTTTTTTGGGAGACACTTCCCTGATTGTAGCTCCAATTGGTTGAGACTTAATTGGACTATATCAGACCCAGTTGGAGAAATAAAGAAATTATGAGAAAGTTATTACAAATTCTTCCCAACCTTTTCTACTCTTCTGCTTGCATTCTACTTCTTCTTTTTCTTGTACGTAACACCATACTCGGACTCCCAACTTAACTTAAACCATGGAACATTCCTACTTTGTAGTATGGATATCCTATAAAAGGGCATTACACCCTGAAGGCAAAAGAGCACAACTCTCGTGCATACAAAGACTCTGTGGGATCATCACCAGACATCCCTGTGATCCAACTCTGTTCAATCTTCAAGTCAAGACTCCAACAACATTCTCTGGCACATTCCTTCATCTATCAACTTAAAGCTAAATTCGAGTACTACCACATCCAGGCTCACCGATCATATTCATTAGCGCCACTTTTTCATTGTCGGACCGCCATCTTAAGCTACCGTCAACGCTGCCACGCAGCAAATGACACTATACCATCCTACTTATAGCTAGACGACACTTTACCTTTATTTTACATGTCATATTATGATCGGTTTACTGATTTAAACGTTGGATGATCTTTAAACGATATCCACTCCATTGTCAAGATCATCTGCGTTTATTTGTTTGATTTGTGCATAACACAAATTGTTGAATTTTTAGGAAGCTAGTAGACCACGTTAGTATCCTGTAGTTCAATCCCACTTGTACATATATATATTCTGCTTTTTTTTTTTCAGAATCGTTAACTATAATAATTCATATTGAGAATGAGTTCCACAACTATGGTGTAATACAGTAAAAATAAATAATTATAATTTATGGTTCTAAAATAAAAAATTTATAATATATTTATTAAAGGATAATCAGATATATATATATATATACGACACTTGTAAAAAACATTCTAGAAGCAAGTTGCATTGAAACTTTAAAGAGAGAGCATGACTCCAGATGGGCCCTTATTAATCTAAAAATATCCCAACTTATCGTTAATTATAATCATTCATATTGAGAGTGGGTTCCACAACTGTGGTGTAATACAGTCAAAATAAATAATTATAATTTATGATTCTAAAATAAAAAAATTTATAATATATTTATTAAAGGATAATCAGATATGTATATACGACACTTGTAAAAAACATTCTAGAAGCAAGTTGCATTGAAACTTTAAAGAGAGAGCATGACTCCAGATGGGCCCTTATTAATCTAAAAATATCCCAACATATTGGTGATGGTAGCTATCCCTTCGCTTTATAATTAAATAAAATAAAGGGAGCCCATGATGTGACCAAAAGTGCAAACGTCCTAGTAACTCATAAGTTACAATATGCTCTCCATACGCTAGAGTCGACCAGTCAAGGTTCTAGAGTGTGGAGTCTTATCATCTTGTCTTTGTCTTCACTTTTACTTTTTCTACATTTTCATGGCGTGTAAAATAAATATCGGGACATTAACAGACCGATGTGAAACAATGTAGCAGTCGAATCAATGAGAAAAAATTGGGCGAGATTTTCGCCAATATGAATCTGTAGCCTTTTTTTTTTTTTTTTTTTTTTGAGTAATGAAGAAAGCACATATCAGGATATATGATTGATTAAAAATATTATTTGTGGTCTTTTGAGGATCAAATTAAATGATAAGGTTATCTTATCCCACATTTATTTAACGAATGGATCTCAAATGGCGTAAAAGTGTTTAATTTAATTGAAACGTTAGGTCTATTCCACGGGGATCAATGAGCTCTTGAGGAGAATTTCATTGATAAATATTAGATTTTTTAAATTTTTTTACCAAAATTCATATAAAAAATATGATATATAATTTATAATATTTTATAAATTAATAATTAATATGATGTTAATAACTGATATACTATAATAATTTAGATATAAGGTATTGGTAGTTCATTTATTAGATATAAATTTAAATAAAAAATTTAAAAACCTAATATTTATATGGACGAAAAGATAACAACAGTATAAAGTGAACAAAAAGTAGGCTAAAATCTAAAACAACCAAGCATTTAATGCCTGTAAGAAAATACAAATGCGATGACCCCATTTATTCCAATCAATCAAATAAAACAATAACCACGTCTCCATCAAGTATGGTGGAATAAACCTCCGACTAATGACTTCAAGAAAATTGCAGCCCACGTTCAAGACAGCCAGCTACTTTCATTTCCATCTTAAGTGAATGTGAACACTCTCTCAAAAAAGTGAATGTGAACAGTGAGAGCAACGGATATTTAATGCTTTTAAGTTTTATCTGACAAGGAGGTTTTTCTTTAAAAAAAAAGCGAATAAATTAAAAATTCATCAGGACCTATCAAAATTATTAACTAAACAAAAAGCATTGTAAAAATTGAGCCCTTCTCACTCTCACATTAAGAGAGGATGTTCCTATAATAAAAAAATTAAATATTTTTAATTACAGTTAAGTTATATTTGCATATTTAAAATTTTTTTATCTTTTAATAAATTTAAAACATTTGAAGTTCACTGTTTGTGTGGCTGTACCAGAAAAATTCATAAATAACCATCTTGTTTGAAGCTGCCAATGATATAAGAAATCAGAATTATGTATTGCATGAATAACAACTATTGAATGGTAACCAGCAAATAACCTCTAGAATTCTTAGAAGCTATAGAGCAAGCCAAATATCAAGGATTCTCTTTTAACAAACCATAAGTATTAATATATATCCTATTCAATAATAGAGAGTGCCTAATGATTGGACCCTCCTAGTAATTTTTTTTTTTAAATATTTCGGGACTTTCTAGATCACTGATAAATAATTAAAATAAACCAACCAAATACAAATATTTAATTGAAAAAGATTCATGAAATTGACTTTATTGTTAACATTTTCTTGGCCGAATGAGCTAAATTAAGCCGATATATCTTCACATGAAACAACTGAACCAATTAATGATTGAGTGGTTAACTAATTGAATCAAATATGGATTTTTCTGTTTGAACTTGAGGCTACCATTAAATCAAGATTAAATAGTTTCAATTATCACATTGTGCATCAAATCAAGTATAATTTATTTGATTAATCATGTCAAATATTATAACACTAGTCATTGCAGTTTATTATATTTATGTGGCAGACCAACAGTAATATATACCGTTAATATCAATTCAAACATAGTTCATTATCCGTAAAAGATCAACAGAATGATTAGACCCATATTTTGATTGCTTTTATAAATTTTGAAGTTCGAATTGTCTTATTTAATATCTATGTGATTGATAATCATAGTTTCTAATTTTCTAAAATTATAAGATTTGACAAAAAATATAATTTCAATCTTATCGGATTTTGTAAATTTTTGAATTATAAAATAATACATATTCATATATAACCTATTTAATTATTGTATTCAAATCTTCAACATACGCACTAAGCTATAAATTATAATGCTTTTGTATATTTTTATATGGTATTCACAATAAATAGTGAAAATAGAAACTCCAACGAGTTGAAACTGAATTTTGCAATCTAAATCCAATACACAAAATAATAATAATAATAATAATAATTCTTTGATCGTTGTGGAGTGAACATGGGTCCCCTTTGCAATGAAGGCAAGTGAAATGGAGTCGTCGTTTGAGTCAACTCTTGTTTTAATTCTCCTAATATATATCCACATCGACGTGGCTCCTCAATTTCATATTCACAAAGTGACCCAGCTCTTATCCATATTCAATCAATTACATTGTCCATGGCTTAATCAATTTTACCACTCTAAGCCGTTGTTTCAATTGTTTAGCCAATCTTTTTGGATTAATCTTAGATTGAATTGACAAATTTTTACTTAAATTAAATTAATTATATTAGATTGGATATAATACAATCATCTATTTGGTCCATTATTTCAATAAGCTCTAGCTTCCTTCTCCATATTGGAGTTTGAACAAATAGTTTCATCAGGTCTCTAACTTAAACGTGTATAGAATTTTAGGTCTTACACTTATCACTCCTGGTAAATGCCGCAACCACTGCTTTTTGAACGTATAGAACTTACTCTCTTTCGTTACAAAATTGTCGTATCCAAACTCTTTAAGTTTAGGTTATTATTACTCATTTTTAACTTGATTTCAAAAGTTATAATATGAAATGTTAATGTATGAAAACACACAAATGCAAGTAATGCAATAAAGCATAAATGCAACCACTTAAAACTTATACAATCAAATTACGGTCACTCAAATATAACCTAAATAATCATGCACATAAATAACTCACAATTATTTACAAATAACTTAAATAATTATGCAAACAATCAACAAATTTAACTCTAATCAATCCGATTTTTCTGTTAATGAAACAAATCTGATTTCTTTCTTAATTAATCACCAAGTTAATCATGAAATCAGTAGCACATTAATTCATAAAAATCATGACGAAAACTTCAAATCATTCAGACAAAAACATTAAATAATTGTTTATAGTAAATTCATCCAATTTCGGTTTTCTTGATTTATTATTGTTATTATTTTTATCTAACACTTCAAACAAGTATTTTTAAGCATTTAAGATACATTCCTACACACATAAGAAGGACGTATAATTAAATCACTAGCAGCTACTCACCAGTCGGACCAAAACAGCCCCTAAATTAATTATTTGACTGTACAATTTTTCATACAATACCTAATACGAAATTATACCAAGCAGCTACTATTAAACCACTTCAATATCACTTTAAACTCATCTACCTAGTACTTAAAAACTATAATTCGTTTAATATAGGTTCTCCAAATAGATCTTTTAGAAGTAGATATTTTAGAAGAAAATTGTTAATTGTTTGGTTGTTAATTAAAAAAACTTTTTTAAATTATAGACGGTTTGATTAAATTATTTTTAAAACACTTTTAAATTATTAATTTATCAAAAAGGACATGGGAGAAAATAATAGTATATTCATTTTAGGAATGTAATTACTTCAACTTCAACCATAAAAAATTAATCAATCGTAATAGTAATAAAGATTTTATTGCTCACTCCTAGTTTAATTAGCTTCAAGAAATAAAATTGTAATATATATATTAATGAATCAATAACAAAACCAATTGCAGTATATCATTATGCTACTTCAATAAAACATTTTATATATATCAATAAACCAATAATAAAATCAATTATGGTATATATATATCAATGACCCAACAACAAAATCAATTGCAGTATATATATACACACGCACTTTCCATATATGCATAAGAAAAAAAAAAAAATTGTAGTATATATATCAGCCAAAACCAATTAAAAAAAAAAAAAGCACACAAAATGTAGAAAACTAACTGGTTAAAAAAAATTCTCAAATGTTTTTATAAAATAAAAAGTGAATGAAAGTGAAGACTATGTGTTTATATTAATAAAGAAAGTGTAATAAAGTTATAAATATATAGAGATATTAATAACATAAAATAAAAGTAGATTAAACATTTTAATCTTTATTTGAAAAAAAAAAAACACTTAAAAAGATCTATTTGAAAAAGCTCAAAATTTGAACTTATTTTAAGTAATTTTTTTTTTCTATTTTTTTAATTCCTCAAAACTCTACTGGAATATCAATCAAACGATATAAAAAAATTAAATAGAATTTTTAATATTAAAAAAGTATCTTTGGTCAGTTAATAAGTTGTACCAAATATATACTCGACCTACTACAAAACTCTCAAATAAAAACTTGTTAAAATAAATTTTCAACACAAAACAATACGTGAAGCACACTATTTTTCTCCTTACTATCCCAACTTATTTCAACTACTATTTTTAATGTTTAAATACATTTAGGACTTTTTGTAAACACATTTAAATATGTAGGAATTTCAAAAAACTAACTATATTTCAAAAGCTAAATTCGTTTTTAACCCTTTTTATAAAAAAATTACGTTTTTAACTTTTCAAACAAGCTAATTACATCATATATCAAATTTTATGAAATTGCCATAAATTTACCCATATACCTTTATCATTTAATTTATTATTTTAAAAAAAGAGAAAATGTATGAAATAGCCCATTTGAAATGGCCAACCTCAAAACTAACCTTTTAATTTTTTATTCTTAAAAAAAATCTCAAATGGACAAAAATACCCTTAATGGTAACAAAGGGTGTCAGTTTGATCCCAACCTGAAGGTTGGGATCCCTATTTTCAGGTTGGGATCTGTCCAGGTTTCCCAACCTGGAGATTGGGATCCCTATTTTCAGGTTGGGATCCGTCCAGATTTGATCCCAACTTAGAGATTGAGATCTCTATCTCCAAGTTTGGATCCCAACCTGGAGGTTGGGATCATCCTTTCATGTTGGGATCCATACCTCCAGTTTGATCCCAACCTGAAAGTTGGGATCCCCACCTCCAGGTTTTGATCCCAACCTGGAGGTTGGGATCCCCACTTTAAGGTTGGGATCCGTCCAAGTTTGATCCTAACCTTGAGGTTGGGATCCCTACCTCTGGGTTTGGATCCCAACCTAGAGGTTAAGATCCTTACTTTAAGATTGAGATCATCTCTTGATGTTGGGATCCATCTTGAGGTTTGATCCCAACCTCAAGGTTTTGATTTCAACCTGAATGTTTAATTACATATATTTCGTAATTAAATAAAGTTTTGAGGTTATTTTATAATTATAATATTTAACATAAAGGGCGTTTCTGGGGTTGTTTTGTAATTTTTGGGGTTGTTTTATAATTAAAGATATTTTCTAAAATTACAGAATTACACCTTAATTTTCTGAATTATCAAAAATGACATTATTATCATTTTTTAAACAAAATTACCCCTCTCATTCCTTCAATATCAAAATCCATAATCTCCCAGAATTCATCAACATCCACAATTCATCAACATCATCAATACAATTCATCAACATCAACATTAATAAACAAACAAACAAAAAAAAAAAAAAAGAAATCTGGTTCTGGGTTCAACCCAGAACCAGACGGCTCTGGTCGGTGACGAATCGGGGTTCATCGCCGACCAGAGCCGTCTGGTTCTAGGCTCGTCGCCACCCAGAACCATATGGTTCTGGGCTCGGCGATGAGCCCAGAACCAGACGGTTCTAGTCGGCGACGAACTCGGGTTTGTCACCGACCAGAACCGTCTGATTCTGGGTCGCGAACCCAGAACCAGATCTGGTTCTGGGCTCGTCGCCGAGCCCAGAACCATATGGTTCTGGATCACGAACCCAGAACCAGATCTTCTGGGTTCGCGACCCAGATCCAACTTAGCAAAAGAAAAAAAGGAAAGAAGAAGAAGAAGAAGAGAGGGAGGCGGGATTTCAAATGGGTTAGGGAATTGTAGTGAGAGAATGAGAGGGAAAAGTTTGAAAGGGAGAGAGTTAGTGAAAGGGGTGGGTCAATGTAATTAGTTGCACTGTTAAGGGCATTTTTGTCCAAAATTATACCCATCTGAATAACCTCACAACTGAAAGGTTATTTTCAATAGGGTCAGTCAAAAAAGGTTAGATTTCAACAAAACCCTAAAAAAAAGTTGAAATGGATAATTTGGGAAATACCCTCACATATATAAACCCCATTGAAACTTGGTTTGACCTCCCATTCACTGTTTCAACTTCTCGTTTCATAGATCGTGTGACCCTTGACCATTCGCTGATCCCCATCAACCATGGATTGATGGTTTGCCAACATTCATTTACTGACCACCCCTGTTGTCGAGCAGCGCCACCATTTTTCTCCATTCGAATGGTACGCATTCTTCTCACCATTTTTTGGATTTGTTTTGATTATTTTGAGGGTTATTATTATTATTATTATTTTAAGTTTTGGTGATTGAGTTTTGATAAAAAGTGTTTGTTTTGGATTTAATGGCCTCATTAATCCATTCATTTTTTTTTTTAAATGTTTTCGTGATTGGGTTTGGATAAACAGTGATTTTTTGAGTTTTTTTTTTTTTTTTTTTTTTGAAGTTTTTGGTTTCTATGCATTTCATGTGTAAATTAACTTCTATAGAATCATTTCATGTGATGTTAGAAATTTCACAAATGTATACAAACATGAAATGTCTGAACAACTATTCATTACGGGTTTTGCCCTAGATTTTTCTTGAAACTCTAAACCAATGCCACCAACAATCAAAATACGTTAGTTTATAAGTATATCACTACAATGAATGGATTTACAAAGGAGAAAAAAAAAACCTTAAACAATCTTCGAACAAAATCTAATTTTTAGTTGTTGACTGAACAACATTGCTTAGGGCTCGTTTGAGATAACTTTTGTTTTTGGTTTTTGACAGTAGAAGAAGATAAGTAAAAGCCCAAGCCTTTTAGATTATGTTTGGATTATACATTTCAGAAGAGTTTTTAAATTTAGAAAAGCTTTTGTGACTGTTTGGTTGACATATTGTTGAAATCTATTTTAATGATAATATGATTTTTATACCATTCTAGAAGAGCTTTTGAATGTATTTGGTTGAAATATTTTGAATTATCATTACATATTATTTATATATATGCTATTTCTAAATAATTTACTATAAGACATATGTGTGTCGACGTTCAGAATCAGTTGACCTGGAGATCTAAATGCCCAGACTGTGATTCTAATAATAAATGATATTTAATATGATTTAAGGTTGGTAAGCAGCGATCAAGGCGATTAAATGTTGGCTAAGTTAGATGAATGATAATAAAAGAACAATTAATAACAAGAGAAGGGGAGGAGGAAGAATACAAAGACAATGATTTTTTACATGGTTCGGCAATTGTGCCAACCTCCACGGTTCACCGTGAATATATTTTAGCAGAGTGACTGTAAGACTAATGTTAACTTCCTTTTTACAATTGAAACTACCCTTATTTATAGAGAAAATGAGTGATAGTTGAGTGTTTTACCCGTTGAAAATTATCATCATTTTCACCTAATCTAACTTTGGACATACTGCATTTATTGCTACTATACTAATCATTCTTACATGCCCATGCTTGTATTAAATGTTTTAGGTAAAGTCTTATCCACATTAAATGTATAATCGTTACTGCATTAAATGTCTCTCGGGAATTGTAGAGATCGGGTCGACATGAAATCAAGAAATTAGGTTGATCTGGCGTCTGTTTCCTGAGGGATTATTTAAGGCGAGCTCGATGATCTGATCTATTCACTTATGCGAGTTGAAGATGTATTGAGACAGACTTAGATGTGGACACGAGCTGGAGATACATCAAAGTAAGTCTGACACAAGTGCGATGTAGGACATGCACCAAAAACAGTTTTGCCCTAAGTGCGAGCTTGAGGGTTCAGTGAGTTTGTCATCGCGACCTGAAAACTGGGCTCTTTGGGCCTTTCGTTACTGTACTCATCTTTTAGGCTTCCAGCGACCCATTTGCATGTGTCGTGAAAACGAGTATAATAGTATGTAATATATTTTTTCAATTATATTTACCTAAACTTTGATTATTAAAATAAATTAAATAATAAAAATTAAATTAAAATTACACATACATTCATGCATAATAATACGTACAAATGATGTAAATAGTTTTATATAAATTTGTAATGATAAAAATAAAAAGGTAATTTATCTATGCATTAATTCTCTTGCAATTATATCACGAACGACACCTATCTCACTTTCATTTATTGTTAAAGTAATATTTAATTCTTCATCTTTTGGCACATAATCTTGATTTTCATCATATGATTCAAACTCAGTATCTGCAATAGCCTCCCTTCTTATGAAATTATGTAAAACCATCGAAGTCGTAACAATAACTACTTGCTTGTCAAACTTATAATTAGGCATGTGATGCAAAATTTTCCATCGAGCTTTCCACACACCAAAACTACATTCAATTACACTACGCAATGATGAATGCACATAGTTAAATGTTTCTTGACTGCCTCTTGGTTGACCACTACTACGAAATTCTGGAAGATGATAACGTTGTCCTTTATATGGAGCCAAATAACCCTTTATGTTTGGATATCCTGAGTCAACTAAGTAGTATTTATCTGCAATTTAAATTTCAATAATGAAACAATATTATTGAAAGTAAAAATATAATATAATTAAATGTATTATTAATAAAAATAACATACCATTTGGTGGTTTTGGAAAATTTAACTCAGTGTGTCTCGATACCTCTAAAAATATTCATGTATCATGCACAGATCCCTCCCATCCAGGCCATACAAATGTGAAAAACATGTCAAATTCACATACTGCCATAATATTTTGAGTGGGAAATCATTTCCTACCAATATATGAAATCTGTTCATTCGCAAGAAGTGATACACGAATATGTGTTCCATTTATAGCTCCAATGCAATTCTATCAATAACCATAAAAAAATAAAATAAATAAAATTGTAGTTTAATTTATTGATAAATAAATCTACGTGTATGTATTTATAGTTTAAAAATTAAATATATATAACATTACCTTAAAATATGACCAGTATTTACAATTACTTCGAATGTAATGTGGAACTTGATTATAATCTTCAGATGATTTAATTTCATCAAAAACAAGCAGGATCATTTTGTTGAATACATTTCCAAATTGTCTACTCACAGTTTCACCTGAATATTGAAATTGTTATTGAATAATTCTATTTCCAACTCCATGCCCTAAAGTCATCAAAAACATACCTACTGCCTCCTCAAGCCTAACTCCTTTAGTAGAAGTTAATCCGTAACTTCTTAATCTATCACATAATTTAGCAAAGACATGTTTCTCCATTCGAAATTGCTCATGACAACGTCCATCATTTCCCTCAAGTATTTCTGTTATGAACATCCATCCTATATGAGGAGAATTTCTGTATGTCTCTTTTACTAAAAAGTTATTATGATGATACACAATTGTTTTTATTGTTACAAGAACAAATTCATCACACTCTTCGCCATATCTTATAGTTTCATCAAATACTTCTTCCATATCTTCCTCTGAATCTGTATCCATTCTAATTTTTTTTTTTCAAGAAATACCAAATAATATTTATGAATTCAAACTTTAACCAATAAGCTTTGTTTATATCACAATTAATTGGAATCAACAAGCCTATAACAACAACATGTTTCACACCAATATGATTTCTAACATGTGAAAAATTTCATAGAATTTACGATTAAACAAATCATCAAAACCTACACTTTACTCAACAATACAAAGTCATAATGTAATTAATAACATTATATTTTAATATAATTTGTTTTTACATATACAAAAAATATCATATCTCTTATAAAGAAAATTTTTTTCATGTATGTCAACATACAAAAAAAGTGACCTTTTTTTTTCATGTATGTCAACATACAAAAGTGACATTTTTCTTCATAAAAGTGTGTCAGTAATCAGTATACAAAAAAGTGACACATAAACAAGATAACCTATACTTGATTCTTCACAAAAGTATGTCAATATACAAAAAAGAGACATTTTTCTTTAACCATTCATTGTATCTCTATTATAGATTGTTGATCTTTCAACCATTGAACTTGGTATTCAGGTTCTTCCAATGCCACAAACATCTCCTTATGTGTCTTCTTTATAAACAAGGTAGTACCTACCTTGAAAAGAGGACTCATAGGTTGACATTCCAGAAGGGTTTTCAATCTAGTAACAATCTCTTGAACACTACATCCAGGTGAATCAGTACGAATGTATGAACCCTTATTCTTGATATTTTCACAAAGTGCATCAAGTTGTTTGGATAATTTTGATGCCATAGAATTTTTTTTCTTCACTTTTTTGAATTTCTTTTTATTCGGTTCAAGTGATGTTTTGTTGCAGTTGCTACATTCTTTTTTCTCATCATGATTACCCTCATCAGAATCTAAACTAGTAGCTATATCATCGATGTGATCATTTATCGTAGGTGCTTTTGTATACAAAGGAGGCATCAAACTAGAAGTTGGTGCCTAAGCTCTAACTCTTGTTGCTGTAACATCTCGAAACAATTCATCTAACTTGAAGGCATACTCCAAACCTTTTATTCGAAATTTTGATGCTTTCAGATATTTCTATTATAATTTTTGAGTTAATATACGAATTATAATTATATAATTAGACTAGACACATATACAAATTATAATTAAATAATGTATCTATTGATACCTACTTGTAACTTAGCTGTCTGCCATTCATCTGAAGCCTCAACGGTTTGTCTTTCCATATCCCAACCAATTCTAATTTCTCCTCTCAATAAAGAGTCTCATAATTGCCAATCTTTTTTCACATTATCCTAATGATTCTTAAATTGCTTTCTATCATATTTTCTATCAGTTTTCTTGTTAAAATTTTCAAGGAAATTCTTCCATCCTTGTTTGTTTAAATGTGTCTCATTTCTATTATCTGCTTGAACTTGTTCAATAGTTAAATCAATCCAAATCTCATGTATTCTTGGATCCCATATTACTTTTGTTTTTCTTTGTGTTCCATCATTTGTCATCTAATAAAAAATGATAAAACAACACACAAATATGACACTTGAATACACCTATTACTTAAAAAGAGAACTAAATTAACATTTTATTAAAAGAAGACACTTTGATGAACACACCTAAAACATGTAGAACTAAATTTAATACTAGGTGAAATTGTATCTCAAAATGTTAAAAATTAAAACTATATTATTATTAGTATCCCTTAATATAATTTGAATTTATAATTTCATTGATATGAAATCGATTATGTTTATTTTAAGTTGGGTTAAATATAATCGAAAAACCTAGTTTAGAGCATGAATTTTCTCTATTGTTGAAAACACAGAGCATATGTGAGTCTTAGCAAATGTATGAAGCCAACTAATACTAATAACAATTGTAATTTATCATATCCACAAGAATGCTATCAAGAGTCTAAACCACTACTATGAAAAAGATCTTAACTAAAAATTTACAAAATTCACTAACAACTGAGGTATTTATGTATATGACACAACATGATACACAAAAATATTAGGAAAATAAAAAGTTTCAATATATTTTCATTACAATTTAAAAGCAAGTTTCTATAAGTTCAAATATTAGGTAATTTTACAATTCATTAAACATATTTTCATTGGATAATTTCACCTCGATATAGCCGAGAAAACCTAAGACAATTACAAGAAGATTTTTTTTTTTTTTAATATATTAGCAAACATTTTATATATGCAAAAACATATGTATAAACATATAGGATCACAATATCATGGAAGATTTCCCATCCATGTTCTAGGATTAGCTCTATACATATATATATATATATATATATTCAATTCAGAGGCTATTAAGTGGTAGCAGCCAAGTGCAACCTGTTGCACATAGGCTGCTGCCTCGTGTGCAATTTTCATGCACATATGTGTGGGGTCTCGGCCTCGACCGGCCCCACTCACTAGGTACTGTCCCCGGGCCCCTGGGGTTTTGCTTCGCCTCCCACATTGCTCGAACCCACAACCTGAGCCCCTAAGGTTAAATGGATTCCTAGAGCAAGTGTACCATTGTGTGCCACAATGGTATACACCTTGCTCTAGGAATCCATTTAACCTTAGGGGCTCAGGTTGTGGATTCGAGCGCTGTGGGAGGCAAAGCAAAACCCCAGGGGCCCGGGGACAGTACCTAGTGAGTGGGACCGGCCGAGGCCGGGACCCCACATATGTGCATGTAGGAACACCGGGTTTGTGCAAAAAACACAAACCTGTTCGGTTCTTAAAAGCACCATTTCTTTTGTCTCTTTTCGTAGCCAAACGCACAACCAAACTGATTAAACAAAAAAACAGTTCGAACAGTCACTTAGTTGCAATGCTACACAGCTCACAACAATTTACCCGTTTATGCACTGTTAAACTGGACTGCGCATCCAAGCTGTCGCACAGCCATTCGATGCAACAAAACACACCAGATGCACCAGCCATTCAATGCAGAAGCATCGTATTGATATGCTACAACGTCCGTACATAACTGCATGTAAAACTGTTTATGCACTGCTTAATTGGACTACGCATCAAGCTATTGCATAGCCCTTTGCACAACCATTCGACGCAGTAGAGCACACCAGACGCACCAGCCATTCAATGCAGAAGCATCACATTGATCTGCTACAACGCCTGTACGCAACTGCATAACCTACCCGTTTATGCACTGCTGAACTGGACTGTGTATCAAGTTGTCACATAGCCCTTTGCACAGCCATTCGACGCAGCAGAGCACACCAACGCACCAGCCATTCAATGCAGAAGCATTGCATTGATCTACTACAACGCCCATACGCAACTGCATGCAAAACCGTTTATGCATTGTTTAACTAGACTACTCATCAAGCTGTCGCACAGGATTTTGCACAACCATTTGATGTAGTAGAACACATCAGACGCACCAGCCATTCAATGAAGAAGCATCACATTGATCTGCTACAACGTCCGTACGCAACTGCACGCAAAACCATTTATGCACTGCTGAATTGGACTGCGCATCAAGCTGTTGCACAACCATTCGATGCAGCAGAGCACACCAGACGCACCAGCCATTCAATGCAGAAGCATCACATTGATATGCTACAACACTCGTATGCAACTGGATGCAAAACCAGTTCGCATGATGCCTAGACAAATCGGTTCAAAATGGAATTTGCTAAACATAGTCCTGTAACACTGCCAATGACAGTAAATTATCATTTTGAAGCAAACTTTTTGTTGTTAAATTGGAATCTGCTGAAAACAGTTCAGATTCGTATATATACAAATTATCATCCACTTCACTAACATTAAAGCTTCTTCTACATCACCGAAGTCCAGATTTGCATATATATACCACAAACACAATTATAAGAGGATGTTACTATTGAGACCAATGTGACATTCTAAGGTGAAAACAATGAAATCTTAGTCTTTACACAACTAAAACAAATATCAATCACAACCCAACAAAAGTTATCCCAAATCAAACAACAAATCATGACAGACCCACATGAGCAACAACATCAAATATGGTATTACAATAATAAAAGCTTGAATAAGATTAACATTTTTGAAGAAAAATTGTACCTTGCTTGCTTTTCAGAAGAAGAAGATCAAGTGAAGCTGTTGATGTTGATGTCTGGAGACCTCTCGAGATGTTAAAACTTCTGAAGAAAAATGGTAGAAGATGATTATGTTGAAGAGCTTTTAAGAAGACGAAGAAGAGCAGAGAAATCACACACTAATAAATAATGAACAAATAAAGATTTTACCTTGTATCATACAGATTATAAATCACAAACTAAAGACATCAATTTCTTCTATCTTTTCAGTGAACTCATGTCATCAATTCATGGTGGATAGGGTTCTATATTTTTTTTTTTTCAGAAACCAAAATGAGCATAGATGGATGAAGGAGAGGATATGGATGAAATAGTTGATTTGTTGTTCAATCAAGTAAGGGTAAAATTGGAATTATAAAAGATTCATTAAATAAAAAATGGCTTCGTGTGTTTTCAATAGGAAGCCCTTTGTGCCAAAGCTAGAAATTGTGACTTGCTTGGGAAGGGCTTTTCAAAGCCAAAAGTTATTTTGAGATCCAATCCAAACACTTGAACAAAATGACTTCTGGCTTATAAAAGCCAAAATAAGCACTTCCACCTGTTTCCCAAACAGACCCTTATACTGTTCTTGAATGGCAAAATCGTTCTAAACAAATGTAAATATTTATTTTTTTGGGAACAATGTGGATAGGTATAAAAATATAAATAAGTTTGTGGTAAGTCTTTAGTAGATTATGCAAAAGATGTTATAGGGGAAAGAAGATGGATACATATTAGTTTATGATGTCTTTTATACGTTGAGGTGACAATTTTGTAATTTAGTGATATGTATTGAAACTGTATTTAGAAAAATAGCTAATAATGAATAGAATTTTTTTTAATGTTAAAAACGAGAGAAGGTTAGTGGCCTAGTTGGTAAGACCATTGACCCCTGTACCTTGAAGACACAGATTCTATTTCCATAAAAAAACGAGTCTCTCACTTTATAAAAATGTGTGGGTTGTCTTCCCACTTTGTGTGGATTTCCTCTTCACTTATGTGTGAATTATTCCCTCTAGCATGAGAGTTGTTTTTTTAGCCGTATCACAGAATAAAAAATCTCGTTTAGTTATGATTGATCCTTGAAATTGTTCTAATCATTAAAAAAAAACAAATGAATTTCAAATTTTATTTTTGGTGAGTAAGGTAGGTTGCCATAGTGGTGACAACTACCTTACCTTGCTCACTCGTAGGTGCAAGGTTCGATCGCTCGTAACCATATAATAGAGTGACCATTTTTTTTCTAATTATGGGTAATCTTTACTTCAAAAAAAAAAAAAAAAAAAAAATTATGGGTAATCTTCTCCTATTCTGGGAGTAGATTTCTAAGCTACAAGTTTAGTGAGGATATTTGTAGGTCTCAAGAGGAGATTTTTGAACTATAAGTTCAGTTGAGATATTTGTAGATTCGATAGACATTTAGTTTAGTGTTAGAAGTTGTTGCGTACACATTTTCAAAAAAAAGAAAAGAAAAAGAAAAGAAAAAGAAAAAGAAAGAAATAAAGAATTTTGTTTGTGGTTTACTTACAGTATTTTCCACTCTAAAAAGCCATACTATTCTCAGTATAAAATTCGTAAATAGATACAACCAAAAAGATGGACAAAATGAAAAAGGAAGGTTACGACGGGCCCGTGAGTTTCATCGATATGCGTGTAAGTGATGGTGGCACAAAATCATATTTAATTGGGATAATCTCAATTTTTCCCTGTAGTTTGAATAAATAATCGAAATCTCCCCTCATAGTTAAGAAATTCTTAACTATGAGAGGGGATTTCGACTATTTATTCAAACTACGGGAAGAAAATTAGGATCATCCCTATTTAATTAATTTGATTCCCAGTTACAGCCATTACTTAAAAATCATTAGATTATCAACTGACCAACGAAGTTAACACGTACTGATGTACATGGGTCCTATTACTACAAGACATTATAATATGAATGATTTGTGTGCTGTGTACATATTCCAAATATTATCTAAGCTACATATATATATATATATATATATATTGACCCTTTGTGTTTATAAACTACATATAGTACACCATTTAACCTCATTAACAAATGCCCTCTTGTGGATGAACATAAGTAATACCAAAAGAGAGTTGATTATAATAATCTAACTAGCTGTATTCTCCGACATAAATGAACCGGTTATCGAAGTCATTACTGCTAGTCAGTATAAATATTCTAATTAATTTGTCTACCGATATACAGTCTTGAATGAAAAAAAAAAATGAAGAACTCTGCTATACGATTGAACTAAATTTGAAAAATAGTCAAATAATTTTGAAATTAAATAAAAATACTCATTGGCTTTCAATGTTAGCCAAAACCCCATCTTGGGTTCTTGCTTAATTTCGAAAGCATGAGATTATTTTTCGAATTTAAAATGTATTAATCAATAAAAAATAAAAATAAAAGAAAATAAGTTTTATTTCATAGGAGAGGTGAATTAAATTTCTTTTCTAGCAAGGAATTAATTTTTTATTTTACTGCAAAATATGATTGACAAATTTTAATCACAAATAAGAAATCAAATCATCTTTCCCCAATAGGAATTTCACGTGCAATTAGTCAAATATTGATGAGGTTTTACCAATTAAAAATTACTTAAATAATTAGAATATATATAAGTTGCAATCAGGGCACAACACATATTAAGAGACCCCAAAAGTAATAAATATACCAATCCACTAAGTTCCATTGGATACAGTCTCCATTGACATGTCTAACTTGGGAATACATCAACACAAGTTGCACACCGTAAAGTAAAACAACTAGCCAGTTTGTTCTTATCATAATTAAATAAAAGTATGAAACATGTATTTGCGTCGCCATGACTAATTCCTTGCTGTCCCTGGTATTATTATCATAACCAGCGACAGTTATATAGTGGTGGGGCTTAGATTACTTTTCAATATATTTGACAAAGTAATCCAGTTGCATTAGCCAAATAGACCACTTGCTTACTTTTTCAACCTATCACTAAATCTAGATGTATGCAATGTAACGCAATTCAAAACTCACAACTTTTCTTAAATAATCCAACACTATCGATAACTACAAATACACTTATTTCATGACTCACCAATGCTATCGACTTCCAGCCCCTCATCTCTACGGGTTAATTGTTGCAAGGGATGGGAATTAAATGGGATAATTTGTTTATTGACCGCATGAGATTTACAGCCATCTTATCCCATTTTGATAGGATGAATTTATTCCGCCAAAATGGAATAAAATGGTTGTTTGATTTGATGGGTTAAATACTTAAACGTATGACGAGACACTTTTCCTTTTTAACTTTTTTTTTTCCTTTTATTTCGTATATTAATTATAAAAATATTAAATTCATTTTTAATATTACTTTTATTAAAAGTATTAAAAATAATATATATCAATAATAATTATAAAATTAATATTATTTTAAAAATTAATTTTAAAGAATTAGATTTTATTATTTAAAATAATATTAAAATTATTTTTAGTTTTATTTTATTAAAATAAGAGTAATACTATATTTTGAAATATTTCAACTAAATAATGTGATATACGAATTGTTTACATCCTATTAATTATTATATTATCTTATGATTTATAAAATTTTGATAACTTACATTTCACATCATTTGAACATTGATTTTGATGAAATATTTATAAAGTTTAACATTACTCTTCAAGTAATATAATACATAATTGTTTTTACTTCAATTTCATGATATATTAAAAAATTAAATAGTATCATTTTTAGTCTAATCATGATAACATACAATATAATTAATTTATCCAATTCAATCTTATCTAATTTAAATCCAATCAAAATACATACATCATCGTATGATTTACAAAATTTTGATAACTCATATATCATAATTTAAATATAAATTTTCAAAAAATATTTAAAAAATCTAACCTTATTTTAAAATAATATTTTTAATTCATTTCATAATACAACAAATAATTAAACAATACTATTTTTAATCCAATTCTAAAACACAACCTATAATGTCCAACTCAATCCAATCAAAATAATTCAATTCAATTCGAGGCGCCACAGAACTGCTATATAAACACACTTCACTTCTCAAACGTCCTGCAAACCTTTTTGGTAGTCATAAACACCTTAAAAGCATGGTTCGGTTTCAGGATTTGATGCCCGGTTTACCTGAAGACATGGCTCTTGAGTGCTTGACCCGGTTACAGTCCACCAGTCACCCAGTCGCCACCCGAGTCTGCAAACGCTGGCGAGACCTCTTCCTGAGCAGAGAGTTTTACAACCATAGAAAGCAAGCAGGACACACCCACAAAGCCGCCTGTTTGGTCCAAGCGCTTCCAAAGTCCAGTGCGGATGATGTCAAGCCGGTTGCTTCGTCCAGTTATGGAGTCACGGTGTTTGACCCATTGACTGGAACTTGGAACCGGATCGACCCGGTTCCCAAGTACCCAAATGGGCTTCCTTTCTTTTGTCGAACAAGCAGCTCGCAAGGGAAGCTTGTGGTGATGGGTGGGTGGGACCCAGCCAGTTACTGTCCAGTGAGTCACGTTTTCGTGTACGACTTCACGACTCAGAGGTGGAGTCAAGGCAAGGACATGCCGGATAATCGGTCTTTCTTTGCAGCTGGCGAGTTAAATGGGCGGGTCATGGTCGCTGGAGGCCATGACGATAGCAAAAACGCCTTGAACACCGCTTGGGCGTATGATGTCAGTGAGGACGAGTGGACTCAGTTGCCTTCCATGAGTCAGGAGCGAGACGAGTGTGAGGGTGTCGTTATCGGATCTGAGTTTTGGGTGGTGGGTGGGTACAAGACAGAGAGTCAAGGCCGTTTTGAGGGGAGCGCTGAGTCGTATACGGTGGAGAGGGGTGAGTGGAAGCGCGTAGAAGAGGCGTGGAAAGTGAGTCAGTGTCCGAGATCGTGTGTTGGGGTTCAAAAAGATGGCAAGTTGCTTAATTGGACAGACTCTGACTGGGACTCGGAGTCGGGGGTCCGAGTGGGGACATGCAGGGTCCAGATGGGTGAGTCAACGCTCGTGTCAGGGACCGCTTACCAAGCTGGGCCACAAGAGTTCTATTTAGTGGAGGGTCAAACTGGTAAATGTACTAAGTTGGACGCGCCTGATGAGTTCACACTTTTTATACAGTCGGGTTGCTCTGTGGAATTATGAACTGTTGTCATTTCAACTTCCAAGCCAAGATTTTGTAAATTTTTTTTGTTTGACCGTAAAGAGATTTTGCATTAAAGTTTCTATTTGTACTAAATAGTAAATCCAAAATTAGCTTATTTAATAAAATCGCATCACCTTTGAAGCAATTCCAAAATTACAACAAAGGCAAAAACTTTGACAGCCTCAGGCACCGAACCACTTTCTAATGCATCCTTCCACTCGCAACAGCATATATAAGCATATGCTACATTAAGCAAAAATTGCTATCTGATTAAATTGAATGGATACAAATTAGACATCTAGCACGTACCATATAATTGCAAGTGGATACACGCAGCCGTAGCCACACCACGTTTTGTTTTCAGACAACTTGGACGCATTTCAAACACTAAAATGCCAATGATAACGTAGAACCCATAATTCTCCTCAAAATTTGGAATTTAAATTCTGATAAAATGAAACAAAATGGTTGGAATAAAATGAAATAAAGATGGTTGGAAGAATTTATGAGGTCCACTTCAACTGCGGGCAACTCAATTAGAACAATAGAAAATTGAAAACACCAGGTCCATAACTCTACATAATTCCTTTTTTAAGTCACTATTACCAATTAAGAAAGCTATAAAGTTTTAACTGTTTCATAAGTAAACTACATTGATCATTCAAGCTCACAGCATCCACTCTTAGAGGAGTAGCTCATCTTGAGTAGTCGAGGCTTCGACTCGGGCTTCTGCTTGGACTCCGGCTCTGTGAACCATAGGGTGACCTCGAGTAAGATCGCTCTCTGTACCTCCTGTCTCTGGGTGATATTGACCTGATTATAGATTCAAACATTTTGTAAATAATAATAAGAAAAAAAAAAAAAAAACAATTCTGGTTTTTCAACTTCAGCATACAAATATTAGATCCCAACAATGGTAAAACGACAAGTTGCAAACCTTGAGTATCGCCTGCGCCTTGGGGGAGGGGAATAATAGTCTAAACCACGAGAATAAGGTGATCGAGAATAATGAAGTGGAGACCGCCTATGATCATATGATCGACCCCTGAAATAAATATTTTAAATCATCAAATCATCATCACCAACCTTTAAAACCTATTTTACACATACACAGACACATCGTAATAATAATGGCTGCCCACCTTTTATCCCACATCAATTAGAATTAAGACTAATATCTACATCCATATAAAAGTATGAGAACAAAAAGGAATTATACAAGTAAATGTTGTTTTACTATTAAAAACATTTGAACACAAGGGCGCCCAAACATCAGCACATAAAATATTAATAGAAAACTTAGATTTAAAAAAAAATTAAAAATAATTTAGAAAACATATATCATATAAAAAATGAGGTTATAGTAAATGAAGATAAGAAGCCTATAGGGAAAGGTAAATCTAGTGAACCTAGTAATAGAGAATCAAGTACAAATATACCTAAACCTGCAGTTGAAGAATATCTAGAATGAAGACATATACCAGGGAATAATGAACAATATAAAGAAGCAAAAAGAGTATTCAAAGCTAAAACTAAATTAGAAAAGAGAAAGAAACTCCAGAAGCTAAGGATATGCTAATATTAAGCTTACAAAGTTATAAACCTAGTGAATAGAAACCTACATACATACATACATAACATACATATATGTATATATATAAAATCCATAAATTCCTTAAAACCGCTTAACGAATTCAAGTTTGAAACTGGAGCTCCTATCGAACTTGAACCCTACAATCTTTGACAAGCAGTAAACTATAGCTTTTGACCATCTAGGTACCCATGAGGATTTGAATCTTGGACCTTAAAAGAGCAACCTCAAGGCTCAACCATTCTTACTAACCACTCATGGGTGATGGAAACATATTTAATAGATGGAAAGAAAATTTAATAAGACATTCAATGGAAGCTTTATCAATGATAGTAGACCCAAATTATAAATTAATCTATTTAGAAAGTATACACTAGGACATAATAATGAAAAGCAGATTTATTTAGGATGGAGAGAGTGGGCAAAAAAGCACAACTTCGAAGAATTGAATGAATTTGATATTAATATTACAATCTTAAGTTTTATTGATTGTATATGTATATCTCTAGAAGATAAAGAAGACACCATAAGAATTACTAGAGCAATAAAAGATATTTGACATGCATTATTTTGACCATTGTGCAGATTTATTTTATTGGAGTCAAATAGAACAACCAGACAGTCGAGATTTTTTGATGAAATTTGTTAATAAATCACCAGGAAAAATTGGAGAAAAGTTAACAAAAGAACCAAAAAAATTGGTTCGATGATAAAAAAAAAAAGAAAAGAAAAAGTGCATTGGCAGATAACTTTATTACCTGCTGTAGAATTTGTCAGAAAAAGAATTAGAGAAATATTTGATGAAGAAAAGCTTAGAGTGCAAACACGAAAAAAATTCAGATGCAGTTATGGACCCCAAATTAGCTTCTACTCAATGAGCGATAAATGATGGGAAACCACCCTGTTTACAACAGTCCCATTTAAATGTCCACCATTTAAATTTTGCTAGCAGAGACCCAACATGTGTGTGTGTGTGTGTGTGTGTGCGAGAGAGAGAGAGAGAGAAGAGGACCCTTCACACAGGTTCAGTCTATCATTTGGACAAAAAAGAGATCAATCAGCAGTGTTACCTACCCTTAGCACATTTAAATTTTGCTAGGAGAAACCCAATGTGTGTCTGGATGTGTGTGTGAGAAAGAGAGAGAGAGAGAGAGAGACGACCTTTCACAAGAGTTCAAATTATCTTTCAGACAAAAAAAGATCAATCAAAAAGTTACCTACCCTTAGTCAGCACATATAGATCTTTCCTAGTAAACAATGTTTATACAGTTAGGAGAGTACAGTGTTATAACAAACACTTACGTAAAAACATCTGTGTGTTTAATTTTGTTTAAGGAACAAGTGTGAAAGAGTAGACAAGCCTAACACTAGAACTATTACCAAAACAATTATTCTTTTGTGTAAGTACCAAAAATATATACAAAAAGACCATCTACTGCTACTGCCCATTATTTTGACATAATAACAACAAAATACCAAACCAATTTTACAACTAACCTCGAATAAATCTCCAATTACTGCTCCTACAACAAGGAGAGTTCCTTAAAAGCTTTTCTATTGTCATATAATATATACAGCAGGCTTTTGACCCTTCATGTCACTTAAGATTTAACTGCATCATTCATCTCTAAAATAACATTTAAGTTTTCCCAAATAAGTTCCAGTTAAGCCAAAAAACCCATTCTTACCTATAACGTTCTCTTGCCCTCATTTCTGCAGGTTTCTTTCTGTTTTCCTCAGCAAATACAACAGTCAATTCTCGGCCCAGAAGCACATAACCATCCATATGGTATTTGGCATCTGCAGCATCAGCTGGGTCTACATATTGCACAAACCCAAACCCACGCGGCTCCCTGCAGCATACAAGTTCCAAGTCTCATAAAAGATAAAAATGAACATACTCATATAAATACTTTATCTCAGAAATGTTTGCTAATTGCCTAAAACATAGCACTGTCCTGATTCTGGTGCAATATGGAATGATCTCAAGCACAAGCCGATACTTCATGCAATTCAACTAAAAACAATCATGCAGCTGCTAACCTTTTGGGATTCAAAAATTTAATTGAGTTGATATTCTTCAAGACTTGAACCTCTTCACAATGTATTCAAACCCAACCTCCTTCCCATCTCGATGTACATTAAGATCATCTTGAACAGTACTCTTATTACTTGAACACGTCTTCAACAGAGTACTCTTATTACTTCATTGTTCTCTTCAACACAGTTCTTTCTTTTAATACTTCATTGGTGTCTTCAACACTTACAATAAAAACACCAAATTCCCATAAACCAATTATTTATAATAAAGAAGCATCCCGACACCAAACACTGACACAAGACGTGACGAAGACGGACAAGTTGACATCATTATTAAACGCAGACTTCACTATTGTGCAACAAAAACTATTACATGCAAAAGAACAGTATGACTTACCCTGTATGATAATCTCGCGGCAAATAAATGTCCTTCAGACGACCAAACTGGCCGAACGGTCCACGCAGATCTTCTGGCCTGCAAATTACACATATTTCAATAAATTTTGGTGAAAATACATACCAATAGTGCACAAAGATAAATATTAAATTCTTGTCTAGTATCATTAGTTTTAAACTTATAACTTGTAAAAACCCAAGCCAACCATCTTAATTTAGACAAATGCTGTTTTGGTATTGAAGGCATCAAACTAGAAATATGACACATACTTACATATAAAACATTTGTATGCCCTATAAAATGTTTCGCAACTACGCGAAACAGAGCTTCTATGATTAGTGCGTACTAATTTTTAAATTGTTAGAACTATTAATCTTAGTCATTCATTGTGTTTTCTCTCCTAACTTTTTTTTTTCTCATATTTAATTCATTGATCCTATTTAATTCAAATACAATGAATGACTAACATTAATTTAAGATGCACTAATCATAGAAGCTCTGCAACCGGAAGCACCAAATAACGGAACAATAAAATACAACAAGAAAATACAATATATCTGCACTGCGATAAGGGAAATAACAAGAGAAACAGGTACAGACCTACAATCGAGGCGAAGGTTGCGAACCAGAAGACTAGTAGGAAGGTCTCTACCACGACCTCCATAGCGACCCCTAGGGCTGGGGCTCCTACGTCTCCTCCCATAGCCCCTTGGTGGGGGGGAGGGACTGTAACTGTAGCTTCGACCCCTCATTTGCACTCTATGTTAAAGCCTGAAAGAAACACAAAATCAAACAAAAATGAATTCCGCAAAAAAAAAAAATCCAAAAATAAACATGTATCATTAACCGATATACAGAGAAGAAGAGACGGACCTGAGAATTACAAAAAACAGAGTTGGCTCTCTATCTTTTCCTTCTTGTCTCTTTTTTTTTTTCTCTCTCTCTTTTCTTTTGGGGAGGTTAGTTTTCTGGGATGATTCTGGACTCTCGGCTTTGAGGTTTCCTACTTATCGTTTTCGAGAACCTTCTCTCGAACGTGTACTGTTGAGGTTCTCCTGATCCTGCCGTTGATATCCAATTTTTTAACAGAGTGAACGGTCACGATTTGCAGATATAGGCCCACCACTTTTAGTTGTCGGTTGAAGAACCATAGACCCACCTTCATATTTCTTTGACACTTGGACCCGTTAACAAGATCCTCTGGCTATTTGGATGTGACGTTAAATTTGGATTTATTAAATGAAGTAATTGCACAATACCCCCGAGGTTTGTCAAAAAAGACATGGAAACATATTTACTCTTTTATTACACCAAACCCCCATGCCGTTAGTCAATTTCCATCCATTTCAACGGTTGACTAACATTTTAGATTAAAAGACCATTTTACCCTCAAGAACAAAATCCCTAAAATCATCACCCACCGTCCGTCCGTACGTCGACCACCAGCCTCCACCACCCTCCCCCCTCGTACGCCGACCACCGTCTTCTTCTTCTTCTTCTCTTCTTCTTCTTCTTCTTCTCTCTTCTTCTTCTTCTCTTCTTCCTCCACCAGATCTGGGTTCAACGAACCCAGATCTAGGTTCTTCGAACCCAGACGATCTCTGGGTTCGACGAACCCAGATCTGGGTTTGTCGAACCCAGACGATCTGGGTTCGTCGAACCCAGACGAACCTGGGTTCGACGAACCCAGATCGTCTGGGTTCGTCGAACCCAGACGAACCTGGGTTCGACGAACCCAGATCGTCTGGGTTCGACGAACCCAGAGATCGTCTGGGTTCGTCGAACCCAGACGATCTCTGGGTTCGTCGAACCCAGACGAACCTGGGTTCGACGAACCCAGATCTGGGTTCGTCGAACCCAGATCGAACCCAGACGATCTCTGGGTTCATCGAACCCAGATCTGGGTTCGTCGAACCCAGACGATCTGGGTTCGTCGAACCCAGGTTCGTCTGGGTTCGACGAACCCAGACGATCTGGGTTCGTCGATCTGGGTTCGATCTGGGTTCGTTGAACCCAGATCTGGTGGAGGAAGAAAGAAGAAGAAGAGAAGAAGAAGAAGAAGAAGAAGAAGAAGAAGAAGAAGAAGAAGACGGTGGTCGTCGGCGTACGAGGGGGGAGGGTGGTGGAGGCTGGTGGTCGGCGTACGGACGGACGGTGATGATTTTAGGGATTTTGTTCTTGAGGGTAAAATGGTCTTTTAATCTAAAATGTTAGTCAACTGTTGAAATGGACGGAAATTGACTAACGGCATGGGGGTTTGGTGTAATAAAAGGGTAAATATGTTTCCGCGTCTTTTTTGACAAACCTCGGGGGGGTGTTGTGCAATTACCTCTTTATTAAATACACCCACCAGACCTATTGTCACTGCACATCTATCTGTCTCCTTGCCGACCTTGTTGCTGGATTAACATTAATTTACCGAAATGCCCTTGCTGAAATCTCTAACGGCCATGAACGAGTCAACCAACTCAAACCGGAATCACGTCTTGCTTGGAATGCGTTAGGGACTCTCCAAACCTTGACTTTTTTTTTTTTTATGAGTATCTTGAATTTTAGTGAAACACTTGCATACATTCCATGAAAGAGAAAAAGAAAAATTAAGAAATCTTGACTATATATTGGGTTTTATGCTAATACATTATCTGTTAGGATAAAAACAAAATTATGAATTTATTTCAAAAAAAAATTATGAAAGAATTTAAATTACCTTGGAACACCCTGATCCAAGATCAAGCCACAGTAAAGCGAGATCGCCAGAAATCTAACAGTCCACTTGCAATAGTTCACTAATTTGAAGCTTTTGCGAGCCTATTTCATTCATCAAATGTTCCTTGTTCATCAATTCATATCTGATGTTCTTTATTTTGAAATTTGGATGTAAAAATAATTAAACTTAAATCCTAACTCATAAACAGATTGTATTGATTAAAAAAAAAGGTAATAGATTGCATTCATAATTTTGATTGATTATTATTTAAGTGAAACTATCATCCCATGGTTGTTGAACCCATACCTTTGGGTCAAAGGATTTGAATGTATTTGTGACCGATAAAAACAAATTTGGATGTTTTGCTGTAACTGTGGTATGGGTTTTCAACTTTAACGATTGACTTTTTCCCCATTAATGAAATGGATTGTTTTTGGTAATCTCGAACAATATTGTCCTTTGGACAGAAGAACAACTCTTGCTGTATTGTCTTTTGGAACCAACCAATTGAACAATTGTCCAATTTTTCCCATATTACACTGCAACAAGATACATAGCAAGTAATATGGTAAATAGTAAGCGACTTAATAAGATACATAGTAGAGTTATATGGTAAATAGTGACTTGTAACTTGTTTGACATTCTATTAGGAAGTGGTTTTTGGCTTTCGAAGCTCAAAAGCTATTTTAAGAGGTGTCACACTCTCTCTCTTCTCTCTCTCTCTCTTTTTTTTTTTCTCTTACTCCCAGCTCTCTCTCTTTCTCTCAATTTGTCTCCATCCATCCTCCTCCTTTATCTATCGCAACGAACCCAACAACTATAGTAATCGCCGTCACTACAACAGTAACACAACCTCCTTTCCATTGTTGGTGTTTCATATAATGACGAACCTAGGTGGGTTGTCCAGATCATTGAACCCACTTAGGTTTGTTCGATGACAAATCCAAGAGGAACCCAGCAGCAACCCGAGATAGGAATGGGGAAAAAATGTGGATTCTAATTGTGTTCGAGTATAAGAAATGAGAAAGATGTCCCCACTCCATACATATCCCATTTAAAAAATATATATTTTGACCCAAAAATTATTTATTTTTAACATTAAATGAAGTTTTAATCGTTCTTAACTCTTTTTAATCTCTTGAAATATTTCATATACAACATTGTATATAAAATGTTCATCTACGAGAAAACATTTCACAAACATTATATATGAAATGAACAAAAACGATTGAAATTTTATTTACAAAATACTTTACATTTTATTAAAAACAAAATTTCACCTTTCATAGGCCATTTTTAATAATTTTCACATCATAATTTATAAGGTCAACGGATAGCAAATTAATAATACGTGGTTTTGTACTGTTTCTTTATACTTTGATTGTCATTTTCAAAACAAGTAGGTTTGTTATTTTATTTCAACAAAAGTTGGGGGCTCTTTTGCATTTCTCCCTATACATATACACATACAAGCTTCGTCAAACGAACGTTACAAGTTTCTAACCACCACCCATTCGAACAGAAATGTCAAAGGCGAGAAACAAATTAGACCATCTCATATCTTTATGGTAACCCTAATATTGCTACGTTTTCTTTGATAATCTATGTTTAATTTATTAGACTTGCTTGTTCGGGAGATTTTAACCAAATGGTTTCGGCATGGCTATTGATTTATATTTACAGTTGCATTCTTGGTCGATAAGACTAGTGATGATGCTGATAGAAACGAAACGAGTGAATTCCAACAACTACAGGGAGGCAATAACATCGCCGAGGCAGCTTACGCGCAACTTACATCACTTGCTTTTGGAAAATGGATTGCGGATTATCAAGTTGATGAATCTTTACTCAACAAATTCAGGCACACACCGGATGGAAAGAGTGCTGAGCTTTCCATTGAAACTGCAGATATTCCAATCTCTTCAACGAAACTTCCCTCCATCTTGTTTGATTCGGTAAGAGTAATTGTTGTTTCAGTGCCTTGTTCTTCAATCTTGTTCATGGTTTCTTTGGTTATCTGGGATGTTTTGTAGTCTGTTTGGCGTAGAATATGGCCGCAAATTGTACATGAAGCACATAACTACTTGCCAAGTGCTGTTTTTCAGCGGTTGATTGAAAGGACTTCATCGGAAGGATACAACCAAGTCCCGGATGAAATTTTATAGAAGGATAGTGAATGGTCATGCATAATCAAGGTACACAGTGACTCGCCCATATAATGTAACTGCTTTGTTAGAATTATTAGATTTTTGGTATGGTTGATGTGAGGTCATTTTAATGCTTATACATGTGAGTGTGTATATATATTGTTTAGGTCAATGTTCGATTATTCTTACCCACACCTATCGTGCTGACAAGGGAATACAGTTTTTTACGATTCCAAAAACAGATAAAAAAATGGTTTATGGGCCATTATTGGTGTGTCTGAGGATTATTGTAATGATGCGGTTAGTCCTGAAGCGCAATTAGAGTATCGAAGGAGGGCTTCTAGTATTCCAATCAAGGACAAGGGTGACAAAAAAGATAGTTGTAATGCCAGTGCAAAATTTCCTTCTCCATGTAGTTTGCAAAAACTTGGCAATTTGTAACATTTTCAAGTTATCTGTTTCATTCATCCTTGATAATTAGTTTTCTCAAATTTCTCAAAATTTATATAATTATGCAGACTATATGGGTTGAGAACATGGAGGTGCCAACTCTAGCTCAACCCAATTTGTTCTGGACCATGATGAGTCCAAATCTGGCTTTCCAAGCAGAGAAATGGGTTAGAAGATTGTCACAGAGGCTAAAACAACCAGACAGCAATTTCCTTGTTGTCACATAGCATACAACAAATTACATATCCTAATATGTTTGAGTGCTTGGAAAAGCAAGGTATGCTGTCACTTAATGCAAGCAGTCTCATGAAATTCTAGAAATGCCCAAAGTAATAATTAGAGAACCATTGGAGAAAGGTGACCAACTAGTAAGGGGTGGTTTTAAAGCATATTTCTTACCTTCTTGAAGAGAAATGCATTCACAATAATTCTTGTAGTAAACATGACCTCATAATGAATGAAAATTTTATTTCATTGACAATGTCAAATTTTTAAAGAAGCACGAATGTAGGCTTAAAGAGTCTAATATAATCCAAAGAGTGATTTAGCAGAGTCCTTGCTTGGTGTTGGCAGGAATGGAATCCACCAAATAGGCATATTATGGGTTGCATGATGATACCAATCACTTATTTGATAAAACATTTTTGTAACTAGATATGCTGTTGGCTAGGCTTTAGTTTTTTGGTCTCTCAAGTCTCTTGAATTACAAGGTCATGGATTGAATCAACTGTATTTGATATAGATTTTCTTGTCTCGTTGCTCTGACTTACCCTCATTCCACAAGAACTTATTAGGTATCAGTTAGTGATTGGATTGGGTCTTTTCCTCATCTAGTGCTTTGTTTCCTTTAGTATTTGACTACAGTAGATATCATATCAAGGACTTGAGATTTGACTGTGCTTCCTCTTTCATATTTAAAGATGTATATTTTTATTTATTTATTTTGAAATTTAAGCTTATTTCACTTGCCTTATTTACGCTTATATACTTTATTTATTTGTCTTATGTCCGGAAAACTTTGTTTTTGATACATAAATGACTTGATTTAAGTAAAGTAAGGTTATAGAAGATGCTAGCATAATGTTCATTGTATTTTTCAGCATTTGATGTATCCTCTTTTGTCAGTTTAGATACATTATTTGTAAAAGTTTAATACATCTTTATCATTTTAGAATTTGGAAGATATGGTTATGATATCAAGTCATTAATATGTCAGAATCATTTTATTTTGTAATGTACACATTGCCTTGGAAATACTTCACTCTCCTAATCTTGCTTGATATAGACATTTTTGTCCTACAGGTCTGAATTACCTGGAAATTTCAAATGCATGAAAGTTGAAGCTGTTAAGTTTTGAAATTGTGTGATACGCAATGATTGATAAGATCTTGGACTTAACTACCTGCATGGCGATGCAATTTTTGAAAACGATGTCTGCAGAGCCAAATGAAAATGTATGGTCTGTTGTTTTTGATGAAAAGGAAAGGGTCATGAAGGACATAACCATGAATCAAGGGTCAACTCTTTTTGCAATCACTAGCATCCATGTGTCATCAGCATCCCTTTTAGTGTACGGGTATCTGCTGCAGGAAAGCTTGCATCTGTTGGTAAACTGCAACTTTCAAGTGCATGCTCTATATGTATATTTTTCTACTGATAATTAATCAAAAGAATGAAATATCAAGTTATTATAGAATATTGGCTTTGAATTTAGCGAAAACCAACCTAATCGAGTGTTGAAATTTACGGGAGGCGATGACTGCGTCATTATTTTACAGCGGAAATTGATTGAAGAGGTGTAATTTTTTTTCACATGTTCTCTCTTTTTTCCTATATTGGTGGATGCTAGTTTTAATGATTTCTGAGATGAAAAGTTGTTGTAATGTAACAGGGCCAAGGGTATGATTACTTATGACAAGCATAACAGCAAAATGAATTTTGTTCCTTCATAATGGCACATGAAATTATTGAAGAGGAAATTAGAGACATGTTTTCCTTTAGAGTGGCAACAGAAAAAGGAAAAAGCAAAAGTACTCCTCCATGGCCAGCAAGTTTCGCAATGATGTCCAATGAATTTGGGGGTGTCCGATTGCTATAAAGGCATCATTTGATGATGATCCAGCAGCTGAAGCCATTGAAAGGATAAAGGATCTCATCATTGAAACTCATGAAATAATAGAAGAAATATGCAAGCCCTTATACACACCTAAGTAACGGACAACCGCTGAAACATATTTGCTAATTATTTGATATGAATGTCGTGTATTTTTGCAGTTAACAACTAATCAAGCCTTTCAGAGCAACCAAGTTAAATCTAGGAGTTTCACCAATCTTCAACATCAGAATGGTAGCAGCATGCCTTCTAATGAGATGGTTCTGTTTTAACATCTACAAATTCAAATTGCAACAATATAGAATAATAATGGATCAACCATAAGGTGTATGTACTATGAAAATGCAGGTCAATGTGCCTTGCTTGAGGGCAGATAGGTAGGTGTTAGGGAGTTTGATATTTCATATATGTTGTTTCTTGGGTTGAGATGTGTAGGTAACAGCACTTTTGGCTGGATTTAGAGTTCTGTCATTGATGTTTTGCTTCTACCTTATCTTCATTATATTTTCACTTGGAACATTTTCAATTCATTCTTTTGCTTCTTTTTTCTATTTTATTTTTTTATTTATTTTATAGAGTTAGATTTGTGATTGTGTGAAGACTAGTGATGATTTTAATAGTGTTAGAAACAAAAATACAACTGTTTCTCTATTACTGAAAATTGATTTAGCTATTGTTCAAGGATGAATAACTCATTAACTGATTATATGATAATAATAATATGGTTAAGCTATATAGATATTAAAGTTCCAGGCTGATAAACAAAAGTATGCTGATCTGCCTCTTTACGGAACACTATTTCCTTTATTCAAGTCTTTCACGGGTGGATAATGAAGAACAATTATAACACAAAATCCACTGCTGACTCTGTTTCAAGCTGATAATCTAACAAATCATGCTGATCTTGTAATGTCTCTCCGCATAACTCTATTTTCTTTATAGGAACTTGCCATTTATGTCTGGCCTTATCCTTCAATTCAGAAATGGTGGTGGTCACACATAAAGCATCACCAAATTCAGATAATTTCTTTTCTGATGACTTTTGATTGATAGGAAAAAACCATGTGGAGAGTGCAGTGGATTTCCACATTGTAGCTTGTCAGATCCCACTCTTCCTCCAACCATTTTCCACAAAATACGATACTCTGAAGGTGAAGAGGAACCAGATACTTGTCAAAGAGTTTACTCTTCACGTCCTTGATGGTGTTTGATAACTGCACATCAAGTGTTACTGTTTTCCCACTCTAAGTCTTGACAAATATTTGAATTTGAGGAGTCGGCAGCTCTAAGAGAGATCTGTCTTTGATGTTGCAACAAGGTATGGTCTCGGAATCCTCAAGTTTGTTTCCTGCATAGAATAAATTCTGATTGCTGACTGAGGAACCTATCCTGCGCTTAACTATTGCTTTGACATCATCAACTGTAGGCAACACTTTAACTCTCAGTTTCACAATCTCTTCTTTTGGTGTTTTAACAAATAACCAAATAGAGCGAGGGAAACATCTCTAACATGCCCTCTTCTTTAACATCATTATAAAAAGCCAAGGTCTTGCAATCTTCAAGCTCTTCTCCTGAATAGATCATTATCTGGTTGGTGACTGACATGCCCAACATTCTCTCCACGATTGATTTGATGCCTGGATAGTGTGGTGTGGCTTTGCTTCCACCACAAGGCTTTTCTGCTCTGATGGGATCTTCGCAAATAATCTCATTCCAATGCAATTTTTGTGCATACAAGGGAGACTGGAATTCCTCTAGATACCAAAATCAGTTTGCCTTTGGCCAGCCTACAACATATCGACAAAAAAGAAGATATATCATAGCATTAGCAGGAGTATATAAGAATATCAAGATCAATAATAGATTTGGAAATTAATAACAAATAAAACTTTAAAATAAAAGGAAAGCATAATAATTAGTAACAAAGTTTAAATGTGACCAAATAAATAAATAATTTATTAAGGTGAAAGTATGAACCTCTTTTGTCGAAGACTTCAATTGCCGTGTGGGTGATTTCTGAGCTCTCAATGATACCATGGAGACCAAATCAAAACCTTAACCTTTTTTTTTTTTTTTTCAATAATCAACAGTTTTTTGTTATGTAAAATAAGTAAATTCTAGAGGTAGAATTCTAGAGGTAGAATTTTATAGAAAACCGTTATACTTGGAAAAGAGTAAAAGGAATTCAAATCTACATAAATAAAAAATCCTAAACAAAAAGGATTACTGTAACTTTCTTCTAGTTTCTGTTTTTGTATTAATTTTATACTCGAGTGAATATAATATCGTTGTAGTCTAATTTTAAACCATTTTACTTATTTTGTTTGTCCTTTGGTGGATTACAACCAACTTGGTTTGTTGACTCAAACTATAAAAAGGTAGAAAATTTTGTTTGCCCTAATGTAATAAATCAAAAGGACAACCAACCTCTTATTCTTCTCTAAAACCTCACTAAACCCTTGCCACTCACTATTATTCTGACTTCATCATCAAAACCATAAATCAATTGACTAGGGTTTGAACCTCAACAAAGATGAAGCCGACATACTAATGCTTACATGTGGATGATTTTTGAGCTCTCGGTGATATCATGGAGACCAAATGACAGGACTCGCCTGACTTCTATCTTGAGTCGAGAGGATCCCATGAAAAGTGGGGGTTTTTGAATTAAAAATTTGGATTTACTGAAAATCCTTGAAAATGACCATCAAAATTTTGGGAATGACTTTGATCAAAATGCAAATTGAATAAAACTAAAATTTTTAAACTTCTTGTGTTGCAACCCATAAACTAAACGTGCAAAATAAATTTTTTCAAATATCTGTAAAATGATTATCAATTTATAAAACTATTTTGGAAATACATTTACGAAGTTTGGTAAATAAGGAAGTAATAAGCATAAATTTAACTTTTTATCATTATGTGACCTTTGTCACGATGCGTAAACATCTGCACAAACCAGTGAAGGATACCTGAAAAATGATTTTATAAAAGAGTGAGTCTAACGCCTAGTGAGTGAATATAAATTTTCGAAAACATTTTTAAATAAAACATAACATATTTTTCTGGTAACAAAAACTACTTCTAAGCCAATTATAAATCTTCGCATTCTTAAATAATAAAACTAAATGTGAAACATGATCTCTTAATAAAACTGTAAACTTGATATAAATTTTCTAAAATATCTCTCAATAATACGCAAAATTTATCATTGATAAAAAGAAACAATTTTAATGATTCATAAATAGTTATATCTAGAAATAATTATCATATTATTGTAAAATCATAACCTTTATATAAACCTTTTCTGTAAAACTTCTTTGTAAAACTTTTCTGTAAAACTTCTTAGTAAAACTTTTATTGTAAATGATTTTACATTTGTTTTCTATACCAAATTAGTACTCGGGAAACTTTGTCATACGTGGTGGAGATATTTAATATACACGCAGAGGACGGGGGATACTCTGCTATATATGGTGGAGATACTTAACACACATACAAAGGACGGGGGATAGGGGAACTCTGCCATATGTAGTAGAGATACTCAACATACACGCAGAGGGCGGGGATAAATCTCTGGGGAGAAGGAAACCCTGTCATACGTGGTGGAGATACTCAACCCACATGCAGAGGGCGGGGATAACCTCTGCCACCCACATATTAGATGACTCAATAACTCTAACTCTCTCTCAAGCCCCAATGACTCATCTCTCTAACCTTTGCGCTAGCATGTGTTAGACTAATCTCTGGGCTTTACTCATTTGATGCCCTACGACCGTTAGAAGGGAGGATACACTTTGGTGTTCCAAAAACATTTCTATTTCTCTTTCCTTCCTAAAATCCTTTTTAAAAACATTTTTACAAATACAATTTTAAATACAATTTTTGTAAAACTTTCCATATCAAACATCAAGTTTTCAACCAAAAATCTTATCCATGCATATATATTTCAAAATCATAGTTTTTCATGCAATTTATAGAACATACTATAAACTTTCATAAATCAATTAATTTATTCATAAATCATAAAATATAATTTACTTTATTAGTTTGTAAAATACACTTTAAAAATCATATGCAAATTATAAGGTTTACAAATCATCAACATACTTTAGTTTTCCAAAAAACATAGTTTCTAATTTCATTAACCATAAGTTTACAAAACATAATCTCAAACCCATAAATTACCAAATACACTTTAAGATTTTAAAATCACATAATTTATTTTATAAACCATAAAACTTATTTTACTTCATTAAATTGTAAAACATATTTTGGAATCATAAGATTAAAACTCACTTTATTAAATTATAAAACATAATTTGGAAATCAAAACATAAATTTACTTTATTAAATTATAAAACTAACTTTGAAAACCCAACACAAACTATAAAATTTACAAATCATCAAATGTGTTTTAGAATCATCAAAAAATATAGTTTTTAATTTTATAAACCAATATGCATATTTTAAAATCACAAAACATAATCTTAAATCTATAAACTCCGAAGGATACTTTAGATTTCAAAACAAAATTCATACTTCATAAATCACGAATCATATCATAAAATTGATAAAATATAATCTAAAGCTTATAGATTCTAAATGTACTTTAAAAATTTTCAAAACATATTCTTTAAAAGTTTTCAAAACATATTTTAAAATTCATCCATCATACAACATACATACTAAACAAAATCCATCTTTCTCAATTCATGAAACATAATTCAAAATCTTAATCATGCTTTAAAGCCTTAGAACATACATAAAAATTCACAAAGCACAAAACATTTTTAAATCTCAAAATTAATAAAAGTTGAAACATAATAAAAACATTTTTATAAATCAAGTTAAGGGAAAATATCCACTCACTAGGTTACTCTAAACTCTATGGAAATCCTCTTACACTTGTCTTCTCCTTAGAACCATTTTTCACCTAAAACAACATCAAAATCTACTTAGGATCTATAAGAATTAAACTAAGAAAATTGATGCTAAATTGAAACTAATTTCTCACCACAGTTCTTTTTCCAACCTCCATGATTTTCTTTGCCTCTTTTTGTTTCTCCTTCCTTCTTTCTCATCTCTTTCCCTTGATTCTTCTTCTCTCCCTTAAGTGTGTGTGTGTGTTCGACCATGATAGAGAGAAATGAGGGTGGGTTCAACCATCATGTAAGAATGGGTGGAATGCCCTTTTTTAATTCACAAAAATCACACACACACACACACGCACATATATATATATATATAATCTCATGCATGACCCAAATTTTGTATTTCTAGCCACCTTTTCCACCACTCATTTTGTCATCAAATAAAAATTTAACCAAGTGTCCTTTTGAATTTCTAATCTTGCAATTTTCATAACATTTTATTTCTATTCTTATCATTTTTAGAGATTTTTTTAATTTGCATTTCCAATTTTGCTCTTGTTATAACATTTCATTTCCTTTTTTGTTCTTTTTAGAGAATTCTTTCTTTTCTATCAATTACCCTTCAAAAGTTTCATAATTCTTCCTCTTTTATGGTGGACAATTCTACCCCTCTTACATACTCCTTTTTATATGTTTATCCTTTGGTGGGTGTATTTAGAAAAATAATTGGATATGTTTAGAAAACAATTGAGTCATATTAATTCTAATTGGACTCACTTGAATTGATTTTTTCTTTGAGCACTTTAATTTAGGTTTCTAATTGCACCCCTTGTGATTTTTATTTAAACCCCACCTAAACTTAATTTAGATATATATATATTTATAACATATTTGTCGACGTGGGGAAACGGTCGACGGAAGATCCCAAGCTCAGTACCTGCAATCACAAAGCACACCAAAGAGAGGAGAAAAGAAGAACAAGAAATTTACACACAGATTTTTACGTGGTTCGGCAATGGTGCCTACATCCACGGGTCACTCTCCATATATTTTTTTTTCAGAGTGACTGTAATACTAAAAATTTCAGAGTTCTCTCTCATTTAAAATGGAAGATCCCCCCTATTTATAGAGGTAGAGAAATACAAAAGAGTGTAGTACACGTAAAGAAATCAACTACTCTGACATAACATTTATTGTATTGACTAACAACTCTGTCATATTGTCATACTGCATTAATTGCTCCTCGGGATCTGGAATAGCATGGAGTTCGCTGGTATGAGACCAGAGAGCTGAGAGCTGGAGGTTGAGGAGCTGAGAGCTGAGGAGCTGAGCTAGCTGAAAGCTGAGAGCTGAGCTAGCTGAAAGCTAGCTGGAGCTGAGCTAGTTGAAAGCTGAGGAGCTGTGAGCTCGAGCTGGCGAGCTCGCGACCTGCGACCTGAATGCGAGGAGCTATGAGCTCGAGCTGGCGAGTTCGCGACCTGCGACCTGAATGCGAGGAGCTGAAAGCTGAGGAGCTGAGCTAGCTGAAAGCTGAGGAGCTAGGACTTGAGGCCTGTTGAGCTGAACCGGTTTATTAGATTGGTTATTTGGGCTTTTACCAGCCTATTTTTGTAGTCTCAAAAATAGGTATAACAATATTAGACTGGTTCAGATTCGGTCTTCTCACCGATCTAGCATCGCTATCTTTGTCATTGTCATTGGTCTTCCATGAGTTTTTTTTTTTTCTTTTTTGCTTCTAAGTTTTTTTTTTCTTTTTTTCATATCAATATTCAAGGGAGCTTAAGCCTTAAAGTAGTGATTTTTTAAGCATTAAAGTAGTAATTTAAACAAAAAAAGCTTGAAACATGTTGAAAGTAGTGATTTTTAACACTTAAAAGTAGTTATTTTTAGGACACACTGATGGATAAAGTAGCGATTTAAACCAAAAAAAAAAAAACCTTGAAACATGTTGAAAGTTGAAACTTGAAAGTAGTGATTTTTAAGTTTTAACACTTAAAATAGTGATTTTTAAAACACATTGACACTTAAAGTCGTGATTTTTATCTTGTTTTTCTTTGTTAAGAGTTATCTATTGAATTTGGATAATGTAAAATTGTAAATATTTTAAATGGTTGTTCACATAGAAAAGAGAGTCTAGGTGTTTAATGGCTTGTGAGGAATGGATATAATGATATATATGTACTTCTAAATTCTAATAATCTAATGTGAAATTGTTATTGAATATTTGTTGTGTAATATTTGTTGCTTATATTCTTTATAATATTTGTTGTGTAAATATGTAATGCTAATGTATGTTTCAATATTTGTTGGATGATTAGGTTAATTGATATACATGAATCATAACGAATGTTAATGAATTTTCGGGAGCTTTCACTACCAATCTCTCAAATGGAATTCAAGTGATATTGGATGAGAGTATAGGACATTGGTGGATGGGAAGAGCTTGGAAAAAATTAAATGCAAATTGTGTGAGAAGGTTATGTCCAGAGAGATATATAAGTTGAAAGAACATGTGGGTTATATATCGGGAAATATAGCCAAATGCCTTAAGGCACTACCAGATGATGTAGCTAAATGTAAAAATGTAATTATTGAGACAAAAAAAAAAAAAGAAGATGATTGAGGAGAATTTGAAGAGAGAAGAAGTAAATATTGGTAAACAAGAGGAGATGGAAGAAGTAAAGATATGAGGGTAAGGAAAGAACGTTATTTCGTTAGTTATATTGATAGATTCATAAAAGAGATTAATTCGGAGTTGTCACAAGGTTCAAAGACGACAATGCGATAAAAAAAATCAATGAAACACTCTTTAAAGAGAACCGATCAAGTGCATAAATGAGTGACTAGTTGAATGTTTAAAAGTGACGTTCCATGGCATGTTATTCATAACGATAGTTTCTTACGCGCTTGTGAAGCAATTGGTCAATTTAGGCCGGGTTATAGGCCTCCAACTCATTATGAAATCGAGGAAATTTGTCATAAAAAGTGGAAGAGACCAAGTTGTTTTGAAGAGGTAAAAAGAAAAGTGGGCTCATAATGGATGCTCAATTATGATAGATGCTTAGACGGATAGGAAAAGAAGGAGCATAATGAATTTGTGTGTGAATTGCAGGTACATATTTCTATTTCATATAATTTACCAACCATACCTTATTAAATTGTCTATATTATTGATATTATAATTGATAAGTTTGATAATTTAATAAACAATATTTGATTATTTTATTACAGAGTAGAGACCGTTTTCTTTTCTTTCAAGAAGTGTTCTGATATGACACATACTACTGAACAAATTTTTAAGTACATGGATGAATGTATTGAACTAGTCGGACCTGAAAATGTTGTTCAAGTAGTAACCAATAATGCCAGTAACAATATGACTGTTGTTAAGATTTTGAAGGAGAAAAGACCAAACATATTTTGGACCTTATGTGCTATTTATACCATCAACCTCATGCTTAAAAGTATTGATAAGATTCCAAAGTTCAATAAATTTATTGACCAAGCAAAGTAGTTGATAATCTTTATTTACGCTCATCACCAGACTTTAGCAATGATGAGATCCTTTACAAAGAAGGAGGACATTGTGATGCTGTGAAAAACTAGATTTGCATCCGCTTTCCTTACTTTGCAAAACTTAATGGATAAAAAAATGCTTTGAAATTAATATTTAGTAGTGAGGAATGAGATAAGTGCAAATTCTCGAAAGTGTTAAAGAGAAATTGACCTACTCAACTGTGATGAGTTTCGGGTTTTGGAATGGTGTGACAAATTGTTTAAAGGTTTTCGCACTTTTGATAAAAGTGTTGAGATTAGTAGATGAGGATTGAAAACCGTCAACGCCTTGGTTTTATGGAGAACTAAAAAGGGCTAAGCAAGATATTAGAGATGTCTTGAACAATATCGAAAATAGTTATCAGTCAATTATTAAAATAATTGATAGAAAAATAAAAGATCAGCTAGATTCTTCATTGCATATGACGACCTTTCTATTAAACCCCTATTACCACTTTAAGGATCAAAAAATTTCCTTTGATAGTGATATTAGAGATGCCTTAAACAATATCGAAAATAGTTATCAACCAATCATTGAAATAATTGATGGAAAAATGAAAGATCAGCTAGATTCTTCATTGCATATGACGACCTTTCTATTAAACCTCTATTACCACTTTAAGGATCCAAACATTTCTCTTGAAAGTGAGTTGATAAAAAGCCTTAATAGAGTGTTTGGAGAGTTTTTTTTATCATGGTAATCTATCCTCTTAACATCAAATTATCATGTATGAGTGGCCAAAGTATAGATAAAAGAAGGTGCTTTTGGGAAACCATTGACCGTTAAAGGATGTGAAGATAATTCTACAGATCCGAGTAAAAAATTGAATATTCTAATTCATATGAATTTTAAAATTGTTTTACTTGTTTATTTAGATTATATTTTTATTATTATATTTATGAAATATATATCTTCCAAGAACTAATTTTATATTTGATTATTTTTTATGGTGTAGTTAAATGGTGGAACATGTTTGGAAGCCAAACGTCTAACTTAAAAAAATTAGCAGGAAGAATTCTTTCATGGACCACTAGTTCATTCGCATGTGAAAGAAATTTGAACAATTTTGAATGGGTAAGTGTAATATCCATAAGGACCATAACATGTTTTTAATGTTCTAAATTTTAATTATATATTGATTTATTTAATTTTGATTTTTAAATCTTATGTAGATATATTTAAAGAAAAGGAATAGACTAACTACAAGCTGATTAAACAATTTAGTCTTTATTTGGTTTAATTCAAAATTGACACGCAAAAAGCAAAGGTAGGCTGACAAGAATGTTGATGTGCTATTAGCAATTGATGCTGATGCTAGTGATGCACAAGGATGGCTTGTCCCAGGTGCTGATGATGAAATAAGTTCCGGTTTAAGCAAATGAGACAACTTGGTGAAGATGATTTTCATTTTGAAGAGGAGGATGAGAATGAGAGGGAAAAGAACATTGATTTAGAGTTTGAGTATGACAATGAATAAGTTATGGAAGACTATTATTCAAATGAAGAGTGGTTGTGTTTTCCTCCTCGCTTTTAGATTTTTAGGGCCTTGACATATTTTCTTGAACTTTTACTTTTTGATTGCTATTTCGTACTTGCTATGTTATATTTATATTTTGCATGTTATACTTATATATGATATTGGTTATGTTTGAGATTGAAAGAAGGATTGGGGGTCCTCAGTAGTTGAGATGTAAATCGTGTGATAGTCTTTTGAAGTGTTATTATTTTTGTGTATTACAGGGTGGAACTATTGAAAAAATAGTTGTTATGTTATCAAAATTTTTAAAGTATCTATTATATATATTATTACAGACTATATTGTATTTATGTGATTGTGTTAAAGTGGCTTTGGAGATTGCATAAGATAGGTTTGATGATATTTTGTGATCATATAATTGTATTTTGATCATATAAATTTTATTTCCATTCTTTTACAAGTTTGACTAAGTTTGATCGTCGGTGAATAATACTTACCAATTAATCGTCAAATAACCAATAAATCGTTAATCGTTGTCTTGTCGGTCAATTAACAATTAATGATCTTTAGAATATAATACAAAATAAGTAAATTCTAGAGGTAAAATTTTATAGAAAAGCATTATACTTGAGAGATAGTAAAATGAATTTTAATCTACATAAATAAGAAATCCTAAATAAAAAGGCATTATTGTAACTATTTTCTAGTTTCTATTTTTATAACAATTTAATACACAAGCGGATACGACGCATTGCAATCCAATTTTAAATCATTCTGCTTATTTTATCTGTCATTTGGTGGATTACAACCAACTTGGTTCCTTGAGCCGAATTATAAAATGATAGAAAAATTAGTTACCCGTAATGTAATAAATCAATAGGACAACTAGCCTCCTATTCATCTCTAAAACCTTACAAAACCTTTGCCATTCACTATTATTCTGTCTTCACCATCAAAACTAGAAATCAATTGACTAGGGTTTACACCTCAACAATGAAGAAGCCAATGTAGCAATGCCTACGCGTGGGTGATTTTCGAGCTCCCGGTGATACCGTGGAGAGACCAAATTAAAACCTTAACCTATGTTGTTTTTTCAATAATCATTAGTTTTTTGTCATGTAAAATAAATAAATTCTAGAGGTAGAATTTTATAGAAAAACATTTTACATGGAAGATAGTAAAACAAATTCTAATCTACACAAATAAGAAATCCTAAACCAAAAAGAATTACTGCAACTATCTTCAAGTTTCTGTTTTTGTATTAATTTTATACACGGGCGACTATGATGCCATTGTAGCCCAATTTTAAACCATTTTGCTTGTTTTGTTTGTCGTTTGGTGGATTACAATCAACTCGGTTCATTAACCTAAACTATAAAAGGGCAAAAAAATTAGGTAGTCCTAATGTAATAAATCAAAAGGACAACCAACCTCCTATTTTTCTCTAAAACCTCACTAAACCCTTGCCACTCACTACTATTGTGTGTTCACCATCAAAACCATAAATCAATTGACTAAGGTTTGCACCTCAACAAAGAACAAGTTAGCAATGCTTACGTGTGGGCGATTTTTGAGCTCTCGGTGATACCATGGAGACCAAATCAAAACCCTAACTATTTTTTTTCTATAATCAGTGGTTTTTTATCATGCAAACTAAGTAAATTCTAGAGGTAGTATTTTATAGAAAAACATTATACTTGGAAGATCGTAAAAGAAATTCTAATGTACATAAATAAAAAATCTTAAACTTAAAAGGATTACTATAGCTATCTTTTAGTTTCTATTTTTGTATTCATTTTATACACGAGCGAATAAGACACCGTTGCAGCCTAATTTTAAACCTTCTGCTTATTTTGTTTGTCGTTTAGTAGATTACAACCAACCCCTTTCATTGAGCCTAACTATAAAAGGGTAGAAAAATTAGTGAGCCCTAATGCAATAAATCAAAAGGACAGCTAATCTCCTATTTTTCTCTAAAACCTCAGTAAACCCTTGATACTCACTATTATTCTGTCTTCACCATTAAAACCATAAATCAATTGACTACGGTTTGCATCTCAACTAGGAAGAAGCCGACATAGTAATGCTTGCGTGTGGGTGATTTTTGAGTTCTCAGTAATACCATAAACACCAAATAAAAGCCCTAACTTCTTCTTTCTTTTTTTTTTTCCAATAATTAGCTGTTTTTTGTCATGCAAAATAAGTAAATTTTAGAGGTAGAATTTTATAGAAAAATGTTATACTTGGAAGATAGTAAAAGGAATTCTAATTTACATAAATAAGAAATCCTAAACCAAAAAGAATTACTATATCTATCTTCTAATTTATGTTTTTGTATTAATTTTATACACTAGCAGATATGACACAATTACAACCCAATTTTAAACTTTCTACTTATTTTTTTGTCGTTTGGTGGATTACAATCAATTTGATTTGTTAACCCGAATTATAAAAATTAATTAGCCCTAATGTAATAAATCAAAAGGATATTCATCCTCCTTTTCATCTGTAAAACCTTATTAAACCCTTGCCACTCTTTATTATTTCGTCTTCACCATTAAAACTATAAATTAATTGACTAGAGTTTGCACCTCAACAAAGAAGCCGACATAGTAATGCTTGCTTGTGAGTATTTTTAAGCTCTCTGTGATACAATAGAGATCAAATCAAAACCCTAACCCTTTATTTTTTTTCCAAAAATTAATGATTTTTTGTCATGCAAAATAGATAATTTCTACAGTTAGAATTTTATAGAAAAACATAATACTTGAAAGATAGTAAAAGGATTTCTAACCTACAAAAATTAGAAATCCTAAACTAAAAAGAATCATTGTAACTATTTTCTACTTTTTGTTTTTTATTAATTTTATATACGAGCGAATATGACGCTATTGCAGTGAAATTTTAAACTGTTCTACTTATTTTGTTTGTCATTTGGTAGATTACAACCAACTCGGTTCGTTGATCCGAACTATAAAAAGGTAGAAAAATTAGTTAGCCCCAATGTAATAAATCAAAAGAAAATTTTTCTTTAGTCTCTAAGATTTTAGAAAATATCAAGTTTTTTAAAGTTTTTTTAGAAACAACACTTTTTATCTCTAATTTTTTTCAAAACTTTTCAAAAAAATTCAAATCGTTAGTTAAGTAACGGCTAACATTAGCAAAATGTATTAAAAAATATTTTTGTCTTTAAGGGTTGTTAGAGATACATAAATTATCAGATTAATCTCATAGAATAGTAAATTTACAATATTATTAATAAAATGAATTTACAAGTTAAATTATCTAAATTTCTCATAAATTTAAGTTATTAAATTACAATTTAAATTATTTAAAGTTATTATCGACTATTAGTTAACTGAAGTTTTAGATATATATTAAGAATTTTGAAAAAGTTAGGAATAAAAGAGTTATTTTTATAAGAGTTTTAAAAATCTGATATTATTTGAAATCACAGGGATTACAATGAAGTTTCCCCTAAATAAAAAAGGACACAGCCTTTCTTCCTCTCTAAAAGCTCACTAAACCCTTCCCACTCAATTGACTAGGGTTTAACAAAGAAGAAGCAATGCCTGCGTCTTCCGTGAAATCGCACCAGAGAAATCTCAAGGTCGGCGGCGGTTCCACCTTCAACAAATCATCTAAGAAACGTTTCAAAGTCTCCAAGAAGAAGGAACCTAACGACGACACCGCTCTTGCTTTGCAGCTTGAAGATGACGACGACGTTCCTGTCTTTCCTCGAGGTTTTGAATTTTTTTTTTACTTTTCGAACTTTTGATTTTGTATTGTTTGTAAGACTTTTGGTTAATTTGTCGATTGGTAGGTGGGGGAAGTTCCTTGACTCAAAGGGAGCGTAATGAAATACGAGCCGAAGCTGATGCGGAGTTCGAGGAGGAGGAGAGAGGCTTAGATAAAAAGAAGAAGAAGAAAATGCAGAAGAAGAGTAACGCAGCTGCTGATGATTTTGGTTCGCTTTTTGGTGATGGTATTACCGGCAAACTACCAAGATATGCCAATAAGATTACTTTGAAGGTGACCAAGTCTTAGTTTTAGTTATGACTATATTCATCATTTACGTAAGCTGAATGATTTCTGTTATTTACATTAAGCAGAAGGCTCTCAAAAACCTTTTAGAATTCATGACATGTAATTGTGATTTGAATTCTATAACCTTTTAGAACTCTGCCTGCTGTAATTCATTGATATGTTAGAACGTTGTCCTGTATATTCCAATGTGCTTGGGTTTCGCCCTTTCTGTAGGTTCTTTTGTTATTGTTTGGATTGTATATGTATGGAAAAAGGTTCAAAAGGGATGTTAGATTAATTAGTATTCTGAGTGCAGGCGTTAACGGGAATGACTACAAAACGTGTAGTAGCCCTTAAGGGCCTTAAATTTTTTTATTCTAGGCTTGGCAAGACTTTGTTTGTAGTAAGAACTGAAGTTCTGAAAAAAATGTTTATGATTCTTCTGCCACCTGTTTTGGGCCAAAGCTATATCATGCAGTATCGAGTGGTAGATGGAATGAACTAGATATATGGTAGGCTTTCGATCTAGATATATGGTAGGCTTTCGATCAGATGTCCTCTGTTGTTGTATTTGTTGAGTATGGCTTTGTTTAGATGGTCATAACAATTTGTTCTTCTGGAATTGGATTTTTATTATATTTTATGATTTATATAGTAGAATAATAATAAAAAGATCTATAAAGCATAATAGTACGGAGCCAACCTTGTTCTTTTTATTCTTGTCCATCCACCTATATATTTTGAGATCACTCTTATCGCTTTCCATGAAAAAAATATAGAAACTTTGGTAATTACTTAATTTCTGAAGGATTGTCCCCCTCCCCCAAACCCACACACCCCACCCCCACATGTCTTCATTTTTTTTTTCTATTTTATTTCTTCTCCATCTAATTTGATTTGTGAAATTACATTATCAGAGATCTTTAGTTGTTCCAAACTTGAGAACAAATGTAAACTTATACTTGCTTTATTTATGACAGAATATTTTGCCGGGGATGAAACTATGGGGAGTTGTTTCTGAAGTGAATGAGAAAGACCTTGTAATTAATCTTCCAGGGGGCTTACGTGGATTAGCTCGTGTTACTGACGCTCTTGATCCTGTTTTAGATAATGAAATTGAGGCGGTATAATGCTTATTTTCTCTAATGAGACTGTTTTCTTGCACAATATTTCTTCGTTTATAAATTTATTGCCATTATTATTTATCTGAAACAGATTTCTTACCATTATTATTTAACTGAAACAATAACAATAATACCTTTTTCTGTTTCTTTACCAGGACAGTGACTGCAATCTCCTTCCAACAATATTTCATGTAGGGCAGCTGGTTCCTTGCATAGTTTTGCGATTGGATGATGACAAGAAAGAGAATGGAAAACGAAAGATCTGGCTTTCTTTGCGCCTCTCATTGTTGCACAAAGGTTTCACCTTGGATGCTGTACAAGAAAGGATGGTATGTTTGGTAAACCTTTGGTAGATTTATTTTCACATGTTTGATTTTAATTATTTTATAGTTAAATTGTCTTGGCTTTTCACCTAACAACAAGAATTGAGTTAATTCGATTCTTCTCTAGTGTGACAAAACATCTTTGAAATAATACGTGTTTATGTACTACCTGTTTTGAAACAATTAGTATTTTATTAGGAAGTTGATTGTTGGCTTGTAGATCATTTGATTGCATCTTGAAACCTTGAAAAAGAGACACCAGTTGTGTGTCTGGTGCATTTCACAGTGGCAGTGCTGAAGCATAAATTAAAAAATCATCATTGGTTGGTTGGTTTATGACATCTTTGTCATCATTGAGCAACTGGACTCTCCAAATCTATTAAACCAGGAATGCCACAATCCTGTTCTGGATTAATTCTTAGAACAATTAAGATAGATGCCCTTTGGTTCCTGCAAACAAAGGGTTGTTTACCACTTTACCCTGCATGATCTAGTGGTTTGCAATCACTAGTGCAGCTGACTTTGCTTCTTTCAAAGAGATCTTTTAAGTTTGCATGAACAACATTTGTATCCTGGTAATTCAAACACTCATATCTCGCTATAATTAAGCAGCAGCTCTTAGACGAGTAAATAGTAGCTGTTAATAGCGTGTGACATCTTTACATTGTAATTAGAGCTTTAAATGAAGTTGAATTTATTACACGGCTATATATTATGGATAATAAAGTCCTTGTATGTGATCAAGTTTTCAAACTTTCACGTGTAGCCTCAATTGACTTGGTTTATTGCTTTTAACTTTTTGATTAGAAATGGACCAAAGTTACAGTTTTAGGCTGGACTATAGTTAGTCTAGTATACATTAGGCTATGCTTTCTTGTTTATTGTTTAGAGCATGTGCCTCTGAGTGTCGATTGGTACCTTGATGCTCTCTAACCTTCCATTTTATAATGATTGTACTAGTGTATATTGACTTTATTAATGAAGTTGTAACTTAGAGATGGACCTATGCTTTATCTTTGTGTCTGTCTCTTAATGCTGATGGTTAATGTTGCTTACTCTGCATAATGTGTTTTTATATATGAACAATTTGGTGTAATTATTTATTCTAATTTTATATTAATGTTTTACTTGCTTGTTATCATTTCATGTATTATATCATTTTGAACTTGTATGTTTTTTTAAATGTTAAAGCACATCTATCATCACTATTGAGGGGGTTTCTTTAAACCCCGGTGTGGCCGATCATCGAGTGTGGAGGTTAAGTTCTAATGGAATATTTTCTTGCAAGTCCTTTTTCGATAAGTTGGTCCAAGATGATTTGATTCCCAAGTTTGATTTAGCTAATATTATTTGGAAGTCAAAAGCTCCAAACAAGATCAAGTTTTTAGTGTGGCTTTTGGCTCATGGGAAAATAAATACTTGTGATGTCATTCAAAAAAGATTTCCGAGTATTTGTCTTTCTCCCTTTCGGTGTGTCTTGTGCAAAGGTGAGGGGGAAAACTTGGATCATCTTTTTCTTCATTGTCCCGTGGCAGGCTTACTATGGAATAAGTTGTTTTCCCTAGTAGGGTTGAAATGGGTAGCTCCTAATTCTTTTCGTTCTTTTTTATTGGAAGATTTTTCAGTTTTAGGAGGAGGAAAAAAGTTTAATATTCTTTGGAATTGTGGAGTTTTCGCTAACTTATGGGTTATATGGGAGGAAAGAAACAAGAGAATCTTTGAGGAGGTAGAAGAGGAAGGATATTTTTTAAGGGATAAAGCGTTTTATTTGGCGTCTCTTTGGGCATCTACTTATGAAGAATTTAAAGACTTATCTTTGTCTCTTATTATGCTAGATTGGAAGGCTGCTGTTTTATGATTTTCTCCAATCAATCTATAGTGTTTTTTTGTTTTTTTGTTTGGTTTGTTTGTGTAAGGTTGGACCCCTAGTCCACAGTTGTAATTTTGTTCCCTTTTAATAAAGTTTATGTTTCTTATCAAAAAAAAAAAATATGGTGCACGGAATTTGATTACTATTGTTATTTCATGGACATAGATGATGTAACTGTTTTCTTGCTGTCCTCTTTACACCTCTGTTTCTTTATGGGGAATTTTGATCAGTGAGGAATTCAGTATAGATTTTTTACCTATCCATTTTCTGATTTTATATATATTTTTTGAAGAACATTTTCTGATTATATTTTATTGCAGGTTCTCACTGCATATGTGAAGAGCATTGAAGATCATGGTTACATTCTTCATTTTGGCGTGTCTTCTTTTATGGGGTTTTCACAGAAAAACAGCAAAGCTGGTAATATCAACTTGGTGTTCTTATGATCGTTTAATGGCAATCATACATGTATGCTTGTGTGAATTCTTATAAAAAAAGGTCAAAATTTGTTGTCAACATTCTTATTGCCTGTAGGTTGTTGGCAGGCATTTGTATGTGGGACCATTGACTGTTTGCAAGTATCTCAGATGCATTTGTTCTTTTGAAAACAAAAAATTTAGATGATTTTGTGGTTTGCATTGTCCAGTTTTTCTTCTCTTTCCTCTCTCATTTTCACTTTCACTTCATTCTTAGGTGAGTCGTGGTGCTTAAGATGTGTATTTGCTTGTGAAAATACTTGAAAACAACTATTTCAATCATTACATGGTTTCCGATGTTTTAAGTCATATTTTATTTCGTTTATCCTTTTAGTTTCTTTTAGATTTTAGCCCCAAGAAGCTTCACTTAGGTTGCAGCCAGCAGCTATATGCTCCTGTATTTGTGTTTTTTGTTCTCACATTTGTTTATCTCACATTGCGTATCTGTTCTACAAGCACAAATTTTTATGTTTTTCCTTATTTCTGGTTGTCTGAATAGAAAACAAGGGGATTGAAGTGAGGCCTGGGCAACTTTTACAAGGGGTGGTTAGAAGCATTGATAGAACTCGTAAAGTAGTTTACTTGAGTTCTGACACTGATACAGTGTCTAAGAGTGCAGTAAGTCTCTATTATTTTATGGCCTTTTGTTGTCTAGTTGTCCTTAATCTGTCCTGTAATTTTCCTCAATTTAACCTTTCTTTGTTGGACTCTTATGCAGACCAAGGATCTTAAAGGTATTTCAATTGATCTTCTGATTCCAGGCATGATGGTTAATGCTCGTGTGCAATCAATCCTTGAAAATGGAATTATGTTATCATTCCTTACATACTTCACTGGAACTGTATGTTAGTTGTTCCTTTGGTTTTTTGGTTTTAGTTTTTCTTTTATCTTGGGATTATATATATATATATATTTCCAACTGTATTTATAGAATGATGATCAAGTCATGACTCAAGTGTCTATGAATATGTTTTTTGTGATTTCTTTCTATCTTATATATCTCTATTTTAACTTTTATAGGTTGACATATTTCATTTACAAAATACGCTTCCGACTGCTAATTGGAAAAATGACTATAGTCAGAACAAAAAGGTATTTGATTTGGTGCATACCTTAATTTACATTTATTAATTTCCATCGTGTTGATTTTTTTTTTTGTCTAAAAGTGTTTGCTCAATATCATTGATACAATTAGTAACTGGAAAATATAAAAGGCTAAACATGCATAGATGCACATCTGAGATTAGATTAAGGCTGGCAATTTATGTCACGACATGATAACTTGATACAATGTTATTATTTAAATAAATTATTATTTCTAATTTAGATGGGTTAATTGAATAAAATTTGTGTTCATGGTTGAGTTGGATGTGTTAAATAGGTAATGGGTTGAACAAGTGAATAGGTTAACTAAGTTAAGCATGTGAAATGTGGCGCATGGCCTAGTCCATCCAGTATAATAAACGGGCTAGATGAATTATATTGTGGCATCCGTTTAATTAACAGCTCATTATGGGGTTGTGGGTCAATAATGGTTTTTTTAATTTTGTTGAGTTTCGGCTAAGCAAAAATTGACTGTCTTGAAGGGTTTGGTTGGACATCATGGCATTTCTTTTGCAGGTATAATGAAATTACAAAATAGCTAGGAATAAGTTTTGGCTACTTGTATCTTTATGGGCAAACAAGTGATAGTGCTTAACTTCTAGCAAGGAGAGGGAGTAAGATGAAATTGGAGATGATTTTTAAATTGTGTTGATTTTTGGCTGAGCAAAAATTAATTGTGTCTTGACGGGTTTAGTTAGACATCATGGCATGTCTTTTGCTGGTATAATGAAATTAAAAAATAGCTAGAAATAAGGTTTTGCTACTTGTATCTTTATGGGCAAACAAAAGGTAGTGCTTAATTTCTAGCAAGGAGAGGGAGTAAGGTGAAATTGGAGAGGATTTTATTTCAAATCCAACTCTTCAGTTTGTAAGAGGGTTGTAGCCTTAAGATGTATTTTTTAATATGTCGTAAGAGTGATAATGTTGAGACAATTTGGTGAATATAAGAAAAATGTTTGTGGCTTGTCTATATGCTATAATGCAATTTTGACCTATTCATTTCCAACTTTCCTCTTATGGTACAAGTTTACATCTCATGGATTCTGTTAAACAAAATTAGGTGAATCCTGTTTACTGCTTTTCTGAAAAATTTACTAGGTTGGTTCCACCCCATCACTCTTATTAGGGGATATGGTGTCGTTGATTAGTAATGCTTCTGTAATGGATCTTTAAAAATTACTATTTTAAGGCGTCATGGCCTTGTTTTCATTGCTACTCTTATACAGTTGGGGCCTTTTGGTTTTAGTAATGTTTTCAAATTCATATGATAGTTCGAATGATCATGGAAGTGTTTTAATGCAGCAAAATTTTGTACTTCCTTTCAGTAGTTTTATGTGAGTACTAGCAGGCTCTAGCTAAATTTTCACTCTTGGAGAAAGGTAATTTAAGAGGGTTTAACTCTAATGGTTGAGGTGTTAGTGTTGGGTTCTTACTGGCATTTCCTCTATGGTAGATATCTTCATTGAACGTAACCTGTAGTCAAAATTATAACGTGCAATTATCCAGGGTGATTGATTCTTGATGAATTGTCTTTTATGTTGCTTTATGTTTAGTTGTTTATGCTAGATGAGTGTTTTGTTAGTCAAATTTTCTTAGATCAAATTTGATTTCCTGCCTCTCATTTTTATCATGAGTGTGCTTTTCTGGGTTCAGGTCGATGCTCGTATATTATTTATTGATCCCTCTAGTAGAGCTGTTGGTTTGACACTGAATCCACATCTTGTTCATAATGGAGCTCCTCCTTCAGTAAGTTTAGCATGCAACTTCATATATACTTGTCAATCTTCGCTGCTGGTTTAAAATTTGTTTTGTTAATCTAAGTCCCTAATTTTATGACTCTCTCCAGCCAGCATTTCTTTTTACAATTTGACTTTTTTATTTGTAAAGTGAATACTGGTATGGACAGGGACTAACTTTCAGGGTCTTACATGCAGCATGTTAAAATTGGAGATATACACGAGCAGTCAAAAGTGGTCAGGGTTGATAGAGGGATAGGGCTTCTGCTTGAAATACCTTCGACTCCCGTTTCGGTTCCAGCATACGTTAGTGTATGTTCATTCTGCGCTTTAGTTATATAATTCTTAGGATCATTTAAATTATTTGCTTTCTGTTTCGTTGTTTATAACTTTACTATGTTACATAAATTATAGATATCTGATGTTGCTGAGGAGGAAGTACGAAAGCTGGAAAAGAAGTACAAGGAAGGTAGCCATGTTCGTGTTCGAATTCTTGGGTTTCGACGTTTGGAGGGGCTTGCGACAGGGACCTTGAAGGTTGACTTTCACTCTATAAACCACACTTAAAAATGAAACACATCTTTAATATGTGAATAGTGATGTTGTAGGATATAGGATATAGCTCATATATAAACATTTTCCATATAAATAAAATGGAAATAGTTACTTTAAGGTAAATTACCTTGTCCATGTGAAGAGTGCCCTTTTTTCTGTGTCTTGGAATTGACCTACTTTCTTTAGACCATGTTTGTTAGCTAGGATTTTACTTATCCAAGTCCAATCATGTGTTCGTTTACAACACAAGACAGGATAAAATCCAGTCCTTTGTTCTAATTTAGTGCCAGCGGGTAATCTCTTTTTGTTGTTTAAAATTTTTTTGTTTCTCAAAAACCATGCTGTACCATTTCATTCAGCAATGATTTTTTTTTTCCTTGTAGAAGAAAATGTCTTAAAAAACCTGTAATCTGTTGTTTTGTCGTGATTTGATTTTAGATTTTAATACAATACTAGAAACTTTTCCAACTAGTATGAATTTTGCAAGAAACTGAAGTTCCAGTAAAATACAAGACAAACTTTTTTTTTTTGGTCTTCTCATCTGTTAATGTTTTCTTGCTTGGTATGGAAATGTCAATTCATGATTTCAATATCATGATCATTAAGGCTTTTGATTTTGTCTGGACACATGCTTGCTTACTAAACCGACTCCGTAATTAACATTTGTCATGTTGTGCTGATTATTTTGTCTTTATTTAACTATATTGTTACTATTGTAGTTGATTGTAATAACCTCTAGATTGTTAAATACTGTTGGAAATTCGTGCATTTGAATTTGCTTCTGCTGATGATGGATAACCACTTTAATGTGTGCAACTCTACCTTGATGCTCCTAAGAATTTTAATGTAACATGGTGAGTGTTAAGATTTAATTAGTATGGAAAGGGGTGGAAAATGAGGCAGAAAAAAGGTGCGACATTCTCTATTGCATGTAATACCATGTATCTGGGTTCTCGTCTTTGTAGATCGGCTCAAGTATGTAGTTGATTAAGCAAGTGAAAAATGTAGTCGGTGTATCTCATTCCTTAAATCTTTGGATCTGATCTCCTGGGCTTTAGAAGCTGGATATCACTACATTAGATCCTTTGTTCTACTCAAGGCAGCATTTCATTGTTCCTTTTTGTTTCTTAGTCAGTTTTCAATTTGTTAGGTGCTACCGCTGCTTCCTCTAACGGCTGTCTAGGTATCAGGTTTTATTTTGGTTGCGTTTGATGGGCAGCTTGTTTGCTTTCTTTGTATCTCCGTCCTTTTGTTGATTGTATATTCAACAATGAGATAATGTGAATATTATTCATGGAGTGGCATCCTTGTCATTAATATTGGTGGTAAATTTAATATCCTCTTGTACGTGCATGCATGCATGTCTGCTTGAATGTTTATTTTAACTAGGTTTGCATGTGTATGTAGCTTTTAGGTATCTGTCCTCATCTGAGTACTTTTGCATTGGTTGTTATTTTATTTGGACTTCTAACTGTTTTTCTCTCAATAGGCCAGTGCTTTTGAAGGACCAGTGTTCACCCACTCAGATGTCAAGCCAGGAATGGTGGTGAGGGCTAAAGTGATAGCTGTTGACAGCTTTGGTGCTATTGTGCAATTTCCTGGTGGTGTGAAGGCACTATGTCCTCTCCGACACATGTCAGAATTTGAAATTGTGAAGCCTGCGAAAAAGTTTAAGGTTATTAGCCTACTATCAAGACTTCTTGTTGTGGTATGGGTATTACTGTTTAATTAAATTAGCAATTGCTACTAAACTGCACATGTTTTTTCTTTGCCTGTGTCATGCTGTAGGTTGGAGCTGAACTGGTATTCCGAGTGCTTGGTGTCAAATCAAAGAGAATTACAGTTACACATAAGAAAACTCTTGTATGTTCGTGCCAAATCAGAAATTACTGCTACATTGTGCAACTTAGTTTTTCATGGATAAATGCCTTATATTCTTTTTTTTAAAATTATGATTATTGTCATTGTTATTGTTATTAGACTGACAGATAGTATTGGTAATTTATTATTATTATTATTATTAAGACTGAGATAGTATTGGTAATGTTAGTGTGCTCTTGTTAGACAAAATTCATAAGCTGGACCTTAGAGGTGGAAAATTGTTGGCATAGTTGAACTCTGTTCATTTAATTGCCCTTCTGCTTCATCTTTACTGGCCATAATTCCATGTTTTTCCCTGGTTGCTATCATTTTCTAGTGAAGAGCCATTTAGGTAAGCTACCTAGCATATTATTTGCTTCAATGCTTAAAAAGGATGTGCGTTTCAGGGGATTAGCATATTTTGATGGGATTTGATATAATCGTGGACAAGATGGCGCATTATTTTTTATGAACAAGATTGGGAGGATGGCACTGCTAAAATATGTGTCAACATTGTTATAATTTTAATATTTAATATCTAATCATCTCCCCCATTGTTCATTGGATTCATGTTTCCTGCATTGTGCTGAAGATTTTTCTTTTGAAATTATTGACATTTTAAAGTGTTTTATTATGTCCTTGGGCCCGTTGAAGTTGTAAAGGTGTTCCTCTTAAACGTTTCTTGTCACTTGAATTATTCATATTTCTTGAAACTGAAAAAGAAAAGTTTTTTGGGAGTTCAATTACCCCCCAAAAAAAAATGTCATTGTTTTTGGGGAATACCCTTAAGATTTTGTGTCAAAAAACCATTCGGGTTAATTGACCAATAATAAAAAACTTAAAAGGAATGAGTTGAGTGGCAAGGCCTTTTGTTTTCAACTTAGAGATCAGGGGTTCAAAACCCCATGGGCCGCCTACCTGAGGTATTATATGACATAACTTCCTTTAATACCAAGGTTGAAGTGTCTAGCAGCAGTTCCTACATTAGGGCCCAATAGAAAAAGATGCGTTGCAAAGAAAGTAGAGTCACTGTATTTCTCTGTGCGTGAAAAATAAAGACAAGAATTTAACCACCAATAGAAAGATGGCTTTTTAAGAGTGTTTTTCATTTAGCGATTTTTAATAACTTCTTGCAAATAATAAAACAGTTATATTAACAAATTAGTTTATGGAAAGAGAAAGACAGTTGACAGTAACTTTTAAATGTTCTAGAATGTCCTTTTGATAATTGCTGATTCTCTGTCCATCTCTCTTTAATTTGTTTATCAACATTATCCTAGCATGACCAAGATTAATTAAGTATGAAAGATGTCGGATCTCTTTTTGATAGATGAATTTTTTCCTTTTACACCTGTCTTACTGTGTGATCATATCTGTGATGTTTGTATCCCTACTGCAAATTTTCCTGCTTGCACTGAATTTTTAATATGCTGTTTGGAGATTTAGTATGACAACGTTCATTACATTTGCTAATAATTTGAATGTTAAAAGTTTTTCTTTGAAATAAATTTCATTTTACTTATTGAGCTATATGGTGTGGAATGATAATCCACACTTTTATTTTTCAAATCAAAACTTGTTCCAAGGATCTACTCATTGTGCTATGTATATTGTTTTTATTCTGATGAGACATTTCTGATAAATGTTTCAGGTGAAATCAAAACTTGAAATATTAAGTTCATATACTGATGCAATTGAGGGATTAATAACGCATGGATGGATAACGAAGATTGAAAAGCACGGTTGCTTTGTGCGATTTTACAATGGTGTCCAAGGATTTGCTCCTAGGCAAGTATTTGACCTTCTAAACTATGGTTTTTATAGCCTCTGGCATCTGGCTTAAATTTATTGTGGAGTTTTATATCGTTTACTAAAAATTTTGTGGTTCATTAGAATGTATATGTATTACATGCATTGTGAAAAGATCCATATTTGCTTATTCATGATGTATGTTTTTGCTAATATATCTTTGTTAGTGAGGCTAGATATGGCCTAATTTCACAAAATTGGGGTTATAGTATTAGTTCATAAAGCTAAAAGTCTTTGCCAATGCTTTGCATTTTAGATTATGTGATAATGTAGCCATTTGTAGTATCTTATATTGGTCAACTTCTAGGAATGGGAGGTTGAAGTGGAAGTTGCCTAAGGTTTCAGAACAGATATTGAAAAGTGAAGGACAAAGTTCGTCTTGGAGTATTCAAGATTTTCAGGCGTATTGCTTTCAAAATGGTGTTTTCAAAAACACTATTAAAATAAAGTGATGTTTGTTTGAAAAAGAAAACGTGTTTGACAGCATTTCCTTGAACCAACATGATTGTGTTTGGTATTATCTTTGAAAATTGGTTTGTTTTGAGGGAAAGGTCCGTGTTTTTTTTTCCTTTGAAAAAAACTTATGAAAATAGTGCAAAAAATAAATTGTTGTTTTCAACATTTTAGTTATAATTTTTTTTTTTCAATTTTTTCTTTCCACCTTCAGATTAAACCTTTGAGAAAATGCCTAATCAGACAACCACTAGAATTTCCTCTTATGTTATAAATTCAACTCTTATCGATACCGTTTCTATTTAGGTACGGTGATATGATGTTTTTACATTTAGATATTATGTAAGAAACCGCAAATTTTAGTGATAATAAAATCCAAGTTTAAAGAGATGGACAAACAGTTGTCCACCTGAGAAACCCCAAGTGTAAATAACCTCTAAGATTTCTCTTTCATCATTTCATTTTTTTTTCCTTTTTAATTTGTTTAAAGATTTTTGATTAAGAATCTAAATTTACAACACCTAATATTTATCATTTGACAAGAATGCAAGTGAAAATAATCAGGGTACTGGAGTGCTGCAGAGATATATATATATATTTTTTCAATTTATATTTTTTATTCTGTCAAGGGGTAGAGAAAACTGTGGAATTTCTTGACTGGGTACTACTGGCATCTTTTTGATGATTTTATGCCATTAAATTTCTTCATTTATCCCCGTCTTATCTTTAAACCGGTCGTTATCTCTAATTTCGTAACATACTATTGTTCACTTTGATCACTAATAGCAATTAATTGATTATTATTCAATGCAAAGCAGGTCTGAACTTGGATTAGATCCAGGGTGTGACCCAAGTTCAATGTATCATGTGGGACAAGTTGTCAAATGCAGAATAACAAGTTCTATTCCAGCTTCACGGCGCATCAACCTTAGTTTCATAATGAAGCCTAAGAGGTTTGGTTCATTTGAATCTGTCTGATTTTTTTGTTAATATGTATCTTTTCTGTGTGTACTTTTAAAGCAAACTCTTTTCATCTTTTGGCTGGGTAGGCAAATACAATTTCAATGTTGATTGTGCTCATTAAATGATCTGACTTAGTTCTATTGATTGCATCTGTTTCTTTTAGTAAGGCTGGACGAACCTAACTAGATGGTCCTAGTGTCTAAATAGCTATTGAGTTGCTTTAAATGCATATGCTATTAAACATTTAGGCAGCAGAAACAGCCTTTTTTTTTTTTTTTTCCCTTCCCCCTTTTTGGAACAAAATTAAAAGGAAAAAGAGCATGCAGCTTTGTGGTCTACCTAGAAAGATTAATATTTTTCTAGTATTATACTCATTTTTGAAACTTAAATTTGAACGACAGGGTTTCGGCTGATGATATGGTCAAGTTGGGTAGCATTGTTTCAGGAGTTGTTGATATGGTAACCCCAAGTGGGTTAGTTGTATATGTTAATGGGAAAGGTCACTTGAAGGGTATAATTTCCACTGAACATTTAGCAGACCACCATGGTATGTGTTTGCTTTACTGAATTGTTTTGTTAGTACTTCTTTTTATTAGTATTCTCTGACTTTTGTCATGGTTTGTGCAGAGCATGCTTCTTTGATGAAGTCAGCCGTGAAACCTGGATATGAGTTTGACCGGCTGCTGGTACTTGGTAAGACTGGAATTTGGTCTTTTCTAGTTCGCTTGGGCTTTTTTCACCTGAGCACTTGCATTTCTGTCCACATGCAGGAATGATAATGTAAATTGTGGTGTAGCACTTTATTACCTCTTGATAAGATCAAACTTCCTTAGGATAAAAAGAAAGCATAAAGTAGTATTCTTTGTGTAAGGCGAGAACCTTAGAAACATATAATACATGAACAGAAAAGTGGTGCCAATCACAGAACATCAGGCAATGTAGACTATAAGCTCTAGAAGATTGCATAGTGCTTTTCCTCTTCTGCGAGGCATATAATTCATCTTCTACTTCTGCTGTTTCGGAAGCAAGTTTGCTTTTTGGCTCAACTATAGACTCCTCTTCAATCTATTAATTGCGAAACTATATATAGGGAAAAAAAAGTCATTTTTGGTATCATGTATAAAATGACGTTTTAAAAAATGCAGACAGGTTTGGTAGTGTTACCTAGAAGTCGTTTTCTATAACTGAAAAGAAAGTAAAAGCATTTGGTTTGTTTTGAAAATGAGTAATATAATTGTTTGGAGGGAAAAGTGTTGGTTTTCTTTGAAAACCTGATTTGAAAATAGTGGAAAACAACATTTTTTGTTTTCAACTTTTTTAGTTGTTTTTAGTTATGACTTAAAAAAAAAAAAGTCTGTTTTGTGTTTTAAAACAACATTTGAAAAATACTTGGCCGAGTACATTTTCAATTGTTTTTCTTTTTTGAAAACAAAAAAGAGGGCTGCAAAACCTAACCGAAGTACCACGCAGCACCTTAGTTATGTTTTTGAAATGGAGTTATGACTTCTGTGCTGTTTTCCCTCCTTTTCAGATAGTTAACAAAAGAACTTTTAATGTGAATGTGTTACAAAGTGAAGTTTGCTGCTGAATTAGCTAGTCTGGAATGTATCAAGAGATGGAAGTTCTCCTCATGCTTTCACATTATACAGCAGGAAGGGGGTAGGTTTAGATAGAAATATTGTAACATGAGCAGCGTCAATAGTATCAATTATGCTGTGAGCTACTTCTAGACAAAATTTAAACCTAGTTTGGTATAATGGATTTCCAATACTGTGAGCTAGCCTGAAGTCATAGTGTACTTCTCTATTTTCTTTTAATCATACGAAGTCTTTGTAACACAATAAAAAAATTGGAAATTATTCCTTCATTTATATTGTAGATACTGAGGGCAACAACTTGCAACTCTCTGCAAAATATTCTCTAATCAACTCAGTTCAACAACTTCCTTCTGATGTCAGTCATATCCATCCTAACTCCGTTGTTCATGTAAGTACTTTAAGTTCATATTCATCTTTGCTGAGCTCCATTGTACAATTCTTTGTCTCGTGTTACAGTGTAATTGGGTTCTACTGTTTTCACCTTTATGGATTATTTGTATGAACCAGGGGTATATTTGCAACTTGATTGAGACTGGCTGTTTTGTTCGTTTTCTTGGGCGTTTGACTGGTTTTTCCCCTAGAAGCAAGGTGAACTTGTCTTATTTAGTTCTTTTTTATATTTATTTTTAGATGTTGTCTTAGCTATGTTGTGTTGAATTTACTCTGATTCTATCTTTTTTTTTTTCCTTCATTGAAGGCTACAGATGACCAAAGAGCTGATCTTTCGAAAGCTTATTACATTGGGCAGTCTGTTCGCAGCAATATACTTGATGTTGGTGAACTGTTTGAAATTTATTTATCTTATTTTATGGCCTTTGAAATGGTTTATTGATAAACTTCTATCTTCTATTGTTCGCTTCTTCTAGGTCAATGGCGAAACAAGTAGAATAACACTTTCATTGAGGCAGTCATGCTGTTCTTCAACAGATGCATCCTTCATACAGGAATTCTTTCTATTGGAAGAGAAGGTGAAGTAGAAAAAACCATATTTAATATTTTTTGTGATGGTTCTGCTCTTCATGGAGTTTCACTCTTGTGGACCATGGTTCATGCAGTCTTGTTTTTTTCTTCCTCATTAATCTAGCTTTCTTCCGCATAAATTGTTTAGAGAGGGGAAAAAAAAAAGGAAAACAGTTTTATCTTATTGTAGCATTTATTTGAATTGTTCAGTTAAAGTTGTCTTATGAAGCTCCTATTCTCGTAGTCTTTGTTCATGTTCCCCATATCCTCAGGATTGACTTGTTGATTGCAGTGCATGTGCATTTTTTTTTTATTCTTGGATGGTTGTTTAGGGGTTATTTTTATTATTATTATTATTTTTTTTGCATTATTCTTACCTTAGTGATAAGTTTTAGTCATGTTTAATCTTATCATAGTATGGTTTCTTAATGATGCACCTTTGTTCAATCCAGATTGCTGAGCTGCAATCATTGCATTCTAAAGGGTCTGAGTTAAAGTGGGTTGAAGGATTTAAAATTGGCAGTTTTGTTGAGGGCAAAATTCAGGAGGCAAAGGATTTTGGAGTTGTCATCAGCTTTGAGAAATACAATGACATTTTTGGGTTTATTACTAATTATCAATGTAAGTTCTTTTCACGAAGATTTGGTAAGTACTTTTATATTATCTTCTTCTAAATAAACTTTGAATGCAATATGACATTTGCAGTAGGTGGGACTACCGTTGAAATTGGATCAGTCATTCACGCTGTAGTTCTTGATGTTGCCAAAGCTGAACGCCTTGTTGATTTATCTCTAAGACCTGAGTTCATTGACAAATCAAGAGAAAAAAAACCAAGCAGCCAAACTCACAAGAAGGTTTATGCCTAATTTATAGCCTCTCTATTCCTTTTTTTTTTTTTTTAAATGTTTTAATAAGAAACAAAGAGTTTATTAGAAAAAAGGAAAGAAAGTACAAAAGTGAACCAATAGTCCACTAACAACACAAACTAAAACAAAAATTACAAGAAAGGAACAAATAATCAACAGATAGCCGCCTCCAATCAAGGAAAATAAAAACTAAGGAGAGATCTTTAAAATCATTGCTAGCTGAAGCCCACAGAGAAGCCAAATAATGCATTTTATCCTCTAAAAAATTCTCCTTCTCTTCAAGTTTTTCAAAAATTCTTTTGTTTCTTTCTTCCCATACAACCCAGAAAACGGCTAAAACTCAACAATACAAGAGAATACTAGCCTTCCTACCTCTTCTAAGTTCTAAGAACTTTAAAATCTTCCAACAAGAAAGAGCGAATAGATTTAGGAATTGCTCACTTCAAACCAACTAAAGAAAACAATTTGTTCCATAAATTTCCAACAACTTAACAATAAAGAAAGAGATGATCAAAGCTCTCCCCACAACTTTTACACGTTACACGAGAAAGACAGTAGGGAATCTCTTTGGAGAACCTCACAAGTACTTAGTTTCCCATGAACGATAAGCCACACCATAAACTTAACTTTGTTCAGAACCTTTGACATCCAACTAAGTTTAGCAAAATCAAACATTGGAAGAGAATCTTCTTTAACCAACTTATCAAAAAGAAACTTGCATGAAAAGATACCACTGGAAGTCAGCCTTCACCCTTTTTGGTCTTCTATCCTCGAATTGATGGGAACACCTTCGAAAATGGACATAAGAGAGGAAAATTCCTCAATCTCCCTATCGTTCAAATTCCTCCTAAAATCAGAAGACCATTTTCTATGACTAGAAGAACAATCCATTATTCTTGAAACCGAAGCACTTGAAGAAGACGCAAGCTTATATAGTCTTGGAAATTTTAGGCGAAGAGGCAGTGGGTCCAACCAACAATCCTCTTAGAATCGGGTTTGAGAACCGTCTCCAACTGCAAACTTTAAATTCCCCAAGAACTCATGGAAGCCTTGCCTGATTACTTTCCACGGACAACGACTGAAACCTTTGAGAATCACATTGGAGTCCCAACTATTTCCTTGAATTCCATACTTACTTTGGATCACTTTATGCCACAAAGAATTAGATACCAAAAGGAACCTCCACATCCATTTTCCAAGCAAGGCCAAATTCCTTTTCACAATATTCCCAATCCTTAAACCACCTTTATCACAAGGAAGAGAAACAACATCCCTGCTTATTAGATGAGCCTTCTTTCCTTTGTCACTTCCATCTCAAAAAAAATTCCTCATAATCTTCTCAACTCTTCTAGCCACTCCTAAAGGATTTCTAAACAAGGAAAGAAAGTAAGTGGGAATTCTATGCAACATGGCTTGAATCAACACCAATATTCACCCCCGTAGATAAGAAATCATTCTTCCACCTCTTTAATCTTCTTTCAACTTTCTCCACAACTGGGACCCAAAACTCAAAAGATCTTGGGTTACCTCCCAATGGCAACCTAAATATTTCAAGGGCCAACAACCTACCTCACACCCTAAGGCGTTGGCCAAATCAACGAGTTTTCTATCATCACAATTTATACTAGCTAGGACGCTCTTGGCCAAATTTACCTTAAGTCCTGACACCCAACAAAATAGACGGATCACCTCAACCAATGAACCAAATTTCTCTTCGTTACCTGAAGAGGAAGACAGTATCATCAGCAAATTGCAAGTGAGAAATGATAACATTCTCCTTTCCCACACTAAAGCCCTCTATTAGATGATACTCCTTCACACTATCTATTAGCCTCTCTATTGTTATATCTATTTATATGTGTTCCCTCTAGAAAATGAGGTGTTAGCTTCTGTTTTTTCTTGTCTTTTGCGTGTACATACTCTTGTAATCAATACAACCTCGGTTTCACTTGGATTTACCTTCAAGCATTTGGCCTTGAATAATTTATCATCTGATGAATTTTCTATCCTTGTCTTTTTCTGTTTATCCTACTTGTGCCTCATGTACACTGTGCTTGATTTTAGAAACGCAAAAGAGAAGCATCAAAAGACTTGGGGGTGCATCAGACTGTAAATGCGATAGTGGAGATTGTGAAAGAGAATTACGTGGTGAGTTTTAGGCTATGATTTAGTATGATGATGCTTTAATGTGCTTGTACATATGCTCAATATTCTATCTCTTGCTGCCAGGTCCTTTCCATACCAGAGTATAACTATGCTATAGGATATGCATCTGTGTCAGACTACAATACACAAAAGCTTCCTCAGAAACAATTTCTGAATGGACAAAGGTGATAAATGCCTCTTGATGATAAATCTATTCTTCCGTACTCTTCTTTTCCCTCATCTCATATGACGATTTAACTTGGTGGAGATTGGTTTTTCAAAATTTTGAGGTTAAGAGTATTCTGTCTATTGTTTCCATTCTCAGGTTCTTATATACTTCAGTGTATATGATTTCATGTAATCAAAGGGCAATTGACATTATAAATGCACACGGTTTTTGAATAAATCCCGTTGCACCTAAGAGCTTTATTTGTAACTCATTATACTTGGTTTACAGCTAATGATTGTTGTTTAACAAGTCCTTGTGATATGATATGGTTTCCATTTGTGTAGTGTCATTGCCACTGTTATGGCTCTTCCAAGCCCAGCAACTACTGGAAGGTTGCTTCTGCTGCTTAAATCAATTGGTGAGGTTACTGAGACATCCAGTGCCAAAAGGGCCAAAAAGAAATCTGGGTATGATGTTGGAGCTCTGGTTCAAGCAGAGGTAGATAAATTGAAGCATCTTGTGAACATTTCTTTCCTTGATATTGTGTTAATGTTTCTAACCACATTGGACTATGGAGAGCCATTATTCTTTTGTTCATCATGGTGATTCGATTTTTATAATAATTTGATATGCGTCTGGAACAAACAAAACATTACTATGTATATTTTTGCTTCATATTGTTTCAGATTACTGAAATTAAGCCTTTGGAACTGAGATTGAAATTCGGAGTAGGATTCCACGGCCGGGTCCACGTGACAGAGGTGATTTACTGTATAATTTGATTCCAACACGATTATCTTTTGTCTAATAACTACTCTGTATATTTGTTATAATAGTTTTCTAGGTATATTACTGAGAACATTGTTGTTTCAACTTATAAATGTCCAGGTAAATGATGAAAAAGATAGTGTTTCAGAAAATCCATTCAGCAACTACAGGGTTGGGCAAACACTGACTGCTAGGATCATAGCAAAGTCTAATCGACCAGAGAACAAAAAAAGCTACCGGTGGGAGTTGTCCATCAAACCCACACTGCTTACAGGTAAAAGCAATATACTCTGTTTTTTGGTTTGATGGCTCCAACATGAAACTATCACACTCTTGATGTCTTGTTCAGTATACTATATTTTAGAACTCTCTAATATAACACCATAGCACAAATGTCTTGCAATTAAAGGAGGGAGGGAGGGAAGGAGAGAGGGAATACCTAAATTATTAATTTTGCCTGCAAAATACCTTCTACTTGTGGTCAGTGGTTTATAAGCTATATCTTCATTGCAACTTGTATTCAGATTCCTCTGAATCACTGAGTGGGCATTTTGCTGAAGAGTTGGACTTTTCAACTGGACAATGTGTGGCCGGTTATGTGTATAAAGTGGATGGTGAATGGGCCTGGTTAACAATATCTCGACAAGTGAAGGCTAAGTTTTTTATTCTTGACAGTGCATGCGAGCCTAGTGAACTACAAGAATTCCAAAGACGTTTCCAAGTGGGAAAATCTGTTACTGGTCATATTTTAAGTTATAACAAGGAGAAGAAGCTGTTGCGCTTGGTGCTACGGCCTCTAGATCATACACAAATTGATAATGTGGAAAATGATAAAATTTCAAATGACAATGTTTTGTTGCCTCATATACATGAAGGAGGTATTGTGGGTGGCAGAATTTCCAAAATACTTCATGTTGTTGGTGGGTTAGTTGTGCAGATTGGTCCTCATATGTTTGGTAGGGTTCATTTCTGCGAGCTTAAAGAGGCATGGGTGTCTGATCCACTATCTGGATATTCAGAAGGCCAGTTTGTCAAATGCAAGGTCCTGGAAATCAGTCAAGCTGTCAGTGGCACTATTCATGTTGATCTGTCTTTCCGCTTATCTTCAGCTGGCATGCTCAATCAAAGTTCTTCACAACCTTGTAACGATGTGTAAGTCTTTTAGCTTTTCAGACTTATATACATTTAGATATGTTATATGAGCTTTGCTCCTTAGCAGTTGTTTATAGTTGCTATATTTTATTTTTATTTAACGCTGAACCTTGAAGTTACCATGTTAATTTTTTTTTTCCACATTATTAATTTATTTGTATGGACGTTTTAAGAATGCTAAACTTGGCATTATCTTCTTTGGAAGTGGGAATTTCTTGTTCTTAATGCAGTACACAAGTTGGTGCTGGTTCTAGACTTCTAGTAGTGTATTAGGTTTTGTCATTGTGGAAGGTATTGTGGATGGTGTTTCTGCTTCTCTGATTATTAAGCAATGCATGAAATACTTAAAGCTTACATTTGTTGATAAAGAAAATATTCAAAATATTGCTTCCATGAAATTGATTTTGTACCACTCTACATATTGAATGTCTAAATTACATTTTACATTGTTTAGGCTAACAATTTGTGTTAGAGTACTTAAATACTGTTGTTGGGTTCTTTCCTAATAGTTTAAGCTTTAGGGTTGAGTAGTTACTTGCATGGTATCAAAACCAATTTACCAAAAGTGCCTGGTTTGTAGTTCTCTGGTATTTAGCCTTGAGCCATGTGGTAAACTCATTGGTCTTGCACATAAGGGGTTGTATTGGAGTGCTTGAATACTATTGGACCTATTCACAATAACTTCAATGTTGTTGTTAGGTGATAAATACAACGTGCACTTTGTGCAATGATTTTCAATCTAATTATAATGACTTTTAACTTTTAAATTTTTAAGATATCTGTATTTCAGCCTTAGATTTTTACTATTGAATTGCAGCATCCATTATTAAATATACCTTTTTTTGCTTTACATGTGTGTGAATCTCTAACAATGAGTGTTTGGTATATTAATTGCAACTTCATGCTTTCATTTTCTCATGATCTTTTGTCTTTGAAGTCTCTGTAGATATTAGGTTTTCTGGAACCAATAACTGCGCATAAAATAATCAACCTTAAAAGACTATATTGCTCCAAATTTTTTGTTCTTATAAGTGAGGCATTATCTAACATGTTGTAATACTGCTATATTTAGTATAGTCATGGGATCGGAGGATAAAAGGGTGTGGAAGTTGAATGTCAATGGATCTTTTTCTTGCAAGTCTTTTTTTGATTGGTTGATTAAAGATGATTTGCATCCAAGGTTTGACCTTGCTAATCTGATTTGGAAGTCCAGGGTTCCGAGTAAGGTCAAGTTCCTAGTTTGGCTTACCACCTATGGGAAGTTAAATTCTAGTGACGATCTCCAGAAAAGTTTTCCTAGTTATTATCCTTCTTTCTCTTGGTGTGTCATGTGTAAGAGGTTTGGGGAAAATATGAATCATCTTTTTCTTCATCGTCCACTAGCAACTAAATTTTGGTGTAAGTTGTTTTCTTTGGTTGGGTTGAAGTGGGTGGCTCTTGATTCATTATTTTCTTTCTTGTTGGAAGATTTTATAATTTTTGGTGGAGGAAAGAAAACAAATATTCTGTGGTATTATGGCAATTTTGCCATCTTATGGGTGATTTGAGAAGAGAGGAACAAAAGAATTTTTGAAGATATCGAAGAAGAGGAGAGCTTTCTCTGGGATACAGCTTATTACGTAGCTTCTCTATGGGCTTTTACCAGTAAAGACTTTAAAGATTCTTCTTTATTTCTTATTTTGCTAAACTGGAAGTCTATTGTTCGTTGAGTGTTCTCTAAGTTTTTGCTGTTTGTTTTGTTTTGTTTTGTTTGTTGTTTTGGTGGACTTCTGGTTTATATTTGTTTCTTTTTTCTTCATGTTTGTTTTTAAATTTTAATGAAGTTTTGTCTCCTACCAAAAAAAAGATGATGTGAATATTAATTTTTTTCCTTTTTCCTGGTTAGCTTGCACATATTTATTTTAAGATTTAGTTTTTTCAGTTTCTTTACTGTATGCTACTTGTTATTTAATTAGATAATTATTTTGCGGTTTGCATTTATAGGAATACTCCTTGCAAACGTTTTGAAAAGATTGAGGATATCTTCCCTAATATGGTTATACAGGTAAATCATTGTACTTAATTTGCCCTTGATTGTAATTGCTACTATTTTTGTAGATCTCTACTTCAATATTGTATTGATGTAACAGTACTTCACAGCTTTGTTTTGTAAATTTTTTGGATTAAGAAGTGATGCATTCCACTGATGTAAGTATTTACGGGATGTTTGGAATCATGATTTATCATATTCTAGAACTTGAAAATGTTCACATCAAAGTTTTGTATATATATTTTTTTCCTGTCTTAAATGTAATTATTATTGAAATTTCTGTATTTTTATGTTTGCATCAGCCATTGTTTTGTACAAAGCTCTTGCTTGATTTTAAATGGCATTGCTTCCTTTTGGAATGAATGGAAAATTGTTTTTAAAAGATGCATTTACGTCAAGAAGTTCATTCTATTAGAACTAGATGCATTTACTTGAACGTGTATGTTCTATTGTAAAGTCATGATTGACTGAAAGTTTGTGCCTGGAGTTGGCTGCAATTGTAGTATGTTTGTAAATGTAGATATCCCTAGGCTAAAGGACTTGACATATTCCACTGATCGTTTCCAACAATTTGAAAACGTTTTATTTGTGTAGTCGGTTGACTGTCCCAAGAGACAAAAGCTTGTTCCCAACTCAGTTATCTGTTTAGCCTCACTCACTCATTCTAATTCACTAATGATTATAAATATTTAGGTTGATTAAATTTAATTACTGGTATTTTTCCCTTTTTCTTTTGTATATACGTTTGGTGCTCATGAATGTATTTTGGTTCTCACAGGGTTATGTTAAGAATGTTACATCTAAGGGATGTTTCATTTTGCTCTCACGGAAGCTCGATGCAAGGATTCTCCTCTCAAATCTGTCAGATGGATACATTGAAAGTCCTGAAAAAGAATTTCCTATTGGAAAACTTGTAGTTGGCAGGTAGGTTTTATACTATTCTTTCTGTTCCTCTTGGTTAATAGCTGACATTTGTGGTTGATAGTTGATGTACTAAGAAGCGTAAGTGCAGGGTGTTATCAGTTGAGCCTTTATCGAAGCGAGTAGAAGTTACCTTGAAGACATCAAATTCAAGCACTGCAAAATCTGAAATCAATGATTTTAGTAGTCTGCATGCAGGAGATATAGTTTCTGGTCAGATTAAACGAGTGGAATCATATGGTTTGTTTATCACAATAGACCATACAAACCTGGTATGGAATAAGTCATATACTACTGTTGTTTCTATTATAGTCAGACATGAATCATATTTTCTTGTAAAGACAAAGAAAGAAATAGGAAAAGTCTATGCAATGTCGTGGTCCTTGTTTTTATATTATTATTATTGCTCAATCGACTAATCCATCTTTCCAGTTTTCAATTAACCACCACCATTACTTGATATTTTTTTCTTAAAAATAAAATGAAATAATAAGTAAAAAACAGCCTCTATGTTCAGATTGATTGCCAAAATTTCCTGTTAATATTGATATTTGTCATAAGTGCTTGTGAATTTTTTTTCTGTGATAAGAAAAAAGTTAGAAATGTTATGAAAGAAAAGTTTATACAGAGGTCAACAAGATGTCTTTCAGATCTGTCATAAAACATTTTTATCTCTCTAAAAACAATTTGTTTTGGTGTTAATTAATTTAATTATCTGTGTTCATAATACATTGGTTTGACCTTCAATGCTGTTATGTATTATGTTAGTGCTGAGATTCTCATGGAGGATCAAATTAATGATTGTCTTTTCTCTCTAGAATTGTTCACTAATCTTTCTGCAGTCTTGCTGGTTATCGTCTTAGAGTCTTAGATGGGTAGGCCTGGTCGTCTTTCTCATTTAGCTAAGCAAATTAGGATCGAGAGCAAGTTGTTCTCGTTAGAATTTGATGAGCTGTCGGCTGGTAGTGTGATCAAGCTTTTGGAAAGGAGTAGTCATGGTGTTTTTGAGTTGAAGATGGGATTGGAGAGTGCTTTCTGGTTAGGAAACAGATTGCTAGAAGCAGCTCGAACTGTCAATGATAGAAATTTCTTCCGCATCTGTAGATTCAATACGCATCAGCTATGGATTAATCGATTTGAAAACAACAAAGGAGCTTTCTTAAAAGTTTCATTAGTTGTTGACAAATCGGGTCTGAAGAATATCATTATTCCAATGGGATTCAATGTTGTAGGGTGGGTGGATTTTGCAAAGCTGATTTTAGGCATTTTCTCTACAGGCGGAAAGTTAGGCCCGGTGGAGGAGGAATAAGTTTGATAGGATCAGATGGAGGAAGAGTGAAGTTGCTCCTAGAATGGCTGTCGAAAAGGACAGTGGGATAAGGAAGTCAGAAGCAGGCAACAGAGGAGTTGGCTTTGCTGAATGCCTTGTGTATGGGGAATGGATTAGAGCAGTGGTATGTACCAAAGTGGATGGATGGGTTGAATGGAATAGGATTCAAAAGGAGCTGTCAAAATTCTTAGGTGTTTTGGTGGAGCTGAAACCTTTTCATGATGATAAAACTATCTTTTTTTTTTTTTTTTTTTTGAGGTCAATGATGATAAAGCTATCTTCTTCTGCAAGGATGATAAGGAAGCTGACAGAATTGACAAGTTGGGAAAATGTCAGTTATTAGGATCTGTTTGTGTCTATTTACAGAAATTGAGTCCTGATTGCAACTATGCCAAGGAGAGATTAGCTTTTAGGGGAGGATGGATTGCCATTGAAGGGCTTCCATTTCATTTATGGAATAGGAAGTCTTTTTGCAAAATTGCAGAATTTTGTGGGGGACTCATTCAGATTGATAAAAGAACAGAGTTTCTTCAATGGTTACGTGAGGCAAGAATTAAAGTGGGGAAGATGGAAGATGGTCTTATTCCCGTCGTAATAGGTATTAAGGATGGTGATAACACTATTGACATTAGAATCAGACCTTTGTCAAATTTCTTTATTCATTCTAGAGGCAGCTCGAGCACTGCACACAGGCGCAAGGTTGAAGACGATGCACGTGGCAGCAGATGGAGGTGGGACAGTCCAAAAATTCAAAATGGGTTACGTTTCAGGAAGCAAACAAAAGGGAGGTGGAGGGTGAAAAGAGATAACGGGTGCAGTGATAGGATAGAGGGGTTGACAGTGGGGTTTGGCCGTATCCGAGGAGAGAGTCCTAGGGAGAGGTGAAACAGAAGCAAGGTGTTGACTAAGATAAGAGTCTTTTTAAGGAAACAACAGCTGTCGAAGTTGCCTGCAGAAGCTATCACGAAATTGGGACTGGTCGGGAAGAGACGCAGAAGTCGCAGGTACTCGAAAGGGGAAAGATGCAGAAGTTGCAGGTGGCTAAGGACATTGGTCGGTCTTTAAAGGAGAAAGTCAATGACAAGGGCTGTGTAGTAGGTGGGCTGGGGGGATTGAAGGAGCTGAGGGACCAGGCCCATCTTAAGGAAAAAGGAAAAGAGTCATTTAGTGACCCTGGGCCTAAAAGGGTGTGTGGGTTTTGGGCTGCAGCTATAAGGGATAAAGAACAAATGGGGTCTTCAAAGAAAGAGCAGATTGGGCTTAAAGAGTAGGTTGGGCTCTCCACTCCTTTTAAAGTTATTGTGGGAAGGTTAGCCAAATCGAGCTTAGAGGGATGGGTTAAGCCCAAAAATGGCCACTTAAGCCCGAAGCATCTGCACCATTTCTCCTTCAAACAGGTTTGAGTCGGGTTGCTCTAGAGATCAGTCTTTGGGTCACGCATTTGGGGGAGCCTCAGTTCTGCAAGCGGACGACTTAGATCTAGAAGAAGAGAAGACGACAGGCGACGACAACAGGGGAGGAGTGGTTTCGGACGACGAGGAGAAGGAGACCCAACGACCTAGCTTCATCAGGTGCTGTAGTTCGAACTGTTTGAGGATGGGGCTAGAAGAGGGAATCGCCGATCAAGGGGCTGGGCCTGAATATGTTGGGTCGGATTTTCCGTTAGAGGTTGCAGAAGATGAAGGTAAGGAGCTGGACCTGAATCAAGAGAGTTTATATGTTGGGGTGGACTCGGATAGTGAGTCGGTTGAAAGCCGAGTAGAAGAAGATGTTTTTTCTCAGAAAGAAGATAGCAGCGAAGAAGAGCTGAATTTGTCTTTGCTGTTCGATTTGCAGAGTAAGGGTCCGGCAAATGTTGGAAGCGTGAAAAGCATAGAAAAAGAGGAGAGGGATGGATTTCCTTTTCAATACCAAAGGAGGAAGAAGACAGCGATTCAGGAGGAAAAGGCAGAAAAGGAGAGTTGGAAGGCTGTAAGATTTATAGAAGTAAAGGGGCTGGCAAAATCAGATAATGGAGAAATGTGCAGGTCGGTTTTAAAAAAGATGAATCTATCTCTCTCTCATCGAAATTCTTCTTTAGTGGAGTCGGGTGTAAAAAAGAAAAGAAGCAGAGAGGTGCAGAAACTTCAGTGGGGTTTGAATTATGAGAGAGGAGGAGGCAGCAGTAATAAGGGTTATCTTGCGATATCATGAAGATTTTGAGTTGGAATGTGTGGGGTTTGGGGTGTTGGAAAAAAAGAAGGATGATTAAGGAGACAATTAGAAAGACCGATCCGGATGTGGTTATTTTAATTGAATCAAAAAAACAAGTAGTGGATCATAGTATTATAAGAAGTGTTTGGGGAGCGAGATTTAAGGAATGGGTTATCTTATCTTCAGAAGGTAGATCGGGAGGCATTATAGTGATATGGAATTCAAAGATTGTCAAGGTGTAAGGTTCAGTTGTGCGAGATTTTTCAGTTTCTGTTAATATTTTAGGTGCAGATGGGAGAGATTGGTGGCTGTCGGGGGTTTATGGTCCGAATAAGAAAAAAGAAAGGGGGGCGTTTTGGGAGGAGTTATCAGGATTGTTTGGGTTATGTTCTCCGAGATGCTGTATTGCGGGAGATTTTAATGTGGTTAGATTTCCTTCGGAGAAATCCACAGGGGGAAGGGAGACTAAAAGCATGAAGGACTTTAATAGTTTTATTCGTGACACAAATCTCATAGATCCTGCTTTGAACTACTCCAAATTTACTTGGTCTAATTTTAGACAAAGGGTGGTTTGTTGTAGACTTGACAGGTTTTTATTTTTGAGCGATTGGGAAGAGTTAGTCGGGGGGAAGGTTAGACAAAATGCATTAGTGAGACCTATTTCTGATCACTGTCCTATCTTGTTGGATGCTTCACACAAGATTTGGGGTCCTACTCTTTTTAGATTTGAGAATATTTGGTTGGAACATCAATCTTTTGGTAGAAATATGGGGGAGTGGTGGAGTAAAGTGGATTTTCAGGGTTGGAAAGATTATAGGTTTATGAAGAAGCTTGAATGGGTCAAAATGAAGTTAAAAGATTGGAACAAGGAGGTTTTTGGAGACATCCTAAAGGAGAAGAAAGAGATTGAGGTTAGAATCTCTGAGCTGGATAGACTGGAAGCTGAAGGATTACTATGTGAATCTTTGAGATCGGAAAGATCAGATTTGAAATTGAAGTTTGAAAAGATGGTGACCAAAGAGGAAATGTTATGGAGGCAAAAGGCTAAAGTTAAATGGATTAAGGAAGGAGATTGCAATTCAAAATTTTTCCATAAAGTAGTTAATGGGAGAAGAGGGAAGAACTTCATTGATAAACTCGAATTAGATGATGGGACGATAATTGAAGAAGAGAGAGCCGTTGAACAAGAAATAACTCAATTCTTTAAGAAGTTGTATGCTAAAGAGGAGGTGGAAAGACCAATTATTCAAGGGCTAAACTGGGATTGTATTGATAGAGATAAAGCTAATTGGTTGGAGAGACCTTTCGAAGAAGAAGAAATAAAGAAGGCGGTGGCGGATTGTAGTAAAGAAAAGGCTCCTGGTCCAGATGATTTTAATTTTGATTTCTTTCATGCTTGTCGGGAGATTATTAAAGATGACTTGATGGAGGTGTTCTTGGAATTTTTTGAGAATGGGATTATTAATAGAATTACCAATGCAACTTATATTTGTCTCATTCCAAAAAAATCAAACTCTTTAAAGATTGGTGACTTTAGACTAATTAGCTTGGTATCTAGCTTGTACAAAATAATTGCGAAAGTTCTTTCTCTTAGACTAAAAGAGGTTCTGGATAGCACCATCTCAAATTGCCAGTCTGCTTTTGTTAAAGGCAGACAAATTTTGGATGCAGTCTTGGTGGCTAATGAGGTGGTGGAGGAGTACAGGATGAAGAAGAAAGAAGGGGTAGTTTTCAAGATTGATTTTGAAAAAGCCTACGATCATGTTGATTGGGATTTTTTGGATTTTGTTTTGGAAGCAAAAGGTTTTGGGTTAAAATGGAGAAGCTGGATCATGGGTTGCTTAAAGTCTGCAAATTTTTCGATCATGATAAATGGGAGGCCTAGGGGAAAGTTTTCGGCTACTAGAGGACTTAGGCAAGGGGATCCTCTTTCCCCTTTTCTGTTTATCCTTGTGGCGGATTGTTTGGGAAGACTGATTGATAGAGCTAAGGATTGCAATTTGGTGGAAGGATTTTGTGTTGGTAAGGAGAATATTACAGTTTCCCACCTTCAATTTGCTGATGATACTATCTTCTTTTCTTCTGGGGACGAGGAGAATTTTAATTCGTTGGTGGCAGTGATCCGTTTGTTTTGTTGGGTGTCTGGGCTTAAGGTAAACTTGGCCAAGAGTGTTATAGCGGGCATTAATTGTGATGAGAGGAAGCTAGTTGACTTGGCCAATGCTTTTGAGTGTGAGGTAGGGAAATGGCCATTGAATTATTTAGGATTGCCGTTAGGAGGTAATCCGAGATCTGTGGAGTTTTGGGCCCCGGTGGTGGAGAAAATTGAGAGGAGATTAGAGGGATGGAAAAATGCTTTCCTTTCCAGGGGTGGAAGATTGGTTCTAATTCAAGCGGTGTTACATGGCATTCTTTTGTATTACTTATCTTTGTATAGAATTCCTATCAGGGTGGCAAAAAAAATTGAGAAGATTATGAGAAATTTCTTGTGGGAAGGTATTGGAGAAGGAAGGAAAACCCATTTAGTAAGTTGAAATGTTGTTTCTAGGCCTAAGTGTAAAGGTAGTTTGGGGATTGGGAATATTGTAATGAAGAATCTGGCTTTGCTTGGCAAATGGTTATGGAGGTTCCCTTTGGAATCTAATTCTTTGTGGTATAAAGTGATTAAAAGTAAGTATGAAGTTCAAGAAAATGGTTGGGATTCCAATACGGTTCTTAAAGGCTTCAGCAGATGTCCTTGGAAAGTTATTATGCAAAGTTTCGACGCTTTCTCAAGAAATATGAAGTTTGTAGTGGGCAACGGTGCTCGTGTTAGATTTTGGGAGGATTGGTGGTTGGACTCTCAACCTTTATGCTCAATGTTTCCAAGATTGTACAAACTCTCTCTTCTTTCCAAAATGTTTCGGTGTTAAGTAGACAGGAGTGTTCTTCTTCTCATAGAGGCTGGCTCTTCGATTTCAGAAGAAACTTGAATGATAGGGAGATTGAGGAATTTTCTTCTCTTAGCTCCTTGCTAGAGGGGGTTTCTTTTAATTCCAGATCGGTAGATCATAGGGTGTGGAGGTTAAGTTCCAATGGCATATTTTCATGTAAGTCCTTTTTTGATAAGCTGGTCCAAGAGGAGTTACTTCCTAAGTTTGATTTCGCTAATCTTATTTGGAAGTCAAAGGCTCCAAACAAGATCAAGTTTTTAGTGTGACTTTTGGCTTATGGGAAAATAAGTACTTGTGATGTCATTCAAAAAAGATTTTTTAGTATTTGTCTTTCTCCCTATCAGTGTATCTTGTGCAAAGGTTGGGGGGAAAATTTGGATCATCTTTTTCTTCACTGCCCAGTGGTTGGTTTATTATGGAATAAGTTGTTTTCTTTAGTGGATTTGAAATGGGCAGCTCCTAAATCTTTACGGTCATTTTTATTGGAAGATTTTTCAGTCATAGGAGGAAGGAAAAAGGCTAGTAGTCTCTGGAATTGTGAAGTTTTCGCTAATTTATGGGTAATCTGGGAGGAAAGAAACAAGAGAATCTTTGAAGAAGTAGAAGAGGAAGGAACCTTTCTAAGGGATAAAGCGTTTTATTTGGCATCTCTCTGGGCATCCTCGAGCTAAGAATTTAAAGACTTATTTTTATCTCTTATTTTGCTAGATTGGAAGGCTACTGTTTTCTGATTTTATCTCAATCAACCTATAGTTTAGTTTTTGTTTGTTTTGTTTGTTCGTGGTTGGACCCCTAGTCCACAGCTGTAATTTTTTCTACTATTAATAAAGTTCTCTTTCCTATAAAAAGGAATGCTGTTATGTATTATTGTCACTTTCAGTATTTAGATATCTGTATCTATTATTTGCACAGGTCGGACTGTGCCACGTGTCAGAGCTTTCAGATGATCATGTTGACAACCTTGAGGCTAAATACAGAGCTGGGGAGAAAGTTAAAGTGAAGATATTGAAGGTAAACATTTATCTGTCGAGAAATACTGAGCAATGTCGTATCGATTAATTATGTTATCATAATGTGCAAGACAGATATATAGACTCACTAATTTATTTATAGGCCCAACTTCATATTAGAACCTGTGTATACTTTGTTATGATCAGTACTTTCTACTCTATAAGATCTTGTGACTTCGGTTAAGAGCAAAACTTTAGCAGATCATGTAATGACATTAATTCTTTTACACCTGTGGGTAAAAAATTTTAATGCTAAATTGTTTTCTAATATTTATCTATACATTAGGTAAATGAGGAAAAGCGGCGAATTTCTCTTGGGATGAAGAATTCATATTTTAGGGATGATACTGCCCTTCAAATAGCTTCCGAAGAAGAATCTGATGATGAATCAATTGAAGAAACTGATGTCCATGACAAGTCCTTAATTTTGTTTGACAGCAGTTCACTTGCTGTCCAAAATATGATTGCTGAGTGTGAAAATGGAGAATCTCTAGCTCTTGCTCAAGCTGAATCTAGGGCTTCTGTTCCTCCGCTCGAGGTTACTCTTGCAGACATAGAGCAGTCTGACATAGATAATGTTGTTAGTCAAAGTCAAGAACATACTGATGAGGCAGACACGGCAGTTGAGAAGAAGCGACGCTTTAGTAAGAAAGACAAGGAAGAGAGGTATGTTTGATTCTCCCGATTTGTGCACCTTTTTGTTCTGGATTTAAGGGTGGCTATTTAGATATTGACATTAACATGAATGCTGTATTGGACAGGGAGCGAGAAATCAGAGATGCTGAGACAAGACTATTGGAGAAGGATGTACCAAGAACTGCAGACGAATTTGAGAGACTGGTTAGAAGCTCTCCAAATAGCAGTTTTGTTTGGATAAAGTATATGGCCTTCACGCTCTCTTTAGCTGATGTTGAGAAAGCTCGCTCAATTTCTGAAAGGTATTGGTCTGGCCAAAATATCAAGTTGCCCATATTGCAGGGATATTATATGCTACTAACTAACCTGCTCTTTTGTGTTCAATTTTATGATTTAGGCAATTAGGCTACACCATCACTTGTAAAATTTAAACTTCACTTTAATTGGGAATTGAAAATTGGAAAATCATAATGGAAAAAAAAAAACCCAAAAAAAAAACAAATTGTAAACTGGCCATCAGTTGGTAGCTGTTGTGTACATGGGATGTAAGGTTTGCCAATGTCTTGTGATTCCTTTTGTTGACATCTAAGTAATAGCTTAGAGGTAAGCAGATAGAGAAATCTAACCACATCGTTAGAGATACTTTTAATTGTGTTAAAATGGCTTGTACATATATTAAATGCATTATATTGGCTCACGAAGGACATATGAGGTACAATGGCACATATTGTTATTTATTCAGGTTTTGAATTACTTGAAGTCTGGTTTGCTGGCAAATTCATTTATCTTGTGTTTTGTCTTGTTATTTCTGTTATTGTAACCAAGGATATAGCATAATAGCAGTTTACTGCAAAATGAACATTGGGATGTTACTTCCATGGTAGATTGGATGACAGCTTTAACTTTGTTGTTTCTCTTTATCTTCTGAAGGGCCTTGAGAACTATAAACATTCGAGAAGAGAATGAGAAGCTAAATATTTGGGTTGCTTATTTCAATTTGGAAAATGAATATGGAAATCCGCCAGAGGTAATTAAAATTGAGAGCAATTTTAAATTTCTCTTGTTTTCATGACTTGAATTTGAAAGGTTCATTACGTCATTATCTCTTCAGGAAGCTGTCACAAAAGTATTTGAAAGAGCATTGCAGTATTGTGAACCTAAAAAAGTCCATCTAGCACTCTTGGGGATGTATGAGAGAACTGAGCAACACAAGTTGGCTGATGAACTTCTTGACAAAATGATCAAGAAGTTCAAGCATTCATGCAAGGTTTCATGGGTTTATACTTTTTTTTATATATTCAATATTTCAGACCTTTAATATATGGCTTTCTATATGTATGTGTATATTTAATTATTTTGTGTGGAATCAGACCTTTATATTTAATTGAAATTTAGGTTTGGTTAAGGCGTATACAAAGGCTTTTGAAGCAAAACCAGGATGGAGTTCAGTCTGCAGTGCAACGTGCTTTGTTAAGCCTTCCACGCCACAAGCATATTAAATTCATCTCACAGACAGCAATCCTTGAGTTCAAAAGTGGGGTTCCTGATAGAGGACGATCAATGTTTGAAGGAATTTTGCGCGAGTATCCAAAGAGAACAGACTTGTGGAGTGTTTATCTTGATCAAGTAAGTTACTGTCAACTGTTTGTTTGTTGTTAAATTTCCTTTCTTTTAGGAGGAACCTTTCATTATTGTGCTACACATTTTAGGAGATTCGATGTGGAGATGTGGATTTGGTTCGTTCACTATTTGAGAGGGCTATTAGCTTGAGTCTCCCACCCAAAAAAATGAAGGTGTGTGTAATGCCATTCTTTTTGCAGCATTTTGTGTGCTTTGCCTTGTGTCGTGCCTTATATGTATGCTTCATTGTTTGGCAGTTCTTATTTAAGAAGTATCTTGAGTATGAGAAATCTCATGGTGACGGAGAACGGATTGAGTATGTGAAGCGGAAAGCTATGGAGTATGTCGAGAGTACAGTAGCTTCATAGTTAATGGTCATAAATTTATTTGTCCTAGTCTCACCTCCAGCCTTGCAATCATACTGGAGTTCATTTTTGCAAAGCAAATGTGGTAGTGCAGTGGGAGAAAGCATATACTAATTTAACACAGATGCAACTAAAATATGTCAGAATTTTGTTTATGAAGCTCATACCTAGGGATATATGTCAAGTGTAGCATTCATTATGGGATCAAATATGAAATGGTAATATCGCATATTTCAGTGATGTTCTGCTGTTAAGGGGATAGACCAGTTACTCAGTTTACGTGATTATGAAAATTTTGTAGTGTAGATATTGTAGAAAACAAAGAGAAATGTCTATATTGATTCAGCCATGTTTTGTCCACCCTCGTTTTTAGTTTCCAGGGTATTGTTGTTTAATACACTCATGTCGGCGTGTTATTTATTTCATTCACCTGCAACTGAATCCTATATTGTAAGACTTATTTTGAAATGTGGGATGCTCATAACTATAAAAGGCAACTCAATATAGTTCCATTGATGCCTCAAGTAGTTTGTGCAAATATGCTTGGTGTTACTGGCCGGAATGTGTTGGCAGAAGCAAATGTTGAATGTTGAGTATGAAGATCAGATTGCAGACTTTGCTGGAGCTGCTGTCTTACAAAACCTGCTGGGTGGGAGTAAAACCGTATTGCATTATACTTGAGCAATGTTGGGGATCTCAATTGTTTTTCTTTTTAGAATTACAATTTTGGCTCAAAATTCTGGATGACCCAAGGGAAAACATTACCCAAACTCGGAAGAATATCGATATCGGTGTTGGTTGACCAATACCTATTCAATATGAATATCAACGTGTGATTTACATTTTAAATAAAATGGTAAATTGCACAAACTTGCCCTCAAGTATGATGAAATGGTAAAATATTTAACTTTTGCCATTAATCATAAAAACATATCGTGCTCTTAATGGTTAAACCGTTACTGGATGGTTGGTCAAAAGTTTGTGAGCAATTTGATCATTACATTTATTAAGCAACAAAAAGACTTAAAATCGTCTCCAAAGTTTTTATAATTACAACCTAATATCTAATTATAAAATAACAATATGACTTTAAATAATTATATTTTTAACCTTAATTGAATTTTTTTTCTTTTAAAAGAAGGTGACTCATTGTTAGTCGATTGTTGTTGGAAATTCTTCAAAGAAGGAGATATTCTCCTTGTGAGGGGATCATCTCCTCTTTGGAAAAGATCGATCGAGAGATTGATCAATTATTTCATATAAGAGTTCTATCTCTTTGGAAGGAGATTGGAAATCTCTTCATGAAGGTCGGTCTTATCCATCTAGGAGACTGTACCTCATTAGTAGTGGCTTTTGTTGGTAGAGTTTTCTTTTAATTTTTAAATATTAATTTGTTATATTTGATTGTTATTAAGAGGGGTTGATTTCATCGTTTCATAATCAATAATTAAAGTTAATCTTTGACTATAGGGTATGTACTATGTTTATGTAATTATTGTTGAAAGTTGAATATTTTGTCTTTTCACCATACTTGAGGGTAAAGTTTGTGTAATTTTTCATAAATAAAACTAATATATCACAAGCTGGATATTGAATATCATTGGGTATTTAACATAATTGAAGCAACAACTAGTTCGAAGACGAGGACTATTGTTTGAATGGCGATGGCGCAACCTTGATCCGTCTCGCATCACAATTTGAAAGCCTTTCACTTTTTATTATTTTTATTTGTTTTAATAGAAAGCTTTCGCATTTTGTCTAAATCTCATTTTTTCAATTTCCTAACAATCGATGCTTCTTGGCATCAGTCCGTCAGCGCCTGTTTGGAACAAGGTTCTAAACCTTGGTTTCTGATAAAATATCCAAAGTCTAAATTTATAAAAATATTAAGAATATCTTTTAAATATTGAAAATATTCGAAAGCAATTTTGAATCATCCACCCCAAAATAAGGAAAATATTAGAGACACAATTTTAATATTTAATTCCTTAGTTCGGAGACGTAAACATCGACCGCCTACAATATCCACTAACTCTATTCATAAATGAATGAATTGCCTATAGTTTTGGGGGCAAAACTATCACATCCGCATAATTAACTGCCGCCCAAAAGTTAACACAGAAAGCTCATTTTGGTTACAGTGCATACAAATTTACTCAGCAGTCTTCCCATTTTTCCATATCAACTATAATACAAAGCACGGTAGGTATTAATTACATAGAGGGCAATGCTTTATTTGGCACTCAAATGAATTCCTCGAGCAATTTTCGCTCCATCCTCCAGGTAGCAGAAAACTGTAAAGTTTGTTTCATTGGCCGTATGACTGTAAGCTCTGAAATATGAATATTGTCATCTTCCAAACAAATATGTGTGGACTGCAAGCTATAATGGACGATCTTTGACTGGCAATTCACAGCTTGCACAGGTAAAATGCAGCAAGTAAACAGATCATCCTCAGTACTCGGCGTGCATATGCTGATGCTTCCTCAGTTGCAAACCTTGTGCTCAAGAACCAGAATTTGGAGAGAGGAATAGAATGTAATTAGTTCAGGGCATAATGGACCCGCTCTAGGAGTTGCACAACCTTATTAACAGTGATAGGTGAAGAAGCCTGCAGCTTTGAACTTGATTTAACTGTATCTAGAGATCCAAATGGCAATGATAATATAGCTTCTTGTTGCATGCTTGTAAGCTCCAAGAATTGTGCCAGCATGTCTCCATCGAGCATCTTTGGTGATCCAGCCTGCATGTTTGCCACCACAAAAATCAAACAAGCAAAAACAAAGAATAACACAAGTGAGCAAGCATAAAAACAGTAAAGCACACCTTTTAGTACTTTTATGGCATCGAGTGTCAGCAAAGATCAGAAGCAGAATAAAATAATTGAAGAACGTAGAAACATAGAAACTTTACTGCCTTAATTTGTAAGTCTTTACCACCCTGGTCTATCTTTCTGATTTTCCCTTCTATACCGAGCTTAAAGAGAATATTTGATGTTAACATATTAATTATACATATGCAAAATAATATTCAAAGCATTTACAAGCGGACAAAAGATGAATTTTTTTGGCCAGCCACTTCCACAAATAAAAATTTCAATTTCAAAACTATCATATCTGCTTAAAAGTTGGTACTTGGCCATGTTCAGGCTATGAACATTTGCTAAGGATTTCATATCTGGCAAGCAATGCCCTCTAAAGAGTGCACTACACCCAGCCCACACCCCTCAGAAGGAAAAAGGAAAAACTTTTCAATCCACAATAAGCAAATGCAAGAGCAATATAGTAACCTCACTTTTTTTATCCATGTAGAAATATGAATGCAGAAATAAATCTTTCATACCATGATTTCTAGAAAATATTGAAAGAAACATTTCGAGTCAACTTAAAGCTTACAACTGTCATATAAACAGAATAAGTATACATTTGCATTCATTAGATATAAATACATAGAGAAGTTCAAAACTGCAGACACAATATGAAATAACTATTGTTTCAAGCATGGTGCTCGATTTAATTTCACTGAAACTTGCCAATGCTTCTACAAAATATTATGTAGATTTCTATTTCTCTTACCAGGTTGTCCCGACTACGAAACTCATTATGGTCATTCCCAAGTATAGGTGCTGTTAATGGGTGGACCACAAGTCTAGCTTGGACTGCTTCTAAGAGTTCATATTCTTCCCTACAAAAGTATGAAGTACATCAGGAGTGGCAACATCACAATATACCCATATGCTTTAATATATAACCAATGAGCTTCAGTGCAAGAATGAACATTGTACCTAACAAATGTAGCTTCTTTTACAACTCAATTCATACCAACTCAGTCTCAATCTCAAACTTGTAAGCGTGAGCATACTTCTTGTTTGAAATAGTGGAAAATCATATGGAAACCATCTAAGAATGGCAATTTCTAGCAACTTATCAAAGTTCGCCATGCATCTACAAAATGCCTTATTAACATGGGCAAGTGATCTATACATGAAACAGAAGATTGATCACATATGGTGTTAAACTGTGACATTTCATGAAAGCAAGCAGCCTAATGTGATCTTATATGGCAATGCTCATAAACACCTGACTTCACAGCTTTACAATGCAACACACACATACAAATGATGATAATTTTTTGAGTTACATAAATCCACTCATGGGGTTCGTACAAGGAGCCATATTTCCAATTGCCACAACTACATTAAAAAAAAATTCATAGCAATTAAACACAATTAAGATGTGTCTGCGTCCTCAAATAGAAATCTAATACAATATGCATCCCCAATAAAAATACATAAATGGATGTTCTCTGTTTTAGTGTGCAAGAATTCTAACAAAGCTCTGGATCTACAGTTGGTCCTGATACTTTGAATGTCTGCTCCATAGATCCATTCTATTACAAACACCTATACTGTTATCATTTCTGAAAAAATAAAATAAGAAAATACAATGCTTTCACTGCCTTTACCATCATTGGATACCAATTGATACATATATAAACAGAAACATATGTGAGTGTAAGTGTGGTGTGTGCTTATAGATAGACAGAAGGAAATGTGAAACCAAGTTTGCAAAAACATACCTCGATATAGGAATGAATATTACTATGCTTCCTAAGAGCGTGCTGGCTACAATAGTGCTGTGTGAAGAGTCTAACTTTGCACTGGGACAATCACAGTCCCCCAACACATTATCAGCTGGAAGTTTGTATATAAATGGCCCCTAGAAAAGAAAATTTTATTACAGCATTTGTGGATTCTACAAAAAAATAAACATATATACGAGAATGCCATCAAAGTAAGCTGTAAATTATCATGCCACAAAACAGAGCCTCAAAGATTGCAAAAGATGCAACGCCAATGGTACAGCACTCTCGTAGGAAGCAGCATACCAGGTTTTATGTACCCTCTCAGAAAAAGGAAAAAATAAATAAATAATTGAGTAAACAAATATTCTTTTTCGATTTATTGTTACACTGACAACCTCTCTCTGAATTTGGAACAAAATAAATGACAATTGCCGAGTAAACTTATTTTCAGATAGAAGATGTTGACCTTTGTTTTAAACAAATGACCAACAATACAAACACTTCATGTATTCTTCAGAGCCATCCTGACATATAGTTAGATGAAATTTATTAATGGTTACAAGTCAAACAAAGGAAAATTTTGATTGAAAAAAGAAAATAATCCTAATAATCCAGAATTAAATTATGCATTTTGATTCAAAATTCAGATGTATTCTTCAGTGACATGCCCCTTGTACATTTCTAAAGAACTCCACCGCAAACTTGAATCAAAAAAGAACTGAAGTTGATGTGTTTCAAAAGCAGCAATAAAAATCCAACCGAAATTTTTCAAAAAAAAAAAAAAAAAGACCGGAGTGGAGTTTTCAAAAACACTTAATAGAACCAAACCAAACCAAATGATTGTAGTGCAACGGAAGTTTGTTTCGAAATCGAAACGGATAAACAATAAAGAAATGATAAAACTAAAACATGAACTTTATTATCATTTAAGAAAATAATCATTAACATACTAAACTCAAACAAACAAAATCCTTTTATAATGATTCTAGTTCTAAAACTACTAGAATTACGAATCCTAATCGACTCTTAACTTCCTAAATCCTAATTTAAAACTAATTAAAACTAGACAACTTAACCTCCGAGAAATTTAAATTCTATTCTGATAAAAACTCTATTTCCTATTCTTGTTCTACATCAAATCTCCTCCTCTTGAAAAAACTCACCCTCGAGTTTTGACTCATCCATGTCATAACTCCTAACAAACAACTGCTTCCCCTTCATCTTCTGTAGTAAACTCAGCCCTTTTGTAAAAATCATCATCTCCCACAATATCCACCGCTTTCTCTTCTTCAGCAAAATTTATAGTTCTTCAATTAAGGCAGTTATTCGAAAGATGTCCAGGTTGATTACACCTAAAGCATTTGCCCAAATTAAGACGTGTATAGGGGTTAGGATTGGTTTGATGCGGCTGTTGATTTGGTACTATTGCTCAATTAGGGACAGCACTTGAACTTCATCCTTGTTCTAGAGTCTGAGACGAAGGAGTGAGTTTAGAGTTGTCCTCACTATTATCAATCGTTGTAAACTCCCTTGGAGTGATTGAAATATCTGGAACGTATGTTCGAAAATTACTCAGACTCCTGTTAACTGACCAATTTAATTGAACCTCAACTTTCAAGGCCAAATTAACTGCATCACTTAATGTCCAGACATTGTGGAGAGCCAACTTATCCTAAATATCAATCTCAAACCTTCGATATATCTAACCACTTGTTGATCCATAGTTTCCATCAAATTACACCTAGTATTTAGTCGATAGAACTCTTTAGTATATTCTATAACTTTTCTATTCAACTATCGACAATTTTGGAATTGTTGATATAGGAATTGCTCGTAGTCAGGAAGAAGAAATCGCTTCATCTTCACCCATGTTCGAATACACTGTTTTCCTTGTCTTTGACGATTGAACTGCAACTATTCCCACCAAGCTGCAGCTCCTTCTTTCAACTTATACGCCACTGTCTTAACTTGTCACTCCTTCAGGATATATGAATAGTCAAAAAATTGTTCAACACTATACACCCAATCAAGGAAGTCCTCAATATGTAATCAGCCATCAAAAGTGGGTAAGTTCATTTTCATCTTGTAATCTTGCTGATCTTGACGATAATGAACGTTCCTAAAGGCATTGCGTTCAATCCTGAAAGTGTTGTTAGCTGTATTGGCATTATCCTCTTTTTCTGAAGAATAATCAAAGCCTCCAATGGGTGCAAATCCCCTCTCACCATGTCTATGGACTGCCTAGCGATCTCCTTAGGCAACATGCCATCCAAAAACAGCCCAATTACGCCTTTGGTACACATGAACCGGATCAAGTCGGTATGGGTATGGTCGGGTCTCTTTGATTCTGCCCCTTCCGTCATCATTCCGACCTCTGTTGTCGTCGTTCCAACCTTGGCCAGGCTCGATCTGGGCCGAGTAATGCGGATCTACGTGCCCAGGGTTACGAAATTGGTCGCGACTGTACAGATCTACATATGGGTCGTATAGATCAAGATCGAGATTCGAAGTGATGTGCGGACCTCACCGATCTGGTGGGTAAGACAGTTCAACAACATGCAAGTAGGGAAGATGAGATTGCAGGTCAAGTCGGAAGACGAGTTACGTAGGTTCTTTATGCTATTCCAGGTCGCTCGTGGGTTTCCTATTCTAATTCGAGTCGTGCAGGTCCTGGTCGTCCGGATTCCAACCTCCTTACCGTCTGCATTCATCTCCGACGTCCTCGCCGGCAATTGCCATCGGGGCACCTAGCAAGTCAGGTCGCTTGTCACTAGCGATGTGTCTAACTTTGAGAGTCAACGCAACAAGAGTTTGTTGAAGACTTCAAAGCGTTTTGTCCACTCTATCGAGTCATTGCTCGATCATCGCGAACTATCATTCGTTGTCGGGGGTTCGTTATCCACTTGAACAAATTTTAGCTATCAATCGAGGGCAGACCACGCTCTAATACCAAATTTGGTGCAATGGAAGTTTGTTTCGAAATTGAAACGGATAAACAGTAAAAATATGATAAAATTAAAACATAAATTTTATTATCATTTAAAAAAATAATCATTAACATACTAAACTCAAACAAATCAAATCCTTTTATAATGATTCTAATTCTAAAACAATGAGAATTAGGAATCCTGATTGACTCTAAACTTCCTAATTTAAAACTAATTAAAACTAGAAAACTTAACCTCAAGGAAATTTAAATTCTATTCCTATAAAAACTCTATTTCCTATTTTTATCCTACATCAGATTGAGATTCTCAACTGGGAGATCTAACCACTGCAGCTGCACTGCCAGAGGAAATGCAACACCAAAGAATACTTTGCTCTGCCACCTAAGATCCTCCTTTGTACCATAACCCACATGTATATATGGCTCAGGTTAGTTCAGTTTTTAACCCAAACTAAGCCACACAAAATTGAGATTTAAAGTAGGAAAATTCATGACAACTTGATGTTCCGCCATTAATACTGACCTACAATTTTATAAGTGTAGTCCTACATTTATTAATTTAATTATATATGTCTTGGTTTGACAATCTAATTTAGTCGTCTATATATATATATATATATCAGCTTTTGATTTTTAAAACCAAAACTGAACCGATCAAAGAAAAAGAAAAAAAAAAAAAAGGCACCAAACTAAAACAAATTCACAAGATTTCAATTTGCTTTTAACAGTTTAATCAACTTTCTTGAATACCACTAACGGCCAATGTACAGAACTTCAGGCATTTTATGCCAAATTCAAGCTTTACGTTGTAGCTTATAGCTTACCACTAATTTCAGTTAACAAACCAATCCAGCTAGCAGAACTTATCTTGAATCATATTAAACAGATTAATCTTAAACCTTGTAAGAACTCTAAAGAATTAAAACCTGGACCAACATGCTTGTTTATAAGGGGCCATATAGATCAAATCTAACAAAGGTTTGTTCTGTGAGAACAGTAACAAACATGTTTTACAATCACGACAACCAAATTATGAGTAGATCAGGCTGTCCACAAGCTTCATCAGGGGCCATTATCAATATCATGAAAATGTGAAGGTAAACCTTCTAGATTGTCTGTCAACAGATGCTCTTGGACTACCATTGAACTACCTCTAGTACAGACTTTATGATTGCAACACCAACTCTCTTGAATTATCGAATTTTGCTCTTTGTGCGTGCATGTGTCGTATCATAGAATTTCCACAAACTTCTTTCCTGTATCTACAGCACTAAAAACTTTATTTTTTGTTTCATGCAGTATTTAACTATTATTACAATTTTTTTATCAGCTTGTGATTTGAGATCACACAGAAATATGCTGTAACAAAGGAATAACAGGTAGATTAGTTCTGTACCCATCCTTGCTTTTTGATGCAATCCTCTGTAACACAACATCCATTGCATGCTTTGTAATTCAAAATATCATACAGAGGAAAAGATAATTGCCAATTCCACTAGATCGGTAAATCAAGGCCTCTAACTTCTACAGTATCATTAGGAGTTACTTATCTACTTTGATATCTGAATGCTTATGTAGACCTACCTTCCTGATGCTCATGGCTATCTCAGCCATATGATAAGCACAACTCACTGTTAAGTTGCATTCTGGACTTGCATTATCTGCAACATGAAAAAACAATATGATTTAGGAAAATCAACACTGTTATTTTCCACCCAATCCCCATAAGCTATAATAACATGGTAACATAAGTGAGATGAAATACATACAGGTTACAGCAGTTCACACAAACCATATTTTTCTGGATTGGAGCACTTCTAATATAATTCTTTCGAGGAAGTCAATTTAAATTTTTAACCCACAATTGCATAAAATATTTTTAATTAACCAAACTAACTGATGTAGAACATTCTAAGGAGATAAGCACTTATGTCAGGCAAAGGAATAATTGATTCTATTAGAATCTTTGATTTAATTTTGATTAGGAACTCTTGACTTTATTTTGATTATGATTTGATTAGAATTCTTGAATAAATAATCGTTTATTATTATTTTCCTCTCCAATTTCTTCTAAATTTCTCCCCTTCTTATTAAAAATTATTTTGGCTCTATTGGCTCACCACCATTTTCGCATTAGAGCCAAGTTCCAACCATTTCCACAACCCTAATTTCAAATTTCAAAACACCTTCCCGATACAAAAATCTTTCCTCCACAACCCTAATACCATGAACCAAGCACTATCCCCTTAAATATTCCCCACAAGCCCATGTACCACCCCATGCAACCCCACATGCCGCAGCTCCAGCCATGCAATGCCATTTACAGATCTCAAACCCACCGGGTAACAACCTATCTAAAGCACCAACCTCCAATTCTGCTCCCATTGCTGCAGATCCAAAGGCAAGGTTGGACTTGTCTCTAATAAAAAATAGAGAACCAATAGAGCTAGAAAAAATTCAAATACAAATGGGAGAAATCAAGAAGAAATTGAAGAGGAAATAATAATCTAACTTTTATTTATTCAAGTTTCTGGAAAAAAAGGGGAAACCAAAGGAGGTAATAAGCTACCTTCCAAAAATTAAAGATTTAAATAAACAAACAATGGAAATTAAAGTTTCTAACCAAATAAATTCTTCCTACACCAGACGTAAGTGCACCTCTCCTCGGGATGTTCTACATTACTAACTATCTAGCAACTAGAATCTACATGAATGACCAGTCTTGTCAATCCTTCATTCTCGTATGGTAAGAGCCGTTTGAATTTTGATGAGTAAATTGAACAAACTTCCAAACGGATCAATTACTGCATCATTATTATCAGACCCCTATGATTATTTTATGATTAAAATCTGAAAATTTTAATACATGCAAGAACCCACCTGCCTAATAACCTTTTTAATATCAGGGCACAATTCAAATGTTATATACCAGAACCAAAAATTATCACCCAGGTGATTCACATCTTCTTCATTCCCAAGTCAGTTAAATTTCAAAATCTGAAAGGGTGTCACATCGAATCAAGAGTGGCAATAGCTAATCAAAATTAAAAAAAAAAAACAAGTGACGTTACAAAGAAATTAATATTTCGAAGTACAACAGTATCAGCAGTGATATACAATTATATGCACAGTACTTGCAGATAATGCTGAAGTTAGAATTTACCTTCCAGACGATCTGAACAAGACAAGACAGCGATACTTCCCTTACGGTCTGAAACAACAGCTGTATTAACATCCATAAGAATGCAATCAGCAACCAACCTCTGTGATGGATCACAGTATATTTGCTCCAGTTTCCTGGAATCCTAGCATTAAAAAGAAAACATACAACACAGAGAAGTGAGCATCATTATCATAAAAAGCCAACCACAAAACATTGCTCTCAAGAAGGAAAAAGAAATTGTTGAGTTGTTTCCAGAACAATAATGAGAAAATTCATATAAAGTCTACTGAATGTAACTGAAAAGAAAGAGTTAACTTGCATAAAACAGAGATGACTATTTTCACATACCTCATGATACGAGTAGAAAAGGATGCCATCACGGCAATCTCCAACAGCAATTCTAGTAGAATGAGCAGTCAATAACATTATCATAAATCGCGTTCTTCCTACAGCAAACCTTCTCACCCTCTGAAGATTATCATTTGGAAATCCACATACATAAAACTGAAACAAGGAGTACCAGTACTCTAGTAAGCAATCCCCATGTGACACAAAAACAATCACCCAGGAAACTTGAAAGAATGTCTCAGATGGTGCAACTTACAGCATTACCAGCAGATGCCAAGAAGTAATGATCAAGATATGGACAGATTGCAAGCACCATTCCAGGCCATTGCGTTGAGTAAGTTGGCCGCAGCCGCCATGCTTCAGTATCTTCAAGTTTGATTCCATCACAGCTAGCATCATCTGGGCTACTGCAGAGGCTACTGCTAGACAGCTGCTCCGTGGCATATCCAAGTTGTCCAACAATTTCACGGAATGGCGAAGTTTGTTGAGAAGATGAGCGTGGCTTTGAACAAAACGTCATTGAGCCACTATCTGAATTTTGCTTGTGTTCAATACAGAAGACGATCAGACGGCCCTTGGTACTGTTGAGAAATATGTCCTATTAGATAACATGTCTATGGAAGTGATCATTTCATACACAGAAACATGATCCTTCCCCATCCCACAACCAAAAAAGAAAAACAGCAAAAGCCTGCCCAAGCCAATTGATATTGACTTTCGGGACTCCTAACTTCGATTAGATATATAATTTGCTTATCTTTCATGCTTTCCAGCAATGGTATTAATTTTCAGCCATTTCAAAAACAAAGAACCATAAATTGTAAAAACAACGGTAAAAGAGAAAGAGAATAACACAAAAATTTGCACCTTTCAGCTTCTCCACTGGACATTATAGCAGGACCCGAAGACAGACTGGTCCCAACCACCAGAACCTGTTCATTTCCAACCATCACTAACTCCATGCATTTCCCCGTTTCTCCTGGTTCTAGTTTATGAACTGCCACCACTGACCCACTGAGGGGATCTACACAACATATATCAGAAGAACATGAATCATTATTCAAGTCAGTCCTCATCACAACCAATAACCTGCTTTCATTGTGATACAGGACCTTCCTTGGAGTGCCTCCAAGATGAAATTTCTGCACATTTAGTCTCTTACTGTGCACCATCTCCACCTAAAGCATGGAATTGAAAATATGTATGTCAACCCATTTAAGTAGACAAATACATCCAAATTAAACAAGCATATCATAAATAAGAATCAATTATAGTTCCATGTTCTCATAGTAGATCAAATCTTAGTAAAATTATTAGCAGAATATGGCATACAATAGACATGACAGCAATAAATTAGGTTCAGAACCAAGGACACCCTTATGTATATGGAAATGATAACTATATCAAATGAGTGTATCTGTAATCATCATTTCTCATACAAAGGCATATACATAAGACAATCTTGTTAAGAACCCTAAAAAATAAGAAAATCAGATATAGATGAGAATAGGAGAATGAGATGCATATTACTATTCAGCCAAAGTATATGAATTTATGGTGCTAGGCCTAGAAGAGAAAAGGAAGCAGAATCATGTTACATTAATTACTCGACTAATCACCTAGCTAATTACATTAATCTATGGCTGAATGACAACTTAATTGCAGTTGATTGTCAATCATGGACATTGTACATGTAAATAGACAGGAGCTGTCACACACAGGACCCTTCGGTTAAGTTATTACAGTCACGGTACCTCGTCTTAAACGTCACATAAGATAAAGGCCATTTGTATGCACTGAAAACAGGTTCTCAAAAATACTACATGATCAAAGATGGATCTAACAAAAGCAAAATATATGGTCATGCCAAGATACTATTAAAACACATCCGTCATTGCATTCCAGAAAGTGTTGGAAAAAAAAAAAAAAAACAAATTGTAATATGAACTTAATGCTAAACAAGATATTTATCTGCATAAATACTAAGTGAAAATCTAAACGATGCCCAATACACTCCCAATATTTTCAATATTTTGGGGCGATTGATATCGAAAATATTCCTAAATATTCTCGATATATCTACTAATATTTCCATAAATTTAAATCTCAATATTTTAGCCAAAACCAATATTTGGTTCCTCCATAAATACTAAACAAAAGAAACTAGTAGATTTCTTTAAACCTAAAACTCAGTTTGTCTGTTTAAAAACACGTTTGCTAAAAATGATATTTATTTTCTTTTTAAGAAGTGCTATACACGATATTTAATTTTCAAAAAAATAAATAAATAAATAGCAAACACAATATTTATATACATAATTAATAAATAACTAGAAAATATTAGAATCCTTTGAACGTCTTTAAACTCAATTTATTTGTTTAGAGAACACGTTTGCTCATATTTGTTCTGTAATCTTCCATCAATTTCCCACTGTTGGAAAGTCAAAGTAGTATCCCATGATTAGTGGAAATGTGTTATTTCCTTTTCAATGTTTTCTATGTTTGTGTAAATTATTTCCTTTCCTATTCTTTAGGATACTCTAGAATCCCTAATTGTATGGAATTAGATATGGTTCTCTATGTATATAAGGCTACTATGTAACCCTATTGTAAATACAAGAAAAATATTATTCTTTTCTCCACCTACTGGTTTTATGGTATCAGAGCCGACATAAACCCTAGACAACATAGTCGTTTTAATGGCTGAACCTACCCTATCTACAACGGAATCCAATATGGTTACGACTGCATCTCATCCTTCTTTATCCCTTATAGTAATAAACAAAGAAAGTTACCAGCACTTAGTAGGGAAGTTGATTTACTTGTCCCTCACAAGACCTGATATTGCCTTTAGTGTAAATGTTGTAAGTCAGTTTATGCACATTCATAGTTTTAAAAGGCACAAGACGCACTGAGGCGTAAAAGAGCTATGGAGCCTAAGGCGCAAGGCGCGCCTTTTCGAGACAAAGCGCACTTATTATAAAAAAAACTTAAAATATTATAACATAAAATTGGGGTCTTTTTGTATATGTATATATAATTATAGAGGTTTTTTATTTATTTTTCTAATTAGTGGATTTAATTAGATATTTTATAATAATTTAAGGAGTTATTTACAATTTTCCCTAGCTCTAATTGGGTATTTTGTCATAAATTAAGGAGTTTTTTGCAATTTTCCTACACATATATATTTAAAGTTTAGACAGCCAAGAACCTAGCCGTCACTTCTCTCTGCCTCAACCTCTCCCTTCCTTCACCCTTACCTTTCTCTCCAGCTCTCCTCATCGTCTGCAGCCAAGCAACCCCCACCTTGGAGTGCTGATTTCGGCGACTAGAACGCCGGCGTGAGGAGAGGGGAGTGGATCGGCGACAAGAAGGCTGGTTTCAAGGTTGTTTGGCCGGTTTCAGGGCTGTTTGGCTGGTTTCGACGGTTGTTTGGCTGATTTTGGCGACAGTTTTGGCAGCTAGGTGGTCGGGGTTGACTCATCAACCAGTTTTGCTCTTTATTTTGCCCAGGCGCACCTAGGCTCTCCTCGAGCTTCTCTGCCTAGGTACTCCAAGCACGCGCCTCTTCAAGGGCGTTACGCCTAGCCGTCATTCAAGTGTAGGCGGTGTGCCTCATGCCACCTCACACCTAAGCGTGCCTTTTAAAACTATGTGCATGTTCCCACTAAAAGGCATATAGAAGCAGCAAACCACATTCTAAGGTACTTAAAAATGAGTCCTAAAAAGGGGTTGATGTTCAAGAAAACTGAGAATAAAGACCTTGTTAGATAGTCAGATGCAGATTGGGCTGGTGCAATAGAAGATAGCAAATCAACAAGAAGATATTGTACGAAAGTATGGGGAAATTTAGTGACTTGCAGAAGCAAAAAACAATCTATGGTTGCTAAGAGTAATGCTGAAGCTGAATATAGAGCAATAGCCCAAAGAACATGTGAGTTAATTTGGATAAAAAGGCTATTAGAAGATTTGAATATGCCACTAGCTGGTCCTATGACTCTATACAGTGACAACAAGTCTGCTATAAGTATAGTTCACAACCCAGTTTAACATGACAAAATGAAGCATGTTAGGATTGACAAAAATTTTATCAAAAACAAGATTGAACATGGGACGATTGCTCTCTCATACACTCCAACCAAGTCACAAGAAGCAAATGTGCTCACTAAAGCACTCCAAAAATCAAGTTTTGATCATTCTGTGTCCAAGTTGGGAGTGGTTGATATCTATTCACCAGCTTGAGGGGGAGTGTTGGAAAGTCAGAGCAGTATCCCACCATTAGTGGAAATGTGTTATTTCCTTTTCTATGTTTTCTATGTTTTTGTAAATTATTTCCTTTCCTATTTTTTAGGATATTCTAGGATCCCTAATTGTATGGAATTAGATATGGTTCTCTCTATATATAAGGCTACTGTGTAACCCTATTGTAAATACAAGAAAAATATTATTCTTTTCTCCACCTACTGGTTTTACCCACCAAGCCCACTCATTGAACCATGAAAATTAATACATAACCAGTAATAAAGACATGCATTGAAAACAATTAAATTATGCTCACTCACTTAAAGACATGCATTGAAAAGAGATTGCCATAGATCACAATATTTTGCAGGAGTATATTGCAGGGTCAACACACAACAAAAAGGGCTAAATGGAACGTAGTCAATTGGGTCCTAACAAGTGTTGATATCATTTAAATAACGGGACAACACTAGACATTAATCCTAGTCATTGAATCCCATAATGATCAAATCCATAAGGCAGAACACCCCTATTTCTAACTCTCATAAGTTTGGCCAGCATATAATTTAAGTGCAGTGTCTTTGAACACAAAAACAAAATGGCAAGATGCCATTTGAATGGAACCACTTTTAAACTTTCATACATTGTAAACAAATGAACTCTAATAACATTCTTTTTAATTCCATTGCACAAACATCAAATCAAAATCCCAACTGAAAAGATTCACATGTGCACAAAGATATATGCATTGTTAAGTCACTAATCATACAAAAGTTATAGTTTTAAACCTCCAGCTATCCTATGAAAGGCAACAGTCGATATTCAATTTTTATCATTGTTATCCCAGACCACTGTAAAACTATTGTTTGATGACCACAACTCATGAATATATCCAAAGAAAACCAAAAGAGATCTCAATCAGTGAAATTGATTGATTTTGAGAATCTAACATAAAAATGAGGAAAGTTTGCAGAACATGACTGTGTTATAATGACCACTGCAACAAGTATGATTCTACTCTTAGAATAACGTTCTAGGTGCTCCTTGGAAACCCTTTTTTCATGTTTTGATAATCCCTAGATGTGAGACCGTAATTTTCAGCATGTCAGAAACAAAAGAGTACCTTAATGAGGATGACAGTGAAACAACTACAACTGTTTACAATAGCATAGATAGGGGATTCTTACCAAATTTAGACTGTTCTCTGCAACAAATAAAATTCCTTTAGGGCATTCAACAGAGCATACAGGGGTCGCATGTGTTGAAGGTTGAAATGAGATTGAAGTATAAGCAAGGCTGTGCCTTGCAGTATGCACTAACCATGGCCTATCACTGAGAGCGATTATGTCGGCATCAAGGGAATCACTTAGGGGAACTAGGAAAACAGGAGTAATACCAACACGGCGGGTAGCAATCAATTGAAGATTAACCGGACATCCAGCCTTAGGCATCTCAAATAAATTAACAGCAGACATTTGTGAGCTAAAAGAATTTGCAGCCATAATATTAGAGAGAACTGTATTCAAATTTCCTAGAGCAGGACGAAAAGGAGTGCAACTAGATACTTCAGAAGAAGATATATTATAGGCAGGAGGCCATTCAAACCGAAGGAGCATCCCATTTCTCAATCCTGAGAGAACATAAAGCTGGTCAACTGATACAAGCCTTACATCTTGAGGAATGCAATCACTGATAGCAGTTCCACTAGCATTCGTCAATGAAATTGTTCCAGATGCAAGAACTCTCACACCTTCATGAGGTACAAATGACAGAACTTCCACTGAAGGCCTATGCGTGCCAATAACAAAGGTATAATTAGGGTCAACTCCAGCAGGAAGGGCAGTTACACTGCTACTATTTACGTGGTTGATGGGAAAACCTGATCTTCTTTTGTCTAAATGTTTTTGAGCAATGGAAATGCATGATAGCTCACTTTGCAATCTCAAATGTTGCATTTCGTATATTTCATAATGGCATGCTGAGAGTAACCTAACTCCAAGAATAAATAGAAAGCATGGATTAGAAGTCGAAACAATGATCATATTATGTGCAACAGCCCCCAAACTGATACTCATGTTCTCTGGGAACCAATATGTGCAAACAGGAGATGATGATGGGATACCTTCAGAATGGGCAGCCCTGGTTGGCAGACAAAGTCTAACAGCATTTTGGTGAATCTGCACAAGCAAACCGTCATCTACAAGGCCACATGCCAAAGTACAGACATCAGACTGGAAACCAACTGAATCGGTCACATCACTAAAGCTTAGGCCCACGGACAATATTCTTGTCTCTTCTACAAATGATAATATAAGAAAAGAATGATAAGTATCAGTTAATTTCATCCGAACTGTCCAAGTACCAGTAATGCCTTGATAAATAGGGGCAGTCCTCAATAACTTTTCTACACTGATACCACTTCGAATAATCCTTAATGATCCCTCTGGCGCCACTCCACAGCAGGCAAAAATTTGATCACGTTTCTCATCATGGTAATCCACAATTGACATATCCAAAATTGGTGCAATATTTTGAATGGGACTTACATATAAAAGCCTTCCATTTTCAACTTTCAAAACCATTCCATCCCCCATTTCTACAAGTGCAGCCAGATATCCACCTTCAACCCACAAAAGCGCCTTGCATGGTTGACCTTTGTAGAGACATTCTGATAAATTAATTTTGAGGCCATCAGAATCCAAAGTAATTTCAATCATAAAAAACTCTCCTGTATCCACACAAAATACCAGCTTTGAACTCTTATCATTTTTTGGTTCCCAACTCCAGGAGCACACATGTTTGGAGGGTGATTTTACATTGCTACTGTCACTGTCTATACACATGGGATCATAATCCCTCAGCTCCAGTAAAGCACATGCAGCAACATTAAACAAACCTTCATCATCAACATCATGTACTCTACAAGAGTCCTCAACAAAATTATGTTCTTCCAACGCAGGGGGTAAAAAGTTTAGGCTTGTTCTATAAACACAACAAGGGTTGTGAGCATCTCTAAGATCCATTAAAAGAACATCACCAACCCTAAACAGAAAGGCAAATCCATAAGAGTAAGGAACTTCAACAATGTTATGTGCTAGTGGTCCAGCTTCAACATGATTTGAAATAACACATATAGTATGATTCCTAATATCCCATCCCAACAACAGCAGTTCGTTCTGCAGCGATCCTCTCCTGCAGTACCAGAAAATAACACTATCATGCTTAATGTCCCAGTAGATCACTAATAAATCTAAAAGAGAGAAATTTTCATCTTACAGCCATTTAAACAATTGAAAATTGACTATGGATTCCCCAAATAGCAAATAAACATATATAATTATCATACCTGCTCAGAATAATGGCTAGTACAGGATTATGCTCCTTACTCGATTGACTAGGATCTTTTGAAATAAAGCACATGCTCCATATTGTACCAGTTATACTGGTTCTCTGGACTGTTCTAGAAACAGTTGCATCCCCTTCACTTTCAGGAGGATAAAATATTTTCTGAAATTGTGACAGACAAGAATATCAGTCATAGGATGTAGAGTTCAGCCCTTGTTCTTATTATTTTTTTAACAACATCAGAAATTTGTATTAAGCATATACACAGAATGAGGAGGAAAGCAGTCTTCAGCTTACAAAAAACACCAGGAACAGCTCCCCCAAAAAAACAAGAAAACCAAAAATATCAAGCAAGAAAAGGCCTATAATAAAAGCGCCCTCACAAAATCCAGCTGATGCAGGTTTTTCATAAATACTTTTAGGATGAAACCTACAATAAAACACATTAACAAACAAATATATCTATTGACCTTATCAATAATATCACTTCCAGAAGACATTGAAAGGGAAAACAGAGCCAATCGGTCATCATATGCACTAACAGCAATGAAACAGCCGCTGTAAAAAGGAAAAAACACAGAAATTAGGATCATCAGTTGGAGTTCAGACGAAAAGTTAAAATAGAAGGTAAATCACTCAACAAAGGTACCAGCAATATTATTTCCATACATAAACCAAAACCCTTAAACCCTATAAGGTGGAACTTGATCCCAAGACTTTTAATGCAACCATAAGGGACCTCACCAATTAAATAGTTAACATCACAAGTTACCGCAACAAAATTGTATACAATCAATTATTCACATCCTTTCTTTTATCCAAAAGACGTATGGCCTGTCACGCCCTTTCTAAATCCTTCTTCTTTGATGGTAACAAAACACTAGCCATGCAAATAGTTCAGAGACCACTAAACTATCAATCAACTCGAAGACCGGAGAAGAGGTTAAATAAAAGTTAAAGACAAATAAAATAAAAATAAAAAATAAAAAGAGAAAAAAAAAAGAAAATTTAGCCATATTATGTAAATAAACATGAACCATCCATATATCACACTCATGACCTGAAGATAACAGCCATAAAATCAAATGAAAGATCTGTTATCCCAGTCTCTTAACCAAGAAAGCCACTTGCCTGGAATCAACAGCCAACATTCTTCCAAGCTGATGCCTAGAGTTTCCTGGATTGGAAAGCTGAACATGTGCCACCGGAAAAAACCTATGTCAACAATCAATAATTTATCACAAAACAAAATTTCATAATGCAACAAATCCACTTCTATCAAGCTAAGCAAAAGGAATCTACAAACCTTTGCATTTCATTGCAAAATGAAAGAAATGAGAGCTTCCCTGAGTCAGAAATAACAACCAGAAGGTCTTTCTTCAGCATCTACACAAGAAAAATGAGACAGAATAACTCAGAATAACCATATAAATACCTCTATCCAGAGAAACGAATCCCACTGCAGGCCTTTCTTCTTTAAGCCAATGAGCAATTTAAATCACAATAAAAAATATATATATATTGTAAATGAAAATAAAAAAGAATATCATATAAGATGTTTTAATCCAAGTAAATATTCTAAAAAACCTGTGGATTTTGTACATTGAACTTGTCATTCCAAGGTAGGACAGCAAGATCCTTAATTATGCCAAAGACACCCTGCTCACAAACAGATTGTACAATCCCATCTTCGCTGATCACTACCAACTCTATGGATGTCTCCTAAAAAATATGTCATCACCAAATCATTGTCAGATTAAACATGTGACCACACATAAGAAATTTGAAAAACATACATCATTATTACACATACAATGCCAAAGACTGTAATATAACATCTACATCCACAAGATAAGGCTGCATTAGCTTGACTTCGGACTTTTAAACCTATCCATCCATTTATTCATAAAATAGGTTGAGGAAATGGCCAAGTTAGCGCCCATTTAATCTTCCCAAGGCTCCCCTTAAGAGTACAGAGATTCCAGGATGTTAAATTCCAAAAATCAAATCACAAATTTAAGTTAATATAGCCCCATCCTTCCTTCACAGTCCAAAAATTAAACAAAAATCCAGATGTCACAAAACTTGTACTAAACTACATAGATTATGCAAGCAATTGACAAGGGTGGTTACCATTCTAATCGTTTTCACAATCGTAGTTGGTGCACAAACTTCACATTCAATATCACAAAATTATTGTATTTCAAAGGTCCAGATTCAATTCGATTCGCTGACCCAAACTCAAGCAAATACTTATCTTTCTCTGACACAAACTAATGGCAACATAAAATAATCTCAGATAACATATAAAAATCAAAATTTATAGGCATAGTTGAAGGCCATTTTTATAACAATAGAAGTCCTAGTCGAGGTATAAGTAGTTTGAATGAACCTAGAAACTTAATGGACGCAGCGAATGCATATTAGCAGAACAATGAAGGTAGTTCGAATAAAGAAAGCTCGTAGTAGCAGTAGTAGTAGTACCTTGGCGAAAACGACGTCGTAGGAGAAAGGAGAGCGGAGGTGTCCGCAGGCGATGTGGAGGACGACACTGCCACGGAGAACGCACTTGGCCAGGTAGTGAGAGGCGGAGGACGCCGTGGCTGACGAGGACGACGATGAGGATCGGGACTTGGCAACCGAACACTCCTCCTCGGAAACCGCCATTGATTTGATCTTTTTACTCTCTCCTCCAACCTAGGGCTTCCTACTTTTCTTTCTTTATCGGTAAATGTTTTTTTCCTTCAAGGGAGTGGTTTAATGATGAAAATCACACACACGTTGACAGATGGGGGGGGGGGGGGGGGGGGGGGGGGGGGGGGGGGGGGGGGTGGGGGGGGGGGGGGATGGGGATGAGGGCGGGCGGGGATGGGGATGAGTTTCTTTCTTCTTCTTTGCCGTTGTTGTTGTTCTTAGAGTTTTGAAAATGATTAGTGATTACAGTGAACAGAGGTCGTCATCTCCTGCCTGCCTCGTTGCATGCCCTCGATTTTCTTCTGCTATTATATTTATTATACGTTTAGCGTAATATTTCTGCTTAAACATACCAATAACTTTCAAGCTTCTTTTATTGTCACCTGTCATTCAAAGCATGTGATACTTCTACAATTATTCTGATGTTTTTTATTTCAATATAAACATCGCTATGGATTGACACTTGAAACATTTTCTCTTGTACAAGAATGACAAATTAGGTTATACCTACTACGAAGGTTACATTAACCCTTCAATAAAAACAGCATTCATATCATCCCAGTAAGGTTATTTATCAACTTGGTACTCGTATTTATCATGATTATGATTAAGATGACTGAAAGTAGAAATGTAAAAATTACGCTACATAGATTTATTAATTGAACTTGTGGATCAACCGATTTATGTCATTAGGTTATACCTGCTACGAAGGTTACATTAACCCTTCAATAGAAACAGCATTCATATCATCCCAGTTAGGTTATTTATCAACTTGGTACCCGTATTTATCATGATTATGATTAAGATGACTGAAAGTAGAAATGTAAAAATTACGTTACATAAGATTTATTAATTGAACTTGTGGATCAATCGATTTATCTTCATAGTATGAAGTCAAGTACCTACTCAAAGTCATTGAAATACACAAATTTTACAGCACTTCTAAATAGTTAGAATATAAGAATCAGTGAATCGTCTATAATAATTATAACTATATATGACATATATCGCAGCACAACACTTCCAAAAATTTACGAAAATTCAAGTTATATCATCGCTAATCAGATAGTTCAAACACTTATGCACCCAATCTATGACAGATGAATAACGTGAAATAGTCCAATACAAAAGTTCGAGCAGCGTCTTTAAGGAAAAAGTCCAGATACATCAATCTAAAGACAACAAACAAAAGCAGAGTCGAGCTTCTCAGGTTGCAGATTTTAAGTGCAATCTGTCTTCCAGTCGAGGCAACAGAAACAACAGTGTAGCTACATCCTTTTTCAACAGGACGTGCATAATTCAAGTGCTAATTTCCATCTAACGCTATGAGGGATTCCTTGAGAAGTTTCTGTGCTTCTTCTCTCCGCCTGGACAAGCAAAAGAAACAACAGTCATGGAATTTTAAAAGCATTAGGACAGATAAACTCTGGCTCATGTTTAAGCTTAAAATCAGGTTCTCAAGTATTTGTCTCGCATTATAGTGTCTACATTATGATTACTAGGATTCAAACAGTACAGCACATGATCTGAAAACTGATGAAGCTGTTAAGCAACTAAATACTAATCTAATCTAACAATAAACAAAGAAAGAATAGGAATACAGTAAATGAGTAATACTTTCCAAGAATAATCTGCAATCAGGTGTTGCATAACAAGTGATAAATAAGGCTCAATGAAAGATCCTTAAAAGCTCATTAAAAAAAATGACAAAATAAATCAGTTTTCTACTACTCAGATTCACACTCAATTTTATTATGCAGAAAACAAAAGTTTTTGAAGTTCTGTATGAAGGAATAGCTACTGGCAGAAGGGGTGTCAAAAGGGCACAGAATTGTGGTGACCAGATTGGAATATAGGATAAGAATGTACTGAGATAAACAAGCTAGCTATAGCTATACAATTGATAAAGCTGACCTTTATCTAACTACATGTTAAGAGGTCTTGAACAAAGTTGATGAGCAAATAAGAATAACAACCATTTTGCACTCTTACCACCACCACCCCATCTCAAAAATATTGCTACTCAGTACTTATCTCCTCGTTTCATCCTAATGTTAACAGAAAATCAGTTCCATCTAGATCATCTATATAAAGATCTTATTCAAAGCTTTCAAAGTCTCCAAAGTTGATCATGACCTGATTAAACTGCAAAAGCTTTAATGAAGACAAAATATAACTGATCTTGCAAAATCAAAATGGTCCTGAGCTGAAAAAAACAATTTATACACACACACACACACACACACACAAAAAAAAAAAAGAATTATTCTATCAATACTGCAAATTTGTACATGTACAAATTCCCTACAGGATAAAAAATTAGCCTATTGGTATCAGTACAAATCCGTTGATATATAAGTTGATATATAATTAAAAAATAATAATAACTAGTAATAGACACTAGCCAAAAGTGAAGTTTTAAATTTTCCAACATTAACTAATCATTCAGAATGTGAAATGGGATCATAACCACAAGCAATAATATTGCTACTCAAAACTTGACAATTGTTAGAACCAATCAATCCTGTTTCAGACAATTTCAATACTGAGCAGCTTCTGAATGATTCAATAGGCATCTAGGGGGAAAAAATACCTCTTGATATCCTCCACAGCTTGTTTGCGGCGTTGTATCTGAAGTTCTAGAATGTGTATTAATGTTGCTCTAGCCTACAAGGCAGAAGAAATTATTACATTGTCAATTAATTCTCAAAAATGGTCAAGAAAACTAATGTTGAGACAAAAATATTCAACCTGATGGGGGCGTAACGAATTGAGGAGATGATGCAAGTTCTTAAATATTAGGGATATGTCTTCCACTCTCCTGGCATATTGAGACGGTCTGTCAACAAGTACATCCGCAAGCTCCAATATGTGCAACTGCAATTCTCTGTTCAGAGACCTCAGTTCTTTCTTGAAATCTACATAGACCGATGTTTAGATGTCATAACCAATTTCATCAACCTAGTTAAATAATATTTCAAGCAGACAGCCCTACAACCATCATTTTCAATATAAATAAGTGGACAAAAGAAGATACACTTCTCCAAGCAGAGAAACTATACCAATATTTGGTCCTTTCGGGTAGAGCTGACGCACTCCTTGCTCTTCCAAACTCGGAAGCACATCATCAGTCTAAACAAGCAATCGTAGGAAGTCAAATCAAGGGCACAAAGAATTATGGTTAGATTGATAAATACATAACAAAAACGAAGTCTTACGGTGTAATTGCCACCAAAACAAACGTAGGTGCCTTCGATAGGAGGCGGTGGCTGCGGACACGAATTTGGATTTTCTATGTAATCTTTGTACAGTCTGTAGAAGGGTGGAGGTGGCGGATATGTCGCCGTTGCCATCACTCTCACTCTCTTCTATCAAGCGCTAATTTACTTCCAACAAAATAAACCAGTTAGGGACTTGATGGGTTTTTGAGAAAATGATAGAAACTTGAAGAAACTGAAAAAGGACACCAATAAAAATAACTGGAAAAAAGGGAGATTTAAAAAAAAAACTATTTTCATAAAATACCAAATTATTTTTCGTTATTTTCAAATGGACAAAGATGCCCCGCAACCTTTTTATATATGCCAAAAATATCCCTTAATATCAAAAATATCAAATTGGATGTATGTTAACCTGTATCTATACTTGAGGGGCAATTCTATACTTTTAATTTAAAATGCTTGAAAAATATTTTAATAAAATAAAAAATAAAAAGAATAGAATTTTTGAAAAAATTAAAGACAAGTTTGATTTCTATCATCCATCCATTTTTTAAGAAAATTTATAAAAATAAAAGGGTAAATATCTAGATTAGATCTCCACCAATCTCCTGCTTCACAGTAAACATGAAAATGGTGATGCAGATCTCGACAATAAGATCATCATTAGTGATTCCAATCGAGAATGAATTTGGGTCTCCATTCGATAGTGACCATCGAGATGGAGACATAGATTTGGGTCTCTATTGTCTCCATTCAAAGGCAATTGAGATCTAATATGGATCCTCATTTAATGACAATGGAGACCTAGTTTTAGGTCTCTATTACCATCAATGATTAAAATCTAGATCAGTTTTCATTATCAATGGTGATGGAGACCTAGATTAGGTTTACATTGATAGCGATGCTGGAGACCTAGATCTAGGCCTTCATTTCGATAATAAAGACCCTAATCTAGGTCTCCATTTGACGAGCACCCTCTATAGAAAGGTAAATCCAATAGATTTGATTCCACCTCATATATATATAGTATTGATGAGCCAAGATTATACAAAACCCACCAACTTTGTGGGTTTGCATGGTCTAGGACTATACATGGACTTGCATCGAGTCAACATCGGTATAAGTCAATTTTGAGCGACTGCCAAACAAAGGGTTGGTAGGATTGTTATTCCAATTCCACCTAGTCTTCCGAATAATGTATTAAAACCCTATATTATGCTTCATCACCTATAACCTAGTTGGGCATTTCCTATTCACTAGGGATGTTGGGTTTTAATTTCGAACGAACACATTTTAAAGTTTACATAAGTGGTTTTTTCTTCTTATTGTGAAAATAGTTGTTTTGCATTTACGAGGATAATATCCAAATTGCACAATTAGTGTTTAATCTCATCAAATTTTCATGTTTTTTTTATCCGTGCAGTGTGGTTTTAAGAAAAAACACTATCATATTTATTAAGTTGCAATCTTCCCCCAGGCCCTAACCATGTGTTTTGTCATTTTTCATAAGTGGGGTTTGAGTTTGAAAAGGAAAATAGTAATCATAATCATCTATTATTTTCTACGGTAATGTGTTATTTTATCATAAAAATTCTATAAAAAAACGTCTGGCCCAGTCCGTTACACAGGACAGGATAAGCAAGTATTAGTTCTAGTCCTAGCATGTTCTTTGGTGAGTCCCGCTTCTTTGGACTATTTTACGCCACTAGCAATTTTACCCTCTGTTAGGATAAAATAAACCCTCCAGACAAATGGGATCATTTATATCTTCACTAAAAATTTCCCCTCCCTCCCATCTGATGCTTACTTTCGTCTCTTTCCTATCTTCCATTTTCTTTTTCTCCCTCTTCAAGAAAGTTGGTTACTTGGTTTTTGCTACTTCTCCAAAACTTTGTCTCCAATATCTGTTAACTGAAGGTGAATTTTCCTTTCTTACATTTTTTTTTTTTTAATTTTACCTTCAGCTACTTCTCTTCTTAAGGTTAGGGTTTAACAATGAGAAATTTGTGGAATCATGTTTTGGTACTTAATTGGAAGTTACTGCATCAAATAGGGCTGTTTTTTTAGAGTTGTTGATTTTGAATTTTGCATTGTTAATGGACTGATAGTCTCTCTGGCAACAAGTTGTCTACTTTATGGATATTTGTCAAGCTGACTAACAACATTGTTAGTTTTATGCTCTACACCTGTTGCTTCCATGAATAAAATCAGTTCTATATGAACAGAACTCTTACCTATCTCAACAAACATTGTATATTTAACAACATTTACACTTATTATATAATGACATTTTGAGCTTTAAATGTATGATTGTCATTCTAGATTTCCTTCATTTGATTGGTTTTTGGTCAAAATATTGATATGTTTGTTTCTTGGATTTTGGGAGGTCTGTTAGGTTTGTTCAAATGTTGCCTTTTATTTTTTATGGTACTTACAAGAATGGGAAATTCTGATATCAGTAGATGCTTAAACACTACATGTGAGCGATCTCATTTATAGCTTGTAATTTTCAACATATTGATCATATGTGACAGCTATATGCCTTTTCTTTATTGTATTATATTGCTGTATCGATTGATTTGTTGTTATTGGGTTTTTTTCCCCCATATTATTTTCTTTGTTTTCTCATTTCTGATTTAATTTACTGTTCGAGCTTCTACCCAGTTAATTGGAATGTCTTTAGGGTTGTTTAATTACAACCACAAAACCTTCCAGTAGCTATTAATCAGCCATTTGTTTTGTTTTCTGGCTAGTACTAGGAAATCTTGATACGACAATGATATTAGCATCAATTAAATGTCTTGGTGCATGATCTACATCTGCTCATTAAGAGCGAATTTGCTAAATAATATTAAATTTGTTCGATTGCCATTCCTTGATTCTTTCTCAGATCATTTAGTAAAAACACTTCTTTATAATATGGATTTATGGTTGAAACAGACTGCAAACAAGTTAGTCCTTGATAAGACTCCTACAGTTGAATTGACGGTCAAATGGATCATTCTATGAGTTCAACTATTTAATTAATATACAAGCATTACAGTTTTATAAGAGAATGAAAATATAATAATTTCTTCTAAGAAATTTTTCCAGCATTTAGTTTTAATTGATTGTGATTTTTTTTATGCTTATTTTTTCAAGTTGTATAACAATTGATTGTTCTTTCCGTGAAATAGTTATGGATGACATGGACCAAGAGGATATTATGTTATTCTTAGTCGTACAAGTCTTACATTTACAAAGATTGTTTCTACTCGCAATGGGTTCAGTTATGCATTATATGACACTACACCAATATATTAGGCGATTGAATGTTGAGGTGGGTGACAACTTTGACAATGATGATGAGATTGTTAGAGATTATTCTGCTGTGTCGGTTAATCAAACTGATTCTAACCTATCAATGAATCAAGTGTTATCTCAACAAGTGAGTAGGAAAAGGTCAAGATCAGGAGAACCGTTCGTAGCATAGATGGATTTACAAATGTCATGAAGGATGCTATTGACAAAACAACTCACATTTTGGACAAGATTTGTCAAATATTAGCAAAAAGCAAGATGAATGAAAATCGAGTAATGGCTGATGATTTGCAGAAAATGAAACTTCCTCTTTCAAATCGAGTGCATGTAATGCAAAAGCTCATGCAGAAACCTGCAATTGCAGAGATTTTTAAGGCAGAACCAAATGAGGAGCAGAAGTTGCAACTTGTTGCGGCAGTTCTTCGTGGGGAGTTTGATGTTTGATGATTTCTAATGATGGTAAAATAACCTTTTAGATTAACTTTTTGGAGTACTTAATTATGTGCAGTTCCTTGACTAATGCTTTAGCACTAATTTAGTATGTGTACAGATGGTTACTAACTTTTGAAGCTACACTAGTAATGCAGTCGGTTGGTCTTGACTCTTGTCTGTTTTGGATATTGGTAACCATAGATGATTGATGCTTCTTTTTGGCTACTTGCATCAACCCTTCATGAATTTGATTAATGTAATTATGCAATGCAATATGGTGTAAACTAGTTACATAATTTGAACAAACATACAAATATGTAGATTTTTATATTTTGTTGTATTTTGTGGATGAATATATGAAAATATGTGGATATCTTTGCTCATGACCGGATATGTGTTGAAATCCTTGGTCGGATTGGCATGATGGGTTATGTTGGCAAATTGTGTGTGTGTGTGTGTTTTCTCTCTCTCTCTCTCTCTCTCTCTAGTTTGTTTATTTTTGTACCATCCTTGTAGGTTGGTTGTTGTTCTTTTAATTGACATGTTTATATACATTTTTTTATGTTTACAATCTATTGCATCTGTACTTTAGAATGATTAAAAGAAGAGGGTGGAGATCTCGACAATAAAATCTTCATTGGTGATTCCAATCGAAGATGAATTTGGGTCTCCATTCAATAGTGACCATCTAGATAGAGACATAGATTTAGGTCTCCATTGTCTCTATTCGAACGCAATTGAGACCCAATATGGATTTTCATTCGATGACAATGTAGACCTAATTTTAGGTTTCTGTTACTGTCAACGATGAAGATCTAGATCAGTTTTCATTATTGATGGTGATGGAGATTTAGATTTGAGTCTACATTGCTAGCGGTGCTGAAGATGTAGACTTGAGTCTTAATTTCGACAATAAAGACCCTAATCTAGGTCTCCATCTAATGAGCACCCTTTACAAATGGGTAAAAATCTAATTAGATTCCACCTTATGTTATTGTTTGAAAAAAGAAATGGGGTAAACTTTTATATTCATGTATTCTGTCATATAAACCGTTAAGATTAACATTTTAAGTGATGTTTTTGGTATATTTTGGTCCATTTGGAAACAATGAAAATAAGTGGTATTTTATGAAACCATAAGGAAATCTTGGAATTTAAAAAAATTGACAATTCATTTTTAATCCAAAAATTAAATTTTAAATTTTAAACATAACTTGTAATCTTTTATAACATATTTCACCCTTGAAAATTTTGTATGAAGAATATTTCATACTATATTGGACATGAAATATTTCAATTGCATAAAATATTTCCAAATGAAAATATTAATGTAAGATAAAATATTTTTCATGCATGTGACTATTTCAAGGGGTTGAAAATGGTTAAAAACATTAAAAATAAATAATTTTTTTAATTAAAAAAATGAATTATCACTTAGGGTAAGGTTGGTACACGAGGATTGGACAATTTTTATAAGATTGAATTGGATTAAATTAACTTAATTAATATTGTGATTTATTAGGTGCAATTGGGATTAGACTAAAAATAATATTGTCTCTTATTTAGTGTATAGGATTTGACAAAAGCTAATTATATTTTATGTTTGATACTCATAATTAATATAAAATAATATTAAATTAATTTATGTTTAAAATTTATTAATTATTTTTTAAAAAAATATTTATAATTAATCATCACATCTAAAATAATATTTATTTGTAAATAATATCTTAAAATTTCAAATTATTTTTATTAATTTAATTTTTAAATTTGTTTCAATATTTTGCATATAAATGATTAATAATTGCTTTTCATTAATATGAAATTATTAAAATTAATAAATATCATTAAATATTATGTATATGTATCTATGTAAGTATGAATCAATGATAATTCTCAAGTAAAGACATTTTTAAGATTTTATTTCAGAATCATAAATTACTCATTTTCAATAGAGCCCACCACAATAATAGAATCTATTGAAGATATATAGTTGTAACTAATAGTGTTGAAATAATATAAAGAACAACTTATAATTTAACCTTTCGGTTTGAAAATAATTGCAAACAGAGTCAAACTTTCTATTAATTATAATTCAGTCTATTGCTATTAAGGAATCTCTGTTAAAATTAACTAAGGTAGGGGGCAAATTTGTCTTTTGATATTATTTTTAATTTTCTTTTAAAAAACATTTTTTAATGTAAAAAATCAAAAACCTAGATCATCTCTCTCTCTACCCAGATTCTCTTTCTCTCTCTCTCTCTCTCTCTCTCTCTTGTTCTTATTTTTTTTCTTCTCTTTTCTTCTCTTTCTCATTCTTCTTCGAACTTAGATTCATCCAAGTTCGTTTCAAAACCCAACATCTGAGTTCTGTAACATATTCAGATGAAACTCATTCATCTAGATTCATTTCAGAACCCAAATGAATCTAGGTCTTTGATTTTTTTTTTAAAATTTATCTTTTTTTTTGGTGATCTTTTTAATATGATTTTTTTTTTTTTTGGGTTGATTGTTTATTTATTATTTTTTTTAAGATGATTGTTTGTTGATGGGGTTTAATTGATGATTATTTGGATTGTTGATGATTTTTTGACCAGTGATTATTGATGATTTTTTGAACTGGTGATTGCAATGAGTGGATGAGTTTGCAATGGGTAGATGATTAATGATTTTTGCACATTGGGTTGATGATTGATGATTGCACATTGGGTTGGTGATTTTTTTAAAAAAAATTTTGTTGTTGATTTCCTTTTCCAAACTCTGTTAATGGATGATTGATGTTTTAAATATGGGTTGATGGGTTCAAGGTATGTCTTGATTTTGTTAATGGATGGTTAATGTTTCTTCCAAATAAAGATATATATATTTTTTAAATACACTTTTTTATTTAAATTTTTATTTAGTTTTTTAAATTTTATTTTTTGATAAATAATTAAAAAGGTGAGCATAGTAGGCTAAATTATAATTAATATTAAAGTTTGACTCTGCTTGCAATTATTGTTAAACCAGTAGGCTAAATTATAATTTGATATAATATAAAATTATATACATGGTCTTAATGAGCCAAGATTATACAAAACCCGCCAATTTTGTGGGTTTGCTTAGTCTAGGACTATGCATGGACCTACATCGGGTCAACATTGAGCGACTGCCAAACATAGGGCTGGTGGGATTGTTAGTCCAAATCTACTTACTCTCATGTATGACGTATTAAAACACTATATTATTCCCCATCATCTATTATCTAGTTGGCCACTTTTCATTCACCAAGGATGTTTGGGCCTCAATTCTTAACAAGCACATTTTAAAGTTTATGTGGATAGTGTTCTTTTTTTATTGTAAACGTTAATGTGGAAATAGTTGTTTCGGGGATTGTCGACGTTCGTAAACGGTCAACCCAGAGATTCTGGGGCCCAGACAACGAACGAGGTAATTATTTGGTTTGGTCGAAGTTAATGCGTGTTTGAGGTTGATATGGCTTAATGGCGATTGCAGGAATGTTGGTCGTGGTTGGTGGATGAGATTTATGAATCAGTAATAAAGAAGGGAGAGGGAAGAATGAAGTTTAACACAGTGGGTTTCACGTGGTTTGGTTACCGCGCTTACGTCTACGGCCACTCTGAAGTAACTCCGGCAGAGTGACAATTCACTAGTCTATCTTTCTACTGTCCTCCTTGTACAGTAAAAATCTCCCCTATTTATAGAGGGAGAGCAGAAATACAAAGGGAATAATAATAAATAAAATACATGCAATGACTATTTTTAACTAATCCTAACACAGTCATGCTGTCTTAAATGTAAAATCATCCTTCTTTCTTACATGCGTATGTCTGCATTTAATGCTCCCGGAGAAGTCATCTCTTCATTAAATGTGAAGTCGTCATATTAAATGCGTTTCGGTAATGGTGTAGACAGTTTTCGATGGGAAATCATGAGAGTGGGTGACTTTGTTGACTTGCTGCACACGATATCCCTTGAATAAGCTCTCTGATCAGTCAAGTAATGTATGCTGGAGAGATGTCGACGTGGCCAGGAGAGGAGGTTAGGCGGTTTGGGGATTCTTGCGATCTCACGACCTGGACGACCTCACGAGCTTGACGAGCTGATGACGCGAGCAGGAGGCATGCTTGAGAGGTCTGGAAGCTGTTGCGAGCTCGTGACTTGGACGACCTTGCGAGCTGGGCCTGCAAACTGCTGATCCTGATCTTGGGCTTTCTGGGCCCCCGCTCCTGTCCAAGTATATAGGGCTTATACTGGCCCAATTAGGCAAAACGAGGAAATTGGCATAACAGGGATAATATCCGAATTGCACAATTAGTGAATCTCTTTAGACCCTCACAGATTTTTTATTCATTCAATATAGTTTTAAGAAAAAAAAAATATCTTATTTATTAAATTAGGACTCTTTTCTAATCCCGAACGATGTCTTTTATCTCGATTTTTCATAAGAGGAGTTTAGGTTTAAGAAATATTTAAAAAAATATATATAATAATCTTGATCATAAATTGTTTTTAATGTTAACATGTTTCTATATCATAAAATGTCTGTGAAAGTAAAAAAAAAAAAAAAGCAGCAATAAAAGGATAGGATGCTTGCTCTTAGTTTATCACCATTTGGTTATGTTTGTTAAATCGAAGTCGGTTAGTTGATGAGTCTAAGTGCTGATGGACTATTTAATTTCATTCTCAATTTTAGTTATGAGTTACTTTTATTTTTCCTCTTTTATTTTTTTTTTTCGAGATCTAGAGTTGACCCAGGGGACTATTGGGACCAATCGAGATAGAAACGCTGTGTTATGGCTCGGGGAATAACTTTCAATTGAGAGGGATTCATCTATACGAAAATGAGAAAGACCCATATGAGGGTGGAAGGTCAATCCACATCGAATTGTAGAAGACAATTAATATACTTATATTTATTATTATTATTGTTACAATATACTTATAAATTTGGATGTGTTGAGAGATATCGAACCTATGCCACTTACTTTGGGAGGCATGGGGGTTGCTGATGACTAACCAAATGCGCATCAACCAAAGACTTATGTTTTCTCTTAACTATTGGCGAATCACCACTTTTTCTTTGAAGACTTAAAAAACGTCAAAACCCTCTTGAATCCTTGTTAACACACTTTCTATATCAATTTGACGGGGAGTGAAAATTACCCTTTTATCCGTTCAGTAAAATTTTTCCCTCTCTCTATTTCAAAAGAAAATAAAATTTCCCTCTCTCCCGTCTGATGCTTATTTTCGTCTCTTTAGTATCTTCCATTTGCTTTCCTTCCCTCTTCAAGAAAGTTGGTTTTTGCTACTTCTCCAAAACTGTCTCCATTGTCTGTTAATTGAAGGTAACTTTTCCTTTCTTACCACTTTTTTTTTTTTTTTTTAATTTTACCTTCAGCTACATCTCTTCTTAAGGTTAGGGTTTAATAATGAGAAATTTGTGGAATCATAGTTTGGTACTTAATTAGAAGTCACTGCATCAAATAGGGTTGTTTTTTGGAGTTGTTGATCTTGAATTTTGCATCGTTAATGGACTGATAGTCTTTATGGCAACATGTTGTCTACTTTATGGATATTTGTCAAGCTGCACCTGTTGCTTCCATGAATAAAATCAATTCTATAAACAGAACTCTAACCTATCTCAACAAACATTGTATATTTAACAACATTTACATTTGTTATATAATGCGGTTTTGAGCTTCAAATGTATGATTGTTATTGAGATTTCCTTCATTTGATTGGTTTTTGGTCAAAGTATTGATATGGATCTGTTTTGTTTCTTGGATTTGTAACTGTGAGTTTGGTTTGTAAGTCTATTAGGTTTGTTCAAATGTTGCCTTTTATTTTTTTATGTTACTTACCTTGAATGGGAAATTCTGATATCAGTAGATGCTTAAACACTAGATGTGAGTGGTCTAATTTATAGCCTGTAATTTTCAACATATTTATCATATGTGACAGCTATATGCCTTTTCTTTATTGTATTATGTTGCTGTATCGACTGACTCGCTCTTATTGGTTCTTTTTTTTTTTAAATTTAAATTGTTATATTATTTTCTTTATTTTCTCATTTCTGAACTAATTTACTGTTCGAGCTTCTACCCAGTTCATTGGAATGTCTTTAGAGGTGTTTAAGTACAACCACAAAACCTTCCAGTAGCTATTAATCAGCCATTTGTTTTGTTTTCTGGCTAGTACTAGGAAATCTTGATACAACAATGATATTAGCATTAATTAAATGTCTTGGAACATGATCTACATCTGCTCATTAAGAGTGAATTTGCTTGATAATATTAAATTTCTTCGATAACCATTCCTTGATTCTTTCTCAGATCAGTTAGTAAAACACACAGCTTTATAATATGGATTTATGGTTGAAACAGATTGCAAACAAGTTAGCTTTTGATACAACTACTGCAGCTGAATTGAGGGTCAAATGGTTCGTTTTTATTTGCTCTGTTCAAGATCATTCTATGAGTTCAACTATTTAATTAATATACTAACATTGTAGGATTTTATGAGAGAATGAAAATATAATAATTTCTTTCTAATAGACAATTTTTTTGGGTATTTGGTTTTAATTGAATTTGTGACTTTTTTATTCTTATTTACGTCAAGTTGTATAACAATTGATTGTTCTTTCCATGAAATACTTATGGATAACATGGACCAAGAGGATATTATCTTTTTCTTAGTTGCACAAGTCTTACATTTACAAAGATTGTTTCTATTCGCAATGGGTTCAGTTATTCATTATATGACAGAACACCAATATAATAAGCGATTACTCAATTTTCGTACATTTGTTAGTCATGCAACTCAACTTGATTATATAAATGGTATAATCAGCAGTAGTACAGTGAGAAGAAGACACAAAATTCTCCTGTCGAAAGCTGCTGCAGACAGAATTGTTTAAGGTTCAGGGCAGAAGATGAAAATTCCGACCAGGGGAAAGGGTCGGAAAACATTTTTGAAGAACCTCTTGAGGCGGCTAATATCTCAGGTGTAGCGGCTGACTGGAACGATCAGATTTTCGCTGAGGAAGTGATCTCCGACAGCGCCTCTGATGCAAGCCATGCAGAAAAGGATGAGCTTTCTAAGGAAGAGACAGTAGAGGAAGCTGATTTGAATCTCTCACGTCTGTTTGATGAGATGAGAGTGGATGGGGGAGATGTAGGTAAGCCGAGAGTAAGTGATAAAAGGGAGAGGGATGGAATTATTATTCAATATCACAGAAAGAAGAAGTCTTCGAACCCATCAACAATATCTTCTAAAGAAGCTACGAGACTCTCTAATTCAAAAGATGGTGAAAGATACGAGATGTTGTTAAAGAAGATGAATTTGTCCCTTTCTACTCCGCTTAGAACAGTTCATGAACAGGAAAAAAGGGTCGATCAGAGCGGCTCCGAGCTGGTTTTGAACCGGAAAAAGAAAAGTAGCAGGGAGCTGCAGAACCTTCAGTGGGATTTGAATTACAAGAAGAATGTCGACAGTGTTGGTAAGGGACCTCCTGCTTTTTCATAAAGATTCTAAGTTGGAATGTGCGAGGTTTGGGGTGTTGGAAGAAGAGGAGAATGATTAAGGAAGCAATCAGAAAGGCTAATCCGGATCTAGTTATCCTCATTGAGACTAAGAAACAAGTTATAGATCATAACATCGTTACAAGTGTTTGGGGAGCAAGATTCAAGCAATGGGTTTTTCTACCGTCAGAGGGTAATTCGGGTGGAATCACAGTGATATGGAATTCTAAGGTGGTTAAGGTTTTGGGCTCTATCATTGGGGAATTTTCTGTTTCTATAAACATTCTTGGTGAGGATGGTAGAGATTGGTGGCTTTCAGGAGTTTATGGCCCTAACAAGAAGAAAGAGAGGGAGGCTTTTTGGGAGGAGTTAGCTGGATTATTCGGGCTTTGTTCTCCAAGATGGTGTATAGGCGGAGATTTTAATGTTGTCAGATTTCCTTCTGAAAAGTCAACGGAGGGAAGGGAAACTAGAAGCATGAAGGATTTTAACTGTTTCATTCGCGAAACTAATTTGGTCGACCCAGTTTTAAATTTTGCGGATTTCACTTGGTCTAACTTTAGACAAAGAGTTGTTTGTTGTAGACTTGATAGATTTCTCTTCTCAAGTGACTGGGAAGAGTATGTTGGAGGGAAGATTAGACAAGATGCATTGGTGAGATCGGTTTCTGATCATTGTCCAATTCTGTTGGATTCTTCCCATAGGACTTGGGGTCCTATTCCCTTCAAGTTTGAGAATGTGTGGTTGCAACATCATTCTTTTAAGGAAAACATGGAGAAATGGTGGAACGAAGCGGATGCTCAAGGTTGGAAGGGTTACAGATTTATGAAGAAACTTGATTGGGTTAAGGGGAAGCTTAAAATTTGGAATAGGGAGGTATTTGGAGACATCTTCAAGAAAAAGAAAGAGATTGAGTCTAGAATCTTTGATCTGGATAGAGTCGAGGCAGAGGGGGAACTTTGTGAACCGATGAGGATAGAAAGGTCCCGGTTGAAGTTGGAGCTTGAGAAGTTGACTTCTAAGGAGGAAATTTTGTGGAGACAAAAGGCTAAAGTTAGATGGGTTAAAGAAGGAGATTGCAATTCTAAATTCTTCCATAAAGTTGTCAATGGTAGAACGTCTAGAAATTGTATTAACAAGTTAGAGTTAAGCGATGGTTCTATAATAGAAGATGAGGGGGTCATTGATCAAGAAATTATTCAGTTCTTCCAGAAGTTATACTTTAAGGAAAATGTGGAAAGACCTTCAATTCAAGGTCTTAATTGGGATTGCATTGGTAGAGATAGAGCCGCTTGGTTGGAAAGACCTTTCGAAGAAGAGGAAATTAAGAAGGCAGTTATGGATTGTAGCAAAGATAAAGCTCCTGGTTCGGATGGTTTTAATTTTGACTTCTTTCATAAATGTTGGGAGATTATCAAGGAAGATTTGATGGAAGTGTTCTCGGAATTTTTTGGTAATGGGATTGTCAATAAAATCACCAATGGAACTTATATTTGTCTCATTCCAAAAAAATCCAACTCCTTGAAGATTGGTGATTTCAGACCAATCAGTTTGGTTTTCAGCCTATACAAAATCATTGCTAAAGTCTTATCTTTGAGATTGAAAAAGGTGTTGAATTGCACTATCGATAGTTGCCAGTCTGCTTTTGTTAAAGGCAGACAAATTCTTGACGCTGTCTTGGTGGCCAATGAGGTGGTGGAGGAGTATAGAATGAAGAAAAGAGAAGGGGTTGTTTTCAAAATTGATTTTGAAAAAGCGTATGATCATGTTGATTGGGACTTCTTAGACTTTGTTTTAGAAGCAAAAGGTTTTGGGTCAAAATGGAGAAGTTGGATTAGGGGATGCCTGAGGACTACAAATTTCTCGATTATGATAAATGGGAAACCTAAAGGAAACTTCTCTGCTTCTAGAGGACTTAGACAAGGAGACCCTCTGTCCCCCTTTTTGTTTATCCTTGTAGCGGATTGTCTGGGAAGATTAATTGATAGAGCTAAGGAGTGTCACTTGGTGGAGGGCTTTTGTGTGGGAAAGGAGAACGTTTTGGTCTCTCACCTTCAGTTTGCTGATGATACTGTCTTCTTTTCTTCAGCTAATGAAGAGAAGTTTGACTCTTTGGTTAAGTTGATTCATTTATTTTGTAGGATTTCTGGGCTTAAGGTAAACTTGGCTAAGAGCGTTTTAGCCGGTATAAACTGTGACGAAAGGAAGATTGTTAACTGGGTCAAAACTGTTGGATGTGAGGTAGGTTGCTGGCCGTTGAAATATTTAGGTTTACCTTTGGGAGGGAATCCTAGATCTTCAGAGTTTTGGGCGCCAGTTGTAGAGAAAGTAGAAAGGAGATTAGAGGGATGGAAAAATGCTTTTTTATCCAGGGGAGGAAGATTGGTTTTGATTCAAGCGGTGTTGCATAGTATTCCAACTTATTTTCTTTCCTTATTTAAAATTCCAATTGGGGTGGCTACGAGAATCGAGAAGATTATGAGAAATTTTTTGTGGGAAGGATTTGGAGATGGAAAGAATGCTCATCTAATTAGTTGGGATATTGTTTCTCGTCCTCACGACAAAGGAGGCTTAAGGATTGGGAATGTGGTCTTGAAAAATTCGGCTTTGCTCGGAAAATGGATTTGGAGGTTTCCCTTGGAACCTAACTCCATGTGGCATAAAGTAATTAGAAGCAAGTATGGTTTGCATAGAAACGGATGGGATCCTAATGTGGTTATTAAAGGATTTAGTCGTTGTCCTTGGAAAGTCATTATGCAAGGCTTCCAAGCTTTCTCAGATAACATAGGGTTAGTGGTTGGAAACGGTGCTCGAATTCGTTTCTGGGAGGATTGTTGGTTGGATGCTTTGCCTCTTTGTTCAAAATTTCCAAGGTTATACAAGCTCGCATCAACTCAGAGTGCTCTAATTTCAAATAGATTGGATAGTTCTCTTCATAAGGGATGGACTTTTGATTTTAGGAGAAACTTGAATGATAGGGAGATTGAAGAATTCTCTTCTCTTACCTCTTTACTTGAAGGTGTTCCCATTATTTCAGGAAAGGAAGATCAAAGGGTTTGGAGGCTAAGTTCTAATGGCGCTTTTTCTTGCAAGTCTTTCTTTGAAAAGTTGATTCTTAATGACTCTCATCCAAGATTTGTCTTTGATAATCTTATTTGAAAATCAAAGATGCCAAACAAAGTTAAGTTTTTAGTTTGGCTAATTGCTTATCGAAAGTTAAGTACTTGTGATGTTCTCCAAAAAAGATATCCTATCTTTTGTATCTCTCCCTACTGGTGTGTCATGTGCAAGAGTAGTGGGGAAAGCTTGGATCATCTTTTTCTTCATTGTTAGGTGGTGGGTAAATTATGGAGTAAGTTATTTTCTTTGGCGGGTTTGAGGTGGGCTAATCCTAAGTTTTTAGGCTCTTTCTTGTTGGAAGAATTTCAAGCTCTTGGAGGAGGAAAAAAGGCTAGTATTCTTTGGCGGTGTGGACTTTTTGCCATTATATGGGTAATTTGGGAAGAAAGAAACAGAAGAATCTTTAATGATGTTGAAGAGGAGGAGAATTTTTTATGGGATAAAGCATATTATTTAGCTTCCCTTTGGGCATCTTCTTGTGTAGATTTTAAAGACTTTTCGTTATTTTTCATTATGTTAGATTGGAAGGCAGTTGGTTGTTGATTGTTTGTGGTTTGTTCTTTCCAATCTAGTTTTTAGATTTCTTTGTGTGTAGGTGGACTTCTGGTTCACTATGGTTTCGTTTGTATCTTATTCCTTCTCTTCAATAAAGTTTCGTTTACTATCAAAAACATAGAATGTGTTAGTCAATTAAGAATGGATAGAAGAACATTTGTTGTGTTATCTGAACTAGTTTGTAACATTAGAAGGTGGAAGACAGACTGTTTGGTTTCCATAGAGGAACAAGTCTGCATATCTTTACACATACTTGCCCACCATGTAGAAATCGAATCATTCGTAATAGGTTTCATCAATCCAGAGAGACAAATAGTAACTTAAATCAGTTTTAAAGTACTTCAATCAGTTCTGCAATTTTACAGTTACATAATTGTCTACTAGTTTCACCAGATTCTGTTCCTGAAAATTGCACTAATGAAAAGTGGAGATGGTTTACGGTAAGTAATACACATAATCTTCAAATAATTTAAATTTTATTCCGTTATAAGATTTCCTCACATAATGATGTCTTTATAGAATAGTTTGGGGGCTTTGGATGGAACTTACATTAGAGTGAATGTACTTACAATTGATAAGCCACGATTTAGAACAAGAAAAGGTGAAATTGCAACAAATATATTAGGTGCTTGTTCTAGAAATATGATGTTCACATTTGTTTTTCCGGGATAAGAGGCTTCAGCTTCAGATTCTAGGGTGCTTCGAGATGCACTATCTAGACCAACTGTATTGAAAGTTCGTAATGGTAAGCATTAATAAAATGACTACTACGAGGAAAAAAATTTATGTGTTGATTTTTTTTTAATAATTTATTTAATCTTCTTTTACTTTTAAGTTGTTATCATCTTGGAGATGGTGGGTACACAAAATGGTGAAGCATGCATCTCCACAACGTTCAATAACATTTTGTGTTGATGCATGCCTCATGTTAAAGTATTCCTCATCCTTAACAAGGGCACATCCATCTCTCCATTAGATATATGATATCTTGTTCCTCCATTCGGAATATTGAAATTGTGTTGAGCAATCTTACGAACTCCATCATTTTATCTACAATGTAAAATTGTAATTGCATGTTGTCTGCTACATAATCTTGTTAAAAGAGAGATGACAATAGATCCAATTGAGTACATACTAAATGAAGTTAATCAGGATGAAGTGGATAATGACTTCACTGGTCAAGCTATTTCATCTCAATGTTGGACAACATGGAGAGATAATTTGGCATTACAAATGTTCAATGAATGGTGGAGAAATCGATCTACTGAAACTTCTATTGTAAATATTGTTATTTATTTTTGAACAATGTTGCCATTTCGTTTTATGTAGTTGCATGTCTTTTATAGTCTTCCATTATTAATTTGTTATTTTTAGCTATAGGAAGATATTTTAATTTTTTTGGTTAATAACTAATTTGTGATATTTCTTGATGGTTTGGTTCCTTGTATATATTTGTTGGTGATGTATGTGTAGGGATGGATCCTGGATGTAGTATCAAAATAAGCAAGCAAGAAAGAAGAGGAGTTAGACATGTCTGGACGAAAGAAGAAGAAGAGGCTTTATTAGGCATGATGAATGAAATTGTAGCAACGGGTGGTCGTGCAGATTGTGGTTCTTTTAAAGTTGGGACATTAAAGAATATTGAACTACGATTAGCACATGTTCTACCAAACTGTGGTTTAAGATCTACTCCTCACATTAAGTCTAAACTTAAGACTTGGAAAAAACAATATGGATTGATATATAACATGATAAATACTAGTGGTCTTGGTTGGAATGATGTGAGAAAATGTGTAGAAGTTGATAGCAATGAAGCATGGCACTCATATGTAAAGGTAAAGCTTCCTTTTTTTCAGTATGTCATGTCAATCATTGTAATAATTATATGCTTGTAGTTAACTTTTTATTTTCGTGCAGCATCATAAACAAGCAGAAGGATGGAGAGATAAGCCTTTTCCTCTTTATGAAAGGTTCTCTAATATTTTTAGGAAAGATCATCCTACAGGACAAACTGCATGTACCCTGGGGCACCTAGCAGCAGATGTTGAGATGGATGACAACTTTGATAATTATAATGAGATTGTTAGAGACTTTTCTCCTTTATTGGTTAATCAAACTGATTCTAACCTACCAATGAATCAATTGTCATCTCAACAAGTGAGTAGGAAAAGGTCAAGATCAGGAGAACCTATAGTTAGTAGCATGGATCAAATTACAAATGTCATGAAGGATGCTGTTGACAAAACTACTCACATTTTGGACAAGATTTGTCAAATATTAGCAAAAAGCAAGGTGAATGAAAATCGAATGATGGCTGATGATTTGCAGAAAATGCAACTTATATTCTTAGATCGAGTGCGTGTAATGCAAAAGTTCATGCAGAAACCTGAAATTGCAGAAACTTTTAAGGCAGAACCAAATGAGGAGCAAAAGTTACAACTTGTTGCAGCAGTTCTTAGTGGGGAGTTTGATGTTTGATGATGTCTAATGATGGTAAAATAACTTTTTGGAGTACTTAATTTTGTGCAGTTCCTTGACTAATGTTTTTGGACTGATTTAGTATGTGTACAGATGGTTACCAACTTTTGAAGCTGCACTAGTAAATGCAGTCGGTGGGTCTTGACTCTTGTCTAGTTTGGATATTGGTAACCATAGATGATTGATGCTTCTTTTTGGCAACTTGCATCAACCCTTCATGAATTTGATTAATGTAGTTATGCGATGCAATATGGTGTAAACTAGTTACATATTTGAACAAACATACAAATATGTATATATTTATATTTTGTTATATTTTATGGATGAATAAATGAAAATATGTAGATATATTTGCTTATGACCGGATGTGTTGAAATCCTTGGTGGTATTGGCATAATGGGTTATGTTGGCAAATTTGTGTGCTTGTTTGTTGGGGCTTTTTTTTTTTTTTGGTTCTTGTGTGTCTTTTGTATATATGTTTGTTTCCATCCTTGCAGGTTGGTTGGTGTTCTTTTAATTGTCATGTTTATATACATTTTTTATGTTTACAATCTGTTGCAGCTGTACATTGGAATGATTAATAGAACTTTTTCAAGGGTAGTATCATTGGCAGGGTATACTTACAGGCTATCTCGTGGAAAATTGATGTTAAATTTTATTTTATTTTATTTTTCTAAGGTTTTGATGTTTGAAAACCTGTTTTATACAGGTTCAATTCTTTTTTAAATGTTGCTTTATGCAGATTTTTTTATTTACATGTTGGTTATTGCATGTATAATGGTTAAATGTTAGTTTTGATGCAATTTTTATATTAAAATGTTGTTTCTTATGCAGTTTTTGGGTTTAGATACCATTATAAGTTTAATTTGCACAATAGGAGTTTTACTAATTTATTGATTGAATAAGGTTATCTATAGATGATAACCTTTGAATTGATTGTGAGGTAGTTATTGAAAAACCTTGGAAGATTATTGATGGTAATTTTACTCAACCAATAAGGTGGTCAATCCGTTAAATAAATTCTCATGTTTTATTTCAATAATGAATTTGGATAAATTCTATAGTGACTTTTATGAAGAAAAAAATTTATAATAAATTTTATCATTCTTGCAAATATTTCATTATATTTTATAAAGAATTCTAATAAAATCAATATGCAGTCTATAAAATAAATAAATTTCATTATAATCTATTATTTAAAAAATCCATTAAACTTCAACAAATTATAGATTGAATATACCCTTTTAAAATAGACAACATCTAAGTTGGTCCTAGCCAAAATGGCAGCAAATTAATTTACTTCTGGTAACATAAATCCTATAAATAGGCTAGAAAACCTTGTCAAGTTTTGCATAAATTAAGCTGTGCTTGGATGTACTTTCAAAAATGATTTTTTATTTTTAAAAACAAAAATAGACTATAAGTGTTTGATAAGTTGTTTTGTAAAATGTGTTTAAAAACACTTTTTTTAAAATTAGAATTAAAAATGAAAAACAACTTTTTTACGTTTTTAATAATTTCCAAAACATTTTCAAAACAAATCATTATTTTTTCCTCCAAACAATTGTTTTAATCATTTTCACAAACAGTATCAAATACATTGACATCATTTTTTGTTTGTTAAAATAGTTTCTAACAAAACTTATCAAATAGATTATATTTTTAAAACATGTTTTTAAATTTTCATTTTTTTTCTCTCTTTATATAGTTTTCTTCCCAAAAAAAAGGATTATGGCCCAGGCAACACGCAGTACAATTACGGCCCACGACCACATTCATTGTGTTATGGCTTCAATCTGAAATTACTTTTAACTTTTTGCCGCTTTTGCAACCAAATACATTATCCTTAGTGACATTCAATGTGGCTTCAATCATGGTATTGTATTATAATTAATCCAATCTCATCTTTTAAAATTAGTCCAATATTATCTCGGGCACCGATTGAGCTTTTTTCGAATTTATCTCTTCACGAAGCAGCTAAGTGCATCCGGACCGTCCACGTCATAAGGGACACAAATACTACATCTGGACCGTGCACTTCGGGGTCCCGCGAAAAATTAGAGGTCAAAAAGCAAAGATCCTTGTATCCAAACTGCCCTTCCGCTTTCAATAAAATAACAAGAGACAAGGAGAGATGGTAAACATTTGAGGGGGGTATAGCAGTAACAAGCAGCAATCATGGTCAAACAGCGAAGACCGTTGAAACAGTTGGGTGGAAAACAAAAGAGATGAGGGCCACCGGTAAAACCAGAGGCGGAGAAGCTGGGAGACATTAAAAGCAACGCCTTTTTTAACAAATACAAAGGTAAAACTTAAATTTAAAATATTTTGACTTTTGTTCTTCTTAAATGATACAAAATTGTACACTCTTGTTCTCCGATTCACATCTTGAGTGTGATTGTGTTTGTGGTTTGATAGTGCAATGGCGTGTTGAAGCAATCTTGATTCGATCTACAAGCCGTTTAATTTTGGAAAAATATAAATCAAAGGTGGTTCTCTCATTCAACTTCATTGATTAAATTTTGCCTGCTTTAATTGTTTTGTTTTGATGAATTATTTATAATGCCTATTTGAAATGGTAGTATTAGCATTCTATGAAATGTTGTTGATTTTTGTTGGCATGTGATTGAAGTATAAGCTTTAGATATTAAATGCTATTGGATTCAAAAATGTTGAATTGTATGTGTGGTTGTGATTGATATGGGCGATTGGATTTAAATAGAATCTTGTTATGGAGGAAAGATTATAGTGTGGGGTTGAAATTTTGTTTGGCAGCATGGATGCTCCTTCAACTGATGTGGAGGTTAAACCGGAGAAGATTGAAGATGAGGAAAAGAAGGGCCCTTCCTTTAATTGTGATCTTTGTGATACGGGAATAGTTCATAAGATAGCACAAGCGTTTCTCCCAGGATTAGCTACCGCTTGTGTGGACAACACTTCTGGTGATATCTTCAAGACCCCTGGCTCGGTGGCTGTTGATATTAGAACGGAGATGGTAGACTATCTCGCCCAGAGAAGTGAAAGTTTTGTGGCCGAATCTGTTATTTTAGTAGGTGATCCTGAGGGGGAAGTGTCTGACCATCCGTTTGATATTATTACCGATCTTGTTGATGACTTTGCGGCTTTAAAGAGGAATTTGTTTAGTCGGGTTTCAGGATGGCTGTTGAGTGAAAAGAGAGAGGATAAGATTGATGATTTTGTACAAGAGATGGAAATAAGTAATTTTTGGTTAATAGATAGAAGGCAAGCGATTGCACAGACTTTGCTGAAAAATGTTGATTTCAAGAATGAATTTCATTGCAACATGAAATTCAACTCTGCAGAAGAACTCGCTGAGCATGTTCACAATTGCGGCTTTAGGTCTATGCATTGCACAAATGAGGGTTGCGTTCTCGTCTTTTCGGCTAACCAAATGGAGAAGCATGATGTGGAGTGCCCTTTTAAGATAATTCCATGTGAACAGAACTGCTCGGACAGCCTCCTGAGGCGAGAGATGGACAGGCACTGCATAACTGTCTGTCCAATGAAGCTTGCCAAGTGCCCTTTCTATGCAGTGGGTTGTCAATCCCTGGTACCTCAATGTATGATCGAACAGCATCGTTCAGATGACCTCCATTCTCATTTGCTATATATTCTTCAAGGTATTCACAGGGAAGCATCTGTAGAGGATCTGAAAAAACGAGTAGACCAACTAGAAAAGGTGAGTCAAATTTGATTGGGTGCATTCTCTTTTAACTTTTGAAAGCATTAACTGCGAATGTTTAATGAAGAAGAAAGTGAATCATGATTGTGAAATCCTTAAAAGCTGCACATATTGCTTGTATGGTAGGAATTCTGGAATTAACTTCTTTAATTATATAGTTTCTTGTCTCTTAATTTTATTATTGAAATAATGGCATGGCAGAGATCATTGTTGTTATTGGTCAACTCCTTAAATCCTATTTTCCTACAAGTAGTTGCAATTTCTGGATAAAATAGACATGTAATTAAGCAAACTTTTACATAATTGGACCTATGCAACATTTTCTGTCATTTAAATGGTTTTGTACACCACCTCAGTACAACCCGAGGGAATGTAGAATAACAACTGGAGTCATAAAAGATGTTGACATGCATTGGGATATCCACTGGTGTAAGAGATTTTTGAATGCACATAGTAGGAAAACTATATTAACCTTTTAAGTACATAATATAATTAATGTACTTGGTGCAAGTTTGTCCAAAAAAAAATGATAAGTTACATTAGCTTTTGCATCTTAATGGTTATAATCTTGGTGACTTCCCAAATTATAATTCTTTTATATTGTGCTCCATCTGTTATACAGAGTCTGCTCATGAATAAACAAATATTAGCAAGGAGCATATCTTGATGCCATCTTTTTGGCATGGCAAAATAGTAAAACTAAACTATTACTCTCTTTGAATGCTATGGTACCTGGCAGTGTAGTTTATCATGAGGTTTCTGATGTTTGATATTATCTTGCAACTACTTATTTTCAAAATTTGTATGCTATACTTCCAATGCTCTAAATTTTAGAAGGATCAGATAAATTAGATTGCTGGCATCTTAGGTAGCTATTCAGAAAGATGTAAAATTGTGTTTTTGTGTTTGTAGCAATGTAGAAAGTTAAAGAGTTAAATGCCTGAAGGGTTTAGCCATTTTGGTGACACCAAAATTCTTTGAAAGCTGTTACAACCTTATTTCTTCCGATGCTACTATTTTGACAAATTGCTATAGATTTTGTAAAACCCTTAAGATCTTTATATAGTGCCTAAAAATTTATGCACCCGCAATACTTTTAAATTCTATGGTAACTACAAAGATATCATGATTTAGAGATTCTTCCTTTTGTCATGTTTTGTTACATTGTTTTGATCCTGTTTATTGGTACTGATACTGCATGGTTTGATAATGTCCAGTTAAGTGAAACTTTTAATCTTCTTTTACAGTCATCCTTTGGTAACTTGGCAGACGCTCGAGATGTCAGATTTCTAACATTTGCAGTCAAGGATCTCGAGGCAAAGCTTGGACCATTGGAAGTTACTGCTGTGAGGAAGGTTGATGAAGAAGGACAAGTTAATGAAGGAGAGAAAATTAGTGAAGAAGAAAAGTTTAAAGAAGAAAAACATAGTGAAATAAAAATTAATGGAGAAGAAAGTAGTAAAGAAGGACAAGCTAATGGAGAAGAAAAGGTTATTGAAGAGGAAAAAATTAGTGAAGGTGGAAAAGTTACTGAAGGAGGCAAAGGTAGTGAAGAAGGAAAAGTTTACAGAGGACCAGGTAGTGAAGAAACAAAATTTAACAAAGAAAGAAAAGTTGGTGAAGAAGAAAATGTAATCAGAGGAGGAAAACTTGGCGAACAGGAAAAAGTTGTAGAAGAAGGAAAAACTGGTGAAGAAGAAGCTGTTAGTGGAGGAGGAAATGCTGGTAAAGTAGAGAAAGTTTCTGATGGAGGAAATGCTGGTGAAGAAGAGAAAGGTACTGAAGGAGGAAAAAATGGTGAAGAAGGAAATGATAGTGAAGGAAGAAAAATTAAGTGAAGAAGGAAAAAAATTTATTGAGGAAGTAGAAGTTAGTGGAGGGAAACTTGGTGAAGAAGGAAATGACAGTGAGGAAGAAAAATTAAGTGAAGAAACAAAAAAAAATATTGAGGAAGTAGAAAGTGAAGGAGGTAAACTTGGTGAAGAAGGAAATGATAGTGGAGAAGAAACATTAAGTGAAGGGAAAAAAGTCATTGAGAGAGAAAATTTGTGAAGGAGGGAAACTTGAAGCAGGAAAAGCAACCGACGAAGGAAAGGTTAGTGAAGACTGAAAAGTTAATGGAGAATAAACTCATACTCATATAGGAGGGAATTAATGGAGGAGCTCAAGTTAATGAAACAGGGAAAATTAGTGAACACAAAAGACACTGAATACAAAATTTGATGGAGCAAAGGATGCCAACACCCAAGTTTGGACCTGCTAATGGTTTTTATAGCAGAGCCTATACACACATCACACAAGTTTTATCACCTTGCATGAATTATGCAATTTTGCTTCGTTTTTTTTTTTATTAGTTACTGTAACAGTTTTGTCATTTATATTTCTTTCAGTCTGAAAATTCGTGGTGAGGGAAGATTTTTTTAAGTTGTTGTCATTCGATAAAAATGAACGAACGATTTTTTTTATTATTTCATTAAATTTGAATCTTAAGCTTATATTTTAATATCATTCAAGATCAATATTGATGCAGTTGTATGCAGATACGAAACATAATAGCCTTGGGGAGGAAGGTCTGTGCCTAGAAAATCAATGCTGGGATGTTTTCCTGAGCGTGAGGTTGCTTTAAATGTCTGGTGAGACTCAAATGTACCCAGCTATCTTCAAATCCGATTTAGATAATGCGGTGAAATTAATTTTATCCAGGAACACACTATTATCTGAGGTTGCTTGATGTAATTATCAATTTCAATGGACATCTGAGAGGGATAATTTCAAAAACCCACTGTAATTTATAAAAATGTTCATTTGATTATTTATGATTTCATTTTTATCTAAAGGGAGAACTTCATTCTAGTCCCTATGTTTTAAAAAACTTCTCGTTTTTAAATGCGAATCCATTTAAGTCTTCATGGTCCTTCACTTTTTAAAAATTCATCAAATTGGTCCTTCTATCATCATTTTGATCCCTAAGTTTAATATAGAGAACTTCATTTTGGTCCCTATGTTTAATAGAGAACTTCATTTTGGTCCCTGTTAAAAAATTATGACAGAATGACTAATTTGATGAGTTTTTGAAAAGTAAGGGACCATGAAGACTATAAATGGATTCGTATTTAAAAACGAGAAGTTTTTTAAAAATAGGGACTAGAATGAAGTTCTCCCTTATCTAAAATCTCCTCTAACGTTAATATAAACACTCAAAATACCTCTGAATGCGTGTGAAATGACGAAAATGCTTCCAATGAACACAAATTGATGATGAAGTCATTAAGAGTAAAATTGACATTTCTGTTAAATTTTTAACATCGGAGAGGATTTTGACAAAAATAAAACATAGATGGTAAAATGAACATTTTTGCAAACTGTAATAGGTTTTTTAGAATTATCCCTATCTGAGGTCTAAATCTATGAAAATATTGGTGAAAAAATGAAAGTTATATAAAGGAAACGTACTTTCATAGTTACATGTCATATCATTTTATGAATTCATAATAGAAATGAAATAGGGTTAGAAGAGTATTGATAATCACATGCGATATTATTTTATGAATTCATTATTGAAATGAAACAAAGTTAGGAGTAAGTTTTTCTCTAATTTATGATTATCAACACTCTTAAAAAAAAAAAAAAAACTCAACTATCAAATTTATTTGCTGTGCAAGCCAACCTAAAGCGACTCATTATTTCCCAGTTGGTTAAGAAAACAGAAATATGCATTTTATTCCATCTTTTCGAATGTTCAAAATTTGAATTTCAGATGTTTAGTTCCGATAAAAGAAATAAGACAGATTAATTGACAACATATCTTGGACATGAAGTATGTTGAGAGAATCTCCAACCTTCAAAACCACAAGAGCTTTAACTAGTTTCAGAAAAGTAAATGCATGCAAAATGTACTTTCATTAGCAAAGCATATTAAATCCTTTTCCAAAATTTGATTCCATTCCACATTTAGAATGATAAATTCAACAAAAATATAAAATCAAACGAATTCTAGTTTACCAAATGCAAAATCTCATAATCAATATGGTCCGTCAGAGACGTGGTTCACCTAAATAGGGCGTGATTCACCTGAATGAATTTCTAATCGAAACACTGAGTTACTAATTTTTTAGCCTCTTTCACTGTTATCACTGCTGTGGTTCCCCTAACTGCGAACCCCTTTGTTGAGATTGACCATGCGGTTTGAAGTATCCATCTGGGAAACCCTTGCAGCTGATGTCCTTCCTGACAGACCATAACCTCGTGAATATCCACCTCCTCTGGCTCGATCCCTCAAATAACCACCCCCAGCTCCGACTGGTTGGCCTAGTGGCAATGGCCTTCCACCACTAGCTGTATATCCTGATCGCCCACTACCTTGCCTTCCCTGAGTGAAAGATATGTTGTCTAGCCACTTATTGCCTACAGCAGCTGTGCCAGCAGCATAGTCCTGGGTGTCTCTCCGCTTTAGAGGCATATCTAATCCCCCACCTCCAATCCTTGCCTCTATTGCTCTTTCATTACTCTCAGCAAGAACTGATAGCTTCTCTGTTAACTGGAATGCCAGAGCCTGTGACCTCGTGTGCTCAACATCATGGAAGACAATGCACCGGGTTGGCTGGTCCCAACTAGCGTACAGCTCCTCATTGATCATCATCTTACTGACAATGCCATGAGTCTTAGCTTCTGAAAGATCAAACATTTTAGTGAGCTGGTCCAAACTCATTGAATCATACGATGAAGCGTAAGTAAAAAGGTATGTCCTCAGAGCCTCTTCCTTGATCTTGGCCTTAACCATATCCAGGACACTCTCACGATTCCTCAGGAGCTTCCAGACATCAAGGGAGTTGGTAACATCAAAGGCCTTCTGGAAGTCTCCTTTCCTAAGAGCCCTGGTGGCAGCCATAACATGGTCCCTCACATTTTCAGGTAGACCTGTGAAAGGTTGCCTCTCACTCACTTCAAGCAGCCGTCGAAATGTCTTGCTTATCACCTTGCGCTTAGTATCATGGGAGGTGGCTGCCATGCTGGGAACCTCAAGCAGCATAGCACAAGTTAGATGGACAGCCTCCAGGAGTTCCAGATTTATGTGCATATGGTACGGCATCTGGCGTCTTCTCTCCATCCTTTCCTGATAAAAAACAAATACTTACAACAGTTTTGAGTCCCTAAAACAAGACTTCCATCCATCGAATAATTTGGCACACTAAATAAACTAACTACAAGATCATAAACATGTTTTGATGCTCAGGCACCCCCATCATTCAAACAAAATAATATAATCAATTTGCCATGGGTAAGTTTGGTATTTTGAAGACAATTATGATTTCTATAACACGTTTATTTCTTTTGGTAATTATCTGTCCAGCTTAGTGTTTGGTATCACAGAGAAACACTTGATGAAACTTACTTCAAAATTTGACAGAAGTAATCAAAAAGAATAGTGATGACACTTTTTAATTACATTTTATATATATGTGTGTGTGTGTGTGTATTAAGCCTCCATAAGTAATTAAAATAACAATGCGGTATGTCCAATTATAAGCAAAGAGAATTCAGAAGAAAAGCAATGTTGCACCCTATAATTTGATCAAAGATAGCCAAAATTAAGATTGGAAGTTCTCCAAGATAGAACAATATTAAAATCTCAGCTGATAGGTTCTTAATTCTTTCTACTTCAACAAAAAGTTTTATGTTTCAGGAGTCAACTAGGGAAACCTAAAACAGCATAATAATCCAATCACACTTACACAAAGACATTAAAGATATGACATAAGAAAATGGGAATAACCATCTATCAGGAAACTCTAGACAAAAGCTTCTAGTTGCAAAGGATAGTGCTCATTCAGAATATGCATATGACAATAAGTACACATAACAAAAAGGTACAGAAAAATTAGTACCTGCTCTGGCGTCTTCTCATGATATCTACTTTGAGAAATGCCTTGGGCAAGCAACTCCTTCACCCTTCCACCTGAATATAGCTCGGTAAGGCAGCTGTGTGCTTCAGCGAAAAGTCCAACCCGAAATGCACAAAGACCAAGCTGTGCCATAGCCCTGTTAAAAAGTATTTGGGATAACACATCCATCTGCTGAATATTGTCCTGTAGATGACTCATTAACAGCAAGTCACGGGAAGACGAAAATTCGTCCTGGAGAGCATGGTAGTATATATCACAAAGCATTGCACGAGCCTTCGTTCTTTCATCTCCATACTTATATATGAGGGACACAAGAATGTCCATCATTGTTCTGCTATTTTCAGGAAAGGTGGGCTTTCGAGACACAAGCTCAGGAACAACAATAAACGAAGGAGGACCACCCTTGCTTTCCTCCTCACCTACTGATTTTTCTACATTATCTCCATCTTCCACTTGCTCAGCCAACTTCCTCATAGCATCATAAACTCCTTGAGGCTTATAATAGATAAGTTCAACACGCCTTAGCGCGACCTTGGCAGAAGCTTTGAATTCTCCACACCGCTCTAAGTAATCCTGCACATTTTGAGCAAGAACGAAGAACAACGGTTCATCCCTAAGCCTTTCAACATACTCGCGTGTGTGGGGATCAATGCTTTGCAAGCTCTTAAAGAACTCAGTATCTATCTTCTCAATAAATGCCACCAGATTTCCCCAAACACGAATCGTCCCATCATAGTCCGTTCCCTTCTGTGATTCCTTCTCGTCAGGCTCAACCGTGTCACTCACCACAATATTAGAATACTGAGTGAGAATATCAAGCACAACGAGCATATTCTGCACACACTTGTTCCACACATTTACAGGCATGTGCCCACTAAGACCAGGATTAACATCAAACTGAGCAGAAATAACACTAAAAAGAATCTCCAGCTTCTGAGCAGGAGTCTTAGCAACCCTTGTCAAAAAGGTAAGCTGTTCGACCAGCTCAAACCTTCCAGTTCCCTTCCTGCCCCGCACAGATATAACCTCCTGGAACTTTTTGTTAACGGTGTCCCAAGTGATCTCACTAGGATTCTTAAACTGCTTGTCAATCAACTTATCCTTCTTACTAGTCATCTTCTCCCAACCACCCTTATCATTCACATCATCAGTCCCTTCTTCTTCTTCATCATCCTCATCATTATCGCCGACTCTAATGTTGTCAGGATCCTCCTCAAACTCCGAGTCTTCCTCCTCCTCCGCTGAATCCTCATCAGCATCCTTTTCCTCCTCGCTCTCAGGATTTGCCCTGTACTTGTTAATCAAATTCTCATATTGCTTATTGTTTTTCTTGACATTCTGCTTCATGGAATTCAAGGCCTTGGCATTGCTGCTGCTCATCTTCTTCTTAGCTTCCTTGTTTGCCAAGGCTTGGTTCAAAAAATCCTCCAACATTACCAGAGCTTTGATATATGAAGTGGGGACCTTATCTGATTCTGTCACCCTCATAACCTTCTCAAGCTGCTTATTGATCTTATCAAAACTCTCTTGCAAGCTAACCCAATCATTGATCTTCATGGCATTCTTCATCTGGTCAACAGTAGCACTCATCTCCTCAAAACGTTTGTCTTTGGCGGATCTAACCACCCGCTTTTGACCATCAGAATCATCACTATCACTAGCATTAACCTGAAGGTATCTGCTTCCAGCAGTTTGAGCTGTGACCTCCTTCTCAACCTCCTCTTCATAATCACTCTCCTCCTCAGAATCACTGCCACCCTATTCACAACACATCAAAACCAACAAATGTAACCACATTGTCACATAATACTACAAAACGAAGAAATTATATCAATCTCACAAACCTTAAAGAATCGTGATGTCATCTTGTCTTAAAACTTGAAAAAGACACCAATCAAGAAACTCAAGAATCTGATTTCAAAAAAATAGTAGTGTATAAGTAGAAATAAACAACGTTCCAAAAAAAAAAAAAAAAAGAAACAAACAAGGCAATCACAGTTGTAAGTACATACCTAATAACAATGGGAAAACTCAATAATCTAATATTCCTAATTAATATAGGAGTCTTGACACGCTTCTCTATTCTCAAACTCGAAATTTAAATATCTGGTTATTTTTATTGTTAAACATTAAGGATGTTGGATTGGAATGTTCAGATTATTTTGTTTTGTTATGGATTGTTAATATTATACCTGGATAGATGAGAAAAGGGAATTTGTTTGACTTAACTAATTAGTATAAATTCTGAGATTGATTTGCTTTGGACCTTTATGGGCATTTATTCTTATGTACCTGACTCACTTTCTAAATTACACCTCCGCTTTTGTTATGATTCATTCAAAACCATCTCCGTGGGCGGTTCCGAGAATAAGTGGAAGAAATCTTATTGTTATGGTTTCCTTTTTTTTTGGTCTTCACCCAACTATTTAAAATAGTTATTTATAAACAAATTAAAAGTCTTTTTTTTAATATATTAGATATTTTAATTGCTCATTTAAAGGAATTGTAATGAATATTCTAAATAATAAAATTACACAAAATTAAAAAAAGAATAGTAACATTAATCATTTAAGCATAAGTTAAGTGAAAAGGGAATGAAGGGCAACTAGAAAAGGTGAGTCAAATTTGATTGGGTGAATTCTCTTTTAGCTTTTGAAAGCATTAACTGCAGATGTTTAATGAAGAAGATAAGTGAGTCGTGATTGTGAAATCCTTTAAAACTGCACGCATTGCTTGTGTGGTAGGAATTCCCAAATTAACTTCTTTAACTTGTGTAGTTTCTTGTGTCTTGATTTTACTATTGAAATAATGGCATGGCAGAGAACATTGTTGTTTTTGGTCTCAACTCCTTAAATCCTATTTTCCTACTGGTAGTTACAATTTCTTCATGAAATAGACATGTAATTAAGCAACTTTTACATAATTGGATCTATGCAACATTTTCTGTCATTTAAATGGTTTTGTACATCACCACAGTGCAACCTGAGGGAATGTAGAACAACCAACTGGAGTCATAAAAGCTATTGACATGCTTCGGGACATCCACTGGTATAAGAGATTTTTGAATGCACATAGTAAAAAGACCATGCTCACCTTTTGACTACATAATAGAATTAATGTACTTGGTGCAAATTTGTCCAAAAAGAAATGATAAGTTACATTAGCATTTGCATCTTAATTGTTACAATCTTGGTGACTTCCCAAATTATAATTCTTTTATATTGTGCTCCATCTGTCTTGCATAGTCTGCTCATGAATAAACAAATAGTAGCAAGGAGCATATCTTTCTTGATGCCATCTTATTTTTGGCATGACAAAATAATAAAACTAAACTGTAACTCTTTGAATGCTATGTACCTGGTAATGTAGTTTATCATCAGGTTTCTGATGTTTGTATAAGTAGAAACAAACAAGGCAATCACAGGTATAAAAACATACCCAATAAAAATACGAAAACTTAATATTCTAATTAATATTGGAGTCCTAACACGCTTTACAGTTCTCAATTCTTAAACTCGAAATTTAAATGTCCGGTTTTCTTTTTTGTTAAACATTAAGGATTTTTTGGATTAAAATATTCAGTTTGTTTTGTTTTGTTATGAATTCTTAATATTGTTAACTGATCATTTAAAGGAATTGAAATGAATATTCTAAATAATACAATTACATAAAATTAAAAAAGAATAGTAACAAATTAATCATTTAAATACGAGTTCAATGGAAAGGGAAGGAAGGGCAATCGGAATCAAGTTACAAGTGTTTACTAACTTTAGAAATGGGAGGTGGAATTAAATTAATTTCTTGTGTTTACTAAATTAAGGAATAGAAATTAAATAAAATTGAATTACAAAAATACCCACTAAATTAAAATGGATTTAAATTTTCAAGTTTCATACAATTTTATGAATTCTAAAACAACCAAAACTCACCCAAATTTAAGTTTATATTTGTGTTTAATTAAACAATAAATCAAAGAAAGAAATTATGAGAATTTATGAAGTCAACCATAATTCAACCCTCCAAAATCACTCCATACCTGGAGAAGCCCCAAAATACACCTTAAACATAAATCAATAAAATTAACCAATCAACTTATGATAACTTTTCTTTTTCTTTTTTGAAAGCTTTTCCTTTACTTTTTTTATATGTATATTATTTGTCAATTTTTATCAAAATCAGTTTGTGGTTTTAAAAGTAAAGTAATTCAGAGAAAAACTATGTTGAATTGAGAAGGGAATTTAATTAAAAAAACCAAAAAAATATATTCAGAGAAAACTATATATTGAATTTAAAAAAATAATAATAAATAAAAGTCACTCATACAACAATGTTAAAAAAGAGAACAATGAATAAAATCTAGTATGTACTACTTTTATTTTTATAAGTTATATTATTAAATTCATCATACTTAACCATGACTAAAACACTTGCAAAGAATAATAAGTAAAAGAGAGCGATGAGCGAATAAAAATGCTGAGAATAATAAGCAAAAAGAGAGTGATGAGCAAAAAAAATGATATAAAAAGACATATACATTTGTAATTCCTTTTATTAAAATTGGTAAAGGATATTTTAGTAAAACCACAAAAATTCTCTTGTTGACTAGGAAAGGCAACTTGATTGTAGGGGGAGATGGAGGAATTCTCTTTTGGACAATAACTTAATTCCCAATTTAGGTGCGGGTCCATAAAATTAATTTTCATAAGTTTTATAAATAAATGAATTTATAAATTAAGAATTAAATTGTCTTAACTTTTCTTGATTCTTAATTAGTAAACATACCATTAGAGGGATTTCTTATAAGTATAATTGTTAAAAGAAATAAGTTTGTTAAAATCTGGCCTAGTCTACACTAGAGAAATGTTAATATAAAATGGGTCAAATTCATTTTTAACCGAAAACAAAAGAAAAAAATTCATTTTTACCTAATTTTTTATGATAATTTATTTGTAGTCCTTCAAACAAACTATTTTCATTCTATACCTAAATTTATCAAACTATCTTTAAATCAAAATTTAAAAAACACATAATTTATACCTAGCACCTGGTTTTGTATCTCCACATAATCCGATATAGGGTTTTGTGTGGTCATAAAACTCGATGGATTTTATGGGGCTATAAAATCCAGTACCAGGTTTTGTAGCCCTACATAACCCAATACCACAAATCTCGGTCATCGTTTTCAAGGCTACATCTCACAGGAAACCTCCATTGTTAAGCCAAATTCAATTAAATTTAACCCTAAACATTAATACCCAACATCTAAAATACCAACAAAAAAAAATCCGAAAAATCACCCAAAAAAAAAACTCAAAAGTTCTAACAAAACTCAAATAATCAACAAAGGAAACTAAAGATTTCATATTATAAGTAATGGAGAACAAGAACAATATAAGTAGGGGCAATTTGGGTAAAATGGGTATATGATGCAATTAATTTGTTTAAGGGACTAAAAATTAATATTTTTAAAAATGTGGTAAAAAATGAATTTTGACATTCTTGTATTGATATTTTTTATATTTTTCACAAATAATATATATATGAGAGAGAGAGAGAAAGAGAGAGAGTGAATAATTGCACCAAACCAATTTTGTACATTTAACTGTACCAAACCAATATTGTACATTTCTATGTATATATGAACATACAACTTTAAAAACAGATTTTATTTTGGGCCCAACAAGTTTTGTCCAATGTAGCCCAGGTCAACTGCATCGATAAATGGGTCAGGCTTATCCATGGGCCCAGAATCCATACTCGACCAAATAATTTCTTCATTTCTTTATGTGGACCTTAAAATGTGATGAGTGTTGCTACCAAGCTACACTCAAGCTTCCGTACCATTCAATCAAAGAAAAAAAGCATAACCTATATCAGTATTATGCGGTGTACGTAAGTTTAGAACTAGTGAATTCAATGTTTCAAAACAAAAGAGAACAAATAGTGAACTGAGACCTCAATATTAATTGAGATGTGTGTTACTAACAATACATGCAACCCAATCCCCCCCTTCTCTTAATTGAGAGTGTTGAAGACGCCAGTCAATTGAGCTTCATGTTACTGCTACATGTCGAATCACATATAAGCGATATTTAGATTTTTTTTTAAAAAAAAAAGGTTTCTCAAGCCATCTACTCCATCTGAATTGAGTAGGATAACAATTTCATATTTCTAATATGCAAAATTAAATTTAAAATGTGGTTGCAAATATATCTTGACGATAACACATGCACCTTCCAACTAAGTTAAGGTTTTAAAGTTAAATTCCTCTCCCCGAGTAAAACAAAAAAATAAAAAATAAACCTTAGATCAAATCACATATGTCGATTGATAATACGACAGTTTCATATTTTTCATATGCATAACTAAAATTTAATCCAAGTAGCATGTATAACTCAATAATAATCATATTTTTCAACTAAATTGAAGTCTTAAATTCAAATTTTCCTGTTGGGAAGAAAAAAGCCCTCAGATGAAATCATAAGTTGCAATATTTATTTGCAACTATGGCAAATATTGGTCTAGCTGTTGTTGTTAATCAATTATCATGCCCATAATTAATAACTAAGTAGAATTAGAAAAGTTGTACGGTTATATTAAGGGATAATGCTAATATCCCTCTGTTGTTTGATCTAATTGTTAATTTCACCCTTATAATTTGGATAAATCTCATTTTTGCCTTTCTATTAACTCAATTAGTGAAAAGTGGAGTTTGACAGTGACAATGAGCAAAAAGATTAAATTACCCCTCAATTATAAAAAAAAAAAAAATTAATAAAACAAAGTTAAAATTAAAAAAAAAAAAATGAAGAAGTCTTCAAACACTCTTCACTAATCACTTACACATTATCATCATCATCCTTAACAATAAAATATTGAACTAAAGATGATGAATTCATTAGCTTTGGTGAGTTGGGATTCATTCATCAGCAGGCAAAAAGAAACAGTTTTAGACACAACCACATTTTCCCATCAATCAAACACAATTACAACAAAAGCATTTATTCAAAATCTTATTGAAAACAAAACAAACCAAAAAACAAAATTTTCATTTGGCTACCACCAGTCTATCCAATTTTGTTTGGGTTTGAAGTTGAACCCAGACGTTCACGTCTAGGTTCAATTTCAAACCCAGATATTCAAGTCTAAATTTGAAATTGATGAAAAAGAAGAGATCAGAGATAAGAAGAGAGAAAGAGAAAAAGAAAAAGAGAGAGAGAGGGAGAGAGAAAGATGTTTTTATTGTAAATTAAAAAATATTTATTTATTTATTTAATTATTAATTATTTTTAAAAAAAAAGTTTCCATCTGTAACGTACACATGGCACTCATTTATTTGTTTAAAATTTTTTAATTTATTTTATAATGAATTAACGGTTTTACCCTCCTAAATTAATGATTAAACATTAACTGTTAATGTTCCGATTAACGGTAGGGGTTTTTTGACTTTTTTCATAAATGATAGAGATTTTTTTTTTTTTTTTTTAGCTATAGAGGCCCTTAGCAACTTCTTTAAGTCAGAAGATTTTGTTACTATTATGTCAAATGACAGAGGAAATTAGAATTATTCTTTTATATTAATATTCCATTGCCTGACATAATTACATGTCATGAAGTAAAATCGCATGTCCAAGTCTAATTGTCATGATCGAACATATGTAAAGTCACGTATAGCACGGTCAGCACGTCTGAACATAGAAAATGGAAGTGACCAAGTCTTTTGTGGAAAATAACTGCTAAAGTTGGTAAGTTCTAATGCAGTGTGGTTCAATAGACGAAGGAAAGCTCGCTCAACGAAAGGGAAACCACTTAGAAAGTTGAATAGAAGACTTGTCATAGAAAGTTGGACAGAAGACTTGTCATGTCTCATGTGATGCGACATGGTGTCCCTTTTTTTAAAAAAAAATAAATTTAAAAAACAACTGAATCAATTAATAGAATCTTAATGATACAATTCTAATAAATAATTTTCATATGATTAGGAGTCATTTATATCTGAATGAAACTTAAAAGATAACTCGTATATATCTCTCATATTTATTTTTGAAGATAGAGATACTTAACTATAATCTAAGACCATGATTGGCCCGCGTGTTTTTCACTGTACCACTTGCCATGGGCGATGCGACGTGGGTTTTGAGTACAAAAAGAGAATGAACCGATTCGACAAGCATTGGAGTACTGCGTAGTAATAGCTTGTTAGAGTCTGAACGTTGAATGATTGTTGGACTAAGATCTTAGAAAATTTTACTGGAAATAATTAATAATCGGACAGAAAGACACGCATGCATGCAAGTGGAAAACAAACGGATTATGAATTCAATTCGTTTACTAATACTTTGAACAAATCTTATGTTAGGATATTTCTCGTTTAAGTTCTTTTACTTCATTGCTTTCTTCTCTCACGTTTACTAAGTCAGTGATTTTTAATTTGATCAAAGGTAAGTATGTATTACCATCTTTTCGCGTCAATGATCATGGCTTTGGACGCGAAGTGACGTCATTAGAAGCAATATATTGACTTGAAAGGTTTTCTAGATTGATATATAGTGTTTTATTTTCTCTCGGAGCATATTAATTTTAATTTCATTCAAATCAGTTCTCTGATATTAGTTATTTAAGTAAACATTAATTATAAAATATGTAAGATAATAATTGTTTCGATCAGTTCTTTAAATAATTATTAATCACAACAACTTGTGATATAAATAATTATACAACTCTCTATTCATCTTCGTAATATGGGGTAGATGGGTTTTAAGTCTTAAAAAAAAAAGTAATTTATAAGATTTGTAAGATTAGTTTATTCTTTGTTATTATGAAAATATTTGTATCTCATTATAAAAGTGAAAGTCCAAAACACACAATCAAAAAAATGATATCGGTGGGTTATGATAAATTTCTAATAATGAATTTGATGTCAACTTTAATAACAGTAATGTTATAGTAATAACACTAACTATAACAATAATAGTAAGAGTTTTTTTTTTCCATATGACACTAAAATATTTATGAGTTTGTAAAATGACTTTTGAAAATTAAAATGAGTTACAATAGCCCCATTCACCTTTTAATATGTTTTGAAGCCACAATTGCCCCTCTTTAAATTTTAGTATACTTATAAAATGAGTGTGTAAAAATCATATTCATGGGTGATCACCATCATCATTTCAAATTAAATTGTCCAAATTTTACAATGTGATGTGCAACGACCTTAACTCATTTGAATGAATGAATGAATGTTTCAAAACAATTGAATAATCCCCAATTCTCACCAACCATATAGTTCTAATTAGTAAATGGTTGAGATGATGACAAGATTGTCGGTGCTTTAGAGAGGAAAAGAAGCGCGTTGGACCAAGAAGTAATTAATGGTGTCGAAATCTGACTAATCAGATTCCCTAGATTCTATCGTTGTAGGATTTGTATTTAGATTTGTACGTAGAAGTACAGGCTACAGCTGTCTCTACTGTCAACGCATTCCATTCCATATATGTCTCAAATTCAGATCCAAAGTCTCCAGACTCTCCACTCTCTGTCCTCTTGGTCTCTTTATGCTTATATATATATATATATATATATATTTCTGTTTATGCTTTCCAGCTGCACTCTGACGGTCACTCCAAACTTAGACACACCCACCCACCTCATTCTCATATTTTGCTGTCCAATTTATATTTTACTGTTTTAGAGCAATCAATGTTTGTCGGCACTACTTACGTAGGAACTTTCGTATTCTGGAAACTCATCTCTATGGATTGCTAGAACATGCTTCGGTTCGTTTTCGTGTCACCCAATGAAAAAGAAAATAGAATTTTGTGACCTATGTATTTGTACCCTTCGTTCTGCCCAGAAATATAAACTAACGCACTTACATTAAAAATAATTCAAACAACCATTTTTTTAAAAAGACAAAATTATTTTGAATAAAAATATAAAGGACAAAGCATAAATTAGTTAAATAATTTCTTTTCACAATTTGGAAGTTTTTATTTTTTTAACCAAAAAAAAAAAAAAAAAAGAAAGAAACAAAACTCAATTTTTTTTTAAAAAAATCATGACTATTCCTAACAAAAATCAACAAAAAGCTTTCTGGTATTATATACATCAAACAACCTTTTACAACTTTTTAAATGAAAAGCTTGGCCTAAACACAAATTTTAGTTCCTATTTTTGGATAAATTTGGTGGTGACTTCAACCCTCATCCGTGGGTACATATTTTTTCTTCTTGACGAAATATAATATTAGGGCTAAGGTTAAGATTTGTATTTAAAATAATAAAGAAAAAGACTAATTAGGGGTTACTGTAAGATACAAATTTTGTTTAAATTTATATTTATAAGGTTATTATTGACATATATTTGAGTACTTATATTAATATATAAATTTTTAAATTTAATTCATGGATATATTAATAATTTAAATATAAAGATCATATTTTTGAAAATAATATCTGTCAACTGTTGTATTACACTAATTAAGAGAATACATATCATCTTCTCGTCTTATATTCTTCAATAAATTCTTTTTTTAAATAATTACTAAATTCATTTTCAATCATACGAATTTCCATTGTAGATAATACAAAGCCACATGGTCAACGGAAAACCGAGTGGAATTAAATTCCATTTGTATCATAGTTTTAGTTACGAGCACGGAGCATGAAATAACATAAGCAAATCGTGGTCTGCCACGTGACTTCATGAGCAAAAAGACGTCCGTATCGCCACGACGTACAAGCTGTCTGCATGGAGGCTCGATAAAGACAGCTGTGTTAGATACACCATCGTGTACCCGTATCTCAATATACCATTCGCGCGCGCGTTGCCACCACACGCTCTGTAACAAATGAACACGCAGCGTGGCTTTCACCCGGTGCAAAGCAGGTGGGTTTATCATATTCCCTTAACAACCACGGATTTTGTCATGTAGTAGTTTCTGGGGAGTTGTACTTTTAGGTACAACTAGATCACTGTGACGGTGGCGTTCTTCCTTGTCTCTCCGACGTTCAATTTTACTTTTTTTTTTTATCTTTTTTTTTTCTTTCACATTTTACACATATACAATATATAGTATAATATATATAGGAGAACTTCATCTGGATCCCTATATTTTTAAAAATTTTATCATTTTTAAATACGAATCCGTTTGTAGCCTTTATGATCCCTTACTTTTCAAAAACTCATAAAATTAGTCATTCTATCATCATTTTTAATAAAAACATATGGACCAAAATGAAGTTCTTTACTATTAAACATAGGGACCAAAATGATAACAGAATGACTAATTTGATGAGTTTTTAAAAAGTAAGGGACCATAAAATTATAAACGGATTCGTATTTAAAAATGAAAATTTTTTCAAAATTATAAAGATTCAGATGAAGTTTTTCCTAAATATATATAACTGCATCGAACTCTCTTGATCAGATCTTTGTTATAAATCATATTTTCCAAAAATAGAAGGAAAGCTCCCGAGGAGAAGGAAAGAAGCCTCCACACAAGAGGAAAATTTGCCACACATGACGTGACCCTTATGAGTTGAACCCTCTCCTTGCAAGACAACTAAAGGCAGCAGGGTGGCCCAACTGTCACGGCAGCAACACCCATTTGCTCGCTTTTCTTCTTCTTTTATTATAAAATTTTTACTAGAACAAATTTTATACTTTTTTTTTAAATTTCAATTTACACCAATATAAATTTCAATTCACACTATTGTAAGTCAATTTTTTATTCACTAATCCAATTTATATGTAAATTTTAAGGTATATGATCAATGATATTTATCAAATTTTTGTATTCAAATTAATTATTTTTATTTATATTTATGAATGTATAATTATTGAGAGTATTTATCTTTTGTTTTAAAATATATATCTACATCACAATAACAAAAGAACACATTTTATTATAGATAAATTAAAATCGAGATATTTTGATGATGTAATAGTTTATTTGTTAATATTTTTTTTAATAAAAACATTAGTACTAATTCTGATTGAAAACAAAAATTAGAATTTGTTTACCGAAGAATGGGGAGGGTGGAAAGTACTTGGCAACTATCCTTTCAAGAAATAGTTCTTCGTTTTTGTTTTTGGAAAGTAGTAAATTTCCATGCTTGGCCATGAGCAAGTCAATGAAGTAAATGAAGGAAGCAAAACAGACTCAAAATTTCTGTCATCGGTCATCGTGAACATTCAAGTATTCAACAACCAACCTTGGAAAAGTGTGACCTAGATTGCTTCAAAATTGGGGGCCCCGCTGCCACCTGTCTTATTCAGCCAAACATCATTAGTTCAACTAATTCCCAATTAAATAAACATAGATTACTTTGTTTAAAAATGAAACCAAATGATACGCCTAACCAGTGACAAGATTTTACAGAGTCTCTTAAGTGATATAGTTTCCTATTTAGATCTAATTATTATTCTTTTCCCATTTATCTGTTAATATCATCGACCTTTTTGTGTTATGAATTACATACAAATAAGTCTTAAAATTGTACTGAATTTGTTTTTTCTTCTAAAGAAGATCATCAGAAACCTTTTTTTCTAAAGTAAATTATCTCAAACCTTTTATAAACCTCATCAAATAAACTATGATTTCCAGTGAAATATTTCATCTTATGTTTAATGTAACACTGTTATATATATAAAATGATGATGTAATCACAAGAAATGCCTCCAAATAGATATCTTCAATATTTCTGTATATATTTTTATATAATATAATAATTTATTAGTCAGGATTTTCTCTAAGAACATTTTTTGAACATCAATGAAAAGATAGTAATAAAAGATGGTAACAGATATCTTCAAAATTTATAATTATTTATAATTAGACACCACTGCACCCTCTGTCTCCCTCCACCAAAACACCATCTTCTCTTCTCTATAAATAATGAAGCAAGAATAGCACTGCGAGGCAACGTGTTGGTGACATAGAAAAGTCTTCAAGAGAGAGAGTCTCAAAAGAAGAAAAATATAGATATCGAAATATAGGCAGCCACCCTGTTAAGACACTCCTTGGAATGCCTGGAAACCACAAGCTCACATCTGCAACCATCCACATTAATCGCTCTCTCTCACATTACAACCTAACCTTTTTCCACAAACCCTTCTCTTTCTCTGATTTTTAATAAGGTAATTTCCTCCATTTTCCTCCTGTTCATTCTCTGTTTCCTTTCATGTCGGTAATTTTTATTTGTTTATTTTCATCATTGTTTTTGTTGATGTTTTTTTTTTTATCGTTTGCATGAAATGGGGTTGATAAAAACAAAACGTCGTTGGTGTTGAAATATTGGTTTTTGAAAACTGGTTTTCGGTTAAGGTTCGCTTTTGTACTTTATTATTATTATTATTATTTTATTTTAAGTTTAATGTTGTTTTACTTGTAAATCAATGAAAAACCCTGTTTTTGATTGTCTGTAAAGAAGTGAAGACAGACAGGAAAGGGCGTCCTCAAATCAGCAGCTATCCAACAGCCAATAGATGAATTTTAAACATTATGATTGTAAATAGTATTTCTTGAAATGGGGTGTTCTAATATGATCTTGTTGGTTTTTTTTTTTTTTTTTTCGGTTGATCATTACAGGCTCAGAGAGCTCTCAGGCCTCGTTGATTGAGATCTAGCATTTCAAGAAACAAGGTATCTCTTTTTTGAGGAAAAAAAAAAACAAAGAAACCTACATGGGGATATCATTTTCATGTCCTCTTGCTGATAATAATGATTTGGATGGTGGTTTTGAAGCCGTTCTTCTCGAGTCTATCAGCTTTAAGGATGAAGATGTAAAGACTGCATTGCCATCAATCAGCACAAACTCAGGAAAATTACACGGTTTTGAGAAGATGATTGTCCAAGCCCCTCTACGCTTTAAAGGGAGAGAATTGGAGACCAACCTCTCGTTTGAAACCCCTACCGCAAATTTGGATAATCTGGAATTTAACGATTTCAAGAGTTTTAAAGATGAAATTGTTGGCATCCAATCTCCCATTCGCGCGAGCAAATCGGATATGGGGGATCTAAGAGACCAAGCGGCATTGAAGTTGCAGAAAGTGTACAAGAGTTTTCGAACCAGGAGGCAGTTGGCTGATTGTGCAGTTGTTGTCGAACAAAGATGGTATGTCTCAATCTCTCATCTCTCAATCTGCATTGTCTGCAAAGAGCTTTTTGTTGTTGCTATTAACACTCTTGTGTTGAATTTTCACAGGTGGAAGCTGTTAGACTTTGCAGAACTCAAGCGGAGCTCAATCTCATTTTTTGACATTGAGAAGCCTGAGAGTGCAATTTCGCGCTGGGCAAGAGCAAGAACGCGAGCTGCCAAGGTAAGTTTTAAGCAAGATGACGCTTTACATTTATCATATCTCTGCCACGATGTCAATTGACCTTGTTTTCGCTTTTTCTGCAGGTGGGGAAAGGTTTATCTAAGGATGAAAAGGCTCGAAAGCTTGCGTTACAGCATTGGCTTGAAGCTGTGAGCCCTGTTTATTTGAACAAATCTATAAATGAAACTACTAGTTATTGTACTGGCTCTTACTAATCATTTTTGTTTTGGTTGGCAGATTGATCCAAGGCATCGCTATGGTCATAATCTTCAGTTTTATTATGTGACATGGCTCCACTGTGACAGTTATCAGCCCTTCTTCTATTGGTGAGATCCTTGGAACAACAAAAATATTAACAAAAGCTTCTTGGATTGACGACAAAGAACATATGTCTTACAAAAATGTACTGATACATAAATTTCGAATGCGCAGGCTTGACGTTGGAGAAGGAAGAGAAGTTCATCATGAGAGGTGCCCACGGGCAAAGCTTCAACAACAGTGCATCAAGTATCTTGGTCCGGTTAGTCTAAGCTCTCCCTTTTTCATTTCTTTTAAGTCTGTTCAGCTGAAATCATTTACCCAGAAGAAAGAACATGTAATCAAATGTCAAGATTTTGTAAGGTTTGTCAGAAATTGAGAACTACTTTTACTAATAAACATTCTTTCAACTTGCAGACAGAAAGGACAGTATATGAAGTGGCAGTAGAAGATGGGAAGTTTATCTACAAGCAGAGTGGGACACTTCTTGATACTACAGGAGGACCCCCAGAAGCTAAATGGATCTTTGTTCTTAGCACATCCAAGACCTTGTATGTGGGGCAAAAGAATAAGGGCACATTTCAACATTCAAGTTTTTTGGCTGGAGGCGCCACATTGTCGGCTGGAAGACTAGTCGTGGAAAAGGGTATTCTGAAGGTAGACAATAAATCATCCTTCTTGGTTCTTTTTAAATATCAGATTCTTCAAGCAGTTTATTGACAAACAAATTTTTCTACTGGGTAGACGGTTTGGCCTCACAGTGGACACTATCTCCCAACCGAAGAAAATTCCAAGAGCTCATGTCGTTTCTCAAGGAACACAATGTGGATCTCACTAATGTGGAGGTAGAGAGCACTGATCGCCAAAACCTTGTTTCTCAGAGTTTTTGAGTATCCTATATTAGACAAGTAGAAGCTAATATGTTTCTTAATATGTTGTGTTCAGAGAAACCCGGCAGATGAAGCAGAAGAAGCCTTTGTCAAAAAGAGCAACGGTCTCCACAAACAAGACTCCAGACCAATAGATGTTGAGACCACCGCTGAAGAGAACATTGATTCAAGAACACAGGACACTGATGCTGCAGAAGATCTATCTCAACCCAGGTCAAGATTGTCTCAACGAATAGGCTCGAAAATAACAAGACTCAAAGTACCGGAAAGAAGTGAAGTGTTTGGCACTGCAGAAGCACTTCCACAAAGTTGGCCTACTGAGGAGTCAGAATCTCCTATAGATGCTGGTTATGAAACAGCCGAAGAATCATTTTTGACGGAGACAGATTTCATGGTTACTAAAAAGAACTTGTTTGACGAAGATGAGTCAGAAGAAGAGGAATCACCAATCTCAAAAGACAAAATAATGCAAAGAATAGATTCACACAAGGGGATGAAATCTTATCAGTTGGCTCAGCAGTTGTCCTCCAAATGGAGTACAGGAGCAGGACCGCGAATTGGTTGCATGAGGGATTATCCTTCAGAGCTCAGGTTCCGGGTTCTAGAGCATGCAAACCTGTCTCCAAGAGCAAGAAGTGCTACTCCACGAACCGGATCCCTGTTTAGTCCGCAAGTGCCTACACCGACTTCATTACATAGACAAGCAAGTGCATTTGCACGCAGAAGCCCCCTTGCTCGTGAGCAAGTAGTGGTGTCCGAGACAGCAACACCCTTACACACTTAGATAAAAAGTTATGACTTCATACTTGGGTAGAGAATATGATATAGAGATTGTTGAGTTCTTCAACATACCATTCTTTTACATTTTTTATTTTCTTTTTGTAGATTCCATGATGAAAATGGAATGAGAATCAAAAAGATGATACAGGTCTAATTTTTTTCTAATTTGGAAAAAAAAAAAAAAATGACTACCCTTTCTTATTCTTCGCTTCTTTGCAATTCCGAAGTCATCTTAAAATTAATAGCAAAAGAGGTGCTTGAATGTTATTGTTGTCTGTGTCAAAGAGTGCTTTTTGAATCATGAAAGCACATTAAAGAGACGAAGCGATTCTGAATATAATTTTGTGAAGGTTGACTAAAACTAACAAAAGCACTTTAAACAGCTGTTTATGGATCAAAATGTTATTCAAAGGTGTTCTTTCAAATGAAAAAAACATATTCAAGTGCTTTGGCAGAAAAGCAATTTTACTCGCAAATGCTTTCTGCAAAAGCACTCCCAAACATGCTTACACAGGCATCATCATGTACATGACATAGTACGCAATTAACATGAGTTCCACTTTCATTAAGTTGAATTCCAAGTAATCAAGGGGTATGATTATTCGGAATGTGTTTGAGAAGTTAGCATTCCAAATTCAAGCTAAACTACAGGCAGAAAGCCCGTGCCACCATCCGAAAAGAATCTGAGAATTCAAGTTTGTGACACTAACAACCAGCAAATCGGCAACATTCACAATTAACAGAGAATAATCACATTATTCCACAAGTCAAAATACCTTTATTTGCTGACGAAAGCAACATTTATTGCAAGATAAATACAACATTGATTAAATATTATGCAGCAGTTTACCTAACTACAATTTCTCTCTATATCTAACGGTGTGTACATGTGAGTGGAGAAAAGAATCAGAAAAGGGTACACCACAAATATCAATATTGTTGTGTTAAATGAAAGGAAATATCAAATACTCAGCATAGAAGAGATTCCAAATGCAGCAATAGAATTCAGAGATTGCTTCCTGCATAAGAAAATTAAACATTAAGCACACGTCAATTACGAAAAAAGTGAAATTACATCTCTCTTTTCCTAATACTAACAAAATCATATCGAAAATGTCCAGCTTATTATCACATTAAAATTAAATAAGAGATTACAAAACCAACAAAATGTCAAGAACTTCGAAACTGTCACATATTGCATCCCTAACATGCTTGGCTTGTTCTTAACCACGGTAAAAATAATATTGAAGAGCATCAGATGTCCAAACAAATCTTTGCAGCCTCTCGCAAAATGTGACCTAATAGGGTGTCTAAAACATCATATAGAAATATGGTTCCGACTAAAAGTGGGGAAAAACAAGCAAAAACATCAAATAGGTATATGATCAATTGCCGTGCAAACAAAACGGTAAATATAAGTAATATTTTGATCTACACCTACAACCAAGTACAAACTTTTGCCCTTTTGTTTTGATCTGCAAGCCATATTATTATATTACAAGCCAAAACAAAAGACACAAAATCCGCATGCTTCAGAAAACATGGATGAATTTCTTTCTGCAACAACCTAAACCAATGGCCATTTCGAACACCTATAGAAATGAAAAGCTGAACTCTTTAGTTCTTGTATTCAGGTTAAATTGCTAAACATGTAGTAGATGAAGACTGAACTCCTCTTAGATTTGGGTCAAATATATTGCCAGCTATATATGAAAAGAAGTATCTCACCAAATTTGTCAAGTATTTCAAATATCTTACAATCATCTAATGCAACATAAAGCAAGGATTACCTTGGTATATTTTGCCTGTTCTAACACCCATGCCTGAAACCATATTAAATACTGTATTTCAGGAAACTAGAATTGAAAAAGAAGATCAAAGTTAAGAACCGGTGCTACTAATAAAATGCACTGCAGAAAGTTATTTATGGAAATTCTAGCTGAAGAACAGAAAACAAGAAGCATATTACGGCCGTTTGGTACATGTTTTTCATTTTCTATTCCAAAAAAAAGAAAATGAAAATGAAAATTAAAAAAGTGGTTTTAGTTTTGTTTTCAAATTCTGAAAATGTATCTAGTAGCAAGTACTGAAAACAATATTCTGAAAATGAAAAGTGAACCATGCCTTTGACAATAAAACCTGAAAACATTATTTATTTTTAATATTTTTATATTGTATTTTTTTAAATTCATTTATTTGATCCATATAATTAAGTTCGAATGGAAATAAATCATTTATGTGTAACCAATTGCTTTTTATAGTAACGCTCCATATTTAATTAATTCAAATGGATCTAAAATCAATATTATTATTAAAATCTATTTTATTATTATATTAAATAATATAAAACACAGTAAATAATAATAATATATTATTAAAATTAAATAAATAAAAGCAGAAAAAAAGAACTCTGTAGAAGAAAGAAACGACCTGCAAAAGAGGAAGAAGAAGAAGAGAACAAGGATGAAGAGGAAAAGGATGAGGACGAAGAGGAAAAGGAAGACAGACGAAAACAAGAGAAGAGGAGGAGGAAAAAAATTCTGGGCAGAGGTGTTTGGGCGAAGGAAGGAGAAGGAAAAAGTTTTTTATTAATTGGAAAACATGAAAAACAAAATGGAGAACATCTTTTTTTCCATTTTTCACTTTTATTATTGAAAAGTGTTTTCGTTGTTTTTCACATATTTGAAAAACGGTTACCCTTTCTTGAAAAAAAAAAAAACGGTTACTGAATGTGCTATGTGTCTTTTAAAAACAAAATGAAAAACAAAAAAACTCAAAATAGAATGGAAAACAAAAAGACTCGCAAAAAACAGGTGCAGGGCAGACCCTTAGAAAAATCAATTTGACAAATTAAATGAAAATTAATGGCTTTTAGAGGACATTGCATCGTGTTTAGCTAGCATAATGAAGAATAAAAAATACCAATCTTCAATTAGAAGCTTACTTGAAAAATCAAGCATGATGCCAAAATTACATGCGTAGGTATCATCGAGTTACGCCTAAATGCCTGAAAAATATGCAAGTTGGTTTAGTTTCGAATTTCGATTCTAATCCCTGAAGAAGAATGAAACACACACAATCAACTGATTCTATGAAATTACAAAGAATCATAAGATCAGCATTAATTGTGTAGAAACCCTGTATAAAATCAATTAGACTCATCAAGAAATACACTCAAACACTTGATTGATTCTGTGTTTTGTACAAATGAAACATCGGACATAAATTTTGAAGAAACTGCACATCAATCAATAAGACCAACTGTACAAAAATCCTTCACCTGAGGCATATAAATTGCTGCCCATATAGCAGCAATATAATTCACCAACAAAAGCCCGGAACAGAGGAAAGCAACATTTCTGACTCCAAGCTTGCTGGCAAGTGTTGAGATCTGAAATCTATAAACAAAAATAACATATTAGAAAAGCGGGGGCATCTAACAAAATTAACAAGGTGCTTGGATTAAACTTTAATCCAAACCAGAGCAGATCATGTGTGACAAAATTAAAAACTTCGTATTGTGTAGAGAAAAATCAGGACAAGTAGCTAAAAGTAACAATATCAATATTGTGTTCTTTTCTTCTTATTATCATTCTTCTGGGTAGAGGGGGCCTCAGAAGCACTGAATATCATATTTTTTTGAAGATAATCATGCACACACTTAAAAGAGGAAACCAATTCAGCGACCTTCAAAAAGGGGTAACATGAAAAGACAAATAATAAATTTTATATTTGCTACTTACTTACGATCCCCCTCTACATCTGGAAGATCTTTTGTAACAGCAATGACTAGCGCAAACAATGTCACAAAGGTTGTGATGAAAGCCACAGGTGCACTGCAGGTAGAAATTTAACAGACATGAAAAACGATTCTTAACAGTATGAACTAGTTTACACATGGCAGAACCACTGAAGAACAACTTATTACAAACAATCCAAATGAGAGAACAGATAATATTGCATATACGAATAGCCAACGCAATTTAAGATGTCTACTCATTGGCATCAAATTGCGGGCTCATGGAAGGTTCTCCAGTAAAAAATACTAAAAATCTAATGCATGCTAGGTACCAGTTGCAGCTGAAGGAGATAGAATGAAAGAATGCAGGTTCATTTAATTATTGTTTGAACCCCAACTGGCCAGTTATTGACCAATGAATTCATAGAGAAGTACAACTAAATTCTATAGAAGTGTACTAGAAGAGCAGCAGAAAGCAACTGAATTTCCTACTACTTTTTCACACTCACTATCAAAATCAACCCTAGCGTTATCTACATGAGCCCACCCTTATTGAGCCAAACCCCAAAACTACGTAAAAGAAGATTTATGCCAATCATGATCACCGACTCTAAATTTGGAGCTGGCAGACTCAAAAAGGATAGACAGGACCCAGTACAAACTATTTTAGTAAAAATGCAAGATGCTGGAATCTAATCTAAGGATGGAAAATTAAAGATCATAATTAGATATGGCATGTTAGGTTAGCCTATATTCAAGGACTGAGCCACCAACTACAACGGACAAGGCCAACAGCATAGTAAGCCTTTGTATGTAAACCATTGGCTATAAATGCAAAATTCATATGGCTGTACCTACGCAACTACATGAGGAAGCAATGAATAATCAAGAGTCACTTACTTCCATTCAAAGGAGAGTCCAAGAGCCGCTCTTGTGGCGTAATACACACCAAAAGTGAGTAGAAAACCCCTCACCTGCAGAAACTATTTTCTGTCATCTTTTTGTCTAACCATCAAACTCTCCAAAGGCAACCGTGGTGACTCAACTATTATACAAACTAATGCAAAAGATCATCTACAAAGGTTCTAGAATTATTATTATACAAATTGAACAATCTTTTAACCTAAATGAATAAAGATTCAGATAACTGGAGCTAGGGATGGAAAACATCAAGTTGACATTGAATTCATCTTCTCATTTACCACAGCTTCTAAAATAAGTTGTCTCGTCCTTATACCATTTAAACATTCTCCAGGCTCACACTCAACATATGATCAGTTTAAGACGTGAATTAAAAAAAATAAACTATTTCTGTATTATCAAACCATAACTTCAATTTAGAAGCAATTTTATGCTTTCAAACACTGTGCAATTAAATATTGAAACATTCACTAGGTGTCATGACGTTTTAATTACCTGTGGTGACAAGCCACCATAAAGTTGATTGATAGTTATGGGTGGAGGGTGGAGAAGAAGATGAAAATAAACCATACCGTGGCAATTATAAGAAATACAGCAACAGGAAATCTCTTCATTCTAAATGGAGGAACTGAGTAGATGGTTCCCAAAAATAGACCAAGGGAGTAAAGAGAAGTGATGAATGGACCAAAGTTGAATCCAACAATTGTGAGACCAGTCACTGCAAAAAATATGACTAATAACCATGCAGATTGAACTGAAAGATCTCCTGCAGCTATGGGTAAGTAAGGTTTGTTTACTCTGCAAATAAAAAACAACAAATTTTTCATGCACATGTTTATCATGGACAATGAAAATACATAATAGACATATTTCAAAGCAAGTTTTTAAAATTTCTATTAGCAATAAGGCAACTTTGCAGTTTATATTCAGGCCTTAACATGCTATATGATGACCTGCAACAAATTTCGAAAAGCTTAAACATTTAAGAAATGAACTTCAGACAGTGAGCCAAGAGCATATTCATGGAACTCTTTTGAAGAACCTCATTGAATCAATATAAACACTAATAGTGTGCATCCAAATTGTGCTGAATTTTAAACCACAAATAGGAGTAACAAGTAAAGCTCTAGAGCTTGGAAATCCACCATTTGACTTGAAGACTGTATTACATTCATTTTTCTACATATTTTACATGAAAACATAGCAATGTAAAGTAATTTCACTACATACTTGTCAATTCCAATGTCATAGATCTGATTGATGCCAACTATATAGCCATTCCCACAAATTAGAGCCAAAAGACCAGAGAATGCCTTCAACACCAGAGACCATTTTATTAGATTTGAGTTCTCAATCAACGCTCTTGCCACCAAAGCACTGTCAACAAAATAATCAAGGATACCTGTAACTGAGTATGACTTAAAAGTTAAAACTAATTTATCAGTTCTAATTTCTAACCAGTGCATTTGTCTTATGAGCACTTACACATATCCTAGAGCAGTTCCACGTATGGTATGGGGTCTTAGGAATCTCCAGCATGCATCTCTGAAAGCTGAAACTTTGTTCAGTATTGGCTCAGATCCAGCAGCTCCAGTTTCCGAAGAGGCCTAGTAGCATCCACTTCAACATTAATGTCATACACAGACCAATAAGTCTCATATATGATGGTGAATCAAATACGAATCCAACCACATCAATTTAACCATATCAAGACTTAAAATACGTCAGCGGGAAAGTCAGCGCATAGCCACAGCACACAGCATAACGAGTTAAATACAACTTTGTCTTACTCAACTATCAAATTCAATCCGTTAACGGATTGGTAACGACTCAGCATCAACCATTTCAAACTCCATTATGTAGCCTTTCTTCTGACAAAAATAGAATCCAGAATATCAATTCTTCTTTTATTTCCTCTTTATCAAAAAATCAATTCTGTCATCAATCATCATAGGTAGAACTTAACAATACCATTTAAATTTATCATCTTTTTCCCCACAGACATATGCAAATATAACTTTTTGTTCTCCTAACTCACACTAGAATACCAATTAACCAAACACACAAGTAACACTACTTTGCATAACATAACATTTAACATAAAACCACATATCTCTAACTAGGACTAACACGTATATAGAGAATAGATGCTTAAAAACTTTTCAACCAACTTAATCTAAATTAACAAAACACAAGTTTAACACATCAATACATGGAAACAAAACATACCCAGATGGAGTTAAGCCTGTAACGCCTTTTCGATGCACGGTTAGAGCCAATTCTACGGCTGTGGAGGCCAAATGAAGACAAACTCTTGGAGCATTTCAATGAAAAATCAGAGGACTTGCAAGTTGGCTTTGTGGGTATCTTTGTTTGATGAGAACTGGACTTGCACTGTGAAACTATAGCAGAGATTCCAAGAGGAGAGAAGTGGGAGAGCGTGAACTCCATACAGAGAGCTAGAGAGAAGAATAAGGCAATATTTTTCTCAACTTTTTAAATCTGAATTTTGGCGTTTTATACTTTGAGTTTCTTGCAAACTATGCCCCTGTGAATTTTTTGTCGTTGGCCCGTTCTAATTTTACGTGTTGAATTGCTTTTGGGATTTTTTGTTTTTAATTATTGAAATTGATTTAGGAGATAATCGAAATCAAACACAAATGATGTTAATGATACAGTTCAAATAAAACCTATATCGAAGTGAGAGATAACACTTATAAATAGAAAAAAATCTCATCTCATCTTCTTTTATTAATAAAGGTGGGATGCATGTAATCGAACCCAGTCAAGTCATGAGGAGGGGCGTGAGTATTTTACCACTCTATTGGCCCCACTTGTCTATTTTTGGGATTTCAAATTCTTTGTCATATGAGTTTTATGAACCTCTTGGCCTTCTCTAATCTTGTATGTTTCCTAGTAAATATTGGGATTTATGGATAGCCAAAAATTGAATTATAGGCCTTTAACAAATTTACTAGACTTTAAAACTTTTGAACCTCTTTAAGTTAAGTTTGATATTTTATTGTATTATTTTGACATTGGTTATCTTATAATTAAATGTTAGAGAAACAATTCAAATATTACAAATTAATCACAGTAAAATAGTTTGATAACAAAAAGCATTCATTTGGTCTGATAATAACTTAAATTTCGACTATAAATGAAATCTTAAAAATAAAAAAGTATAATATTATAAATCAAAACACGAGAATCATTTGATAGAGATTGATATATGAAATATTGTATTATATAAGAAAATTAGGTAGTGAACAATCATCAAATTTGATGGCTTAAAGGGACGGATGCACTAGTTGGCTGGACCACATAAAAGTTATTGAGTTTGATCATCCATTTCATCTATTTTCATTTAAATATCATGCAATTTACATTAACTTTACACGTATCTATTTGCAAAAACATTTTAGATTTGTATATTGTGGTTAGGAATTAGGTTAATCGAATACACCTCCAGCTCAAGTTGTCTTTTGGTGCAACAATTGATATGGTATAAAATCATCAAGCATTGAATTTATAAATATATGTATGTTATTTGACAAGATGAGTTAGGTCTACTGGTATTCTTTCATGCTTGCCCTATGAGATCAGGAATTTGAGTCATATTTTTTTCTCTCAAACTTTAAATTAATTATAATATTTTTTAAAAAATCCACAGTAAATGAAAAAAGAAAAGAAAAAAAAAGGCAAATTTCTCTAAATATATAAGCAAAATGATACCAGTAACAATTAACATTGACAACAATCTAAGATGTCCTTATTGAATTGACGTTATTTTAAATTTATAAAAACTTTATATACACAAGAATTATTTTATATCGGAAAATTATTGTTGAAATTTAAGTAATGTTATAATACATGTTTAATAGCATTTTTAATACTTAATATCTATTGAATTGGGTTTAAGGAAAAATTGAACGGAAGGAAGATAACAAGAAATTTAATTCCGAAAAAATCCTTATAGTATATTTGTCTTAATTAAATTTTGTTTATATTTTAAATTTTTATCATAATATCATACACTGACAGGACCCTCCCAGATTTTATCTCGAGTCTAGGACGATCTCATGAAAACTGAGGTCTTTTTGACTGAAATCTAGAATTTAATGAAAACCGTTTAGATAAATCATAGTAAATTTCATAATTTCTATAAATGTAAATTGAATAAATTAAAAATTTTTACATTTCTCGTGTTGGATTCATATATTGAATATATAAAATATATGAAAAAAATATTTCATTTCCAAAACTATTTTCAAAATACAGTTACAAAATCTGGTAAATTATATACACTGATATAAAATATTTCAATTATTTATAATATTAATGCATTTGACATCATCATGTGACCCTTCTCACAGTATGCAATTATCTGTATGACCTGTGACGGATATCTGAAAAAAAAAAAGTTTTATAAAAAAGTGAGCACTAACACTTAGTGAGTAGATATAATATTTTAAAAATATTTATAGTAAAATTAAACATATTGTTGATAATAATAAATAATTTAAGTATCATAATAAAATTGTAACTTCTATAATAATATAATTTATAAAACTTTTCTGAAATCTCTCGTATAAATCTGATTTTCTATAAATTTCTATCTATATTGATCCAACTCAGTATATAATATTTGTAATATGAAAATCTATACCAACTAGTACCCAGAACAATCTGTGATACATGGTAGAAATATTTAACATACACGTAGAGTAAAAGATAACATCTGTCATACACGTGTCGGGTGATTTTTTCGAACTTACACACGTGAAGCCCGTTTGACTGTTAAGGAGAATGTATAGCCTTGGTGTTTTAAAAGTCTCATTTTAATCATTTTCAAATCTCAAATAATTTTCATATATAAATTATATAATTTTATTTCTAAATATAAATATAATTTTTAATAAATATTCTTCTCAAACGTAAATAAATAATACTTAAATTATTCTGAAACTTTTTATATAATAAACTCAATCATAAAATAAACTCAAGCTAAAAAACAATAAATTCTTAAATATAATCATAAATAATCAATTTAATATAAATAAATCAATCCACTCACAAATTTGGTGTCAAGCTTTATTCAGAACTACTAGCACCTAAATTATTCTTGAGTTTCTTTCTACCTAAAAATAACATAAAAATCTATTTAGAATCTATTAAAAAAAAATCAGAAAATTAAACCTGGAAATGAATTTATTGCACACCAAATTAACCCATAAATCATCTCTAATTATTTCTTATTTTCTTCATCTTTTCTTCTTCTTCTTTGGCTTGTTATTTTTTTTCGGTTCTAGGTGTGATTTACTTCTGGTTTTCATAGTTTATATATATATATATATATATATATATATATATACACACACACACATATACTTCGACTTATTCACATCATATAATTGACACATGTCTCTTTTTTTAAAAAAAATTGTCGCCGGTCACATACTTGCCTCTACTTTTTTATTAAAAAAAAATTATCACCATTTTTTTTTTCACAATCACTCCACTCTCATTTGTTTACTATTTTTTTTTTTTTTTCTTTCTGCCACTAACCTCCAAATTTAAAATTTCTTTATTTTTTCTAATTTTCGTGGACACGGCCCACCATATTTATCATTTGTAAATTTATATTTTACACTCCACCTTTTGTTATGACCTTTTTTTTTTTCCTTTCACACCAAACTTTCTTAATTTCTTTTAAAAATATATATCAAGAGGGTATTTGTCCATATATCATTTTATTTCTAAAATTTAGGCAATATCAAATTAATAAAAATAAACTAGATTTCAATTAATTTCTTAGATCTACTTGGATTAGGGCCTTCCAAATCATCTACTCTTATGAAATTTCGTCCTTGAAATTTACAAAATATCTCAACTGAAGATATCACACTCTAAAACTATTGCTTTTATTTTCTTATCAATAATCATAATAATTCTATTCTCAATTAATCTCAAAATTTTCCACATGCATAAGATCATATATTCAACATTACAATAATTCACACATGTAAACACAATCATTCAATAAAACTCTTCAATAATCATAATGGTACCCTAATAGAATATTCTATAAATTTCCTCATATACAATACCAAAAACCATAACAATTAACACCTACGACTATTCTAAATAATAAACTTTTTTTTTTCACTTCTTATCATAAATAAATTTCAATAAATCATTCTATGTAACTCTTATACTTTTAGTAATCTTCTTTTTTTTTTTCATTTTCCATCCATACTTTTCAGAAACAAATAAATCATTCAGGATCGTCTCCTATGACATCAACACCATATCACATTCATATAAATTTCATCAATTGTCTCAAAGTTCAAGCTCACTATTTCATAACTCAATTTCAAACCTAATAAACATGATCTTTCTCAAATAAAAGATTAAACACCATAATTCCACTGTGCAACTCCAATATTCAACAAATATACCTTTACTCACACCATTAATAACACCACAAAACAATTACATAATTTTATACACATCTCCCAAGTCAATTTGGAACTTTATTTGAAATTTCAGAATTTTAATCATCTAATAACTCCAAGTCATGAATATTCAAATATATCAAATATAATTCATATGATCACCCAAAATTATGAATCATAAATATCAATAAGTAATTGTTCCAAATTCAAATATATCAAAACAATCCTTATTGAAAACTACTTTAGTCTCAATTCACTATAAGAGATTAATAATTATTCACGTTATCACCTCTCTTAATACGATATTCTCCATAATGAATTAAAAATTCTTTATCAAAATTCCTTTGAATTTTACCATTCTTTTCACTCAAATGAATATAAAATAACCAATCAAGTCAAACCACAAAAAACCTCGAGCAACAAATATTCACTAATTAAAATAATGTACTAACACAAGTACAAATGAAGATTTATATAAATTTTGTCACCAATAAAAATAAAATTCCACCAAAAATATTTATAACCACTAAACTTGATTAAAAACTATCAAAATTACATCCAAGTCATAACATTGTATGAATTCATAAATTACTTATGATTGTAAATAGATTTGAAATCAACACTTAAAAGCAAATTATTATACAACGATTGACAATTAACTCTCAAAATTTTTATAAAGGAGGCTTAAACCTTTAATTCCATCTCCATTTGAAAATAAGGGAATTATATCCACATATAACTTGACGGGCCCCGACTCCTATTCTCAAGGCGACCCGTTCGACAACCCACGATAACCTTTCAGTCGGGATCCTCTATGGCTGAAAAGCTTTTGTGAAACTAAGCATTTTTTAAATTATATTATGAAAATATCATTTTAAAGTTTATTTGCCAACGAAATTTGGGTAGGAATTTTTTGTTTGTATATTAAAAAATTACATTTATTAACGGAGTTTTGTGAAAATTTTAACAGCACAACGACTATTTTTATGAAAGTACCACCCTGTAAAATCACATTTAAAAGATCTGTACACTTCAAAATCATTCACAAACATGTATCAATTTCTTGACTACTGGGCCTCAGACCATTTTTCTACAATCCACAATCATCCACAAACATGTATCAATTTTAAAAACAATTTCATGCTTCAAAACATGACATGTATAAATATATACATAAATAAAAAGAAGAGTATATTTACATACAAAATATTTCACATGATTTAAAACATAACATCATACATGTATTGCTAAAAGAATTACAGTTGCACCCGATGGAAATTGATCTACTCCTGATGCGAAGTCCCGACTGTTAAAGTGTCTGCACCTGTATCTGATCCTGGAATATTTTTATTTAAAAACAACTAATTAAGAGTGAGCGAAATAGGCTCAGTAAGTGTCAGGTATTCATTCCTAAAATGTTTTGATAAATTCATTTCATAATTAAAGTCATGCTGTAGAAATCTAATTAAATAACTTGAGAACCACATATAAAATAAAACATGAATATCCATTTACAACAACATATGCATTATAAGCTGTGTTTGAAATAATAGATTGTAAAACAATCTCTTTAATATCAACATTTTCTTTCAAATGCTTTTCAAATAACGAAAAATGAGTAACATAATATCTTACACACTTTCATTCACTTTTATTATTATTAAAACATATCAACGATGACAATTTATATTTTCGAAAAACTTTTACAGAAAATTGGCCAATCACTGTCATTTTCAATTCATATGGTATTCTAAAATAAATATATGGCCGAGCGGAATCCTACATCGTCTCAGGTCATACCGTATGGCGGAGCGGAATCCTACATCATCTCAAGTCATACGTGTTCGGTATTATGTAGCAGAATCTTACATCGCTACGGAGCAGAATCCTACATCGTCTCAGGTAGTAAACTAGCTCATAATATACCCTGTAGGGAGCGGAATCCTACATCGTCTTCCAGGCGGAATCCTACATCACCTTTGGCTACTCTACTAATACTGGAAATCACAGAATATATATCATATGCTATAAATAATTTCAAATACATGTTTCTCATTTTAAAACTCACATTTTATGAAAACTTTTAATAATTCATGCAATTTGATTCTCGTTCAAAAAACTTATTTTTCATATAAAAATTAATTTACAATCATCAACAGCATGAATATATATTAACATACAAATTCAATGTGAATACAAATAATCTCATCTCAAAATATTTTCGTCAGGATACTCACCTGGATTCTTAGCTCGTTATTTACTCTAACCAACAGGATATTTTACGTTGCCTCCGAATAACCTATACATTTTCGCAATCTATTTTCAGACTACGCTACGACTAACGTAATTCGCACGTAAATAAATTTACGAATCAACTAACGAAATACTTAACCAATCAAATATCTCGAAACACTTCACTTTAATTCATTTTAGCTTCAATTATTCACATTTAATATTCGTTCGCAATTTTAATTATTTAGACGCTATAAATATTTCAATTCGACATTAAATTCACGCAGACGAACTTAAACGAAAATTTCGAACTAACACTTCCTCACTTGACTGAATTCCATACATAGTCTTATCATCATTTTTTTTACGTTTTCACATCAATTTACTTTCGAACACATCAAGGATTCAACACTAATTTCACTTATAACCATTAAATATCACTTTCGAATAATTACTATACGTTAAATCGCGAAGTGACCAATTAGTATTCAACGATTTCGTTTTTGATTTCCGAGCTTATCCTAGCATTCAAAAGTTCCCTAAAATTACGTCAACCAATCAAAACAATTTTTAAATGACCAAAATACATCTATGACCGAATATGTATACATAATCAAAAATCATCATTCCAAAACATTCAACACATTCAAAACACACCAAACTCATGCAAAACACACCCGAAACCTGTTAAAACCATTAAAAATCCAATCAAACCACAAATTTCCTTCTATGGCCGAGACTAGAATACATGCATTTTCATTTTCGAAATCAATCCAACACCAAAATCATCCACAAACCAACCTCCGCACTAACGATGTGGTAATTCCTAAAGCCCAATCATGCAGTCACGAAATCCTTTCCGAGAGCTTTACAAAATTTTCGAAAACTAAAGCTTACCTTGTAAAATTGCTAGAAACACTCCCTAAATAGCTTCCACCTTCCTAAAAGTGTCTTATTTCCTCAAGAACACCATCATCTATCCTTGCTTGAGGTTCGACCGTCACTCCTCCTTACTTGGCCGTGAGTCACCTTGACTTACTTCACTTGATTTCTTGCTTGAACTAGCTTGTGTTGATGCTAGCTTATTGGATCCTTGATAACTTCTTTCAAAACCAAGAGATTGAGTGAGAAAGGAAATGGAACCCGTGAGCTAGAGAGAGAAGAGAACCGAGAGAGGCGCTTGAGAGGGGTGTACTTATCGCAAGCGAGAGGAGAATGTAAGAGTGTGGAGCTTGAGAGAGAGACGAGAGAACCGAGAGAAGCATGAGTGAGAGTGATAGAGCTTGTGAGATTGACAAAAATGGAGGAATGAAGGAAGAGAGAGCTCGGTGAGAAGAGAAACGAGAAGGAGACCGTGAGAAGAATAAGAGGAAATGTGTGTGCTCAGGTAAGAGAAAAAATAAAAGAATGAGTGAAAAAAATGGGCATTGACCAAATGAGTGGTTGATATTTTATCTTGCATTTGAGTTTATTTAATTTTTAATTATAAAAACTTGATTATTTGATTATTAAATCAACATTTTACACTTGTCACTTCATCTCAAATAATCTTCATCCATTTGTCATCCATTTCACTCACATATTTTACAAATGTCATCCATGCATGATTTCCATGCCACTTAGATTATTTCGTCATTCCAAGTTCCTAAAATGCGTTTCTCGTATTCGGAATCCTCTCGAGTCCATCTGAAAATTTTATTAAAGTCCAATTTTAAATTTGAAAACTTCGTTAGTATTCTACTAATTATCCGGTCCATTCATTTTAATAAATTTTAGGATTTTGAAATCATAAACCTACCCCGTATCCATCCGAAATTTTTTGTAAAAATTTAATTACTTATCCGGATTCGAATATTTTAATAGCTTTATTATTTCGTACATAACGATAAAATTTAAGGGGTTACTTAGATGCCGGGAGAGCATGTTACATAACTATTCAACCCCATCTTATCATATCTATCAATCAGAAGGTTATCTAACACCAAGAACTTAAATCGCATAAGATCTATCTCACTTACTCATTATCTTTCCAATTGATTCCATAAACTTTATGATTCATAATATCAAATTTCCAAGCTCCACATATTGTGCTAACTAGTAATCAAACAAATAATACTATATTTATTTTACTTGATCAAAACATAAGATCATATAATCTAAACACATCAAAACTCAATCACCAAATATTCATATCAAATCCTAATCCGCAAAAAATTCAAATGTAATAAATAACTATAACTTCTAGACATATTCATTAATTACATAGTCAATATATTTTCACCACAATATATATACTCTACTAATTGTTATCCAAACATTCGAAATACTGGACAATCTGATAAATCCCTCACTACCATTATACATATATATATTTACACTAAATTGCAAATGCTAACTTAGATCTTCCACAGACTTCATGCAAGATTGGTCACAATGATGTATGATAAAAATACAACTTTATCTTCAACTAAATGAAAATTGAATGTTAGTGGCAAGAAAAATATCAAAATAAGAAACCACTGCTCTGATACCAACTGTTGTGTTCATAGCGGGACGAACCACCATCTTTAGTGGGTAACAACTAGTACCTACTAGAGCACTCTATGGACGGCTCGACCTCTTTGAGTGGCCTTTTTCTCATGAAGCCCTTGGACGAAGAGTTACATTTCGCCACCTCACTCACATGCGAGAGTGCCCGAGGTTCAGCCTACTATTCCTTTGCTCTGATACCACTTGACAGAACCCTCCTAGACTCTTATCTTGAGTCCAGGATAATCTCGTAAAAACCGAGTCTTTTTTATTGAAATGTAGAATTTAATGAAATTAATTTAGAAAAATCATAGTAAATTTCATAATTTTTTTATAAATATAAATTGAACAAATTAAAAATATTAACATTTTTCGTGTTGAACTCATATTCATAAAATATATGGAAAAGATATTTCATTTCAAAACTATTCTCGAAATACATTTACAAAATCTGATAAATTTAAAATAACATACGATGATATAAAATATTTATATTATTTATAATATTAATGCATTTGACATCACTATGTGACCCTTCTCATGGTATGCAATTATCTACATGACTTTATGACTGATATTTGAAAAAAAAAAAGTTTCATAAAAAAGTGAGCGCCAACACTCAGTGAGTAGATATAATTTTTTAAAAATATTTCTATTAAAATTAAATATATTACTGATAATAATAAATAATTATTATATCATAATAAAACTGTAACTTTTATATAAATTATTTCTATAATAATATAATCTATAAAACTTTTCTGGAATCTCTTTATATAAATATGATTTTCTAAAAATTTTTATCTGTATTGATCTAACTCAATATACAACATCTGTAATATGAAAATTTACATTAACTAGTATTCAGAGAAATCTGTCATACGTGATAAAGATACTTAACATATATGCAAAATGAGGGATAACATCTGTCATATACGTATTGAGTGACTCTTTCGGATTTACATATGTGAAGCCAACTTGACTGTTACAGAGGAGGGTACAGCCTTGGTGTTTTAAGAGTTGCATTTTAATCATTTTCAAGTCTCAAATCATTTTCATATGCAAATTATATAATTTTATTTTTGAATATAAATATAATTTTAATAAATATTCCTATCAAACATAAATAAATAATACTTAAATTATTCCGAAACTTTTCATATAATAAATTCAAGCAAAAAAACAATAATTTCTTAAATATAATCATAAATAATCAATTTAATATAAATAAATCGATCCACTCACAAATTTGGTGTCAAGCTTTATTTGGAACTACTAGCATCTAAATTATCCTTGAGTTCTTTTCCACCTAAAAATAATATAAAAACCTATTTAGAATCTACCAAAAAAATAAAAAATAAAAAATTAAACTTGAAATTGAATTTATTGTACACCAAATTAACCTAGAAATCATCTCTAATTATTTCCTATTTTCTCTGCCTTTTCTTTTCTTCTTCTTCTTTTTATTCAGTTTGTTATTTTTTTCAGTTCTATATGTGATTTGTTTCTAGTTTTCATAATTTATATATATACTCCGACTTATTCACATTATATGATTGATACATGTCTCTTTTTTAAAAAAATTGTCACCAATAACATACCTGCCCCTATTTTTTTATATAAAAAAAATTATCACTATTTTTTTTTCTTTCACAACCACTCCACTCTCATTTGTTTACTATTTTTTTTTAAAATTTTTCATTTCAATGGCCACCACCTTCCAAATTTAAAATTTATTTATTTATTTTTTAATTTTCATGGACACGACTTACCATATTTATCACTTGTAAATTTACATTTTGCACTCTACCCTTTGATGTGACATTTTTTTTTCCTTTTACACCAAACTTTCTTAATTTTTTTTTAAAAATATCTATCAAGAGAATATTTGTTCATATATCCTTTTATTTTTAAAATTTGGACGAGATCAAATCAATAATAATAAACCAGATTTTAATTAATTTATTGGATCCACTTAGACTAGAGTCTTGCATACATAGATGTTCACATAAACTTTTTTGTTTAATTGATATCAAATGAGTTAAAAGTTTACCAAAGACTTATCCAGATCAATCATTGCTTGTGTGATTTAGATGTAATTGTTATTTGTGCAACTCGAATATTTCCATAATCAAAAGACAAAACTTTAAACCCTTTAAGATGAATCTTTATTTATGTGGCCCAAATAATAGGGATGTGGACAATCACTTTTGCTAAAAGGCGACGTGTTATGTCTATATAAACTAATTGAGGTATATTTCAACTCAACAAAAAAGTATGAGCATTGGACGGTTATAAAATGCCATACATACATACAAAGCTTACACTCCCATCCGTACCGATTATCATGTCCACAGGCCATAGTATGGACCTGAGTCACACCAAATCCTACACAGCCCTAAAAGCAATTTTACGTGACAAAAATACCCCGAATAGACAAGCCGCAGAAAGTAGGGCAAAGCGGTCATTTGACAAGGGTGAGGCTGTATAAGAGGCAGCAATCTAGGGTTTTATAGCGCTTCATTGTGCGGACTACTGAGGATTTAGCAGCCGTTTCCATCTACACTTGCCCTGCTCGCCTCTTTCTCTCAGGTTCGTACCTGCACGATTCTCTGCGATTCCGATTCTATTTTCTTTTTTCGATCGTAATTGTTCCTGACAGGACTTCTCTGCTGTTGTTGTGAGTTTGTTTTGATCTTATATTTGCTATTGTTTTGTTTTGTTTTCGTCGTTGAATAATATGATCCTAGACTACTTATATGATACTGATTTTTCCAGATGTTTTAAAGTGATTATGTGATATCTGTTGAATTATCTAAATATTTTGGTTTTAGGGTTCTATTTAGTGTTTTTTTCTTCGTGCTAAGAAAAACTTTGTTTAAAGACATGATAATTTATGATGATATTTAGACTTGCGCGTATATGTGGATGTGTATGCCTGATCTGGGAAAAAACCTGACCTTGGAAAGCTTATTTAGAAGAACAGTTGTTGTACACGTAAATAATGCACTACAACTAGCAGTAACAGACCACTCGTATGTTAAATTGAATACTGTGTTTGTATGAAGTTGCTTATATGTATTACTTTGTATTCGGGGATAATGGGTCATAGTCACTTTTAGTATCTTTAAATTTAGTAGGAAACTTGTGCTTTTTAGATGTCAAAGTGTTTCTTCTTCATTTGTGTTTCATACATTTTGCTTTGGTTGTTTTGGACCTTGAACATTCTTGATTGCAGTCTTGTATGTTCTTATGCCTTGCATTAAATTATGGATTGCTTATATGTGTGTCTTGTTATGTGGACGTGCATGCAGGATGGATTCTCAGATTAAGCATGCTGTGGTGGTGAAAGTCATGGGCCGCACAGGTTCAAGAGGGCAGGTAACTCAGGTGAGAGTCAAGTTCTTGGATGACCAGAACCGTTTCATCATGAGGAATGTGAAGGGACCGGTTAGAGAAGGTGATATCCTCACTCTGCTCGAGTCTGAGAGAGAAGCCAGGAGGCTGCGCTGATTGGTCCATTCCCTGGTCATACAATCCATTCCCTGGTCATACATTCTTCGACAAATGTTTTCTGTGTCTAGGGTTGTGGCTGTTGTTTTTTTAACTTAGCTAGTGAATGGCAATTTTATGAGTTTTGAGATTCTTCTCTTATTTTCAAGGTTTTCATATTAAGACTTGATTTTGAATTATGTGGTTATGTGTATGGGATGATCGATATTGTTTAATTTTGAAATAGACTTGAGTTTGCTTTTATAATTCTTTTTTAATATTTTGAGCTTGTTTGGAGATATGATTGTGGGTGCGGTTGTAATTAGAAGTTTAAAATGTGTAAGCACTCTGTCCATGGGCAATCTTATGGTTAATGGCTACTAAAGGCATCGAACTGGTGGAACTTTTATTGCAAAAGCTGTGACCGAGAGTGCTTGAGACTAGGGATGACATCCTGCTGGACTCGGAAGAGTTTGCCAAAACCTGTATCTAAATCTATGAATACTATATATATGACTTGAAAATTAACTCTTATAGCATTAGGAAATTTCATATCAATCTTTTAAGTTATGAGTGGAATGATTTGAAAATGAACTCTTATAGCACTATGAATTTTTACAATAATGAGAAAAGTCTCCACATAAGCGTATCGATCTTTTGAGGTATGAGTGGATGTGAATTTCTAATGAGGTATGAGTGGATGTGAATTTCTAATGAACTAATAAATTATTTTACAGTTACATGTCGAAAAATTATTGCCATAATATAATATATATGATTTTACCAAAAAAAAATGAAATAGAAAGTCTATACTATAACAAAATCACATCTAATCAATGAATTTATATAAGAATATATTTATATTATAATTAAAATATTTTTAAAAAATAAATCAATAAAATATCAAAGTCAAAATTATCTAAATAAAACGAAATGGGAGATAAAAAAATTTGAAATATTTGAACCTGTGAATTTTGATACTAAAAATTTAAACAAGAAAAGTTCACAAATTTGATTAAATTAAAAAATATCATAATTTACAAAAATAATAAATTTGAAAAATATAACAATAGATTCCAATAATTAATTTAAAAAATTAATAATTCATTAATTTGTACCAATAAAAATATAAATATGTTATTGTATTGAAAAAAAGGAAGAATAAAAGCTTAATATATACATAAAAGATTATTTAAAAAAAAAAAAAGTAATTAAGTTCTAAATTTTTAAAAGCAAATATAGTATAATTTTTTTTATAATATTTGAGGTGGGGCCCATGTTGGGTCCGCCGCTGAACCCTAGGTTCATTTATAAAAGCCGAAACCCTAATTGAGAACTTCTCACTGGAAGAAGCTGCGAGAGGTCTCTAAGGAGCAGCCGCATCACCAAAAACCCTCTTTTCTCTCACTAACAGGTATCTGATATTCGCCGCGAAAATCACGGCACACACACACTCTCTCTCGCTCTCTCGCTCTCTGTGTTTGTGGTATTCAATTTGTCCGAGTGTATTTTGCAGGTAAGATGGCAAATGTAATGGTGTCGCAGTCTGGTCTGGACGCTCCTCAGCCTCACTATGACGTCAAGCTCTTCAACCGCTGGACCTTCGAGGATGTTCAGGTCCTTGTTTCTCTCTGTTTCGCTCATGGATCTGATCACTGTTGTCATTGTCTTTGTGTTTTCTTGACCTGCTTTTATGTTTTCTCTATCCTGGGCTGTGTTTGCGAAGAATATCTTAAAACTTGTTTTGATGATTTTCTTGGGTTGTGGTTACTGTTATTAGTGTTGGTGGTTAGAGATTTGGACCGAGAACTATATTATTAGATGAACTGCTATATATTTATGCGAGTTGTTCAAATATCATATTTTGTGTGTCTATGTATCATCTTTAATGATATGCTGCTGCTGCTGTTGTTGTTGTTGTTGTGTGTCTATATGACATTGAATGAGCTTATACTCTTGTTGTTCGAGGTGGGGTGCTCATCCCATTTTGAATGGTTTGAGTGGTCTCCCCTGCTCAGTGTAACCATATCTGTGAAAGAAATATATATATTTTCTCAAATTAGGGTACATCGAGTGATTAATATTTGATGATAAATTAATGCTGTGGTTTTGTCTGCATTTGTTGTATGATTTTATATTTGTTTGCGGGATTGAAATATTTGTCTCTTTTATCTGTTGTGGACTTTGTACCAATATAATATGTTCATTCACTCTCCCATGTCCCACTTGTATATTAGTTTCAACGGATTGGAGAATCCGTGTTTCCTTATTGCCTGGGAATAGTTGCAAATAGGATTAAGGAATCTGTGAACTGTATTGTTTGCTGTAGTTGGAATTGGTTGGCAGCGATGAATTCATTATATGGTGTTGACTGTAAATGAATCTTTTAGGTCAATGACATTTCATTGTGTGACTACATTGGAGTCCAAGCGGCCAAGCACGCAACCTATGTTCCTCACACTGCTGGGAGGTACTCAGTGAAGAGGTTCAGGAAAGCTCAGTGCCCAATTGTGGAGAGGCTTACCAACTCTCTGATGATGCACGGTAGAAACAATGGCAAGAAATTGATGGCTGTGAGGATTGTGAAGCATGCGATGGAAATTATTCACCTTTTGACTGACCAAAACCCAATTCAAGTGATTGTCGATGCTGTGATCAACAGGTATTGTGGTTGGACTTGTTAATTTGAATCATTAAAGCATAGTAAAGTATATAGATGAACTGGTTTGGTAACAACATCCTTGTTGACCATAATAACTGCTTGCCTTTTTTTCTATTGTCTAGTAATAATTTATCTTGTGTGTGTTCTTGCTATAGTGGTCCCCGTGAAGATGCTACAAGAATTGGCTCTGCTGGTGTTGTGAGACGTCAAGCTGTGGATATTTCTCCTCTGCGACGTGTGAATCAGGCTATCTATCTGCTCACCACTGGTGCTCGTGAGTCTGCTTTCAGAAATATTAAGACAATTGCTGAATGTTTGGCTGATGAACTTATCAATGCTGCAAAGGGTTCATCTAACAGGTAATCAAGGCCTAGAATTTATTTTGCTGTTTAATTTTTTCAAATGATTTCATCTCGAGTATCTTGAGTTTGTCAACTGTAGTCATTCGTCTAAGCTGATTTTTATTTTATTTTTTCAGCTATGCCATCAAGAAGAAGGATGAAATTGAAAGAGTTGCCAAGGCTAACCGTTAAAAATTTAATAGAGAAGCAGATGAAGAGAGTTTTGTTATTTTTGATCAGTACTTCATAAGTTCACTGTTTCAACATTTTCGAATGTTCTGTTGGTTTTTATTTTGACTATATGCTTAATTTTTGTTTGGAGTTTTGAATAGATAATGTTAAGGATGCATTTAATGACTTGTATGGCATTTGGTGTCTGGTTCGTTATTATATGAATGTGGATTTAGCAAATTAATCAAATTAGATGTTCATTGATATCAGATCAAAATGATTTTTATTTCACCTATTCTTGATTAAAATGAAATTAGTATAAAGCAATACACAAGACATGCAGCCAAAATAGTATTCTGTGGCTTCCACTTCTTACGACAAATCATCACAGCTTCCTGCATTTTTTCCACAGCTTTTCGAGGCTGATTATTCTGAAGATACCCTGTTGCTAAATAGTACCACGACTTCCCATCGGGCTTTCCCCCCTTCGAAATTATCCTCTCTATAAGAGCTTCAGCCTTCTCCATAAGACCTTTTTTGCTGTAAGCACCGATCAAGGAGTTTGGAATCCGTATATCATAGTATAAAGCCTTGGATTCCCACTCCTCAAAAATACTCTCAGCACATTCAAGGTCATCAAATTTCAATACAGAAGGCAGGACACTCATGTATCCCTTATTAAGAACCTTAGTCTTCTCCTTGTACACTTGCCAAATCCTTAAAACTCCGTCTTTCTTCCCATATACTGCATACCATGTCATAAGACATTCATATGCTGAATTACCTCTTTTACGACTTATTAGTCCCTCAGATTTCCTCAGCATTGCCAAAGCCTTCTCCAACAGACCAGTTTTTGCATACGCATTTGCTGCAGTAGCATAACTTGTCCATTCCAAAACAATACCGGTATCCGATTCCATCCTTGTAACAGTCTTGTCAACTCCCTCAGCATCAGAAACAGATGCATATGCAGTCAAACGAATGCCGTACGTATATCTGCTCCAAGCAATACCATTCTCCTCCATTTTGTGCATCAGATTCTCAAGTTTCTCATAATTTCCAGTCCGACAATAAAGACCTAGCAAACAATTGTAAACCAGTGGCCCATTCGCCAACCCCAATTTCTTGATATTGTCCAGTGTGGCCTCTGCTTTTTCGACATTCCCTGCATTAACGTAGCAGTTGAGAAGAGCAACATAAGTGGAAAATACCCTCAATTTTTTTGGAATGCTATTAAAATAGTTTTCTGCCTGTTCTATCCCCTGAACTTTAGAGATCAAGTCCAGCCGAATGGCAACATCCCTAGCTTCAAGCGGGAAGTACCGTTTGTCACTCATCCACATAGACAACTGGGAAGAAAAAGCCAGCCATTATAATCATATGTAGAATGCCATAACTAATACATTACCAAATACGTAACATAAAAATGTTTCTCCCAAGTAGTTAAGCTTAATGATGTGTTTGATAATGTCAAACCAGAACATTACAAAAAAATTCCCAACCATCATTGTCATACTAGTAACATAACCCAAAATAGTTCTCGCCAATCCACTTTCAAAATTTTAAAAAACAATATGTAACCCTCTAAAATGTTAAAAAAAAAAAAAACATTAAAAATTCATAATCAACTTAATCAAATTATTTCAAAGTCATCAAAACAGGAGTAAAGTAATACCTGGAGAGCGTGAGTGAATCGTTTATAGAAGCGCAAGCCCTTAATCATGACTTGGAGTTGTTCCTTTTCTACATCTCCACCTTCTTGGACCCATTGGTCGAGCACCGGAACGATGGAGACCGTTGGATCTCCGATTGGGGAGATCTGACGGTAAAGACGATGCATGGAGCTGCCCCATTTTTCGTTTACAAGGTGCGGTTCTGTAGTCGTTGAGTAGGAGGCCAGCTGAGAATTTTTTTTTTTTTTTTGAGAAGAAGGCCAGCTGAGATTTGATGCTATGGAGTATGCCACTCAAACGTATTAGATTCATTTCAATTTTTAAAATAACACACTGAAACAGTGAAATACAACAGACCAGGGTTTTCGGTTTTAGGAATTTTTTTTTTTTTTTTAAATTTTTATTGAGGCTGTTTCATTGGGCTTGGGCCTGGGCTTGAGATGGGATCCTTTCGATCTATCAAAGGTTTTGAAAATTTTTCCCTCTTTCTTGTTTCTGGATATATTTTTTTAATTACTATAAATTTGTGATTAAGAGGGAATATGACTTGAATTCATAATTTAATCCACATGGGTATAATGAGCTTACCTCAATATTCTATTTATTGCTTTAATAGAGAGCAAGCTCACAAGAGTTGTCTTCATTTTTATTTTTTATTTTTGAAAGAAAGAGTCTTCATATTTGATTTATATATTATTTGCATTGGAGGCAATTTAAATTTGAAACATTACCCGAACCAAGCACTGTTTATCGTTAAGTAACGTGCAACTGTGATAAGATATGTCTTTGTGTTAATTGTTTGTATTCATAATATCTTGAAACTTTTTAATAATGAGTAAATGACCTTTGTGTTTTTTGTATTAAGAGATTAATAACTATTTATATTGTGAAGACTCTTTTGAGCCCGATCTATGATAGTAGCAAACCAAGTTGACACTAATATTAAAAATTTGTACATATTTTTTTTATAAAAATTTTATCTTATAAAAATAACCATAAAAGTTACCCCAAAATTTATTAATTGAAACCTCGATTTTAAGTTTTAAATTTTATAATTTGACTATTTTTTATTAGTTTAAACTTTTGGATCTGTTGATAACTTACGTGGTATTAAAGTTTAAGGTCTTGCGTTCAAACATTCTCTTTCTTCTTTATCTCCAATTTTTGTTATACATATTATAATGGTAGATGACGTTTTGCATGTATTTAGTATCTGTTATCTATCAACGTTATACATGAGAGGGTGTATCATGCGTCAACCTTAAATTTTAAATATTATAACAGAGTTATTTCTTATTAGCTTAAGTTTTTGGGTGTACAGTACCTTATAAAAACCAACCAAATGCCCAACTATAAATTTAGTTTTAAACAAAGAAGGCATTTTGATTAATGAAATTTAGCCACAACCCAATCACCCAAAAAAAAAAAAAAAAAAAAATCAGTACTCGAATTAGAATCAATAGAGACAACATCCAGAATATATAATCAAGAAATTATCAACTTGGAAACTGTGTATTTTAATAATAATAATAATAATAATAAAGTCCTGATTTTAAGGCCAGAGTATAAGATAAGAAGATCATAAACTGGTGTACAAACATTGGGTTTTACATTCAAATAGCAAAACTTTGAATTAAAACCCTCAATAAATCACAGATTTTGAATTGCTATAAAAAATTTGTACATGACGAAATATACTACTTATTTAGTATAATTAGATATATAATAGGGTGATTATGTAAAATTTTAGACTTTTATATTTTAGTGGTAGGTGTGTGTGCAAATACGTTTTGTGGGTGCCAAATGCCAATGCAACTTTCCTATGGTTGTTTACCTCCTTAACAAGGAAAAATAGCCTTTTAAAAGTCAAAAGATAAACTTTTGTTTATTTATTTATTTTAATAAAAAAAGGTGTAGACAAACCACTTCATTGTGAAATCAGTTATTCGAACAGCATGTATAATGTTTTTATCTAAACATGTCTTTAGCCATAATATATTTATTTAAACAAGTTCTTACCATTTAATAATAACAGAAAACTATGGGTCCTTAGCGTAAATGAACTTTTTCTGATAGAAATGGATGAGCATAGGCATATGAACTTGAGAGTCACAAATTCAAAACCATCATCTTAAGTTAAATAGTTTTAATAAATTTAAAATAAAAAGTCATGCAATTATACAGAATTTGAATAAAATATTTGTGTAATTACAGGAATATTTACTAGTAATTTAGTTTTAATCTAAAATTATAAATCAAAGAGGTTTGAAAGATGAAAAACTCGTAAACTTTAAGAAATTGACCCCTTTTATAATTATTTTTTTTTACTCCCGGACATTAAGTTAGACAACTGTTGGAATTTAACTGAAATGGAACTATATCGCACAACCCGAAATACTAAGCAACTTCAAACCTCGTGACCATCCGTATTTATTTTCACTTGCATTGTTATCGAAAGAAGAAACTAGGCATATTGGAGCCTTTTATTCAACAAGTACCCAATGCATAGCCCAGTTATGATGAATAATTTCAAACTCAGGTTCAATTTCGAATGAGGAGCTGAGATATCTCATTAGAGTGAAGGCTATCCAACCTTGGCAGTGTGCCAAGGTTGGACCTTCACCAACCACCTAATATGGTGGCAATTTTCTCATTACTTGTAGGTCGTCATTTCCTATTTTGAGAGTTGATTTTCTAACTGTACGTTTAGTCAAGATATCTGTTGATCCTAGTAAATCTGATTTCATGTTAGAAGTTGTTGTAAATTAAAAAAAAAAAAAAACAATAATTTTAAACACAGTTAAAAGGATTCTTGATCCTCTTCTAATCAATGTAATCTTTGTAGAGAAAATAAAACTAACAAAAGAAGTTATGGAAATCTCTATGAAATCTGATTATGATCTCTCTCACCAAAATGATGTGCTTCTACATTTTTATATACAGGATACGCTTACAATCCAAGTTATCATTGCCTAACTAATTCTAAACAATCATTGGTTGAGAAATGATGTGCTGGCATCCTTAATTAACTTTCCCGCCTAATGAGATGATGATCTGGTATTGCTGGTCTATCATAGTTGATCTTGATTGACTCATCTTGAAGGATGTTTATAGACCCTCATTGTGAATAACACTGCTGAACTTCCTGTGAATAGTTCTGCTCAGCTCTTGTAAGCTGATCATTCTCTCTAAGATCCCCCCTCAAACTCAATGGAGAGTCTTCTACATTGAGTTTGCCTTTGAGATACTGAAAACAAGATGTGGTCAGTGATTTAGTGAAAATGTCACCCACTTAATCAACTGAAGGCACATAGTTAATCTCTAGTTGTTTTTGTAAAACTTTCTCTCTAACAAAATAAAGATCCAGTTCTATATGCTTAGTTCTTGCATGTAGAACTGGATTATTAGACATGGCAATGGTGCTCTGGTTATCCACCCAAAAAATTGGTACATTATTTTGTGGAACCTTGAGCTCTTGAATGAGAGACTTGATCCATGTAACTTTTGCAACACCAGCAGCTAGACTCCTATATTCTGCTTCAGTAGATGATCTTGAAACTGTGTGTTGTTTCTTTGCACTCCAAACAACTAAATTTGGACCAAAGTAAACACAATATCCTGAGGTTGATTTTCTATCATCTGGGTTTGATGCCCAGTCTGCATCTGTGTAACCTACTAGGTTATATGCAGCACTTGAACAAACTGATCTTCTAAACATAAGTCCCTGTCTTGAAGTACCCTTTAAATACCTTAAAATTCTCTTTACAGCTTTCCAATGTTCATCTAAAGGATTCTTCATGTATTAACATACCTTATTGACAGCAAAACTAATTTCTGGCCTGGTTATTGTCACATATTGCAAAGCTCCAACCACTGACCTATACTCACTTGGATTGTCAACAGGATAGCCTTTGAAAGCTGATAATTGTCCTCCTGTGCTTGCTACCATGGGTGATGGAAAAGGTTTTGCTTTTTCCATCTTGGTTTTCATCAAAAGTTCCTGTATATACCTATGTTGAGACAAATGCAATCATTTGTGAGTGTGTTGAACTTCAATGCCTAGGAAGTAATGGAGGGGACCTAGATCCTTTAGTGCAAATGTCTGATTCAGCTGTTGAACTAATGCATCTATCTCCTTCACATTCGATCCAGTAATGATAATGTCATCTACATATATTATAATGTAGATAGAAGAGTTACATGTTGTCTTGTAAAAAAGTGATTGATCAGCCCTGCTTGAAGAGAAGCCAAGCTGAATAATAGTGTGCTTAAGTCTGTCAAACCAGGCCCTTGGTGCCTGTTTTAAACCATAAATGACTTTGTGTAGCTTGCACACTAGTGTGTCATTCCCCTCCTCAAAGCCAGGAGGTTGCTGTATATACACTTCCTCATCAAGAATGTCATGAAGAAAGACATTATTAGCATCCAATTGTCCGAGATGCTAGCCCCTTGTCATAGCGATAGACAATACAATCCGAATGGTCATAGGTTTGACAACTGGACTAAAAGTTTATGTGAAATCAAAGCCTTCAATTTGATGGAAGCCTTTGGCTACAAGTCTTGCCTTGTAACGAAGAAGAGAACCATCAGAATTTATTTTAACCTTAAACACCCATTTACACCCTATGACTTTTCTGTCAACAGGAGAAGGTACTAGAGACCAAGTGTTATTTCTCTGAAGAGCTGTAAGTTCATCTTTCATGGCTACAACTCATTTAGGATCTGTGAGTGCCTGTTTTAAGGAGCTAAGTTCCTTGTCATCAACTTGTGCTACCCAAACTTTAGGCTTGAAAATACCATCCTTCGATCTAGTGATCATAGGATGTTGGTTGTGAGATGTGGCACTACTTGTTTGATAGAGTGTCTGATTACTATCTGTCGAAGCAGATGAAGTCAGACCGGGAGCATCTATTGGAATTTGTGTGTTGATATTGATAGGGTCATTAGTAGTAAATATGACAGGAGGAAACAATGATGTTCCTGAGACATTGCTACACTGTGACATAGTAGAGTTCTGCAAAGGCAAGGCAAAAGGGAAAACATTTTCCTTGAAAACAACATTTCTGGCAATATACATTCTCCCTTTGAAACTCAAGCATTTGAATCCCTTATGTTGATTACAATATCCCAGAAATATACATGGCTCACTTCTGAATTGAAGTTTATGTTGATTGTATGGTCTGAGATGAGGATAAACCAAGCAACCAAAGACCTTCAAGGATGAATAATCGGGTTGCTTGCCAAACAAACATTCAAATGAAGATTTTCCTTGCAATACAGGGGTAGGCATTCTGTTGATCAGATATGCAGCAGTGGAGAAAGCTTCAGACCAATATTTAGGAGGCATGGATGCTTGTGAAAGAAGGCTTAAACATGTTTCCACAATATGTCGATGCTTTCTTTCTATAAGACCATTCTGCTCATGTGTGTAAGGACATGAATGTCTAAACATTATACCACAATTAGCAAGAAATGGAGCTAAAACCATGAATTCCTTTCCATTGTCTGTCTGGAGTGTCCTAATTTTTGTTGAAAACTGTAACTCAACTTGGTTTTTGAACAAATGAAAAGTCTTAGCAACTTCATTTTTTTTTACTTGAGAAGGAACAACCAAACATACCTAGTATGAGCATCTAAAAAACTGACATAGTATTTGAAACCCTTTGAGGATGTGATGGGTGCAGGACCCCATACATCAGTTGTTATAAGCTCAAAAAGATAAGAATATGTGGTAGATGAATGAGGAAATGGCTGAGTGTGTGATTTACTTATTGAACAATCATGACAAAAGAATGATTTGGAGCTTGAGAAAGGAACTTTGTATTTATTCATAATTGTCTTTACAATGGTTGAGGATGGATGTCCTAACCGTAAATGCCACAGAAGTACATTTGAATCATTGTCAATACAAGTGTTATTCATTCTAGCAATATTATTTACAAAAGGAAAAGCTGTATTGACACTGGTAGTATGTACAGATGACAAGAGATTTTGTTGTGACTTTGTAAAGTGATGTGGAGGTTGAAATGAGTGGTGGACACTTGAGGAAGTCTTTGATCTACTTGAATCCTTCAGAGGTAAATCAAAAACATACAATCCATTCTTAAGAACACCTTGAAGAAGGACAGTCTTCGTGGCTTGATCCTTTACAAGACAAAACAATGGATGAAACTCTATGAATACATTGTTATCTTTTACAAACTTGGAAACACTCAACAAATTTTTAGTGATATGGAGTATGTGCAGAATATTTCTAAGAAAGAAAGCATGTTTATTGAGTGTAAATTTATTAGATCCAATAGAAGAAATATGCAAACCTGCACCATTTCTCATAAAGACTCTCTCATTGCCATGATAATCCGCCTTGTTCCACAGATTTCCAGCATCAGGAGTACAATGATCTGAAGCTCCACTATCAGGATACCACTGAGAGCTGCCAAAAACACTTCTTTCGGATCCAGCAATCATTGTATTCATATTTCTATGTTCAACAGATGATCCAGTGGTTGAAGTATTCAAAAATCCTTAACCAGCAAACATAGCATTCATGTGTCCAGATCCTTGGTTGTTCCACCCATTTCTACCTCCATAAGATGTGTTGAACTGAGGTTGGAAGGTTTGATCATATCGATAGTAACATCTGAAAGCATTGTGTTCTATTTTGTGACAAATTTGACAAGGAGGTCGATTGCCATTGTTTCTTCCGTAACCTCTACCTCTTCTACCACCAAAGTAGTAATTCCCTTGACCACTTTGTCTTCCACCAAAATTGGTTGAATTAGTAGCTACATTCTCCTTTCCAAAATTTCCAGAATTACCATGGTTCACTTTCCTATTCATAGCCATATTTACACTCAAACTTTCAGATTGAACATGACCATCTAATCTTGCTTCATGAGTAAGTAACAGGGCAGATATCTCAGCCACAGTGTGACTTACGGGAATTGAAGTGACTGAGATAACAAATGGATCATATTCTGATCCTAAACCACTTAAAATTGCCATCACCTTATCCTCTTCACTCATTATGTAACCAGTAAAAGAAAGAGCATCAATGATACTCTTCTTTTTGGTCAAGTAATCTGCCATAGAACTCTCTTCCTTCTTCAAAGTTTGCAATTGAAGCTTCAATTGCATTAAACTTGCCTTTGATTGAGACTTGAACAATTGTTCAATGTTCTTCCATGCCTCACACGCAGTGGTACATCCAACTAAATGTGGCAGTATCTCCTGACTAATTGAAGATAGAATCCAGCACAACAAGATTTGGTCCTGTTGCTCCTAGTCCAAAAAGAATTCATTGACAATTCCATCTGTGTTTAATCTATTTGGAGGAATAAAATCTTGGCCAATGAACTGTCCAAGTCTGTTACCTTTTATTCCAGCAAGAACCTGCTGCCTCCATAGAAGAAAATTGTTGTGATCAAGTTTCACGGTCAGCTCCAGCTTCATCGGTGATAAGAATCTTGATCCTCCATGGATGTTGTTTTCAGAAGACAGATTTGAGCTTGAATACATGATGTTGCTCTGGCTCTGATACCATAAAAGGATTCTTGATCCTCTTCTAATCAATGTAATCTTTGTAGAGAAAATAAAACTAACAAAAGAAGTTATGGAAATCTCTATGAAATCTGATTATGATATCTCTCACCAAAATGATGTGCTTCTACATTTTTATATACAGAATACGCTTACAATCCAAGCTATCATTGCCTAACTAATTCTAAACAATCATTGGTTGAGAAATGATGTGCTGGCATCCTTAATTAACTAGTAATGCGAGTATTACAAAATTTTAAACACAACTTAAAAAAAATAATAATTTCGTCCGGCATTACGAGGGCGGCATATATCTCCCATGTTAAAATAAAACATAAAAAGAGATGCTTGAGTTGCTAAAGGCCACCTCCCATTTTAATATGGAAACAAAAAAGAGAGAAAAAAATCGTAAATCTTTGATATAACGAAGGGATCCCATCTCAAGCCCAGGCCCAAGCCCAATGAACTAACCTTAATAAAACAATAAAATTAAAGAAAATCCTCAACCCTAAAACCCTGCTCTGCTCTGTTGAATTTCAGTGTGTTGTTCGAAAATTGAAATGAAGCTAACACGTTTGAGTGGCATACTCCATAGCATCAAATCTCAACTGGCCTCCTACTCAACAACGACTATAGAACCACACCTTGTGAATGAAAAATTGAGCGGCTCCATGAACTGTCTTTACCGTAAGATCTCTCCAATCGGAGATCCAACGGTCTCCATCGTTCCGGTGCTCGACCAATGGGTCCAAGAAGGCGGAAATGTAGACAAGGAACAACTCCAACTCATGATCAAGGAGTTGCGCTCCTATAAACGATTCAGACACGCTCTCCAGGTATTATTATTCGTGTTTTGATGACTTTGAGATAATTCATTTTGTTTTTTGTCGACGTTGATTTTCAGTCGACGAGTAATCAATGCCCAATACCTACAATCAATGTGAGAAAACACAGAAATCTAGAAAAGAATAATAAAGGATTAAGAACCAAACAAGGAGACCAAGCACTTTTAACGTGGTTCAGCAATAAAGAGCCTACGTCCACGACTGTCTTTCTCTTAAATTCTGCAGAGTGACAGTATGTTATTCAAGCATGTCTTTTACAATGGTTTTAACCCCTATTTATAGGGGAAGTACCGTTACAATTCAGGAAATAATGAAATAGGAAGAGAATCATTAATTACACTTTCCTAATGATTTAAATAAAATCAGAAAAATCAGGAAAGAAATCATAAATTAATTACAATTCCTATTCGGTTGGAATAATATCAGGAAACTGCTCCTTAAAATCCGAGATAATGTTGACTTGAATTTGAATTTGCATTAACTTCCATATTTGGAGAGAGAATCATTATTTGATTAGGTAACTGTCTGTTTTGGGAGATACTGCATTAATTGCGCTCTAAGTAACAAGCTGCACATAAAGTGAGCTGAGTAATGCTGACTAGCTAGCTGAGAGCTGAATGCTGAGTTGGCTGAGAGTTGCGAGCCGGGAGCTGGGAGCTAGCTAGCTGCGAGCTGGGAGCTGGGAGCTGGGAGCTAGCTGAGAGCTAGAGAGAGCTACGAGCTGGGAGCTAGCTGAGACCTGCGAGCTGGGAGCTGGGAGCTAGCTGAGAGCTGCGAGCTGGGAGCTAGCTGAGAGCTACGAGCTGGGAGCTAGCTGAGACCTGGGAGCTGGGAGCTGGGAGCTAGCTGAGAGCTGCGAGCTGGGAGCTAGCTGAGAGCTGCGAGCTGGGAGCTAGCTGAGAGCTGCGAGCTGGGAGCTAGCTGAGAGCTGCGAGCTGGGAGCTGGAGCTGAGCTAGCTGAGAGCTGCGAGCTGGGAGCTAGCTGAGAGCTGCGAGCTGGGAGCTAGCTGAGAGCTGCGAGCTGGGAGCTAGCTGAGAGCTGCGAGCTGGGAGCTAGCTGAGCTGCGAGCTTGGAGCTAGCTAGAGCTGCGAGCTGGGTCAGTTTATTGGATTGGTTCTATGGGTTTTTACCAGCCCATTTTTGCAGTCCCAAAAAATAGGCATAACATAAGCCCCCCAGCTCTTAGTGCGATCTTCGGACTGAGAGCTAAAGTCCGCTGGTAAAAGCCAATGTGTTACTATCTACTATGTTGCCTTTTCAGGTTCTTTCTCATTACTTGACTCATGGAGACTATTCTTGGTCAAGTGTTTATTTGTTGCATTTCAGATCACTATAAGAGCGATGAAGCGATTAGAGGTTCAAGTCTCTGAGGAGAAGAAAGAGTTGAACAAGTTGTCTGACAAGCTCTCGTTCACGATAGTGGAGTTTGAGAGATCATAAAGAATAGAGCAAGTCCTTTGAGTCAGGTTGATGAATACTGAGTAGCGAGTTGAAGTTGCTGAATAGCTAGCTGAAATTCCTGAGTAGCTAGCTGAAGCTGTTGAGTAGCTAGCTGAAATTGCTGAGTAGCTAGCTGAAGCTGTTGAGCAGCTAACTGAAATTGCTGAGTAGCTAGCTGAAGCTGTTGAGTAGCTAGCTAAAATTGCTGAGTAGCTAGCTGAAGCTGTTGAGCAGCTAACTGAAATTGCTGAGTAGCTAGCTGAAGCTGCTGAGCAGCGAGCTGAAGCTGCTGAGTAGCTAGCTGAAGCTGCTGAGCAGCGAGCTGAAGCTGCTGAGTAGCTAGTTGAGATTGTTGAGTAGAGCTGTTCAGAGGGTTGAGACCTCAGCTAACAGCTAAATTTATGGAGCTGTCCAGAGGGTTAAAACCTCAGCTAACAGCATATTTAATAGAGCTGTCCAGAGGGTTGAGACCTTAGCTAACAGCATATTTAATAGAGCTGTCCAGAGGGTTGAGACCTCAGCTAACAGCTAAATTTATTGAGCTGTCCAGAGGGTTAAAACCTCAGCTAACAGCATATTTAATAGAGCTGTCCAGAGGGTTAAAACCTCAGCTAACAGCTAAATTTATGGAGCTGTCCAGAGGGTTAAAACCTCAGCTAACAGCATATTTAATAGAGCTGTCCAGAGGGTTGAGACCTCAGCTAACAGCATATTTAATAGAGTTGTCCAGAGGGTTGAGACCTCAGCTAACAGCTAAATTTATTGAGCTGTCCAGAGGGTTAAAACCTCAGCTAACAGCATATTTAATAGAGCTGTCCAGAGGGTTAAAACCTCAGCTAACAGCTAAATTTATGGAGCTGTCCAGAGGGTTAAAACCTCAGCTAACAGCATATTTAATAGAGCTGTCCAGAGGGTTGAGACCTCAGCTAACAGCTAAATTTATTGAGCTGTCCAGAGGGTTAAAACCTCAGCTAACAGCATATTTAATAGAGCTGTCCAGAGGGTTGAGACCTCAGCTAACAGCTAAATTTATTGAGCTGTCTAGAGGGTTAAAACCTCAGCTAACAGCATATTTAATAGAGCTGTCCAGAGGGTTGAGACCTCAGCTAACAGCTAAATTTATTGAGCTGTCCAGAGGGTTAAAACCTCAGCTAACAGCATATTTAATAGAGCTGTCTAGAGGGTTAAAACCTCAGCTAACAGCTAAATTTATGGAGCTGTCCAGAGGGTTAAAACCTCAGCTAACAGCATATTTAATAGAGCTGTCCAGAGGGTTGAGACCTCAGCTAACAGCTAAATTTATTGAGCTGTCCAGAGGGTTAAAACCTCAGCTAACAGCATATTTAATAGAGCTGTCCAGAGGGTTGGGACCTCAGCTAACAGCTAAATTTATTGAGCTGTCCAGAGGGTTAAAACCTCAGCTAACAGTTTATTGGTGGAGAGGTCGCTGGCCATAACAAAGGAAATTCATAACTTTTATTAATTTTAGATATTGAATTACAAGTTAGAGACATCACCTATTGGCTGCAACTGCGATATGAATGTATTGTGAGTTTTATGTCTCTTTTAGGACCTCATTGGGGCTGCAATTATACTGGCTATAAAGGCTGTTGAGGTCGCGAACTTGCTGGTTGAATCACATAATCTCTCAAACGGCCTTTTTTGACTAAGTCCTCAATGACGTCCTTTAGCTCCCGACATTGTGAAGTATTGTGCCCGAATTCATCATGATAGTCACAAAACCTGCTCTTGTTTCTGAACCTGGCAGGAGTCTTCAAGGGATTGGGTTTCCCAAAGTCCTCATTTTCTCTCTCTGTTGCAAATATCTTATCTTGTGTATCTGATAGGGCGCTATAGGTATCATGACGACCTTGATGCTGAGGTCGCTCGTTTCTGGGTTCATTCTTAGCTTTCTTAGCGACCTGACTGTTTGCATCATTATTCTGACCTCCATTCTCCCCATTGCTTCTTTTCTTCAGCTGGTTGGAACTGCCCAATTCATCCGTTTGGTTAGATTTTTTGGGGCTGAAGGTTTCCTCCCATCTAACTTCCTTGGCAGCTCGCTCGTAAAACTCTCCCAAGTCTCTTACTGGAGATTTGTAGATACTCTCGTAGAGTTTCCCATCCTTGTGAAGCCCAGCTGAGATTGCAGTTAGGATGCTTTCATCCGAGGGATTCTCCACATCAGTGACCTCAAGTCTGAACCTGGTAATGTAGTCCTTCAAGGACTCGTTCTGTTGTTGAAAGATTGTAGCGAGGTGACAGGGCGGTGCGAGCTGCCTCTTCAGAGCCCGGTACTGGCTGATGAATTTTTGTTGACATTCCTCCCAACTACCTATACTGCGAGCTGGAAGATTTTTGAACCAAGTTCGTGGAACGTCGCCCAAGGTGGCCGGGAAAACGCGACATTTCACTAAGGGATTGGACGTCTGTAAATCCATCTGGACATTAAAGGCATCGAGGTGATCATAAGGGTCGGTATCACCCTTGTACTGCTGAATGCTTGGTACCTTGAATCTGTGAGGGAGAGGCTGCGTTTCAATCTCCCTCATAAACGGAGTCCTCTGTCCGTAGTGCTCACGTTGGCGTTGAGCATCAGGTCGCGCCTCAAGCTGTTGGACCCTTTGAAGAAGCTCCTCCACCTCGTCTGCGTACTGAACTTCAGCTCGGGCTCTATCATAATCAGCTTCTACTCGCCTGTTTCCATCCTGGCTTACCCTTATCATCAGGCTTGCAGGGCGTGCAACTTCTCTTTCACCGCGAACAGGGCGACCTCCGGCTCTAGAACGCGCATTAGAGGAACGAGCTGAGCTCGCAGGTAGCTGCACCTCTCTAACTGGCCTTTCTAGACCTTGCATTCCATGCTGCGGAAATTCCTGCCTTTGAGCCTCAACCTCATCTCTGGGAGCGTTCTGCGCCTGAGCCTTAACTAACGAATTGACAGCATCTGCGAGTTGTCGAACTGTGAGCTCCAACGCTTCCTGCCTTTGGTACCACGCTTGTTGCACCTCAATTGAAGCGCCTGGAACAGATTGGCGAGGGGGTAAGGGTGGCATGCCTGTTGCAGCACCTACTGCCTGACCATACGATGGGCCTGTTGCATGTATGGGTACGTCCTCCATCTGCTGCATGTCGCGCTGATGCTGACTGGTCTGGCTCTCTGCTTGATCAGTCTGTGAGCCTATGTATTTAGTTTGTTTGGTTCTTGCCATGTCTGAAAGTTGAAAACTTGAAATAGAACAGATTGCAGTCTGGGCTCTCCTTCTAGCGCCAAAATGTCGACGTTGATTTTTAGTCGACGAGTAATCAATGCCCAATACCTACAATCAATGTGAGAAAACACAGAAATCTAAAAAAGAATAATAAAGGATTAAGAACCAAACAAGGAGACCAAGCACTTTTAACGTGGTTCAGCAATAAAGAGCCTACGTCCACGACTGTCTTTCTCTTAAATTCTGCAGAGTGACAGTATGTTATTCAAGCATGTCTTTTACAATGGTTTTAACCCCTATTTATAGGGGAAGTACCGTTACAATTCAGGAAATAATGAAATAGGAAGAGAATCATTAATTACATTTTCCTAATGATTTAAATAAAATCAGAAAAATCAGGAAAGGAATCATAAATTAATTACAATTCCTATTCGGTTAGAATAATATCAGGAAACTGCTCCTTAAAATCCGAGATAATGTTGACTTGAATTTGAATTTGCATTAACTTCCATATTTGGAGAGAGAATCATTATTTGATTAGGTAACTGTCTGTTTTGGGAGATACTGCATTAATTGCGCTCTAAGTAACAAGCTGCACATAAAGTGAGCTGAGTAATGCTGACTAGCTAGCTGAGAGCTGAATGCTGAGTTGGCTGAGAGCTGCGAGCCGGGAGCTGGGAGCTAGCTGAGACCTGCGAGCTGGGAGCTGGGAGCTAGCTGAGACCTGCGAGCTGGGAGCTAGCTGAGACCTGCGAGCTGGGAACTAGCTGAGAGCTGCGAGCTGGAGCTGGGAGCTAGCTGAGAGCTGCGAGCTGGGAGCTGCGAGAGCTAGCTGAGAGCTGCGAGCTGGGAGCTAGCTGAGAGCTGCGAGCTGGGAACTAGCTGAGAGCTGCGAGCTGGGAGCTAGCTGAGACCTGCGAGCTAGGACTTGTGACCTGCGAGCTTGGAGCTAGCTAAGAGCTGCGAGCTGGGTCAGTTTATTGGATTGGTTCTATGGGTTTTTACCAGCCCATTTTTGCAGTCCCAAAAAATAGGCATAACATTTTTAAAATAAAAAAATGTTGAAAATGTCCCATGGTTTGTTTGATTGACCCAAATTTGAATTGATTGTGTATAGGTTTATAGAGAAACAATCTGATTGAACTATTATTAATATTTAATGTTATTTTTTTAAAACATTTTAGAGGGTTAAATATCAGTATTGGGTTTTGCTAGCTTAATCGTTGGCTAAGGTGACTTATCAATATTGAAGAATATTTAAGGATTGTTATTTATGGTTAATCTTACCCAATTAGTAAGTTAGCGAAATCAATATTATATTTCAAATTTTGAAAGTGGGTTGGCGAGATCTATTTTGGGTTATGTTACTAGTATAACAATGATGGTTGGAAATTTTTTTGTAATGTTTTGGTTTGACATTATCAAACACATCATTAGGGTAAACTACCAGGGGGAAACATTTTTATGTTACATTTTTGGTAATGTGTCAGTTATGGCATGCTACATTTGATTATAATGGCTCGCTTTTTCTTCCCAGTTGTCTATGTGGATGAGTGACAAACAGTACTTCACGCTTGAAGCTAGGGATGTTGCCATTCGGCTGAACTTGATCTCTAAAGTTCAGGGGATAGAACAGGCAGAAAACTATTTTAATAGCATTCCAAAAAAATTGAGGGTATTTTCCACTTATGGTGCTCTTCTCAACTGCTACGTTAATGCAAGGAATGTCGAAAAGGCAGAGGCCACACTGGACAATATCAAGAAATTGGGGTTGGTGAAAGGGCCACTGGTTTACAATGGTTTGCTAGGTCTTTATTGTCGGACTGGAAGTTATGAGAAACTTGAGAATCTAATGCACAAAATGGAGGAGAATGGTATTGCTTGGGACAGATATACGTACGGCATTCGTTTGACTGCGTATGCATCTGTTTCTGATGCTGAGGGAGTTGACATGACTGTTACAAGGATGGAATCGGATACTGGTATTGTTTTGGACTGGACAAGTTATGCTACTGCAGCAAATGCGTATCCAAAAACTGGTCTGTTGGAGAAGGCTTTGGCAATGCTGAGGAAATCTGAGGGACTAATAAGTGGTAAAAGAGGGAATTCAGCATATGAATGTCTTATGACACAGTATGCTGTATATGGGAAGAAAGACGAAGTTTTAAGGATTTGGCAAGTGTACAAGGAGAAGACTAAGGTTCTTAATCGGGGATACATAAGTGTCCTGCCTTCTGTATTGAAATTTGATGACCTTGAATGTGCTGAGAGTATTTTTAAGGAGTGGGAATCCAAGGCTTTATACTATGATATACGGATTCCAAACTTCTTGATCGGTGCTTACAGCAAAAAAGGTCTTATGGAGAAGGCTGAAGCTCTTATAGAGAGGATAATTTCGAAGGGGGGAAAGCCCGATGGGAAGTCGTGGTACTATTTAGCAACAGGGTATCTTCAGAATAATCAGCCTCGAAAAGCTGTGGAAAAAATGCAGGAAGCTGTGATGATTTGTCGTAAGAAGTGGAAGCCACAGAATACTATTTTGGCTGCATGTCTGGAATACTTAAAACATGAAGGAGATACGGAGCGGGCTGGGAATTTTATAAACCTACTTGGGGACAAGAATATTATCTCAGTGGATGTACAAGACAGATTGGTGAATAATTTTCTAAGCAGGGAAACCAACTTGGATGCATTGAGTGAGTTGAATGCTGATGCATTAGTTAGAAATGGAGAAGCGAATTCAGAGGCTGAGGACGATGGTGCTGATGCACTGGCTGGAAATGGAGAAGCACATTCATAGCCTTGGTTCAGTCTAAACTCTAAAGTTTGAATACCAATTGGGTTATTTTTGTACATTCTGGAAAGCGGAGTGGTGAAAGAATTATTTGTTGGAACCCCTCTAGTCAGAATTTAGTGATTAGAACTGAACTTCGTATAACAAGTTCAAAGAACATATTTAGCCCGTAGGTTTTTCAATTCAAAGTTGTTGGTCCAACGTTACTTTATCATGTGTATATAAAATTCTAATTCAATATCGGAATGAATCAAATTATAGATTTTGCAAAATTGATGTTCTTATTTGTTTCATAAATAATAGATTAATTAAGAATTTAGGTGGTAAATATACTTTGTTCTTCACGTCACGGATGTTATTTTTTAGCAAAATCAGTAAAATAATGGGCCGACAATGTAATTTGAGCGTTAAATGTTTGTTCGTGAAAGTACTAACTTGTCTGGGCAAGAGTTGATCGCACAATTGGACTTTGTAATCCTAGTTGCCAAACACACCACAATACATTTTCCCCAAAACCCCTTGACAACCAGCAAACAAGCAAAACATAGTAAGTAACGCAAAATGGAAGAGGTGGGAGTAGAGAGCAGTTTAAAAAACGAGGAGGTCGCGGAAGACGATGACCGACCAATGCTGAGCTCGCAGGCTTTAGCAGCCCTAGAAGAGTTCCTGGCAGAGCAAAACCAAGCCCTAGAAACCACCCATACTAGTCAAACGGAATCGGAGACGGTGGCTTTGGTACCAGAAGACTGGAGGCTCAGCCAGTTCTGGTATGACGCCGTCACGGCCGAGACTGTAGCCAAAGAAGTCGTCTCCCTCTGCGCCGCCCACACCGACTCTCGCGTCGCGTGTATTGCTTGTCCAACTCTCTACGCCTACCTGAAGGTCTCTTTTGTAAATTTAAAATAAATTGACATACATATATATATATATATATATTCTCTTTTTTATTTTAATTTTAATTTTAAAATGTTAGCAGAAAATTGGTCCTGAGGTGTCGGCTCAAATTCATGAATATGACAAGCGGTTTGAGCAATACGGAAGTGATTTCACGTTTTATGATTACAACCAACCAGAAAACTTGCCTTTGGAACTCAAGCATGCTTTTCATATAGTAGTTGCGGATCCTCCTTATCTGGTCAGATATTATTATGCTTTTTACTATTTCCATAGCACTGTTACATGTCTTGTAATGTAATGTAAGCTTGATGTGTTCTTTGTTATAGACATCTCTTGTACGATGGCTGTGGATCAATTGTGCGCCACATATTTAGCAGCACATTAAAGATTAGACTCGATTGTTTTTTTGTTCTGTAATTAGATATAGGGGATGTTTATTTTTTGCACTTAACACTTAATGATGTTGAATTAGGTCAATTAAGAGATTTTTGTTTGTTTTTTTAAGTGGTGAAACCCCTTCAAACAACCTAAAAACCACTTAAAAATAAAGGTATATTTTTTGACTTTTCACTTAATACAAAATCACGTAATGATTTTATAAATATATTATTCCAAGTTTATCCTTCCTAAAATTGTATATTTTCAAGTTTATCCTAGTTTTATATTATACAAATTTCTTTTAATGATTTAACAAACAACATTGAAAAATAAAAACCCTAAACATCTCAACATCAAATTTTCCTATAACTGGATTACTATATTTCTCCAATCAGATTTCGGTAAAAATCTTTATTGATTTTCTTTATTAATTTACTTATGGAGTAGCTCATATTGTGTTTATTTGTTAAAGTTTCATTATGTTATTGGTGTTTTTGGTTTATGTATATTGATGAAAATTGTTTGTGTATAACAAAACCTCAAAGTTTCTCCTCTTGTTTCTCCTTTGGGTTTTTTTATCTTAAAGTTTTTATCAAATCTGTTATCGATGTATAATAGAATCTTAAATATTTTTTTCTTGTTAGTCAATCTGTTATCGATATATATTATTTTACAATTTCAATTTTTATTGTGGTATTAATTTAATTTAAGATCATTTTATTTATTTTTATTTGAATATATAAATTTAATTGATTCTATTATAATAATTCATCTTATTTTAATTATGAATCAAAATATTATATATATAAATGTTTTAATATTTGTTAAATAATTTATTATAATTGTTTATATCATATTAAATAAAGTTACTTAACAACTAATAATAAAAGGATATAAATATCAAATTGCTAGTATTCAGATAATTTTAATTTTAAAAAACAAACAAGATTATTATACATTCAGAGGTAAGGAAGAAAAAACAAACATGTTTATCAGATTTTAGATTTCAGTCACTATTCAGTCTTTAGTTTTCAGCAGCATTGTTCAGTTTTCAAACAAAAAAACAAACGACCCCACAATGTCTATTATACATGGTATTAACTTATTATTTATTGGGTCATCACTCATGTATGTATCACTTCCTTGGCAGAGAGCACTGCTAGGGGAGGTTGCACAACTGTCACTGCTTTTATAGCGAGTCTTGTGTATGAATTTGGTTTTCACAGTCTATTTCTCATCTTGTTTGAGTAAAGAACACTCCTTTACAAAGTTACCGATTTGCTATTAAATAATCATTTTTGAACCTTTTATCAGCAAACAATAACGTCATTGCTTCGATTTTGAAGGCCAAAATAGTTATGATTTGCTTCTTTTATTGCTTGATGGATTCACTCCTTTACTAATATCAAAATCGTTTCTCTCCTTGCTATCGCTAGTTTGGATATTGAAAGAATGTAATGGTAAATAGTGGGTTGCACTTGTGTTCGTTGTTGGTACAGTCAATTGTTCAATGCTAACTTGAATTAATTAAATGATTAATGAGGAGATTTATCATTGATCTAAGTAAATTTCATCTGAAAATTTTGCGGTTGTTAGATGTAGCCATATTTGCCTCCTTTTGTGGTAATGAAGACAGATGATTTTTTTACTTTCAGACTTGGAAGAAAAATGAAAAAAATGAAGAACTGGATTCTAAAAGTATTTTTATAACAACGGCTATCAAATCTGGATTGTATGTTTGTTGAAGGTCTTTGCTTTTTATGATGTTGAGTTGATGGAGCCCGTGCAAGTGATAGGGCTAAAGGATATGGCAGGCTGAGAGAGAGAGGAGAGATTAATTTGTAATGTTGGTTTATGGTAGTTTTGTAAATAATGTAGAAGAATATCTTTAGAGTTAAATGAAATGGTTTGCCGATGTGACAGCTAATTAGAGTAGTGAGTGTGTGGGTTAGCAACTTCAGTTACTGATGCTAGCAATTTCCTTTTGTAGATGCATATTGATATGGGGGAAGGGGCACCTACTTCTCATTTTTGGATCATGTGAATATTGCTTTTAGTTTTGTTTGTTTCGAATTACATGCTTTACTAATGTAACTAATGGTAATCAACTAATGTGTATGGTGGCAGAGCCAGGAGTGTTTGGAAAAAGTTTCTCAAACAACTTCATTTCTTGCAAAACCAGGGAGTTTTTACTTGCTCCTATTCACAGGTAAACATTGATACCTCATCTTTCCATGTAGACATCATAATGCTTAGAGCATCTCCAATGCAAATGTGAATTATTTTTTAAAAAAAATGAACATATCATCAATGTCATGGAAATGTGCATTTATGTGACATAAACATGGATTGATAGACACTGAAGTCTAAAAGGACTCTCTAATGTTATTCTATTCATTTTAATGATAAACAATCAAAAAATAATATATCATTAAACCAAATTACCATAAAATATTATTTGATAGAAGTCTTCATCATTTATTGCTGACATGACTGTCAATGAGACTCTCTAGAAATAGACATTGAGGTTGACAGCCTCTATTTTCATTTTTCCCATGTCAGCTTGATAGTGGTCATGGAAATTTGCATTGGAGAGGTTAATTTTAACCCTCTATCAATTCATCCTATATGACACTTCATTTTTTCACAATTCATACTTGCATTGAAGATACTCTTGGGTAGTTAGGTGGTTAGTCCTTTGAAGAGATACCGTCGTATTCAGCATTAAAAAAAAATTGTAGGACATATAGTGGAGATAATTACAAGAGGAGATTGTGGAAACAATTGTATTTGTGATGTAACACCCTCCCCTCGATCCTCGGCGTACCGGACACCGATAACCGAGGCGGAGGACGTTACGTTATTTTCCATACTTATTTACGAAAATCCATTTACTAATTTAATATAATTTATTGAAAAATTCGGCAGAGTTTCCTCTGTTTTATTGAGAAATCCAAAATTTCATAAAACATGTATAATCAAACAAACACTTCAATATTTTTCCACTTTCTCAACTTCCATCAGCGGACTCCCCCGTCCGTCTCAAGATCACTTCAGCACACAATCTCAACCCAAAGTAAACATTTTCTAAGTATACTTTCAAAACAAAGTAAACGCAGATACTTTAAAGCACTACATCGATTAGTTTTCTCATCTCTTTGAGAAAACGTTTAAAAACATAATTCAAAATTTATATACATTAGAATTTACAAGGTTTTATATATATATATATATATATATATATACATTTAAGTATATAAAATATAAGTTCATAACATTTCTTTAATGTAACAAAAATATGCACATGTCAAAATGTCTACCAAAAGGATTGGAATTTCTGCTGTGACTCTAGAAGCGCCCTGATGATCTTTTTGTCGAACCCTCGCTCTCAGATCACATCAACTACCTGCGCGTGGAAAATCCAACGCGCTAAGCTAACATAGCTTAGTTGGTATACATATAAAATAATATCAATCACAAAATCCCACTAACATAACATATCGAAATCACAGGATTTTATAAACACAGCACGTACATATTATCTTTTCATAAAAACAAATAACGTTCCATATAATATATATTCAAATAACCAATCAAAACTTTATAAAATGTATTTCAAAAACATATATTCCACTCAAATTCATAATCGAGTATTATTATATCATAAGAGCCTTTCGTAAATGCTGTCATGATACCATGGATCGGTACGGATTTCATATCTATCTCTGGCATCGGACACTCGGTGCCTACCCGCCGGAGCTCAGTTTCGCAATCGTTTTAATTTCTGGACCGGACACTCGGTGCCTCTCAAAGTCCGTTAATCATATCATATATAAACGTAACGGCGCAGTACTGCTAATAATATCCTATTGGCATGCCAAACACCAATCCCCACCTACCAATGTACAGGTTTACTCAAGCTCTCTATAATTTTATTAATAACGAATATTATGAATTCCGATTAAACTTTATTACACAATTTCATTCGTTGCTCATTTCCTCTTGATTCCAAAAGATGGTTTTCGAATTTTTCTCTTCGAACCCATCATTAATCACACAACTCATCGCAACATAATATAAATAGCATGTGAATACAAACGAAACGATAAAAATGCCACTTGTTTTCTTTATGTCTTTAATTTCGACTAAGGGGTAAAACTCTCGAAAATTGATTTCGTTTTCAAAAGTCATGTCACAAATCACTTTAATACCATTCGTTAAACACGTATATAAGTTTAAAAAGACGAAAATACCCCTAACCCTTAATTAATTCAAATTCGGATTTAAAGGGGGTTTTATACGAAAACGGTATTTCACTTGATTTTAACCCATAAAATCTCTTTCATTGTTATCCTACCAATACATACATATCATAAATAACAACTCATTACATAAAAATCATATTAATGCAGAGATACGAAACGAAATAATAAATTTTCGCCACTAAAAAAAATTAAATTTCGAAAACAATTGTATACCAACCTTTTAGAGCTTATAATCAAGCTCCTAACTCTCCAAATAGAAGCTCAAAGCTTCTCCTTGCTCTTACTAGATTCCCCACGCCCTAATTTATCACCTAAAGTTTAACATTTATACTTTTAAAACTATAAAAACCAAAATAACTTAATTAAATGTAAAACCCACTAGTTATTCATGCTTATTAATGCATTTACATGCATAAAAATCGATTTAAACACAAAAAAATTTGATCAAAACAGTACATACCTCACTAAACACCATAGATCCGAAAATCTATCTTGAATTTTAAGGGGGTTTTGCAAGAAATGGAATTATACATATATAGAAGGGCTTAAATGGAAGAAACTCTAAGAAATTTTGGCTTGGAAAATGAGAAAAAATCTGGAAGGAAGTTGCAGCAGCAGTGTCGGCAAAGGGAAGAAGACGAGCTGCAGAATTTTCAGATTTTCAGCCTTTTTTTATACTAACATATTTTTCGAATTTACACTTTGACCCCAAAACTTTTTAAAATTGCACTTTGACCCAAAAATTCTGACACACGCCCCTCTCCTATTAAACAATACTAACAATTTACCAATAATAAATTTCCAACACAAATCTTTTCCCAAATAAAAGTCTAATTAAATCATTTTCCTAAAAATTACTTTCAAACTAATTTTCTAACAATTAACTATATTAATTTACTAATTATATTAATTATAAATAAACTAAATTTTTAATCCCACTTAATGTAATTATATTCTACAATTAATAATATTACTTATACGGAAGCAATTATCGGGATGTTACATGTGACCAGTTGTATTTCATAGTCATAACTATTACTTGGTATTTAAGAGCAAAAAGGAATGACACCTACTCAATGTTTTCATTGATGATATCTATTCATAATAGGTTCGAACAGATATCTATCAATATCTGCTAGTGGTTGCATTTTTCTCTTTTGGCTTTTCATGGTGGATGTGATTGTCTTGTGGTGCTTGCAGGTGAGGTGCAAAAGGATAGGGCTGCTGAGCTCTTAGGTTTGCGTCCATGTGGTTTTAGACCTCAACACTCAAGCAAACTTGGAAATGAGTTTTGTCTGCTTACGAACTATGACCCAGGAATGAGACTTGGAGGGTGGGAGCAAGAGAATTAAGTGCAGTTTCTCTCAACACAAACGTAAAAGGTAGCTGATGCTATGAACCTTGCGTTTTTAATATCCATAGTTAAAATGATATATAGGTTACTACGATTCAATTGAAGTTACTTAGCTTTAATGTTCATTAATGGGGAAAGTGAATAATTGCTTATCATTATAGAATGATAACAATGAGTTTATGACAATGAATATATAAATTTTATAAATTAAGAGTCAATAATAGTCATCAAATATTTATATTAAACTTCCTTAAATTGAGAATTTAACAAACTTAAGCTGATGAAATTGCCAAGTTAGCAAATTCTCTTAACTGCTGTCATTTTAGTAGTTGCACTTGTTGATCATCTGAGTGCCTTAAACTGATGGCAGAGGCTTGACTACTTGATCACCAGAGTCTTGATAACTTGAGAGGCAGATATTTGATCATATTTAACCTTTAGCATCATCGATTGCAATGGGGTTGCACTGAATCACAAGCAAAGGTTAAGCATTAGCAGAATTATAAACCAGACTCTTCAACACAAATCAATTTTATATAGATATATAAACTGCCCCCTCAAACTGAACTATGGCGATTCAACCAAGAACAATTACTACTACTGCACAAAGTGAACATCTCACTGAATATGTTTTGTGTGAGCGTGAAAATTAATTCATGGTTACTCAGATGATCATCTAGTCAGGCCACTATGTAGTTAATATACTGTGCTGACTTGACAATCCATTTAGCTTATGTTAGTCAGGATCTAAGATTTGAGTGTGTTTGTTATTGAAATGGTTGGTCATTATTGTTTAGTCTTGTATTAATTGGTGTAAACATGTTATATGAAATAAAAACCACATCACATAGTAAACAGTGTTCACTTATGCCATTAATGATATTGAAGCTTATCAACTCAAGACTAAACTGCAGTAACCTTTACAACATTTATTCATGGCATCGGCAAAGCAATAAGAAACAAATAAATTATAAATTTATAATCAAAGCAGAGCCACCGACATAATCAATTTATATCCTTAAATATGGCACACTAATACACTTATAATCTTTCAAGTAACTGGTGAACAAAAATTTTACTTTCCTTGAAAAAGCCTTTTGGGATAGACTTTGGTTATTAAAGTTCGTTAAAACAGTCGTTTGCATTTATTTTCATTCTTCTTTTTGTGATATCTTTCTTGTTGACAAATTAGTATCATTACTTGGTAGTGGATAATTCCTCAGTGTCCCTATGGCGTTGGTATGTAACATCGGTGGAATTATGGACCACAGATTTAATGATGAGCCTGTTTCAACTGCAACAAGGATGATGGTTGGAGGGGGGCCTTCTCACTTTCAAGTTGGGAGTCATGGAGAACTTCGGCCACACTAACTTATTGTCAATGCTTATGCTGAAAGGAAATTGAGAAAATCATGTTTTTCCTCGTTTTCTTGATATTTGTAGGTGTCAAATTACTCTTTTTATATGTACTTTCTTTCAAGTTTTATGTCCTTTTCACTCAACCCAAATTTGTTTTGCAATTTTGAACTTGTAAATTATTAATTGTGGTTATGAGATGGAATTCTCTTTGATTTGAAACTACTTCTTTACCTAATCTTTGCTTAATCTGATTATTGAAATGAAGATTCCGAAGCTTTAACCTCACATTCCTTTATGCTTCAAAAATTTTCAAGTTTACACACTTTCTTTTATATATATAAATTTTCTTCTATTGTATTAATTTTTAAAATTTACCTATAAATTTAACATTTTGTGTCTTAAACTCAGATGAAATAATATTTATAATATATATTCTGTTTCCTTATTTTGACAGTGAATTCATGATTTAAAGGAACATCAAAACTGCTTTGCTTTCGTTTATAACTTAATTCTGTTCATCTATTAATTTTATTTCGGTTTCAGTTTCAAGTTCTTTCCAACAACTGAATGTGTTTAAAAGTGTCTCACATGAGTCATCTCATAATTTAATATTTGATGGATATATATGAAATTGTACTTAACAAGTTAAACATTATATTTGTAGATTTGTAGTGTGTCTCAAATGAGTCCATTTGTCCAAGTGTATTTTGCAGGTAAGATGGCAAATGTAATGGTGTCGCAGTCTGGTCTGGACGCTCCTCAGCCTCACTATGACGTCAAGCTCTTCAACCGCTGGACCTTCGAGGATGTTCAGGTCCTTGTTTCTCTCTGTTTCTCTCATGGATCTGATCACTGTTGTCATTGTCTTTGTGTTTTCTTGACCTGCGTTTATGTTTTCTCTATCCTGGGCTGTGTTTGCGAAGAATATCTTTAAAATTGTTTTGATGATTTTCTTGGGTTGTGGTTACTGTTATTAGTGTTGGTGGTTAGAGATTTGGACCGAGAACTATATTATTAGATGAACTGCTATATATTTATGCGAGTTGTTCAAATATCATATTTTGTGTGTCTATATATCATCTTCAATGATATGCTGCTGCTGCTGCTGCTGTTGTTGTTGTCGTCGTTGTGTGTCTATATTATATTGAATGAGCTTATACTCTTATTGTCCCAGATGGGGTGCTCGTCCCATTTGGAATGGTTTGAGTGGTCTCTCCTGCTCACTGAAACCATATCTGTGAAAGAAATATATATTTTTTTAAATTAGGGTACATCGAGTGATTAATATTTGATGATAAATTAATGCTGTGGTTTTATCTGCATTTGTTGTGTGATTTTATATTTGTTTGCCGGATTGAAATATTTGTCTCTTTTATCTGTTGTGGACTTTGTACCGAAATAATATGTTCATTCACTCTCCCACGTCCCACTTGTATATTAGTTTCAACTGATTGGAGAATCTGTGTTTCCTTATTGCCTGGGAATAGTTGTAAATAGGATTACAGAATCTGTGAACTGTATTGTTTGCTGTAGTTGGAATTGGTTGGCAGCGATGAATTCATTATATGGTGTTGACTGTTGATGAATTTTTTAGGTCAATGACATTTCATTGTGTGACTACATCAGAGTCCAAGCGGCCAAGCATGTGACCTATGTTCCTCACACTGCTGGGAGGTACTCAGTGAAGATGTTCAGGAAAGCTCAATGCCCAATTGTGGAGAGGCTTACCAACTCTCTGATGATGCACGGTAGAAACAATGGCAAGAATTGATGGCTGTGAGGATTGTGAAGCATGCGATGGAAATTATTCACCTTTTGACTGACCAAAACCCAATTCAAGTGATCGTCGATGCTGTGATCAACAGGTATTGTGGTTGGACTTGTTAATTTGAATCATTAAAACATAGTAAAGTATATAGATGAACTGGTTCGGTAACAACATCCTTGTTGACCATATACCTCATGGCCAACGGATAACTGCTTGCCTTTTTTTCCTATTGTCTTGTAATAATTTATCTTGTGTGTGTTCTTGCTATAGTGGTCCCCGTGAAGATGCTACAAGAATTGGCTCTGCTGGTGTTGTGAGATGTCAAGCTGTGGATATTTCTCCTCTGCGATGTGTGAATCAGGCTATCTATCTGCTCACCACTGGTGCTTGTGAGTCTGCTTTCAGAAATATTAAGACAATTGCTGAATGTTTGGCTGATGAACTTATCAATGCTGCAAAGGGTTCATCTAACAGGTAATCAAGGCCTAGAATTTATTTTGCTGTTTAATTTTTTCAAATGATTTCATCTCGAGTATCTTGAGTTTGTCAACTGTAGTCATTTGTCTAAGCTGATTTTTATTTTATTTTTTCGGCTATGCCATCAAGAAGAAGGATGAAATTGAAAGAGTTGCCAAGGCTAACCGTTAGAAATCTAATAGAGAAGCAGATGAAGAGAGTTTTGTTGTTTTTGATCAGTACTTTATAAGTTCACTGTTTCAACATTTTCGACTGTTTTGTTGGTTTTTATTTTGACTATATGCTTAATTTTTGTTTGGAGTTTTGAATAGATAATGTTAAGGACGCATTTAATGACTTGTATGGCATTTGGTGTCTGGTTCGTTATTATATGAATGTGGATTTAGCAAATTAATCAAATTAGATGTTCATTGATATCAGATCAAAATGATTTTTATTTCACCTATTCTTGATTAATATGAAATTAATATAAAGCAATACACAAGAGGTGACAGTCGGTGTCAGCAGAGTAGAGGGAGACGACTTGTTTGGCTACAGCTAGGCTTGTGACGGTGTCATACCAGAACTGGTTTCCGTTTGACTAGAATGGGTGATCTCTAGGGCTTGGTTTTGCTCTGCCAGGAACTCTTCTAGGGCTGCTAAAGCATGCGAGCTCAGCAATGGTCGGTCATCGTCCTCCGTCGCCTCCTCGTTTTTAAAGCTGCTCTCTACCCTTGCCTCTTCCATTTGCCGTCACTGTGTGCAGCTTCTTTGCTCATTGTCAAGGTCTTTTGGGTAAAATGTAATATGGTGTGCTTGGCAATTAGGATTACAAAGTTCAATTGTAACGTTGGACCAATAACTTTGAATTGGTCAGTAAGCGCATTGCTACAGTGGTGGCTGCACAACTCAAGATCTTTCAGATCTCAGGTTCAATATCCAGTGGCCACTAATGTTCCTGACTTCAACTATCTACGTGTGAGCCGTTCCTTTACCTTCATCTTGGTTGATCCCTCCTATATGAAAATTACTTTACGAACCAAGCCATCAATGTTTCATTTTGTTTGATCTCGATAGTCTACTAGACCAATCCAATAATAATAATAATAAACTCTGGCATGGAGAAATATGTTCTTTGAACTAGTTACACAAATTTCTGTTCTAATCACCAAATTCTGATTGCTGGGGTTCCAAGAGATAATTCTTCACCACTCCATTTTCCAGAATGTACAAAAATAACCCATTTGGTATTCAAACTTTAGATTGAACTAAGACTCTGAAAGTGCTTCTCCATTTCCAGCCAGTGCATCGGCACCATCGTCCTCAGCCTCTGAATTCGCTTCTCCATTTCTAACTAATGCATCGGCATTCAACTCATTCAGTGCATCCAAGTTGGATTCCCCGCTCAGAAAATTATTCAGCAATCTGTCTTGTACATCCACTGAGATAATATTCTTGTCGCCCAAGTAGGTCTATAAAATTCCCAGCCTCCTCCATGTCACCTTCACGTTTAAAGTATTAAAGACAGGAACCAAAACAGTATTCCGTGGCTTCCACTTCTTATGACAAACCATTACTGCTTCCTTCATTTTTCTACAGCTTTTCAAGGCTGATTATTCCGGAGATACCCTGTTGCTAAGTAGTACCACGACTTCTCATCAGGCTTTCCTCCCTTTGAAATTATTCTCTCTATAAGAGCTTCAGCCTTCTCCACAAGACCTTTTCTGCTGTAAGCACCAATCAAGAAGTTTGGAAGCCGCATATCATAGCATGAAGTCTTGGATTCCCACTCCTCAAGAATACTCTCAGCACATTCAAGGTCATCAAATTTCAATACAGAGGCAAGGACACTTACGTATTCCTTATTGAGAACCTTAGTCTTCCCCTTGTACACTTGCCAAATCCATAAAACTTCGTCTTTCTTCCCATATGCTGCATACTGTGTCATAAGACATTCATTTGTTGTATTACCTCTTTTACCACTTATTAGTCCCTCAGGATTTCCTCAGCATTGCCAAAGTCTTCTCCAACAGACCAGTTTTTGCTTACGCATTTGGTGCACCTGAATAACTTGTCCAGTCCAAAACAATACTGGTATTCGATTCCATCCTACTAATGGTCTTGTCAACTCCCTCAGCATCAGAAACAGCTGCATACGCAGTCAAACGAATGCCATACGTATATCTGTCCCAAGCAATACCATTCTCATCCATTTCGCGTATCAGATTCTCAAGTTACTCAAAATTTCCAGTCCGACAATAAAGACCAAGCAAACAATTGTAAACCAGTGGCCTTTTCGCCAACCCCAATTCCTTGATATTGTCCATTGTGGCCTCAGCTTTTTCGACATTCCCTAAACGAAAGTAGCAGTTGAGAAGAGCACCAGTGGAAAGTACCCTCAATCTTTTTGGAATGCTATTAAAATAGTTTTCTGCCTCTTCTATCCCCTGAGCTTTAGAGATCAAGTCCAGCCGAATGGCAACATCACTAGCTTCCAGCGTGAAGTACCGTTTGTCACTCATCCACATAGACAACTGGGAAGAAAAAGCGAGCCATTATAATCAAATGTAGCATGCCATAACCAATACATAACCAAAAATGTAACATAAAAATGTTTCCCCCTGGTAGTTTACCCTAATGATGTGTTTGATAATGTCAAACCAAAACATTACAAAAAATTTTCCAACCATCAATCTTATAGTAGTAACATAACCCAAAATAGTTCTCGCCCAATGCATATTGGAGCCTTTTATTTAGGAAGCACCCAATGCATAGCCCAATTATGATTAATAATTTCAACTCAGGTACAATTTCGAATGAGGAGCTGAAATGTCTCATTAGAGTGGAGGCTATCCAACCTTGGCAGTGTGCCAAGGTTGGACCTTCACCAACCACCTAATATTGTGGCAATTTTCTCATTACTTGTAGGTCGTCATTTCCTATTTTGGGAGTCGATTTCCTAACTGTACATTCATTTGAAATATATGTAAGTCTCAATAAATCTGATTTGATGTTAGAAATTGTTGTAAATTAAAAAAAATAAAAAAACAATAATTTTAAACACAATAATGCGAGTATCACAAAATTTTAAACGCAACTCTAAGAAAATAATAATTTCGTCCGGCATTACGAGGGCGGCATATATCTCCCATGTTAAATAAAACATAAAAAGAGATGCTTGAGTTGCTAAAGGCCACCTCCCATTTTAATATGGAAACAATCAAGAGAGAAAAAAATCGTAAACCTTTGATAGAACGAATGGATCCCATCTCAAGCCCAGGCCCAAGCCCAATGAACCAACCTTAATAAAACAATAAAATTAAAGAAAATCCTAAGCCCTAAAACCCTGCTCTGCTCTGTTGAATTTCAGTGTGTTGTTCGAAAATTGAAATGAAGCTAACACGATTGAGTGGCATACTCCATAGCATCAAATCTCAACTGGCCTCCTACTCAACAACGACTACAGAATCATACCTTGTGAATAAAAAATTGAGCGGCTCCATGAACCGTCTTTACCGTAAGATCTCTCCAATCGGAGATCCAACGGTCTCCATCGTTCCGGTGCTCGACCAATGGGTCCAAGAAGGCGGAAATGTAGACAAGGAACAACTCCAACTCATGATCAAGGAGTTGCGCTCCTATAAACGATTCAGACACGCTCTCCAGGTATTATTACTCGTGTTTTGTTGACTTTGAAATAATTCATTTTGTTTTTAAAATAAAAAAATGTTGAAAATGTCCATGGTTTGTTTGATTGAACCAAATTTGAATTGTTTGTGTATAGGTTTATAGAGAAACAATCGGATTAAACTATTATTAATATTTAATGTCATTTTTTTAAAACATTTTAGAGGGTTAAATATCAGAATTGGGTTTTGTTAACTTACTCGTTGGATAAGGTGACTTATCAATATTGAAGAATATTTAAGGATTGTTATTAATGGGTAATCTTACCCAATTAGTAAGTTAGTGAAATCAATATTATATTTCAAATTTTGAAAGTGGGTTGGCGAGAACTATTTTGGGTTATGTTACTCGTATAACAATGATGGTTGGAAATTTTTTTGTAATGTTTTGGTTTGACATTATCAAACACATCATTAGGGTAAACGACCAGGGGGAAACATTTTTATGTTACATTTTTGGTTATGTATTAGTTATGGCATGCTCCATTTGATTATAATGGTTCGCTTTTTCTTCCCAGTTGTCTATGTGGATGAGTGACAAACGGTACTTCCCGCTTGAAGCTAGGGATGTTGCCATTCGGCTGGACTTAATCTCTAAAGTTCAGGGGATAGAACAGGCAGAAAACTATTTTAATAGCATTTCAAAAAAATTGAGGGTATGTTCCACTTATGGTGCTCTTCTCAACTGCTACGTTAATGCAAGGAATGTCGAAAAAGCAGAGGCCACACTGGACAATATCAAGAAATTGGGGTTGGTGAAAGGGCCACTGGTTTACAATGGTTTGCTAGGTCTTTATTGTCGGAATGGAAATTATGAGAAACTTGAGAATCTGATGCACAAAATGGAGGAGAATGGTATTGATTGGGACAGATATACGTACGGCATTTGTTTGACTGCGTATGCATCTGTTTCTGATGCTGAGGGAGTTGACAAGACTGTTACCAGGATGGAATTGGATACCAGTATTGTTTTGGACTGGACAAGTTATGCTACTGCAGCAAATGCGTATGCAAAAACTGGTCTGTTGGAGAAAGCTTTGGCAATGCTGAGGAAATCTGAGGGACTAATAAGTGGTAAAAGAGGTAATTCAGCATATGAATGTCTTATGACACAGTATGCAGTATATGGGAAGAAAGACGAAGTTTTAAGGATTTGGCAAGTCTACAAGGAGAAGACTAAGGTTCTTAATAAGGGATACATGAGTGTCCTGCCTTCTGTATTGAAATTTGATGACCTTGAATGTGCTGAGAGTATTTTTGAGGAGTGGGAATCCAAGGCTTTATACTATGATATACGGATTCCAAACTCCTTGATCGGTGCTTACAGCAAAAAAGGTCTTATGGAGAAGGCTGAAGCTCTTATAGAGAGGATAATTTCGAAGGGGGGAAAGCCTGATGCGAAGTCGTGGTACTATTTAGCAATAGGGTATCTTCAGAATAATCAGCCTCGAAAAGCTGTGGAAAAAATGCAGGAAGCTGTGATGGTTTGTCATAAGAAGTGGAAGCCACAGAATACTATTTTGGCTGCATGTCTGGAATACTTAAAACATGAAGGAGATACGGAGGGGGCTGGGAATCTTATAAACCTACTTGGGGACAAGAATATTATCTCAGTGGATGTACAAGACAGATTGCTGAATAATTTTCTAGGCGGGGAAACCAACTTGGATGCATTGAGCGAGTTGAATGCTGATGCATTAGTTAGAAATGGAGAAGCGAATTCAGAGGCTGAGGACGATGGTGCTGATGCACTGGCTGGAAATGGAGAAGCACATTCATAGCCTTGGTTCAGTCTAAAGTTTGAATACCAATTGGGTTATTTTTGTACATTCTGGAAAGCGGAGTGGTGAAAGAATTATTTGTTGGAACCCCTCTAGTCAGAATTTAGTGATTAGAACTGAACTTCGTATAACAAGTTCAAAGAACATACTTGCCCCATTTGTTTTTCAATTCAAAGTTGTTGGTCCAACGTTACTTTATCACGTATGTGTGTATATAATTCTAATTCAATATCGGAATGAATCAAATTATAGATTTTGCAAAATTGATGTTCTTATTTGTTTCATAAATAATAGATTAATTATGAATTTAGATGGTAAATATACTTTTTTCTTCACGCCACGGGTGTTATTTTTCAACAAAATCAGTAAAATAATGGGCCGACAATGTAATTTGAGCGTTAAATGTTTGTTCGTGAAAGTACAAACTTGTCCGGGCAAGAGTTGATCGCACAATTGGACTTTGTAATCCTAGTTGCCAAACACACCATAATGCATTCTCCCCAAAACCCCTTGACAACCAGCAAACAAGCAAAACATAGTGAGTAACGCAAAATGGAAGAGGTGGGAGTAGAGAGCAGTTTAAAAAACGAGGAGGTCGCGGAAGACGATGACCGACCAATGCTGAGCTCTCAGGCTTTAGCAGCCCTAGAAGAGTTCCTGGCAGAGCAAAACCAAGCCCTAGAAACCACCCATACTAGTCAAACGGAATCGGAGACGGTGGCTTTGGTACCAGAAGACTGGAGGCTCAGCCAGTTCTGGTATGACGCCGTCACGGCCGAGACTGTAGCCAAAGAAGTCGTCTCCCTCTGCGCCGCCCACACCGACTCTCGCGTCGCGTGTATTGCTTGTCCAACTCTCTACGCCTACCTGAAGGTCTCTTTTGTAAATTTAAAATAAATTGACATACATATATATATATATATATATATATTTCTCTTTTTTATTTTTATTTTAATTTTAAAATGTTAGCAGAAAATTGGTCCTGAGGTGTCGGCTCAAATTCTTGAATATGACAAGCGGTTTGAGCAATACGGAAGTGATTTCACGTTTTATGATTACAACCAACCAGAAAGCTTGCCTTTGGAACTCAAGCATGCTTTTCATATAGTAGTTGCGGATCCTCCTTATCTGGTCAGATATTATTATGCTTTTTACTATTTCCATAGCACTGTTACATGTCTTGTAATGTAATGTAAGCTTGATGTGTTCTTTGTTATAGACATCTCTTGTACGATGGCTGTGGATCAATTGTGCGCCACATATTTAGCAGCACATTAAAGATTAGACTCGTTTGTTTTTTTGTTTTGTAATTAGACATAGTGTCTATTATACATGGTATTAACTTATTATTTATTGAGTCATCACTCATGTATGTATCACTTCCTTGGCAGAGAGCAGTGCTAGGGGAGGTTGCGCAACTGTCACTGCTTTTATAGTGAGTCTTGTGTATGAATTTGGTTTTCACAGTCTATTGCTCATCGTGTTTACAAAATTACCGATTTGCTATTAAATAATCATTTTTGAACCTTTTATCAGTAAACAATAACGTCCTTGCTTCGATTTTGAAGGCCAAAATAGTTCTGATTTGCTTCTTTTATTGCTTGATGGATTCACTCCTTTACTAATATCAAAATCGTTTCTCTCCTTGCTATTGCTAGTTTGGATATTGAAAGAATTTAATGGTAAATAGTGGGTTGCACTTGTGTTCATAGTTGGGACAGCCAATTGTTCAATGCTAACTTGAATTAATTAAATGATTAATGAGGAGATTTATCATTGATCTAAGTAACTTTCATCTGAAAATTCTGCGGTTGTTGGATGCAGCCATATTTGCCTCCTTTTGTGGTAATGAAGAGGGATGATTTTCGTACTTTCAGATTTGGAAGAGAAATAAAAAAAACGAAGAACTGGATTCTAAAACTATTTTTGTAACAACGGCTATCAAATCTGGATTGTATGTCTGTTGAAGGTCTTTGCTTTTTATGATGTTGAATTGATGGAGCCCGTGCAAGTGATAGGGCTAAAGGATATGGCAGGCAGAGAGAGAGGAGAGAGTAATTTGTAATGTTGGTTAATGGTAGTTTTGTGTTATGTTCCCTCGAATAGGATCTCGTCACAGGTCGATTCACGGGGAAATCTTCTTGATTTCCTTTATTTGTGTTTCGACTTTTCCTAGATGAACCTATTTTGAAAGATAACGATAGGTGTTTGTTCTTAAGAGACCACCCAAACTCTCCTTACTCTTTGTTTTATTGCAAATTCTCAATGCCCTTTTATTTCATAACATTCTCTTTTATAATAAGAGAATGGTTTCAATAAGGATACAAATTATATATTACCATTCTTAGAGATCTTGAAATTAAATAACTACCAAAACAAACCTCTCTCTCAATAAGGAAACAAGATATTAAACTAAAGGAAACTAAATAAAGGAAAATAATTAGAAGGATTATATTTATGCATTCCTATTCCTAACATTACTCCCCTCCTCGACAACGAGCTTGTCCTCAAGCTCGAACTCAGGATATGACTCTTGGAATCGGAGTGCATTTTCCCACGTTGCATTAGTAGACGAAAGACTCATCGGGATCCACTAGAGGCAGCTGCTCCGGCAGAATGTTTGCGTCGTCCACCATAAGGCAAAAAAGCTTTTTACATTTGTGCCCCGCTGAGTAGGACTCATCACAATTGTAACACAAACCTTTTGCTTGTCGTTCAGCCATCTCGGCGCTGGACAATCGCTTAATAAACGGAGACAGTGTGCTGCCAATACTGGAAGTCGCAGAAGCACTGCTGGCTGTCCCTTTCTGCTCGCTACTGGATACATGAGTGGTTGCTGTTCCTGCAGTAGGTTTGGTTGCTGTTCCTGCAGAAAAACGTTGTCCGCCTGCCCCACAACTAAGCTGCATTTTTCGTTCAAAGGCTCTCGCAATGTTCATTGCTGTCACCAAATTTGGAGGGTTCTGCATCTCAACATCTACGCGTAGCGTCTCGGTTAATCCTGCAGTAAATATATCTACCTGTTGGTCGGAGCGGACCGTTGTCGCCCTAGCAAGGAAGGTCTGAAATTGGCGTTGATACTCTTCAATTGTACCGGTTTGCTTCAAGTTAATCAACTCACCTAAAGGATTGTTGCTCAAAGGAGGGCCAAATCGTAACAAGCAGTAATGCTTGAACGATTCCCACGTGAGGCTTGATTCCTCTTGTTCAAGTCGGTAGAACCATAATTGCGCCTCACCTACCATGTGAAAAGCTGCCAACCCCACCTTGTCCCCTTCGCACGTCCGTTGGTTGAGGAAGAATTGCTCGCAGCGATACAGCCAGCCCAAAGGATCTTCCATGCCATTGTAAGTCGGAACTCAAGCTTGGAATAACGCGGAACCACTGCGCTGCCTGGACGGAACCCCTGCAATCTGCCCTGCTGCTCTTTCGGCAGTCCAGACAAGTTGTGGCTGTTACTACCGGAGGCATCTGCTGGTTCAGCGACCTTCCCCTTCCCTGCACACTGCAGTTCCAGCATGTGCTGGATTGCCTTGACAGATTCGCGCAGGTCACGCAGCTCCTGTCCAATCTTTTGGTTCGACTCCATCATCCTCTGGTCTAACTCTTGCACTTTAAGCGCCAACGGATCAGAATCACCCATGACGATTGGCTCTGATACCAATTTGTTATGTTCCCTCGAATAGGATCTCGTCACAGGTCGATTCACGGGGAAATCTTCTTGATTTCCTTTATTTGTGTTTCGACTTTTCCTAGATGAACCTATTTTGAAAGATAACGATAGGTGTTTGTTCTTAAGAGACCACCCAAACTCTCCTTACTCTTTGTTTTATTGCAAATTCTCAATGCCCTTTTATTTCATAACATTCTCTTTTATAATAAGAGAATGGTTTCAATAAGGATACAAATTATATATTACCATTCTTAGAGATCTTGAAATTAAATAACTACCAAAACAAACCTCTCTCTCAATAAGGAAACAAGATATTAAACTAAAGGAAACTAAATAAAGGAAAATAATTAGAAGGATTATATTTATGCATTCCTATTCCTAACATTTTGTAAATAATGTAGAAGAATATCTTTAGAGTTAAATGAAATGGTTTGCTGACATGACAGCTACTTAGGGTAGTGAGCGTGTGGGTTAGCAACTTCAGTTACTGATGCTAGCAATTTCCTTTTGTAGATGCATATTGATATGGGGGAAGGGGCACCTACTTCTCATTTTTGGATCATGTGAATATTGCTTTTAGTTTTGTTTGTTTCGAATTACATGCTTTACAAATGTAACTAATGGTAATCAACTAATGTGTATGGTGACAGAGCCAGGAGTGTTTGGAAAAAGTTTCTCAAACAACTTCATTTCTTGCAAAACCAGGGAATTTTTACTTGCTTCTACTCACAGGTGAACATTGATACCTCATCTTTCCATGTAGACATCATAATGCTTAGGTAGTTAGGTGGTTAGTCCTTTGAAGAGATAGTGTTGTATTCAGCGTTTAAAAAAATTGCAGTACATATGGTGGAGAAGATAATTACAAGAGGAGATTGTGGAAACAATTGTATTTGTGACCAATTGTATTTCACAATTGTAACTATTACTTGGTATTTAAGAGCAAAAAGGAATGACACCTACTCAATGTTTTCATTGATGATATCTATTTGTAATAGGTTCGAACAGATATCTATCAATATCTGCTAGTGGTTGCATTTTTCTCTTTTGGCTTTTCATGGTGGATGTGATTATCTTGTGGTGCTTGCAGGTGAGGTGCAAAAGGATAGGGCTGCTGAGCTCTTAGGTTTGCGTCCATGTGGTTTTAGACCTCAACACTCAAGCAAACTTGGAAATGAGTTTCGACTGTTTACGAACTATGACCCAGGAATGAGACTTGGAGGGTGGGAGCAAGAGAATTAAGTGCAGTTTCTCTCAACACAAACATAAAAGGTAGCTGATGCTATGAACCTTGCATTTTTAATATCCATAGTTAAAATGATATATAGGTTACTACGATTCAATTGAAGTTACTTAGCTTTAATGTTCATTAATGGGGAAAGTGAATAATTGCTTATCATTATAGAATGATAACAATGAGTTTATGACAATGAATATATAAATTTTATAAATTAAGAGTCAATAATAGTCATCAAATATTTATATTAAACTTCCTTGAATTGAGAATTTAACTAACTTAAGCTGATTAAATTGCCAAGTTAGCAAATTCTCTTAACTGCTGTCATTTTAGTAGTTGCACTTGTTGATCATCTGAATGCCTTAAACCGATGGCAGAGGCTTGACTACTTGATCATCAGAGTCTGGATAACTTGTAAACTGATGGCAGAGGCTTGACTACTTGATCATCAGAGTCTTGATAACTTGAGAGGCAGATATTTGATCATATTTAACCTTTAGCATCATCGATTGCAATAGAGTTGCACTGAATCACAAGCAAAGGTTAAGCATTAGCAGAATTATAAACCAGACCCTTCAACACAAATCAATTTTATATAGATATATAAACTGCCCCCTCAAACTGAACTATGGCGATTCAACCAAGTTCAGTTTGGATCTTATCAACTCAAAGCAAGAAGCTGGGAAAGACCTGATTATAATATCAACCATGAGCTCTGCAGATACATCGAAGTGCAAGAACAGTTACTACCTACTACACAAAGCGAACATCTCACTGAATATGTTTTGTGTGAGCACGAAAATTAATTCATGGTTACTCAGATGATCATCTAGTCAGGCCACTATGTAGTTAATATACTGTGCTGACTTGACAATCCATTTAGCTTATGTTAGTCGGGATCTAAGATTTAAGTGTGTTTGTTATTGAAATGGTTGGTCATTATTATTTAGTCTTGTATTAATTGTTGTAAACATGTTAGATGAAATAAAAACCACATCACATAGTAAACAGTGTTCACTTATGCCATTAATGATATTGAAGCTTATCAACTTAAGACTAAATTGCAATAACCTTTACATTTATTCATGGCATCGGCAGAGCAATAAGCAACAAATAAATTATAAATTTATAATCAAAGCAGAGTCACCAACATAATCAATTTATATTCTTAAATATGGCACACTAATACACTTATAATCTTTCAATTAACTGGTGAACAAAAATTTTACTTTCCTTGAAAAAGCCTTTTGGGATAGACTTTGGTTATTAAAGTTCATTTAAACAGTTGTTTGCGTTTATTTTCATTCCTCTTTTTGTGATATCTTTCTTGTTGACAAATTAGTATCATTACCTGGTAGTGGATAATTCCTCAGTGTCCCTATGGCGTTGGTATGTAACATTGGTGAATTATGGACCACAGATTTAATGATGAGCCTGTTTCAACTGCAACAAGGATGATGGTTGGAGGGGGGCCTTTTCACTTTCAAGTTGGGAGTCATGGAGAACTTCGGCCACACTAACTTATTGTCAATGCTTATGCTGAAAGGAAAATGAGAAAATCATGTTTTTCCTCGTTTTCTTGATATTTGTAGGTGTCAAATTACTCTTTTTCAAGTTTTACGTCCTTTTCACTCAACCCAAATTTGTTTTGCAATTTTGAACTTGTAAATTATTAATTGTGGTTATGAGATGGAGTTCTCTTTGATTTGAAACTACTTCTTTACCTAATCTTCGCTTAATCTAATTATTGAAATGAAGATTCCTAAGCTTTAACCTCACATTCCTTTATGCTTCAAAAATTTTCAAGTTTACACACTTTCTTTTATATATATAAATTTTCTTCTATTGTATTAATTTTTAAAATTTACCTATAAATTTAACATTTTGTGTCTTAAACTCAGATGAAATAATATTTATAATATATATTCTGTTTCCTTATTTTGACGGTGAATTCATGATTTAAAGAAACATTAAAACTGCTTTGCTTTCGTTTATATCTCATAATTTAATATTTAACACAAGTTAAACATTATATTTGTAGATTTGTAGTGTGTCTCAAATGAGTCATCTCATAATTTAATGATTTTCCACTTGCAAGTCTTAGCATGATATACATCGTTAAAGAATGGAATGTTACAAAATAATAGATTATAAATGTTCTGCGTTGAGCATCAATTTAATAGTTAAATGTTTGTATCAGTTCAATTTAGTTTTGAAATTAAGTAATGTTAGGTTTTTAAATTTTTTTTATCTAAATTCAAGTCCAAACAGAAATTAATATATAGTGAATAATAATAATACATTAAATTACATAAACTAATTGTCATGAGCTTGGTAGTGAGCAGTGAGGACATTGACAATGTTCTGTAGATAAGTAACATCTTAAGTCCAAGTCGATAACGTAAATCATGTAATGTATAAATTATGATCCGGTTTTCAAGAGTCCGACCGGTCCAAACCAGAAATAGAAAAAATAATAATAATAATAAAACTCGGAAATGTCGAGATTCAGACGCAGCCTCCAAGGTGCGTTCGCCAAGTGAGACATAAATGGTTAGTTAGTCCGAGAAAACAAAATTCAAATGAAGTCATCGATAAAACAGTTCTAAGTTGCAAATTCCAACTACAAGAAAACATGAGACCGAACATTGTTTCGGAGGTAAGCTCAGATCTGAAGTCTCCCTTTTTGTTTACTTTAGGGTTTCGTTATCTGAACTCGATGCTGACGGACTAAATCCTAAATTCCGTGGTTCAAAAAATGTCACAACTATAATTTTCATTTTTGAATCTGAGTTGTTCTTTGAACTACTTCTACTATTTTAACTTTGTTAATATTACAGTGAAACCAGTTGTTTAGGGTTCGATGTTGTCGATTATTTTGTTTTGCTTGGTAACACTCAGTGTAGTTAGTTATGATATCGTGTAATACATGTAGTGATATGGAGTTTTAGCACTAAAAGAGCCGATTCTTTTGCGTGTATGCTGTTGTTTTTGTATTTCTTTTAATGAAAAGAAAGTTCTAGCAATGCAATGTTGTCAGTTTTAGTATCGGACAAAGTGTTCACTTGTGCCACATTAGAAATGAAGTTACGTTGCCTGGAATATGAATTTGGTTAGTTTTGTATTGAGAATCGAATTTAATCGTAGTATTTTGTTTGTATAGGCTGGGTTGTCTACCAGAGTGAGCCAATGGTGGGAGAATATTCCATTCTTTACTTCGGCAGTGGTCATTGTTTGTGGGACGATTTACTTGGTCTGCCTCTTGACGGGATATGACTCCTTCTATGACATATGCTTTTTGCCATCTGCAGTTATATCGCGTTTTCAAGGTAAGTTTATGAGGTCCTAAGAAATCATGCATTTATCATCGTATTCAGTTAACTGTAGGTTTTTGTCTCTGAGATGCGTATGTTTTTTCCCAGTTTTTAAGTGTTTTCTTCATTGGGAATTATATAACTTAAGTTTTGTATACAATTCCATTATGTTATAACTTGTTGTCCATTGGTTTCTAACAGCCAGGGTTTTAGGGTTTAACTGTAGTCTCCAATTTAGATCATGGTGAAGAAGGATAGGTAGGAGAAGTTCTAAATATTGAAGTAAAGAGAATTGGATTGTTTGCTTTTTCAGTCAGTCATCTACTTATTTTTCCTTGAGAACTTTGCTTAATTTTTATAGTGAAAATGATTATAAACTTTGACTTTGGGGCTATGCATGGAGTGATTACTTTTTCACTTATGAGGATTTTGGGGTTCTTATGTTATGTTGAGTATGGATGAAGCAGATTTAGGACAATTCAATCTGAATGATCGGTCTGAATACTTTGAAGCATGGCACAACTCTTGAACATTACTGAGTTAGGCCAATCTGAATAAATTATTGCCTGGGCATCTCAATATTCTACATTTTGAATTATAAATCGAGTACTTATCATGTCAGCTTCTTGTTTATTGGACGTGGAAAATTATCAGATGCGAGCCTTTTGAAGATAATAAACATTTATGTGAATTAGTAGATGTAAGTAGTTGACAGAGACAGACTTGTTATGTAGTGCATACTTTCTAAAATTTGTTATCTTTTCATTGAGGCTATGCCTCTATCATGGGTTCTCAGTAAACATTGTGCTAATCTCGAACTAATATTTGCTGACGAAGTGCAACATTTGCTAGAGGTTAACTTATTTTCTTTTTTAAAATTTGTTAAGTTGTTTCTTAATCTCTCCTTAAGAAATAAGGTAGAACTGTTTCACTATATTTTCCTCCTCACATTTTGATTCGGTGTGTAATAATAAATTGTTACAGGATTCTTTATGTACAAAGTTTATGACAGTAGTTTTGCTACATTCAAGGATATGTACTTTTATGAAGTAGATGGAAAGTATTCTGGATATTATTTTCAAATGAGAAGGCATCCTCTAAGATAATCTCCTGCTAAATTTAGTCTTGGTATGATTTGCAATGGGGTACCTAAACTTCCATATTTTAGCCTACCTGAAGTTTTGAGGCACATCACTTTCTATCTAGTTGGCCAGTTTGAACTTTGAAGTATTCAATTCCTCAGAACTTCAACATCTTTCAAAAATATCTTCTGATTAGCAAAAGTTGATTACAGTCCAGATTCAGAACTTGTACTAGAAGTCTTTGGTATCAATTCATTTCGTTTATTGTAGAGGAACATACTTTTTCTTGCACATTTTTCTGTTCCATGTTTTGTATTGTGTTTGGGCTAGTTTTCTATAATTTTTCTTCTGAATGTGATTTCATTTTGTCTTATGTTCATTAATCCTATTCTTTTATCTTGCAGTCTACAGGATATATTTGTCCATTCTATTTCATGGTTCACTGCTACATGTTCTGTTCAACATGTTGGCTTTGGTTCCTTTGGGTTCTGAACTAGAGAGAATCATGGGCTCCATTCGCATGTTGTACATAATAATTTTGTTGGCTACTAGCAATGCTATATTTCATCTTCTTATTGCGTCATTGGCAGCCCACAATCCGTTTCACTCTTCTCAGTATCTCATGAATGAGTGTGCGATAGGCTTCTCAGGAGTCATATTTTCTATGATTGTCATAGAGACAAGTTTGAGTGGAGTGCAATCGAGGAGGTTTGTTTTTGCAGGCATTATCTCTATTGTTCTTCGTTTTTCTGCCTATTTGGGAGAATCAGATGTGCAACAATATTTTATGTACATACTCCTAAATGTCAGACACATGCGCAAATCCTTTTCTTCTACTGCCTGGGGTTAGGATTGTAATGATTTCTTCTATTTCTGGTTCTTGAACTGACTTGCAAATTCGGTGTTCTGCAGTGTGTTTGGTCTCTTCAATGTGCCAGCTAAACTGTAAGTGCGATTACTTGCTTTTGCAATGTTTGATTATCACTATTTATCTATATTTGTCATAGACGTGCAATTAACAATGGAAATGTTGGCTTCAGGTATCCGTGGATCTTGTTGGTGCTGTTCCAGCTTCTTATGACCAATGTCTCATTACTTGGGCATCTATGTGGCATTCTGTCTGGATTTGCATGTATATTTACCATGTCTTCTTTGAAAAATACCCTTGTCTTCACTTCTCTGTTGCTCTTGGTTCTGCTATAATATTTTATAATTTGAATAAGCCACTAAAATTATGGTTTGTCTTTACATTTTCAGACACTTATGGCTTATTCAACTTCCTTATACCTGGAACATCCTTTTATTCTTCTGTTGAGGCCTCCTCTTGGCTAGTAAGTGTTTTAACAGAACTGGTTCGCAGGCGGGTTCTCTTTTCCATTGCTTTATTAGATTGTTTCTGTACCTTTTGCTTTGCTAATTTTCTCAAAATAAATAAAGTTACTGTTTGGTTAAGTTTGCCATGTAAATTTTATTATTTATTTATTTATTTTTAATCTTTTAGAAAAAGTAATAGCATTAAATATAAGCCATATTCCTTCCCAACCCAGTTTGAGTGGCCTCCTTTACAATGATAATAGATCTTACCAACAAGCTACTACTTGCAATTTTAGTTTAGTGCTTGTCAAAGGGAGGCACAATATAATGTATAGTTCTCAATTGGGATCCTTGGCTTTGATAGACCTAAAAACACTTGGTTTTCCAGCCATACTTAAATCCATTTCACACGCATTCTTGTACAAATCAGATAGGCATTAAGATCTCCAAACAAAGACTTGGATCCTGTTCTTGGTTTTGTAAGACAGATCCTTTTCTGTGCCTGACTGAATGTGGGTTGAATGCTGCATGTTATCATACTTTTTTGCACCTCCTCTGCATTCTACATTATATTTCTCGTCCTTATTCTCATAGCACTTTTAAGGGTTTTGAGATTTTTGGGTTTTATATCTTACAATGTGAATTTCAGTCCACTTGCACAAGGCGGCCTAAGTTTATCTTGTGCACCGGTGGGAATCCTTCTGGTCACATGCCTACATATTCTGGCCAGAATACAAATTCTAGGTAAAATTTGAACTCTTTAAACAACTGTTTTACCTTTTACCCATGAAAGGTATCTAACTTGGTGGATTTTCCTAGCAGTAGTTTATTTTCTGGAACTATCTGGAGAAACCTGTCTTCATGGATGCCACAGAGGGAAACATCTTCTCAGGTATCAAATTGATTAAATTTAGAGTGTTTCTTCCAAAGTTAAATACATTATCTAATACGTTTGTTGTTACCTGGTGTTCATCCAATATGATTTTGACCTTCAGTAAAATTGGAAACATTGTGCTGCTCAATCTCTTACTATAACTTTTGCACTTATTTTCCAAAGATGTAATCGTTAAGTTTGTGCCTTGAAAGAAATGCCAACTTGGTTGTCGAGTATATTAGCTATCGAAGGACAGAATAGAATAAAGTGGAAGGAATATGTGATGGTGTTGCATTCCTTGCTTTCTGTTTTTCATTTATTCTTCCAGCCCTGTCCGGAATGTGTAATGTTGGTCCTTTCTACTTTGTCCCTTTTTCTTTGGGCTTTGGCATCCATGTATTCTGCAAATGCTAAAATCTTCTGTCAAAATGACATCCAAATCACTAACATTACTTCTTGATAACATCCAGCCAACACGAGACAGCCGATTCCCTGGAATGGGAAGGACTCTTGGTTCCAGTCAACTTCCTGTAAATTCAGATTCAAACCTAGAGGCTAGACTTTTGGATAATAGCAGCCCTGACCGCCCTGTGGCAGCAATTGGTACAGGAGAGCAGCCGTCAGATAGAAGGTATTAGAAGATTTTTAATGCAGCTTGAAGCTTAATGGATCAGTTATTAGTTTAAGCTCAGCAGTTTTTAATTAATATTATCAGGTTTTTGTAGATGTGAATGTCAAATTTTAGACTTCTGCTCTTTACCCTATTGTTATTCTGGTGGTGAATATCTTACCAAGCATGTGTAGGTCTTGATTAAATTTTTATTTATTGGCTGGATGAATCTTAATGGACTGTTGTCTCTGTTCTATTTAAAAGTTTGGAGTGACAAATCTAGCCAGAGCAAACCATTGCTCCTCGGAAGACAAAATCAAATTATTAACAATACTAGTAGAAATACCGTGCCTTAGGTGGTTGTTATGCTGGCGTAGAGGTAATGCCTACTAGTTTATTTCAACGGTGATTTGTGGCCTGAATTTCATTTCACTTTGGAATAGACCCAACTCCAACATGAGGTCTGGTTTGTGTTTTAAATTTTTGAAAGCTGAAATATACCCTGATTATCAATAATACTTCCTTGATATATTCTTTTCAGACTAGAGTTTTGCCTTAAAGAGACCACTTCTAGTCAGTTGTAGTGCTTTGACCTGTAATCATGATTTAGCACGAAACATGTAGTAGTCAGCTGTGGTTTGATGTCTTCTCAAGAGTGGTTTGTATTCCTTTCAGGCAGCCAGCAGTGGGTAATATACTTGCAGCTTCCAGAGGCCCTGCAGCCAATCAGGTTTTCTTTCTTCAGTTTGGAAATTGGATTTCCCCCCCTTTCTTTTTTATGGTTGCTGTGATCCCAATATTTCATCTGTGGTATTGCAGGGCTCAATTGCCTCTGATGAAGAAATTCAAAAACTTGTTGCAATGGGTTTTGAAAAGGTAAAGATAAAATACGTTTTGCATAAGCATATGTTTCATTATATGGAGCTCTGTGGATTAATTGTTCCTCATTACAATATTTTCCACATTTAGTAATTTTGAGAAACAATCAATTGTGATTCGTTGTGGTGCTGCTTGTTATGCATACATATCAAAATGAGACTGGGAAGTTTCAAATGATAATGCATTAAGCTTGCTTTTTTTTTTTTTTTCTCCTGTTTTTTAGACACAGGTAGAAGTCGCACTAGCGGCTGCTGATGGGGATCTTAATGTGGCTGTGGAAATTCTCATGAGCCAGGAGGTGTGTATCTGAACGTTATCATTGTCTGAGCATTATGTATATCACTCTTTGTTCTAACCTTTTGGGTGTTTGGATATTTTATATGCAGGTGTAATTCGTAAGGCAATCTCATCCATCTCAGCTAATATCTTCTACAATTACATTTAAATCCACTCGGTTTGGTCTGCCCCTACAATTTCTGTGTGAGGTCTGGTCTTGTGGGTCTTGTATAGGGTATAGTTGCTCTGACACTTAGATTTTAGGCAAGTGACTGGACAAAGGAATATTTGGACAGAAACACTTGTACTAATTTTTGTTAAAATGGAAAGATGTAAGATTATTTGTTTAACATGAATTGATCTCAAGAACCTTGGATCTCGATTAAAAGAAATCTCATCTTCATTTTCTAGAGGATTTCAGCTCTTGTATCATGATATTATGCTTGCAATTAAAATAGCTTACCAATGCAGAAGAGTTGGAGCTGCAGAACTTACGAGATTTTAAAATTATTATATATTCTCATCTCTGGAGTCGATAGAAAATGTTGAAACTAATTGAAACGTGAAAACTGCAGCATCTAGCTGAGTGTGAAATGGGTAAAATGATAGAGAAGCACATTAGCTGCTGCACGAAATCAGTATTCATGCTGAAATAATTACATTGCCATTAATAGAAAAGTTACATTAAATGTAAACTACAAAACTGATGCCATTATAACTACAGATGAAATATGTGCTGCATCTTTCGCATGTTACATTAATTTATTACTGCAACGACTCCAAAGAAACATATGATTTCTTAAAATCCGTTGATCTTCTACTGCACGTGTTGCAGGTGTCATCTAAACCTGATAACTGGTTTGTTTATTAAGCAGATTTTGAGTTCCACCAATGATGCATCTACCTCTCTACCTTGATAGATCCCCCAGCATAAATATTCTTTCAAAGTCCAGGCTTTTCCCCTTGAGCTTTAGAAAGGTTTAAGCTTCTACTAATAGAGACTGTTAGTCATCACGGTGACCATTTATTAACGTTGGCTTTGACCTTACCGATTGTGGTAAAGGTGGAGTGCTATCATATCCTTCTTAAACCATAGGACGGAGCGTTGTCATGTTCTTCTTGAACCACAAGTCTGCAAGATGACATTCTCAAAATTTGAACTAGTAACCTCATAGATGTTTTAATTGCAAACCTGGTACCAGCAATCTTAATGGTATCAAGTTTGAAACCAAAACACATATAAAGTTACTAGTTCAAATCTTGGAAATATCATTTTGTGAACTTGAGGTTCAAAGAGGATATGATAACATACCATCTCCGTTATACTCTGATCTATGGTTCAAGGAGGATATGATAGCATTTTACCTCCATCACATTCCTCCAGAGGCGAGTCAAAGCCCACGTGGATAAATAACACTCCCTACAATATTCTACTAGTTTTCTGGTATCATTTGAGTTCTTTCAGCATTTGATGTTAAATAATCCGATCTCCGCCATACTGCAAGCAAACAACTGCCTTTAGCTTTCATCTTATGAGGACTAAGGAACACTTAGGTGCGTGCATGCATGCAGGCATGCTTCTACACATACGTTTGTGTGGAAGAGAGATGTAATGATTTTCTTAGCCAGGTAAAAGAAAATAGACCATGGATAATAGTTGAACCAACCTAAATGAGTACTGAATTTTTGTGCATGATAACCTTCCTTTCCACGATTGGAACATAACAGAGAGGATGTTGTGTCGCGAGGGACTCCATGCCACTTTTTGCATTCCTGTACATCATAGGTTTGATAAAATATATGAGCAATCAATCTGCTATAAGAATCATAGAGGCTTTACTGTAAATAGGCAGAAAATAGGGCTTACACAACCCATATGGCCATACTGCCCACAGTTGTAACATGAAACTTGTTTTTGACCCATATCTGGAAAGTTGACACAGCAGAGATGACCAAATTTCTTGCACACATAACACTGAATTTTCTGCCCATGAGAGAGAATATTGCAAGTACAAGTAAACTTTTTATCCCAAATTTTGTATTCCGACCAAGTTGGTGATCCATTTAAATGTTATCAAAATAATGTCATAATTAATGTGTACTCAAATGTCACTACAATGCAATTGTTAACTTAGATTTAAACGTTATAAAAATAAAGTCATAATTAATTAGTACAATGCAATTGTTAACTTAGCGTATCTCCAATGCTTCTATGGATTATTTTTAATAAAACTTGTCATGCTATTAATGTCAAGGCAACTGCTTTTCACATGATACTGATAGACAATTAAATTAAAAACTCATATCCAATGCTTCCATTTAAAATGGATAGTTTGACTTCCCATAGCTTTCTTTTTTTCTTTTTTTTGGGAATAACAGTTATATTGCTATTGAAATCAGTACGTACAATGTACAAACTACATCTATACATCCGGTATGCATACCAAGCAGCTATACATCCAGAAACTTACACAGATCTACAGTAATCTAATTACAACAAGCTGCAGAGAATAAACCACAAAAGCTTCCAAAAAACATCAGCCTACTACACCATCAACAACTCAACCTCAAACTACTGCATCAGCAGCCAGTATTAACAAAAACTACCCCAGCATTCAAAAAACCATCAAACTACAGTAGCTATCAGCCAGAGTTTTCTCGCATAACCATCAAACTTCCCATAACCTTTCAACAACTACTACAACAGTAATATATATATATGTTTACAGAGTAATCTGACTACAGCAACAATGACTATAACAAGTTTGGATTCCCAAGCTGTTGTTCTGTTTCTTACTTCCATGCTGCCCGCTGCCCGCCCCCCCCCCCCCCCCCCCCCCCCCCCCCAAAAAAAAAAAAAAAAAACCATCATAAACCTCTTAATCCTAGTCTCTTACTTGCAAAAATGTCGAAGTTTCAAACAATTCACTTAGATACTCTCCCAAATGGTTCCATAGGCTTTTTAACAGACACCTTTGCTGCAAGTAGACTTGTCAAGCTCACCACTGACTCACTCCCCTTTGTTGGCTTAAATAAATGCCGTAGAATGTTAACTCACATAGAGAACCCAAATGGGTTCATTTTTAACACCATGATGAGAGCTTATATTAAGAGAAACACCCCTCATATGGTTCACTCTCACCTTCTCCTTCTGCTTGTCTGCCAAGGAAGGTGTCCCCTTGAGCACCGCTGAGGACTCACTGACAGAGGAACTGCCGCGCTTATGGGTTCATTTTTTATTTTTTATTTTTTTTCCCTCACCTCAGCTTGATAGTGAAAATTGACATTTGCATTGGAGAAGTATAATTTAACACAATCCTATGTGACATGTAAATTTTTTACAATTCATAGGTGCACTAGAGATGCTCTTAATTTGACATGAAGCATTGGTTAATAATTTAAGAAACAAATGCTCCTAAGTGAATGATTTGTAAAACCGAGTCAATACAGAAATACCTTGAGATCATCAACAGGGTAATTGGCCCTACATGAAAACATATCATGTCCTGGATCCCCACATCTTAAGCAAACATTGGAAATCAAATTGTTTCTCATGTCATTTCTTCCATGGCGAACAAAACAATCACCATCCTATTAAAATATAAATCAAGGAGGCCTTACGGTGAGTAATAAGATATAAAAAATTTTGTAACAATCCATATTTAACGATGAAGAAAGCCCTTAGACATAAACAACAAAAGAATACATTATGCAAACTTGCTACACCATACAAAAACTTTATATATATAGTCATATAATTTACATTGAAGTTTATATCTTCATTCCTGTAGCAGCACTTACCAGGATAGTTCAGTTTGTTATTTTATAATGTGTGATAAGTCCCTCTAACATGATGTTCGCAGGTTCCAAGTGACATATAATAACACTCGCCACTTGATTTGTATGAAGACTAAGCTTCACATATTAAAACAGGTAGATCTTGAAGGTGTAATAGACCACGTTTTCTACTTGGTACTAGAAAACAAATTGCATTATACCATACTAATCGTATGGTAAAGTTAAGAAATTATATGTATTAGAGAATTTACTGACTGCTAGCAAGCAGACACACAGACAGAGTTGGAAAAAAATGTACATCAATATTCAGAGCACACCAGGGAGTCAAACAAAAAGGAATATAGAAATATTTCAAACCTGTTTGCAAAACCTCCACATATGCTCAAAACTGCCACAATGGAAGCATGGCTTATCCTGCTTTTGTACTTTGCAGTTTGCTGCTGAATTTGAGCATGAGCCCCAGTCACAACTGGGAGGATCAAAGTATCTTGGTTTTTTCTGGAAAAGAAATGAAGACGAGGAGATTGCATAGAATTGTAAAAGCTTTCTTAATCATGTGTACACGTGCAAATTAAACAAGTTCTTAAAATAGTGGAAACTAAACTTACAAGAAGCGTTCGTAGTACCACATTATCTTTAATACCACTTTCTTCTTTTGCATAATCGTCAACCTGAATTAATAGAAACCCCAATTGTCATTTGAAGCAACAGAATATCAATGGCCCATTATGTCTTATTGAAGTAAGTGGCGTATCCTAATTTGAATAAGAAACATTTAGTTGTAACCAATGATACAGACAAACACTCACTGATATAATTAAGATTAATGCTAAACTTCCCAATTTTTTTTGCCAAAATACATGCTCAAATAACATGACATATGAGTTGTCAACATCATATTAATTATCACACAATCTTTAATTTATAAGATGTTAATAACTCATATACCATATCATTTGGGTATAGATTTTGGCAAAAAATTTGAGAAGCCTAGCATTACTTTATAATTAAAATTATCTACAATACCAAAGAACAATAAATGAGAAACAAAAATGAAACGGAACTAGCAAAGGAAATGCATTCCTAATTCTTCCTTTAGTAAAGATTTTCTGTTAATGTTGACATGGTGCTAACTTTTTCTATGCGAAAAATTTAAATTTGAGTGATGTAAAATAGTAAGAGAGGAAAAATATAACATTCTTGGTCATTTATTATTTTTTATGCTGATGTGTCAATAGATAATTAAAAGCTTAGCAAAAAAAAGAATAGTAAAGAACCCTTGCTCCTTCTCGTAAACATATTATTAGTAATCTTTCCTTTTTATTATTTTCCTATTAGTATTGAGTATGATTTTTTATTTTAATTTTATTTGGTTTATTTCCTATTAAGTTATTCCTTATCCTAGCACTATTAGGATTTTGAGTATATTTGGTTGAGCTTGCCAATTGGCCAAAAGAATTTTTTAATCCAAAAACTCTATTCAAGTGTTTTTTTGCCATGCACATGCCACTTTAGTAGGGCTTTTGCATAATTTGTTTTTTTTTTTTTTTAAACCTGTTTTACTTTTCCAAGTATATCTTATTAAACCCTTTTGAAAGTGAAAAAATATAAAAAATATCCTCATGATATTTCATTAATTACACTTTTAAAAATAGTCAACCTTAATTATAGTATGTCATTTTAAATAAATTTACTATATAAGAATTAGGAGTGGACATCTCCAACCCAACTCGACATACCCAACCCAACATGACAATTTTTTATTAGGTTGGGTTGGATTAAATCCTAAAAAAACTGGGATTGCTTAAATTGGATTGAAAATTAAATTGGTTTGAGTTGAGTTGAAAATTTTTCAATTCAACTCAACCCGACTCAACAAATGTCCATCCCTAGTTTTAAATCAAAGATTTTCTCCTCCCTCTAGAAAACACTTGCTAGGAATGAGAATCAAGAACACTCTTTGTAGTGGATTGAATTTTTATTTGTAATTATTAAATCTTTATTTGTATTCATTTTGTTTGTAATTAAATTGTTAAGACTACAATATTTATTAATTAGACCTTTTGTGCATTTGTGATAGAGTAAATCTAACCCGATTAACCTAACCCAACTCAACCCAACCCAATCCGATTGTTATTAGGTTAGGTTGAAGAATTTATTGAGTTGGGAGTTCAACCTAACCCACGTTGAGTTTGAAGATTTTTAATCCAACCCAACTCGAACCCGAAAACAGCCACCCCTAATAGGAAATTTTTTTAAAATGATAACCAAACCATTTATATTCGAATGAACTTTTTTAATTGACAACCAATGATCAACAATTTTCTTCAAAAGCTCTACTTGTAAAGTTTTACTTCTAAAAGATGTAATAAAAAACTCAACTTAGAAGAGCTTCTAGCTCTATATAGTCCAGTGCCTTTTGGCCTTAGTGGGAGGCAATCAATAATAAGAAGAGGCCTTTGGAGGTTGATTCCCTTGAAGTGATCAAATTCTTATTTTTACACCTCTTATTTTTATATTTTTAGTTTTTATTACTAGGAATTAGGTTGCTAACACTCATTTTTCTTTTTGCCATCTTTCAGAGAATTTTCTTAAAATTCCTTACAAGAATGACAACAAAACAGGTAACCATCCAACGCTAAGACTCTGGACTTCTTAATTAAGCATAAGCAAACATCTTAGTCTAGCACACAAATTCTGGTAGGCACTGGTAAAAGATTTTAGGTGATAGCACTGCAAAATCTTTCTAGCACCCTAAATGAAGAGAGCAAAGGCCTTTTTTCCTTTCTTTTTTTTTTATGTTTTTTCCAATATTCATTTCCAAACATATGTCAGTATGACATATATCAATTCTTTGGCAACAGTAAAGTGTTGGAAGAAGAATGAAGCACCTCAAACAAGTATAACTATAAAATGATAAGTATATCAACAACTATACCACATCTTTTGCAGTCATCGATTCTGTTGTCTTTCTTTTCTTTCTCTTCTTCCTTATGCCATTTGCAGCAGTATCTCCAACACATTTTCGAACAATCACACTAGTAAATGTTGCATCATCCCTTGGTGATGACGAACAACTATCAATTACTTCAACAGAATTCTTTACATGACCATCTGCTATTACCTTTGTGGTTTCCACAGCTTTAACAGTAGCTACATCCTCCTCTTTCTTTGCAGAATCAATCTAAAGCACACCAAACACAAAAAATTGTTCATCAATCATAACAGTGACCGTTATGATTTTAATTTGCCATCTTCTTCATAGCTTTCAATCTAGCAGCAAAAACAAAAGAACAACCTCTGCTAGAAATGATAGACTATCCAACAAAACACATAATTATATAGTAATACAACAGTATTTTCGCAATATCAATCAACTACTGATAATTAATTAATTTAGAAAGAATAAACAAACAATACAACTCACAAAAAGATTTTGGGGTACATCAATTTCTGATATTTGAACTGATTCTGCATTTGATTTTTCAACTATATGAACTGCTTCATCTTTGCCTAGTGGTCCTTTCTCCTTTGCAGCATGTTCCTAAAGCCATTAAATAGTCAAAATAAAGCAATCTGTCAACTATTGCGAATTAATTAATTTAGAAAGCATAAACAAACAATACAACTCACAAAAAGATTTTGGGGCACAACAATTCCTGATATTTGAACTGATTCTGCATTTGATTTTTCAACTACATGAACTGCTTCATCTTTGCCTACTTGTCCTTTCTCCTTGGCAGCATGTTCCTAAAGCCATTAAATGGTCAAATTAGAGCTCAAATAGCAACAAATATCAAATATGAAGCTAATAAAACTTATAAGCAAATTACCAAAAAAAAAAAAAAAGTGACAATTCATTGCAAAATATATCTACTCAAAAAACAGAAAAAATAAAATCAAATACCTCTTGAAAATAAAAAGAGTCAACATTTGTGTAGTTTTGGAGTCTCTTCTTCTCCTTCTTCCTCGTCTTTATCAGAGCCTCGGCCTCCATCATAGCTCTCAAGTTGTCGAATCCAGTCAGATCAGAAATCTGTTTTGTGGTTTCCACATCACCATCTCCTATTACCTTTGTGGTTTCCACAGCTTTAACAGTGCCTACATCCTCCTCTTCCTTTGCAGAATCAATCTAAAGCACATCAAACACAAAAAGTCGTTCATCAATCATAACAGTGACTGTATTATAATTTTAATTTGCCATCTTCTTCATAGCTTTCAATCTAGTAGCAAAAACAAAAGAACAACCTCTGCTAGAAATGATAGACTATCCATCAAAACACATAATTAGATAGTAATACAATGGTATTTTTGCAATATCAGTGAAGCATTGAAAGTTAATTAATTTAGAAAGCATAAACAAACAATACAACTCACAAAACGATTTTGGGGCACATTAATTTCTGATATTTGAACTGATTCTGCATTTGATTTTTCAACTACATGAACTGCTTCATATTTGCCTAGTTGTCCTTTCTCCTTTGCAGCATGTTCCTAAAGCCATTAAATAGTCAAAATAGAGCAATATCAGTCAACTATTGAAAATTAATTAATTTAAAAAGCACAAACAAAGAATAAAACTCACAAAAAGATTTTGGGGCACATTAATTTCTGATATTAGAACTGATTCTGCAATTGGATTTTCGACTATATGAACTGCTTCACCTTTGCCTAGCTGTCCTTTCTCTTTTGTAGCATGTCCCTAAAGCCATTAAAAAGTCAAATTAGAGCTCAAATAGCAACAAATATCAAATATGAAGCTCAACAAAAGGGGTGAAATAACATAAAAAAATAAAAAAGCAAGCTTGATTAAAATCAATCAAAAGAAACCTTGGAGTCAAAATTAATGGTCATGTTAAATCAACAACGCATTCATAATTCATTCAATAGTTGAAGACTCAGCTAATAAAAAAACTTATAAGCAAATTACAAAAAAAAAAAAAAAAAGTAACAATTCATTGCAAATATATCTACTCGAGAAAACAGAAAAAATAAAATCAAATACCTCTTGAAAATAAAAAGAATCAACATTTGTGTAGTTTTGGAGTCTCTTCTTTTTGTCCTTCCTCTTCTTTATCAGAGCCTCAGCCTCCATCATAGCTCTTAAGTTGTCAAATCCAGTCAGATCAGAAATCTGTTTTGTGGTTTCCACATCACCATCTCCTATTACCTTTGTGGTTTCCATAACTTTAACAGTGCCTACATCTTCCTCTTCCTTTGTAGAATCAATCTAAAGCACACCGAACACAAAAAATTGTTCATCAATTATAACAGTGACTATATTATAATTTCAATTTGCCATCTTCTTCATAGCTTTCAATCTAGTAGCAAAAACAAAAGAACAGCCTCTGCTAGAAATGATAGACTATCCATCAAAACACATAATCATATAGTAATACAATGGTGTTTTTGCAATATTAGTCTATCAGAAAAGGGTCTTGAACCTAATTTCACTACAAAAAATGTGAGACTATCTAACACCCTCCCTTATGTGCAGTGTGCCCACTCGGCAGCACCTGCATCCATGCAACTAAGCTTGAGTCATGCAACTTAGATAGAGCTCAAACCAAGCTCCGATATTATGTCAAAAAAGGGTATTGGCCTAAGTCCATCACAAAAACTAGTTTATGAGTGGAGATTTACCATCACCTTATAAACCAATGTAAATTCACTTCTTCAACTAATGTAGGACTATCTAACAAAGTCAACAATAGAAAATTAATGAATTTAGAAAGAATAAACAAACAATGCAACTCACAAAAAGATTTTGGGGTACAACAATTCCTGATATTTGAACTGATTCTGCATTTGATTTTTCAACTATGTGAACCGCTTCATCTTTGCCTAGTTGTCCTTTCTCTTTTGCAGCATGTTCCTAAAGCCAGTAAATAGTCAAATTAGAGCTCAAATAGCAACAAATATCAAATATGAATCTCAACAGAAGGGGTAAAATAAAAAAATAAAAAAATAATTTTAAAAAAAAAAAAACTTGATTAAAATCAATCAAAAGAAACATGGGAGTCAAAATTAATGGTCATGTTAAATGAACTTGGAGACTCAGCTTATAAAACTTACAACCAATTATTAAAAACAAAAAAAAAAAAAGTAAAATTATATTGCAAATATATCTACTCAAGAAAACAGAAGAAATAAAATAAAATACCTCTTGAAAATAAAAAGAGGCAACATTTGCGTAGTTTTGGAGTCTCTTCTTCTCCTTCTTCCTCTTCTTTATCAGAGCCTCGGCCTCCATCATGGTTCTCAAGTTGTCGAATCCAGTCAGATCAGAAATCTGCTTGTACTCATCAGCCTTGGATCTGAGAGTAGCAGCTCCGTTTCCACTTCCCTCGTTTCCATTGCTTCTTCTCTTTCCGCTTCCGTTATCTTCTTGGCTGCTTGCTATCGCCATGATACAGTTAAGTTGCTCACGTTGATTCGACGGAGATTAGATTTGCCCGTACTCTCTGTGTCACAGAACTGGTCAGTTACTGCTCTAGTATCTTTATTTCTGTGTTGGATTTACTGACACGCTTATAGAGCCACGTAGGCCTTTTTTGGGTTCAACTTTCCACCGTTACCCCTGCCTTTTGAGTAGTACCATTTTGTAATTATAAATTATCTCTCACATTTTTTTTACTTATTACAGACACTTACCCCTTTTGAGCAGTACCATTTTGTAATTATAAATTGTGTCTCACATTTTTTTTACTTATTACAGACACTTACCCCTTTTGAGCAGTACCATTTCGTAATTATAAATTGTGTCTCACATTTTTTTTACTTATTACAGACACTTACCCCTTTTGAGCAGTACCATTTTGTAATTATAAATTGTGTCTCACATTTTTTTTACTTATTACAGACACTTACCCCTTTTGAGCAGTACCATTTTGTAATTATAAATTATGTCTCACTTTTTTTTTTCCTTATTACAGACACTCACATACATAAAATAACATGTCATGTACATTATCGAACATTTTTTTATTAGGATCTCTAAAATATGGTCTAAAATTGGAACTCCTAAAAACGGAAGAACAGACTTATAATGAGTGGAAAAATTATCATACATTACATGCGTAATTATAGCTCAAAACCTGCTTTTTGCATGAGAAACATGCTTGATAGACGGCCTAATGACCACTTCACCAAGTCACTTGCAATTTGTATCTCACATTTTTACGTTACTTCTAAAACATACCTTTCATACACGACTATTATGTATGTTGATTATTCATGCTGGTTAGTTATTTATGGTATCATGTCTGACATTACTGCATTATTTACAAAACTTACCTTTTACGGAGAGCTGTTATATATATACATATAATTAATTACTCATGTTGTGTAATTTAGTTATTTACAATATAACATTAATATGTAGTTGGTTATTCATGTAATATGATGATTGGTGCATAATTGGTTATTCATGTTACCTAATTTCTTTATTTATGATATGTCATTAGTATGTGATTTATTATCTATGCAACATGATCATTTATATATGATCGATTATTCATGCTACTTGATTTCATTATTTATGGTGTATGGTTAATATATGGTTTGCTATTTATAGAACACAAATGAAGATATGTAGGTTGTGTTTATGGTCTTAATTATGGTTAGATGACTAATAGGAGCTTTGTGCATGTTACTTCACGATATAAAGATTTTGCACATTCCCTCCTATAGTGTATGGTTATACACTTTTTCATCTCTTTAGTGGTAAAGGTTCAAGCTTTAACAAATGTATTTTATAAGTTTTGTATTTTTTTTTTCCCTTTTCAATTTATGAGATTAGTTATTTTTCAATTATAACAGTAGATTTTCAGATCATACAAATAGTACGAGAAGTCTCAACAAACTTGTAACATGTTTGGTGTCATATTAAGTTTTTGCATTTTACAATACATGTTAAAAATTACTTTGAAATTATTGATTTCACAAAAACTTGTATATAGTATGCAATAATAGACTTATCACATATGATAATCATGGGAAGGATTTGAGCATGCTTTTTCAAACGGCCTTTTTGATTTATGCAAGTGTAAACTAAACTCATCTCGATTTAAATTGGTGCAATCGATGTAAATTGTTGCAATTTACAAAAAGGTGGCTTTATTGTCACCAAGAAAATTATTCCTCAAATCTATTTATTCATTGCACCCAGCACAAGATTCAAAATTTTATTGCTTATCCACTTTTTAAAGTGTAAAAAATACCCCTAAACTAGTTTACTTGAAACGTTACTCTATCAGTCTATCTACGTCTACACAACAGTCTTTCTTTGTTCTTAAAAAAATAAAAATAAAAATAAAACCCTGTCCTTTTCATGCTTCCGCCTTTTGTTTTTTTTTTCTTTTTTCTTTTTCTTCATTCTTCTTCATCATCTTCTATTATTGTTTCTTTCTTTATTTATTTTTTAATTTTTCTGTGTTTTGTTTTTGGCTTAATCTTCTTCTTCATTTTTCTCTCTTTCTCAGCAAGGGGGTAATTATGCATCAATAATTTTGTTACCTTATCTCAAGAAGGGGATAATTATGCATCAATAAATTTGTTACCTTGTGATTCTTATTTTTAGTTGTACAAGTGAATGTAAAAAGTAATTTTATTTTATTTCCTTTTTTTTTTTAATGATTGGGTAAGAATTAAATTTAGAGAAAATTATCCACATATTGTGTTTTTTTATTAAGATGTGGTTTGAACATTTGACATTTTAAGAGAAGTATAATGCAATTTTATTTTATTTATTTAAATTATCTTTGTCTTTATACGTAATTTTATATATGAATAATTTTTTAATAAAGAATTTTGATATGTGCAGTTTTTAATTTATGGTACGTCCACAGATCATCAAGCAGGGTATGCATTGAACATGTATAAGAAGTGCTTGGACTTGGTCTAGACAGAGTTGTCTCTGTTTTTTTTCATTAGTCAGCAATAAGTTATTAGTGGCATGTAGTTAGGAGAATTGTTAGCATGATTTTAGGAGTCATTTTCACGTTGTTGTTAGTGTTCAGTAACTGCAGTCAGGTTGTTGATTAGTGCTCCTAATTTCCAGTTGTTGTTTGCTTGGACCTATTTAAGTGGTCTTGGACTGTTATTTGATTTGATGCAGAATGAATTGAACTTCTTTACCTTATTATTTCTCTCTCATTTTCCTTCTTCCTGCTAACTCTGGGAAACCAGAAAATTACCTATCAATTGGTATCAGAGCCTGGTTAGCCATGGATGTGGTCCTAGCTCAAATCGAGTCTAGATTATTAGAAGTTCAGTCAACTCTCGAAAGGATGCATACTGAACTTCGATCCATTTCCAAGCACTTGAATCGATTGTCTTCCTCTGCCAAGACCAGTACCAACAACAGCAGTAACATGGCCAACACCAACTGCAAGATGGCAGTAACTATAGCTCTTGCAAAGGCAGCCATGACAGCCCCAATCCCAGTGTCGCCAGCAAAACAAAGGCCTTTTCGGCAGTCCAGCAGCGGTAAAATTAGTAGCCTCTTTAGCAACAACGCCTACTGCTATGTCTTGTCCTTCATCGAAAAGATTAACCAACCATATGGTTTTGATGTATGGACTAAGAAAAAGAGTATTTTCCGACCAAAAGATATCGTCTACAATATATCTCTGTCCTTGAGGTCAAGGACAATTTTCAGAGGGGTGGAATGATATGTACAGTTTTTAATTTATGGTACGTCCATAGATCATCAAGCAGGGCATGCATTGAACATGTATAAGAAGTGCTTGGACTTGGTCTAGGCAGAGTTGTCTCTGTTTTTTTTCATTAGTCAGCAATAAGTTATTAGTGGCATGTAGTTAAGAGAATTGTTAGCATGATTTTAGGAGTCATTTTCACGTTGTTGTTAGTGTTCAGTAACTGCAGTCAGGTTGTTGATTAGTGCTCCTACTTTCCAGTTGTTGTTTGCTTGGACCTATTTAAGTGGTCTTGGACTGTTATTTGATTTGATGCAGAATGAATTAAACTTTTTTACCTTATTATTTCTCTCTCATTTTCCTTCTTCCTGCTAACTCTGGGAAACCAGAAAATTACCTATCAATTGGTATCAGAGCCAGGTTAGCCATGGATGTGGTCCTAGCTCGAATTGAGTCTAGATTATTAAAAGTTCAGTCAACTCTCGAAAGGATGCATACTGAACTTCGATTCGTTTCCAAGCACTTGAATCGATTGTCTTCCTCTGCCAAGACCAGTACCAACAACAGTAGTAACATGGCCAACACCAACTGTAAGATGGCAATAACTATAGCTCTTGCAAAGGCAGTCATGACAGCCCCAATCCCAATATCGCCAGAAAAACAGGGGCCTTTCCAGCTGTCCAGTAGCGGCAAACCCAATAGCCTCTTTAGCAACAACGCCTACTACTATGTCTTTTCCTTCATCAGAAAGATTAACCAACCGTATGGTTCTGATATATGGACTAAGAAAAAGAGTATTTTTCGACAAAAAAATATATATATATCGCCGACAGTTTATCTCTGTCCTTGAGGTCAAGGACAATTTTCAGAGGGGTGGAATGATATGTACATTTTTTTATTTATGGTACGTCCACAGATCATCAAGCAAGGCATGCATTGAACATGTATAAGAAGTGTTTGGACTTGGTCTAGGTAGAGTTGTCTCTGTTTTTTCCATTAGTCAGCAATAAGTTATTAGTGGCATGTAGTTAGGAGAATTGTTAGCATGATTTTAGGAGCCATTTTCATGTTGTTGTTAGTGTTCAGTAACTGCAGTCAGGTTGTTGATTAGTGCTCCTACTTTCCAATTGTTGTTGTTTGCTTGGACCTATTTAAGTGGTCTTGGACTATTATTTGATTTGATGCAGAATGAATTGAACTTCTTTACCCAATTATTTCTCTCTCATTTTCCTTCTTCCTGCTAACTCTGGGAAACCAGAAAATTACCTATCAAATTTATTAAAAAAAAAAGGGTGTAAGAAGTAGTTTCTTGTGTGGGAATAGCCTCCTCCTTTACGTAGTGTATATATATCGAGATCCCATACGAAAAAATATAAAGAACCCGCACCTAATCATTTTTTTATCATTAGTTTTTCCTCTACGTATGCCACTGCCAAACATTTTTCAGCACTAACAAACTTTTTATGAATTCGTGAATGTTTGCAAACTCTTTATTAGTTCGCGAAACCTCAACATTAGTTCACGAACTACAACCAACCTAGTTCCTATCACAAAATTAACCCATTTCACCATCTACCACATGTTATTCAACATAAATTATTGGGACAATCCCCAAAAACCGTATATAGTTTGCGTAACTCTTGTTTTTACCATTTTAGTTACATTTTTCACCAAAAGTCCCGTTAACATTAAAAAGTTAACATAAAAGTTAGGCAAAATGTAAGAAAACATTTTAAATCTTGACTAAGAGATTTTCATTTAAAAAATAAAATAATTATAAAATAGTATTTTAAAATAAAAATTAAAGAAAATTGATCTCCATCGTCCATCTATAAAATGGATGATGGAGATCAACATAACAAATTAAAAAATAAGAAAATGATAAAAATATCAAAAAAAAGTGAAGATTCATATTGGATCTCCATCGCCCATCTAATTAAATGGACGGTAGAGATCTGGATCTCCATCCACCAGTCATGAACTTCATCATCATCAACCTTCAAAGCACCGTTGTCAAGCTACCACTGTAACTTTTTTTTCCCTCCCATTTGTAGATTTCCAATAATTTCCAATAACTGAAAACCCAAATTTTATGGGTTTTTAATGACTGGAAACCAAGATCATCTTCTTTATTTTTTACACCATGCGCATCAATGCCTTTCTCATCATTTTCTTCTTCATCAACCTTAGCCTTATTTGTCATCAAACAACCTAGCCCAATCCATCATCTTTATCATCAATGAACCTCACTCATTCCATCACAACATCACAAAAATAAAACTATCAAAAAGATAATAACAATTTCCGGTTGGTATAGACCAACAATTTTGAGTCTCTATCATGGAGACCCAAAATCAATGGTCTCCAATCCATTGGTTCTAGCACCCACTATGCCAAACCCATCTGTTGTAATCCATTGTCATCATTAAATACATCCAGAAGTTTGTTCCATAATTTGGTATGGACTCTGGGATCATTGTCAAATGAACCTAGGTGGGTCATACCACCTTCGAATCCATTACACTGTTGCTATAGAGATCTTCCGTCACTATCATCATCAGTTGGAGATAGAGATAGAAAAGAGGGAAAGAGGAGAGAGAGATAGAGACCAAGAGAGAAAGAGAGAGGTAGGTGATAAAGCAAATCAGATTTTTATTCCATATTTTTATTTTTTTTATTTTTAAATTAGAACATCTCAATTTTTTAATATTTTAATATTTAATATTATTTATATCATTATAATTCATTTTCATCGCATTTCCTTTTTTGCTCTTATAATCAAACGGTCAATAGTTTCAACATAATAGAATCCGTGATCATTAGGGACATTGTAGTCATTTCATATATTTTTTGAGGGTATTTTAAGTATTTACATTAGAGTAATACTAGGCTTTTAAAAAATTTTACTCAAATTTATGTCCAAATGATATGATATGTAAATTGTTAAGATCTCATTAATTATTATATTATCTTATGATTTACAAGATTTTGATGACTTATATACCACATCATTTGAATATGGATTTGGGCAAAATTTTTGGAAAGCCTAACACTATTCTTTATATTAATGTCACCTGGAATTTTGAATAAAAATAAACTAGAGGTGGCAAAAACAAGATTTTTTATTTTTATTTTTTGGATTATCCCTAAGTTATTTCATTTTGATAGCCATTCAAATTTTAACATCAAACAACAATCTACCAAACACGGTTTTAACCAAAAATGAAAAAACTTGATGAATCTATCCTTTCTTTGGCAGTTGATTGCGAACTGCCTCCTCTATTATGGTTGTTGCTTGTCACTCGCCATTGATCAACAATGTCCGGCGTCCTTATGTCACCGTTCGGTTTCTCTATCTCAACAGATATATTGAGAGGGGAGTTTTGGGTGGAAACAGACGCTATTATTTGTGTTTTTCATACACTTTGACTTTTGTTGAGAGGGATCCATAGTAAGGGGTAATTTTATCTTTAAAATTGATTAAAAGGTGAATGATTGTATTATAACTCATAAATTTTCTGGTGCCATTTATATACAATTCTTTTTTTCTTAGTGAGCATTGACATAATAAATTAAGTTTCTCAGTTGTCGGCCATTAGATCAGCTTAGTTTCATTGTTTTGACATGGCCAATTATCACTTATTATTAGTCAGCGATTTACATACAATGCATTGACTTAACTAACTTTAATGCGCACAGAGATGAATATTATTATAATCCAATGGTGGAAAAAACTAAAGGAATTCAAGGTAAATAACAAGCTTTAGATAAAGTAAAAATGAATGGATGGATATTTAAATCATTTTTTAAGTAAAAAATTTAACTGATTAATATGAATGGATGGATATTTAGTGTGTATATATATATATGATATTTCAGTAAAAATTAATGTTGTAATTTTTTGTGAGGACTAATCAATACGAACCGGTGCATATTTATTTACATTGGTATGGAGGGTAATCAATACATATATATGTTTTTGCATACTTTCCTTCTTATATCCTCTTCTTTGTTCTGAGAGGTTCTTTTGTATGTCTTTGACATATATGTTGGGCACAAAATTGACGCCGTGTGACATGGAAATATTGTGTGATACAAAAGAAAGACAAATGATCTGGATGAGAGAGCAAACAGTGAGCCAACTGCTTGCTCTTGGTGTTTACATAAGAATCCATTTATATGTACTTGTATTTCGTGAAGTACAATGAAAAAAGAAAACATATAGCCAGTACGATATTTGTCGTGGGTCGTTTGGAGTGGTATCAGTGTTGCACTGGTACCGATCGGCCTTTTCCCTCTGTTATTACTTGAGTCAATATAACCACGCCATTTGGCTTCCACTTTTGTCTATTGTGTTACTACATTGTTAGTATGGCGGAGGAAACGTTGGTGTGTCTCCCATTTACTTATTATTTTACAAATACATCAAGAGAAAACTTTTTTTTTTTTTTTTTTTTTTGAAGTAAGAGAAAACATAATTTTCTTCTTCATAGTGAGTATATATAACGAATCTTTGATGTCCACATTAGCGCAAGAGGAGAGTTGCAGGGGAGGCATGGCGCCTAACAGATTGCTCTTCTTCATTGCTTTCTTTTCCCTCAAAACAGTTCACTTCGTTTGTGGCATTACAGACCCTAACGACGGTAATTTCTTATCTTGTATGTTATATATTTTTCCAATTCAGTAGTCTAGGAAGCAACTTATGAAAAGCCAATGATATTTTTTCATGGAGAAGCATGTGAAATTTAATGTCAAACTCCAATAAAAGCGGTTTATGATATGCTTTTTTTGTTTTTTTTCCCTTTAACGCCGATACTTTGAAGCCAGATGACTATCGGATTTTTCGAAATAGATCATTAATATTGCAATCTAGACCGTTAATAGGGTAGCCTCGATGACTACTTCCATAATCAGAAAGAGAACAACTTCTATCAAGAAAAGACTTACAACTTGCACCTTGTGTTTTAAAAAATAATAATGAGACTTAAATCTTTGACCTCTTAAGATCAAGATAGATACTCTCCTCCTAAAGTGTGCCGTGTGGTTTATGGTATATTATCTTAGAGCTTAGATACTTATATAATCTCATAATAAACAAAAATACTAATGGTTGCTCCTTTTTTTTTTTTTTTAGTTATTACACATTTGGGTATTAGGGGAAGAGGAGTCATAATTAACCACCTATAACTCGTTGACATTTTGATCGGATGATGATTGACCAAAATGTCTGTTAATAAGAGGCCTCCCCATTTGTGAATGTACTCTTTTCATGAATAAAATATCACTATCTTTTTCTCTACACTCCCAATTTTCTCTCTCATTATTATTATTGTTATTATTACTTTGACAAAACGCGCTTGTTAGTTTTTGTATTTATCAATTCATTCCATTAAAATCTACAAGTACATTAATATTTTCACCTTTCTAAGTTGGTATCTCGAAAAGTGTCATTTTTTTAAAATAGAAATGAATTCGAATCTAGAAAAGCTAAATGTGTCTTGTAGCTAGTAGCTATGGTACTTTGGAGTAGTTTTTGAGGAAATCATGGTTTGAAGTTACTTCTATCAATTCAACCATATTAAAATTAAAGTGATTTGGTTTTTGTAATGGATTTATGTAGACTCTATTGTGGAGGAAAAAATATTTTATGAGATCATCTTATTATTAATATAGTGAAATATATCAATGAAATAATGCTACTATCTTTTTTTATTTTTCTTATCTTTTATTTTTTTCATTGATCCATCTTGCCCATAAAAGATTTTATCATTGTTGAGTTAGTCACATTTTTGCGTATGAACATGCACTAATCTTAAAAATGGTTGAGAATACTCCCTTCGTGGACTGAAAATCTCCGAGTGTTGCAGCTGCGGCTCTCCAATCTTTGAAGGATTCATGGCGAAATACACCACCAAGCTGGGAAAAATCAAATGATCCCTGTGAGGTTTGGGAAGGTGTTGCATGTACCGATTCAAGGGTGACGAGTTTGTGAGTAGTTCTCTTTGCTGATCAGTTGTCTTCATATAAATTTTATCTTCAATGACCATCCTACGCTTGCATGATGTTTACAGGGGATTATCAACCATGGGACTCGAAGGGAATTTTAGTGGAGTTATTGGAGGGCTAAAAGAGTTGAGATCATTGTAAGTTCCTGAAAGTTAATCAGTACCATTATTGACTTCACAGCAGATATTAGACCCAGATGAATTGTTTTATATATGCAGACTTGAACATCATATATGTGTTGGATTATCTTAATAAGGAGAATGGTCTCATTTTTGTTAATTCAAGTTTATGAATTTATTTCATTACAGGGACCTTTCTTTCAATAAAGGCCTTACTGGTTCCCTCTCTCCGCGGTTAGGAGATCTACAAAAGCTCACTAACTTGTAAGATCCCATAACCTGGATAATCTTTGCTTTGTAAACAGGTTCTTTAAATTTGTTGGACTCTTTTAACTTTTTTCTATTCTTTTCAGAATTTTAGCCGGCTGTAGTTTCACTGGTACTATTCCACATGAACTGGGCAACTTGGCGGATATACAATTCTTGTAAGAACTGCCATGATAATAACATTAACAAATATTCCAATAAGGAGTATTATTTACTTGTTCACTTATGGAATCTACCCTCATTTTCAGGGCTCTGAATTCAAACAACTTCAGTGGTAGAATTCCTCCTTCTTTAGGTAATCTCTCCAAACTCTATTGGCTGGACTTGGCAGACAATCAGTTGACAGGATCTATCCCGGTTTCAACATACTCCTCCCCAGGATTGGATCTCCTTAAAAATGCTAAACACTTGTGAGTACTTCTTGTTGTTGCTAGTCTCATTTCCAACTGAAAATAGGGAAAGATGAATAGACCTGCGACTTTTGATGAGTTAAGCTTATACCAAACTGACGGAAAAGTAACTTTAGTTCTTGGTAAATATGCAGCCATTTCAATAAGAACCAGCTTTCAGGTATCATTCCGGCCCAACTTTTCAGCTCTGATATGGTGCTAATACATGTGTAAGTTGATATCCACCCATTAGTTTTTATAATCCTTTGGTTTTTCTTCTTCCAACTCTTTTTAGTTTTTCAATGTAGATTGTTTGATAGAAATCAACTATCTGGTCCTATACCGGACACATTAGGAAGCGTTCAGACTCTTGAGGTTCTGTAAGTAAAATCTCTTCTACTTTATTTTTGTTTTTCCATTTTAAATTTTGTTAACAAATTTATCCAAACTAAGCACTTTGTCAATCTGCAACAGTCGGCTTGACGGAAATAGTTTGTCAGGACAGGTTCCATCAAGTCTCAATAGTCTAACCAACATCAACGAATTGTGAGTTTTTTTTGTTAAACTTATGTATGTTGCTGTTTTAGCGATCAGGTTATTAATTAATGAAATATTTTGACCTTGTTATAATGTTTTGCTTCAGGAATTTATCTCACAACAAGTTTTCAGGTCCTATTCCAGACTTGAGTCAAATGAGTTCCCTCAATTATGTGTGAGTCTAACAGGGGACTTCACATTTTTTCTGTTCACTTTACGAAGCCTTTTCTTTTATAGCAGTGAAGAACTCTAATTAATGATTTTTTCTTTATAGCGATCTCAGCAACAACTCATTTGATTCATCAGAAGCTCCAATTTGGTTCTCCACTTTACCATCACTCACAACTCTGTAAGTCTTCTATTGATCACAAATTATATATCTGATAGAATGTTTCTGAATCTCCTTACAAAAACTTCATATTTGTAATACCAGGGTTATGGAATATGGATCTTTTGTAGGACGTGTTCCACAAGAACTCTTCAGCCTCTCACAGATACAGCAAGTGTAAGTTCTTGATAAAACAAAGAAGACCAATAGAAGTTACTAAATGAATCATAGGAATTCAATGGTATAATGCTTAACTCATTTTTACAGGAAACTAAGGAACAATAAGTTCAATGGCTCATTAAGCTTAGGAGACAGCATCGGTCCACAATTACAACTTGTTGATTTGGAGAACAACCAAATTACTGCAGTAACATTAAGTTCTGCTTATACAAACACATTAGTGTGAGACAATTTATAATCTTCATTGTAAATGATACTGTGTATTGTATTTTCCCTTCACCATTCTTCTTATTTGTGTATTCTGAACTTCAGGCTTACTGGAAATCCGGTATGCACTTCAGCTCTCTCAAATACTAGTTTCTGCTCTCTGCATCAATCTACAATGCCCTATTCTACCAGCCTGGCTCATTGTGGACATAATAAATCATGTCCTTCAGATCAGAAAATGAGTCCTCGGAATTGTGAATGCGCCTATCCATATGAAGGGACAATGTATTTCAGGGGACCCTCCTTCAGAGATTTGTCCAATGTCACTTTATTTCATTCGCTTGAGATGAGTCTATGGGTGGAATTGAATCTCACCCCAGGTTCAGTTTTTCTTCAGAATCCCTTCTTCAGTACTGATGATTGTCTTCAGGTGCAGCAGGCACTCTTTCCATCTCCTGAAAAATATTTCAATGAGTCACAAGTTGAGAGGATTGGGTTGGAATTGAATAACCAAACCTACAAGCCTCCTAAGGAGTTTGGTCCTTACTATTTCATTGCTTCTCCTTATCAGAAATAACATGTAATTGTTTTGTAAGATTTCTGGGATTCTATGCAACAGTTTGTCAGCTATTGAAGTTGCATCTGGTAAGCATAATAAACAGTCTAACTCACAAGAATATGTAGGGCACATCAACTTATGATAATTGAAGTAATTCTGCATTTGACACTTCAAATCATTTCGACAGCTTTGAGTCTACATCATTTTATTATTATTTTATAAAATAATTTAACCTAATTCTAATTCATTTTATTATTGTTATTCATTCTAATAATAGCGTTATCATATACAATACATCACATCATATACAATATACATCTACCAGTTCATTCCCTTGCAGAATAATGATCCATCAATTGAAACACTAATTCAATATGATAATGCTATTATTATTTTGTATTTATACGATATCTTATTTAGTAAATGATACATTATTATTTTTTAGACAAAAAGTACAACTAAATTGAGATATCTCTAAGAAGATAAACCTTCACAAATATATACGGGCTGATTATGTAGTTTTTTAATTATTGGAATATTCTTCAAAATATACGTAATATATGTTATGTTAATGTGTTACAAAGTAAGGAGAGCTTCTAAAAGAATTGATCAATGGTAATAATTTTTATTATAAAATATGGTTTTTATGTAAAATCGTAACCTTTATGGAATTATATGATCTGAATTCTAGGATTAAAAATGAAAGTTATAACATAGATCCAGTGGTTAGATTTCAATTAATTTGAATTGCAAAGTCATGATGACAAGTTGCAACGTATTATGAAAGGGCGCAATGCACATTGTAAAAAACGCAACTTTCATTCATTTTTTCACACCACAATTCAGTCAACCAAAGTCATGCTCAAGGTTCTAAAACTTACTACTCGCTAATTGACCGGCAACCCAATGAGCAGCGAGTAATCAGCAACTCGGCGAGTAATCGATGAGTACTCAGAAAATACTGTTTAGGGGGTAAGTTGTAATTTTTAAAGTTTAAAAGTGTAAACTAATATTTTTATAAACATTAAGGGCCATGATGAAATTATTCTCACCCAATTTAAGGCCGATTACACGGTCAAACCCTCATTTTTCACTCTCTCTCTCCCTTATGCTCCGGTTCTCCTTCTTCCTTCTCATCTCTCATTCTTCTTCTCTATCTAACAAGCTGTCACCATTGTCGTCGCCGTCACCATCACCATTCAAGTGCGCCATCGCCCTCGCCGTTCAAGTGTGCCGTCCGTCGAAGCCGAAGAGTCCCTCACTCCCTCTTCATGGTCGCCAATCATTTTAAATCTTCTTCTCTCTCCTTTGTGACAGCCGTTCAAGTCTCCTTGTCTCTCTGATGTAGGACAATTGGCTTTGGAGTTTGAAGAAGAGATGGACCGAAAATTGTCCAAAAGAAGTGTTTCAAAGAAACGGGCATAACTTTTGACTCGGTTGTCAGATTTCCTATTATAATATGTTTTCGGAAAGGGTTTTCAGAGTTCTAGAGCATACCAACCGGGGTTCCCCGGTTGACGTTATTTACATCCTCAACAGAGCTGTTTAAGTTAGGTCGTCGGGCACCCGAAAATTTTAGCGTTTTTATTTGCGTTTTATTTGTTTTCCGTTTTTTGCTTAGTATAAGGATATTTTAGTATTTTTGCTTCTTTTAGGGTTTTCAGGAGCCTATTTAAGGATCCTTTGTTATCAATTTCGGGATTATTCAATAATATTTTTCAAGTTTCAGTTTACTTTCATTCTATATTTGCTGGTGGATTCCAGTTTGTTACTTTAGGGATTACGCTGGTAAACCCTAGAACTTCCGTTCTGCGTCACTCTCCCTCTGTGTCGTCAACGACCGTTGTGTTCTTCCCTTCAGGTCATCGCCGACGGCGATTTGTGAATGGTTGTTTCTCTTGTACTGTTGTACATAATTTTTTATGTGTTGTTTGCTTTGTTGAGAATGATTTTGAGTTTTGATTGATTTTTGGGTGATGTTTAGGATGATTTCCTGCCGGTTTTGTGAGGGGCGAACTCGCCGAGTCAACCGAGTTGGACCAAGTTGGCCCAAGTGTCCACCTCCGGCGAGCTGGACCTCCAATCTGGGGGTTCTCGAAGCGGCGAAGTGCCAATCCGCGAGAACTCGACGATACTCGTTGAGTTTTTAAACAATGCTCATGCTAACTTGGCGATTTGCTCTCTCCTCCAATTATGTTGTCACTATTTACAGATAAATTTAGTTTTATCTCTTGCATAAAATACTAATATAATGTTAGATTGCTAAATGCTAAATATTCTCTTGCATAAAATACTTAATATTCTCTTAGCGGTTCATCATTGATAGTATTTATGGTTTAAATCGTTAGTCTACAGTGATATCAAACAAAAGACTTAATTATATCCTAAGGGCATATTTATTTAACTTAGTGTATCACATGATTAATAAAGGCAAATAGTGTCTTAAGGTCAACGACATCTATAATGTGCTTTGAAGCCCTTAATTGATTTTGTAATACTTTTTAAAGTAAGAACTAGTTCAAAGTATTTCAAAACCACATCCAATCTTGATTGTTTAAGGTGCACAACTTTTCTTTTTACTTACACGTTCTCTTACATTAACCGAATTACAAAATTATGGTTACCAATTGATTAGACAATAATCTTACTTAGTATTTAGAATAATTATTAGAAAATTTGGAGGCCAATAGAGTAGGGTAGATTGAGATAGAGAGTTCATAAGTTATATTTGTAACGGACCAGCCTGGAACTACCTTCGGCACTAGCCCGGCCCACCGTAGTGGATAGGTACTGTCCCTGGTGCCCATAGGGTTTTTATACGCCTCCTCAGGTGTTCAGTCAACTCGAACCCAACCCTTAAAGGATAAGAGGAAGCACACTTGGTACCATCTGAACTAGTTCCAGGCTGGTCCGTTACATTCATAACACAAAAAACATCTTAAAATCACAAAAAAAAAAGTAAAAAAATATAAACTTTCAAATGGAAACCAAAAGTTTACATACCTTCGCAAATAGAGAAGTTCACCGGTGGTCAGAGATGTTGTGGCAAGGTCGGAAACTGCGAGAGAATGACCAAAAAAGGTTGAACGAGCTTTTCAAGTCTCGATCGGGTACGAGTCATAGAAAACGGGTCGAGGTTCACTTTTGCTCGGTGATGAAAATGACTTTCCATCGAGATTTTTTACGCCTTATATATAGGGGCTGTTTCGTAATTTTACGTTTCGATTTTTTATAAAATTGTAAAAGTTTAAGGATTTTTGGGTAAAAATGTATAGAGATATTATGAGTAATTTGGGTATATGATGAAATTAATTTAATTGAGGGATTAAAAATAAATTTTTTAAAATAATGGGTAAAACAAAAATAATCCTTTTAAAATGGGTCTTTTGGTAACTTTCACTAATTATAATTTATAATTTTTAAAAATCAATCTTTCAGGCTGCAACTTTAGTGGGGTGGTTACTGAAAAAAAAAAAAAACCTAATCGTGACCAGTTTCGCTTGATTCTGTGCTTGAATTTTAATGAGAACCTTTTTCGAGGTGGTTGGCGTGGGCGCGGGTATTCAATGCCTCACGCAAATAAGTTTGGATAGGCCCATGAACTCTTGAAAAACACTTGATTAAGAAAGTGGCCCATTCTACTAGAAGTGGTACAACCCAGCTTAGATTGGGCTTGCTTTAGCAACAAACTCCTAATCCAACCTCTATCAAGCAGTATGTTGAAATTAACTATAATTAATCCTTAACTTGCCAAATGAAAAGCATTACTAACGGAGAATCCTTAAGAAGATATGAAAACTTTATTTTTTTATATGTGATTATGATATTTACCAAAACATATTGGAAATCAACTTATCAAACCCCACAAACAAATCAAGAGAACAAGCAATATAACTGCGGGTTAATAGTTATGATCCATGTTGCCTGATCATTTGGTTCACTTATTGACCTAGTTTTTTGCTTTTCTCCATCGAAAATCAATACTCGTTAATACGTATAGATTATATAATATCATCTACTTTCTTGTATTGTCCCCTAGCCATTATATCAAGCACACGATGAAACTACTGAATAATTATTCCTAAATTACACTAATTTGTTAAGTAATGATAAATTAATATGGTTAAGGCTTTTAAAAATATAAATATCTGAAAGCAGGATAAGGATTTTCCATGGCAGTCTTAAAAGGTCCATCCAAGATGAAATGCAGGAACATAAACCATATAGTTAGTTAGGAACTAGTTGTGAAGTCAGTGAGTCCAATCAGAGTTTGATTGACAACTTGACTTGACCCAGATAAAGAGATGATCTGGGTCAGAGAAGAAATAATAGTGACCAACAACTTGATGCCTCTAGAATCCATTTAAAATAATGACCAACGGCTTGATGCCATTACGTGTTTTACCAAAGTGGTTGGCAACACAACCCATGTTCTATTTGAACATGGGTTTGACGCCAGCGGTACGTAGCCATAAATGTGGCTAGTTTCTCCCTCTTTCTTTTTATATAAGAGCTACTTTATGCATCATACCATTAGTGTTTCAATTTATTTGATTCCGGTATTCCTTCGAGCTCATCCCAATAAATAAAAAAAATAAATAAAAATGCTGTTCACAAAAAGAAAAAAACATAATATACCAGCAGAATACTTCTCAATAGGTCGCTTGGAGCTGGATCGGCATCTTGCATTTGTCCTTATCTCCTCAGCCAGCCTCCTCATCTCAATTGACTTTTCTCCATTCTTTTTTAGTAATGTTCAGTAAAGTGGGACCCGTTTACAACTACTATCCAACTATCTGACATTGAATTGCTTAGTGGGAAAATTATAATAATGATAATGATGAATTGAGGAGGAAAGTGTATAAGCATTCTTGAAACACACTCAGTATATATGATTGGGCCATTTAAAAGATGCAAGCCGTTTGCTTCTTTGTTTATTACTCATCATTGTTTAGCAGGCGGAGGATACGCAAATATGTCTCATTTGTTTAATGTGTGTATGACAAAGACTTTGTGGTTTGTGGATTGAAAATACATGTCAAAAAGTACCTGCATTACTAGTGACAAAGAGAAGTGAAAATTATGGATTATGTGCACAAAAAGCTATGATGATGGCTCTGCCTAGTAGTGGAGATAGCTTTTGATTGACTTTCAAGACAAGGAAAATCAAGTAAAGGAAGCAAAAAGGAAGAAAACCCTGTTGATATTTTTCTTTTTACATTCTCATATTTCTTCATGGTAGTCAGTAATCTTTAATATTCAAATATTAACATGAGAGAAGCTGCAGCAGCTAGCATGGAACCTATCAGATTGCTCATCTTCATTGCTTTCTTTAGCGTCCAAGTTCACTACATCTGTGGCGTTACAGACTCTCATGACGGTAACGTTTGATCACATGGTTGTCATCTATTGAAAATTTAATATGTCCATGGAAGAAATATGAAAATTTTGATGTTACACTTGGTATGTCATTGTAATTACTTGGTGAAGGTTGGAAGTGTACCATAGATTGATGGTTGTGGGGTTATGTCTAGTGGCAACTATGGTGTTTTTGTGTAGTTACCTGATGAAATTACTATAGGAAGTTAACATTCAACTTTGTTTTAATTGTTAAGAATTTATTGTTGAAGAACTGACATTTTGCATATGCACATCACTGGATGTTGTTGCAGCTGCGGCTCTTCAATCTTTGAAGGATTCATGGAAAAATACACCACCAACCTGGGAAAGATCAAATGATCCCTGTCAAGACTGGGAAGGAGTTATGTGTAACAATTCAAGGGTGACAGCTTTGTGAGTATTTTTCTATATTTCACAAAAGACAACCCTGATTGTTTCTACATTTTAGATCTTGTCTTTGATTCAATACTATTTTCAATTACAGTCCATCTCTTCACATTATGCTTTCAGGGGATTATCAACTATGAGTCTTGAAGGGAAATTGAGTGGAGATATTGGAGGGCTATCAGAATTGAGATCCTTGTGAGTTTCCCTCTTGTTTTGTCTTGAAAGTTGATTACCTCTATTGAGTTTTTTAGATGGGTTATACAGACATGAAAATCATCTCTGTGTTTCATTGTTGGTCTATGAACGGTACTATATCTTAGGGAGCATGATCTTATTTATTAATTCACGTTTATGAATTTATTTCATCACAGGGACCTCTCTTTTAATAAAGGTCTAACTGGTTCCCTTTCTCCGAGATTAGGAGATCTGAAAAAGCTCAGTATCCTGTAAGATCCTAAATCTAATGCTCCTTGCTAACCTGGCTTTGTCAACAAGCTCGTATAATGTGATGAACTGTAATGTTTTTTTTTTCTTCTTTTTGTTTTGATCTTTCAGAATTTTAGCCGGCTGTGGTTTCACTGGTAATGTTCCTGATGAACTGGGCAATTTGGCAGAGCTATCTTTCTTGTAAGCATTGCTGTAACAATAACATTAAAAGTAAAATCAAATTAGGGGGGTTTTTATCTTTGTTCACTCTACTGAAATGTACCCTCTTTTTCAGGGCTCTGAACTCAAACAATTTCAGTGGTAGAATTCCTCCTTCTTTGGGTAAGCTCTCCAAACTCTATTGGCTGGACTTGGCAGACAATCAGTTGACAGGATCTATCCCAGTTTCAACAGTCACCTACCCAGGATTGGATAAACTTAAAAATTGTAAACACTTGTGAGTACTTTTTGTTACCAGTACCCGTTCTAACTGAAAATAAGGAAGCATGAATGGATCTGGGACTATTTATGAGTTAAGCCTATACCAAACTGACAGACAAATAACAAGTTTTTGATGAATATGCAGCCATTTCAATAAGAACCAGCTTTCAGGTACCATTTCGCCCCAACTGTTTAGCTCCGATATGGTACTAATACATGTGTAAGTTGATATCCACCCATTATTATTATTATTATTATTATTATTATTTTCATCTTCCAACCGTTTTCAGTTTTTTAATGTAGCTTGTTTGATGGAAATCAACTAACTGGTCCTTTACCGGACACATTAGGAAGTGTTCAGACTCTTGAAGTTCTGTGAGTAAAATCTCCTCCAGTTTGGCTTTGTTTTTCCCCTTTACACTTTGTTCTTAGATTTATCCAAACTGAGCTTTTTGTTAATTTATAACAGTCGGCTTGATAGAAATGATTTGTCAGGAGAGATCCCATCAACCCTCAATAATCTTACCAACGTCAATGAATTGTGAGTTTTTTTTTTTCCTTAAACATATATATGTCTGCTCTTTTAGTGAGATCAGATTATAAATTAATGCAATATCTTTGCCTTGTTATAATATTTTGCTTCAGGCATTTAGCTCACAACAATTTTTCAGGCCCTATTCCAGACTTGAGTCAAATGAGTTCTCTCAATTATGTGTGAGTCTAAACAAAGAACATGACATTTTTTCTCTTTGCTTTACAAAACCTTCTTTTATAGTAGTGATGAACTTTGATCTATGATTTTTTCTTCGCAGGGATCTCAGCAACAATTCATTTGATTCATCAGGAGCTCCAATTTGGTTCTCAACTTTACCATCACTCACCACTCTGTAAGTCTTATATTGGTCACACGTTATAAATCTGAGAGAACCCTCAAAATGTCTTTCGAATCTCCTTATACAACTTCAAATTTGTAATTCCAGGGTTATGGAATATGGATCACTAATAGGACGTGTTCCACAAAAACTCTTCAGCTTCTCACAGATACAGCAAGTGTAAGTTCTTAATAGAACAAAGAAGACCAATAGAAGTTACTAAATGAATCATAGCAAGTCAATGCTTAATTCATTTTCATTTAAATTGTTTGTAGGAAACTAAGGAACAATATGTTCAATGGCTCATTAAGCTTAGGAGACAGCATCGGTCCACAATTGCAACTTGTTGATTTGGAGAACAACCAAATCACTGCAGTAACACTGGGTTCTGCGTATACGAACACATTAGTGTGAGACAATTTATAAGCCTCAATCTTCATTTTTTGATATGCTGTGTATTTTACCCTCCACCATTGATCTTATTTCTGTAATTTGTACTTCAGACTTATTGGAAACCCAGTATGTGTTACAGCCCTCTCAAATACTAATTACTGCCAGCTTCAGCAACAAAATACAAAGCCCTATTCTACCAGCCTAGCTAACTGTGGAGGTAAAAGATGTCCCGTCGATCAGAAGCTAAGCCCTCAGAGTTGCGAATGCGCCTATCCTTATGAAGGGACAATGTATTTCAGAGGACCCTCCTTCAGGGAATTGTCCAATGTCAATCTATTTCATTCGCTTGAGATGAGTCTATGGGTGAAATTGAACCTCACCCCTGGTTCAGTTTTTCTTCAGAATCCCTTCTTCAGTACTGATGACTATCTCCAGGTGCAGATGGCACTCTTTCCACCTGTTGGAAAGCATTTCAACAGGTCAGAAGTTCAGAGGATTGGATTTGAATTGAGTAATCAAACCTACAAACCTCCTAAGGAGTTTGGTCCCTACTATTTCATTGCTTCGCCTTATAGTTTTCCAGGTAACTTAAACTCATCTTTACAATCAATGTAGCATTGATGTCACCCCCAAACAATGACGAATTGCAAATATGTTTCAGACATACGTAAAGGAGCTTCAATTAGCACTGGGGTAATAGCTGGAATATCTGTTGGAGGTGCTGTTCTGGTTCTTGGCCTTGTGGGACTTGCCATATACGCTATTCAGCAGAAAAAACGTGCAGAAAGAGCCATCGGGTTGAGTAGACCATTTGGTAATTTACATTCTGAATCATTGTTCTTTCGTGATCTAAATTGAGTAGGTTATTATGTAGGCATCATTAAATGAGTGTTGTTCTATGTTTTTCAGCATCCTGGGCACCAAGTGGAAAAGATAGTGGTGGTGCACCACAATTGAAGGGAGCAAGATGGTTCTCATATGATGAACTTAAAAAGTGCACTAATAATTTCTCTGAAAATAATGAGATAGGTTCTGGAGGTTATGGCAAGGTAAAATTCAAGTTTCTGATCTTTTACTTCTAATCCTGCCAACATCTAAGTTTTGATCAACATTTGATCTGTTTCTGTTCTCCAGGTGTATAGAGGAATGCTCTCTGATGGGCAAGTAGTGGCTATCAAAAGAGCTCAGCAAGGGTCAATGCAGGGTGGTCTTGAGTTCAAGACAGAAATTGAATTGCTTTCAAGAGTTCATCATAAGAATCTCGTTGGCCTGGTGGGATTTTGTTTCGAGCAAGGAGAGCAAATGCTGGTTTATGAATATTTGTCTAATGGAACACTGAGGGAGAGCTTGTCAGGTAATTTGAACTTACTTGATCTACTCAAAAGGCAGGTTTTTTGTGCTTGTTAACTTGAAATGATGATGAATTTTGAATGATGTTTGTACGTTTTGTAGGGAGATCCGGCAATCATCTTGATTGGAAAAGGAGACTTCGCATTGCTCTTGGCTCAGCTAGAGGACTAGCTTACCTACATGAGTTAGCAAATCCTCCTATTATCCACAGAGATATTAAGTCCACCAACATTCTTTTGGATGAGAACTTAACGGCTAAAGTTGCAGATTTTGGCTTGTCTAAGCTTGTATCAGATGGTTCCAAAGGACATGTTTCAACTCAAGTGAAAGGCACACTGGTAAGCATATGCTCGGTCCACACCTACTTGCATTGTACAAGTTTCCATAATTTGAATATGTTTGTATCAGCACTAACTTCTATAACTTTGTTTGGTAAATGATGTCTCCAGGGTTATCTAGATCCTGAATATTACATGACACAACAGTTAACTGAAAAGAGTGATGTATATAGCTTCGGAGTAGTCATGTTAGAACTCATAACAGCTAAGCAACCAATCGAGAAAGGAAAATATGTTGTCCGGGAAGTACGGACAATGATGGATAAGACTGATGAAGAGCATTATGGATTGAAGGAGATTATGGATCCAACAATTAGAAACATGGGGCTAATAGGTTTCAGGAGGTTTGTGGAATTGGCCATGCAATGCGTTGAAGAATCAGCTTCAGACCGCCCAACAATGAGTGAAGTGGTCAAGGCAATCGAGACCCTTCTACAGAATGATGGGATGAACACAAACTCAACATCAGCATCATCTTCTGCCACAGATTTTGCTGGTTCAAAGAATGTTTTGACACATATCTATGGCGATACTTTGCCCAAAAAGGAAGCAAATGACTTTGATTACAGTGGTGGATACACTCTTTCTGCTAAAGTTGAACCCAAGTAGCTGGCCAAAGATCTTCTTGTCATTTTTTCCTTTGATTTTTGATTTATTAGAGAAGTTGTTTTATGTGTACAAGAGAAATGTTGTATGTTTGTGACATATGCGTATGGTTGTTTGTCAGAGAGCAAAATATTCGTTTGCTGTGTGATGAAAAATTCAAAGATCACACTAAAAGTCATTAGGCATTTTTTATGATTTTTTTGCTGTCATAAGAACTGGTCCGAGGACTTGTGCAGATGGTTGCTATTAATATAATGTACACTAAAAATGGTATCAATTGCAGGGGTACTGTTCAGAATTCTGACCAAATTGATGGAATACACTAATCCAATTCAAATTATCCAACTTTTGCTGGGTTTGTTGATGGAATTAGGTCGATTGCATTGGGATTTCAACTTCTAACTTTCAATGTAAACTGGACATGCACGTGAAAATGTGCTAAAAGTTGCTTACTCACAAGAAGACATAACAGCATACATGATTGGTTGTTTTTCTATATTACCCCTTTTTAACTTTAGTGATCAATCAGACGCGCTACTGTTGTATTGCTGTATTGACATGACTTACATGGAACATTCAAGGATATGCATAATGCAGCCTCACCTCACCAAATCCAAGTTGTGTACCATTTTTCGTGCAACTAATTCGTTGACAATCTCATCCATTTACAAATGGTACAGACGCATGGTAGCAAAAGTTTCTGGGGCCCAAAACACCAAAGACAAACTATTTTTTATTACAGGAAATTGAGCTTATTTATGGACAGCATTTATTAATGCACAAGCAAAACACACTGCATCATATTCTTCATTTATATATATATATCACAAATTATATTCCTTAGGCTCAGCCCTTGTAAGGTGGTACTACTTATGATGCTCTTTTGGCGGCTTCACAATAACGACGGGACACACTACGTGATGCGCACAGTTGTCACTTACACTGCCCAAAAATGCCCTGCCAACGATAAACAAATGTCAACAATCAAACTTATCATTGGTAGTGCAACTTTAATGAGCACATGGATATGGACATATTAATAATGACCAGTTGTTAAAGGGAAATTTTGTGGTCACCTTTTGATCTTGCCAAGTCCACGGCTTCCTAGAACAAGGAGATCGATGTGCATTTGTTCTGCAAGCTCACATATCTTGTCCTTTGGTTCCCCTTCTGCCGTCAGAGTTTCTACTTTCACCTGCAATTACGTGATATCTTTAATTTGTAACAATCACAAGACAACTATTTATTGCACACAAACCAGTCCACCCCCTTAGTGATAGTGTTTAAGCACTCCCTTTGAGCTCCTTCAAATTTTACTTTTGTTCTAAATCACAAGTTCAGTTTTCTCTTAATTTAATCTTTTCCCACCAACTACTTATTTGAGAACTAACAATTTCTTATTGTTGAAGCAAATTAACATCAAATTCGTAGGAGTTAATTTGCAGTTACCATCTTATCCTTGCACATCTCTAGTGCCCTGGCGAGCACAGCCGCAGCATTTTCTTCTTGGGCATGTTTGACTGATTCCAATGCTGTAGATGTTGGATAAAATGCTGTCAAACAATTTTCAAATTAATCTACGAACAGTGAGGATAAACCAATTGAGTTAACAGTAAGATGATACATTCATGTAAATTAAATAAAAACATATGAGCGGGCATCTAGCTGGAGTAGCTCAGTTGGTTAGAGCGTGTGGCTGTTAACCACAAGGTCGAAGGTTCAAGCCCTTCCTCTAGCGCTTTTCGTTTTTTCATTTTTGTCTCCTTCACGAAATTTTGGCAACAAAAACAATAGCAAGAGCTCGAAGTTGGAAAATATACAGACTTGCAGGACCTGGTGCAGCAGCAGCGAAGAGGGTGTGGTGAGCAGGTTCCTGGACATGAAGCAGCGTCAACATGCCCCCTTGCTCGTTCGATTCAGGTACTATTCCTGTTAAACTGTACAGATTATCAAGTGCCCACTTGAGCTCTATGAAACTCTCGTCGCTGTCATCGATAGCCGCTATCACCTTCATCGTTTTCCTCATCACCCGATCTTGTTTCGTCAACGGTTGCTGCTGCTGCTGCTCCATAACTAGCCCTGCGCTTGCTTCTGTCTCCATCACCACCGAATTTTCTTGCTCACTTGCGAACGATTATATAACATTGAAGTGAGGAAGATGTTAGTACACGTGGAAGGTAGAAAGTTGTTTCGGCTGTACACGTGGCATCCATGCAAATGAAACGGTCTAAATATGGCATCGCATACAATTCAACGGCCGCCCACTGGATTTCCTTCGTCTCTCTCAACTCTCTAATTACACTTCCTATTATTAGCGAGGTGAGGAAAAAATTGATAATTTAGATTTGAAATATATGATAGTAATTTAAAATTTGGAATAGGGTGGAATTGATTTGAAATTTGAAGTATAGAACATTTCCATTGATAATTGTATTTTTAAAATACCACCCCGCATGCGTTATTTTTTCTTTTTTGAGGTATTAGGATAAACCCAGAAGACATCTAGAACTATGTTGATATAATCTCCACGCACATTAATTTGAAACTAAGTGATCTCTACTAAAAATGACCGGTTTGGCATTATTTTAGATTTTAAAGTACTTATCATCAGCTATATTTAAAAAAAAAAAAATCTATTATAAAGTTAATTAAATTGATGCTTAATTAATTTTGCCGCTAAAGTTTTATAAATCTCAAAAGTAGTGTGCATATGTTTGTTAAATTTAATGTTAATTATTATGAATTTATAAAATATCTAAAATAAACATAAAACTTATATATCTTCATTTATATTTGGCATAAATATAATTCTATATATTTAAGATTATGATATAAGTGAGGAAGATTTGATCATTTAAAAAATTCATTAAATCCCACAACATATTCTTTCATAATTACTTTATGGAAGTAACCACTAACCATGCTTCTTAAAACTGCTATTAAATCTATTTAGACTATTAAATCATCACTTTTGAAAATTTTACCAAACACTTTTTTTTTACAAAGATTATTAAATAATCAAATTTTAATTTCTCAAAAACAATACCACATGGGGCCCAAATTATATTGAACCATGATTGTGATTCATAAATTATAGCATATTAAAATGTGTGGATTTAGCTACTAGATCATCTTATGTGGATGGGAGAAAATTATTTTTCACAATAAAAAGAGAAACTAACCACACATTTTTTTTCTTTTTCTTTTTTGAGATTACTAGTCACATAAGTTTCATATATCAACTGCCATAAATAGGAGACAATTACATTCACAATAAAGAGAAAACTAACAACCCTAATTTTTTCGTTTTATTTTTTTCCCTAAGACTATTAGCCATGCAAGTCTAAAAATGTACTTAATAGGAATTCATTTGGGGATGAAATTAGCTCCACAAAGATAGATGGGCTTAAGTCATAAAAGCCCATTAGCTAATGTGTTTGGCCTTTTAGGGGAAGTCAAAAGTCAAGTTTGGCCTAGGGTATATAGCCTATCCACTTTGAGTAGAGATGAGAGAATGTTCAAAACACCCTTGATAAGTGGTGAGAGAACAGCTCATGAGGAGGCTTCATTATGAAATTTAAATAATATTTGACAAGCCTCCATCATTAGGGTGGTGCCTGCTCAGGTTTGGTAAGATACCTAAGCCAAACAGGAACCTAGAGATAAGTACCAAAAGGTAGAGGAAAAAGAAATGGATCAGGGCGTTATAGGCATCTGTATAGAAGATCCAAAGCCTTTGAATCTAAATTTTTATTGTTGTTCTTAAGTATTTTTTTTTCATGTTTTTGAGTATTTTTCAGAAAATAAGACTAAATGGTGTGCATACTTAGTTAGAAATGATTCAATGTAAAATCAAGTCAAAGAAGTGTTGGATTTAGGTTTTGTCGGAAAAAAAAATGATGTAATTGCGAATTTTCAAGCTAGATAGATAGGCTATTATATAAGAGCTTGTATAGAGTCATCGATTTGAGTTATGTGAGCTACAACCTATAAAATTAAAAGCTACGAATATCTAGTTTTTATAGTCACTGATGATTCATGCATCTGAAGTCTATAAAGAAAGATATGATCAATTTAGCAAGCAAGGGTTAGACATGCAGTCAACAGTGGCACTGTCCCTATCTAATGCCACAACTATTGTACTAATTCCACACCATTAGATGCGTTGACCCTAAGTTGCGCTAAGGCCAGCACCACACGCTGCTTAGCACATGACAACAATGGCGATGTCTATAACCAATGCACATCAATGGCAAACATCTAAAAGGGTAGTTTCGTTTTTTCACTAACCCTATTTCATACCCTAATTTGAGAAACCTTTAAATACCTTCATCTTCACTGTTTTGAAGGATTTTTTAGGAGCATAGGATGAAGCCCTAATGCTTCTCCTCTAACCCTTGATTCTCATTTTTCCCTCACCTTCATACACCCTATAAATCACTACCGTCAATGTCTTCTACCTATTTTTCAAAGAGTAAGTGTTGCAAGAAGGGAGAAGAGAATTTAAAGGCTTGAACTCAGAAGAGAAGAGCTCTGCAGATTTGAACTCGGAGGATGCCCAAGGAGATTCATGAGTTGTGTCTTTAACTTCTCTTTTCTAATTGTATTATATCATTTGTTATGTGAATATTGTATATATATTTGTGTTAGGATGATGATAAGTATTTATTGAATATAATATAATTTATTGTTATTTGCTTAAGGATTGTTTATACATGTTGAGTGGGTGTTTTATTTTGTAATGCTTGTGAATGATTGGCCATCATTTGCATGACCTTAGATTGTATGTTGAGACTAGGAGGAAAAGCCCATAATGTACTTGATAAAATATTTGTCCTAGGTTTATGAGAGGAAAATAGGTCGCTCGTATGATAAATGAGTAGATCATGAGTTACTCGAGTGACAGACAAGTATTCTCATCGATATAGACCAATCCATTTAGGAAGTAGATTATCCTGAGCATAATGAACTCTTGTATTCAATAGCCAGCAGAAGATAGATGTTGTTAGATAAGAGTATGTTTAATGCATTATCAGAAGAGATGTATTGAGAGGGTTAATGATAAACTAGCAATAGCATAACTAATATACCTTCAATGCTGTAATTATTAATTCTAAAATTAAGTAAAATTCATAATTTTAGCACTTTTGACTTTGTTTATTTTCATACAAGACTCGTTTAGTAATCAATTCGCACATCCTTATAGAGAAAATCCTGCAACTCCTATACGACATCTATACGATTAATGAGTTTGTGAGGTTTATTGCTTATAATAGATACTAAAAAAAAAAGAATTTGAAAAAAAAAAAGTGAAAGATCTTCAAACTTTAAAGATCTTTGAGTTTAATTAGATCTACATCAGGAAAAAAAAAAACATAAATAGATCCAATCCAACCGAACCTTGGGTTCCTTACCACATCCAACCAACTAATGTACGAACCCAAGTGGGTTCGTCGTTGAAGGTTTGATGACCCATTGAACCCAATGGTTTCGACAATCTAGGTCTGAAACCCAGATCGTCTGATGATTTGGTTTCCATGAAAACCCAATCAATAATCAATAGGGAAGAGAGATGTTAAGAGGAATGAGAGAGATACAATTGTGAGAGAGAAGAGAGGGATGAAGGATGGTGGTGAGAGAGATGGAGAGTCAAGAGAGAAGAGAGAGAATTATATTTTTATCTATTTTAAAGGTCCAACATATTTACCCATATTTAACCTTAGCCACTAACGTGAATGTCAATTTAATCCCTAAATCATTAATTGATTTCAAACCAATAATGATAGGACTTTTTTAGTATTATTTTCGAAACGAACGGTGGTTTAACAATATTTTGTATTGCAGAGAGTTTTTTGATAGTATCCCAAAAGAAAATGAAGGGGCATTCTCCTTTATCAAAATAATTAAGAACAACGGAGAAGTTGCCTCCTCATTTTTTTCTTTTTAAATAATAAGATTTATAGCTTATTTATTTATAATAATTTTTTAAATAAAAATAAAAGCAATATTTGATATTGAATGTAATGTTATTGCAAAATATTATATTTAAAAAAATCAATTATGGACAAGGTGCAAATATAGCTACTCTTACCCAATAATAATCCTTTCTTTGCCCACAGGATTGGCTCGCAACTTGATTTAAGGTCAATCCCGATGTGTTAAAATTAAAATTGACGACTTTAAACCAAAATGAGATGTTGACTCCCATATTTTCCAATCAATCAAATTAAATTTCGTGGAGGAATTAATATATCATGTTTTGGATAAAAAATAATTTAAAAAATTCAGAATAGGAAAGTAAAGGAGTAAAAAAAAAGGTTTTGCGAAATGGGGTACTTTTTTTTGTCTTTGGTTAAAGGTCAAAATTAATAATTGGTTTCTGTCCAATCATATCAAACTTACGCAAACAAAAATTCTCTTGTATTAGTATACTGAAAACTAATTTTAATTTTGGTTCTTTAAAGCTAAATTTAACATTAATGTGTTAATCAAAACTATTTTCTTTTGGTTGAACTACTCAACTGATACCAACTATTATTATTATTATTATTTGTTAATGTTAATTCTTTTTATGGTAAAACTTTATATTTAATAAATTTTGCAAGACATTTAATTTATGAATACTAAATTATCAAAAATTTTACCTAAACTAATGTATAAATGATACGGTACGTGAGTTATCAACATCATGTTAATTATTATTTTATCTCATGATTTAATTGCATTGATAATTTACATATCATGTTATTTAAGCAATATATCATTACTTTAATTTATACTTTGTAAAAACATACAATATTGAGAGATATTAAAACATAATAAAATTAAAACAAAATAATTATTAATCACCAATTTTGAAAATTTTTCAAATATTGGATTTACTATCATATTTACTTTGGCAACAAAATTGTGAAAGAATGATAAGCAAATAAATGTAATATTTTATTTTGATCGAAGTAAATGAATTTATTTATTGATATTAAAAAGAACACATTAACTAATAATATATTTTTTTAAAAAACCCAATAATTAAATTTTCTTTTAAGTACCCCCACAAGTAGACACTTTATGTCAAAATATGTACTAATAAAACGAATGGCGCGTTCGCTAGTCATCTCTAATAATGTTAATACTAGTAAGATTTTAATTTAAAAGCTTTGCACAAGAAGGACAAAGCACCACAAACCATAGCTTTTCATCACATTTGGCAGAATTTGACCAATGTTATTTTTTCATCATATACACCAACTTTATATAATTTACAGACATCCAAGGTAAGAATGGAACAATTAAAGCGTGTTAGTCAGGCAAAGGTATCAAAGAAACTACCTGATTAAAGTTCATAAAGGAGAGTTAGCCAAAACAAAAAAGGGAAAAAATTAAAAATATAGCAGTTAAAAAAAGAGTATTTTTAATTTTAAAATTAAAAAATAAAGAGTTAGTACTAGGAAAGAAATGGATTGTGTCGCCGACCTCTGCACACTACAGGCGCACGTGACCCTGTGAAGCCGCCACGTCACGAATTCGCACGCCACGTAACAAGTCCTTCTAGTTGTCTCGTCACCATTGGTGGCTCCCTCGTTCACTGGACAAGTCTCTTTTACACATTTCCCAAAATGCCCATAACTTTGATTAAATTGACAAATATATCCATCTTTCCAAGTAAATCTCTCGCCCTCTCTCTCTCTTCTCTATCAGCCATTTCTTTTGGGAGTGTACCCCTGTTGTTGCAGTGCTTTCGTCTCGTCTCGTCTCTCTCTCTCTCTCTTGCTCTATTTACAGAATAAACACACATACACACACACTCTCTCTCTCTCGTCAAATCTCTCTTTTCTACTCTCAGATTTCGCGATCGGACGGTTCTCTTCGCCTCACTCATGACTATGATGACTCCTCCACCGGTCGATGTAAGTCCATCTCACACACACTCTCTCTCCCTCTTTCGCTCTTCGTATCTATACGTGTACATATACGTCTTTAATTGGTTCTTTACTGTTATGGCTGTGTAAAGATCGTTTAGGGTTTTATGCTTGGATTGACTTGAATTGCAATCAAATTTTATATGCGAGTTAGTGATTGACCGAATTATGTTTTGTTTAATTTGATGAGTTGTTTTGTTTTGTAGCAAGAGGAGGAGGAGATGCTCGTGCCACATTCGGATTTAGTCGAGGGTCCTCAGCCTATGGAAGGTTTATTTGAATAATCATCTGTGTTCTTGTTTGGTTCTGCGTAGTTTTATTAATTTGATGTGATAAAGAGTTGATCTTGAATCGGATTTCGAGTATATATATATATATTTTGTTGGTTTCGATATGGTTATTGTTGTCTTGAGTTTTGTTTTGTTTATATGAATGATTGTGGGATATTTTAGTAGTAGCACAAGTGGAGCCTGCTGGTGCTGTGGAGAATCAGCAAGTGGAGGATCCTCCTTCTATGAAATTCACATGGACAATTGATAATTTCTCTAGATTAAACACTAAGAAGCACTACTCGGATGTATTTGTCGTTGGCGGTTACAAATGGTAATTAGTTAATGACATATTAAATCTTATTGGATCGTGTATGCATTATGATGTGTTTTATAATTGATTTGAATGGTTCCGACAGGCGGATACTTATCTTCCCAAAGGGAAACAATGTGGACCATTTGTCCATGTATTTGGATGTTGCGGATTCGGCAACCTTGCCTTATGGATGGAGTAGATATGCGCAGTTCAGTTTGGCTGTGGTTAATCAAATCCATAACAAATATTCGATCAGAAAGGGTATCGTCTTTGATAATTTTTGTTGTTGTGATTTCAGTATTAATGTTTGTGTTTTTTTATTTCAAAAAATCAGAAATGGTTTTTTTCTTTATTGTTGGAATTTTACCACTGATGTTTGTTTTTGTCATTATTATGGCAACTCTCTTTTCAAATTATGAAACTATCATTATTATCATGTAAGCTTTCATTACTTTTGAATCAGTGGCAATAAATTCTTTACTTTCCAGATGCATCGTGTTTGCATTTAATATCTGATAAAATAAGATGCACTCATTTAATATATTAGCAGCGTCAATCTCAGAAATCAATGCATATTTACGTTATGAAGTCCTTATCTACTTATATTACTGATCAAACACAGAGAAGTCACAAAAGTACTAAAAACAATGTTTCCTAGAAACCTGTTGCGGTTAAAGAAGCATATTTTTGTTATATATAGTTAATGAACTTGTAATTTGTATGTGATCCTTTTAAGAAGGGTGGAATTCAGACTAGTATGCCAGCCTGGTGAATTTACACGTACAAGTAATATGAGAGAACATTAATATTTAATAACATACCAAAATGATTTTATAAAATCAGTTTGGTGTTTATAGTTGCTGGAAGCTAATTAAGGTATCCTTAGGTTAATTTTGTTTTGTCTGTTAAGAAGTTAACTTTTGAGCTTGATTGTATCAAGAAGTCTTTTACATTTTGAGTTTTAAGTTAGGATAAAATTTTTTGGTGATAAATTGAAGGTCTTTTCTCCCTACTACCTTATCAAAATTTGGGAAATTTGTGGACCCGATATCATTATGACCTATGTTTAATGAATTCTGCAGACACACAACATCAGTTTAATGCAAGAGAGAGTGACTGGGGTTTCACATCTTTTATGCCTCTCGGTGAACTTTATGACCCTAGTAGAGGATATCTGGTTAATGATTCAGTTGTTGTTGAAGCTGAGGTTGCTGTTCGTAAGGTTTTGGATTATTGGTCATATGATTCAAAAAAGGAGACTGGTTATGTTGGGCTGAAGAACCAAGGGGCAACTTGTTACATGAACTCTCTCTTACAGACTTTGTATCATATACCTTATTTCAGAAAGGTGAGTATGTTATCTCGGCTTTCAGATGCAATCTCACCTTGACTTGTGTCAATGTGTTGTTTAAGATGAAACACCTCAAGTGAAAACCTATTTCAGGCTGTGTACCACATGCCAACAACCGAAAATGATGTGCCCACAGGAAGCATTCCTTTGGCTTTGCAGAGTTTATTCTATAAACTTCAATATAATGACACCAGTGTTGCTACTAAGGAATTAACCAAATCTTTTGGATGGGATACATATGATTCTTTCATGCAACATGATGTCCAAGAACTCAACAGGGTCCTATGTGAAAAACTTGAAGATAAAATGAAGGTATTGGTGATTTATCAAGTTTAAGCCTTTTCTTTCTGGTGTCACTATGTTTTTCTTTCTAATTAGAAAAAATTCCGGTGACACGTATGTGAATGTGTATGTTATCTTATTTTGGTTATTGTTCCGTTGGATCAGGGAACTGTTGTTGAGGGAACAATACAGCAACTTTTTGAGGGTCACCATATGAATTACATTGAATGCATAAATGTAGACTACAAATCTACAAGGAAGGAATCATTTTATGGTATCTACTATTTGCTGAATTTCAAGTTGTTTGAAATTGAGTATTAATTGTGTTGATAAAGCATGATACGAGGATGTCCTTATTACATGGCAGATCTCCAACTTGATGTCAAAGGTTGTCGGGATGTCTATGCCTCTTTTGACAAGTATGTGGAAGTTGAACGGCTAGAGGGTGATAATAAGTACCATGCTGAAGAACATGGTTTGCAGGTCAGGTTCTTTTTCTGAATTGATAGGTACCTAATATTGAGGTGTGTAGTTGGTACACGGTTAATATTTTCATGCCTTGTACTTGGAACCGCACACCTGAGGAGGGCTTTCATAAAATTATAAAATTGTAATATTAGCTGCATCATTCATCTTGCATTCTTACTGGTGTTCATGTGTTCAGCCATTTTTCATAGAAATCAAGAAGAGAGTTGCAACCTTTATACTTGGCATTTCATAGTTAATTGTACCCACTGTAGTGGCACAGTGAGAAAGATGTATGTAGTTAATATTGCGTGAAACAATTTGAGGTTCCCAGATGGATTATGACATTTTTCAAAATAAATTTTTTGATGTATCCTAACAGTTACTTTAATTAGATCTAGGTGTTAAGTGGTTTGTATGTGTGATTGGTTTCAGCCCTTTGGGCATCAGCTCCATATTATTCAGCAAATTAGACAACTAAAGCTCTTAGTTTAAATAATTTTTTTTGAACTGAGATATCATTTGGAGAATCAAACTGAAGGACATATTAGAATTTTCCCAAGGTGCTCTTTGAATGTTTCACATGGATAATATAAGACTTTGATTTTCCTGTGCATTCTTGTGTTTTACTAAAGTAAATTATATCGAAATTTTTCTACTCAGAGGATGTTTTTTGATGTTGGATCATGGTTCATATGCCCCAAATTTTGTTTAATTCAGGATGCTAAGAAGGGTGTGTTGTTTATTGACTTCCCTCCTGTGCTTCAACTTCAACTGAAGCGGTTTGAATATGATTTTATGCGAGATGCCATGGTGAAGGTAACCTTGCATGTCTCCCAATCCTCTGCATCTTGTACTTATTGAATATGTAGACTAAATAACTTAAAATGAAAGGAATTATAAATGAGAAGAAGTACTAACAGCTACTATCCATTCAAATGTTCTTGCCCTGTGATCTACCTTATGATTGCCCTAGATGATGTACAAGTGACTTGGTATGAGTGCAAAAGGTTGTACCTTGTTACATGAATTGTGGATGGGAAGTTTGCTTCCAACTGGTTACTTATGTCCCCTTGAATTACTGCTGCATATATTGCTCTGTTGCCATAGCTTCTGCCATTTCCTTGATATACCAAATAATGGTCCTTGACTAGCATGTCACCCATTATGTTTATTTTTGTGGAAGGGTAGAAATTAGAGAATCTGTTGGTATGGGAAAGGGTATCATTAACGAAATGAAGTCCTTGTGATCAACTTGGATACAGGATCTAAAGCTTTATATTGAATGCCATATTAAAAAAAAATTGATCTACAGCATAACAAAGGACAAATATTTATACAGGAGTACATATGGTTTGTAATAATATGTATTTGTGTGAACATGTATATAGCTTCTATTTGTTAGTCAAAAGATATGCATTGAGATTTAACAATTGATGATAACCCGTTTCTGTTTTGATAAGGGTTCGGTTTTGAAGTCTGCTTAGTCCATGAAGTGTGTAAAAATGATAAAGTGATTTGTTAATTTATTCTTCAATTTCGTGTAATATTAATTTGTCCTGATTGGCATAGTAATATGTTTTGTTGACTTATTATATTTAGTCTGGTATCATCATATTATTGAGTTCAAAGTGAAGAAGTGTATTATGTTTTGGAAGAACTACTTCTAAAGCTAGTACATGTATTTTTATATTAATTTTTTTTTTTTTTTTAAATTTGTTTTGTAGATAAATGACCGCTACGAGTTTCCTCTTCAACTTGACCTTGACAGAGAGAATGGGAAGTATTTATCTCCTGACGCAGATAGAAGTGTTCGCAACCTTTACACACTTCATAGGTGCTGTCCTTACAGTGTGTTTGTTCCCTGGATATAGTTTTATTGTAGAGATCCTCTGATGGTTTTTATCGAGCTTGTTGACTCTCTTGCAACTTGGATCTATCATCTATGATAAACAACTGGCATTAATCGTGCTTGCCTTGACAAATTTATTTACTGCCCCCTGTGTTGACTAAAATTGATGGAAATGCTAGCTCTTTGGGTTTTTGTTTTTGAACTTATTTTTATAGAAAATTCTTTTACGTGTTTAAAAGTTTAGACCTTTTGTTATTGGGGCATCAGTCATGCATCATTACAGTCTTCTGTGTTGATTAAAATTTAAGAGAGAATCATTCTCCATATTCTTTTTGAAGTTGATCAAAATTTTATTATCACAAGAATGATTGAGTATGATAGAGTGTGATTTAGCAATACTAAACCATGGTTAGAAAAAAAAAATGATGAATTTACAAGTTCTATTGGACATTGGATGTTTGTATTAGAGGATTTCTAATTTCATCTCTTCTCGAAAGGTCACAAGATCAGAGAAACCAAATCGTTTAAATTTGCACACCTTCTATGTCCCTTGCCCTAAGTCTGTGTATATTATACTTTCATTAAAAATATACTTGGAAGAAGATGAAGAGGATGAGGGTTTTCATGGTTTATTTTTTGTGTCCGATAATATACTTGGATGGATATGTCTATAATGTTGATGCAAAATTTTTCGAATGCTTAAATTTTCACTTTTTTTTTTTAAATTTTTTGGTCTTACAGCGTCTTGGTTCATAGTGGAGGGGTGCATGGTGGACACTATTATGCTTTCATCCGGCCAACCCTTTCTGATCAGTGGTATGCATTAGCACTATTGGTTCATTTTCATTCTCGCATTTTTTTTTGCACAACATGTTGCTAGATACTTTTAAGTTTCCAACTGCTTTTGAGTTTCTATTTATTTTTTTATAGGAAAGAAGAGAAGAAATTATTGATAAAACGGAAATTATAAAGTGAACCAACAGTCTTTGGGCCTTTAATAAGACCCTGCTGTGGTGAAACTATAAAGCTGTACAAAAAAGAGAACTATGACCTAACCTTACAGCACAATAAAACAAACCAATATTACTTTGCCATCCCAATTAATCTGAATGAAGAAAAACAAAGTCTAATGGAATTCATTAATAACCGAAGGCCAAAAGATGCTAAATATTTCACTGAGTTGAATAAACAGAATTGACCGAGAATAATTTTTAGGAAGGATTGTGCCAGAACATGTGACGTCATTTTCTTTAAATTTTGCTTTCTTTTGCTGCTATAAAAATTGATAAAAGTTATTAACTGTTTGATCATATTTTAAATTCCATAATTGTTCTTTAAAGGTTGTTCTATGTGTTTTGTGTTGGTACATATTTAAATGCTAAAAAATTAAGTTGAACGACATGGTACAAGATGTGGCAGATATACTAGAAAACAAATACACACACACAAAATTATTATATGCAAATTTATGGGTTTAGAAGGAAGTAATTGGTTATTCTTAGGTACAAATTTGATGATGAACGAGTCACAAAAGAAGATATGAAGAGGGCATTGGAGGAGCAGTATGGTGGTGAGGAAGAGGTAATTAAAGTTCTCATAGCATTACTCTTATGCTTTGGTTTCTTATTTACATGATGTAATCATGAACTGACCTTGTTGCTTTGTTCTGCTCTGTTCAACAGTTGCCTCAGACCAATCCTGGCTTCAATAATACTCCTTTTAAGTTCACAAAATACTCAAATGCATACATGCTCGTGTATATACGTGAAAGTGATAAGGACAAGATAATATGCAATGTTGATGAGAAAGATATTGCTGAACATTTGAGGGTGATTTCTCATTCTTTTCTGTTGATATAGACTATAGCTTTTATCTTTGTTATTTGTAAGTTGGTGCATGTCTGGAAGTGTTTTGACACATCATCTCTATCCAGATAAGGTTAAAGAAAGAACAAGAAGAGAAGGAGGACAAGAGAAGATATAAAGCAGAAGCTCATCTTTACACAATCATCAAGGTTACAGTTATTATACATTCTTCTTCTTTTTTATTATTTTTATTTTTTAATGTTTTATCTATGTAGTCATAGTTATCATATGTCTTCAAACACATAGCATAATTGGTTCCCTCAAAAGTAAATCATGAGGTTTAGGAATCAATGCCCTCGCACTAATCTTGGTAGAAAATTTTGGTCTAATTTTTTCATGGTGGGATTGGCGTGCTAATTTTGCGTTTCTGTATTTTTTGAAATGATCTTTTAACACACAGAGATAGCTGAATTTATGGCTAAAGCAATTGATTGATGCATAGGTTGCACGAGATGAGGACCTTGTGGAGCAGATTGGAAGGGATATATATTTTGACCTTGTGGATCATGACAAAGTTCGTAGTTTTCGTATTCAGAAGCAAACGTCATTTATTGCTTTTAAGGTAGTGTTTACCTTCTTATTCTTAGTTCGATCGATTTGAAAACTTTTGATTTTTATATCTGTGGATAGGTCGTAGTTAAACAGATTCTGTATCATTAAATGTGTTATAATTTCATGAAATAGTCATGAATTTTATTCTCTTATACTTCACATGTTTATATTCTATGTGGTTAACAGGAGGAGGTTGCCAGGGAATTTGGCATACCAGTGCAGTTTCAGCGTTTTTGGATCTGGGCAAAGCGACAAAACCACACTTATCGTCCCAATCGACCATTGTTACCCCAGGAGGAAGCACACACTGTAAATTTTTTCTATTTCATCTTCTTGGCAATTTTGGATTCATTTCTTTGTATTGCAAATTAGATATGTGATATGCTTTTGTATTTCAGTTATTTATTGTTAACATATTAATATTTTCCGTCTTAACTTTTAGGTCATGACTTGGGGGATTATTATGAATACCTGAATGTGTGATGCTTTATTGTCTATTGTCTTCTGTGAACTTTGGGGAAAGTCCTCATAAAAGAATGTTGAAAATTGGATCTAAATAACTGCCTGTTGCAATCTTGTGAACTTGATGTTGTTCAGAATTTTAGAGGGCTGGATTTGGTTGAACTGTGGATTTAGCAATTTGCTTTGGGCAGAAACACTGTGTAAGCATATCTGAGTCAAAGGGTAGTTTCTTTATAGTTGCACTATTTGATGGAATATTCAAGCAACATAAAGCTTTAACAGCTTTGTCTCTCTGCTGAAAATGCATAGATGTAGAGTTTTCTGGTTACATTGTTTAAAACCTGTCCTTTTGGCAAAGGATTGAGATGGGTATGGATTGAAGCTGATATTCAGATCTGTCCTAATGTAGTGAGTACCTGGGTAACCTTCAGCATTACCGTCATTCCTCCTACCATCCTTTTACTTTTTATTCCTTGTGCTGATTGGGAATTATAACTACCTGGGGAATTTTACATTTTGAATTGGTATATTTTTATTCGAGGGATTAATTTCAGTTGCTTAAAAACTTACATAAAGTATCTGAAAAGTTGGGTATGCATCGCAGTAGTAGAAAATTCCTATTATTCTGCTGGGATTTGTCCTGGTTGTTGTTTGACCCTGGATTGAAGTGAGCCACTTCATTGTTGTAGCCAATAACTTTCAGTGAATTTTTTGGTGAATCCTTAGTATCCATTTGATAATTTTTTTGGCTAGTAGTGCCATTTTATCAGTTTGTGAGTACTTTAGCTGTTGATGTTCTGAACTTATATTTTAGCAACTTATGATTGAAAAATAGTTTTTTAATGCCCCTTGGTGCTCTTGAATTTTTTCTTTATCCAAGCTAATGGTTGTCACTTGTCACTTGTAGGTAGGACAATTGAGAGAGGTGTCCAATAAGGCACACAATGCAGAACTGAAATTATTCTTGGAAGTAGAGATTGGGCCGGTAATGTTGTCTTAAGAAGATATCAATAGATCAATGGTGCATGTGATACCGTGTTAGAAAAATATATATGTATTTATTTTTTTAATTTTATTTACTGGTTCTGTTTCAGGATTTACGTCCAATTTCTCCACCTGATAAATCTAAAGATGACATTCTGCTCTTCTTCAAGCTTTATGATCCTGAGAAACCTGAACTCCGGTATCTAATAGGACTTTTTATATTATTTTTATTGCCTTTTGTTTCATGGTTTCTGATACTTAAGTTTTTTTTTCTTGTTTGCAGATATGTTGGTAGACTCTTTTTGAAAAGCTCCAGTAAGCCAATAGAAATCATTGGGAAGCTTAATCAAATGGCTGGTTTTGATCCTGATGAAGAGATAGAACTTTATGAGGTTTGTTTTTCATTTTAACAAAATTTCCTGTTTCTGTGTTCTATCAATGCATTTTAACATTTTCTTACTGAAAAGATGTAATCTGTTATACAATGCGCAGGAAATTAAATTTGAGCCCTGTGTTATGTGCGAACATCTTGACAAGAGAACCTCATTTAGGCTAAGTCAGGTTGGTGTTATTTTATTTTATGGTGTACTTGATCTCAGATGGCATTCTATGATGTATACCTTTGTTGTTTTGCTTGCAGATTGAAGATGGCGATATCATATGCTTTCAGAAAACACCTCCTCTTGAAAGTGAAGAGGAATGCCGATATCCGGACATTCCTTCATTTTTGGAATATGTGCACAATCGACAGGTAGAATTATGCTCAAAGTGTCAAACTTTTAACTTATCATAATAGTAGTAATTTGTTATTTTTCTTGTTAGTTTGTAGTATGGCAAAGTTGAAGTTGTATCTTTTCTAGATTGGTTATTTTATGCATTAAGATGAATTAATAATTAGTAATCAAGTGTCAGTCACTTGATTGAAGATGTAAACCATTCCAAATTGTTCCTTTGTTTTCCCTCTTATTCTATTTACCTTTTTTGAGGAACTTTGGACATGTTTTTTAGAGCTTCCAGGTAGAGCGCCACCTTTCACTTGGCTTTCTGTGGACCAAGTTGTCTTTGTTTAATTAACTCTAAATTCAGTGATTTTTCTGCAGTTTAAATTTCAACTTCTTCTGTCATGTGATAACTTAATAAGCTGTTTTGTGATATATTAAGTGAATCGACATTGCCCCTTTACGAGAATTTAGTTATTGGATGCTGTGTTTGATTTGTTTGATTTTTAATCTAACTTTTTCTCTTATTTTGTTGATGCCTATAGATCGTTCGTTTTCGATCTTTGGAAAGACCAAAAGAGGATGATTTTTGTCTTGAGTTGTAAGTATTTCCATTTCAAACCATTGTTTTCAGTACTGTAAATTATCACACTGTCATCCTTATCATCATTTTCCGTTTGCTCTCTGTAACCTTTTATCTTCTATAATATTTCAAGGTCTAAGCTACATGCTTATGATGAGGTTGTGGAAAGAGTGGCTCGCAAAATTGGTTTGGACGATCCTTCCAAAATCAGGCTCACACCTCATAACTGCTACTCTCAACAACCTAAACCTCAACCCATTAAATATCGTGGAGTAGAGCATTTGTCAGATATGTTAGTTCACTATAATCAGGTAGCCATCTAACTCTACCCTGTTTACTTTTTTCGTACTTGTACATCTTGGGTGAGGTATTGAATGTTTTCTTTGTATACAGACCTCTGACATTTTGTATTACGAAGTTTTGGATATTCCTCTGCCAGAGTTGCAAGGCTTAAAAAATCTGAAAGTTGCATTCCATCATGCTACAAAGGATGAAGTATGTTTGAACTCTACAATGATCTTCTCATTCCCTTGTCTTTGAGCTTTGGAGCATTCTGTTATCTGGACTATTCGTATAATCCTGTTGAAATTAATTGTTTTCAGGTGGTAATTCACAATATTAGATTGCCAAAACAGAGCACAGTAGGAGATGTGATTAATGAACTTAAAACAAAGGTAAAGTTCGAGTACTTCTTGTTGCATTGCCTTAGTTTTTGTTTTTGGTTTTTAAATAATGTAAACAATTTTAATGTCAGTCTTTGATTTAATACTAATGGACATTGTTTTAGCCATGTCTTAATTTACTGGTTGATGTATGTAGTTTTCCATAGTCCTGCATGATGTCAGTGTAGATTTTATATTCTGTGGCAACTGTTGTGTACCTTTGTTTATGTTGAAGAAATGATTACAAATGCAGTGTTTTATGGGGAATTTACATGTTAGAGCATATGATATATGCTCCAAGAAAAAGTTAAATAATAGTATATTTTTGTGCATTTGCTTTTGACCCTCCCTTTTATGTATATCTTTGCTAGTTGCAGTTGACTAACAGATTGTTTACTATGAAACAGGTGGAGCTGTCTCACCCAAATGCAGAACTTAGATTGCTTGAAGTTTTCTATCACAAGATCTATAAGGTAATTACGTTCTTATTGGAATTTGATTGTAATGAACATAGTTGTGATCTTAACTGCTGTAGATGGTACCTTTTTAAAGGTCCATGAGGCAGAATGATGGTTCCTGTGGTTCACCTTACAAGTTGAAGTTTTGCTGATATCTTAATCTTAGTTTGAGATTAATACATTTACATTTGAAGATCCCATTAGGATCCAATCACATGTGATTTTTCTTGTTGTGTAGCTGATAATTATGCTACGTCATCATGCAGATATTTCCACCCACTGAGAAAATAGAGAATATAAATGACCAGTACTGGACGCTACGTGCAGAGGAGGCAAGTCCTTTATATGCTTATCCTTTTGTTTGTTATCTTTTTATTTGGTTGAACAGTAAAAGATGTTAATAAGATTTTCCTGCAAACTTTCTGATTGTTTATGCTCACCTTAATTTCCCATTTCTTTTGGACTTGCAGTATGAACTTATGTCACAGTTACATGTGAACCACTGTAGTTGGTGTGTGTGAAATTGTTATGTTGGATGTTTCTGAGCATGCTGTTCTATTGATTATTGTTTTGTGGATTACTGGTCTGCGTTATAGTCATCTTTCAAATTAAGACATGACACATTGTCATTGAAATAGATTCAGTGATAGAGAGTAATATCTTTTTCCACAATGGGTTGTGACCAAGGTTTACAACTGAAAAAAGTGGCATCACTATCATATTTTTAGGTATGCATTCCAATCATGTTTCTTGGGATTGTCATTAATGTTGAGAAGGTTTGGGGATATGAAATATAAAGGAAATAAGGAAGAGTGCGTTTCAAATGACTTATAATCTTAAGGAAGCGCTTAAAATAAATTCTGATTTTAAGGAGTGCATTTAAAATGACTTAGTTAACCTTATTATTGAAGGTGGATTCTTCTGTGAGTATCCAAACTTGTAATTGACAATGGTAGCCAAAATTATTGATTAGGTAAATGGATGTCTTCTTGCATGGTTTTCTTGTATCTGAATCTTGTGAAACAAATTTTGTTTTCTTATTGTTTCAGAACAGAAAAACAATAATTGATTATATAAATCATTGCATTATCACATTTTGAATCATTTGTCTGTATTCAAGTATGGTTATGTGGCAGACTGGCAGTGTACCAGATTGCTTAATTGTTTACAGTCATGTAGTCACTATTTCATGGTAACAGTGTTGAGATTGTAAATAACAAGCAAATGACTACTGAAAATGACTGGCCAAAGCTTCATTATGGTAATATTGAACTCAATAAGCTTTAATCCTGGTTGAATGAGGTATTGTTTGTCGATCTTTTTGTTCTTTGTGCTGCATTATCCTCTGTTGAATCCTGGAATTCAGTAAAATGCTCTCATTCCAAGTTTCATTGTTATAGGAATCTTGACTCAATTTGTGGATTTGGTATCAATTAGAAATTTGGTCATTTTAGTACCATGTATGCTTTTCAATTAATTCTTCAGTTGATAAAATTATTTCTAGTTTCAATAAGTTTATCCATATGTTGTCTTACTACCATTTCTGTGAACTTGTGTCATTTAAAATCGGTGCGTTAATATTCCTTTTATATTTTGTTTTGGTTTAAAGGATATGGATTGATTCATGCAGTATTGTGGTGTTGTATCTCCTAACCACTTTTATTGTTATTGATACAGATCCCAGATGAAGAAAAAAACCTTGGTCCCCATGATCGACTGATTCATGTTTATCACTTTACAAAAGAGTCTGCTCAGAATCAGATGGTATTGAAATGTGTACAACTTGGTTAAAGGGCATTTGTATATTTGAGCTGTTTGATTACTCTGTGCTTAAAATGGTTAATTATTGCTGAAAACTTTGTAAGGTACTCATGCTTCAAAATTGTCACTTTGACAGCAAGTACAAAATTTTGGAGAACCTTTCTTTTTGGTCATCCATGAAGGTGAAACTTTAGCTGATGTTAAAGTGCGCATACAGAAGAAATTGCAGGTTCCTGATGAAGAGTTCTCTAAGGTATCATTTTTTCAGTGCTCTTCATTCTACATTGCATGGTAGTTCAATCACTCATTTTAATAATTAAATTCTGCATTGTTAATTATCCAGCCTTTTGTTATGTATCTGTCCCACTTTCTCTTTTCTTCTTCTCTCTCTCTCTCTCTCTCTCTCTCTCTCTCTCTCTCTAAGTATCTGTCATACTAACACAGTAACACTATGTTAAGGGGACGAAAAATTGTTTTTCATTTGAATTATACTGTCAATATTTGATAAATATATATATTGTCACTATTTTCTCTTTCCTGACCCTGTATTAATAATTTTATTTGTTTAACCAGTGGAAGTTTGCTTTCTTGTCACTGGGTCGTCCAGAGTACCTGCAGGACACTGACATTGTGTTCAACCGTTTTCAGGTTTGACAATTTTTTTAAATTTATTTTCCTTTTCTTTAATGTCGTTTGTTATTTTTATTTTTAATATTTCCGTGTTGGAATCTGTTTTGCATTACTCCCTTCAGAGAAGAGATGTTTATGGTGCTTGGGAGCAATATCTTGGGCTGGAGCATTCTGATAATGCTCCTAAAAGGGCCTATTCTGTAAATCAGGTAATGTATTCTAACACTTGGTTTCTCTGGAAGTTATCATGATGCTGCTTCAGCAATTATGAAGAATCCTGAGATGGGTCTCATCCCTATTGGTGCTTCCAACCATTTGGTTTATGTTGCCAGCAACAATCTGTTATTATCGCTCAAGTGCATTGATTTATTGTAAAGCTTAACTGCTGCATGAATAGACCGCGATTGTTATTAATACAGATTTTCAATTCTCGTCTTTGAATTGCAGAATCGTCACACATTTGAGAAGCCAGTCAAAATATACAACTAGTATTAGAGCTGATGATCCAACGGCAAATTGACTACAAAGAAAATACTTAAAACGCCTTTCTGGCATTACAGGAACAGAGAGGATGAAAATGAATGTTGTAGTTGAAGGAACAAATGAGGCTCAGTCTGAGGTTTCTGTAGGTTTCCATTGTTTGTTTGTAGGCTATATCCTTTCTTTCTGTTTATTGAATGTGAATGGGCAAGGGAGAGGTGATAATAGTTTTAGATGTAGCGTGTTATCATTGTTGGCGCACCCTGAATGAGGTAAATCCCATGTGTTATTTTTCTCGCCTTTTTCTCTTGGGAAAGCACCCCTCCATGTGCTGAGAAGTTGGTGGCTTTCTGTATACAGCTCCAGTGCAATGTATTTTAGCAGTATATAAGAAGATTTTGACGGGGATGTATACCGAGTATAGTTTGATGTAGTTGATTTTTGTTCTTTTCCCTTTTCCTTTCTTTCCTGAGTTTATTTATTGTATTCAGGGATGGGTTTGTAAAATCGTGGGCTGAACTGCAATTCTGGGCATATAGGATCATGTAAAAGAACTGTACTGCTCTGCAGTCCAGAATGTTCATTTTAACACCTCTTCTCGAGTTGAATCCCAAGTATTCATCATCATTCAAGGCACTCTGCCCAATCTTTTTGATGGCTGATGGCAGATAATAAAGTAATTTTCAAGTTTAGAAAATGTTATAAACAACTGACGTTAACAAGTCGTTTTTTTTTCGGGCGGCTTGACAGAGTTGAGAGGCATTTCAAATTATGGTTTTCTGTTTAAAAAATTGGTAGCAGAATGAGCTATAATCATGTACGGCGCCATTTCAAGTGACTTTGGGAGGTTTGGTCTGCAATTCGATTTGATTTCTTTGGAGGTAAGCGGGAAAACGTTTTCTGTTCTGTTCATTTGGGGAATGGAAGTGTAAGATTGAAAGAAGAGATTACATGGTTCAAATCAGCATTTGCAAATTTCAATCGACTACAAAGACTAGAAATGTCCTATAATCGAAAGAAAAGTTTATTTGAGTCACGGTTCAGTTGTGGGATATCAGTTGTCATTAAACTTGAAGAAACTAGTTTCAAGTGCAAAATAAGTACAAGTGGGTTCTGTCCACCTCATTTCCAAGTTCCAAACCATCACGGGTCCATAGAACCTAATAGATAGTATTTCCTCTTTCATTGATCTTACTTACAATAAATAATCTTCTATAAGATCATTGCTAAACCAAATGTCAAAAAAAGGGGGAAAAAACATTGCTAAACCAACAGGTTAATTACCTTTTAGTATATATGAAAAATAAAAAGGGTACCCAACAAAAGACGGCCTTTTGGTATGAGATACAGATCATTAAGAAATTTTGTTAAATTTGTAGCATTCACTTGACTATTTAGCAATATTTGTTCAATTCTACCATCGGATGAGTTACAATTGTAAGCAAATAACTCGAAGAAACAACCGCCAATTTGGAAGAACAGATTCCTGTTGAGCTAACACGGTCAGGTTAACCTGGATTTGGATATATAAGCACATTCTGCCCCTCTTGACAGAAGTCGGACACCTTATCATAAATTGCCGTAGGAGACATCATGTCTACAAAGCTCGATAGGATATCATTCCATCCATTGTTTCTACAGCAAATGCCTTTAGATGCATTAGCATCAGCAAATATGATCTAGCTTTAGGTCCTGGAAAAACCAACGCATGAAAATCAAAATTCAGTAAATATTTACTGCTTGTTTTACGAAATGTACTCAGGTATTTGTTTCATTATTACGTGTACAGCAATACTGTTTCATAACCCAGGAATGCATATAATTTTAAGAACTTGGCTGAATAAACATACCCAACCCCAGAGATGCAATCTCATCTTGGTGGAAGTAGTTGCATCCCCTTGTCTTCTCTTTTTCACTCAAACTTGAGTTAATCTTATCAACAGCAGCCAGCATATCCTGCATGTAGTCAATAAGTAAATAGTAGTGCTATATTTTGACACACAGAATTTGTATTCAACCAAAACCAAATAACATATGCAGCATACTCAAGATGAACAACCTAAAACCGGTGAAAAATTTACGCTTTCTAAATATCCATAAAATGGAGTCCTAACTCTTTTGCTCCCAAGTTTAACTCAGTTGAGCACTGAAGCCTGTCCATTTCTATTTCTGGCTCAATAAGGGAAGTTATAATCTTAATAAATATATATCACTCAAGTAAAATAAGATGAATGAATTTGTGGATTAAATGCACAGCATGTATCCATATAATTTGAGTTCAAAAATAATTTTGGACAACTTAACGTGAAGCTTTAGTAATGCAAAGCCTTAGACCATAGAGAAGCATATGAATAGATCCACAAATATGTTATAATTTTGAAACTGTTAATCCAAAAATATGCGAGTTTTAGCTTGTCGAACTAATGTCTGACTGAGAGGTTCAGATATCACCATCATTAGCCTACGCCTCATGGTTTCCCAAGTCTATTAATTCATAGCATAAGCCTTAGAAGCTTTCTCAAACTCTGGTTGGGTTCGATACTTTGATCATATCCAAGACTACTTCCAGAACCAGCACATCAATAGATATGAAGTGAAGTATTCCATAAGTCTAGAAAATCCTCTCAAACACATCATAATTTCAGTGGTGTCTACAAAGAAATATACCTCTCTCTCTCTCTGCACACAAAAGATGAGTTTTCAGAGTTGAAGACAAATTTAAGTTTTACCATCTTTAAGTCTCCAAATTCAAATGAAAAAACCTTCTCTTTTTCTACCCAGAATATATTTGCAGTATCAATTTCTTTTAAAGATGCACAAATTCAGTTTCATCTGAAAAAACATAAACAAATTTCATACCTCCCATGAAGCTAAACTTTTCATGTAGGAAGGAAGTTTTTCGTAATCATCCTTTGACACCTTTACTATTGGCCTAGAAGCTTCAATCAGCTTTCCATCATCTTCCAACTCACCTATGTTTCACGATAAAAGACAACTGATTACAACTCAGTGTTTTTCCATAACTGAACTTGTTAGATCAATAGGTTCACTCTACCTTCATTTTCGGCAGCAGTTTGAGAAAGGGCCTTTCCACCATGTAGCTTGTCCTGATAACATCTGAAAAAATAAAACAAAACAAAACCCTGAACATCTAAGAAAACAGTTATAAGTAGAGTGTGCAATAAACAATTTTGAAAGCTGAAAGACTTACTTTATTGGTTCTTGCAAACCCCCATCTAGTTCATCAATCAGAGAAAGATGGCATGAGTTGTAAGCATAATTCAAATAAGTACTGAAACATAGTAAATGCTTTCAAGTCACTGACTGACCTTCAGATGCCAAAGTGGCAAGACAAACATCTGATAGACCAAGATTCTTTAAACTCAACGATTCGTCAAGTCTAAACAACATCAAGAAAAAACTAAAAGGTAATCAATTTTGAATGAATTGGGTGTCTTTAAAATCCAAAATCTTAATGTAATAGAGGATACAGTGGGTCATCTTCCAAGCTCTTGATGACAGAACGCGTGACAGAGAGGGGTGATGGCAAGCCCAAACCATCCTTCAAGTCTGAGGCATGAGGTGTAGATAAAGCGGTAGTCTCATCTTCATCATCATCATCATCAATCTCAAGTTCTAAACACACACACACACACACACACACACACAAAATGAATAAATAAGTAAATAAATGTCTTATCAACAAATGTAACAGGTAAGCAAGTAAGAAAGAGAGAGAGAGAGAGAGACCTGGATTGTAATGGAAGGTGGTCTTGAGGTGATCCTGGAGTTGAAGAAGACGGGTATGGTTGTTGTCGTAAATATGATTACAGTGACCCAACAACTCTTCAAAAGAGACGGTGCCAAACGACATGGAGTCTAGCATATTCAGATCATTGCTGGCGGCTGTTACGCGCCGGTTCAGCGACTGTATGAATGTTGATGAAGCCGAGTCTGAAATCAGAAATGGAAAATGAAAAAAAAAAAATACACAGAGAGCGAGTGTGTGTGGTAATCAAATTAAAAAAAGAAAGTGAAAAGGGGGATACCAAGAGGGATGGGGCGGCGGTGGAGAGATTGCTTGAGAGCGTGGCAACTGCTATCCAGATGGTTGCATAACCACCCTAAGCTTCTACACACATTCCATATGCTTTCCTCCATTTCTCTTCTCTCTACTCCTTGCTGTTCCCCGTTCGCGATACAACTCGTTCGTGGCCTCATTCAAAATTTTCAGTGCCGCTCATTATTTTGAATTTCAAACACCAAACATTCTTTAAAAGTACGCAACTCTCAAATCTATTGACCAAGCGCCTGTAGCTCAGTGGATAGAGCGTCTGTTTCCTAAGCAGAAAGTCGTAGGTTCGACCCCTACCTGGCGCGTATAGCATGTTCCCTTTTCTTCTTTTTTTTTTTTTTTTTTGTTAATTTTGTTATTTATCGACTTTTTAATATTTTATTACCTACCTTTATATCTAAAAGATCAAGAGTTTAAGTACCCACCTCTGTGTTTATCGACTTCTTAATATTTTATTACCTATCTTTGTATCTAAGAGATTAAGGGTGAGTATACACTTCTGTTCTAAAACACAAGCTTCCCCTCCCCTACCTAATATATATATATATTTCTTATACTTTTTATTTGTTAATTTTGTTATTTATCGACTTGTTAATATTTTATGATCAAACCTACATTTGTTTAGTGGATAAAATAAAACTTATTATAAATGACTAATAAATACTTAATGAATTAAGAAATAAAAGGTCTGAATCTTATTCTGAATTAGTTCAAAGTTAATCCAAATTTGTATTAGAAAAAGCCAACTTTGATTTGGTACAATATTCAAATTGGAAAGAACATTTTTTTTTTTCCGTTTTTGGTTTAAGACAAAAGGTACTATTTGAATCTAGTCTGGATCCAAAAATCCAAAAAATTTTGGATTCGAATTATTTAAATCCAATCCAAGTGGTATCATCACTCTCGAACTCAATTAGGATATTTCAAGAAATATAAAAGATACTCGAATGTTTTTTAAATATATAAGAATATGTACTGATATTTTTGAAAATATAAGATACTCCTCTATATTTGTATCAATTCTTCAAAAATATGGAAACTATCAAAGATGTATTGATTGGGTGTGTTAATTTACATGATTGCATGTAATAGAAAATATTCATTAAATAATAAGCTAAGGTGCTATAAACCTATATAAGTAAATATAAGTCATTTGACTGCTAGCACCGTTGGCACCAACAGCCCCCATGCCGTGTGTTGGCGTGGGTTCAACACTCAGCCCACCAAATCCAAAAATATACACATAATAATAATATTAATTAATAATAGTAAAATAATATAAATATACCTCTTGTCTCCCATCATTTAGTGTGGGTTGACCCCTCACCTTCGTGTGAGTTTTTTTCTCACTCTTATATGGGTCTCTCCCCCACTTTCGTGTGAGTGGATCTCTCCCAATTGAGAGTAGTTCTCCGGATCGCGTCACTAGTGTTCTATCTTGGTTGATCCCAATTATTCTCTGGGTCAATCCTAAATACAATTTTTGTACTAATATATATATATGTGTGTGTGTGTGTTGTTTCCGTACTATGTTGGCATATTCCAACGACTCAGAATGTACTTGAGTCTGTAATAACCTAGTGATAGGCATGATCTTTCAAGATGAGAACAACATGAATGAAATTACATGATTGACACATCACTAGAAAGTTCGTTGAATCATTTGAACAAGTGTGTGTGTAAGGATGTCCTTAATTTTTCTTTTTTTTTTTTCAAAATCATAAATTATAACCACTCTTTTATAGTAGACCTCACCAGAGTAATGAAATCTATTAAAAATATATAGAATTATATCTATATGTGCATGTGTGTATGTATACTTTCTTTTTTTTTTTTTTTTTTTTTTTTGCAACACCATAATTATAATCATCCATTTATAGTGAATCCCAACAAAGTGATGGAATCCATTGAAAATATATAAAGTTTTATTTGGTTGAAGTAGTGGTGGCCAAAAAAAGGAAGATCGACCTCAATTGAATCGTACTGAACTGAAAAAATTGAAAATGTCGGTTTTCAATTTGAGTTTGGGTTGGTTCGGTTTTATTTGTTAAAAACCAACCCGGTTTGATTTTGGTTTGGTTTTAGGTTGGAAAATCACAAACTGAAATTGACTCAAGAACCAACTTTAAAAAATTTAGAAAAAAATAGAAAGTATATAAGCCCCCTAAACCTAAACACTCGTACATAATCGACTCATACCTTAGTCGACCCATGCAACCCTTCAACTCTCAAACTCGTTGCCATTGTCATTGTCATCGACCCTATCGTTGTCGCTAACCTTGCAAAACTCCAACTTCGTCGTCCTCTGTTCAGATCTACATCACCGTGACCGTTGTCAATCATCCATGGCTCACTACTTCACTTCTGATTCCTACCACCTCCTCTCCATCCCTCCACACCAAATCCCCAAAGGTATTCCAATTCTCTCAACTCCAAATCTCATTTCACTAATAAGAATTATCCAATGCACTACTAAGAATTATCCAATGCATAATTTTAATTTATGACATTTTTGTAACTTGTAAATAATCTATTTTAATTCCAATCTAAGTAACCATCTTAATGAGAATACTGTTAATTCTGATTACGATTATTACAATTAAAATAAATAATTTATTCTTATTCCAATATATCAATTTGATTCCAGATCATTTTAATTTTAGAATATGCCAATTACGTGCAAATAAAGACATGTACATGATTAATGGTTATCAACCAACATACAAACAACTCGGTAAAAGTTCTACGTACTCGAAAAGCTCTACTTGAAAATTCAATTAACACACTCATGTAACTTAAACCTGTTTGATCGATTTCAAAATCCAAATAACATCATTCTCAGAGACAAATCTCCTCCTTTGTAACTGTCGTTTCTCCATGAATTCCTTCAAAAGGAAAAAAAAAAAAATAAAATAACTAGACAAAACAAAACAAAACCCTGATTCTCTGCTTAACAACCCAGGCCGCAAGAGACTTCAAGCAATACTCCTTCAAACACCTACTATGGAATTATAGGTAACGTAAGCTGCAAAAATCAATCCACAAAATAATATGCAGAAATCCAAGGCTTTCTGCCAGAAATTCAAAGACGATCCTAACAGTATTAGGTGAAATGAGGCTGGCAAAACGAACGAGATCAGTGCGCATACAGTGCTCCCCACAAGCGACACGAACACGCCAAATCCTGGCACTGACGATGCTAAGAGTGCTAATCCAACTATCAAAACTGCACGACTAATGTAAATCACAAACTTTTCAGAACTTCTTGTTGAATTATCACAAGCATTGCTGGGGAGCCTTTGAAACCATTTGATCTTCTTCAGCTTCCCCTCTACAATCTCATTAATCGGGTGCACCATGATTGGAAGTGCGAATACTAGCCCCAAGCACAAGCCCATCTGCAACAAAACATCATCTTAGTGAAGAATGCGATCTTCATACAAATATTAATATGCTCTAGGAGAAGATAATAATGTTCAAATGACAGCAGTACCCCAATTATTACTAACCTTTATTCAATACTGAAAAAGTACGGCATGGCATTCATTATTTGTATATACAATGGCTTTACATACATTGAATTAGGTCTTGTTTTAAAACTATAGCATTAGTTTATTATTTCATTACAAGCAGATCAAATATTATGGGGAGCCAAATAATAATAAATATTAGCGTCGAGACATAATAAATATAGTATTAGAAAACTAAGTTATTAAAAGGGTTTGATTACCTTACTAATAGGGTAACTTACTCATCAATTACATTAATTAGATTGGTTGTAAAGATGATTATTGAAATCAATCCAATATTTATAAGTGATTGATAAGGTTACTCAACCAATAAAATATTGTATTGTCGTTTACTTTTTAAACAAAATAAACTAATAATTAAAGTAGACTCTAACTTTATAAATCAAAATAGAACTTGTCAATTTTTTTAGAAGTAACATTAGCAATTAGTCTATTTAAATCTCAAGTATTTACATCCTTCCTAGTTAATAATTTAATTTTATTATTTCATATCAAACCAAACTAACTTATGACAACTAAGAACAAATTTAAATTAATAAACATTTAAATTACAAACTAGTAAAATAAATTTATCAAATCATATTAATAATCTAATACTATCAAAAATATAAATAACACAAGTTAAGAAAATAAAATATTTTTAATTTATAAACTCAAAACAAAGTTAGTCAAGCAAGTTAGGATACCACAAGTTGTAAAACAACCTTAATATTAAGAATGCAAAGGAAAATAATAAAAATCAAAATTTTCTTAATATTAACAAGTAAAATAATGTATAAAATTACATAAAAAAAAATGGAGAGATTTTGTTTGATATTTTAAAAAGGGATAAATTATTTAAATAACTTATACTATTAAAATAAATGAAAAGAGTTATTAAGTAAAAATAAATTTTTTTTGAAAAGATATATTTCTAACTATTTTCTACTATATGCATGTAATAGGTTCTTAAATTGAAAAAAAAAAAATGAAAGGGTTTAAGAAAAAAAAACATTATATTTATCACATATATAGTATAATACAAATTACACTTTTAAATAAATAATACAAAGATATGAGAAAGTTAATTACCTGAACTGCAATGGAACTCCAATTATGGGGCAGGTTGAGAGTGACAATATCCATAGTCTGGTCACCATAAGCCATGTAACCGAAGAAGCCAAACAAAAAATAAACAAGAGTTATCGCAGTGAAGGCCTGAGCCAGCAACTTGGAAAATCTACCTTTCTCCCTCATGGATGATTCCAAGGCCAATGTCATCCCAAGCCCTTCAAAACAAAACACAGCCATTCCTACTGCAAAGGGCAGGCCTCCAATGCTAGTAATTGCTTTTCTGTCCTTGAATGAAAACTCACCCCCTAACATCTTATCTACATCCTCTTCGACCACCAGCGCCATTGCCAAAAAATTGCATATGTCCGCGAAAATGCTAAATGGTGAGAGTGATGATAAAGAATTGATCCATGACAAAGCAATCTGAATTGGAACTATGAAGAAAATGTATGAAGAAGCGTTGTAGGTTCTGAATATAGATGAGAGGTTTTGGCCGATGAAAACTAAGTAAGCAATGCATCCACCGCACTGGGAGACGAGAATGAGGAAGTCTGTGATAAATCGGCCTGTTTTTCCCATGCATTTGTAACCCAAGTCCCCATATGTCTTTGTCTCTCCTGATTCTTCTTCTGATGCTATCTTGTTCTTGCATTGTACCTATGGACCAAGATAATTGTAAACTAACCTCTAATCTTAATAAAACAATTTAAAAAAAAAAAAAAAACCCGGAGCTATAAGAAAAACCAAAACCAGATTTTTGCCAACATGATGAAGATTTCTTATCAGTAACAAAAGTGTCTTCAAAGTTGTAACTCTTAAACTCCATGTCCATGTCCATGACTCTAGCAATCTTATATTTACTAATTTACTAGTTTGGATAAGATTACCCAATAAAAATTTTCAGTAACCACCTTTAAATTGGTTGTAAGATTTTCAATAACTAATTTTTTCAATAACAATCCTTGAAAATCTTACAACCAATACGGCCAATACGAAGCTCACTACAAGAAATTTGGCCTATTGCAACCTTATAGATGAGTGGTTTTCGCAACGTGCGGGAGCAGGTTGTTGTAGTGTTGAAGGGTCTAACAACGCACAGCACGTGTTATCTAAGGTTTTATGGCAACGCTCACTACATATTGCGGTAGATTACAACAACATACGATTAATGTTGCCATAGATGTGGAAGACAACATGATGCGCAAGTTGCTATTGATGCTTAAGGCAACATTGCCTGCACGTTGCCATAGGTCAATTATGGCAATGTCAAATGCATGTTGTCATTGATCTTAAGGCAACATCGTCTACACGTTACCATAGATCACTTATATATCTTATTTGGTAGTTACTAAAATATCTTATTTGGCTCTTTGCTAATAACAAATATTCTAGTATATAGACTCATCTAATAACAATGAATATTTTCTATTAATATAATTATATACATCCAACAATAAAATCATTGCATAATTCCCAAATGAGTTAGTATGTACAATTATTTCTCTAAAACAAGTTAAAATATACAATATAGATTCCCAAATCAATGCTGATTATTGAAGACTCCTAATGGTAACCTTACCCAAATTAATATGACAGCCACACTCTTAATTAACATCATCTATCTTAAACAATAGAAGAATAACAAAAGAGCTAGCAAATCTTATAAAAATATATATAAGAATATAAGTGCAATTCCTTTAACAATTTGATCCTTTTCTCGTCACTTTTATATAATATATTTGTGAATCATGCTAATCATCCAAAAATAAATAAATAAATAGATAAAAACAACATAAGGTTTTGTCAAGAATATTATCTCCATTAAAAATATATATATAGCGAGAGAGAGAGAAAATAGACTAACAAGGAGCAACATGCAGCAGTAGGTGGCAATTCCTGCAATGAGAAGTCCGAGAATACCGCCAAACCAACCGGCAACCCGAAACGCGAAAGGCAGTCCCAAGATGCCGGTGCCCACTATCGACACTATTATATTCCCTAGCGTCTGAGCCTCCGACGCACCGGATGACGATGAGGACTGCAGTAGAGGAACTGCACCGCTTTTCTGACCCTCACCTTCCATTTTTTTTTTTCTGATTCCAGACACCAGAGTAATCTGAGTGAATCTAGCTTTCTTTTATTTTTTTTTTTTATTTTTTGAGACTAGCTTTGTGTTTTTTTGTTGGAGTTGGCCTGTGATTCTACTGGTACGTTCTGTGGCACGTGAAAGTGACGGAAACTCGAAAGTTTGGTTGTATTGAACGTGCCCCTGCCGCTGACACGTCACTGTCTGTAAAAGGGTTGAGAGCAGAGATCCAGGCCACTTAAGTTGTGATATCCTTTTGTAGTTTGCTCCTATTTGTTCTATGTCGTATCACATCCGTGGGTGGGCAGAGGAGACAGACTTTGACATCACTTCAACTTCTATTATCACTTCGATATTTTATGCAGTGAGAGATTCTACCGGCAGAGTCTACCTTCTTTCGCCCAATACCAATTCTATAACACAATATAAAAAATATATATATCTAGAAAGTCGTACATTCATTTATTAAATGAGTAATTATAAATTATTTGATTAAAACTTTTATTGTAATTGAAAATATTAATTTTTCTTTGAAAATATTAATATATATATGATATTAAGAGAACAAATAATTTTTTTAAATAAATAAATATAATTGAATTTCGAATGGTTAAGGATAGTACCTTAGTTTTGCTTTTATGTTAGAATGTAGCAATATTTTTGTGGAGCTATTGGAATTGAGGAACTTTAGACTTGGACAGGAGGGGATGTTCGAGCTGTCAAATTCCAATGAAACAATTGTTCCTAAAAACAAAATTCCAATGAAACAAACGTGCAAGCGTGGCCCACCTTCAAATCAAAACCAGAGAGAAGGAAAATAAATTCGATGAGAGAGAGTTATTGCAACATTCATGCACCTGCCTAGTAAACTTCTACTGCATTCTATTTACGCAAATATAAAAAGATCGAGGGGCTCAGGTCTGATTACTTGATTAGCTAGTTTGTGAGACAATAACTTACCAAGATAATAATCAATAGCTAGTCTGAGAAGATAATCAGCCACGTTGGGACTGTGATACAATTGAGACTCCTACGGTAGGCAGTGATGGAGAATTTTCCGCAATGGACGAAAGCTTGATGGAGCAATGACATGTGGAGATAGAAGGCCCACAAGTCGTGAAGTTCTTTTCTCGGAGAGGAAGCAATTATACTTCAATAAGATGGAAGAATTAAGAGATTGTATTTAATTTAAAATTTATTATAATTTAAATATATTAAAAGTTTGAATATATTCAACTCAAATTTATATACAATCCATTAAAATTTAAGTGTATTCAATTCAGATTTATATGAAATCCAATCAAATCTACGTGTATCTAAAGAATTATTGACTTCATAATTTTTTTTAAAGTAATAAATTTAAATGAATTTTAAAATTATAAAGTTTATAATTTAATAAAGTTTATAATTCTCCTAAAAATTTTATTTGATTTCTTAAAAAATCTAACGAAATAAATATGGAAGTCAATGTCATCAAAATCCATCTTTAACAAAAATTCCATCAAAATTTAATAAATTCTAAATTAACACACTTCCCTAATTAAAATAATTCTTTATTTGTGTGTAAGATGCACACATTACCATAACATGAGTTTGTCTCACCCAAAAAGTTGTTATAATAGGCAGCTTTCTTTATATATATGAATATTTAATTAAATAAAATATTAAAATAATCTTAAAAGTGCCGAACGGGAAGAAGGAAACAATTTATATTGTTAGTACCCACTGAATTATGCAATTTCCTTGTAGAAACCAATGTACCAGTTTCCAATTTTTCGGCCTTTGGCAGCCTCTCGGCGATGAACCAAATAAAGAAAATGAAGAAGAATAAATAATTGAAAAAGTATACGTGGAAAATAAAAGGTCCATTCATATAATTAACAGGCGTCTTCCATCATGTTGTTGCGGAACTGATGGTATATAACCGTGCCGGCGACAGTCTGCAAACTTCTAAATAAACGAAGGGTTCACTACAAAGATACTGTTAATAATTTCTCTAGAAGTAGTATCTGCTACCAAACAGGATATTAGCCAACACAACTTACTGGTTTTTGTTTTACATGAATGGTATCAGCTAACGATCATCTACCAAATATGGCTACGGATAGTTTCAATTTTAATCCTATGTTTTAGGCTATAAAAAATAGCACCTTAAGGTAACGTTTGATATGCAAGATTGGAATAAAATGAAATATATTGGATTAAAAAATAGGATAATCCTAACTTTCTCTTATAGTTTGATAAAATAGCTAAAATCCCCCATTAATTTAAGAAATAGCTAATATCATATTCTTGATTTATAAAATAGATAAAAAAAACCCCTTGTAGTTTATGGAAATAGCCAAAAAACCCTCTACCGATAACTTAAACGTTAAAGATCAAACATTTGACAGTCAATGTAAAAGGATAAAACTATCAAAGTGAAATAAAATATAAAAAAATTAATACTTAATGAAAGAAAATTTTAATATCTTAAAAAAATTGATTAAAATTAAATCTCCACCGTCTAATTAGATTGGACGGTGGAGATGAAAATTAAAATTTAACAAAATTCAATAAAAATGCTTTTAAAATTTAATTAAAATTGAAGAAATATTAATAATTTAAAAAAAAATATTGTCAAATCTAGACGGTCCATCATGTTGATGGATTGTGAAAATCATTTTAAAAAAACCAAAAAAAATTTAAAAAAAAAAAGAATACTGAAATACTGAAAAACCAAACTTTCTCTCTGAATCACCCATCATAATCCACCCTCATTCACCCATCAACCACCGGACTTTCTCTCTTCGCTCTCTCTAAAAAACTAGACCCACCATCATCATAACCACCTTTGTCATTCTCTCCCTCTCTCTTCCATCTCTCTCTCTCTCTCTCTTCTCTTTTCTCTCTATAAAAAACAGAACGAACCCAGGTCTTTATCTCTCTTCTCTAGGTTCGTTTGGCTGACCTAGATTCGCAAGGGTTCGGGTTCGCCTAGGTTCGACTAACTTTGGATTCACTAGGGTTTGGGTTCATTTGGGTTTGCCGAAGTTGGGGTTTGTTCGGGTTTGACTAGATTTGGGTTTATTTGGGTTCGGGTTCGCCTAGGTTCACTTGAGTTCGTCAGACTTCATCTAAACAAACATCATTTGTCTTTGTTTAGACCCAAATCTAGTTTTCTGGGTTTTGAATCCTAAAAATTTCATTTGGTTGAAGATGGAGATGGAGATGAAGATATATAATTTTTTTTCTTTTTCTCTAATTTTTTTCTTAAAATTATGTTGATATTGATGATATCGATTATCTGTTAATGATAGTTTGTGGTGAAAGAAAGCGGAGAGGTTATTGGCGTTTGAGGGTTTGATTTTGTGTAAGATGATGGTTAAAGATGATGAATTAGGTAAAAAAGATGAATTGGTTTTGGTTTGAACTTGGTTTAGGCATTGATGATGGTTGAAGTAGATGATTTTCTGGAGAAAATGGATTTCCAGTAACTGAAAACCAACTTAGATATGTGTGCTCCAATTATTTTCCATTTTTAGTGTCTTTTTTTTATAAATATTTTAAAATTAATTTTTGCATTTGTTTAATAAATTATTTTATTATTTTTAACTTTTTCTATAATTCGGGGCAGTTTGGTCTTTTCACACATTGTGATTGTCAGATTTCATTTTTCATTAATAAAGTTAAGAGAATTGGTAAAATGAGATTTTTTCAAACTATAGAGGAGGTAATTAGAGTTTATATCAAATAACAGAGAGAAAATTATGATTATTCCTTAAAAATTATTATCTCGTGCTTTGTGAGACCTAGGATTTAATTTAAAAATTACTTTCTCATCTTTAGTAGAACTTAAGATTAGATTAAAATCATATTAATATTAAAATCAAAATATTAAAATATAATATTAATATCAATATAATATTAAAATCAAAATATTAAATTTTAATATTATAATATTTTGTTTCATGGCTCTTCACACCTGAGTCTGTCTCCTCATTTTTCATTTTTTATCTTCTCCGATCATCGCTCCAACTGCCCACCCCCACCCCCAAAGATTAGATTATAATCATATTGATATTAAAATATAATATTAATATTAAATTTTAATATTATAATATTTTGTTTCATGGCTTTTTACACCGAGTCTCTCTCCTCATTTTTCCTTTTTCATCTTCTCCGATCATCACTCTCTCTCTCTCTCTGTCTTCCACACCCCCCCCCCCCCCTCCTCACCTCTTTTTAGTCTCTTTTTCTTGTAACCGATCACTTGCCGTTGTCGTTTTCATCGTCGACCCAAGTTTGTTGCAATTCTCATTCACTTATTTCTCTCCCCTTCTCTCTTTCTTGCTGATGATGGTGGATGTTGATGGGTCTATTGTTAGTGTTATGGGTTTGTTGTGATTGTGGGTTTTTTCAGTTTGATCATTATGGTTGACTTGGGAACCCAAATGATGTTGTTTAGGATGGTTTATGGTAATGGTAGGAGAAAGAGATGGTGCTGGAGATGGGTTCGACGGTGATTGTTGTTGGGCTTGACAGTGGTTGATGGAGATGGGTTTGACGGAGAGAGATGGAGGAGAAGAGAGAGAACAAATGAGTGAGAGTCATTTCGTTCGGATCCAAACCTACCAATTAAAGTGGAAATGATAATTCCCATGAGAATGGGAATGAAAAAAAGCTGCATTTAAGGTAGCAACTTTAAACTTGGGGTATTAATAAGAAGTATTTTCAACCCACTCAATATGTATATATATATGTGTATGTACATACGTGTATATATATATAACAATAATAGATAAATAAATACATCTATTGGTTGCTAGTGGCTTCTTTCCAAGAGTGCTGATCTTGACATGTCAAAGACACAATGTGAAAAACTAAAATGAGACCCTTCGTATGTTAAAAATATTTTTCGAATTACATTAGAATAATAAAAGTAAGTAGCATATAGCTGATTATCAAGTGTCCAAAGCTTCCTCACCAACCTAGATTCGAACCCAGTAGCCACCACCACTAGGTTCGAACTGGGATTGGTGAAGATGTGCTACTTACTTTTGTTGTTTCAATTTATTTGAAAAATTATAAAAGGACCTCATTTTAGTTTTTTGCACTTTCGAAAAATATAACAAACAAATGGTCTCATTTTAGCGTTTCGCACTGGGTCTCTGAAATATTGGGACCGGCACTAAGTATATACAACCATCATCTACATACTGGCACTGAGGTGTATTTTTTTTTTTCACTATTTTTCTGACTAATTAACAAGATATAAAATATCCACTAGTTGGGAGTCTTGAGAGGTGGATCCTGGCCCCTACTGGTACAAATAGGAAAATTTACAAAATAAACTGAATGTTGTTTCTCTTACATTGTCCTAAACTCTCCTCTATAATTTCTCTGATTTAGATCCTATGACTACTTATGTGGCCTCAAAACAATAAGGCTGACAGACACATTCGATAGCATGCATCAGCTTCCTGCGTGGACCAACTGCATCTGCACCCATATCCTTGAGTTTCTTCATGGTTAGATTCACCAACTGAAATTTATTCACATTCTTTCCCTGAAATAGCTTAACAAACTGTCCCAATCCCAGTGATGCGAGCCACTGACTCAAACCACCAGCTTTTTGTAGTTTCCTTTCAAGATTTAGCGCCTTCAGCCTTTGATGCAGCAACACACTCCTATCAAGGGAAGCATTGATGCCAATGCCTTGCAATCGTCCAGGGGGCTTCATAGTTTTTGCACTATCTGATACCCCAAGCACACTATGCAACTTTGAAGTGCGAACTTGATCTAGATTTTCCAAATTTCTATAATCTAACATTGCTGGCTTGCCTAAGGGTGAATTATACTGATGAGGAGCTTTTCTTGTAATCTGAACACATCTGGTAGGAGCCAACAGTGTCAACTTCTCTTGTTCATTAACTAAAGGCTTCTTCAGACGTGGCTCAGTTAAACATTGAGATTGGATATTAACTGTTTCTTTGGGCATCGCTTGCAGTTGATTTGGGCCTACATTTGGTCCTGTGGAATTATCAGCCACAGGTAGAGGAGGCACCAGAATAGTAACTTTCTGCTTTTTAACTATAATCCAGTCTTCATCTCCAAACTCAGAATTAGCATTATCTTCATGCACTGCCATCAACTGTCTTCGCTGTTTGACCATTAGTGCAGACCTGCTAGTTACATACAAAGCAATAATCTCAAAAACATAAATTATTTCAATAAATAAGTATTATATCACAAGAAAATTTAAACAAAAAGAAATCTTATGAGCAATGTCGTGTGTTTCTCTTTTACAATTAGAAAGCTAGCAACTGTAATCAGTTAGCTATCAACAAAAGCAATACACCGTGTTCAAAAAGGAAAAAAGCAAGAAAAAAACACTTGGTAAGTATGCATCAGGAAGCAAGAGGAATATACGTAGTATGTCGCAACAGGAAGAAGTGGGGAAACATATGCTGTCACTTATTGATGGCAACCACTACAATGACTTAAGTGAAATGAGTAAACATAACTTAAGTGAAATGACTAAACATATGTTGTCACTTATTGATGGCTGCCACTAGACTGATTGCAAAATCTCAAATGAAAAAGCAACTATTTGTTCATTGGGGATTGTATAAAGAAATGTAGAACTAATCTCCTCATTAAAAATATCAAATCGGATAGAGACAAACTCAACTACTGCAGCTAGAATATAATAACTGACACAAGAAGCCTTCAGTCCAATTAACTGAACTTCCAATTATCTTACATTACATGTGATAGCAATTTTTTGTGTAGTATATTTACAAGTAAAATAAAAATAACAGACATCCATTTCTTGAGGTTCGACAAGACTTCAACTTCAAAAACGTTTAGCAAAATTAGTTTGCATTTTATAAAATCACCAGCCTACCCTGCCAACTAGAACGATACAAACTTCTACGGGTTTGTTTCACATACATATTGTAAGGCATACTATAACTACATTGACAATTATACATTCCATGCCAACATAAAGACAAGCTAGATCAATGAATCCTACAAACTGGTTCAAGAAAAACAAGGAGTTTGGTTATCTCCAATAAACCTATTTAGTCATTTACTGTGCTTTAGCTACAGGTTGAACAGAGAAGCTTCTCTTACCAAATAAAATCACTGTTTTAACATATCTTGACCATATATTTTAGCTTATAACCACATAAACCCACTAATTCATTAAGTAATTAAAGTTCTGTTGAACCACCATTTCATTCTGTTACTTGCATTGTACACAAACCACCACTTGGCTATCCATGTAATTCTCAATACCAACTGCAATTATAAAAAATTAATGCAAATCTCAAGACTTGCTTCCTGCAAAATATCCATGCTATCATTAGAGATTTCATGTATACACGAAAGATGACGTAAGAAGAGAAAATTTTCAAACTCATGGACAAACATAATTCAAGTTTCCATTTAAAAAGGTAAAAGGTCATTGACAGGAAAAAATGGTCAACAATAGGGTCTAACTTTGTCTGATTATTCCATATCTTCAAACAGGTTGGTCATTAATAAAACATAAAAATCAAAATGATGGAAAACCCAATCGCACAGATACAAGAATCCACCCAACCAGCTAATCTCTGTCCAAAACCCATATCATAAAACAAAATAATCAACTTCATACATGTATACATGATAAACCAATCTCAACAGCTTCATTAAACAAAGAAAAAAACTAAAAATAAAGAAATTAGTTGCATAAATGTCAAGACAAAACTAAAAATTAGTTGCAAAATTCTCAACTAGGCAAACAAGTCTTTGTTTATGACCCAAAACTGAAACATCACAAAGCTCATAATATACAAGAAGCCTCTGAAAACAGACATACTCAAGCATGAAAAAACAGGTAGCATAAACACAGTTTCTGTAGGAAAAAAAAAATCAAAACACCAGTTAACGCAGAATTTAATTTGATAAACTGATTCGAAATTGTATAACGAATTAAAACGAAAACTATATTACAAGTCTAATTAAATTAGATCGAAAACTACCTCAAATAATCTCAAAACCCTAACTAACTGGGTATATCTAATTTTGATAAGCTGCGGATCAAAGTAAAAGAAAGAAGTATTGTTTTCCATAATTTAGCTTGTTTATTTACTGTAAATGATAAAAATACTTGCTAATTACATTTTGTGTAGCAAAAAGGTGATGCAATGCAAAAGGCTGATTGATTATTTTTAGATAATATTTAAACCTACAAACGCACTTCGAAGTGAAGACTCAAAAGCAATGAAAATAAAATTGTAATTGATTATTAAAACGCATCAATAGGCGTCAAACTGATACCTGGTATAAATGATCATGCAAGGACCACAAACGAACAAGCCCAAACTCTAATCCAACAGGGACATACAAAGATTAGATAAAAAATACACTAAAATTAAAAAATTACCAGAATAGAGTAGCGATCGAGATTATGTTGAAGAAATCCGAAATCTATGGTTTGAGAGAAGAGGATCCGACATTGACGAACCGGGTCGGCGTGAAATTGTGGACTCCCACCCACCACCCCAAAGAAGAAGCGGAGTTTTTGTGCAAGTAGCTTCCGTGTTTAATGTACACTTGATGAGTTTCTCAACCTATGGTATTTATTCCATATAGAAAACTCTGCGCTTTTGAAACCGATTTTAAAATATCAACATGTTTTAAAAATAGAATAAAATGTGTTTAATAAGATTTTCTTAAAAAAAAAAGTTTTTAAAAATAAAGAATAATGTAAATATATTTGATATTATTTTTGAAAATAAGTACAATAGTTATTTGGAAAGAAAAATTTGATTTATTTTCAAAATGTGAAAAACATTAAAAAATTATTTTTCACATTCTAGTTAGATAAAACTTTATTTTAATTCCCGATATATAAAAAAATATCAAGTTCTTAAAATTCTTTTAAAAACAATTCTTTTTATTTTTAACCATTTTAAAATTCTTTAAAAAAAATCAAAATTAATAGTCAACATTAACATAAAAAATATTTTTCCCATTAATGGTTTCTAATGTCACATAGATTGTCAAATACCCTTATAAAATAACGAATTTATAAGTTCAATTATCTAAAATGCTTTTGAATTTAATCTGTTAAATGATCATTTAAATTGTTTGAAGTCATTGTGACTATCAGTTGACTGACAATTTAGACTTTTTAAAAAGTTTTGGAAAAGATTGGAATAAAAATAATTATTTTTAAAAGAGTTTTAAAAATCTAATATTTTTTGAAACACGAAGGAGTAAAATAAAGTTTTTTTTTTCAATTATAATTTTTAAATATTTATTTTCTATTTTCAATATCACGTTTTACAAAACAACCACCAAACACTTTGTATCCATTTTTTGTTTTTGAAAATGAAAAACCATTTTAAAAAATGAATCCAAACAACTTTTTCATTAACTTTTTATCTTTAGAGAATTTTTTTTATCATGAATTCATGATGGAAGTGATGTGAATTCAAAATTAGCAATTAATGTATAATAAATTTGAAATATAATTTTAATGCAACTTTGTTGATAATAATGATAATAAATTTCAATCTGTCAATAAATAATTTTCGTAAATTTGTTAATAACATCTTTTAGGATCACCCGCTTACCATTAGTAAAAGTTACAAACACTATAGTGTTCGATGGACCTAAACTCAGACACTACTCACCCAGGCAGAATTTATTTTTATTTTTTTTAATTCTTTAGGTTAGATGACTATCGAGATTTATTGGTATAGTCTGTTTATAAATTTGTTAATAACATCTTTTGGGATCACCCGCTTACCATTAGTAAAAGTTATTAACACTGTAGTGTTTGATGGACCTAAACTCAGACACTACTCACCTAGGCAGAGTTTATTTTTATTTTTATTTTTTAATTCTTTAGGTTAGATGACTATCGAGATTTATTAGTATAGTCTGCTTAGCGTGCGATTTGAAATACTGCTCCTAAGTCTGTTTAGTTGGCAAGGGTTACACAAGATAAAATCACGAAATATAATCAACAAAGCCATCTAATAAAAGTAATATTTCAACTGGTTTTGAATTCATGAGTTTAAGGAATAAAGATGATAGTAATGGAGATTTTGGGATCTCTAATTATCATTCTACACACTTTTTAAAACATGGAAAGGTTGTGGAACAAAAATGAAAAAGCCTACATGTTCATGATTATATTGAAAATTATCCAAATTTTATGTTATGGTATCACTATTATATAAACTTAATTCCTCAAAAGCATTTTTAGGAACTTGTCATTTTATTTTATTTTTTTAAAATATTTTAAAACAATTAGACTCAAATAAACAACGTAACAAGCAGAGTACATAACAGAAGTTTCTAACAGAGTACAGAGAGAAGAAATTCCAGTTTCTGCAATGCAACTTCGTCATTAAACAACACAAAATCTTGTTATTGCATGATCAAAGTAAATAGCTTTCTACTCTTCTTCCGAAATCTAACTCAATGCATCGAAGTTTCCAATTAAATATGTTAAACAGCTTCAAATCACTATTTAATCTCGACCCAACTTATACTCAACCTAAATGGAAACAAAACAAACCATGAAAGAACGTGAAATTGTAAATAATTTGCACATTTTTGTGATGAACATAGCTAATCGGTTCTAGGACCCCAAAAATCTGCCGGTCAAGAAATGCAAGACAAACCCTGGCGCAAACAAATCCCATGAAGCTTCTGCATTCCGGAATCTGAAAGAGCTACTTGTACATAATTTCTTGGACTGGAAACTGAAAACAGATAATCAAATCCCTGAAAAAGGCATCTTCATTTCAGAATGTAATAAAATGAAAATCTTTTAAGGACTCGGGGAAATAGAATACAGGCTCCAGGTCCAGGTTTTGCACTTTAAAAAAAGCCAAAACACGCTCCCATAACTTATAGATACAAAATGATAACAGAAACTGCTATCCATCCGTTCCAGCAGTTACCGAGTAATAACTGCATGGAGTGAGAGACTGAAATAATAGATAAAGATTACGCTTGGTTCACCTTAGCCATTTCTCCAGGCATCTACAGGAAAGCAATTGACTTCCTGGCTGACTTATTCGCTTTTCCCATTTTGCTCGGCAGCAACAAAATTGCGAATTACTTCTATCGCAAACTGATGAGCAGTCTTGTTCTGCAGCTTGGCAAGTGCATCCACAGCTTCATATGTCTCCTTATCAGCAAAAAGTTTCAGGTTGTACCTTGATGATCCTTTTACTGGACCTTCCCATTCGTCAACTAACTCTTGAAGTTTTTCAAATCCCTGACATCATTAATCAATTGCAGTCAACATGAGAAAAGTTATACCAATGGGTCAAAAGTTCTAAATGCAGTAACTGAATCTATGAAAACCTAGCCATCAGCATTGGTGCTGTATAAATAACAAACTGCAACTGCCATTGTTTGAGTGCTCACCATGCGGTTTGTGAAGTCGCCAAATGATTCTGCCTTGGTTAGTCGTTTGTGCTTCCAGTAATAGAACAAAGGTTCCAAAACCTTTTCTAGATCTTGAACCTTGACCTTATCCTTGAAGGTTCTAGCTAATGAGGTTTGGTTAGGTGTTCCTCCAAGCCAAAACTGTAACACAAAAACAACAGCATGTTCCCTTACCATTTGCATTTGGATAAAAGAAAGGAGAAAAAATATCGAGTCAAGTCACCACTTTAAATACCTGATAGCTGTTGGGACCATCACCAACCAGTCCAAGTTCAGCCATGTATGGTCTAGCACAGCCATTTGGGCACCCAGTTACCCTTATTACCAAGGATTCATTGTACTTGAGACCAACCTGATATTGTGAACTTGTGACCATTAGTTCATCGCATATTCAGGAAAAAGAACATGCATTTACCATGTTTATCAACTACTTAGTCAATTCTGCTTAAAACTTCTGTATCAGTTATATACCTTCTCAAACACAGCTCGAACTCGCTTGAGGATGTCAGGTATTCCCCGTTCAGCTTCAGTTATAGCAAGTGGACAAAGTGGCAAAGCAGGGCATGCCATTGCAGTTACATTAAGGGGATCTACATATCTAGGAAGCTGTATAAAACCCAGACATGGTCAAGCTACGCTTAATTGTAAACCACGTAACGACTTTGAAAGAAAACGAAAGGATCAAACAAATAATTGAAAGCCACAGCAAACAATAACGATATCAAATAGAAGATTTTCAAGAAAGTACGATGTTTGAAGAGATTTAAATAACTGTCAGAAACTACAATTTCTCCCATGTTTGGACTCTGATACCACTTAATCATCTTGATATTTGGATATGGCATGGGACCAAGGTTTAGTATTCACTCCATAATGTTTTCACACAAACCAAGTTAAATTCACGAACAAGGAACATTAAAAATTTGCGTGAGTGTTTACCGGAGAGCTTAATTCTATAAATGTATGGTAGTATCAGCTGTGAATATTTATATTTCATAAGGAAATAATTCATGCTTTACTGACACTGAGCTCTCATAGTTTGTTTGTTTTTCCCCCCCTCTCTAATTCAGAAGCAATAGTAGCAATATAACCCTCAAAATTTTGTTTCTTAATCTCAAGTTGCCACAGCAACTAAAGAAACATTAGAGATCACTATGGACGTAACATATTGCACTAATAAATAACAATCTGTTAGCTATGTAAAAATTTAACCCCTAAACCTCATATAGGAACACACATACAAAATACATTTTTATTGTTCTTTGATTTTTCAATTCCCCAAACACAATTCTAATTGAAAATTAAGTTTGTTAAGAACACAAGCTAAATAAGTTGAACCTTCAAGAAGTTATATTAAGTGACAACACTTGTGCAAAAGTTCTACTATTCGCTCAGAAATTCGATTCTCTTAAACTACCTTGACATTCTCTTTTAACTGCACAGGTAAAATGTACGTTCCTAGCAACTAAACAAAGCTAAGCAAGAACTGCAAGTTTCTTAAAATAAACGCAAAAAGGAGGGTAAAAATTAATTTAATAATTTGCTGTACAGATTAAGAAATTACCAGAAGACCAGCCTGTGCAAGAGTTGTAGTGATAGGGCGCTTCCATGCTTTGCGAATGTCACACAAAATGATATTCTGGTTTGGAGTTATTCGCACGCTTAAATTATACTTCTCAATTATCTCCCTCAATGTCTTCTTCATTTTACCCGCAACACGACCGCTATCAACATGGAGTCCACAAAATAAACTCCCATCACCCTGTTCACAAATTTTAAACGGTCAAAAACCCTAAGGCACAAAGGCCAATAGAACATATACCCACAAATTTAGGACTTTCACCTCCGCGTTGAAGTCAGAACATTCCCATCTAACGGAATCAAAATGTTTGTATCTCAACAGGGGATAAATTGGATAAATGATACTACATATAAAATATATAAGCCAATAGAACAAACCTGTTCATGCCATCCCAGGTGACTTTTAAATTCCCATTCAGGCAACTCACGGAAAGGCTCAAATTTCTTGCCGTAATATTGCTCAACAACATTCCTAAACTTTTCAATGCCCCACGAGTTGACTAGATATTTCATTCTACTGTATTTACGATCATCCCTCCTCCCATTGTCTCGTTGTGTAACAACAATAGCTTTGACAGCATACAAAATGTCCTCTTTCGGGACATATCCCAATGGTTCTCCTAGACGAGCAAATGTGGTTTCCAACCGATGAGTTCTTCCCATACCACCACCAACCTGTGACAGAAACCATCAGATAACAAACCACCAACCGACCAGGTGAAACAAATTAAGTTTAAAAACTTACATAAATGTTGAATCCCTGAGGCTCCCCATGTTCATCAGAAACAACAACAACACCAATATCATTAGTGAGAATATCCACTGAGTTATCTGTAGGTACAGTGACTGCAATTTTGAACTTCCTCGGCAAGAACTGAGTTCCATAGATGGGCTCCGGGGAATCAGGGAAATTTGTTCCATGAGAATTGTCATTGCGTGCCTTCACCACTTGAGGAGGTTCTGCAGTCATGATTTGCTCCCCATCCACCCACATATCGTAGTAGAAACCTGACTGAGGAGTGAGGAGGGCAGCAATGTTCTCCGCTGTTTCCTGTGCAAACAGATAGTCCTTTCTAACCAACGGAGCAGGAGGAGCAAGAACATTCCTATTAAGATCACCGCAAGCACCAAGAGTAGAACCCATACTTTTAATAATGCTACTCATCACCGTTTTGAGGTCTTTCTTCAGAACACCATGAAGCTGAAAGGTCTGTCTAGTCGTCAAACGAAGAGTCCCGATTCCAAATTGATCAGCCAAATCATCCATGGTCAAATAGAGTTGGTTTGACACCTTTCCGCAAGGATTCTTAGTTCGAAGCATGAAGGAGTAGGATCTCCCACCCCGTTCTTCTCTGTTATACTGCTGATAACTCCCATGAAACTTGATTAATTGGGTAGCAGACTCATTGATATTAGGCGCTTCCGTCAACAACTCCTCATTAAGAGGATATCTTATAAAATTACTTTGTTCTTTGATAATTTCTACCTTACTACGCTTAGTCTCAGTTTGTGGCTTCACAGGCTGCAAGACATAACCAACAATTAATCTAAAATTTTAACATCTCACATAAATTTCAATCCTTCTCTTCCCTAAAAAAATAAAAAATAAAAAATAAAAATCCAAACCAAATTCTTCACACCTCCACATAATAATATGTATAATAAAATATTTCAAAAAAAAAAAGAAAGGAAAAACTGACCGTGGACACAGCTCGAACAATTGAAGTTCTGGCTGGAAGCCGTCGATTGAGAGTGAGAGCTAGTGAGTTTGAAGAAATCATGGAATCAGTTGGAATCACGGAACTGGTAGCACCAAACAACGTCGTCATGTTGTCAAAATCGCTTGTAAGAACCCTAGATATGTAGTCTGTAAAAAGAATGCCCTTGAATTAATATGAGATATATGGTTGAGTGGGTTACAGTGAGCAGGAAGCTCTGCGCATATCTTTTAGTAGACAATCAGAAACAAAATAAAAAATCCAAAACTTTTTTGTCACATAATCAAACAAAAATCCAGTACATAAGTGAAAAGCATGTGTTACCGCGTGACTCAAGATGATGAAACTGAGAAGGACCGTCGCCAAGTGGAGAGGACGAAAAGCGGCGTGGAGCGGCGGGGCAAAATGCCCTGTAAAAACCCTAGATATTTGTTAAAAGAAAGGGATAGATATTGAGCGAGTAAGAGTCTCAATCTTGAACTAAAATGAGATACTTGTTGGGTGGTTGGTTCCAGTGAGCAGGAAAGCAAATTGTAGATATATTCCCATAGATATATTTTATCCGATAGTGGTTCGTTACAGTGAGCAGGAAAGCAAAGTGCAGATAGATTCCCATATATTTTATCTGATGGTGGTCTTTGCTCACGTGTCTGACACGGGACACCTTCAACATCTTGTTAGTTGGTTTTCACACGCTTGTCGTTTTGTTTGGCTTGAAATCTATTGGCGCGTGTGTTGGGAATGCGTCGAGGATGGAACGACAGACATGCAAAACTAAATTGGGATTGTCCGATACATTGAACCTGGACGGGATTGCGTTTTACTTTTTGGTCAGTTGCGACTGCGCCGTTGCCGTATCAAATGGCCTTTAGGCTACATTTGCATATGAGAATCAGGTTGAAAACAAGAAAAAGATGAGAAGAAGTTGAAATTGAATTGTATTGAAATAAATTAAAAAATTATTATTTTATATTCTATAGAACTTAAGATTAGATTAAAATTATATTATATTATATTTACTATAGATTGAGATTGAATCAAAATAAAATTATTTATATATTTATTAAATAATCTAAATTAAAATTAATTTAAAAAATCTTTAAAAAATATCTATTAAGGAAACATTTCAAGTCAACAAGAAGCATAAACATTGTTATGGACAACCCATAAATGTTCAAATCAACCTCTCCAATCTTACATGTTTCTTCAATCATGGTTATGTGCTCCTCCCAATCTGTATAGTCTTGCAACATTTTTCCCTATATGCGTGCAACTTCAATGCAGCCAACATATTTATAGACTATAATCATCAAACAGTGATGTCGTACTTGTTTCCCTAATCAGTGAGCACATTAAAAATTTGGAAAAATAAAGTCAGAAATCAACCTAGTTCATCTTCATCCACCCAATTCATCTTCATCCATCATCAATCCAGTCATTTATTAGCGTTAAACTCATACGACCAAGACTATTGCTAACATTTTTGGTAAGTAGGATAACAACGAATCTAAATACTATGTTTTCCCTCTTAATGGCATCATTGGAACACCAAAAATAGGCTACATTAAAGGTACATTTCCGTCCTTTATTTTTTTTCCATTTTTCTATTTTTTTCACACCAATCGTCTGAATGGGTAGCCGTCAGATCGACTAGCAATGGTTGGACCGATGAGAACACCTATTGCCAGTGTAGTACCTACACCAAAGTAGCGATGTGGGAGAAACTGGGGGGAGCTTTGGCGGCTAGTGTGCAGTCAAGCACATTTCCCATAAAAAGATTTTTAAAACATTACAAGAGTGTTAGATTCATTTTAACTAGTCCAACAAATGTTTAAAAGCTTTTGTTTAGTGCTGGAAGTGACCTAAACTTAATAAGAAGCCCAACACTCCATCTTATAATATTTTGACTGAGTTAGCTATACCAAGTCAAATTGTCTGACTTGGTTAGAGTAAGATATGGAAGGGTCCCCCAAAATCGAGGATCCTACCAACCTCACACAACGGTTGCCCCTATGAGTATACATATTCATATGTGGCCAATGTTGGAAAAAATTAAAATATATAGAATAGTGAGTTTTAAATTTTTTTATAAAACTTAGAAATAAAAAATCTATAAAACAATGAAATAAAATAATAAAGCTAAATAAAAGATAAGATCTTTTGCATTCTGTATTGATCTTTGTGGATTGCTCACTACTTTACTTTCCTTAATATGTTTCTACACCAAAAAATAAGTGAGTGTGCATAACTATATAGAATTATACTCACTAATTTTTTATTTCTTTTCTAAAAAGAAAAATCAAATCAAAGTATGAGAGGGGAGTGTTTAGTTTTTTGTTTGCTGCAGGAAATTTTTTTTCCTTTCTTTTCTCGAACATACAACAAAAATCAAAAACTCTAATGAAAAGAAAACTATTTTTTTTTATAGGCACCAATTAGAGTTTTCATTAATTCAAAATTAATATTGAACCCCATATTTATTAAAAATTAAACTCTTGTCTTGTCCATATAACATAATTAATTAATGTTATATTCTGGAATCGAACTCATTACCTCTAAGAAATTAACTCATAATTAATTTAAACTAGAGTTACTATTGAGATCGAATTCAATATCTTTTATAAAATTAATTAAATAATTTGAATAATTAATATTATTCAAATATTAAGTGAACACAAATTTTACTACTTATGTAACACCTGTAATTGGACAGTCCAATTACAAATTGCTTAGACTATCTCTAATGCAAAACGGATTGTCTTTTGAAAAAAAAAAAATATCATATCATCAATATCAAGAGAATTTACTTCTTGCATGACATAAATATAACTTAATAGATAAGCAAGTTAAAATGTGTTCTCTAATACTTGTATTTGAAACAAACACAATTATTATTTTTTTTTTTCTTTTGACATTCAAATAGGCAAATACCAAAATAGCATAAGAAAATAGACATCAAAATAAAACCCTAGTAGTAACTCAAAATAAATAAATAAAACCCAATAGCAAACTTCAAAACACACAAATGCCTATTTATCCAGCAGTACTCTTGTGTTTCTACTTCTTTTTTGTCTCTCTGGTATATGGGACTTAGTTTATATTGGTAAACAACTATAAGGAGATCATTTGGCCCGGAATACTTGGAACTGTAGGGCATGAAATTCTAGTTTGTAGGTAATTTCTGGTTTTATTTTTCGCCTGCATTTGGCTTGGAATGCTTCTTCTTCAAGTTTTTTTTTTTGGTAATGTCTAGTTTGTTGTTCTATTTGACATTAATGGAAGTTCAGTTGTTATTAAAGTTTCAAATGGAAACATGAAATTCAATTGTCTTCTCAAAAAATAAATAAATAAAATAAAACCCAGTAGTCTTGGATAAAAAAGCCACAAATTGACTCGTCCAAAGGACATCTGAATAAAACCCAAAATAAAGCAATCACTCATCAAAGAATAGTGGAAATCGACCAAAGCAAACACGATAGTGGAAATCGACCAACTATTCCACTCTTACTTGTGTCCACACCTATTTTCCTTACCTCCTTATTCTTGCTCCTAAATTCTCATCCTCCATCGCCGAACGTTGCTTCCATTATTGACGTTGTCACTTGCCAAATTTGGCCTCTCCAAAGGCGACATCGCTTTCATTCTCCATCCAAACTCCATCCACCTTCCCCCCTTCCGCCTCTCTCTTTTGTCTCTCGGCATCGTTGTATCTCCCTCGAACCTTTTTGGCACCGTTGTACTAGACTTGGCATCGTCGTATCTCCCTCGTACTGTTGTTCTTGTGGCAATCATATTAGAACCATGAGACTTTTTTAAGGGAGAGATAAAGAGATTTAATGTGGAACATTTGATGTAAATTGATTTGTTGAGTCAGGCTGTCTAACAAACCCTTTAAAAATAAACAGTCATGTTGATAGTGTCTGTTTTTTTTCTTGCCACCTCAACTTAATAATGCATGTTGACAATTGCATTGGAGAAGTCTATTTCAAGTGAATGTTTATTTATCCTAGTTGGCATTTTATATTTTCACAAATCCATTGGCACATTAGAGATACTTTTATAGTGAAATGAGTTATCAAAAATACCTAATGGACCTATAACTTTGAGCTCTAATAATATCAAAATTATTAACTAAACTTTTTAATTAAATAATTCACTTTTATTAACCTTAAAGTTACTCCACTAAAAACCTAAAATTGTACTTTTAAAACTACAGATATTTTTATATAATCTGAAATTTTCAATGTCCATTAATTTAATCATTACATATGATTTGATATTCCACAAATAGTTTATAATTAAAGCTAGGTTAAAATGTCCATTTACCCCTATAATTATTTCTTAATCCTTAAATATCATTGATTCTCTAATAAACAATATATTCATAATAACTTATTAATTTATTTTTTTCATTTACATATAAACAGAAAGTTGAGCGCTCTTATTGTTCAAAATCTAAATCAACTCTTAAAGGAACTACTTTTTTACTTCTCACAAGAATGAGTGGATTTCATTATTGTATAGAATATTCTTAGTTATTTACTAAATCATATCCTCAAAATACGAAGTTATTAATCAAACATCAACACCGATTTTATTCATATAAATCAAAAGATATAATTCAACAAATAAAAGTCCATAATACACTCAAACTTAAGATCAATTCATATATGATCATCTAGTTGATAAATATGAATATTTAAGTTTAACGGATATTAGTTAGAGACTCATGTTTATCATGGTCCAATCGTATATAATTTTTATTATATATGGTGCCTCAATTTCCATTCTACCACATGAATAGTCTCGAATAAGATTATTGTACTAAATATAAAATAAGTTGTAATTGTAGATTTATCACAAACAAAATACCCATCTTCATTTGTTTTCCATGGATTTTTTTAAATTACTTAACTCAAACTAAATCTACTTATATATAATACTTATACACTTAGTTTTGAAATTACATCAATAATCAATGATATTTCTCATGATATTCATAATTTTTTGAAGATATATAAATTGAATGAAATGATTATTTTATTAATGTTTATAAAACCATTTACATAATTATAAGCTCTTAGAGTACAAACTCCAATAGCCAAAAGGTAAGTGCTTATAGCAATTTGCATGATCACTCTGACTGTTATATTTTCTTAAAATTCATTCATGTTTTATCATTTTTTGGTTAAGGTTATCAAGTTCTAGCAAAAAGATATCTTAATAGCCATCTACCAATTGATTTACTCTATTTCTATTTATTATCAACACATGAAGTATGTGTCGAACATTACAATTTCAATTTTGGTCTATTGTTTAATTGATATGCAAGCTGACTTTAGTGTTGGAATGCCTTTAACCGGCACCATTCTGATGTCAAAGAATTATATGCTCATTCTTATATCTTTCTTACAGGTTGCTAGTGGCTAAACAAGCTGATTGTAGAGCAGATGATTTACATTAATAACTATAGAATGCAACATCTATAATATATATATTGAAACAAGTGACATTTTCTAAAGTTAGGGACTAAATTATCAATCCTCCTAAATTTGGTGTTCATTGTCTAAACGCTTTCTTTATTAATTTGGTTTTTTGAAAGTTGTCACTGAATATGTTAAAAATTTATTGGGACCTATCAATATCAATCGCTATTTGAACGATCCATATTGTTGAAAATTACCAAAAAAAAAGAAACACTATAGTAAATATATTGAATAACTCAATGTAACTAATGTTATTTATTAAATCAAACTATAACAACTTTAAAAGAAAGTAAGAACATAAATAAATTATTGATATTTAATGAAGAAAAAGATTGAGGCTTGCATATGGTTATAAGGTTTGGCTACTTTATCCAATCACTAACATTATCTATCAATTATAGCTTTTGAAATTATTTCAATAACTACCTTTATAACCAATCTAAATACTACAATTGATGTGTAATGATACTTTTTAGGTAAGGTAGCTAAACTCATGACTACAATGTCCTAAAGATAAATTTCCACCCTTTACTTGTAGTTAAAGTTATTTGATGGTTGTTTGACAAGATTCAATAATCTATTGTATTGGCTTTCAACATTTGAACCAATACTCAACAAAACTAAAGTTTTAAGTGAGTTCTTTGTATCCAGAAAAACATATGAATTAGAGAGAGATTAGAGAAGACAAAGCTATGTTTCTCATCCAACTTCTTCACATTTATAATTATGGTAATGTCCCTTACTCACATTGATGTCTTGTTGGAAAGACATTAATGTTAACTGAATGAAGAGTAAAAAACTATGATTCTTCACTGAAAATTTGAAAAATTTTCATAATCCATGACCTCATCCGTGATTTAGAGGTCAGGCTTCTAGGTCGTGGATGCCTCTATCAACCTATGCAACATTGCCCGCAGTGTGCAGATTAGGCCTCCATGTCGTGGATACCTTTGGTCTTGAATTAGATTTGGCCTCCACATCGTGGATACCTTTGATCTTGAATTATATTGGACCCGAAACAAACTTATTAGTACCAAATTCTTATTTTCATGACCTTGGCCATAACCAAGTGGTCATGTCGCTGGTCGTAGATTGTCTTTTTCATTTCAGGTCGTTTCAAATTTTGAAGTTTCTATTCAAACTTCCATTTTCTAAGCTTTCCATTCAAACTTCCAACACACATATTCACTCTCATAGTTAGAATACAACTACATGATATCAAAAGTTTGTTGAGAATTGTCAAAATCAATCTCTATTTATGTAGCTCAAAATGAAAGCTCAAAGCTTATTAAGATAGACTAGCTCAGTATGATGATCGAGTCAGGCTAACAACCTAATGCATGTTGTAAATGGATAATCCAACAACTTGATAAATCCAGCTCAAACTAGGTTCATCTCTTTAAATGAGAGTTTACCACTTTTAATGAATTGTAACGGACGTTGCAATAAAACTCTATAACAGACATCATAATAAATCCTATAACAGACATTGTAGTAAACTCTCTAATCGAAAAGTCATTGACTATGACATTAAATTCTGTAACCAACATGTCATAAACCATGACATTTATCTATAATAAGTTCTTATGACATCTTTTCCACTTATAAATAGAGGTTTCATCAAGAGGAAGAGACATCTCATCTCTTTTGCTCATCTCTTGCAAGCCACTTGGAGTTTCTTCTTCTTCTCTTTTGTACTCTCATTTTTTTACTTTAGATTTAGAGTTTCTTTGTGATAGATCCAGTATAGTGATGTGGAAGTGTATGTTTAAAAAATGTTCTGGCTAAGGAAAGACTTGGTATTTAATTATGTCAATTATGACCAACCTCTCTTTCTTAGAAACTTGTCTGGTGTACTATTCACAATCCACTTGCATTGTTCTATTATATGGAGTTTTGTCCATTGACACTCAATATCTCAGTGTTTTATTCTGTCCAGTTTTCAGATCAAAACAGTTAAGACTCCAATAGTCTTCTGTCATTCTCCTCTTTCGACACACTTCTTCCAATCTGACGACGTTTTTTTTTTTTTACTGTACTCTTATACTTTTCAATCAGTTTACTGACTTGAGCATCAGAGTGTCTTCGGTCGACATCCCACCGGTGTCAAGTTCACTCGCGTTCTCTTTGTCTGATTTGTGCAGGACACAAGTTGTTAGGTTCTAAGAAAGCTGACCAACGAGGTCTACTCAGAGTCAACATACCGTGGAATTCACCCACTATAGTTTGACACTGTCTGTACTGATCTAGCAACCTAATTCGACGCAAGTCAAATCACTTTATGTAGCATAATGGTAAGTCTATCTTAAAAATCTCAGAATCACTTGCCAAAGGTGACATTTTTTCCTTGAATTGGTTTTACGTTTAAATCACATGATGTCTAAAGTCAAAACACCGTGTCAGTTCTATTACTAAAAAATTATTTTGTTTGCATTCTAGTGATTAGATCTAATCTGACATCTTGAATTCTCATATCATGCGTGCAATTGTTCAACTATATCTGACTTGAATATTATACTTTTGAAAGAGGTTTTGCAAATAGTCTATAGTTTCTATGCTAAGGTTTAAGAGTTCTAACGTTCTTACTTTGGACTGTTTTTGTTAAGTCCAATTTTTATATCACAAATATTATAATGAATTTGATTCTCTGATTGTTCCGCATCCACTTGACATGTTTAAGATTTTTCATTTTTATGAGAGATTATTGTATATAATTTTATTGATTGATGGGTCTTCCTCTTTAGTCTTTCATAAATCGTGCTAAACAAAGCAAAGCATGTCTTTTCACATCTCAGAGTCGTAATATGTCATAATAAATTGTAAGTCAATGTCAATGGACCTTGCTCTTTAATGGCATTCTACTTGAAAATTCCACATGTTTCCCATAGATTTTTCAACACATTAAAACCTTACATTATCATTGTCATTGCCATTGAACTTGATTGTCATTGTCATTAATTCTAAAAGATGCAGTGTCAATTATTCGATGATAAATTCATAAGGCAAAATTACATACTTGATTTCTATTTAGGTTCTAACAGTCATTTGAAGGATTCTTTGAATGAATAAACTTTTGGGAATTTTATTTGTTCTATATCCAATTGTACGTTTTTATGAATTATGAATGATTTTGCTATTGAGAACTATTATTCAGTTATAGTACAGTGGATTATTGGTCACACCAATATGGAAGGAAGCTAGATCTAACATATCATAATCAAATTATAAAAATTTAACTGCCTACTATAAGTATGTAGTAAAATGGAAGTATAATTAATATAATTAATTATACATAATATTTTTGAATTTCAAAATCCTCAATAATATTTTCTGCATGAGAAATGAGAAGATATACTACTGCACTGATTTGCTACAAATTTCTTCATCATAAAAGCAATCATCTATAAACTTATAAGACAATGAGGCTACATACAAATGAAGTTCACTAATTGATTTCTCCACTTGCACAGTGGTGCTAAATCGACTATATTTAATATATATATATATATATATATATTTTCTATTTGGAATTCGATCCACGGGACTTCACTGGGGACAAGTACATCAACTCTTGGGTTTCAGTCAGTTCTACCTCAATGACTAGTGAATCCAGTGTTAGGTGTCAAACCCACTAGACTTTATAAAGATCTAGTTAAAAATACGATAGTTGACCACATGCTTCCGGATGACTTATATTAAATAATGCAACATTACGAATATCTTAAGAGTTATGTTTGACGATATGACAAAGAAAATATATTAATACTAAAATTTAATATTTTTGTCGCAATATATGTTTTCGAAGAATGATTGCTCTACGGCTCTAAACCACACAAAGGAAAGCATGTTTGCCAAGACATGGGCACAAGTTGAAAGGGGATGTCTTAAAACATCAATCAAAAAAATCAAATGATCGAAGAAAAAAAAATCTAGTCCACCGGACAACAAAACAAGCTCTAGCAGCTCTTACAAAATAGTCATCCCTTCTAACTGAAGCTTGGATTCAACCAACCCAAAGGGAAATAGGAGAGTAATCAAGTTTATAGATATTCGTTGTTACATAGAAGCTAGGTAGATTCGGTAAGATTCCTAATTTAAAATTCTTATATTTCTAGTAGTTACTAACTTGAGCTTTGGAGGATCCTTGACAAAATTGAGGATCACTCAAACAATTTATGATACAGAGTCATGCGAAATATAATCTTAAATGTATTGACACTTTAAGCAATTCAACTCTAAAGATATTATTTATGAGCTTTTCAGGGGGATCAACAATTTTGAAAGGGTTCATCAAACAAAGATGAACACTTATTCTTATCTGAATGCATCATAATTAATAAAACGTTGGTCCCGACCAACAATTTTTCAACAATAAGTCCATCATGACAATTAACTTGTGGTTCAAAAAGGATAAGACAACACCCAACCTTCGCTACACAAACAAGCTGGTGGTTCAACGGGGACACAACAACATTTAACTCCGCCACACTATTTCAAAAGTCGTTCCCCACGAACGTACTTTCAAAAGTCATTCCTTTCGAATGCCCATTCAAAAGTTGTTCCTTATGAACACATTTTCTAAAGTTGTTTGATTCGAACACATTTTTAAAAGTTGTTCGACTCAAACGCATTTTCAAAGCCGTTCGATCCAAACGCATTTTCGAAAATCGTTCGACCAGAACACACTTTCAAAAATTGTTGCCCGCAAACGTATTTCAAAAGTCATTCCCTCAAATGCCCTTTCAAAAGTCGTTCCTTGTGAATACACTTTCAAAAGGTATTATCCGCGAATGCAATTTCAAAAGCTATTCCCCGCGAACGTCCTTTCAAAAGCCATTCCCCGTGAACACACTTTCTAAAGTTGTTTCCCGCGAATGCACTTTCAAAATTCATTCGACCCAAATGTATTATAAAAAAAAGTCATTCGATGTGAATGCACTTTCAAAAGTCGTTCGGACTAAAACTAAACGCGCTCACTACTTAATCAATCGTTTGCACTAACACAATATCAAACATATTCATTATTTCCTATAAACAATCAATAAGTCGTTCACATTAATACAAAATTCGAATGCATTCAAATTGTAGTGTTCAAGCAATAAACAAATTTTCAGTCAACTAGGTACACTAAAAAATGCTTTACAAAGATATTGTTCAATTACTTCTCATATTACAAATATTTAAATTCAACAATTCACAAGTAGTGGATGCAGAACGCTATTAGGACACGTGTTTGGTTTGGTCAGTTGAAGTGATGCCTATCACAATGATTAGTATAACTATCACTGTCCACATTAGGTGTATATCTATCGACATCTTGTATCCTAATGAGCCAGTGGAGTCGTGAGATCGATCGACATGGCAACACTAAATGTTTAATGTCACATCCAACCACCCAACTATGACATTAGATGATTAATTGAGTTACAAGTCAGTTATTAGAATTTCCACTCTTTTGATAAACTAAGTCGATCGAAGTAGTGTGAGACAAACTGTAGTGGTAAAAAATTCTCAAGTGCAAAATGTAAGCCCAAAGCTTGTTATAAATGGATAGCCCAATAACTTGGTAAATCCAGCCCAAACTAGGTTCATCTCTTTAAATGAAAGTTAACCACTTTTAATGAATTGTAACAAACATTTTAATAAAACTCTATAACAAACATCATAATAAATCTTATAACGGACATTGTAATAAGCTCTATAATCAATATGTCATTAACCATGACATTAAACTCTGTAACCGACATGTCATAAACCATGACATTTACTCTGTAATAAGTTCTCATGATATCGTTTCCACCTATAAATAGAGGCTTCATCAAGAGGAAAAAACATCCCACCTCTTTTGCTCATCTCTTGCGCTTAAGCCACTTGAAGTTTCTTCTTCTTTTCTCTTGTGTTCACATTTTTCTACTCTAGATTTAGAGTTTCTCTGTGATAAATTCAGTATAGCGGTATGAAAGTGCATGTCTAGAAAAGGTTCTGGCCAAGAAAAGACTTGGTATTTAACTATGTCCATTGTGATCAATCTCTCTTTCCTAGGAACTTAGTGTACTATTCACAATCCACTTGCATTGTTCTATTATATGGGGTTTTGTCCATTGACACTCAATATCTCAGTGGTTTTATTCCGTCTAGTCTTTAGATCAAGACAGTCAAAACTCCAATAGTCTTCCATCATTCTCCTCTTCCGACACACTCCCTCCAATCTAACAACGCTTTATTTTTACTGCACTCTTATAATTTTCAATCAAATACTGATTTGAGTGTCGGTGTGCCTTCGACCGGCACCCTATCAATGTCAAGTTCACACGTGTTTTCTTTGTTTGATTTGTGTAGGACACATATTACTAGGTTCTAAGAAAGTTGACCAACGAGGTCCGCTCAGAGTCAACATATCGTAGAATTCACCCACTACAATTTACGTAACCACATGAGTTAAAAGAGAAGAGAATATGTATTTCTTTATTAATTACTGACACTAGTTTAGCATATAATACATAATTTAACCAATATCAGTCTCTTTTTATTTCAAGCTTTAAGAAAATATTTATTTGATTTTTAGAAGCTTATTATTATTAATTTTTGGAAAAGATTTTATAAGCTTGATTTGTTGCCTTTCCATGTATGTAAAATTATTTTTTCATAGTTTTAGATCTTTGCATGATACCATTTGTTATGTTTGCAATTTACATGAAATTTTATTATATCACATTAAAATCAAACTTCATTAGCATTTCATAACTATTTATTATTATTAAAATCAAATAGTAAAGTAAGAAGATAAATATGAATTATAATACAATTGATTTTTTAAGAATGAACCATAATATAATTTTTAAAATACTAATGAATCGTTTATTTTTTTATTTGAAGTTTGAATAATGTTGTTAAAGATTGAAAACTGAATAATAACTGAATTCCAAAATTTGAATGACGTGTTTTTTTCTTACCTTTGAATGTATAATAATTTTGTTTGTTTTTTAAAATTACTATTATCTGAAAATTAGTAATTTAATATTTATATATTTATATCCTTTTACTATTTTTTTTTTTTTAAATTAAAACTGGATTTTATTAAGAAGAAACAGAGTTACAACACAGTACATCAGCTTGAATCAAAGACAACAACCAGGTTGGAAAACAATCTTCCCAAACCATAGAACTAAAATGAGAAACAACCCACTTTGCCAAACTATGTGCAACTGAGTTGGCATTTCTTGAAACATACTGTAGAGACTTGATACATGAACTATTGAGAGAGATTTTTATATCATGGATGATATTATCCACATCTCCTCTTACAACTAATGCTCCATTACACATGTTGACTACATTCAGAGTATCAGACTCCAAAGAACAGACCTCCGTCCTTTATTTTCAACACAAGAAATTCCTTTGAAAGAGCAAATGCTTCTGCAACTTCAGTTGTTAATCTACATTCGATACTTAGCGCTGCAGCAAATAAACATGTACCATTTTCATCTCAAACCACGATACCAATACCAACCCTTTTCCGTTCAATGTCAACAGTTGCATCCACGTTCAATTTGAGACAAGTGGGTGGTGGAGGAAACCATCTACTGACATTCAAAGACAAAATACCAAGTGGTGATGACATACTAGAGCTAGGGGGGGGGATAATTCAGGTTATGAATTATAGCTCTAGCTTTCTCCCAAATGCCCAAAGCTGTACCACCAGCCTTGCCTCTGACCGTCAAGTTTCGCCGCCACCATGTTAACCAAGACATGACCAGAAACTCACACAATTCAGTCTAACTCTGTGAAGCAAATATGTGATTAACCCTGTCAAAGTAATCATTATAATTAAAGGAAATGAAAACATTGGATGATGAACTTTGATTCCAAATTTCGCAGCTTCTACACAGGTCACCAAAGCATGATCCACTGTCTCCACTTTCTGATTACACAACAAACATTGCCCAGTATTCAAGATACTTCTCTTTGCTAACATTTTCCTAGTGAGAAGGATCTCTTTACAAGCCTTTCAACTAAACACCCTTATCTTACTTGATAGATGTAAATTCTACAAAGTTTTCCAAAGAGGTGGAGGGCCTTGAGAACTGGTTGCAACATCACAAGTCATAATCTAAAGTGCAATTTGATAAGCACTTTTTACAAAAAAAAAAAAAAAAATGCTCTTATTGTCAAAATTCCAACACACAGAATCTTCCCTTTTGTTTCTACTAAGAGGAATTGGCAAAATTAGAGCAGCCTCTACATAGTTAAAATTTCTTTTAATGAGTTCTTCATCCCATTTATCATCAGGAGTTATAAGACCAGCAACCATTGTACTATCATGCAATAATTTGGGAGATAAAACTTTTAAGGAAGATTCCCTTGGAATCCAAGGATCATCATACACAAAAAATTCCATTAACATCACCAACTCTCCATCGAACACCTTTTAGTAAAAGTTCACGGCCTCGTAATATACTTAGCTAAACCATTGAAGGGGAAAAACTAGCAGAACATCTCAAAAAAGAAATGGTTGGAAAATACGTTGCTTTTAAAATTCTAGGCATAAGTGACTGTGGATAGAGAAGCATCCGCTATCCTTGTTTCGCAAGCATTGCTTGATTAAAAGCTTCCACATCACGAAAACTCATTCCACCACAATTTTTTGCATCACACATCTTCTTCCATGAAAACCAATGAGCTGATCGTTTCTCTCCCTTATAACCCCACCAAAAATCGGAACACACTTTGTGGATCTCATAACATAAACTAGTCGGAAGCTTGAAACAACTCATAGGAAAAGTCGAAACAGCTTGCACAACAACTTTTATAAATACCTCTTTACCCCCACTAGAAAAACGCTTTTGTTTCCACCCTTGGAGTTTTGGCCAAACTCTCTCTTATAAACTCAAAACCTTCTGTTTATGTCTACCAACCATTGAGGGAAGCCCAAGATATTTCTCATAACATGAAACTGTTTTCATATTAAATAATCCTTTAATCACAGTTCTGATATTAGCTAGAGTATTAGGACTAAAAGCCAAAGCGGATTTTTGAAAATTAATCATTTGCCCTGAAAGAGCTTCATACCTAGACAAGATACCTTTGAGAGTTTTACACTCTTCTTCCCTTTTGGCTTTAATAAAAGTCAAGTTATCATCAGCAAAAAAGAGATGTGATACAGAAGGAGCACTTCTTGCGACCTTCAAACCATGCATAGAACCCGCACTTTCAACTTGTGCTAACATTTCTGACAACCCTTCAGCACAAATGAGAAAGAGGTAGGGAGATAGAGGGCATCCCTATCTTAGTCCTCGTGTTGGAACCACTTGTCCTGTTGGCTCACCATTTATTAAAAAACTATAAAAGGCTGATTCCACACAATTCATAGCCTTATTGATCCAAGTTTGAGTGAAACCCAAACATAACATCATAGACCTCAAATAATTCCAACTAACTCTGTCATAAGCTTTACTCATGTCAAGCTTGAGTACACCAACTCTCTTATTCCTCAAAGTATGTAAACATTCAAAACTAACCACCACATTATCAGTAAGAAGTCTCCCGGGAACAAAGACACTTTGGCTAGGTGAGATTACCTGCTCTAGAATTGTTTTGAAATGGTTTGCTAACACCTTTACAACAATTTTATAAACTGTATTGCACAGATTAATAGGTCTATAATCTGCCACTCGGACAGGTCTTTTTACCTTTGGAATTAGAGCTACCAAAGCCTTCCCCCAACAACCAACATCAACCTCATTATTAAGAATATCTTAAAATAACCTTTATAACATTATGCCCAACGATATCCTAATATTTCTGAAAAAAGAGAGCAAGCATCCCATCTTGACCAAGGGCTTTTATGTAACTTCATTTAATATAATATAAATAATTATAATAAAATATTTAATAAATACTAAAACACTTATAGATATTAATAATATTTTATTCATAATTAAAATATGATTAATAAATCATTTAAAAAAATTATATATACATAGATAAATTATTATATTAAAATAAATTAAATTCATGTATTTAAATCAAAATAAAAAAAATGTTCTTAAATTGAATTACTATTACAATAAGAGTTGAAATTATAAAGTAATATATATGTTAATTATTACAATATTTTATTAATTATATTTAAAAGGAATATGTATAATATAAAATTAAAATGAATTTGAAAATATATTATTTTGGACATGATAAATTTGAAATAATATTTTTAAAAAATCATTAAATGATTTGACATTTAATGAAAAGTAAAAAATTGTTATTTTTTATTTTTAGTGATTTTTGAATAGTTTTAAGTGATTTAACCACTTAAAAAAAATAAAATTTATTTAATAAATGTAATTAAAACTTATTTAAGTGAAAAGTGATAAAACAAACTGCTTCTAAATTTATACTATTAAAAAATTTACTATCAACATATTATATATATTATTTTTTGTTATTTGAAAAACAAAAAGAAATGAAATTTAAAATAGGTTAAATAGATAGACTCGAGTTATTTATTAGAATAACAAGTGGCAGCTAATAGGGTTGAATTTTGGTGTGACCAATTTCAACATAATATAAATACCACATGATACGAATTTGTTACAACACAATGTATCATCAAATCCAATATTATATCTTAAATTTTATCAAGCATTTAGCAATTTTTTATAGCATTTTACTTTCATTTAAGCTTTTTACTTTCATAGTAGAATCTTTTTAATTTTCCTTTTTTTTTTTTTAATTTTTCTAATAACTTATAAAGGGGCATTCTAGTTTGAGAAAAATCGAAAATACCTAAACGACGACGTAACAGAGCTAAAAAACGAGACTCAAGTGAAAAACGTAAACCTCACGCGACAGCGATTCGTTTGAAACTACGCGTAACACACGCAATGGCCAAACTTGCGTTGGATGTTGTGTCCCGCCGAGAAGAGCTCGGGGGTCCCGTATTCTTTCGAAAAAACTTGACACACCAAAAAATTAACAATAAAACAATTAACACAAGTTAACACGAGAACACAAACTCTCTTTCTCACCTCCCTATATTTTTTTCACTTCCCAAACGCATCAGTCTTTCTGTCCGACGGCGAATATCACAGCTCAGATCGTAAAAACTTTACCGGTAAATTTCACTTATTTTCTTTTTTCGTTTTCTTGTCTAAATTATCGGAAACATTGGAGATTTTTACAATGTAAAAAAATAATGTCATCGTAAAGAAAGAAATTAAGTGGGGTTGAATGTTCAGGTCACATGTGACAAGCCACATGACATATGGGCCTATTGAAAGCATTGTTCTTCTTTTAGTTCTACGAATTTCTTGAATCTTTATTTTCTGGTTCGCCTTCTTGTATTCTTGTATTTATTTTCCTTAAAAAAAAAATAATTATCGTTTAGTGGTGTTTTATATAAATTTGTGTGTGTGTATTTATTTATTTATTTATATGTTTGTTTGTTTTGGCTGAAACGACAGAATTAGATTGGAAATAAATTACTAATTTTGGAAAGATGAAGTTTGGAGAAACGTTTAAGGAATATCTGCATGGAGACCAGAAGAGGTTTTTGGTCGAATGCTCTCATGTGGAGTATAAGCGACTCAAGAAGGTTTTGAAGGAGTGCAGGTCTTGTAAATCATTACATGATTCTTGCGAAACTGGGCAAGAAGACAATATTGTGGAGGACCGCGTCTCTTCCAAATTATGTTCATGCCAGTCTTGCCCAGGTAACTTTTATTTTAATACTCAATTTTAATTTCGCTATTTATTGATCGTGAATTGTAAAATAATATATGAAGTGTGTGTGTGTCTATATATATATATATATAAAATACTGATGCGGGAACATTGAATTTGTTGACCTCCTATAGTCCTGGTGGTTGAATATTTATATGGAATTATAATTATAATTTAGTTGTTTGAATTTAAATTGGTATGTGAATATTTCCTCTAAAAAAGAAAAAAAAGTTGGTATGTGAATAGATTTTGAGAAAATTTCAATAAGTAATAAGTAAAAAAATAAAAATCACAAATTTGAGCAATAGCACCGAAAAACTTAATTAAATTTTTTTAGTACTCGTGCGAATAGTTCACGAAAATAGTTTGCAATTTTTGTTGCTAGGAAAAGAAAGAAAAAAAAAAAAAACAAGTTTCCATAGATTTTTATATCTTTGTCTAAGGCATAAAAATCTCGCTCTCTTGTATGTACATTGAAACTTGCAGGGAGCAATGGAAAGGTTGGGGCAATTTTGAGTATTGGAAACAGAAGAAAAAAGAATGTGATGTGTTCTAATGGCTTCCTCTAGCAAGATCTCTTATATATGTAGTTTGGTTATTTGTACATGTGAATGTTCAGTGTCTTGGCTATGAAGTCTCATTAGGTGTAGTTTGAGTTGAAAGAAAAACAATTAGGAGCTGAATATTTGTTTTAACTATCAAAACAACTGATGTTACAAATTATATAAATTTTGTATTGTAAGTTCAGCTAACTTTTTGAGGATTTTGCAGTGCGTGATCAGCTGTTCTTCTCTGAGTTGATGAAGGAAGCTTCAGATATAGCTGCATGCTTTAGCTCTAAAACTAGAAAGCTCCTAAAACTTCATGTTCCAAGTGGAAAGCAAAGATTTTTATCACTTGTTCGTCGATGTTACAAAAATGAACAAGCCATGAAAGATGAAGGGGGCATGTTAATTGAATACATCACGATGAATGCAATTGCTATTCGTAAAATCCTCAAGAAATATGATAAAGTATGCAAACTTTATTCCATATATCTTGTATAGATGTGCTGACTTGGTTGACATTATCTTATTGAACGCCGAGGTTTCTTAATTTTTTTATTGTAGGTACATTGTTCTGTAAATGGGAAGAATTTCACATCCAAGATGAAGGCTGAACATATAGAGCTTTTGCAGTCACCTTGGGTGATAGAATTGGGAGCTTTTCTTTTGAACTTTAATGGATTAAATGGTGGGGGTTTTTGTGAGTCTTCAGGTCATTATTCCTGTGATTTTAATGCTTTACGATCTGTGATGACGCTGACACTTGCAAATTCTATGAAGTTAGAATATGATCTAACTTGTGCCGTTTGCTTGGTAAGATCTATTTCAGTCAACTTATAAAGCGAATTAGAATAGAAAGCTGGCATTCTGTTTATACTTGTTTTTGGTTATGCTCTGACAGGATACTGTTTATAATCCATATGCTTTGAGTTGTGGTCATCTCTTTTGTAAGTCATGCGCTTGCTCAGCTGCTTCTGTTCTGGTTTTAGAAGGCCTTAGAGCTGCTAGTCCAAATTCGAAGTGTCCAATATGCAGAGAGGTATTTGTTTAGCATTAGAACAAATGAGAAAAATTTATCTATTTAAAAAGCCCCTTTTATAATTATTTTTCTTTTCCAAGAACACAATGTTAATTTGGAATCAAAACAAACACTGCTATAGTTTTCACAAAATATTGTTTCTCTAATGTATAATATAATGCCTGACCCCTTGCTGCTCATAAAGATGCTTTGCCACATATATTTCACAGAGTTTTTTCTTCATCATTGCTAGTTTTCTTTCTTGCTGGGTAAGGTTTCAGGTAGCGATTCCACTGTGCCGATTAAAACTAATGATACTGAAACACCTTTGTAGATAGAGATTTAGTGGAATATTTTCCTATGTTATCTTTTACAGTTTGTTCTTTCTATATCGGGATGCAATGAGATCCAGGGGATACTTTTCTTGGCATGTTTCTAATTCAACATGACTGTTTGATCACAAATGTTATCTATTGTTAGGCCATTTAACTTACCTTGATTTTTTGTCCTATGATATGCAGGCTGGGGTATATGCAAATGCAGTTCACATGCATGAACTTGATCTCTTACTGAAAAACAAGTAACAATAATAAAAACTGAAACTGACATCATTCTTTTGAAAAAAAAATTTACCATCTCTGAGTATTATAATAATTTTCCAGGTTGAAAAAATATTGGAGGGAGAGGACGATGGAGGAAAGCGCTGAGAGAGTAAAGCAATCCAAGGCATATTGGGATTTACAAACCAAATATGCAATTGGATTTTGACTATCCGATTCTCTTATTTAAGGTGAAGAAGATAAAATGATTCAACTATCTCCTCTATTGAAGGCAATGGTACATACTATGGTGGTGAATGATCTTTACAAGTTTCGATTCAAATTTCATGAAGACAAGCTTATTATGAACATAACTAAAAAGCAAATGATGAAAATGAGAGACCCCCATCTCCTAATTCTTTTTGCAGATTTTTTCATAGATTGTAGCTAACAATTTTTAGTTAATGTTTTTTCTTTTAAAAAAAAAAAAAAAGAATTTTGATTCCAATATTTGTGTCTAAGTTATAGTTTGTTCAGATGGAAACCTTTAGTGGTGGTACTTATTGTTTATTGCAAATCAAGCGTAACTAATCTTCTTGACATTATATGTTATGCAATAAGTAACTAATAGTTCATGATGTCTACATGAACAGTTCGAAGTTTGGCTAAAATTTTGTATTTCATGTTCTGCAACTTGTTAATTTTCATTTTTCTCTTTGAGGAATTCCGTGATGAGGGATGGCAACGTGAAGGGTTCGGACAGATTTGCCAATCCATACCTGAAACCGCCAGAAATTTTTAAGTTGGGTGCGGGTATATACCTGTGGGTATGGGTGGACTCATGGGTATACCCATACCCGCCAGATGAAACTAAACCAAGTGAAACAAGCAGTGTAATCAAATTGCAAGTGGAACATAACACAAAATCAAATGAAACAGAATACAAAATCAACAGCAAATGAAGGAAATGAAACTAAAGCAATGAAGCAAAGCAAAGGAAACAGAACACATAGTCACAAAGTAAATGAAGCACAAAGCAAAGCTACTCAGGATGGCTGAGGAGTGAGGACTGACACTGTGATGGCTGGGCAGATTGAGACAGCTGCGGCAACGATGCGAGAGAGGGGCACGACATCACGACGACGTCGATTTGGTAAGAGAGGAAAAGTGACGATTAGGATTCAGTTTGGGCAACGTTTGAGACTCGCTTGATGGTTGGGTAGAATGAGACGGCGATGCAGACAGTGCGAGAGACCAAAGATGGGCATGACGAAGCTTGGAAGTGTCACGGCAAATCATCGACGTTGATTTGGCTGAGAGGGAGAGGATGAGATGATCAGGCAAGGACTTTGAATTGAGTTGAGCTAGGGTTTGAAAACGAATTTTATTATATACCACCATTCAAAACGACGTCATTTTTGAGTGTTGGTTATTAAATAAAAAAGTTTTTTGAACATGTGGGTAAATAGGTTTGGGTATGAATTTTTTATACCCAAACTTGAACCCGAACCTTTATGGGTTCAAAAATAAAACTCATATCCATCCGCAAACCTGTTTAATCAAATTTATATCCGCAACAACGAGTATTTATAGGTACATAGGTTTGTGAGCAAAATTGTCATCCCAATACATAATATCATTTTCAAGCTAGTAAAAATTGGCGGAAGAGTTTCAGTTGTTCACCAAGAATGGATAAACCCCTATGGACGAAGACCAATTTTTTAAAAAATAATTGATAAAATTATTCTAATTAATTAGTAAATTAATAATTTTTAATTTAATTTTAATTTTTAAATTAATATATTTTTATAATTAATTTTACTATCATATTGAATTACTTTTGATAAAGGGTAAAATTGGAATTAAAACATAAGAAGGGAAAGTCTTAGGATTTGTAATGTTAATCAATCATTTTGGTTAAATCATGATTTTAAAAAATAAGCCCCCTGTGGACGAAGACCAATTTTTTTTAAAAATAATTGATAAAATTATTCTAATTAATTATTAAATTAATAATTTTTAATTTAAATTTTTTTGAAATTAATTTATTTTTATAAATAATTTTACTATCATATTGAATTACTTTTGATAAAGGGTAAAATTGAAAATTAAAACATAAGAAGGGAAAGTCTTAGGATTTGTAATGTTAATATATCATTTTGGTTAAATCATGATTTTAATACAATCCTCGTGAGTATCTTTTGTGAAACATAACAAATAGTAAAATGATGATCCCCCATATATATGAGAAATTTAGCATTTGATTAGTGATTTTTTTTAAAAAAAAATATATAAATTTAAATATATGGTTTTAAGAGTAAATTATAAATTAACTATTCATTTATACTTTATTCACTAACGGGATAAACTTTTTACTTTAATTGCAATTTAATTACCTATCATTACACTGAAGCCATTGAAATTAATGGCTAATAGCAGGAAAGAGGCATAATGACAATAATGCCTCTCATCCCTGCAAAGTGAATGTTTGACTTGTTTGATCATATATATAGTTAAAAAAATAGAAAATTATTTTGAAAAAGAAAATGTTACAATAAAAACTTTAATCTCTATCATCCATCCTATGATAGATGACATATATTAATTTTAAAATAGTTTTTTTTAATATATATATTTTTAAAAAAAAAATGAAGGGAGATGGGATCTCCATCATTTGAGCATATCCAAGCAATGCGATCCAAGTAATGATCTCCATCATCTGTTGAGTCTCTATCACCGACATTAGAGACTCAAATATCTAGGTCTTCATCGTTTTTAGGTCTCCATCGCATGGATAAAGACCCATCTAGATCTCCATCATGCGATGGAGTCCTAGATCACCAATGGAGATTATAGTTGGAATTTCTATTGGCGATGTACATGTGACGGAGTAAGTGGAGATCCCAGATGGGACTCTACCCCCCATCAATATTGATTTCGGAACGGTCCCTAAACCAATTCATCTCCCATAAGGTTAATGGATGTGTTTTTCAATTATTCTTCTCATGAACCCTAATCGGTTCTTCAACATTTACAATACTTGGACTACATTTATTCAAGATTAATAACACCCAAATCATTCCTAACTTCCCATAATTTCATTAATTATAAATATTAATTTCCATATAAATATTTATCTCCCAAAAACTAAATAAATTTAATTTAATAAATTCCTTGTTGTCCTAACTTAAATTAAATATGAAAATCATACTATTAGTTTAACCACTAAAAGTAATTCTCAAGTACACCAATTTCATCTCTAAAATTTTCATTAATTCATTTGTTGCCAAAACTTTTTAAAATTATCCTCTCAAACCTTAAAATCTTATTGCTGGTTGGAATCCTCACATGGAAAGTAAATTTCAAATCCTAAAGAAAAAATTATAAAAAATGCTTGTTTGGATGTATTTTTTTAAAATGGTTTTTCATTTTCAAAAACAAAAAATGAGAAAAAGCTGTTTAGTAGTATATTTTTAAAAATGTATTTTGAAAATAGAAAACATTTTTTTTTTTAAAATGATAACTAAAAAATGAAAAACATTTGTTTTCGTGTTTTTAATCATTTTCAAAACAAGTTATTAGTTTTTTTTTTCAAACAACTATTTTACTCATTTTTAAAAATAATATCAAACACATTTATATCATTTTCTGTTTTTGAAAATAACTTTTAAGAAATCCTATCAAACATGTTTCATTTTCAAAAACATCATTTTTAAAATATATTTTTTACTTTTAAAAATAGTTTTCAAATACACAATTTTAAACACGATTCCAAATACACTTCCCTTTTTTTTTTTCCTCATTTTCTTCTTTCTGGCCTTCTCTCTCTATCTCTCTACCTCTCCTCTCTTCTTGTGTTTGCTTTCTTCCCATGTTGCCCAATTTTTTTTTTTAAATTCCCAACCAATTTGGTACACATTGGCCCTTTATTTTTTTAACTAATGGGGTACAGTTAACAGCACTATGGGATGAATTCACTGGAAATTTATTTAAAAGCTGCTGGGCTTACTTAGCAACTCTTATGGTTCATTTAGTAATGAAATTTCCTTTGAAAGCATTTGGGCTTAGCTACTTTTTATGAACTTGAACTAAAATTGAAATTGGCAAGAGGAGGGGGATGTTATTATTGGACGGAACTAGGAAAGTGATTGCAAGGACAATCAACTAAGACCCTGTTTGGGATCCATCAGGAAGAGCTTATTTTGGCTTCTTGAAGTCAGAAGTCATTTTGCTACCCGTTTGGCTGAATTCAATAAAAGAGCTTTCTGTCTTAGGAAACTCTTCTATCCAAAGCTACTCTACCCAGCTTCCCTTGGAAGCTCTTCCTGAAAAACACGGGAAGTCAAAATTTGGTTTAATGAAGCAATTTAAACATTTTAGCCCTTAATTCTCTTCTGCTTCTCTTCTTCTACTGTCAAAAGCTAGAAGTAGAAGTTATCCCAAACGAGCCCTAACTCAACTGATATGTTTTTATTTGGAAAATAAAAAAGCGAAGGACGAAAAGTGAAAATAGCGAGGCGTTGGTTAATATAGATAGGTGTTTGCCTGCAAGCGATTTTCCAAAGTCAAAAGCAGTAGTGATGATGGCATTCTCTATCTGGCTATCTCGCCTTCGCTCCTCTTCCAAATCCATCTTCGGTGGTCTCCGTGCTTCCAAATTCACAACAACTCACAACACTAGCATCACAACTCCTCTGCCATCCAAAGCTGAGAAGCCCTTCGCCTCTCTGCTTCCTTTAGCTCTCGCCGTCTCCGCTGGATCCCTCGCCATTCAATCCCAAACCACTCCTTCTCTCTGCGATTCTTCTTCTCACGATTCTCGGTCTCTCTCTAAATTTATTTATTTGGTCATACATATATATATATATATATATATATACATATATACGTATTTACTTGCTATATTGACTTGTGTCAGGGTTGTGAGCATTGGTGGCAAAGGAAGCACAGAGTATGTGGTCAAGGGCTCCCACAAGGAGGTTCCACAGGAGGCTGTTGATGAGCTCAAGGCCATTTGTAAAGTATATATATGATCTTTCAATCTCTTCAAATGCATTATTTATTTTTGGTTGTGATGTGGAAGGTTGAAATGAAGTGAATAGAGTTCAACCTTCTTTTTAAAATATTTGGTAGGATAATATGACAATGGATTATGAGGAGAGGTACTTCCATGGTAAACCACAGCACACCTTTCACAAAGCTGTTAATATTCCTGATATCGTCGTTTTTCCAAGGTCGTTGCTTCTTCACTCTTTACAATTTTTTTTTTTTTAATTAAATTCACATTTCATTGTTGTTATTTTGAATTTTGATTTGCAGAATTCCTAATTTCTAAGTTTTTGTCTTTTTAGTTCCCTTGTAGAGTAATGAACAAAAAATTGCAATAAGTTGCTGGAATTTGATTTGTTGATAAACTTGAGTGTTAAAAATATGGAATTTGGAAAAAAAAAAAAATAAAATTGAAATCGTTATGTTTCTCTTTGGTTTTGAATGCACATGAAATAATTGTTTGGAGTCTCATGTGGATGACAGTGTATCATTCAGCAAGTGTTTTCCTGGTTAACGTTACTTATTACAATAGTGATTCATGTTTGATCTGGACCTGACTGCTCATTTCTGGTGAGCTGTGAATGTTTGCTGTAATTTAAGTCTACGATATACACCCTTTACACATAGATTGATGGTTGCATATGAATCTCATGCACTTAGAAGAAAGCCAACAAAGGAAGTTTTTAGAGAGGGCTTGTAAAGTTTCATTCTCTCTTTGACTGCATTTGTGTTAATGAGTTCATAATTTTCTCTGCAAGATGCTTCAATTAAACATTTCTACATGCAGGTCTGAAGAAGAAGTTTCCAAGATTGTCAAGTGTTGTGACAAACATAAGGTCTGGTTCTTTCTTTTTTCTAAATTAGGATAGTGCTAGTATAAACATTTCAAATTTGGTATTGTGGATGATGTCATCCAATGTAATGACTAAGATGCTCTGACAGAATCTAAGATTTGACTACCCTGTCTAATTGTATAGTTCATTTTCTAGCTTTACTTGATCATATATAAAATTCTGTGCTTCTTAGTGGGTGCTAATTTGGGTTCTTTTACATTGTAATTAGGTCCCCATTGTGCCTTATGGTGGAGCTACCTCAGTTGAGGGTCACATATTATCTCCTAATGGAGGTGTTTGCATTGACATGTCTTTCATGAAAGTACGTAATCGATTTCTTTTATTGTATATTTTTTATGTGACATGAATTTTAATTTATCTAATTGAACATTTCTTCAGTATACAATCTGGTAAAAATTGTAGCAATTTCTTTGTTGGACCAGCATCCTTTGTTGCAAGTCGTGCCAGTTACTTACCTTCCCTTGCGAACAAAGATTATGAGCAAGTCTTGTGGGCTTCTTTTAATCAGATGTAACTACTGCTGTTAAAATTTGGAACTTTATGACTTAATTTTTAACTCCCGGATGTTATTGAGTAATTTGGTTCTGTTATAGTGCATATGTTAATTTTAATTGACTAGTTCCTTCAATTTCTGGTTACTGGCTCTACCTGATTGGGGCAAAGAATATAGACCAGCCAGAGAACTCTGTTATATTTTCTATTCAGAGAATTTGGTATCCCCTTGACCTCTGGTTGTTGTTCATAAGTCGTTTACTTGTCTGTATTCAACAAACATGTCCTTGTTGCTCTGTGATATGTTTTAACACAAATAAGGTTTTTCAGTTTATTAATCTATATTTTTCTAACTTTTTTTTGTAGTCACAAGTCCCTAACTCTAACTCTATGGTAGTATGAAGTAATATGGATGCTGTTCAGATCCAATGAAAGCTTTCAATACGTAGTCTTTGTAGGTTTAATATCAGGGGCTTTGGAGGGTTCATTAAACTGACAGACGTTCTTGAGAAGATCCAATAATAGAAATTCAATAGTTTGGTTCTTGTGTGATGTCACCAGTTCAAATGCTTCTTGCTTTAATTTCTAAGGAAAAGTGACTTCTAACTAGATTTTTTAATTCTAACTACAGATGAAGTTATTGGAATTTCCAATATTGTTTTACTGCTAAGACCTAGTTTCTTGATGATCTTATGATGATTATCAATGATACTTTTCTTAATAATTTAATTAATACCATTCTTAGCTGTTGCTAGTAACCATTAAGCCCAATTAGTAAGCTGTTAAGAAGAGCAACAATAATGTTTAAGCTGTATAACACTCCTTTTCATGTGCAAGACCAACAGGCTTACCATATGGCTCAAACCCAAAAACAAACACATAGCAAATTTAGATAATTGATAACAAATTCAAATATTATCAAATGTGAGGACTCAAACCTAGACACTTATGGTGCTTTTGATACTTTATTAGCAACCGCTAGACTAAAAAGTTTAAGTTATTACGAAATAATCCACGTTAGTATTTTAAGCCCTTTAACAACTATTATTCTGAAAAGTATTTGTTTGGTTGAATTTGATGCTCTTGTGTGCTTTGTTTAAGTTCCGATCCATGTTTAGTTCCTTCGGGAGACTCGAGGAATTTTTGTGTATCTGCTTGTCCTGCTTTTATTTGCAACTTCTATTTACTACAACCTATAGTTGTACCTTCAATTTGCTAGCTTACTAAATTATTAACTCAGCTTCCTAAGATCTGTTCTATCTGTATGATATGCTTCATGTTCTCTGGAAAATGAATATATATTTTAAAAGTTTCTTGAAATTTCATGTGTTATTGAAATAAGGGTGTATTTGGTTTACCAGTTGAAACAAGTTTTCTAAGATTTGGATACGAGTTGAAAAAATCTGGGTTCTTAGTATTTTGAATAGGGATTAAATTTGAAAACTGGATTATAATTTTTTGGTATTAGTATCTGATAAAGTTTTCTTTGTGTTTCTAGTTACAGTTTCACTGAAATCATTTTCTTTTTGTTCAGAATTTATGCTGGTCTTAGGGTTATACAGCAAAATTTATTTCTGACTACAACCATTTTATTTTAAATTCTTTACATCCCATATTTAAATGAAAAATAAAACAACATATCTAAATTTGATACTATTTGTGCGAATTTGTCTTAAAAGTCTTAGGATGCATAGATCAAGTTTTTGCTGATCTAAGGGGCTTGTATTTCCCCTAGTACTGTGGGGCTTTTGGAAAGCCTGACAGCTGCAGCAGGTTTACTTGGGCTTTATTGAGTTACAGTTGGTTATTTTTCTTTTACTCTTACTTTTTCGATTTCAATAAGCAATTTGATCATAGTATTAATGGTCGTGTTTTTCCAAAGCTCTTTCACTGGCTGTACCCAACATGTTTTTTCTTTAGAACTTAATCTTATCTCTCGTTTCGGAAATTCTTGGAAACATTGCATTGCAAAATTAAGGAAATTTAAGTACTTGACTCTCTAAGCATCTTGATGAATGAAATTATTCTGATAGTAGTGGATTGCGTACCTTATGCATGTGTCAAAGGTGTCAAAGGAAAATTACATGTATTCTGTAGATTCTTTCTGTTTTTTTTGCTTGTGTTAGGCTTATGTTGCAATTATTGTTCACATTCTAGAGTGTTAAAGCATTACATGTTGAGGACATGGATGTGGTAGTTGAGCCTGGAATTGGATGGATGGAGCTCAATGAGTACTTGGAGCCATATGGTCTATTCTTTCCCCTTGATCCTGGTCAGTTTACTACATTCTCCAAATTTACTTTGTATTAGTAAGAGGAAATGTTTATGAATGTCTATTGCTGTTGTATTTGTTAACCCGTCACACTCCCATCACCCTCGTTTTACTTGTATCTATACCCATGAAATAATTTAAGATCAAAATAAAGTCAGAATTTATGAAATGTGTTTGCCTTGGAACAGTGTAGTGTAAGTTGTCACATTTTCGTTTGCTTAAATATTACTATGATATTCTAGACAGCTTCCTTAAAAACTACTCTTATTTTCTTCTTTGTCATTGTCACTTTAGCAGTTGAGATTAACATCTTCGTTTTGATTTACAGGGCCTGGTGCAACCATTGGGGGTATGTGTGCTACACGCTGCTCTGGTTCTTTAGCTGTGAGGTAGTTGGCTCTGATTCATTAGCTGTAAAATCTGATTTATTACTGAAATCTGGCACTTCAAATTATTAATTGACTGATGTTGTAATATTATGTTTAATTATTGTGGGTCTTAGTAAGAGTTAAAGTTGTTAAACCCGGGACCTTTCCTCACCCCTGATAGAACATTTTTCTCCTGAGATAATTTTGCTGTTTGAAGTGTTGTTGATTGCTTTAGTTATTTATATATCTTTTTAGAGTTGGATATGATCAAGGATGTGAAACGTTTCTAGTTTAGCACTAGATTCAAAATTCTTAGGAACTAGAGTTTCAATTATTCAACTATTTTGTTTTCTCTCTCATAAATTATTCTATAGTGCTTCCATTAAATTGCAGTGGTTTGAGTTATTCTCTTTCCACATGTCTAAATCTTATAAAGCAATTATAAAAGAGATCATTCAGATTGTCTGAATGCTATTGGAACTAATTATTTTGCTTTTAGCATGTAGGTATGGAACTATGCGTGATAATGTCATCAATCTAAAGGTTTGTCAAATTCGCTTCTATAGTATGCTGTGGTTACACTAGTGATATGTTCCTCATAATCCGTGCATCTCAGGTAGTTCTTCCCAATGGAGATGTTGTCAAGACAGCTTCTCGTGCTCGAAAAAGTGCTGCAGGGTTTGTTTTCTAATTTCTTTCTGAAAGCCAGTTTTTTGTTGGGAAAGTAAATTAATAAGTATTAGAAACTAGAATGAAGTATTTTTAACAAATATGTATGTGAATGCAAAAACAACATTTAGAGGGCTACAATCAGTGTTCGAGCCTTTTTCTGTCCTCAGTTTGAACCATGAATTGACCACATCCATGGCTTTGGTCAATAAATGCTTTTTTTTTCTTCTTTTATTTTTTTTCTTGATATTCTTCTGTCAGTGCAACTCTCAAAAATGTTTACCATCCAACCAAGTCTCTTTTAACATTTATGTAATGAGCCCTTGTATATGTGTGTATGTGTGTTCCAAATAAGGCCTATGTGCAGCTAATTTGGATTATCCTTTTGTTATGAGTGAGAGAGGAAGAGAAAGGGGGAAAGATTGGTTTGTTTTCTAATTCTTGGTTTCATGATGCATAGAAAATTAGTTTCTTGAACTTCAGCAACGTGCGAGCCTTACGAGACTTGATTTTGCTAGGTATGATTTGACCCGCCTGGTAATTGGAAGTGAGGGAACCCTGGGTATCATAACAGAAGTTACTCTGCGGCTTCAGAAAATTCCTCAGCATTCAGTGGTACAATAATCTTTCTGTGGTGTGAAGCATTTCCTTTTTATTTGAAGTTGTCTTATAACTTAGTTTTGTTGATTAAATACTACTCTCGAATTTAATTATTTACCTTTTATGTGTTTTATAAGATGATTTTTTTTTTTAATTGAAAGTAATTATGTTTTAGGTTGCAATGTGTAACTTTCCTACAATTAAGGATGCAGCAGATGTTGCTATTGCCACTATGATGTCCGGTATACAGGTAGGACTTTATCTGCAAATTTAGTTCACTTATTCAGTTCCTTCGCAGATTGCTTAAAATTTTGATAAAAACTGAATAGGTATCAAGAGTGGAGCTACTGGATGAAGTTCAAGTGAGGGCTGTCAATATTGCAAATGGGAAGAATTTACCCGAAGTTCCAACTTTGATGTTTGAATTTATAGGCACCGGTGAGATGAGATCCCTAATTTATTTTGATTCATTAATTTCACTTATTTGACTTTTAACCATGCCATTTAAAAAAACATATATCGTGCATTGCAGTTATACATTTTTCCTTGATATATAATAAATGTAATATTTACAGTATGCCACCTAGAAGGCAAACTGGAAGGAATCTGCTTTTTTATTCTCCAAGACCAAGCAGAACTTTTACTTATCTGAATTTAGGTGGTTCTATATATAGACCTATCTCTTTTCCCTTCTTTTGATCTTAATTTTAAGGTATAAAGGTGAGAAAAATACAAGAAACAAGTATGCATTGATTCATATCTGATTTGAGAAAGTCACGGGCTTAATTGATACAGGTGTAGCATGGCAACAATGTCTATTCTGATTCTTATCAAGAAGTATTAGAGTATAGGATATGATAATAAATTTATACAGAGCATCTGCTTGGAGGAGTGTAGCTGCTGTTTAGGATCAACATCTGGTTTGTAGACTGGCCTAGGCTGCATGCCAACAAGGGGATGGAATAGTGCTCTTTTTTTTTTTTTTTTTTTTTTTTTTAAAAAATTATATAATGTTTGAATTAGTAATGCTAAAATTGAATGGCATCTTTTCGTGCAAGTCTTTTTTTGAAAAGTTGATTCTAGATGATTCTATTCTAAGGTTTGATTTTGCTAACCTTATTTGGAAGTCAAAGGCTCCAAACAAGATCAAGTTTTTAGTTTGGCTTATTGCTCATGAGAAATTAAGTACATGTGATGTTCTCCAAAGGAAATATCTTAGTACTTGTCTTCCTCCCTATTGGTGTGTCATGTGTAAGAGTAATGGGGAAAACTTGGATCATCTCTTTCTTCATTGTCCGATGGTTGGTTTTTTATGGAACAAGTTGTTTTATTTAGTTGGTTTGAAGTGAGCTGCTCCTAATTCTTTATGTTCTTTCTTTTTGAAAGAATTTAAAGTTCTTGGAGGAGGTTAAAGGCTAGTATTCTTTGGTATTATGAAGTTTTTGCCACTTTATGGGTTGTTTGGGAAGGGAATAGAAGAATCTTGGATGAAGTCAAAGGAGAGAAGAATTTTTTAAGAGATAAAACGTATTATTTGGCTTCTCTATGGGCTTCTTCTAGTGAAGATTTTAAAGATTTATTTATTTTTTTCATTTTGCTTGGTTGAAAGGCTGCTGTTGATTGATTGTTTACTCTAATATTGTATTTTGTTTTTGTTTTTGTTTGTTTTGATTGATGGACTTCTTATTCACATTTGTAACTTCTTTCTTTTTAATAAAGCTTTTGTTTCCTATTTATTATTATTATTTTTTTTTTTAAAAAAGCTGACGAGAATCAATCTAATCAGAAGCTCTCTTGAAGTGTATAGAATCTATAGATGCATTGCGGTGTTTATATTATGTGTTGAATTTTTAATTGGGTTGCATGTGCCAATGGTCTTCAGCCTGACTGCATAAGTAGCCTCCTACCAAACAATAGAGTGAGATTGCAAGTTCGGTTTTGCTTGAGCTGCTGATTCTATTAATCACAAAAGAAAAGATATTGTTGAACTGTTTTCTTTATTGTTTGAATTCTTGAATTTTATATTTATGCTCTTTAACTTTACTGGAGCTTCTTGTAACATGTTAATGCTGTTTGCGGAGTAACCAGTATGTTACTTTGTGAGAATAAATTGATAAAGGAAGAAGAAGACTAGAGTAATAAGAATATAATCACATTGTCAGACAGCCAAGCAGTAATTTTGGTGCTCTCTTGGGGTGAGGATGACCAATAATACACCAAGTAGGCTTCCCTTTATATTTCAAACCAACCTGATTCAATGTTAGTGATTTTTAAGTAAAAATGTGAAATCTCAAAGTTTAAACTTGTAGGTAAAGGTTCAAACACTATAACACACCTTTATGTGCATGACTAATAGCCTTGCCTTAAAAACTAAGTCCAAACACAAATATATTCAGATCAAACATTAATAACAAATAATAATTTAATCACAGTGGAGAAACTTGAACCTGAATAATAGTATTTAAGCTCTCTAAAGTAATATTTAATACTAAAAAGGATGCACAAAGCATATTTGAATGATGGATTGTAAATTCTGTTGAATGGACTCTTCACCAAGGGTCCCATGCTTCTGTAGGATGTTATGCTTTTCCTATGGTTGCAGAAGACTCCATTCTAACAGAAAATTTTCACTGCTCTGAAAAGTGTTGATGTTGTGTAATGGGTCATACCTAACACTGGTACTGAAATTGATGCATCTTTTGACTGCTTTTCACAACTAATATTAGTTATTATGTGGTTGTTCGGACTCAGCACAAATCATCCTTTTTGTTTACTCTCCATATGATCTTTTATTCTCTCTCCTTTCTCTTTTTTTTTTTTTTTTTCCTTTTTTCTCCTCTTGGCTTACTACGTCTTGGATGAATGCTATGGTGTTCAACGAGGAGCCATTTCATGAACTTTGTCTTCATTTCAACCTGTGCAGACTTTTAATAAACTGTTTTTTCTATTGGTTAGAGGCATATGCACGTGAGCAGACACTCATTGTTCAGAGGATTGTTTCTGAGCACAATGGATCAGATTTTGTTTTTGCAGAAGATCCTGAAGCCAAAAAGGAACTCTGGAGGGTAATAGGAATTTGATTACTGTATAACAGTTTGCATCTGAGTTCTTTCTTTTTAGACCTGTGAATTGTTTGGCTCTTGCATTGCATCTGCTTTCTGCTGAATGTGTTTTTTTTCCCTTTATAGGGGCTGCCACCCTTTTTGTTAATTTTATAATAGGGATTGTATACTATTTCAATTTTAAAATTAGTGTGTTTGAACTGTACCAGTGATTGTACAATGGTTTTACCTTCTCATGGTGTCCGTAATTGTAAAAAAATTAGAACTGATAGTTATTCTATAAATATATAACTAATTTAAGTAAAATGGGCTATCTATACTTGTGTTTCTTGATTTTTTATGCAATTTAATCAGTACTGTCTAAGGGTTCCATTCATTCGATTTCATTTACTTATAATTTTTTTATTGTTTTCTCATAGGGTTTTCAGGCACTTATTTTCATCTGAATGTTGAAATGCTTGTCTTGGTTGAAAGAAACCTAAAAGTATTGAGTCTAATATTTGGCTATCAAGTTGAATGACCTTAACTGAAACCTCGACTTTTAATTTTTTAGGTGTCAGGTCAGTTTTCAAGTTCTCAACTCAGTGATACAATCCTGGAAAATCTCAATGCTAACCAGATTTCTGGTCGTATTCAGCATTTTGTGTCTTGTTTTTTGGCTCAAATTGGCTGCCCCACTTAAATGTTGTGTTCAGTCGATTGTTTACTTGTGTAATAAAATTTTGTGATTTGTAAATCTATATGCATTTTGAATGTTCCTTTTGGTTCCACTCAGATAAGAAAGGAAGCACTCTGGGCTTGCTTTGCAATGAAACCTGATTTCGAGGCCATGACTACAGTGAGTTCTCTATTAATAAACTTATATGATTCCAGTGGAAAGTCAATCATAAGGATCACTTCATGTATGCTAGATAGTAGTCCCTTCCTTACATTGCTTAATGGCTTCCTTACTATACTTTTGTGTTCAGGATGTTTGTGTTCCTCTATCTCACCTTGGAGAATTGATATCAAAGTCCAAAAAAGAGCTTGATGCATCATCACTGGTTTGGTATGGTCAAAATAGTTACTTGTGTTTAACGCGATTTGCAGGTTATATTACATTTATGTTTCTTTATCTGCATGAACATTTGAGCTGATGTTTGTTTTGCATATGCCTTACTATGGTTCTAATAACAGCACAGTTGTTGCTCATGCTGGAGATGGAAATTTTCACACGGTGATTCTGTTTGATCCTAAGGATGAGGAGCAACGGCAGGAGGCAGAAAGGTTAAACCACCTCATGGTTGAAGCCGCCTTGTCAATGGAAGGTAAATATTCTATTTCTGGACAGTTGAAGGAATATCTGTCCGTTTTTAGAAAATTGATGCTAAGATAGCGGTGCTGTGTTTCTGTACATATGATGTAGATTTAGTTATCAGGAAATGCTGTATGTTTAAGGTTTGTCTGTGGTGTTCTCGATGACAAAAATATGATTACTCAAGATACTCCCTAAAATTGAGCTGAGCCAGTTTTGGTGCTAAATTTTGGTTTGTGTTTTTGCTAATGAGCAGGAACATGTACTGGTGAACATGGAGTTGGCACAGGGAAAATGAAGGTATATCATTCCTATTCTGTTGCATATCCCCCTGTTTTATATAGATTCTTGGATTGAGATAATATTGTGACTATGGTTGGGAATCTACACCACCATCATGAACTTGTATTCTCCAGTGTTGGCAATTCCACAACTTTTCAATGTCATGTGATGTGAGTAATTCTTAATTGGCAAGTATAACTGAAGACGCATAAAATAATTCCTGATGACCGATTAGATTACACTGTTGTGGACGCTTTGTGCTTCGGTTGGTTCTTTTTCTTCTCAACCTCAACATGTTTTTAGTATTAGATTGGTTTTCAGTACTAGATGTTTAGTTTTTTGTTGGCTTTCCGTGGGAACATAATTAATGTAGTTAGTGGTATGCAATGAACTAAATATCAAAATTATACTCAATATATCCCCGATATTTTTGTTATTTTAAGGTAACCGATTTCAAAATTTTCCAATATTTTGAGAATATTCTCAATATTTTCGATATTTTCATCTATATTTTTATAAATTTAAAACCCCAATATTTTCACTGAAACCATTGTTTAATTCATTGGACTGCTATGACATGATTTGCTTTATGTTACCAGTATCTGGAAAAGGAGCTTGGAATAGAGGCTTTGAAGACGATGAAGAGAATCAAAGCAGTATTAGACCCCAACAATATCATGAATCCAGGAAAGCTCATTCCTCCACATATATGTTTTTGAACTTGCCCCCCTACTCTACCAAAGAAGTGATAAAAGAGACAGCTCATATGGAGAGAGAAATAGAGAAAGCGCCGGGTTTCACTGCGCGTGTGTAAGTTAATTTTGACCCTTAAACATTTCTAATCCAAAGGTTAAGTAACGGGTCATAAATTATGTAAAATTAAGGGGATGATGCTCTTGCCCTTACTGTAATGCAATAAAATAGATGTTATAATTTCAGTACTGTAAGTGCAGCCCCATCCAATCACCTACAAAGGTGATAAAAGTGTCATTATCAACCCAAGCTAAGGTCAGTTTGGGTGGTTTTGGTTGTTCAGGTGGTCCCTGGCTGGGCACCTCACTTATTGGCTAAAGTGGAGTCATTTTCAAATGGGTAAAATGAGAATTCTGGCGTTCACATTAAAGGTTAAAAAAAACTCGAGTGACTGTAGGACTGTCACTTGATAAGGACACTTATTCAACATGTAGATTGGCAAAAGGTATAAAGACAAAACAACAATAGGACAAAACTGCAAGTCGTGTTCAAGAAAACAGCTTCGCGAATGGCCTTGTGACGCAATTGTTGTGCACAGGCCTTGTCCTGCTTTTAAATTAAAGGTTCAACATTTTGTCTCCATCTCACTCAATAAAAGATGAAATTTTTTTCTATGTATATTGATTGTGAGTGACTCCCGATCATGTAAAAGCAGTTTCTCCAAATCATGTTATTAGGATTCTATTAATTTGATCTCAATTGTCTCATAGATTCATCCCAGTATCTCAATAAAAAGCACAAGAAGACAGGTTCTAGACTTCTTAACAATACTATCTTATCTTAAGCAATGGAGTCCAAGCCCAAAATTGAATACAACTCCACCTGACTTCCGTAAGGACAAAAAATTTGCCAATTCTAATAGCCTGTAGCCGTTTCATAATATGTCATGGTCGATTATAAATCTAAATAAAAATTAAAATGTTCAACAAATTTTATATTAATTTCAAATAAAATATTACATGTTCTAAAATTCAAAACTACCAAAAATTTGACTCAGAATTCAACTACAAAGTTGCGATCACGTGACTTCAAAAAGGTAGGGACTCCGCATGGTCTTTTGAAGAGTAAACCTCCCGAAAAAGTGAAGTATTTGCTACCCTTCTCCACCTCTCCCAAAAACAATAGCAATTTCTACAATGGCAAAATTTTAAATGATACACAAAGAAGATACTTAAAGTGAGCCTCCGAGCCACCTGAGGTTGAGTGACATGCATTGTGAATTAAAAAGCTTTTATTTCACAAATTTGAGGTGCCATCCTCCGTCTTCTGACGTTTGGCATCGGGCTCTTCACCCTCTTCATGGTTAATATGTCCATTTACTACCTCTTGACCCAGAAGAGAGATGTGCTTGGTTGTGATCTGACGACCGGCTCTGAGCTTTGGACCCCAATGCCTTTCAGGATTTGGAAGGAAGCGAGCAACCTTCTTGGCTTGTGCCTTGCTAAGTGAGGCAACAGCTCGGGCAAAATTTGCCTGTGCAAAACAATAAGTGATTGAGGCAATAAACTTTTAAAACACGCCAACTTTTGTTGGCATGTGTTTCTACTAGTGCATGTGGGAGAATTTTGCTAGCCCAAAATAACAAAGCACTACAAGAAAATAATATTTAGCCATGTGCCTGTGTACATGTATGCAAGCTTGATCACCCTATTCACACAATAAAAAGGAAATAACTTTCTAGCAGTATGCCAACTTCTGAGTGCACTTGAGTGGATACAAGGGCATGTGAGAAAGTTCTAATCCATGAAGTCAAAACTGAAAACCAGTGCATATTGATTTTAAAAAAGGCCACTTGGCAAACATACTTGAAGAGTTGGTTCTTTGGCAAGGATTACACTTCCTGGCTGATCAGGTGGTTGGGCTTTTACTGGATGATTTTTGACCTACATAAAAAAATAAATTATGAACACAATAATACATATAACACCTTTCACTGCAATTACCTCACACATAAACCACTGGTGTAGAATTATTAGATATTAGAGAGGCCAAATCTCAAGAAAACAAGCTCCTATAGGTATTTCTTCAAACAGCCATATATACAAATGATCTGTTTGAACCTCAATAAACTTTTAACTTGATTAACTGATTAAATAATATTCTGAATGCGCACCAGCACAAAGGAGTATTGAAAGGAAGTCCTTACCCAACATCGCATTATGTCCCATATAACATCCATGGGAGCATCTGACTTGAGCCCCAGCGGATTCACATGAGTTCCAGAAATACGATATCCTGCATTGATAACAGCAGAACGAAAAACCACTGCTGAAGGGGAGGTGCATTTTAGTGTCGCGCAGAGATTGTGCAGACTCAAGAACAGAGGAACATCAGGCAATTCCTGCAAATAGTTCATAAATGAGAACATGAACATCCATACGTTAAATTATCTTCACAGCGATTAAAAATTTCATTCTGTGAATCAAGGTACAGACACTGCTCATGAGGTGACTCTTTGAGTAACTACTAAAACCAAGTGATGCAGGACAGATTAGGGATATGTTCCTTATGAGCTGTCAGTTGGTTTGAAAGGCTAAAAAAACTTCTTTAGGAGTAGAAAGACCGAAGATTATTAACATAGTAGGCATCACACCTAACACAGATTGCATCACAAAGATTGCATCACAAAACCTTGAGATATTATCTAGGACTTGCTCCTGGCACCAAGACATCACACTTAGGTTTGTTAGCATCTCACAAACTAAAAAATAAAAAAATCAAAAATCAAACTTTTATTCAGTCATTCCATCCCCAGCAGATCAGCATACATATAGATAGGGCTCAATTTCAGTATAACAAACTTCTAGGAAATATTTGCTTGGCTTGCCAATAATAGAAAACACTAATGACTCTTAAACACAGATCTTGACTAACATGAGAGTCTTAAATTACTTTGACCTAACAATAATGACTCATTAGACACCATAAGCTGGACATCTAAAGTTTTTCTTTGCTGACAGCCATTGGTCTCTACCAACAAAGAGCTTAAGCTTGCTAGGAAATAAACGATAGTATTAAGCTCTACACACCCTCATGCACATGACTAGGGGCTTGTCAAGTAGATTGTTCCAAAATACAAATGAATAACAACTTCATCAACGCTTACAAATAAAATTATGTATCATACAGAACCCAATACCTACCGAAACTAGGTCTACTATCATATTCATAGTTCTGAAAGGCGAAAAGCGCACTGAGGCACAAAGGGCCGTGGAGCCTGAGGCGCAAGGCGCACGAGGCGAGGCGCGCCTTTTGAATGAAAGGCGCACGCTTTGTAAAAAGACTCAAAATATTGTAAAATCATAAACAATAAATAATAATGAGATTTAATTCATAAAATAAACAAATTTTCATCATTAATCATCTTCAAATTCTAAACTAGTAGCAACATTGATCATGCAAACAATAAAAATTCATTTTAAGTGTCATTGTGCTAGTAGTATAGTTAGTAACTTAGTCACCTAATAAGTACTAATAGTTTAATACCAATCATCAAGTACCAACAACAAACATTTAAGGTAAAATGATAAATATAAAGTAATAAAACCACTTATATGTAAACTAATTAGTAAATTAGTAACTACCAAATAGGTGTTACTTGTTAGACACCTACGTAATAACAAAAATTTAAAATTTAAAAACACTAATAATTGCAACAACACAAAAAAAGTTTAAAAACACTAATCATCAACAGTAAGGTGATTGTGTCGGCGTGACTGGACTTCAGAGGACAAGAACGGAGAAGAGAGGAGGCTCCGAGGCTGGAATCGGGAATGCGACGAACGCCGGAACTGCAACAGTAGGGTGACTGGACTGTCGGCGTGACTCGCGAGCAGAGAAGAAGAAAGGAGAAGTAGATCGGCTCGGCGGCTGGAGTGCTGGACTGTCGGCGTGAGCAGAGGAGAAGAAATGAGAAGTAGATCGGCGGGCTGGAGTGCTCGACCGCCGGCATGAGCAGAGAAGAAAAGTAGATCGGCAGCTGGAAACCTTGAAAAGTCTGATTTCGGTGGCTGCTGGCGGCCGACGGGCTATTTTCGACTGCCGGCAAGCTTTTCCGGCGGCTGGGAAAGTGAGTTCGGTGGCAAGCTTCACCGGTGAGATGAGAGGAGGAGGAAGGGCTGTTTTCGAGTGAAGAATAGTGTGTTTTTCTGGTTTGACCGAGATTTTGACCCTTATAAAGGGTCTGTCATGCAAAGGCGCGCCTAGGCGCGCCTTGAGCCTCCTCGCCTAGGCGGAAGAGGCGAGCGCCTAACAGACATAGGCGCGCCTGAGGTGACGCCAGGCGCTGTTCCGGCGCCCAGAGGCGCCTAGCGCCTAGGCGAGCGCCTAGGCGCGCCTTTGACAACTATGATCATATTAAGTAATCATGTAGCCACAAATCTGTATATGTTCTGCATCTTCGTTCTATATTTAGGCTTGGTCCACATGACAAGTTTATTGTCTTGCATGTGAGGATAAAACCACCATTTAATACTACGTTAAATAAGACCATCCAACAAGCAAATTCAGATGTCCAACGAACATCAGATAGTGTCTTTCCAAGCAAAATTAACATCTCACATTTCATGAACTTTATTTGGCAATTTATTGTCTCTTGGGGCAAGAAGATTTAGAGACAGCTGACTGAGATGCATAAGGCTCTAGAATAGGGCACAACATATAATAAGTCATCTGGGACACAAAGCTTCATAAATATTGTGGAGCAGGCTATCTTTCTGAAGAAAACTTAAACCAAAAATCTTCTAGGAAAAGGAAAATCAACCAAAAACTGCAAGAACATTAACACTATCGAGACAAGATAATTTGTGACAAGGACTATGGACCTACCTTTATAGAGGCTGAGTATCACCTATCATTATTCATGAAAAAAGAGTCCAACAACGAACAAAGATAATTATGATAATATCAATTAAGCAAGGAACCTTAGGTGGTAGGTGTAGCATGTAAAACCAGAAACCAATTTCTTCAATAAAGAAATGTTCTGAGGAATGGAAAAAATTGGACAAATGTTGACTACTTTGTATTGACAGAGACTTAGATGGTTTATTGATGGCTGATGTACCATTGCATAAAATATGAAATCGGGCAAGAGATGAAAAGGAAAAGGAATATAAAACAAACACACCTCTGAAATTGTTGTCAATACAGCAGAGATACGATTATAGGCAGGATACCGATCCTTCATAGATTTCACATCTCCCAAAATGGACGTTACCCAATCTTGATCATGAATGGGCGCAGACCATATAGGCCCTCCCATAACAAATTTCTTTTCACAGTCACTGCACACTTGTGGAACAACTGGACCAAACCCAGGTAGATATCTTATGCTGTTATTCTGAAGTTGTACACAGAAAAACCAAATGAATGAAAAATCAAAACCATGCAAAAATTACTATTAACTAAACGAAATAAAGCCATCGGTCCAGGACTTTGATCCATGGTGCACAAAAGAACGATAAACTGATCTGTCATCAAAATACCAATTTGCTCGTGGCATATGAAGCAAAATCTTGTCAACTAAGCACACATGGCTGCAAGCTATGAACATGTCAATGACACATCAATTAGCAGATCAAAGTTGGCAGCATACCTTGTTGGAGGCAGTGCGGCCAATAGGCTGAAGATGAAAAGAATCACAACCAGTGCACTGGTATACATAAGAAAGCTTAAGGGGAGTGTTCTTCATCGCGCTTGCGGAACTACACCCGATAAAAATTTGGTTCAGTCACCACAACATGAACACTATTCACCCTAGTAAAGATCTCATATTGAAGACACTACCTATATCAATACAGAATGGGAACCTACGTGTATATGCGAACAAAAACTCGCACGTAAAAGTCCATTTGAACAGACAATACAGGAACAATATAACGCTTGTACCGATTTGCATGGCTCTGCATTCAAAAAGTAGAAAGGGAACAATTACTCAAAATAAAAACGAATAAAGAACAAAGAATACAGTACTTAATAATAAGCATTCCTGAGATCATCTATTTGCATGTTACTCTTGTAAAAAACAAACATTATCAGTCAACCTTAGTCTATAAATCTGTTTCCTCATTACATATTTTTGCACTTATTTTGCCTGAAACCAATAATTGTCCACCGGTGTATATGATATATGTTTGCTTTTTAAATAACATAAAAAGTACCTCAATGCTTGCTAGGAGGATCCTCAAAGCCATTTCGTGACAATATTTCCCTCTCAAAGGATAGGAACCATACCTAATTCCACAAGGAGTTAAAACATAAGTCCACAAAACAGTATATATTTCATGCAAAGATGAGGAAGTATAATCTTACTTGGCATAGCAAACCTCTCCATTACCCCCACAGAGAACTGCCATATCAGTTGCTGTACACATCAACATGCCTCCATCAGCGACAGATTGAATTGCAGAGTCTAGAAACACAGAGGGGGAACCATAAGGATCAAGATCAACCTGCAACAGAATTAAAAGAGTGTGACTCAATTCCGAAAAAGGTTACAAAGGTCAAGTGTATGGAAAAACGTTAAGTATAAAATTGGTTGAATGGAAGATACAAGTCAGAGGAAAGTCTGATTGGTTAATGTTTTGATGATGCAAATATTTGCTTTAATTCAGTTAAGAGTAGAATAGACAAAACAAATGCATAAACGCCATGGGTTTAGAGCAAATGAAAATGAATAAGTATACCACATCAAATTCTTTTGGGTGTGTGAGCATATATACACGAGCATCAGCAAGATATGACTCCACTTTTGAACAAGCCACCGAACCATTGAACTTTATATTTCTTCTGCAAGCTTCAACTGACACTGCGAAAGGACAAATATAGTATATATCTAATTTCCTTTCTTCCATTTTTTTCTTTTTTTTTTTTTTTGGCGCAAAACTATGTTCTTCCAGCATAAAGGAGAAAAAAAAATGTTTAAAAAAAAAAAGCATCTGATATATCATATGCTATATTAAAAATCACCATTATCATTGTCTAAGGCGACAACTTGACCAATTCCTTCCACTTCACGAGCATATCTTAGAGCCCTTAATCCAGAAGCTGACAGAGCCTGTGAACTCACAAGAAAAATAAATAAAAAATAAAGGAAAAAAAAGTCAAACTTTAAGAAAGGAGAAAACGTTAATGTAGATTTTCCTTAGTAATGGTAGGTTGATTAGTTTCCTTATTTAGGAGATTTGGTCAACTTATCTAATTACCTTTTCTATGTAGATTGTATGTTAGTACCTAATTTGTAGTGACTGTATCTAGTTTTTACTATTTTTTATCTTTCCTTTCATAGCTATCTCTAGGTCAACTACTTTGTATATATATTAGATTTCTTTTAGTTTTTGAATGAAATATACATAAACTTCTCAAAACTCTTTCTTTCTTCAGTTAATAACACTAAGAAATATTTAAACACAAACATATAAATAAAATAATAATAATAGTGTATGTGGTGAAAATGATCATAGAATAACCTCGAGAACTCTAGGCGGCTTCAATTGCCCTTTAACTTTACTCTCAGTGGTCTTGATTGGTTCTTGTGCTATATCACATGATTCACCCAGAGAGATCTCTTCAGGCCCCTCAATTTCTCCATTCAATTTTTCACTAATAATAACAGATTCATTAGGTGCATCTTCCGCAACAGATCCGGAAGAATCTTTCTTTGAAACCTTTGGTGCAGATGTTGCCCTCTTAGACAATACTGCTTCATGCTCCTCCTTGCGTTTGGATATAAATGTCCTCAGGACAGCAATGGATATGTCCCTGTTGTTAACCTGATCATAGAAGAGTATTATAAACAGTTATTCTACATAATCAACAATCATATCCGTGCAGGAAATCATCGTCAGTTATGGTTTACAGAGGCAGAGAGATTTTTGACTGAAATTTACTGTAAAAATGATAATAAACTTAAGTGTTTATATAAAATAAAAAAGAGTTGATTGATACAGGACTAAACAAGGAGAATTCTTGTTATTTCACAAAAACTTGATAAATGTTAATGTGACATAAGAAACACAGACTCCCAGTCCCCATGATAGCATTTTTAATAAAACTTATCAGAAAATATCATCGTTCTTATTGCAAATTAAATTATTATGTCATGTGTGGCATGACTAGCAGTGTAGATGTCAATGGGAGCAAATGGAGGTGAGGTGGGTTTCCCCATCTCCATTCCTCTTCCTCCATCCTTCCCTTATTCCCACCCAAATCCCCATTTGGGGAAAATGGGATGGGGGTATTTGGGGGCAGGTTCGCCCATCCCCATTCCCCGTTCCCCCGTTTGCTCCATTTTCTCCATTTCTCATTTCACCACATTTGATCCAAAAATTAAAAACAAATAATAATTGAAAACATAATTCAATAAGTTTTGTAGAATTTTAGCATACTAAATCCACAACATTTCAACATACAAAATTCACAACATTGTATTATAATTACATTCCTCTTACATAAGTTATAACGTATGACAAAAGTTCAAACAATATAACATTATTACAAATGATAAAGTCATAAAGGGGGGAAACTATTAAAATAATTTAATTATTAAATACAAATATTTATATATTTTTGCATTATAAATGGGGGAAATGGCAATGGGGTTGGCTTCCTCCATCCCCAGTCTCGTTTGGATTTGGGGATGGACTCCATCTCCATCCCCATCCCCAAATCTCTCCCCAAATGGGGATGGAGATTTAAAAATGTTGGGCCCCATTGACAACTCTAACTAGCAGAGGTCGTTGGTAAGTAATGTAAGACCAAAAGTGACATAATAAGTAATAAAACACCAACATAGATCTAGTTTGTGCAGACGAGGCACTTCTATATCTCTTCTATTTAATTGTAATTCTATATCTCTTATCAAAGTAAGAGAATTATGTGATGTCATTGTGATCTTGGATAAATTATAATGATCAATTCACAACTAAATTAACTCAACGCAAATTTAGAAAGCTTCTTATTTTTACACAAAAAACTGTTTATATGTTTTCTTCCAATGAAATTATTTAGATATGCTCTGTTATGCCACAAGAAAACTATTACAAGATGGAAAGATAACATTATTTCAATTCTCTAATTATAATTGGGTTGAAAAAAAAAATCAAATATTGAAAGAAGTATCCACTGAAAATAAAAATAAAAATAAAAATAACTAACACTTTCTTACTACACAAAATCATCCAGCAAAACTTGCAAAACTCTGAATTTACCATAAAAATATAGGACTTGAATTCTCTCCTCACCTCAACTTTTCCACAGTTTACCTAATCTCGTAGCATATAAACATTACAATCATTGGGTGGGTAGAATGTGATTGCTTTCCACTCTTACTCTATCAATAACCAATCATGTGCTTATAAAGCCGAGATGCGGAGATATTTCAATCCAAACATATCTACAAGTTTGAGACAAATACACATAGCAATTTCATAAAGCATCAATCATGTAAACCTATCTCTTCAACTTAATATTAAAAATCACATCCAACAGTTATAATTAAGTACCAACCCCTCAATAAATCGATTGGAAACCCATAAATGACTTCTCAGATGATTTTTTTTTTTTTTTTTTAAAAAAAAAATAATAATAACAGGACCCTACACAATCAAATATATCTACAAAAGATGCAAAACCCACCAAAACACATGATTTAAAAAAATTATTTCAACTAAAAAGCTAACAGAAGAGAGGATTTGGGCACCTGAGTTTTATTGTAAAATACTTCATTTTTAGAGTGCATGAGAATCTCTGCCTCTCCTTCTTTGATGATAGTATAATCATTGAGATCTTCCGCCACCATTGTTGGTCCCCCTTTTTCATGCACTACTAAATTATTATCTTCAGAGAACGAAGAAAGAGACTTCAAAAATAAAAGAGTAGGGTTCGTTTTGAATTTTCTTTTTATTGAGATATTACTTAAAACTCTGAGGAGCAACAATATCATTCAAGCGGACAATTGTATTGACATATATTTATATGCATATATACAATTTTGTAGTGTGGAAACCCTACAAAATAATAAAAATGATAAAATCAGACCTTCAAAGTTTCCAACTATACAGGACCTCATCAAAAAATAACCAACAAACTATACAGTTTCACCAGCTTGAATGTAGAAACTTTGAGTAAACTAAAAACTAATTAACAGACATAATCCCAAATTTTCATTTCTCATATTCACCAATCAAATACAATCCCCACATCTGCCATCACCTATAATCATGCTTGTAAAATGAATTGAATCCAAAAGCCCAGATAAGTAAAATAGATGAATTGAACAAAAAGAGAGACAGAAATAGAAACCTGAATGGGTCAAGGACTCAAAGTCTTGGAAGCAGAGGCCAGCGAGGGTCGAGAAGAACAGACGACGGACGAAACACGCGAACGACGACGGCTGAGCACACCAGCAGAGTACAGGAGGAGGAGGAGGAGAGTGGGCAGGGCAGAGGCTTAGGGTTTGAAAATAAACATTTCACAATATATACACTACTCAAAACGACGTGGTTTTGAGCGGTGTATATTAAAGAAATTAAAATTTTTCCCTTTTCGGTGAATAGATTCGGGTATAGGTTTTTTCCGATACCCATACAGCCGAACCGAACCCGAACGGATTTAAATCATGAATCCGATTAGTCAAATTCATACTCATTCATTAGGGATATAAATCCGTTGATATTCAAGTAGAATTATCATCCCTAAATAGGAATAGAACATTTTAATAGTCACCTAACTTACATTAAATAATACTAATTGGGTTGTGAATTTGTAAGGTTTGTGGTCAAGCTAGTGGTTTTATAATTTGAGAGAGAAGTTTTGATGTGTTATTTTTCTTTATTAATCAAATTATCTCAGTTATCACATTTTTTCTTTCATTTGTATTATATGATATGCTATAAAGTTACTAATTTGATCACTAATATCACATCTAAGTACATTACACAATAACATATGATATAAAATTATTTAATTGATCACTAATATCACACCAAGTACATTGTAAATCCACTAAACAATTTTCCATGTGAAGAAAGCAATTTTCTATGGGAGGATAAGTCATAAAGCGTAATAGAATTTATCTAATTTATACTACCTAAGAGTGGTTTCTTTGAATTTAAAAAAAAAAAAAAAAAATCTAAGCTTGGCAATTTTCAAAGTTTGTTGACTTTCTACTATATTGTAGTAGTTTTTTTATTCTTTTTTTTTTTCCATATTTGATTCATTGTAGGGTATTATTCTTTATTAGAACATCCATTTTCTCTGGCATCTAGCATAGCTGCACAAGTAAATGAGAAATCAAACTCTTGTTTCAAAGAGATGGTTTGTTTGGTCCACTTTTATTTTGATCTTGTAATAAATTGTGCTAATATTTTCTAAGGTAATTATAGTAATAACGAAAAAGCATAGTATACAAATAATACGACAAAAAATAATTGCTTGTACAACCGTCATATTACAAAGACATCCCTATAAGATATTACTAATAAAATCATTTATCTTTTTTCTCCATTTTTTTTATTTGTCTTTATTCCTAAATAGGAACACAATATTTTAATAGTCACCTAACTTGCGTTGAATAATAACAATGGGATTGTGAATTTGTGAGGTTTGTGATTAAGCCAATAGTTTTATAATTTGAGAGAGAAGTTTTGGTATGTTTTTTTTTTTTATTAATCAAGTTATCTCAGTTATCACATTTTTTTCTTTCATTTGTATCATATGATCTGATATAAAGTTACTAATTTGATCATTAATATCACATCTAAGTACATTACACAATAACATGTGATTTAAAATGATTTAATTGATTACTAATATCATACCAAGTACATTGTAAATCCACTAAAGCAATTTTCTATGTGAAGAAAGCAATTTTCTATGGGAGGATAAGTCATAAAGTGCAATAGAATTTGTCTAGTTAATACTACCTGAGAGTGGTTTTTTGAATTTTCAAAAGAAATTTCAAAGCTTGACACTTTTCAAAAATTGTTGACTTTCTACTATATTTTAGTAGTATTTTTTTTTTTCACTTGACTCATCATAGGGTATTATTCTTTATTAGAACATCCATTTTTTCTAGCATTTAGCACAGTCACACAGGTAAATGAGAAATCAAACTCTTGTTTCAAAAAGATTGTTTGTTCGGTCCACTTTTATTTTGATCTTGTAACAAATTGTGCTAACATTTTCTTAGGTAATTATACTAAGAATGAAAAAGCATAGCATGCAAATAATACGACCAAAAATAGTTGCTTGTACAACCATTATATTACAAAGACATTCCTATAAGATATTACTAATAAAACCATTGATCTTTTTCTTCATTTTTTTTATTTGTCTTCATTCTTAAATAGGAACACAATATTTTAATAGTCACCTAACTTGCGTTGAATAATATCAATGGGGTTGTGAATTTGTGAGGTTTGTGGTCAAGTTGGTGGCTTTATAATTTGAGAGAGAAGTTTTGGTGTGTTATTTTTCTTTATTAATCAAGATATCTCAGTTATCACATTTTTTCTTTCATTTGTATCATATGATATGATATAAAGTTACTAATTTGATCACTAATATCACATCTAAGTGTATTGCACAATAACATATGATATAAAATTATTTAATTGATCATTAACATCACACCAAGTACATTGTAAATCCATTAAAGCAAATTTCTATGTGAGGATAACTCATAAATTGCAATAGATTTTGTCTAGTTTATACTACTGGTGTGTGGTTTCTTTGAATTTTCAAAAGAAATTTCAAAGCTTGCCAATTTTTAAAAATTGTTGACTTTCTACTATATTTTAGGAGTATTTTTCTTTTCTTTTTTTTTTTTTTTTTTTTTTATACTTGACTCATTGTAGGGTATCATTCTTTATCAAAACATCCATTTTCTCTGGCATTTAGCACAATCACGAAAGTAAATGAGAAACCAAATTCTTGTTTCAAAGAGATAGTTTGTTCGGTCCACTTTTATTTTGATCTAGTAACAAATTATGCTAACATTTTATTAGGTAATTATACTAAGAATGAAAAAGCATAGCATGCAAATAATACGACCAAAAATAGTTGCTTGTACAACCATTATATACAAAGGCATCCCTATAAGATATTACTAATAAAATCATTGATCTTTTTCTTTATTTTTTTTATTCGTCTTCATTCCTAAATAGGAACACAATATTTTAATAGTCACCTAACTTGCGTTGAATAATAACAATGGGGTTGTGAATTTGTGAGGTTTGTGGTCAAGTCGGTGGCTTTATAATTTGAGAGAGAAGTTTTTGTGTGTTATTTTTCTTTATTAATCAAGATATCTCAGTTATCACATTTTTTCTTTCATTTGTATCATATGATATGATATAAAGTTACTAATTTGATCACTAATATCACATCTAAGTGTATTGCACAATAACACATGATATAAAATTATTTAATTGATCATTAACATCACACCAAGTACATTGTAAATCCAATGAAGCAATTTTCTATGTGAGGATAAGTCATAAATTGCAATAGAATTTGTCTAGTTTATACTACTGGAGCGTGGTTTCTTTGAATTTTCAAAAGAAATTTCAAAGCTTGCCAATTTTTAAAGATTGTTGACTTTCTACTATATTTTAGTAGTATTTTTTTTTTTATATATATATTTGATTCATTCTAGGGTATCATTCTTTATCAAAACATCCATTTTCTCTGGCATTTGGCACAACCACGAAAGTAAATGAGAAATCAAATTCTTGTTTCAAAGAGATGGTTTGTTCGGTCCACTTTTATTTTGATCTAGTAACAAATTATGCTAACATTTTCTTAGGTAATTATACTAAGAATGAAAAAGCATAGCATGCAAATAATACGACCAAAAATAGTTGCTTGTACAACCATTATATTACAAAGACATCCCTATAAGATATTACTAAAAAAACCATTGATCTTTTTCTTTATTTTTTTTTATTCGTCTTCATTCCTAAATAGGAACACAATATTTTAATAGTCACCTAACTTGCGTTGAATAATAACAATGGGGTTGTGAATTTGTGAGGTTTGTGGTCAAGTCGGTGGCTTTATAATTTGAGAGAGAAGTTTTGGTGTGTTATTTTTCTTTATTAATCAAGATATCTCAGTTATCACATTTTTTCTTTCATTTGTATCATATGATATGATATAAAGTTACTAATTTGATCACTAATATCACATCTAAGTGTATTGCACAATAACATATGATATAAAATTATTTAATTGATCATTAACATCACACGAAGTACATTGTAAATCCATTGAAGCAATTTTCTATGTGAGGATAAGTCATAAATTGCAATAAAATTTGTCTAGTTTATACTACTGGAGCGCGGTTTCTTCGAATTTTCAAAAGAAATTTTAAAGCTTGCCAATTTTTAAAGATTGTTGACTTTCTACTATATTTTAGGAGTACTTTTCTTTTCTTTTCTTTTTTTTATTTTTTATTTTTTATACTTGACTCATTGTAGGGTATCATTCTTTATCAAAACATCCATTTTCTCTAGCATTTGGCACAGCCACGAAAGTAAATGAGAAATCAAATTCTTGTTTCAAAGAGATAGTTTGTTCGGTCCACTTTTATTTTGATCTAGTAACAAATTATGCTAACATTTTCTTAGGTAATTATACTAAGAATGAAAAAGCATAGCATGCAAATAATACGACCAAAAATAGTTGCTTGTACAACCATTATATTACAAAGACATCCCTATAAGATATTATTAATAAAACCATTGATCTTTTTCTTCATTTTTTTTTATTTGTCTTCATTCCTAAATAGGAACACAATATTTTAATAGTCACCTAACTTGCGTAGAATAATAACAATGGGGTTGTGAATTTGTGAGGTTTGTGGTTAAGCCAGTGGTTTTATAATTTGAGAGAGAAGTTTTGGTATGTTATTTTTCTTTATTAATCAAGATATCTCAGTTATCACATTTTTTCTTTCATTTGTATCATATGATATGATATAAAGTTACTAATTTGATCACTAATATCACATCTAAGTATATTGCACAATAACATATGATATAAAATTATTTAATTGATCATTAACATCACACCAAGTACATTGTAAATCCATTGAAGCAATTTTCTATGTGAGGATAAGTCATAAATTGCAATAGAATTTGTCTAGTTTATACTACTGGAGCGTGGTTTCTTCGAATTTTCAAAAGAAATTTCAAAGCTTGACAATTTTTAAAAATTGTTGACTTTCTACTATATTTTAGGAGTATTTTCTTTTTTTTTTTTTTTTTTTTTATACTTGACTCATTGTAGGGTATCATTCTTTATCAAAACATCCATTTTCTCTGGCATTTAGCACAGCCACGAAAGTAAATGAGAAATCAAATTCTTGTTTCAACGAGATGGTTTGTTCGGTCCACTTTTATTTTGATCTAGTAACAAATTATGCTAACATTTTCTTAGGTAATTATACTAAGAATGAAAAAGCATAGCATGCAAATAATACGACCAAAAATAGTTGCTTGTACAACCATTATATTACAAAGACATCCCTATAAGATATTACTAATAAAACCATTGATCTTTTTCTTCATTTTTTTTTATTTGTCTTCATTCCTAAATAGGAACACAATATTTTAATAGTCACCTAATTTGCGTTGAATAATAACAATGGGGTTGTGAATTTGTGAGGTTTGTGGTCAAGCTAGTGGTTTTATAATTTGTGAGAGAAGTTTTGGTATGTTATTTTTCTTTATTAATCAAGTTATCTCAGTTATCACATTTTTTCTTTCATTTGTATCATATGATATGATATAAAGTAACTAATTTGATCACTAATATCACATCTAAATACATTACACAATAACATATGATATAAAATTATTTACTTGATCACTAATATCACACCAAGTACATTGTAAATCCACTGAAGCAGTTTTCAATGGGAGGATAAGTCATAAAGTGCAATAGAATCTGTCTAGTTGACACTATCTGAGAGTGGTTTCTTCCAATTTTCAAAAGAAATTTTAAAGCTTGGTAATTTTCAAAGATTATTGACTTTTTGCTATTGTAAATTAAAAAAAAAAAAAGAACTAAATTTTATACAAGAATATGAAGGATAGAGACAACAAATGAAATATGAATTAAAGTAAAAGAATGTGGAGAGAATGAAAGAGAGTGTAAATGGAGGATGTTCTTGAATTGAATGTGTTCAATTAATTACATATAGTACAATTGATTACATATAGTACCTATTTATATACAAAACAATTAGGCAAGCAAGTTGTCCGCTGAGCCATAATTATGAAAGCAAATTGTTCACTAAGCCATAATTATTGACCTTTCTAATATATTATCCAATGACAATTGTCTCATCATGAACCAATTGTAATTTATCTCATAAAATAAATAATGTGAATATTCATCCATTTTACAACACTCCCCCTGAATGATACTATTACTTTTAAAATTTTTAAAATTTTTGCTAATAAAAACTCAATGGGATAAAAACCTAAGCAAAACATGTTTCAAAATTTGCTGGATAAAAAATGTTATAATCTTTTGGATTTAATAGTATTTAAATGTGCTTTCAAAAGACTACCTCATTAAAAACCTTATAAAAAAAACTCAATAGGACAAACCTAATCAAAAGGAAAAAAGAGTGCGATGCACATATATCCATATTAACTTAATATGCTCCATCTGAAGGAATGCTTTATAGTCAATCATATAACTTATATAATTAACGCATTCTAATGTCATAAGTCAACTGTTCAAATATTGATGTTGGTAATGTTTTGATAAATAAATCTGTAAGATTATCTATGGAGTAGAGTTGTTTAACATTAATCTACTGATTTTGTTGGAACTTATGAATATAAAAGAACTTTGTGAGATGTGTTTAGTTTTATCTCTTTTGATGTATCCTCTTCTGATTTACATATAGCATTATTCTCATATATGATTGTTAGAGAATTTGATGCAGTAGGTAGTTCATCTATACTCTAAATATGATGAATGACAAATCTCAACTATATACATTCTCAGATTGCTTTATGAGGTGCAAGAATTTTAAAATGGTTGGATGATGTAGCAACAAAAATCTGTTTTATGGAGCATCATGAAATTGTTGTATCATTATAAGCAAATAGATATTTAGTTTATGAACAAGCTTTGTATCAACATAACCAATTAAACCTGCACCACTAGCAGATTTTGAATAGAATAATCCCAAACCTGTTATTCCACGAAAATAACGAAAAACATGTTTGATCTCATTCCAATGACGTCGTCCTAGTTTAGAGCTGAACTTGGTCAATAGATTTGCTAAAAAAACAATATCAGGCCTAGTATATTATGCTAAATATAATAAAATATTAATTGCACTTAAATATAATACTTTTGGACCAAATATCTGTTTATTATCTTTTTTAAGTCAAAATGGATCATTTTAGGATCAACAGACCGAACACCTATATGGGTACTTAAGAGATGAGTTTTATACATATTAAAACGTTTTAAGATTTTTTTTTTCTCAATATATGTTTTTTTATGGGTAAATACTTCATGTGATTTATACTCGATCTCCAGGCTGAAACAATATTTTGTTTGTCTCAAGTCTTTCATCTCAAATTTTTTTTTCAAATATTCAATAATTCTTAGGAACTCTTTAGAAGTTTTAATTAAATTCGTGTCATTAACATATACTATTACAATTGCAAATCCAAATTATACTTTTTTTATGAACATACATGGACATATAGGATTATTATTATTATATCCTTCATTTATTAGGTATTCGTTAATACGATTATATCATATGCGCTCGGATTGTTTCAATCCATACGGGACTATTGTAACTTAATTGAATAAACATTGTTGGTTTTTTATTTATATGTTTCAGACATTTTTAATTCTTCAGGAATTTTCATATAGATATCAATATCAAGTGACCCATATAAATATATTGTCACTACATTCAGAAGATGCATTTGGAGTCATTTTGAGACTGTCAAACTTATTAAAAATCGAAAAGTAATTGTATCTATCACATATGAATACGTTTTATCATAATCAATTTTTATCTCTACAAGAAACCTTGTGCAACAAACATTACTTTATATCTTACAATCTCATTTTTCTCATTACGTTTTCGTGTAAATACCATTTGTACCTAATAGGTTTGATGTCTTTAGATGTCTAGACTACAAATCCAAATACTTTTCATTTGCTAAAGAATTTAATTCTGCTTCAAATGCATCTTTCCATTTAGGTCAATTATGTCTTTGTCAACATTCATCAACCGTATGTGGTTCGCAATCATTGTTCATAATTTGAATAGTTATTGTCTATGAAAATATATTGTTAATGATTGTTTCATCACAATTCCACATATCTTTTACAAAATTCAATGAAATTTTTTCATTTTAAGAATTTTGCAATTCTACGAGAACTTTTACCTCTTTAAGCGTTTCGGTCTCCTCTAAGGCTGGTAACTCTTCTGAAGATGATATTTTAAAGATTATGAATTTTGTAGCTTAAGTATTATTTTCAATAGAATTATGATTTTTCATTCTCCACTTTCGAGGAATACTATCTTTTGAGCCAACTAGTCTACCACGCTTTTGACGTGTAGTAGATGATTCATTTGCTGCATTTTGATTACATTGTTCTATAGGAACAATTATTCTAGCCAATGCATTGCAACTGGTATATATGATTTTATTACTCTAACTGTATCTGTAAATACATTTGGCAACTGATTCGCAATCATCCAAAGATTAACTATCCTTCATACTTCATTTTCACATTCGGTGGTATAAGGATTTTGATGAGATATTGTTTTTACATTCCATGAGAGTTTATTTTTCTCTTCAATGGTGACCTTTTTCTCATGTTTCTTTTTAGGACAAATTTTTCCTCCCCCCTTAAAGTGAGAAAGTTGTCTCATTAAAATGACAATCTACAAAATAAGGAGTAAAAAGATCACCTGTTAATGGCTTAAAATATATAATAATTGAAAGTAAATTAAAACCAACATATATCCCTAAACGATATCGAGGTCCAATTTTGGTTTGTTAAGGAGGAGCAATAAGAACTTATACAGTACAACCAAAAATGAGTAAATACAAAATATAAGATTGGTGCCCAAGCACAAGTTGTAATGGAGAGTACTGGTAATAATTTACTGATAAATCCCGATCCTAGTTTCCTTAGAGAATTCATTTCCGGCGATCAGATAGAGAATAAAGAGTCTAGAAATAGTGCAAAAGGTCCGATTAGAATTCGATTATATTTATGAGGCACTGAGTGTCGTGTTAGGAAGAAATGAGAATTTTCGGTGAATAATGTTCGGATCTAGAATAAATAGTGATTTTTCGAAAAAGATCCGAAATTAGTGTTTAAGACCGAATTTAGACCCGGTTATATTGTCCAAGGTCATAAATTGAGATTCGATGGGAAATAGGAGTTAAAATTGAGATTCGGTGGGAAATAGGAGTTTTTGATTAATAGTATTTTTCGGATGAAAATTTTCGGATGAATAGTAAAATTTTCAGAAATTGACCTTAATAGTCGAAAAGGTCCGAAAATAGTAGGAGAGTATAGAGAAATAGAAACGGATAAAAAAGAAGACCATTTGAATCAGTTTTAAGCAATCCGAAGAAAATTACGATATTGCTCTTTTAAGAGATTAATGGGTTTTAATGAGTTTAAACCCAATTGAATTTTTTTTAAGCATGAGATTGATAGATAAGATACCCAATTAAAGTATTTCATGGTCAATTTGAAGATTAGATGACCATGAATTATTTTCAGAATATTTTCCAGTTGAAGTGAAATTAGATTATAAAAAGGGCAAAATGGACATTTTAAGTTGAATATGCATGGATCACGCATGAGCATAGTATGCAGAAGTTTCAAGGAGTGTAATCCCAGTGAATGAGAATGAGTTAAAGAAAATGGACATAAAAATAGAGTATTTAAGCTATAGATATGTATAAAAAGTTATCGGTTTATTCAACCGAATTTCGGTTAGGAACATTTTTTTTATCAAGTATATATGAGAAGTATTAGACCGAAATTGAAGTTTATAAAGTTAAATTGGCCATAAGATATGTGTAGAATATTTGTGGAATATTTTTCAAAAGTGATTAGGGATTAATTATATGTTAATCAAACGAGGTGAGCTCACGGGATAAAGTAAAAAATATTTTAATTCAACCAATAAGAAAATAGATAAGTGACTTGAAAAGTAGTGGCTATGAATGTACTACATGTCATCTATTGATTGGTTGAAGAGATAAATGGATGAGAAATTGACAAGTGGACCAATAGAATTAAAAATTATATATTTTGGGTATTAGTGGGATTATTGAAAGTTTGAGGTAATTAAATGAAGTTTTCTTGAGGGACTTAATTGTAATTAAGCAATAATATATATAAAATGATTTTGTCTCATTAGGAGACCATTTTGGTCGTGAAAACAGAAAGGAAAGACAGAAAGAGAAAGAGAAAAGCCGAGAGAGAGAGAGATCTCGCGCAAGAAAAAGAGGGGGAGAAAAGAAGGAGATCCGGGTGGAATTTCGCCATGGTTTCTTCATAAAAGTTGTTCCTTATCACCTCCTCTAGCTAACCCCCAAATTTGAAGCGAAAAAATCGTCTATTTGGTGAGTTATGTCAGTTTAAAGCTTTATGTATCATATGAAAATCCATTCTCTCTCTAGTTTCTTTTTCAAATTTTAGTTTAAGGATGATAAGATGGACTTGTGAGAATGATTTTGGTATAATTTATGAGTGATTTGGTTGAGTAAAAATGAGTGAGAAAGAGAGAGAAAGTCTTGATAAAAATGGGTTTTTATGGGATCTGAATTCGTTTTCGAATCTAAGGCTTTAGATGGAAGTTATAGGAGTTAAGAAACAATCTTATGAAGTTAGATTTCGAAAACAAAAAGTTTAGGATCGATTTCGGAGTTAAACGGACGAGTTGAAGGGTGTTTTCCAAAATCCTTCCAAATGCGTTCGTTTAACCTTCGAAACGATTTATTTAATCATGGTTGAGTGTTAGAACACTAGAGAATTAATTATTGAAGTTGTCGGATGTTCAAAATGAAAAATAATTTTTATTAGTAAGTGATATTAGTAAGCGAAATCGAACGAATTTCGTTCGATGCATCCGACAATGAAATTGAGTATATTTAAGTATTTCTAGAAAAGAATAAGTAGGATTCATGCAGAAAAAACGGATTTCGAAAACCTCGATTGAATAGAAATTGAAATCCGAAAGTTTAGACGTTAAAGGGTATTAATAGAATTAAATGGGATTTTATTGATTTTGAATGTTATTTGAATGAGTTAAGTGACCCTAAATGAATATTTGATGTTTTAGGGTAAAAGCGGAGAGCTCCAGAGGTATACGGAGAAAAATCGGATTCTATCCGAGGACGTGTTGTGAGTGGAACTACAAATTTTTAAAGTTTATATTTTTTTAAAGTTTATTTAAAGTTAAAAGAATTTATTATAAATAGTTATTCATTTATTAATTGAATTTATATTATAATTCTAGCATAAAGATTTTAGTTTATTATTTATATATATGAGAATGTGCTAGAATTAAAGATTTTAGGCTTATTGCCTTAAGATTTAGAATATTTCAGTGAATTAAGAAAAAAAAATTTTAGTAGCCTATGGTTTACCCTAGCCCCAGTTTAGTACCCGGCCGAATGCCCTATACGTGATACGGTAGATGAGAGGAAGTCAGTCAGTGAGATTTGAGTCTAGTCGACTCTTGTGTGAGCGAGGCATGAGTGATCCGTATACACGTATAGGGTAGTGTAGTCGGTCCGCAGCGTGGGCCCGCTTTCGGCGACTACACATGGTAGATCCCCACTTCTAGTGGTTAGCGAGATTTTATATGCTACCACGCCAGGAGTAGATATTCCCTGGGTTACCATGTAGGCGAGCATCAGAAAAGATTTTAAGAAAAGATTTCATAAAGTGTTTTAGAAAAGAACTTTAGAAAACATTTTAGTTTTTAAAAACTGTTTTTGGGAGAATATGTTATCCAGAAATGAGTTTTAGTTTATATAAATTATACCACTCACTGAGTTATACTTATAGTTTTCTTTAAATGCTTTTCTTAAAAATTCTCCTACAGGCGCTGGAGTTAGTCGTACAGCTGACGAGGTTCAGTCAGACGTGCAGGCGGATGGATAGGACGACACTTACTACATATATATATTTTGTTAGTTTAATCATGTATATGTTTATGTATATAGATGTAAATAGTTTAAAGAAATAGTGGATGCATTAGTTAAAAATGTTTTATCAAAGTTTTCTGAAATTTAGTTTTCAGATTTTATTTACAAGTTGTGGTTGTGTTGCGAGAAAAGAGCCAGAGGCTCTAGAAGTTGAGAAATGAATTTCGTAGAAGTGTTTTTATAAACTGTATTTGAAACTTACAGGGTGACATAGTTTAGAAAACAGACGGCATGCTGCCGAAATTTTTAAGAAAAAGCGAAAAATTTTTATCACTGTCACCTTGTAAAAGAAGTTAAAATATTTAGATAGATGAGTTTCGGTGCCCTGATGGGGTTCCTCCGGGCTGAGTATAGGGTTCGTGGGAATTCTTTCAGGGTGCTACGGGGTCTTTCTCGGGTCCAGAGAAGGGATTCGGGAAGGGTCTCGTCATTTACGGGTCTAAGGCGAATTAATGTTGTTGTATGTAAAACAGTATCTACCCAGACATAATTTGTTAGTTTTGTTTATAACAACAAAATTCTTGCAATTACTTGGATGCGTTTCATGAATGATTCTACTAGACCATTCTGGATATGTACATATAGAATTGGATACTCAACATCAATTCCAACTGATGCACAGTAATCATCAAATATTTTTTATGCAAATTCAACAGTATTATCTAGTTTTATGTTTTTAATTTGATAATCTGGAAATTATGCTCGAAATCTAATAATCTGAGCAAGTAGTCTAGTAAAAGCAATGTTACTACTAGACAATAAAAATGCATATGACCATCTTATGGATGCATCGATTAGTACCGTGAAATAACGAAATGGTCTGCTTGTCAGATGGATAGGTCCACATATGTCTTATTAAATTCTTTGTAGAAAAGATAAAGACTCAAAACCAATCTTAGAAATTGATGGTTCAACCATTAATTTTCCTTGTGAATAAATAGTACATATATTCTCATTGGATGATAAAATCTTCAAGTTTTTTAATGGGTGTCCATGAGAATTGTTAGTAATTTTATGTATTATTATAAAATCTTGGATGACCAAGATGGTCATGCCAAAGTTGAAGCATTATTGGTTTTGAAAGCTTCTGGCTGAAAATTACATTGTTTCAATTGATCTTATAATTGTATAATATAATCCAAATGAGAAAGTTTTGAGCCTTTTTAAAATAAGTTCTGGCCTAAAATAATTATAGTGATGCATAAATATTCAATATTCTTCTCATTTATAGTTTTAATTTGATATCTGTTACTATGTATATATTTAAAACTGAGTAGATTTCTTTTGGATCTACTTAAGTATAATGCATTATATATCCATAATTTAGTATCATTTGTTAACAAGAGTATGACTCTTCTAGAAAGTTTGTAGGATCTGATATAGTATTTATCTTAACTTTAGTCATTGATAAATTTGAGAAATTTTTCTTATTCTAAAGAATAGTATGCATTGTTGCACTGTCGACAATACATATATCTGCAACTTCCCTTTTAAAAATAGATAATTCATCCATATTCATCCTTCATTAAAGAAACCATATGTTAGTACATTATTGATAACAAAAAATAAAACAAAAAGTTCTTCTTTCTAGTAGGATACAAAAGTGAGTAGTAATATAATTTTCTGGATAAAAAGAAAAAGATACAAAAGTAAACATGATAATTTAAGTAGGCAATTTTCTAATTAGTATTGATATCACCAATTTAGTGATCCATTTCTGTATTATTAAGGAAATCTGACACATCTAGACTTGTGATGTTTATTGAGTTATCATCTTGATCTACAAAATTGGTTTCTATTTTCTTTTCCTTCCTCTTCATAGAGGTCTGATATAGATCAACCAAATGTTTGGTCATACGATAGGTACGCAACCAGTGTCTAGGTACGCCACATTTGAAACAAACATTTTCATAATTTTTAAGGATATTTTTCTCTATAGTTTTGCTCTTGTCATGTTTGGCATTATAAACATTCAATTTCTAAGGGATTTTTTTCTTGGTTTTGATGACTCAAAAATTTATAACTATCATGACCATGATAACCACATCCACGTCCACGACCTTTCCTTTCTCTAGCATTTGCTTCTTGAAATGCTATTATGCCAACTAGGTAGAGTTCATGATTTTTCATCAAAATCTCATTATTATGTTCTACCACTAAAAGACATAATATTAATTTAGAATATTTTATAAACATGCACTGTCTATATTGCTATTGCGAGAGCACATTAGAGGCATGGAAAGTAGTATATGTTTTTTTTAGCAGATTTGTATTAATTAATATTTCACCACATAATTGCAGTCGTGAGGTTATATCAAATAAGGCAGAATTGTAATCAACAACTTATTTTACATTTTGTAGTCTTAAATGACTCCATTTATACTGGGCTCTAGGAAGGATGACAGTTTTCTGATGGTTATGTCTGTCTTTCAGATTATTTAACAAAGTTAATGGATCATTGATAGTGAGATATTGATTTTTCAGACTCTCTTGTAAATAATTACATATAATGATCATTGTTGTAGCTTTAGCTTTTGGAGTTGTTTCTTTATTTTCTCTAATACTATTAGCTAGGTTTTGGATTGTATTTAGTGCTCTATATCAGGAATCCATGAAAGATAGTTCTTTCCAAAAATATCCAGTAGAGCAAATTTTGGATCTATTATATTTGATATAATTGGATCGTGTTGATAACGTGTTGTAAATCAAAAGAAATGAACTAAATTTTATGTATGAATATGAAGAATAGAGACAACAAAAGAAATATGAACTAAAGTAAAAGAATATGGAGAGAAAGAAAGAGAGCCTAAATGGAGGATGCTCTTGAATTGAGTGTGTTCAATTGATTACATATGATACCTATTTATACACAAAACAATTAGGCAAGCAAGTTGTCCACTAAACCACAATTATTGATCTTTCTAATATATTATCCAATGACAATTATCTCATTTTGGACCATTTGTAATTTATCTCATAAAATAAATAATGATATATATTCATCCACTTTACAACATCTGTCATATTTTAGAAGTATTTTTCTTCTTTTTTTTTTTTTTACTTGACTCATTGTAGGGTATTACTCTTTATCAAAACATTCATTTTCTCTGGTGTTTGGCACAACCGCGCAAGTAAATGAGAAATCAAATTCTTGTTTCTTTGTTCGGTCCACTTTTATCCTGATCTTGTTATAAAATTATGCTAATATTTTCTTAGGTAATTATAGTAATAATGAAAAAGCATAGTGTGCAAATAATACCACCAAAAATAGTTGCTTATACAACCATTATATTACAAATACATCCCTATAAGATATTACTAATAAAACAATTGATCTTTTTCTCCATTTTTTTTTATTTGTCTTCATGACTATAGTGATAAAATTCATTTTCTAAAGAAAGAAATAAACTTATTAAAAGTTTATAGGTCCAAATTCTTGAAAACTAAATTTGATGAAACCCAATGAGTTGTTGCAAAAATAATATTGAATCTCCCTTAAAATTGCTCCAAACAAAAAGGTCCAAAAATCTCTCTAATTTAATCACCAATCTCACGTGCCAAAACAAGTTTTTTTCATATATCCATAATTACCAATTCCTTCATGCCATGGATGGCGGCTATTGTTGTTAGAATATGACAGTGCAGTCCTTTGTATCCAACCTTGCTTTTTCCGACATAATTACCGCTCCTTTAGGCGATGATTTGTTTTAAGAGTTTTAGTGATAATCTCAAAAAACTCATTATAGTTTGTAAAAAATATCTATTTTACCACATATGTTTCATTTTTTGTCCAAAATCTCCCATGATATTAACAAATTAACAAAAATTTTAATTTTATCCTCAATGATTTCATCATCAATTTGTGTTCATTGGGAGCATTTTCATCATTTCACACACCTTTAGGGAGTATTTTGAGTGTTTTTATTAGCTTCATTTTAAAATTTTGCTAATGGGTGAATTAATAAATTTGGTTTATAAATAAATTACACATGTGATAATAATGGCAGCCAAAAATATTATACTTATAAGGGATGCAATTAGACAACCTACAATTTCGATTTCAAATATTTTTATATATCCATTTTTACTTAAAAAAGGTAAAATCTATCTTCTTCTTTTTTATGTCAAAAGGTAAAATTTATTTTTGGTCCACAAGAAAATTATTTATTTGAGAAAATTTTAGTAAATAGCAGTACTGCGAACTATTTTTACGAACTCAATTCAAATTTCTAGAGCTATTTTTCAAACTCGCTTTTTCTTGTGCTAGAAAAAAAAAATAAAAAATCCTATTTTTAGTCTCAAACAAAACTCCAATCGTCTTTTAACAATATTCAACCCCTTGAAAAATTTCACATACAATATTGCATGTGAATTGGTTTTACTTGAAAATGTTATATATAGGTGAAAACATTTCATTTGTAACATTGCACATGAAATGCTTTCACCTAGAAACTTTCCACATAGGTTAAATATTTCACGTACAATATTGCATGTAAAATAAATAAAAATGATTAAGTTTACATGTACAAATTGTTTTTACTTGAAAATATTTTATACAGGTGAAAACATTTCATTTGTAATAATGCATATAAAATGTTTTCACCAAGAAACTTTTCACGTAGGTAAAATTCACATACAACGTTACATGTAAGATAAATAAAAATGATTAAAATTATGTTTGGAGTTAAAAATGAATGTCTTGTTTGGGGCCAAAAATAAATTTTTAATATTTTGGGTCATTTTTATAATTTTATAGTTAAGAATTAAATAAAATCTAAATTCTCCTAATTTTTTATAATTTATTAAATAAGTGATTTTACCAAATGAATTGATTATAGAATATTAGAAATGCTTATTTACATGCTATGCATTTTTTTAGTGGTGGGGGAGGAGAAATAAATTAAAAGAAAACTACCTACACCATATCTTATGTTTTAAGATAAGAATAAACTTGAACCCTTAACATAGGGGTGGCAAAAAGGGTTGACGTGTCGGGTTGAGCTGAATTCGATTCGATTCGTTTATGAATTCGATGGATTCGACACGAATTCGTTTAAGAAACGGGTTGACATTTTGGATTCGATACGAATTCGTTTATACACGACTGACACGACACGAATTCGTTTAACCCGTTTAATCATTTAAATCGTTTAATTCGTTTAACCCATTTAATTCGTTTAACCCGTTTAATTCGTTCAACCCGTTTAATTCGTTTAACTTGTTTACCCTGTTTAATTCGTTTAACCTATTTAATTCGTTTAACACAAATATAATAAATCATGTTTCAATTAAATTTTAAATCAACTATAAAACTTATATATTAAATCAACTATAAAATTTCATATCATCCACATTTAAAAATCACAACAAAAGCAAACTCAAGGGAAACACAAATATAATAAATAATTCATAATTAAACATTTAAACACCTAATTCAACACATAAAAACCTACACATTAAATCAACTACATAAAAATCCACATCATTCACATTTAAAAACTACAACAAAATCAAACTCAATACAAACACAAATATAACAAATAATTCACAATCAAACTTTTAAACACCTAATTCAACATTTCAACACATAAAAACCTACACATTAAATCAACTACATAAAATTCCACATCATCCACATTTAAAAATCACAATAAAATCAAACTCAATGTAAATCCATATAAATTAAAATGACATAATATTATCATTCTTCAACATCAAACTTTTGTCACTTAAAATTCTTTCCTCATTGATTCCAAACTCCAAAGAGATTTTCAAGCTACACAAAAACCACAAAAACATAAAATTAGATATTTACATTCATAATTTTAAAATTAAAAAATATAATTAAGAGAATTTACCACTAAGTGAAAGAATTTGGTGTTGAGCCTTCTACTGATTCACTAGGGGCACTTGCATTACGGGGAGCTTCATTCATACTTAAATTCAATATATCTTCTGTGACATCTTCTAGAGAAACAATCTCCCTCTCTACAATAATTAATGACGAAAGTAATTTAAAAATAATGAAAGATAATTATAATAAATCACTAGCACAAAATTAGTGTGTTACCTCCACCAATTATCCAATCACGAGTGCAAATTATTGCTTCCACCACATCAGGTTTTAGTGTGCTTCGGTATTGATCAAGAACTCGACCACCATTGCTAAACGCTGATTCGGATGAAACTGTAGATAATGGGATGCACAAAACGTCACGAGCCATGGCAGAAAGCTCAGGAGCGCGAGCTTCATTAGCCTTCCAAAAGGCTAGAATGTCCAAATCAACCGATCTTTCAAGCCTTCGTTCTTCCAAATAAAACTCCAGTTGCGTCTTGTGAGTTGTAATGCCTCCATCACTAAGTGTCATGTCAAAATCCTATAAATATATAATTAATAACAAAAGAAAATATTATTAGATAAATTATGATGATAAAAAAATATTACAAATATATAATAAGGAAATTATATTATTTCTTACCATAAAAACCAAGTCAAGTTCATCTATGGTCACTTGTGTACTAGGAATTGCTGATGATGTGGTGGCCTTAGAGGTAGATGCCTTAGTGGAACTTGCCATATACTCATCAAACAAAGAAAATAATTTACTTCTTACATGTGCCAACTTTTCGAATCCATCAATAACACCATACAACCTTTGAAACACAAACTCAATAAATTCCATCTTGTAACGGGGATCCAAGACAACACCAATTGCCAAAATAACACAAAAATCAGCCCAATATTTCTGCAACTTTTTGTACATTTGATTTGCCATGCTTTTCAAAAACTCATCATCACTTTCCAAATGTTGCAACAAAGTCAAATGCGCCAAAAACACCTTTGGCATGTACAAGTTTGAAGTGGGGTAATTTGAACCAGAAAAAATGTTAGTTGTCTCATAAAAATAACGCAAAAACTTGCAAATTTTCTCAACTCTATCTCACTCACTTACAGAAGGACAATACTTGTAATTATTATCGGTCAACTCTAAAGTACACCAAGCACGTTGATAATAAAGAGCATTATCTAGCATAAGATAAGTTGAGTTCCACCTAATAGGAACATCTTGTCGGATACCCCTCTTTATGTCTAAATCAACTTGTTTGACACACTCTGCAAATTTTTGCTTTCTCACTTGAGACCCTCTCACATATTTTACACTCTCACGAATTTTATGCACACCCACATCTATCTCTTTCAATCCATCCTGAACAATCAAATTAATAATATGGGCACAACAACGGATATGCATGAATTCCCCATCACAAACAAGTGCTTTACTAATATTCAATTGACCTTTTAAATTATCAATAAAACACTTGTTTGATGAAACATTATCCAAAGTAATGGAAAAAAGCTTCTTGTCAATACCCCACTCAGACAACAATGACATAACTTTATCAGCAATAGATACCTCATCATGTGGAGGAGGCATAAAACAAAAACTCATCACTCTCTTTTGTAAAATCCAATTAGAATCAATGAAATGCACAGTCATACACATGTAACCATCAGTAGCTATGGAAGTCCATAAATCCGAGGTTAGACAAATTTTACTAGGGGCATCTTGTAACATTTTTTTAAGGTTTTGTTTACCCTTCTCAAACAAACTCAACACATCCGCTTTCACAGTGTTCCTAGAAACCATATGGAAATCATCATTTAAAAACTCAACCATTCTTCTAATTCCTTTCCACTCTACAAATTGAAAAGGTAAATCATGCAACACTAAAGTTTCAGCAACAATCTTTCTAAATTCTTCTTGAGTCTTAGTCCTAGGTTGACGAACACCAACAAACCCAGATTTATTTTTCTCAATCACCATTTGACGTATATCATGCGATTTATACTTAGGACAAATAAAAGTCAAGTGTCTAATCAGATTACCTGTCCCACTCGAGGTTGGGCAGAGATAGATTTGACCACACCATTTGCATTTGCATCTATCCGTTCCTTTTTGATCCTTCGATATCATTTCAAAGAACTTCCACACATGCGAAGTCCGCTTTCTTTTTCGAGCAGCTTTAGTTTCTTTTGACTTGCTTGAACTTCCCACATTTTCATGCTCATTTTCAACTTCAAGCTCATCTCCAAGCTCATCTTCCAAATCGATGGTATCGTCATCGAAATCAATACTCAAATCCATATCTAAGAATCAATTAACCATGAAATCACATTAAATCAATTATAAAACCTACACATTAAATCACTATAAACCCTCCACATTAAACCAATTAACATAACTGATTACAGTAGATTACACTAATTTGGATGCTTTCTTTTGAATATTACTTCTTCACCAAGTCTCTGTTGAATGCTCTGCACACAGTATTCATCAAAGTGCATATCTAATGTATTTGGCTATTTGACTTTTTTGCTTTTCTCATTGAAGGATAATATATATAACTATGAAACTATCTGGTGCATGTTCTGACAATAGTCCTTACCTGGACACTTATTTACTTATGATCTAATGTTCATTACTTGGACACTTATTTACTTATGAATTAATGTTTACTTTAAGGTCTCCTTCTGTGTCCCGAATCCAAGCGAAGATGCTCTATGCAACATCTAAAGACAGGTTCAGGAGGGAACTTGATGGCATCCACTATGAAATCCAGGCAACTGACCCAACAGAGATGGATCTTGAGGTGCTCAGGGAACATGCACACTGAGTGTTCGCCCGATGCTTCTCAGGTGACATTGGATTTTAGTGTGGGTATTGATTCGACTCTTATTAATGAAATGGCGTTCTATATCGGTGTTTCCATTTGTCTAGATTCATTTACAGAATACAAAATAAATCGAAAGAGAAGCACACCTGAACTGGTCAAGGTGGTGACCGGACCGAACAGCTACCAAGAGGGAGAAGCTCGCGACCGAGAGTGAGAAGATGCGGGAGAAGGTGCTGACCGTCAGTGAGGTGACCATGAGGAACAAGGCGTTGTGCTTGGTGTCGTCCTGTCGTCGACGTCGGTGTTGGTGTCGTTGAGGTCGAGTGGTCGTGCCGTCGTCGAGGTCGAGTGGTCGTGCCGTCGTCGAGGTCGAGTCTTCGTGCAGTCGTCGAGGTCGAGTCTTCGTGCAGTCGTCGAGTCGAGTCGTCGTCGAGTCGTCGTCGGTTTAGTCACCTTAGTGTTGTCGCGTCGCCGTTTTGAGAGGAAGATGAAGGTAGACGGTGGTGGTCGTGCGTGTACGGAGGGAGGAGGTTCAAAATCAGATCTGAAAAATGCAAAAATGGGAGGGAGGCGGAGGACTGGAGGAGGCGTTCAAGGTCTGAAAAAAACGAAAGTGACCTAGGTTAAGTGTTTTTATATATATAAATGTATAATTACCCTGTAACCCTTCTAATTTATTAAATTATAATTTGACCCCAATTTTAATCGTGTCAACCCGCGATTCGTTTAACCAAACCCAACTCGATTCGTTTAATAAACGGGTTAGACGGGTTGACACGATTATCACACGAATTCGTTTAACTCCAACCCATACCCATTTAATTTTAACGAATTCGTGTCGACCCATCGTGTCGGAACCCATATTGCCACCCCTACCTTAACATCTTAAAATCAAGAGAAATTTTCAACCACTCCTACTAAAGATAAACAACAAAAAAAGATGTTTTTTAATAATGCAAATAGAAGGAAGTCACACTCATTCGCCTTCCTCTTTTATCATTACTAGATTACTAATTTAAGTTTTAATAACACCTAAAAGTAAAAACTTTCCATTTTACCTTTAATGAATGTCAATAGAGAATATAGGTCTCGAATTTGGGAAAAATAGATCCTGAATTCGAGAAAATAGCTCACGTATGCAAGAACTTAACCCTAAATTTGAAACGATTGAGACATATTTGTTAGGTTCAACATGAATAATCTATTCATTTGGTTCAACATGAATGACATATTCATTTGGTTTAACATAAGTAACTTATCCGTTTAAGTCCAAAACCATGGGTCATTGATCCCGAACCTTATCCATTTTAATACCCCTTTTTTCCATTTCACAAACCCTTACATAGTAACTCTAATTTCATCAATCAAATTAATGATCAATCCATTTCATAATGACAAACTTAAATGGGTTTTTGATTGTTGCCATCAATTGCCCTTTCGTTATCATCTTCCATCGTCATTGTCGGCCAGTCATGAGTTTTGTTAGGCATCTTCTCCTTCTCTCTTTTTTCCCCCTCTTTACTCTCTCTCTCTCTCTCTCTCAATCATTTCTACTTGTGTTTTTTTTTTTTTTTTAAGTTGATATCAAACGAGTTAAAAATCTATTGGAACCTACTAAGATTTCTTTTGCTTATTGAGTCTTTATTTCCCTTTTGTATGACAATCTTGTTCAAAACATAAAATATGTGTCATATAAACTCAAACTATTGATGTGGTAACAATTCTAAAACCCATTTAATAAAGAGTGCTTTAAAAAGGAAAGACCTCTTCTTAATATGAAGAGTAGCATTGTTCTTTATTGTTCATATTATCTTATAGACTGTGTTGATCTTATATCTATATATCATCATCTATATATGGTATTAAAAATTAGCAAATTTTTATTTTTATTTTTGTTTAAACATACAACAGTACGTATGCTTACCTCATTTTCCATCACTTCAGACTAATTTCTAATACGATTGAATATATTCTGGCCTCGCCGGTTTCTAGAAAAGATTAACTTTGATAATTTTTTGATGTCTGACAATGAATAAATACATATAATCTTTAGTCAATTGTTTGTTATCATCCAAAAAATAAAAAATAAAAGCATGAAAACCTTGTCACTAACATACCTCAACAGTCCCATTGCAAATTCCATATATATATATATATATATATATATATCTACCATTATAATGGTACAAAATTTGTAGTTTCACTTCGCTTATCTTGATTCTTGACTGGTACTAGAATTCTTACGCTAGAAAAATATGCGGCTTGAGATAACTGCTACAAACATATTTGGACAAGGACGTTGAACCGCAAGACAAGACGAACCAAAACGTTAGACTGGGTCTTCACATACGCAGTCCATGCAACATATAATTAATTAATATACAAGCCATAATTTTTATTGTTGTATTAAAATAAAAATCAGTATAATTAAGGAAAAGCGCGTTAAATTTTTGTCATTGCTTTAATTGTTGCGACACAACCTGAATCATTCGGCCAATAAAATATTATATTCACAATGTGTCTTTGTCCATACCTTGTCTGACTTTCAATAGCCTCGGCCGTCGGCCGAGGACGGACCCTCCAAAATTGCAATGCAAATATCATAACCTCATTTCAAACCTACTTGTGATAAATAAAGCCTATGAATGAAGCTTTGTATTAATTACATCCAAATACTTCAATATATTTCCTAACTTGATTTATCACCATATATATACCAAGTCATATTGTCACAATCCCATATGAGATAAATTTAAGTTCTATAAAAGGCTGTGAACGTTACCGAATGTATTGATTTTTTTAAATTGTTCGTGATTGTACAATTCATTATAAATTATATCAACGAGCATCATGTGATTGGATGAGAGAAAACGACGTAATAATCTAACACAAGTAGTGAACTAGTTTTCTTGGTTGTAGTCCGTAGATATTTATTGTGCTACAATTGTCTCACAGCCAACATACTGTTTAGTTATAAACTTCAAAATCAACCGTTTTAAAATTATTATATACCGTATCTAAATTACATTCTAAAATTTTAAATTATATTATATGTTCAGAAGATATATACAAATACTGGTAAGACCGAACGAGAGAGAAATGAGGGACCTCCTGAGATATATTCCTTTGATGATCTAAGGCGATAACAAGGTTACAAGAACACACCTAACAAGAGACAGTAGATGACAGAGCGCTTCTGCCATAGCTATTTCCAAGAGTAACTGGAGTTATTTTAATGATTTATGAGTGCTTTGCTGTCTTTTTATCATACTAAGTGGGTAAAACATTTGTTATATGCAAACAGTCTATTTCAGAATTGATCATAAATTTTTTTCAGGAACAATTTATATGCATTTTTATAAAACTCATTTTATATCGTGTAAGTACATGTAATTTCAGGATTGAAAGCTTTGAATAAAGCCTGAGAATCCAGAGATTTCTCTGGAGAGAAAAACAATGAGGAAAAATGTTGACATTGTATTATGTAAAAACGTGAAGAATACAAGCTGAACCAGAGTATATATAGCAGTCAACCTTCAAGAAGATTATTGTAACTGATTCCCCAGATTTAAGGGTGACATGGCAAAGTGATTGGATACAAAGAATTATGTGTCATGTGATGACCATGTGAAACAGTTATGGTAGTGCTATCCTGCACTTGATTTACAGTAGTTAACTTACACAACTAACATATATATGCACCTCTGTTTTGACTGACTAAACAATTGCAACCTTGAGAATCATTAGTTCAAACTTACTAAACATAGTCCAACAAGGATTAGTCCCAAAAAAATAAAAAATAAAAGGAGCCTAACATATAAATGTAAGTTTACTTTCTTAAAATAAAAAAAAAACTATGGATTTTGTATGTTCATGCATATAAGATACTATTGGTACAACCTTGCACATAAAAATCAGCATGGCCACTACGATTTTATCTGGATTTAAAATCATAAGATAAACGAATGAAAATGAATACAAGTGCCACACTATCTTCAACCTTGCAAAAAAAACATCCCTGCGGCCACTAAGCTTATCCATATATAAAAGCTAAAACAATTAATAAACCAATGGCCATCAATACACATGCCATGCCACCACCTTCCTTGGATAAGCTTACAACCCAATTAATTAATCCATATTTCCATTTTTACCCCTTCCCTCCTCTATATATATGTATGCACATACATGATACATACCCACTCACCTCCACCACTCACAAAACCACCATCTCTCTCTCTCTCTCTCTCTCTCTCTCTCTCTCTCTCTCTCTCTCTCTCTACCTCTCAACATCAAAAAAAAAAAAATCATGGGTTCTCTAGCTCACATGGTAGAAGATTGCAATGGTGTTGTCCAACTCTACAGTGATGGCACTGTTTTCCGGTCCAACAATATACACTTCCCCATGCCATTGATTAATGACAGTGATGTCCACTTCAAAGATTTTCTATACGACAAAACACACCACCTCCATCTCCGCCTCTTCAAAACAGTTTCTTCGCCTCGCAAACTTCCCATTCTCGTATTCATTCACGGCGGCGGTTTCTGCGTGGGCTCACGCGTCTGGCCAAACTTCCACAACTGCTGCGTCCGCTTAGCTTCCGGCCTCGGCGCTCTCGTTGTCGCTATTGACTACAGGTTGGCCCCGGAACACCGCCTGCCAGCAGCCATGGAGGATGCATACAGTGTTATGAAATGGCTTCAAGCTCAAGCTTTGAACAGTGAAAACACTAGTGATGATGCATGGTTCAACACTAGTGAGGTTGACTTTGACCGAGTGTTTGTCCTTGGTGACTCGTCCGGGGGCAATATAGCCCACCATTTGGCGGTCCAACTTGGTTCCAGTTCGCCAGAATTGAGTCCGGTTCGGGTTCGAGGGTATGTGCTGTTGGCGCCATTTTTCGGTGGAGTGGAGAGGACAAAGTCAGAGGAAGGACCTAGTGAGTCCATGTTGAGTTTGGAGATACTTGACAAGTAAGTGTTTCATTCTTCATGTTTCCATACATACATATATACATATACATACACACATATATATATTACTTTGAATACTTTATTTAAAAATTAAACTTGCACATTTACTCATACTTTTAAGTGGTTAAAACACTTTTATTTCACGTGTAATAGAGATTTAAGTTTTATCATAGTTACTTATACATGTAAGATGTTTTCTATCTATATTATAATAATAGATATCTCTCAAATATTGTAGGTTTGAATTTTTGGATTGTTCATTTAAATAATGTTTAGTTTCATCCGCATATGATGAACTCATAATTATTGGTTTTTTTCTTGAGATTATAATTATTGGTATTAAATTAGTTTATAATTATATAAAAAAAAAACTTAAAATTAAAATTTATTACAAAACCAAATAAAATTTGATAAGGTTAATATACCTATAATAACTACCAATTCATTGTCGTTATTATGATAATAATAATTGGAAATGATATGAGTATCAGCAGGAATATATAAATAGAATACAGAGTGCGTGCGTGTTCTTATTAATAAAAAGTTTGTATACCACTCAAATTGAAAATCTTTTCTATTGCTGCCTGATCGTCGGCTTGCTCTTTCTCACAAACAAACAAGGTAGGTAGCTATCACCATTGTCACGTCCGGATCACTAAATAACTGTAGAATAAGGCTAGTGGAACAAGGATGTCTCTTCAGAGAGAGAAAATATGTTTAACGTGGCAATTTTGTCAACCGATTTATCCACCCGTATATATATCTAATTAAAATATATTAATGATAGTTGAGAAAATTTAAGCAACCAAGTTAGAATATAAATTGAATCCATAATGAGTGTACCAACTGATGGCTGTCCGGTAGTGGAAACTACAAGACACGTGAATTTAGCGGGCTGTTATCATATTTTGATGAAAAAAGGTTATGAAAGAGACCGCCATGTATTGTTTTGTGTCTACTTCAACCGCTACCAATTTGACCTTTGAATTGGTCCCATTCAAATACTCTGTTTAATTATGTCAATCAAATCATAGTATGAACAATTTTATTAGAGTCAGAAAGGCCAAAACAAATCTCATGGTGGGTAGGTTAATGTTGTAGTCTATGGAACACGTAGCTTATACTGATTGGAACCTAGTACTAGGGTCCAACAAATAATATTTCAAACGTGACATGAGTGAGAAGTAGAATGAAATTCGCAGTTTGTATGGCAGTCATCCAAGCAGAATGAATAGATCCAAATCTAAATAAAATCTCCGTTACGTAATAGCGAGCGTGTCTATAAAGAAAAGTAACCATAGCTATTCATATTCCCGTACGTGTGTTTTGAAAAAAAAAAATAGTGTTAAACATGGATTAGGATTCTCCCTTTACCATTAATAAAATGATATACATTAATAATAATTTAGAATACTTGTTACATGTTATATGAATTTAAGATTAAATTGCTTGTTTGATTGAGGTTTTGAAAAATCTCTACTTATAAAAGGTTTACTTGTAATAGATCCATTAGAAATAAATCTTTTGAAAAAAAAAAATTATAGCTATTTGATAAGATCAAGTCAAACTTAAAAAGCAATATTATTAATTCAAAGATTTTGTTTTAATAAAAGTATTTCAATGCCATTCATTAAAATTGAAGATATTTAGGTCAATTACATCATTTTAAAAAAGTGTCTATACAAAAAAGCTTTTCATCTATAGTGGAAGCTACTAACCTTTACCAAAAACAAAATAGACAATCTCAAAAGCTAAACTAAATATATCTATCAAAATTAAATAGAGGTAAGTAGAATTTTTCAGCCAGTAGAAACGGGAGTCAAACAAGCAATTAAAATTGGATATTGATATTATTATCCATAAATATGATTTATACGCTCAATTTAAGAACATTTGAAAATGAGAAAAAATTATTGACCTTTAATTTTACTGGCTGTTTAATTCAATACATTTAACACCCATCAAATTTTCTTTACTTATGGGGGGGCAAGTGTCAAATTGGTATAAGATTTATCCGCCAAAGACATATAAAATATATTTAAGTAAAAAAAAAAAAAATTACATTATTTAACCACTAATTTTACCTCTCAGTAAGAGCTCTTGAATTAACTTCAATAATTATCCTTATAACTAATCTAATAGCTCCAATTGAAGGATAATGTTGGTGGTTGAGTAAATGTAGTCAAATAAAAAAAAACATAAAGAAATAAATGTAATTTAAATTTCTCAAGAAAAAAAAAATAGTGAAATAAGCATAGCCACGTTTAGTGGACCGACAACACGTTTCTTTGTATTGTTAAATATCTCTTTACGTGCATCATGATGGAAATTATGTGATTATTTAAAAGTTCATTTCAATCATTATTATATTTATGCTGGTGCATAATCTATGACTATATGCGATAGTGCCATATCCAATATATCATTTTCCCTTTGTCTTATATGAAAAAAAAAAAAATGAAAAAGCACAAATGTCCAAGCTTTTTGAGTTATGTTAGGAATTTGGAAAACCAAGTATACCTAAAAATTGAAGTCAGTTAATGGTAAGATTTAATTTTTTCCATTGAGAATGTAAGTTCAAATCCAATTTCTTAATTTATTACAAAAAGATATATATTAATTTTGGTTTTATGGTTCACTCGTTTTTGGTTTAATACATGATAGATTTTGGAGACTTTCGCTGCCAGTAGGAGAAACAAGAGACCACCCATTCGCCAATCCATTCGGACCAAAGAGTCGGAGGCTGGAAGGGGTTAGGCTTGACCCGATATTGGTCATTGCAGGTGAATGTGAGTTGTTGAAAGATAGAGCTCAGGATTATGCCAGGAAGTTGAAAGGGATGGGAAAGAAAATAGATTATGAGGAGTTTGAGGGACAAGCACATGGCTTTTTCACCAATGACCCCTACTCTGAAACTTCCGATGAGTTTGTTCAACTATTCAAGAAGTTCATATTTGATAACTCTATTTGAATATTTAGTGAAACTAGTCATCATTGGCATATGTTAAGTTGCAAGGACAATGTTTTTTTTTTTTTTTCCTTCTTTCCTCTATCCTCTTTTCTCTTTTCTCTTTTTTGTTTGATAGAAAAGCTGAAAGTGTATCATGTATCAAGGTTGTTATAGTAGATTATCAAATTTAATTTAATAAGCCATTTGTTCTCTCTCTCTCTGCCCCCTTTATATATATATATATATAACTTTTATGGTCAGTGCTTCCTATATATCTTTAAAAACCTAGAATAAATTAATCATTTTCATTCATTCCATTTTCTTTTTTAAAATAAATTCTCTTTTCTATTTAATTCAAATATAATTGACGAATTTAATTGGTTCGATCTAACATTTTAAAATTAAAATACACTAATCATAGATGTTGTATATATATATACAAAACTTCTATGGTCAATACTTCTTAAATTTAAAAAGTCAAGACGAATCAATTAAATTTATCTATCACATCCCTTCTCTTAAAACAATTTCTCTCTCATATTTAATTCAGATGCAATGGATGAATTTGATTAGTTTAACCTAAGTTTTTGAAGTTAGTTCAACCTAATGATAAAAGATATATATATATATATTTCACTCCCCCCCCCCCCCCTCACAAAGAAAGCTCGACACTCTTACCACTTGAGCTATATATATATATATATATATATATATATGTATACACAAATTCAAATAAATTGTGTTCCAATAATTGATTGAGGGGATAGATCTTATCTTTTGCATTCACTTTAACTAATGAATGGGACACTGATCTTATGTGTGTGAGAGAGTGTGTGTGTATATACATATACATATATATATATATATGTTAAGTCCATTAATCTGTGAAATTTTTTATTTTTTATTATTATTTTTTTAAAGGATTTTCATTCCATTTTAATAATTGAACTTCAAAATGAGGACAGGATTTTAACCACTGAATTTAAGCAGAAGACTAATGAATTTTGGGGAGTGAAATTGGTAGAAAATGACACTATTTTAAATCAAGAAACAATTATAAGTTAATATATCCCCACTTGTTGTAAATTTATGTACTTTTCATTATCTAGTACTTATGTTTTTTTTTTTTTTAAAAAAAAAATAGAACTTCAAAAGTTTTTCATTTAATGTATGGCTAGATGGTTTTTTTTAAAAAAAAATAAAAAAAATGTTGTAGAATGTAACTTGTCACTTATACATCAGTCATTTGTTATATTTGAACTATATGGTGTTGACAATTTGTTTATCAAATCATCATTTGGATATATTATTTTTTATTTAATATTTTGTGAAATATTATGTGAAAAATATTTCAAGTGTTTTTCCCCTGCAAACAATTGCTTTGGTTTGATTTTAACTACCAAATAAAAACCACATCATCCTTAATAGAAGTGGTTGAACATTTCTTTGATCCTAAGAGGTCAAGGATTTAAATTCTATCTTTGTTCAAAATTATAAGGTATAAGTAATTTTCTATAAATTTAATCCCTTCTCCAACCATATAAATATTAAATATATATATATATATATATATACCATATAAGATAACATGAAGTTGGTCTAATAATGATAATGTATGTTCCTCACACTTATATTGTAATTCGAATAGTCATATTTCTCTCCCTCAAATCACAAATTATTGTAATACAATCCCCCCTACGGTTATCATTTCCATTAACAAACCCTTACAATTAGAAGGGTGAATAGGCAATTTAATAAAAATCTATTATTAGAATATTTAACAAAATATAATAATAAAAATAATAAATTTTAATATTTTAAATAAAAATAAAATAAGTAAAAATAAAAAATGAATTTAATATTTGGTTTTCTGGTTTTTGGTTTATTGGATTTTGTTGTTTATTCTTTGGATTGATTTTGTGCATTTTCATTGTTATTGGTATTTGATTGAAGAAGCATAAAATGAGTTTTGATTGACGTTTAAGTTTTGGATAAAGAAAAATCTGGATTTTGATTAAAGAAAAAGTTAAATTTTGGTGGAAGATAAGGTTTAAAAATTTTTGTTTTGACTTTGATTTGATTTTGCATTATGTAAACTAAAAAATGAATTTAATATTTGGTTTTTAAGTACTTTGATTTGTGGTTTCTCGGTTTTTATTGTTTATTCATTGCATTGATTTTGTGCATTTTCATTGTTTTGGTATTTGATTGAAGAAGGAAAAGAAGAGTTTTGATTGAAGTTTAAGTTTTGGGTAAAGAACTAGAGGAGGCATAACAATCTGAGGGTGAAAAATCCATTTTATCCATAATATTAATTGAAATACCTATTCTATACTTGTATATTCCTTAAAATAATAATATACATGTTATGAAATAAGCCCAAAAGCAGTAGAATTAGAATATTAACAAAAGCATAATAGACAAAAGAAAAATACAAAAAGAATGAGAGAATAACTTTCTTATTCTTGTTCACTTTCTCATCAAAGATATCTCTATACATAACCTTACATCCTCTATTTATAGGCAAAAAGTCATAAAAATCGTAAGTAACAACATAAGTTACATATGGCATTAAGACACTAATAAGGAGAGCATTATTGATGACATCCATTAATTTATAACACTCTCATTTGGATGTCCATTATATAAAAAATATGTCTCATTAAAAACTTTACTAGAAAAAAGTCATATGGGAAAAAAATCCTAATGAGGATAATGAGAGTACATAATTCTTGTAGAGCTTTAGTTCAGAACTATCTTATTAAAAACCTTGCTAGAAAAATCCAATAAGAAAAATCATGGATAAGAGAAAAAGAGTGCAGTACGCAATAGTCTCCCATTTATGTCAACACTTCTTCTTTTAGCAATTTCAACAAAAATCTCTAAGTCGACTCAAATTATATCCTTCAAGGTTTTGGGACGTGCCTAAATGTTGCCTTTTGTGTTGACTTAGACCCACAATCAAAAGTAAACTCTTTTTATAAAATAGACAAGAGTTGATTATGTTGTTTCAGACAATTATAATTATTTGAAATATACAATTGTTCATATTAAGTGAAAAGCCAACAAAATTAACATAATTGAAAATTAGAATTTTTTTTCTTTCAAATAGATTAGGATTATAGAATTTCTAGTTCTAATAAATAAATTTGACATCAGAATTTTAATTCTAATTAAATTATAAGTGTAAAACTTTTGATTCTAAATAAATTTAAAATATAAAATTTTTGGTTCTAATGAAACTGAGACTATAAAACTTCTGATTCTATTTTAAATCTATATTTTTAGTTTTAATTTTCGCTTGCAAACTTCAAATTGCAGATAAGAAAGGTAGAAATAAAATCTTATAAAATAAGATACCAAAATGTAAGTTTAATCATAATGAACTTACTTTCTAATGCCAATGATTCAAAAAATAGCAATTCGCATAAATCAATATTCATAAAATTATTTGAATCAAATAGTAAAGAAGTAAATCATATGAATGAAATCTCTCATACTAAATTCGTACTGATAACGTGTTATGAAATAAGCCTAAAGGCAATAGAATTAGAATATTAACAAAAGCATAATAAATAAATAAATACAAGAGAATGAGAGAACAACTTTCTTATTCTTATTCACTTTCTCATCAAAGATATCTCTATACATAACCTTACATCTTCTATTTATAGGTAAAGAGTCATAAGAACCATAAGTAAAGACATAAGTTACATATGACATTAAGACACTAATAAGGAGAGCATTATTGATGAAGCTACAAAATATCAAAAGATGACATCCATTAATTTATAGCAATGCAGTATTAAAAATTATCTTCTATTTTATAAAATGATAATTAAAATCATTCCAAAAATAATAATAATAATAATAATAACTAATAAAATAAAAACCGTATTTCAATTTATATAACGCAGAATCAAATCTAAGACAAAACAAAAATTTTTCAACCTTATCTTCCACCAAAATTCAACTTCTTCTTTAACCAAAATTCAGATTTTTCTTTACCCAAAACTTTAACTTCAGGGTTGTCGATTTTCCTAAAATTAAACTTAACTCCACTATTGTTGAATATATATCAACGGTAGCGATCCACCTATAGTTCTTTCTTGTTCTTTAAGTTTTTAAAATTTATTTTTTACTTCAAAAAAAATAATAATAAATTCTCCACGATCAATGGAGATTAGGGATTACAATGGGACGAGTTGGGGACAAGTGGTCCATCTCCTATCCTGCTCCATTTATTTTTTCAAAATCCCTACTTATTAAATCCTCGTTTTGGATGGGGCCAGGCGGATTAGAATGGGGACTGCCTTTCCCATCCTGCCCTCGTTTGCCTATTTATAAATTATTTATCAACTTAATAATGTATAACATATGAATTCACATAATATATAAGTAATTTCACAAAAGCATTGAAAATCATCTCATTGACATTAAAAGTAAATAATAATCCAACAGTTATACACACACACACACACATATATATATATATATATATATATAACTACGTAGTTTTATCTTTAATTAATGTTTAAAGAAACAAGATAGTAAAAAATATGTTATATTTTAAGCGGAGCAAGTGCGAGGCAGGGGTATAAAAACCCTCTCTAGTCCACACTCATTGCAGGTTTTACCATTTGTACCTATCCCCACTTATCTCTATCATATTGAAACCCATCTCTATGACAAAAATATGAGTTCCCATTGGTTATTTTGTCATCCCAAATAGAGATAAACCAATGGTAGAGATCCACTAGAGTGTTTTTTTTTTTTTTTTTTTTTTAATTAATTAATTTTTATTTCAAATTTTGTGCAAATTTCATTTTTATTTTGTAGACATTTTTAATTTGTTTCAATTATTTTTTTACCTAATTTAGTTATTATATATTTAATTTATAAATCGATGATATGTGTTAACTTTTTGATTGGTTATAATTTAATTTTTTTATTTTAAATCTTATGTGACACATTTAGATTCTTATTGACTTATAAGAGATGATTAAATTGTTAGAGGGCTAAATAAAGACCTTTTATCTTTTCTGTGATAGTTGACCATTAAAAATCTAATCAGAAAATTCAAATTATTGAGTTTTTTTTTTTTTTTTTTTTTTGTGCAAAAGTTAGGGATGATGCATCTAAAAGCGAATTCATGTTCAAAAAATAATTATTTTACCAAAACATATTTAATTATCTATATATAGGGATGAAAATGAAATTCACCCTAATATTTCTTTTTTCATTTTTTTGAGAAATACCCTAATATTTTTTATTACTTGTGAAGTTGGTACAATAATTTTTTTTTTTTTACACTAATAATAAGATTGTAGTTTTTAGTTACGTCATTCTCTCTCAATTCAAAAATTGTAAGTGTCTGAATTTTTTTTTAATTTGTTGATAATTGACATAATTAAAGAATTATTTCATCAATTAAAATGATGGTTATATTGTAGTCGTATTATTAGTGGCCTCCTACATATCATCTCTTATTATAGATGATTGTATATCTCTCTATCCTCCAAGAGGTTGGAGGTTCAATTATAGTTTATGTGGTTAGTTTGCTCGCTTTATTATGTGGGTAGTTTTCTCCTTTTATTGAGTAGTATTTGATTTTAATAGGTTTCAATAAAGCTATGATTATTTGATGTAGATATTAAAAAAAAAAAAATTACCCTTATAGAGACAAAGCTTCTGATGAGAATGAAAGGGTTCGTGAGGTATTGTTGAAGATTGTTAAAGGGTATGAGGCAATATTTAAAACAAGTCAACCACGTGCTTCATCTAGTGATTTTTCACATATTGTTTCATAATCTCCATCAACTTTGGCTCCTTCAAGATCAAAATCAAGTTCTTTGTCTCGATATGATCAATACATTGGTTTGGCCTCTGCTATTAACACTCATGAGAGGAACATGTCATTCCAAAGAAGTGCGGATTTTGATATACTGAGCTGATGGAATGTAAATGCTACTAAATATCTTAATTTGCATTGCATAGTTGGAGATATTTTGGATTTTCCCGTCTCTACAGTTGCATTTGAGTCAGCTTTCAGTATCTATGGTATATTTTTGAGTTCTCATGGTAGTAGGCTTCATCCAAAGACATTGGAGGCATTGATGTGTGCTCAAGATTGATTGTGGACTGAATTTAATTAATTAATGACATGTAAATAATTGTTTTTGTTCATTGAATTTTTTATATTATTTATTCTATTTGGAGTTTTATTTGAATTCCAATATTTTGCTTCTAATTCATTGAAGAAGATGCTGATGAGGATGAGAAGATAAGACTAATTTAATTGTCTGATCCTAGTTAAATGTATATTAATGTAATTTTAAATTTGATTTTGTAGGAATCAACTATTATAGTTTGAAATCACAAGTGACAGTTTTGTGGAGAGATTTAGGGATGGCATGTTGGCATGGAAGTGTGGATGATTGGATGCTTTTATAAAAGCTTTTGTATTTGTTTGTTATATTGTTTGGAGAATTTGTTAATCTATTTGGGTAACGCTTTGAAATGTTTTGTTTTATCTAGATTTATAGGATAGACGAAATTATGCCATTTATAATAAATTTATTACATTAGATGTTGAAACTTAATTTTAGGTTAGATTATTAAGTTTAATTTTGTTTTGTGGTTGATATTATTGTTAGAAATTATATTATTTATGCTTAGTAGTTGATATTGGAAGAAAAAACGTATATGGAAATTGATATGAAAAAAATCATATCATTTGTGCCTATTATGAAACTATACATCCAAGGGCTTACTTTGGAACACAATTAATAATATTACTTTGTCCGAAGAAGATAATAACTCTATTGTCTCCTCAAGATGAATTGATTAAATTTTATCCATAAATTTACTATATGTTTTTTAGCATTTCTATAAATTAAAAGAAAAATAAAAATCTTATGAAAATACATAGATTTCAACAAGAGGATGAGAGTTTGGATCAAGAGAGTCCGCAAGATACAATCTCTAATTCTCATAGTTATTCTTCTCGATACACAAGATTACTGAAAGATAATACAAAGTCTATAAATTTGAAGTTGCCAAGTGCTTTATACGTGTGATATGTAATGCATAAATTATATCGAAGTTTCTATAGTCAATACGTTCTAACTTTTAAATTATTAAGACTATCAATCAAATTCATCTATTACATTCTTTCTCCAAAAAAAAATTTGTTCTCTCATATTGAATTCAAATGTAATAGATGAATTTGATTAGTAGTTCTAACAATTTAAAAATTAGAATACAGTACTAACCAAAAAAACTATAGTTATATATATAATATTTTATCGCAATGCTTATTGAAATTTATTACGTTAGTGTATTATATATGAGTCATTAATTAACCATATATGAATGTTGACTAAAAGCTAATGAAGATAACTGAATCTAACGGTTGATAACCAAGAAACTGAAATTATTATATCATTGTATTTTGCAATAAGGAGAAAAGAATATATATATATATATATATATATATTTCTGCTTATTTATATTCTCCAAGATACAACGTTTAGTGCTCATCGTTCTTCTTCTCCATGAACATAATTACTGGAGGATAATAAGAAAGTCTATATATGTAACGTTGCCAAGATTTTTGTGAATGAGATATGTAATGGATTGATTATATATTTGTGTATACTGCTTGTATGCATGTGTGTGTTGCAGTTGGTAGATTGTATGTATATGTGGGTATGTAATATTTTAACTATTGATAAATGTTGTATTAAAAAAAAAAAAAAAAAAAAAAAAAACTAGCGATTAATGTGTGTGTGCAGCAATTGTAAATATTCGTAAGAGGTCAATTGGTTTAAACTAAAGCGACCTTTTTATAGTGGCTTAAAGTAACGGCAATTTAACCAGCAATTAATCAAATTAAAGTATTTTTTTTCCCTTTGAAACTGGCAAATTAAAGTATTTTAATATTTTGTAGTTGCTAGAATAATATGTATTTTAAATTTCTGAGTAAAACATATATTCAAATGTTTTAATGATTTTGTAATACCTAACAATTGAATTTTGTAATTAATTTTGATTTTAAAACTTTTCTTCCTAACTTAATTCTTTTTATCCTAAGAAGATAAATTTTTAATTGTCATTTGAATTGAATGCTTCAATGAAAAAAAAAATTGCTTATAAATTTTACCATAAATCTTTCTTGATAAACTTTGATAAACGTAACTAATCATAAGATTTTTAACTAATTTAAAATTAATATCAATTAAAGTTAATCATTAATATTATTGATTGGTATATCTAACCCAATTATGGGCAAAGATAAGAATCGGGGTGAAGATGGTGTGATTGGCATCAAATTTTAACGGTGGACAGATTCTGAAATAAATTTAGTGCAATTTGTTCAAAATTAATAAACGAATATAACCACATTTAGTGGACTAACATCACGTTTCTTCTATTCTTAAGTCACTCTTAACATGTACCAAGACAAAAAGTGATATGATTGCAACGCTAATTATCCCAATCATTATTGATTTAAAGATAGTGCCTAATCCATAATAAGAATAGAGAATGCCTTTTCCAATACTATCTTTCTCTTTGTCTTATTTTGGAAAACAAAAATCATTCAAACCTTTTAAGTTCCATTACTTTTGAAAAAATTAAAATTAATGTATTTAATTGAAATTTTGACATAGAATAGGAATATGAACAAAAATAATGTAAAAATATAGAGTTATAACATTTGAGTCACACACCTATTATTTTAATATTTTAGTCAAACAAGCATGTGATGAAAGAAAAATGCCCTTTAACAATGAGTGTTTCACTGATTACGACGATTGTTGCCATAACTACTGACATAATGCCGTTATGATTAATCACAATTGGTTTAGCAATAAGTTTTTTTTAGTGATGGTTTTATTAGTCATGGTAGTTTCTATTGTCGTGATTAATGATACAATATTGCCACGAGAAATCACTTGATTCAAAAACTAGATTATCATGACTAATGATCAATGTTTACTAACAATACTTTGAGAATGAGTATTTCACTAATTATGACTTGTTGTTGTCATAACTAACAATAAAACGATTTTTTAATGATAGTTTCACTAGTTATGACAGCTTTTGTTGTCATGACTAACGACATATTATTGTCATGAGTAATCACTAGATTCAAAACCTAGATTGCCTCATCACATATTTTGGTGATTCAAATGTTAAAAATAATGGTGAATGACTCAAATGTTAACTCACTAATCAAAAATGCTATTTAGTGATATTTTCACCAGGAAATATTTGATAAATTTTCAAAAGTGATCATTTAATCATTTGAATAAATTTGATGACAATTTTAAGAAGAATGTCTAGATATACTTTCGTAAATTGATTATAAACTAATTTATAGTAAAATTTAAATTTTTTAAATGGTCGAATAATCATCATTAATTTAAATATTAAGACGTTAATATCTTACCCTTAATTACATATAACTCTATTTTATTACAATCTTTTTCAATATTGATATTTAAAACATCAAATCTTTATGCTTTAAACAAATGTATACAAAAAAAGAAGATATTTTAAATTTATTTTTTTCGTAACAAACATAATTGTAAAATTACTTTGTTTTGTTTAACTTCTAATTGGTTTCAATATCAAATTAAAATTAAAATATTTGTTTATATTATACAAATTCATAGCAATCACAATAGAATTACCAAATGCATGAGCGTTTTTAAGTGGGAGATGATTTTCTCCTAGTCATGCTTTTTTTTTTTAATTTCTAAACTTTTTATAATCAAGTGACATCTTAATAAGAGTTGTCATTTTTCAGTTGTTAAAATAATCAAATAAGAGTAAGATATGAATATCAATTTCTTCTTGGTAGGAGTTGTCATTTTTCAGTCGTGAGTAATTTAGTGGGAGTAAGATGTGGGTATCAGGTACCTCTTAGTAGAAGTTGTCATCTTTCGATTGTGAGAGTAATTATCCTATTTGTAGAAAAAGTAATACATCAATATGAAAGAGAAAAGTTATAAGTTATAACAATATCAAACTATCCTAAATCGCATAACTTTGATTGATTATGGTGCACTCGTTCTTTTTCTTTTTGAGGTTTAATGCATGTATTGACAATTTATGATTATTGAAAAGAAAATGATATTATCAAGTAATTTCAATATCATTAAAAATAATGTATCAATTATTATTTTCTTTTTAAAAAATGAGCGATTTTCAATTATTGTACATTTCATAATTAGAACCCCATGTAGTACATATTGTTGTGCGGGCAGGATAAATATAATGTTATGTCAATCACAATACTTGTTAAAAGCCTTTGTTTTATCGTTAAATCTCCTGTCGAGTCATTGAATATTTTAATTTAATAAATACATTCATTCTTTTTTTTTTTTTTTTCTTTTTTTTTATAAGTTAAAAAAAAAATACAGCTATGAGAATGTCTACATACACAATATGATGCTTCTATTTTTTTTTTTTTTTTTTTTATTTTTATATATCGTTTATGTATTTCGATTCAAACATGAAATTTTATTCGGCTGAATGAAGGGCATCACCAAGCCAACATTAAACAGTATTCTCATTTATTTATCTTTCTTCAAAAGACCAATTTCACGCGAATGCAATGTATTAAAAAAGCAAATCAACTCAATAATGCTAGATTAGACGCCATAATCTACATTAATTAATATATACAATTCTTTACATCAATCATAGCTTTTCTTCTTTGAATCCCTTGAAAACAGCCAAATTCCTGTGTCACTGAACAACAATCAATATTTCGAATGTACACATTTAAATGACAACTTCAATCCCAACGAATCAAAACACTAATCAATCATTTTACAGAGCATATAATCTAATTATGATAAAATATCCCATGCCTTCTTATGTCACGCCTTTGGAAACGATTTCTCGTGGGTCCAGAATCGGCTGATGCATGCACCACGTGAGTTGAACTTATCAAGAGCTTTCCGGTGCATATTACAGCTACACTATAGTGGATTGTACTTTTTATCTCAATAATTACATTATCTATATATGGTAATGATCATTATCCACAGATTAATTAAATTTTTAGTCCTCCCAATAATGACCATAAATCTAGATTAGATATTGTAATAACTTCCCTTTTTGGAGTGTATTCGGTCATTGCCTTCCATGATTACATGATTATAACTTTTATTGTCAAACATTTCCTCCCTCACTTTTCTGGTTTTTTTTTTCCTTAACGCATTTATTAATCAAGAATAATTTTTTTAAAAAAAGAAAAAGATAAGAAAAAATTATTTTAACAAAATTTTAATTCTTGATTTACTTGTGGGGTTTGATAAGTTGATTTCCAATAAATTTTCGTATCTTCTTGAGGATTCTCCATTAGTAATGTCGGCATACTGGGATTCTTTTCATTTGGCAAGTTAAGGATTAATTATAGTTAATTTCAACATACTGCTTGATAGAGGTTGGATTAGGAGTTTGTTGCTAAAGGAAGCCCAATCGAAGTCCAATGGGCCACCTTATTGCACAAGTGTTTATCAGGGAGTTCGTGGGCCTATCCAAGCTTACTTGGGTGAGGCATTGAACACCCATGTGGGCCACGTCCATGCCGACTACCTACAAAAAATAAAATAAAAATAAATTATCATTAAATTTAAGCACTAAAGCGTTCTTTTCCAAACAACGTCAAGATTGGAATTTTTTTTTGCACAATGCTAAGTTTTGGATTTTTCACTTTAAAAAATTATAAATTATAATTATGGCTCCTTAATAGAATCAACTCATAAAGAGGTGTAAAAACAATTTTAGAAGGGTGTAAACATCAACATTTTTTTTGGGACAGATGCTTTGGTTTCAATTTTGAAAACACCAATTAAACTTGGATTTGATTTCCAATATATTTTCGTATCTTCTTAAGGATTCTCCATTAGTAATGTTGGTATACTGGGATTCCTTTCATTTGGCAAGTTAAGGATTAATTATAGTTAATTTCAACATACTGCTTGACAGAGGTTGGATTAGGAGTTTGTTGACAAAGCATGCCCAATCTAAGTCGAATGGGCCACTTTCTTGCACAAGTGTTTGTCAGAGAGTTCATGGGCCTATCCAAGCTTACTTGGGTAAGGCATTGAACACCCATGTGGGCCACGTCCATGCCAAACACCAAAAATAAATAAATTAATTAAATTATCATTAAATTGAAGCACTGAAGCATTCCTTTCCAAACAACTGAAACTGATCAAGATTGGTTCAATTTTGATTTTGATTTTTTTTTTTTTTAAGGTTCAGTTTTGGAATTTTCATTTTAAAAAATTATAAATTATAGTGGAAATTATTAGAATACCCATTAAAAAGGGTCAATTTTGTTTTTACCCAGTATTTTTAAATAATTTTTTTAAGCCCTTAAATAATTAATTTCGTCATATACCCAAATTACCATAAAGTCTCTGCACATTTTTGCCCATAAACCCTCAAGTTTTATAATTTTTAAAAAATAGAGATGTAAAATTACGAAACAAGCCTTATATATATTTTGGAAATCTCGATAAAAAACTCTTTTCATCACTGACCAAAAGTAAAAATCGACCCATTTTATGCGACCCAACGAGGCAGTTTAACTTTTTTCGGTCATTCTCTCGATGTTTCCAACCTTCCCAAAGAATATCCGATCAACGACGAGCTTTCATATCTTGCAAAGGTACGTGTAATTGATGTTTCCATTTGAAAGCTTATGTTTTTTTTTTTTTTTTTGTTTTACAATGTTGAGATGTTTCTTGTGTTATGAATATTGAGTTATGATTATTAAGTTTAGAATAAATTGGATTTGATTGAATTTAAGTTGAAAATGGTCGATTCCGACGATAGTTACGTTGTCAGCATCAATTCAGTTTTTCGCAATTGTTTAACTTCGAAGTGAAAGACCGAATTGAAAGCCCGAAGTGAATAATCAATCTATATTATTAACCGCTTTTTCAGATACAATAAAAAACTAATTCGGTTTTTAACATTTAAAATACTGATCTTTTGTTGTTTTTCTTTACTACAGATGAATTTTAGGTATAAATATAATTCACAAACAATTGACAAGAATACAAGCGGTACTACATACATTGGTCAGAAGTAGCTTGGTGAAATAATTACTGTTCTTACTAGACGAAATTGTACAATCGGTTCATAAAAGAGTGTCCATTCAAACATATTTTGAAGATTACCAACAAGATGATTGCTGCCTTCGGGATATTATAGGTTCTTGCTACAGAACTGAAGATCATCGGTGGGCGCCATGATGAAATATGGTTTGAAATTAGGGGGAGAATATATAAGTTTGGGAAACATAAGTTTTTATTAATTACAGGACTTCCTTTTGAGGACATCGATCGCAAAATCATTAGTACATTGCAAACTGATCAAAATAGTATCCTATGGCTATTATTTAATGGAGTGTCGCCAGATGTGACCGATGTAGCCACTTTTGTTAAGGTAAAAAGTCATACAACCCGCCAAGGTCGTGTAGGCGACAATGCAATAAATGATGAAGATCTATTGAAGTTAATGAATGTAGATATCGCTTTCCATCTCTTCATGGGATAAGATGACAGGGCCAACATTGCTCATTTTATGTGGATCATAATTGAGAATACAAAGATGTGGAACTCGTTCCCTTAGAGTACATTATGCTATAATATGTTGTTCCATTGCCTCCACATGGCGATTAATGAAAAATGGATTACAAACCCAACAAGTACTATTAATATTTATGGTTATGTCTTAACGTTTCAGATACAACTAATATCTTCAATATTTATTGCTTCCTTCTATTATGATTAATAGATAGAGTTATATATATATATTAACTATATGTTTGTTTTTTGTTTAATAATTTTTGCATTATAGTAGTGGTTAGTAGAATTATTTCCAGTGTTAAGAGAGAAGATATTGAAAAGTAACCAATCGATTCAAAATGATCTACCAAGATATAAGAGATGTCACTTAAGAGGACACCGAAAAACATAAAAAGCCTTGATGATTTTCATCCCCCCCTCCCCCCGGTAAGTGGCAAACGTAACCTAAATTGGTCCCAATTATTTGTTTGTTTTAACTATCCTTATTTATATTAAGTATATTATTATAGTATAACTATATATAAGTATATAATGCATATAGTTGGCATTGCACAAACCCTTAAACCTACTGACGCTAAAAGAGACACGGATTATTGAAAATCTTTCAATCTGAATCATTTAACCATAAAAGATGTACATAAAGTTGGCAGCGACAAAGGGAGTGAGGATGATGATAATGATGATGATGACGACGACGACGACGACGATAACGATGATGATGGTGTATGGGGTGATGATAATTATCAGGTAGAAGGTGGAAAGGATGATGATGAGGTGGAGGGTGATGATGATCATATGGTTGATAAGTTTACAAAGAAGGACGATGAGCCGAATGAAGACATCTAAAGCATACAATTCGAATCAGAGGATACTTTTTAGAGTTTCAGACAAAAAAGTCGCATAATGTACGAAACGTACATCTAGAGGTACGAATCTTCTATTTATATGATTATTCAGTGAATATCCATTGTAGTAAATGCAAAAGATGTACACATATTGTATAGTAGTACAGAGTGAGATAGAGAGATGAAGTCTCTAAATATGATAGACAAAGTGTAATTTAAATATGCAGGTTATATTTCCCTGGATAGTCAAAAAACAGGGGAGACTATGTCAAAATTTTGTACGATTGTATGCACTATGTAAAATGATATATATGATTATATTCTACAGTTGAAACAGTTGTTTGAGTATGTTGTGGATTTACAGAAGGCAACCCATAAGAAGTTAAATAGAATGGATAAGAAGCATAAGGTAACCTTTAAGATCGTAAGAGAGATAGATAGAAGACTAAGACGGGTGGAAGAACATTTAAAAATTCCTAGGTCTTTGATTAGTATGCATGATCCAGATGACGACAACGATGATGATGATGGGAGCTTTGTTCGAGATGAGCACATCTATTGCACGTCACCATTACCATTACCACCATCACTACCACATCAGGACAAAGGGGTCCATCGATCATCTCTCCATGAAGATGAGGTGGTCCATTAGTCACCTATTGCTGCGGGCCAGTTAGTCATCCATTAAGAGAATCAGGAGGTCCCTCAGTTACAGGGTGTCCACTAATCACCCCATTAGTAGGAGGAGTAAAAGATCTATTACTCTCAAAAGGATTCAGGAGGTCTATCAGATGCAGAGGTTGAGCGTGGTCATGACTAGATAGACATAGTATGTCTAGTGTGTTGCAGTTTGACATATAATTGTAAATGTATAATTCATGTTTTTTATTTGCTTACAATTGTAAGATAAGGGCATCCAAAAACGGGGCAAACAAAAGACCAAGCCAGCAGCACCTCTACGGACGTCATACATGGATTTTGGACCGACAAAAAAGAAAAAAGAAATGGCCCAACAGCAAGTCGAAGAGGTGGCGGAGTCCGTAGACCCTGTAGAGGCTTGTCTATAATGAATACAAAGCTTCCACATCTTTGGACCTCAGATATTTAAAAAAAGCATAATTATCCTTACATCCTAATTGTTATTGTAATAAAATTTACAATCATGCTTTTCAAAAAAAAAAAAAAAAAAAAAGGTGTGCAGTTGATCATTGTGGGTGGTGCGTGATACTGAACATATTGGTATCCTCGAGAACGAGGATCTATGGTTGACTAATGAGCACGTTAATTCTTATTTGATGTGCTTACGAAAAAGTGGTGGAATGAGGCTGAAAATAGTAGATACGTAGTCTATGGGAGTTCTTTGTTTATAAGTGTTTATATTTCAGTCAGTTATGCATTTACAATTTCATGTCATGTGTCCATGAAGTTAAATAATATGTTTAATTTTTATCATGCAGACATTTATGACAATACATTATAAACAATATTACGTTAAGAAAGGTATAAAATTTGATCCGATTACAACTGACGTACCCTCAGAATGGTTTACATTCGGTTGTTAGCAAATAGACACATTAGTCCCGTAATGGCGTGTTGAAAATATAAGTATTATTTGAATATTAACATTTATTTTTTGATCATCTAAACTAGTCCTATAACACTGACATCTTCAGACTGAAGGTGTTACTACTGTATAGTCTGAATCAAAATCACTGGGTCCTCTGTCAAGTGTGCCTCAGAGAGCAAAAAATATTAATATACGATTTCCTAACAAATGTTGACATAGCTGAACGGCTCCAGCCACTTGAGCCACTGGTGTGTTTCATGCTTATCTTATTACAGTTTATAGGATTTTATGAAAAGACCTACATAATATACCACCCGTGAATGAGCGATGGAAAGTTGAGCATCTTGATAGATCAGTTGTGCCCCAACAACCCGATTGGTGAGTAAGTTTATAACTAAATTAATATATATATAGTTTATATGTTATGTTAATATTGTTTAATTAATTTATTATTGATACAATACGAGTTGTGAAACATACATCGCAATATACATACGCGACCTTTTACAGTCCAAAGAAAGTATATGGAAATCAAGACAACCTGATCAAGTTGCAGACGTCATTACATTGAGAGCAGAGATTGCTAGGGATATATATATATATATATATGTTTTCAACATCAATGTATAAAGTAAATGAATTTGAGAAATGGGCACTAGACCTTAATGGGGATGTTGTATATAAGTAAAATTATTAATTTTTATGTTCATTATTTAATTAATTTTATTAATTACGATTTTACGAAAATAATATATTAAATGTTAATATTATGAAGTTAAAAATCAATGGATCGATTTTTTATGGTCGTTTAAAAACTGAAATTAGTTTTTCATCCTGCTGGAAAATCGATTAGACAATAAAATTAATTAAAGCGGGAATCAATTTTTTACATGAGTTGAATAATCGAAATGAGTTTTTTATGCCAACTTAAAAACCGATCATTTAGTTTTTTTTCCATTTTTACCCCGCTTTTCACCCCATTTGAAGGTTCCAAACGACTAAAAAGATATAAAAACCATAGAAATGATATTATATCTCATAACAGATCATCATTACCAACAAACATAGTTGGTTGAATTAACATCAATATGTTTTAGGTAAAATATTGTCATGTAAATATCTTGTGTTACTTCAATGTCACTATGTGGAGTCATTAAGTTAGTTATTTTTGCAACTTTATGTTAATTAGTTAACTTGAAGCAATTTTAGGGGTCATTTGTTGGTCATAAAAAGTCATTTAGAGGGAAGAAATTCAAAAAAAGTGTGGATCGATTTTTTACATGGGATGAAAAACCGAAATCGATTTTTTATGCTCATTTCAAAACCGATCATTAGTTTTCTTCCATTTTTGCCCTGCTTTCCACCTCATTTGAAGGTTTTGAGCGACTAAAAAGATATAGAAACTATAGAAATGATGTTATATCCTATAACAGATCATCATTACCAACAAACATAATTGGATGAATCAACATCAATATGTTTTAGGTAAAATATTGTTATTTAAATGTGTTGTATTACTTCAATGTCACAATATGGAGTTATTAAATTAGTTTTTTTTTTTATGTAATTTTACGTTAATTGGTTATCTTAAAGCAATTTTGAGGTCATTTGTTGGTCATTGAAAGTCATCTGGAAAGAAAAAATTCAAGAAAAATCATAAACAGTTATTTACATATGCTAAAAAATCGTAATCGATTTTTCAAGGATGCTTGAAAATTGATCGGAAGGGAGAATCAAGAAAATTGGTGATCGATTTTTTACTGTTGCTAAAAAATCGGTATCGGTTTCTTAGCCGTACTGAAAAATCGATCCTATATTTCTTTCCCTTTCTACCCACTTTCCACCACATTGGAAGGTTTCCAGTTACTGATTGATGGTTGAAGACACAATTTTATGGTTAAGTACTAAAATTTAGTCATTAAATTTGATGTCAATTACTTTACTTCTTTCATGTTTTTAATGTCAATTACTTTATGAATAAATTTTCATTCATTCATTAAAATTGATGAAATTAAAATTAGTAACTTAATAACCGACCATCGAATAATGGTACCGCTGTATTATTACATAAATGGAGTAATATATATATATATATTTAACAAAATAAAATATACATGTAACAGAAGTTGAAATTAACGTCAATGTCTAATCATTGTTTTCATCATTAACCATCTCTGAAGGAAACCGTTGAGGACATCGATGATGGTTATGTCCAGTCTCATGACATAAGCAGCATCTTCAAGACCATGGTGCATTTTCACTAGTATTTGTGCTCGTCTCAGCTTTCGCATTCACAGCTGCGCTAGTCCCTTACTTGACGGAAGTAAAGGGGTTAAGGCAATGAAGACGACTCTTTCGCACTTTTTTCTATGACGATCTTCCCCAGTTGAAGGAATCTAAACCTCATTCGGCCTATCTGCTTGTCTTTTTCCTATAAGTGGTAGTACAATCATCCTTCTAACTTCCATAAAAATATTTCAACTAACCAATTTGGGGACAAGATTAATCGGACGTGCATATGCGACTTTCAACCACTTTATGCTATAATACTAACTGCAAAGTGTATCACAACTGACGTGATGCCCTTGAAACTGATATGTAATAGAAATATAAGTGTCACGATATAACATGAAATACCGAAAACAACAATGTACAATTACCATACCTGACCATAGTACATACATAAACATATGATAACTGATCAAGGTTCTACTACTTTTATGTACATGTGTGCTGTTGAATATCAATCATCGCATCTTCTTTGCTAGGATGTATAACGCTGTACTGATACGGTTCTGTAATAGGATGTACGCTACCTTCCATTGATAAATCATTTGCCAACATGATACGATTGTACGCAACAGTGGTAACATAAATCGTGAGCTTCTAGGTAGTAACACATCTATTATTAAATTATCTCTGCAGCACATTTCTTACATATTCATATGTCGTTGGTGTAGTTGTTATTGGCAAACGACATGCTTGCATCATGCAATTATTGAGTGATTATGCAATGTTGGTAGTCATCATTTCATATCTTCTTATTGGACAATATGTTCGTGACCACTTGCTCACTCCAGCCTTAACCAATGTTGTATGTGTGCTCGGATGTAATGCACGTATTTCTTCTAATATTCTATTGCATTCATTTTCCACATCTGAATGTTTTTTACAATGTTGTTTAAGGTTTTGTCACAAATGAAAAAAACATAACACGTGTGGGACTTCAAGAAAAGTCGTTTTCATCTCATTCGATATGCTTTTATGACGATCAGATACGATAAGCAAATCGTCTAACACCTCTTGCAACTTTTTCAAAAACTAAGTCCATAAACAATCTTACTCTTCATCAATAAATCCAAAGGCGATGAGATAAATCATCTCCAACCCATCTTTGCATGCACTAAAAAAAATCATCCCTTTATATTCACCTTTCAAATGAGTGACGTCAATAACAACAACTGATCTTATATAAGATTGAAAACCCTTAATAGAAGCTCCAAGTGCAACGAAGAAATACTAGAACAAGTTGTTTTCATCTCTCTCAATTGTCGTCATTGTGCCGAGGTTTGATAGTTTTAACATCTCAAAGTACCGAGTCCATGAACAGTCTGACTCTCCATGTGGGAACTGGCCCGTTCCCTTGGGCCTGGCCCACCACTCACAAGGTACTGTTCCTAGCCCCTCGCAAGATTTTGCTTCACCTCCTCAGGTGCTCTAATCAAGAGTCAGGGACCTCTTTACCCATTTGGAAACACATCTGCTATCAACTGAGCTAGCCCATTTGGAAGCACACTTGGTACCAACTGAGTTAGCTAGCTCAGTTGGTACTAGGTGTGCTTCCAAATGGATAAAGAGATCCCTGACCCTTGGTTTGAACACCTAGGGAGGCGAAGTAAAATCCTGCAAGGGGCCAAGAACAGTACCTTGTTAGTGGTGGGCTAAGCCCAAGAGAGCGGGGCCAGTTCCCACACTCCATCAACAAATCCAAAGACGATAGGATAAATTATCTTCGACCCCCATCTTTGCATGCACTAAAAAAAAATCACACCTTTATATTCACCTTTAAAATGAGTGACATCAATAGCAATCATAAATCTCATGTACGATCGAAAACTCTCAACAGAAGCTCCAAGTGCAACAAAAGAATACAAAAATCTGTTGTTTTCATCTCTCTCAATTGTCGTCATCGTGCCGAGGTTCGATAGTTTCAACATCTCAAAATAGGACAGAAGCTGCTGATATGACTCATTCGTTTGTCCATATGCTAGTTTCTTTGCATATTGTAAAGCCTTTCAAGCTTTACTGTACAAGATCTGAATTCCATACTGCTTTAGCATTTCTCCAATCAAATGATTACGTGTATATTTCTATTCCCACCTTTATCGCATACAATTTTTCAATGACAATAGTCTTCACACTCTTCATATGTGATTCTATGGCTGTCTGATGACACATATGTTCCGTCACATGCTTCAACACAAACCACATCGAACAACCCTTTCTGCATCTTGCACGAACTATAAAGTTATAAGTTTTATATAAAGTTATAAGTTTTATTCTTGCAACCGGTCTCAAATCGCTCCGTGTCTGAACATTTAACCTGATATTCAAACTTGGCTTTCAAAACATATTCTCCAATAGCTATACATATTTCTTCTTTACTATTAAAGAATGCACATTTATACAATATATCACGTTGATATATGGTTGACGTAGCGTTTGAAGTAGCATCAATGTTTGCCCAGTTCTACGTTAGAAACAATCCAGTATGGTTGTGAATGATTATTCTAAAATTGTAAACCTGAAAATCTTATTTTTGGAAACTTTTCTTCTTTAAAGACATCATCAAATTGAGTTTCCTCTTCATCACTATCTCTAGTTTGCTCTTCGTCACTATCCCGTATCCCATCACCATTATCATTTATGTCCCGATCTTCATCATCAGTACCATAATTCATATAATCATCATGAATATTACAAATGAGACTTTTTATAGTTATAAATGGGGTGACAGAAATATCAACCTGATTGCTCATAATACCTGAAGTAAGATAAAACTTACTTTAAACCATATTCGGACTTACAAGTTTATTCGTACCTACCTCATCGTGTCTTGTGTATTGAGTCGGTGATAATTGGATGAACGGTTACCCTAGCTCCAAAATCTCTCGCAATTTTATCACAATATAAATATCTTTAACATTAATATTTTTGATCCCCATCAAACCAACCACGCCAAGATCAGACATGATGCATATCTTTTTAACTTGACCATTTGTCGTACTTTATAGTAAATAATACATACGGATATCCCACCTTCTTCTATCAATACCAGCCTCTTTACACACAACGTCCACCAATTATGAAAAACTACTATTTTTGTGAACCCCATATATGATCAACTCCCCTCCAATATAATTACATCCATTCCACTCTCCTTCAAAGTTGATTACGATCGTCTCTTGAGTTATTCTTGTAACACTCAAATCAAAAAAATATTATTAATAAATTAGTCTCATTTCAATCAGGTAGCATTACAAAATACAATCATATTGAATAAAATTTAACACTATAAATCAATACCCAACATCTACAACATAAGAAATATCAAAATTATACTGACACTGTCTAACTCGATTTTTAAATGGATTAAAAAATTGAGTTAAACGAATTGATTGTACGAGTGTATATTATTATATCTAACCATATATAACCAACACTCTTCACCCAAATATAATCAAATAGAATAAAATATTATTATATCTAACCATATATAACACTAAAATTACACAACATTCAAAACACAAAAATATCAAAAACATGAAAAAATTGCTAATTTCGATTTTTCAGTGAATTGAAAAACTGATGACGGTATTTCAGTCACTAAAAAATCGATATACTTCTTTAATCGGTTTTTCATACACTGTTTTTTATACAATGAAAAATTGATTCATGAAAAACCAATTTCGTATCAGATTTTACAAATTTCATCACAGATTTTTACGAATACCATATATCACAACTCAAATCATTCTTACGGCCTTTTTAGCTCATAATATGAACAAAATAACCCAAAAATCAACCAACAAAGACATATACATTACCTTTAAAACTGAAATGGAAGACGAAACTTCAAAACCTTCAACGGATGAAACTTAAATGGATTAAAAACCTTCAATAGATGAAGAAGCTCCAATAAAGAATCCCTTACTAGATTGTTTTTCAGCTGCAATGGTGAATCAAATCTCACAAACCATGAATAGAGAAAAGAAAAGAGTGGGGATATTGTTAGGAAGAAGAAGGATATTTTGGTAGTTTCAAATTTGGGTATTTCGGTGATTTTAACTTAAGGGTATTTTAGTAATTTGGATAAACAATGGAAATAATTTGTTTGAGAGGTCAAAAACAATTTTTTTTAAAAATATGAGTAAAACAAAAATTTCTTTTTCATTTAGGTAAAAACTATAAATTTTCCTAAATTATAATTATGGCTCCTTAATAGAATCAACTCATAAAGAGGTGTATAAACAATTTTAGAAGGGTGTAAACATCAACATTTCGTTTTTTTTTTTTTTGGGCAAATGCTTTGGTTTCAATTTTGAAAACACCAATTAAACTTGGATTTGATCCAACTCATCAGACAAGGTGCAAAAAATAGATGATTACATACTTACAAATCCTCCACACAAAAATCTCACATCGTATACCATCATCATGGTGAACACATAATGTTGACCTACAATCGTGCTTCATCCTGTACATATAGGTTGTGATTTCTCTCCATCTATTGATCATGCACATAGTAAAATAGTATATCCACAGATGCACAACCAACTAGATTTACAACTTCAAAATTTAACATGACATATAAATTTTTATTTAAATAAAAAAATTAAAAAAAAATAAAAGAACTAAGATTCTACTACTGTTCTATCTGGAACATAACAAATGAAAATTTTAAAAAATAAGATTCTACTATTGTTCTTGTCTATAACCTAACGAATGAGGCTTAGAGATGAGCAAATGGCTCAGGTTTGGTTTTTAGGACAGGTTTATTAGCCACTTCAGAACACCTTCCAAACACAGTGACTGCACTTGCCACTATGTATCCATTTAGGCTCTGAATATATATATAACAATTATTCATCCAACTATATTATTTATGAAATTCTTAAAGACACAAAATACCACAAAAGGTAAAGATTAAAATAATAATAATAATTTAATCAAGTCATCATGAAATACCTTAACCATGAATAGAACTCTAGAGGTATGGCCGATTAGCTCTACCATTGTTACGTGCATTTTTCAGACTCACCAAATGGGTTGGTAAAAGCCCATGAAGGCCCAATCAAGTCAGCCCAAATGCAAAGACATATCAGACAAGGCCCAGTTATCAATTCAGGCCCAGTAAGCTCTACAGCTTAGCTCGCCCCAGCGAGCTCTTCAGTTCGCATCAGTCAGCTCATTTCAACTTGATTACAGTTTGTTATAAAGCTCGCTCTATACATAGCTCGCTACTTAGCGAGGTTCGGCTCGAGGTCGCTCAACTGCAATGTGTAGCTCGCCCAGCTGACCAATTAATACAAAATCTTCCAGAATAGGCAGTTATCCAATGTGATCGTGATTCTCTCACCAGATATGGAAATTAATTCAAATTCAAATTCAATCAACGTTATCTTGGATTTTGTAGAACGGTTTTCTGATTTTATTCAAACAAATTAGAAAGTGTAATTAATTCATGATTCTCTTCCTATTTTATTGTTACCAGATCTGTAACATTACTTCCCTTATAAATAGGGGTTAAAATCATTGTAACACGGATGAGACAATTAATAACATATTGTTACTCTGCAGAATTTTAGAGAGATAGTCGTGAACGTATGCGCACTCACTGAACCACGTTAAAAATCCTTTGCTTTCTTGTTTTGTTATGAGTTCTTTGCTGTATTTTTCTTGGTTTATGTGCTTTCTCACATTTATCGCAGATACTGGGCATTGAATTCTCGTCGACTGGATTTCAACGTCGACATTTTGGCGCTAGAAGGAGGGCTCAAACCGCAATCTTTTTCATCTCAGTTCATCGATTTCTAATAACATGATAAGGACCAGAACAAACAGGTATTTTGGAGATGATGACCAGGCAGAGAGCCACATGAACCAGCCTCAACAGAACATACAGTCTATGGAGGACGCACCCATGCATGCAGCAGGCACGTCCCATGGCCAAACAATCAGTACTGCAGCAGGCATTCCCCCTCTGCCTTCTCGTTAGCCGGTTCCAATTGTCCCAATAGCTGAAAGGCAGCATGTGTGGCATCAGAGGTAAGAAGCATTGGAGAACACGGTTAGACAGCTTACAGAGGCTGTTAATATGTTGGTACAGGTTCAAATACATAACGCACCTAGGGTTGAGGTCGAGGTTCCAAGGCACGTATCTCAGCAGCATGAAGCAATGCAGATGCCTCAGAGGCCAGTAAGGGAAATGCCACGACCTGCCGGCTCAGCTCGTTCCTCTAATGTGCGTTCTAAAGTTGGAGGCCACCCTGTCCGCGAAGAAAGGAAAGTCGCACGCCCAGCAAGCCTAGTGGTAAGGTTGAGCCAGGATGGAAGTCGGAGGTTGGAAGTCGGTCACGACAGAGTTCGAGCTGCAGCTCGGCATGTAGACGAAGTGGGTGAGCGACATACAAGATCTCATAGGCCTAGAGGCTCGTTTGGAGAAGATGAGAGATATGACCAAGAGCACCTTTCCCCAGGTCGCGACCACAGAAGGAGATATGAGCCTCGAGATTCATAAGTAGAGGAACTCCTCCAAAGGGTCCAGTAGTTAGAAGCGCGACTTGGAGCCCCGAAGCAGCGTGGGTATTACAGGGAAATGACCTCATTTATAAGGGAAATTGAAACGCAGCCTCTCCCTCCGAGGTTCAAAATGCCAAATATTCAGCAGTACAATGGGGACAGTGATCCCTATGATCATCTTGATGCTTTTAACGTTCAGATGGACCTGCAGACAGATAATCCTATGGTAAAGTGTCGTGTATTCCCAGCTACTTTGGGGGATATTCCAAGGACATGGTTCAAAAATCTCCCAGCTCGCAGCGTAGGAAGTTGGGATGAGTGTCAGCAGAAGTTTGTCGGCCAATACAGGGCATTGAGAAGGCAGCCCGCTCCATCCTGCCACCTAGCTACCATCTTCCAGCGTCAGGGTGAGTTGTTGAAAGAATATATCATCAGATTTAGATACGAGGTCGCGAATATTGAGAATCCATCAGACGAGAGTATACTGACAGCGATCTTAGCTGGGTTGCGCAAAGATAAAAAACTGTATGAGAGCATTTACAAGTCCCCAGTGAAGGATCTGGGAGAGTTCTACGAGTGAGCTACAAAAGAGATTAGGTGGGAAGAGACCTTCGGCCCAAAGAAATCCATTCAGAAGAATGAAGCGGACAGTTCCAGTCAGACGAAGAAAAGAAACAATGGCAGGAACGAAGGAGAAGGTAGAAACAGTGGCTCGAACAATCAAATTGCTAAAAAGACAAGGAGAGAGCCAATGAGTGAGCGACCTTAGCGTCAAGGTCGTTATGGAGGATACAACGTCCTAACGGATTCACAGGACAGGATTTTCGCAGCAGAGAGGAGCAGGAAAGATTTTAGAAGACCCAATCCTTTAAGAGCCCTTGTTCAGCATAGAGATCGGAGCAAGTTTTGTGTCTATCATAATGAAATCGAGCACAATACTTCAGATTATTGGGCGTTGAAAGACACAATTGAAAAGTTAATCAGGAGAGGTCGCATGAGAGACTATGTAGCGAGACCTGCAGACTCGCGACCTCCGCAAGAACAACCTCACCAACAACAACCAGAACAGCAACAGCCCGAGCGAACTCCCGAGCCAGGACATGAGCCTGCAGTAAGAACTATTTTTACAGATCATGGTGACCCCTATATCGCAGGTGCTTCAAACAGGTCGCACGAGAGATACGTCCGAGAAGCCAATCATACTTTTCAGGTTAGTGGGTCGGAGGGACCTATAAAGAGGGCAAAAACGACCTTGGATGAAATTGTATTCACTGATGAAAATGCTAGAGGTGTGATTTGGCCTCACAATGATGCGCTGGTCATCCGAGCTAAGATTAGCAACATGAATGCGACGCATCATGATTGATATTGAGAGCTCAGTAAATGTGATGTACAGGAGTTGTTTTGAGCAAATGGGGCTAGGAGCGGAGCAGTTGAGACCATTCTCAGAGCCTCTTTATGGTTTCACTGGAGATGTTGTTGTACCGGTGGGCCAGATCAAGCTACCACTTACTCTTGGGGAAGCATGTCATCAAGCTACTGTGTTGACAGATTTTCTGATAATTGACTGCCTATCAGCATACAACGTGGTCTTGGGAAGATCTGCTATGAACGAGTTGGATATGGTTACTTCAACCAGGACCCTCACGGTAAATTTTCCAACCTCTAATGGCATTGGATGTATTCGGGGAGAGCAGCATTTAGTCACGCGCTGCTATGAGATGCCGTTAAGATGGGTGTAAGAGGAAAGAAAGTGAACATGGTTTCGGGGGCAAGCCATGAGCTATGACCGAGAAAGGGGTCAGTCACGACCTGGACTCTCGCGAGGTAGATGTAGACCGAGCTACAGAGCCAGTCGAAGAGTTGGAAGATATTCAAGTCAGCGAGGCAGATCCAGAGAGGTGTCTGAAGCTGGGGAGAGGTTTAGCTCCAAAACTGAGAGCCCAACTCGCTGACTTCCTAAAGGCGAACTTAGATGTGTTTGAGTGGAATCATGAAGACATGGTGGGGATAGATCCCAAGGTGATGTTGCACAGGTTGAATATTGATCTTCACCACAAATCAGTTCGCCAGAAGAGGAGAACGATGACAGGGGAGCGCTATCTCGCATTGAAGGAAGAGGTAAATAAGCTGTTGGCGAACAAGTTTATCCGAGTAGCTTACTACCCAACTTGGGTCGCCAATCCAGTCTTGGTAAAGAAGAAGAATGGGAAGTAGAGGACTTGCATCAACTTCACTGACTTAAACAAGGCGTGCCCAAAAGATAGTTTCCCCTTGCCAAGGATAGACCAGCTCGTGGATGCTACAGCTGGCCACGAGCTCCTAAGTTTTATGGATGCATACTCGGGTTATAATCAGATCCTAATGAATCCCGAGGACGAAGAGCACACCTCATTTATGACTGATCGCTGCTTATACCGCTACAAAGTGATGCCTTTCGAGCTGAAAAATGCAGGAGCGACCGATCAACGCTTGGTAAACATAATGTTTGAAGAACAGATTGGAAAGACCATGGAAGTCTATGTTGATGATATGCTGGTGAAGTCCAAGCAAATGGGTGATCATGTGCGCGACCTGGAAGAGATGTTTTAGATTTTGAGGAGCTATCAGATGAAGCTAAATCCGCACAAGTGCGCATTCAGGGTAGCTTCTAGAAAGTTTCTAGGTTTCATGGTGAACAGTAGGGGTATTGAAGCCAATCCTGAAAAGATTAAAGCAGTGATCGATATGAGGTCGCCTACTAGGGTGAAAGATGTGCAGAGCCTCAATGGCCAGGTCGCGGCACTAAGCAAGTTCATCTCGAAAGCTACGGATAAATGCATCCCATTTTTCGATATCTTGAAGAAGGAAAAAGCTTCGAGTGGACCGAGCAATGTGAAGTAGCCTTCCAGCAGTTGAAAGAGTACATGGGGCGAGCTTCACTCCTTTCAAAGCCTAAAGAATGAGAAAAGCTGATTCTGTACTTGAGAGTGTCTCAGCAAGCTTTAAGTGCTGCTTTAGTGAGAGAAGAGGAGAAAACGCAGCTTCCAGTGTACTATATGAGTAAAAGGCTTCAAGATGCTGAAACCAGGTATTCGCAGATGGAGAAGCTCGCTTATTGCTTGGTGGTCGCATCGAGGAAGTTGCGACCTTACTTTCAAGCTCACACGATCGAAGTCCTCACCTAGTATCTGCTGAAGCAAGTCCTACAGAAAGCGGACACCTCAGGTCGTTTGCTAAAATGGGCAGTTGAGCTCGCACAGTTTGACATTTAATACAAGCCGATGATGGCTATTAAGGCTCAAGCTCTGGCAGACTTCATTGTAAAATTTACAGGGCCTGTGGATGATGAAGTTGAATCTTCTGAAGGTCCGACCTAGGAATCGTATGTTGACGGGTTATCCAGTGAGCAGAGGGCTGGAGCTGGGATTCTACTGATTAGTCCTGAAGGCCACAAGATCATTTGTGCTTTAAGGTTTGGTTTCCAGGCTACAAACAATGAAGCTGAATATGAAGCGCTGCTCGCAGGTCTACGTCTAGCTAGGGAGATGCGAGCTGAACAGCTAAGGTTTTCAATGACTCGCAGCTCGTGGTTTGCTACATTCTGGGGGAGTACCAGACCAATGGGCCAAAAATGGCTTTATACCTCAGAAGGTCCATGAAATGTTGGGTTCTTTTCAAAAGTATGAAGTAAAGCAAATTCCACGAGCTCAGAATGCACACGCAGATGCTTTAGCTCGTTTGGCAACCACTTAAGATGCAGACTTTCTTGGGGCAATCACAGTAGAGTTTCTACCAGCTCCAAGTACAGAAGAGAAGAATTCAATGATGATCATAACTGTGCAGCCCAATTCTTGGATGGGTCCGATTTTGAGCTATCTGCAAGATGGGAAGCTGCCAAGTGATAAGCTAGAAGCACGGCGCTTGCGAGCTAGAGCAGCCAGGTACTACATCTACGATGATGTGTTATAGAAGAAGAGATTTTCAGCTCCACTTTTGAGATGCATTGATGGTCAAGATTGTGAGGCGGTAAATACATGAAGACAATTGTGAAAACCACGCTGGAGGGGCTATCTTTAGCCCAAAAAGCACTTCGACAAGGTTTCTATTGGCCCACCATGAAGCAGGATGCCATCGACTTGGTCAAGAAATGTGACAAGTGTCAGAAGTTCGCCCAGGCTCCACGAGCTCCACTAGCTTATCTCCAACAAATGGTAAGCCCGTGGCCCTTTGCAATTTGGGGGATGGATTTGATCGAACTTCTCCCAACAACTGGTGGAAAATGCAAGCATGTCGTGGTCGCAGTTGATTACTTCACTAAGTGGGCAGAAGCAAAGGAGTTGGTTGAAATTTCCACTACAAAGATTGAAAATTTTGTGTGGAATAATATCATTTGCAGATTCGGAGTCCCACAGCAGATCGTGACGAACAATGGGACCCAGTTCAGCAGTGAACAATTTCTCAAGTTCTGTAGCAACCTGAAGATAATCAAGAGCTTCTCAGCAGTGGACCATCCACAAGCTAATGGCCAAGTTGAAGCTATGAACAAGATTATAAAGCAGACCCTGAAGATGAAACTGGAAGCAAAGAATGGGGCATGGGTAGACGAGCTTCAGAAGGTATTATGGGCTTACAGAACCACAACTCGCAGCACCACTGGCGAGACGCCCTTTTCGATGGTATATGAGTCTGCGGCCATGATCCTGGCAGAGTTAAGGTTACCTCACAATGAAGAACGACCTTCAATCTAAATGACAATGATCAATTACTTGCTACAAACTTAGACTTGCTTGAAGAAGTCAGAGAAACAGCCAGGTTAAAAGTAGCTGTCTATCAACAAAGAATCGCGAGGTACTATAACAGGAATGCTCGAATTCGCAGCTTCAACGTAGGAGATTTGGTATTGCGTCTTGTTCTGACTGGAGCCCGTAAACCCAGTGATGGCTCTTTAGGCCCAAATTGGGAAGGACCCTATGTCATCAAAGCAAACTTGGAAAACAGAGCATAACGTTTAACCAACATGAATGGAGCTAAGGTTCCTCGAGCTTGGAATGCTGAGCATCTCCGTCCATATTATCTGTGACCTCTTTGTTACATGTAATTCAATCTTATTATAGTTAATGAAAGCTCCAGTTCTCTCATGACGTAATTCAAACTTTAAAGTTACAAAGTTGATGGGCTTCGTGCTGATTAGCTCACTACTCGTTTAAATAAAAAGAGTCTAAAAAGCAGGCGAGGTTACGTACCCCTACATAGCTTGCCTAAAATAAAAAGAGCCTAAAAAATAGACAAGGCTACGTACCCCTACATAACTCGCCTAAAATAAAAAGAGCCTAAAAAGCAGACGAGGTTACGTACCCCTGCATAGCTCGCCTAAAATAAAAAGAGCCTAAAAATCAGGCGAGGTTGCATACCCCTGCATAGCTCACTTAAATGAAATGAGCCTAAAAAGCAGACGAGGTCGTATGCCTGCATAACTCGTCAACAATTCAACCTATTGCCTATTAACTGGTGAATTGAGTATTTGCTTAAGTTATTATATCTTACTTCAGGCAAGTTTATATGATTAGCTCGCATGGAGTTTTATAACTCATGAAATAAAAATTATGAAATGTATTAAAACAAACGCAATAACTCAGTACATTCAACACAGAAGATATAATGAAAGAAATTTTATTAAAGTTCAAAAATCCTTTACAAATTAAAGATCAACAAAATACAAGTGTAAAAAGCAAAAAATGAGCTCTTAGTTTTGAGCTGGAGAATCTAGCCCTAAAAGAGCGTTGTCACTCAAGAACGAGCTAAAAGATTCGAGGTCACCGGCGAGCTTAGCCTGAGAAGTTGTGCCAGGAGCTTGTGTTGCTAGAGGAACTGCATCAGCTGGAGACGAGGTAGTCCCAGCCTTGAACTCCTCCACAGCTCGGAGTCCCTCATCGCCAAAGATAGAAAAATCCAATTCAAGATGGGACATCCATAGCGTGTAAAGGAAATTACGGCATGTTCTTTCCTCAGCCTCATCTTTGGCTTCAGCAACCTGCTCCTCCGTTTCCTGAACAGATCTTTCTCGGAAATCCATCAACTCTTCGAAGGCGTCATTTACTTGACGATTAGCAACCTCGACTTCTTGATACGCGGCTCCTGCTAGCTGTTCGACTACTTCAACTAGCTTCTCGGCAGCCTCAGCTCGCTGTAGCACATTCTCAATTTTCTGCTCTGCAACCTCAGCTCGCTACACTGCATCCCTCACTTGCTGCTTTAGCACCTCAGCTCTATGTTTAGCCTCTTCAGCCCATTCAGCGGCAGCTTCTGCTCTTTCAGCCCGTTGCTCAGCAGCCTCAGCCTACTGCACTGTGGCATCAATTCGTTGCCCGAGCACCTCATTTTGTTTCTCCGCAATCTCAGCTCGTTGTTCAAACTGCCTCAGCTCGTCCTTCACCTTGTTCAATTCACCTTTTGCCTTGTCACGTTTATCTTCACAATTACGTATCAAAGCAATGAAGTGCGATCTAGAAGCGTCATAATCACTTTCTAACTGAGTCAGAGCTTCCTCGACTATCTGTTTAGCTATGTTCGCTGCGGCCAGCATTGCCTCATGGCCCTCAGCGAACCTTTTCCCTTCTTAGACCCTATCGGTCAAGGACGCTATCTCCTCTTTAGTTTTCTCCAGCTCGTTCTCCAGCTTCTTTATTTGTTCTTCAGCGAATTTGGTCTCCCTCCTTCCCTTTATTGATGCAAGAGCGGCCTGAAAATTCTACAAGTTAACATTTGATAAGATAAAGAAATCAGGAGATGAAAAGAAAATGACTTACCAGCATGGCATGTCGAGCTGCGTATTCGTTCAAGGTCGTACCCGCAAGGGACCTATTCTCTAAGACCCTCGCATGAGTCAACATAATTGTTGGCCAGTTGTCAAGGAAGGAAGTTAAATATCTTCCCCCATATCCAATTTCGACGTTTGGCATTATTGGCGAGGGAGTCCCCGCAGCTTCAGCGGCCTCAGATTCTTCACTCCAGTAAACATGATGTCGCGTGAAAAAAGCACGCCTAGATCAATTCCTTTTTATTCTCCTACTGGTACCAACTCGGGTTACCTGGGGAGCGACCTCGGATGGAGCGTCCCGTGCTTCGGGCTGCGAGCTGGGAGTCGGATCTTGGAGAAGATCTGATGCTGCTTCAGAAGGTGGCACCTTGCTGAGAGCAGCAACCGAGGAAGCTTTTGCTCTAGCAGGTTGCTTAAAGCATTTCGAAGGAGCAGCTGGAGAGGCTGAAGTTTCAGCAGGTCGTTTTACTGGAATAGAGGAGGATGAAGCTTTGGCAAGTCGCTTTGAATTGCACTTCAGAAGAGCAAGTTTTTTCCTCTTGGTTGGAGCTCGCGCAAATGAAGAAGTAGGAGCTTGAGGAATGGTTGTTTATACGAGCTGGAATCGATGCCTTTTTAACAAATGTTGGAACTGTTGGACTGGGGACTGGATTCGCTTGGGCAGGTGGAGATGGAATCCTTGGAGGAGTTGTTCGAACATGGGAATAAGTTAAATCTATTTGTACAACAGGAGCTTCCTAAGCTGGAGCTGTCCGAGCTGGAGTTGGAGTAGGAGCTGTAGTTTCTACATGCGAGCTAGGGGCAGGAACTGTTGTGTCTGCTCGCGAAGTGGTGGCAGGACTTGGAGATGATCGAGAAATAGTTGTATCCTCTTCCTCGACAGGGACTTCAAGGACAAAAAGAAGTACAGGGTCATCGTCCATGCTCCCTAAGTCTTCTTCAGGAGTTAATAGTGGAGAACCCTCAGGAGGAGCAAGGCCATGAACCTGGAGAAAGGCGGTGTCAAATTTACTGTTGATGCTCGCTTCACCCGAGTTCGCGAGCACCTCGAGAGCCTTTTTCTCCTCATCGCTGAGAGGAGACTCATCCATTTTCAGCTCTGTAAAGCAAAATGTTAAAAAAAAAAAAAAAAATCCTTAGCTCGCTAAAGATTCCCCTCTGCATACTTGGTTTCAAAATGAAGCTGAAATTATTAAGACCTATGAGAGAAGGGCAGGAGACAAAGATCTTATATGCCCCGACGTTAGACTTGCCCTTCGCATCTCCTTGGGGTAAGAGTTTCTTATACTCCGACGGATGAGCTGTGAGATAATAAATATCATCTGGTTTTTCCCCCTTTTTAGTGCTCAAAACCTTGAAGTTGTAGAGGTGTTGGATGATTTTTGGAGTTGGGGGAGAAAGGCCGTTTCTGAGGAAGGTCAGAGTCAACAAGGTCAGTTGCGCATATGAATTCGATGTCAACTGGAATAGCACGAGCTTGACTGTGTTTAAGAACTCAATCAGGTAAGAACGAATGGGGAACCTTAGTCCGTGCTTGAAATGTTAGGTATTGACAGCGACGTACCCCTATAGAGGATAGCATGCATGGCTTGCGGGAATGGGTGACAACGCACGACAACCTTTAGGGATGTGAAATTGAAGAACAAGCCCTATCAGATCGAAAAGACCCAATGTAGAGGAATAGTGTGCAAAGGTCTCGCGATTTTTTCTTTCTTCGCGAGCTCGTCGTTCTGCATTGATATTACGAGCTCCACTTGAAGACATCTGTATGAAGGGAATATGTTTAGGTCGTAACAAACAGATTACCAAAATGCTAAAAAAAAATTCTGAGTTTCCTATTTCGCAGATCAGTCATACAGTGGGGGGCTCAATCTATGAAGAAACGATCTATGAGCTAGCATTCTACAGGTATCTAATCCAACAGTTAGCATGCAAAACATGCCACAAACAGCAATAAGATCGCAAACAGATAAGTAAAAAGATCAAATCAACAAGAAATGAAGAGTCGTTCTCAACAAGAAATCCAGAACAACAAAAGCTCAACATCAAGAATATGACGTATTTGAACCATCTCAGACACAGCAATGACAAGACGCAAGCACAATGCAACATTAACTCAACAAAATGAATCCAAAAACTGAAAACTTGAAGTTAGATGGAGAATTTACCGTGAATCTTTGATGAAATGGTAAGAAACGGCGACTAAGGTTGGAGATTGTGTAGAAAGTTGATGGTGAAACGCGCAGCAATGAAGAACTTGGTGGCAGAAGAAAATGACAAGTGAACAGGGCAACAAAAGGGCTCCACCAGTTTAGTCAAGCTCAAACCCCAACCATTAGATCTGCGTGCTGAGTAACCGCCATTAATCCAACGGTGCAGCACGAGTAACGGTTCTGTAATCATGTAGCCGTCAGTTGAAAGACGTGCGCATTAAATGCGCGTGGCACGTCTCGTGCCAAAGACGGTTCAGTTACCTCATGTATAACCGCCACGTGTCAAAGTTGATGGGATTGAATTTGAAAAGGCGCGGAACAGAAATTCAAATATAGCTTTTACCAACGAGCTCGAACTCCCAATTTGCAGAACGAACTGAGAGCTGGGAGGCTGATGTTATGTGCATTTTCCAGACTCACTAAATGGGCTGGTAAAAGCCTATGAAGGCCCAATCAAGTCAGCCCAAATGCAAAGGTCCATCAGACAAAACCCAGTTATCAATTCAGACCCAGTAAGCTCTACAGCTCAGCTCGCCCCAACGAGCTCTTCAGTTCGCATCAGTAAGCTCATTTCAACTTGATTACAGTTCGCTATGAAGCTCACTCTATACATAGCTCACTACTTAGCGAGGTCCGGCTCGAGGTCGCTCAACTGCAATGTGTAGCTCGCCCAGCTGACCAATTAATACAAAATCTTTCAAAATAAGCAGTTACCCAATCTGATCATGATTCTCTCACCAGATATAGAAGTTAATTCAAATTCAAATTCAGTCAACATTATCTCGGATTTTGTCGAACGGTTTTCTGATTTTATTCAAACAAATTAGGAAGTGTAATTAATTCATGGTTCTCTTCCTATTTTATTGTTACCAGATATATTGTGTTACCAAGAGTAATTGTAAGCACTAAGCACATTGGTGTTACCCCAGTCCAGCAAATTCATGTAAAAGTTATCTTGAAGCTCAAAGGCATCCAATGTCCCCTTGGAAAACTGAAAAAGCAATCGCAAAATGTTAGAATAAGTGAATAAGATCCAAAATCAAAACTCAATTAGCAACCAAAATTTACAAAGAAACTTGCGTCAACCCAACATTTCAACCTCCCCCAAATTTACTGCCAATCATAGAATGTCATGAATTTTCACTTAAATAAAATAAAATAAAATAAACACATTAGATAAAAAAATATATAAATAACTATAATTCTGACTTCATGCATTCACAATTACCTCTGCCAGTCCAAATCTTGACTAGGGCCCCAAATGAGAAAAAGTTATCGCTTTAACTTGCAGGTTTCTTGTAATTAGGTCCATTTAGTTTCAATCCATGATTTAGGGATGAAAAACTAGAATAAACACATACCTGGGGAATGTATCTCCGGGGCTTGACAGGTTTAGACTGATGAGCAGAAGACGAAAAGAACAAAAAGAAGTCCTTTGGGAATGGATCAACCACTGCAGCTGGTTTGTTACTGAAACCAGGATCCGGGAGCGATTCATGTCCAAAGCCTCAGCAAGTAGTTTACGGTAAGCCTCTATTGACGCGGAGCATGCCACAGCCGGATTCTCTTTTCCCTTCCTCCCTTCTGTCAGCATGCAGTCTGCATATTCGCAATTCATTGCCGACCAATTTGGTATGAATGTATCCAACTGTCAATCAAAAGCAAAGTTTAATCAGAAAGTCGAATTCCTAAAAGTTTACGACTACTAACCTAGAAAAACCAAAACTCATAACATAATTCAAGATTGAATAATAGATATGAAAATGCATACAAAAAATTAATACACAAAGTAGACAAGTACAAAACTACAAAAAATAAAAATAAAAAAAATAATAAACCCCACAATTTTGCAGATTATTTTTGGAAAAATATACAATAAAAACAACCACAATTTTGTTTCAATCAAAAAGGGAAAAGTCAAGGAAGTCAAATACAAAAATTCAAAATCCTAAACAAATATGAAATTAAAACACGAAAATAATAACACCAAGAAAAACGAAAAAAAAAAAAAGCCAAACAAAACTAGAATGCAAAACAATGGCGAGATTTTATTTACGTATTCATGAGAGCGTTTTCTTTGATGAAACCGTTCTTGAAGAGGGCTTCTTGATGGCATTTTGGTAGACAAATTCATTGATCCTGAATCCACAACCTGAAATAGAGCAAAGGAAACACAGAGAGGAAGAGAGAGCGAGACAAAGAACAAACTCAATAAACAAATCAAAAATTAAACAAGAAACAATGAACAAAATCCAGCAAGAAAATGAACACAAGAAACAAGAAAACTAAACCAAGCCTGCAAACCACCAAAAAAAAATCAGATTGAATGTAAAGCAAATCAAAAGAATTATAAACGGAGAGACAAAGAAAATTGATTTCTTGAATGGAATGTTGTCATTTGTTGTTGATCGGTGATCGCCGAAAACGATTCTTGGAGGGAGTAAATGAAAAAAATAAGTGGGTTGGATATTTATATGAGTAATTCGCCTCACTTGCAAGCAATTTTCATATGGTTTTCCAGAATCCAATAGGCTTTGAAGAGGTTCTGTCGCCATGTGTATATATATATACACACATATATATGTAGTCGTTGGAAATCGGGAAATTATATATGTAGCCGTTATAATTAAATGAAATTATTTATTACGCGTTATTTGTTTCTTTTTTTTTTTTTCAAAATTTATACGTATATGTATTTTTTATTCAAAAATTTATGTATTCTCAACTCAACGGATTAATTTAATTTTGAAATATGAAATTATTTTTAATTTTAGTTTAGAATAATTTTTTACGCCTTTTTACGCGTTATTTGCTTGAAATTAAAAAGGGTGTTAAAAATTCTAATGAGTGTTTATCTAAAAGGGTAATTATATAATTTTATAATTAACAAATTTATTAAATAAGAAATTAATATTTTAAAAAATAAAATATTAAAAAAAATAAAAATCATCCTCTTTTGCTTTCTCTCACCTTTTTGTGCATCTTCTCCCATCCGCTCTCTTTCTCTCATCTCTCGTGTTGAGCTGTCAGTCAGATTTCCTTCTTCAACGAAAGAGATCATATGGCCTCTTCATCTTCCCCTTCGTCGACGATTGACAGACCTCTCTTGTCTCTAGTCTCTCTCTCTCTTCTTCATTTCTTTGCTGTCTCGTCTTGGTTGGCTGTTTTGGGTGTATTTCAATAGTTGCATGGTGGTGTTTGGATAAATTTCGATTATGGGTGGCGGATTTCAACTAGATGGATGTCTGGGATTTGCATGTGTAGTGGTTGGGACTTGGGTGGATGTTTGGGGTTTTCAAGAGTTTTTGAGTGAAATGGGTGTTTGGGATTGTTGTTCTTCTTTTCTTTTTATTGACATGTTGCCGGTCTGCGGCTGTAAAGTTTGCTCACGGGCTTGGGCAAACCCGCTTGAACCTGACCCGTTGCCATTTCTAAACCGAGCGCTCTCAAATGTAATTCCTAATTGACACTTGGCTGTCTTGAAAGTCTACGTGGCTACTTCAAAGTAAGCAGAGAGAAACATCAAAATTTAGTTGTTGAGTGGAAAAAACTGCAAGTCGATGGATTCGCAGAGCCAAACTACTTCGCTACAGCGACTTCAAAATGTTGAGAAGGTAATTTCATTCTCTATTTTATTACCCAAAAAAAAATCCATTTTTTAGCTAAATCTCATCTCTTTTGATTGGTCGCAGAGAGTCGTCAGGGTTTTGGAACTCGCCGGAGGAGTCATGGATGAGTTGGCAAACCCTACTGGCCCCAGAAAAGAGTTCATCAACAACCATTGCCGTGAGTTCATGCAATTGATCAAGGTCGCTTCTTCTCATCCAATCTAGATTCATTTTAATTCTTGTTTGCTTTCAAGAGTAGGAATAATTTGAATTAATTGAAGCGGATTTGACAAATTACTGTGATGATGTGCTTTATGGTATATGGATTTTCTACTTGGATCACCCAATCAAATATAAAGATATTAATGTGGATAAGAATGTGCTTCTTAAGTCTATAAATTTTGTGGATTTGAGTAATAGTTGGCTCATAATGTGAAAATTTTTTAATTTTAGTTAAATATTTTGTTTGCTCGTTTTGGATTTTGTTTATGGCTTTTAGGGTTTAAGTATATATTTCGTTTAGCTCTCATTAAATTAGATTATTGGTCTATAATTATTTTTTTTTTCAAAAAATAATTGGGTAGGCTACGAAACTTAGACATGATTCCGAAAATTAGATTAATTATATGTTAATTTAAATGAATGCCATAGACTTGTAGTAGTGAATGCAAAAAAAGTGGACAAATTGTGTTCAAACTTCTAAATGTATGCTGAACAAGGAGATTGATTTAGGTTATGATGGTAATCTAGAGAGAGATTTTTAACAAATTGAGAACTTGGAAATTTCTGTTTCTTTATATAAAATCAGGACATCCAAGTGACATTGCGGGAAGAGATCAAGAGTGCGTGTGAGTATCGTCCATTTGAAAAGTGTGATTATAGTTCGAGAATAACAAACGAGATATGTTGCAAGAAACTGGAATATGTTCTTTTGCAACTGGATGAGATGAAGCAGACCATTGATGAATATTGTGTTATGACTTGAAGCTGCATGTGATAATATGTATGTCAGTTGCTCTTTTTATAATTCTTGTTGCTGATGAGTTATTCTTATATGTGATGGAGTGTTACATTCATCTTCCATTTTGCTGGATGGATCGATTCTGACTGCAGCTTTGAAGATTTGAAATCTGTAAGGATATAAAAATGATTCTTGTTGATTTCCGTCGACTTTGTTGTTAAGGTTGTAGTATGGGATATGTCATGTTTCTAAGGGTTTATTTTGCTTCCTGTAGAAGTTACTCCCTACATACAGGAAAAAGAAGCAATTTATTTATCTTTACCGATTTAAAGCTTGGGATGTTTATGGCTACTGCTCCTCAGTCTATATTGTAACACCCTTTCAGGTGTTCTCATTGATACTTTTTGGTTACTGTCTCTCTATAAAATTCAATTTTCTAGTTGCAGTATTGGAATTTTTTTTTTTAAATAAATGAAATAAATTAAAAACAATTGTTAATAGTTGATTTAGAGGAATACTCCTTTGGTGTTCACTCTTGCTGACCATCTTCAGTGCTTAATGACTGGAAGGTTGGAATAAATGTTGTATTAGCAATGCTTGATCTTTCTTTGGTGGAGATAATTAGTGTCAAGATCCAAACTTGAAGTGATAATCGGAGTCATTGTGTTGATAGAATCCACCAGGCTTGTCAGGATATTTCTACTTTTAGCTGTGAATGTATAATAAATTCTTTCTTATTCACAAATTCTGATATTTGTTCCAAGTTCCAACATCATGGTGTCTCATGGTGTACAGTATATGTGTATCTATGCTGCTGTTCAGAATTCAAAATTCCTTGGATAATAATTTCGTTTGTAATCAAAACATGGCATTATATTATAACCATTTTCAATTTTTAACTTTATCCGACGGTAGGGGAATTCAGTGCAATTGAAGATAAATGTTTTATATGAGTGCAATATTATCAAATTTTATGGGCGTTTGTGTAATTTCTCCTTGTATAGGTATGAGGGAATTATTAATGGGTGGACTTACTGAATGGGTGTATAAACAGTTTTAAAAGGGTGTAAATAGCGACACTCTTTTTTATGGGCATAAGCAAATAGAGTAACGGTATATACATCCCTAAAAAATTATATGTACTGCAGTTCAACATGGTTTATTTATAAAAATCTAATATTATCCTTAAAGAAAATTATTAAAAATGATAAATAATTTGTAACTATATCCACAAATATTAATCACTTCCTCATGTATATAATGAATCCTTTTAATTTTCTCAAATTCTTAACTTCTCATTTAAATATTAATTTCAAATATCAAATAATTTTTAAGAAAACAAATTAATTTTAGAATATTGAGAATAGTTTTGAAAAATTAATTTTAAATATCAAAAAGTTTTAAGGAAATAAATTAATTGCAAAATATTGAGAATGAATCAAACTCATAATGAAATTATTATATTTAGTTAAAAAAAAAAAAAAAAAAAAGAAAAACATATTTGAAAAAAAAAAAACAAAAACATATATTAAGAAGTTTTTTTTATTCGAAATATTCCATAAGGTCAATTCAATTTTTTTTCTTTATAATATACCGTACATCCGTTGAATCAAATAAAAAATTACACATTCATCAAATAACAAGAAACTTGTTTGAATGCTATCATGTAAATTCAAAAATTAAACTCAATCAAAAATTAAATTGAGATAAAATTGTCTATACTTTTTCAAATTCTAATTTCTTTAAATTAGCTTTATTTTTTAATATCAAATTTTCAAAAGAGTAAAGAAATTGATTGTAAAATGATAAATTTTAAATTAATTATTATTAGAAGAAAATCATTATCTACTTGTCTTATCTGTTAGAGAAAAAATCTCAAAATTTTAATAAAGTTATTAGTTAATAAAATAAAATATTGTGGACTGTACTTGTAAAAATATAGTGCAAAAACAATAAAAAAGAGCAATATTGGTATGAATCGAGGTTTATTTACAAACTAAAAACTATTTATAGGTTTGATAAGTTGTACTTTTGAAAGAGGTGTACACATAATTTGTAAGGGGCGGAAATATAGTCACTCGAGCAGATATGATATTGGCGCTCTGAAAATTTAAGATACAGCCCAGTCCAAGCTTGCTTGCCTGGCATTTGATAAGATTTCCCCCACATTTGTTTCCCGAATCAAAGATGCCAACTGTTATTGCTAAATTTGCTATCAATGAGAAGTTTTATTTTATAATTTTTTTGCTGCTTAGACGGTCATCTCAAAAAATAATAATAATAATAACAATAAAAATAAATAACTAATTTATATTTACTTTTTAAAATATAAATTATTATCTTAACATAATTAAAAACAAAACAAAACAAAACAAAATGATTGCAAAGGAAAACAAATGTTATAAATTTCTGAGCCGATGATATTCACAACCACAAAACTCGCTGCGTTTCATGAGACGGACCCATCAATGAATTGCATTATTTTCCACTTTGTTTTAAATTCCTTTTTTTTAAAGTTAATATGTACCCTAGTTCCCAAAAAAAAAATAATAAATAAGGGTTAGTATGACCCGGACAGCTCTTAGCTTTATATGATAATGATTGTCATCATTAAAGATTTTGGTCCATTTTGCTTTCAATTTTCTTAGAAATTCATGTGATAACACGACAACTATAAAGACCATCCTAGATGGTCCCTTAAAGTGGGTTTTTGGCTCCTATGACGGGTTTAGGGATTAATTTCTCTTGATTAGCCCAAAAAGTAAAGACAATCATACATTATGTGATCTGACAGCTTTTTTTTTTTTTTTTTTTTAAATAAGGATCTATTTCAGGAGATCCGCTCTTACAAATTTGAAACAAAAATTAAATAACAACACTGAACCCACACCTGATTTTTATTTTTTATTTTTGTATGTCTGAGAGCTAAATCTTAATTATCTATTAGCTATATATTTTTATTTGGGCATACGAGTGCATGTAGTAATAATCAGAGGCAAAGTTATAAATTTAAGCTTCATTTCTATTAATTACTTAGGATTTTTTAATTGTTTGTTGAGATTGTGTTTGTGTGTGTTTTTCCTTTTAGTCATTCATGATTAAAAGTTGGATGCAGATATTCCCAATTTCCACACTCAACAAATTAATATTTTTATTGACAAACATACCTCAATGTAAATTTACTCGTCAAGACAAATTTAAAAGGGTTTAACTACAATACTTAACCACTAACATAACTCCTCAATTAGAATATTTGAATTGGTTATTCAATAAACGAATTATTAGCTGTGAATTAGATAATATTAGATACAAAACAAGAATAAAATTATCAAGATAGCATAGAACTAAATACTTAGAGCATCTCCAATATTTTTCATAGATTGTGTTTTTTAAAAAAAAAAATACAATGTTGTCAATATCAAAAGATTTGTTTCCTACATGGCATAAGTATTATTTGATAGACAATCAAATTGAAAATTTATTCTCTAATACTTTTATATATTTCCATTTAATGTATTCATGTATTTTTATTTAATGCTTCAATATTTTTCATTTGATGCTTTTTTTTTTTTTAACTCTTAATTAGATTTGAAAATCATAATTAAATAATTATTTATTTATTGATATGATTGTCTAACAGACCCTCTCAAAACAAATAGTCTTGTTGACAATTTTTTTTTTTTGGATGCTGCCTCGACTTGACATTAATGACTAATAATTACATTTAAGAGATTTATTTTAACTCGATATTTATTCATCCTATATGATATGTAATTTTTCATAATTTATAAAAGCATTGAAGATGCTCTTAACAAATAGAATCAGTAAAATGGATCAATGAGGAGATACCCAGTTTGCCGATAGAAGTTTTGGACATTTGGAAATGTATATTATCTTAATTCTCTGTACCATGGTGAATGATAGGGTTTGTTTGGTTTGTGGCTTTGGTGTTGACATCATTGATATCGTTGGCATTGCTCTTAGATATATGATAGTGTACTTGTCAAGCATTGCATTTAGAATGCGGATATAAAAAATCCAGTGGTTTCTGATTGATGATGGTTCTTATTCTATCTTCAAAGAAAAAAAGACTAAATTTGGTTGCTTTCATCTATTGCTATTTCGTCCCTAGCAATGAATGACAAATAGACATAACATATAAAAACCAAAGCCAAGAAAGCAGAATGGCTAATGATTGCTGAGAAGGCAGCTTCATCTACGCCAAAAATAAACCACTTGACAATGTTAAAGTGCTCCACACCATGCCTCATAATAAAAATTTAAACAATCATTTAGGGTTAGAGTCTTAAGTTAATTAAATAACCTAAATCTAAGGATAAATATTAGATTTCCCAAATATTTTGTCAAAATTCATGGCTAAATGATGTGATATGTAAGTTGTTAATATTTTACTAATTATCATAGCATCTCATGAGTTACAAGATCTTGACAGTTCACCTGTTATATTATTTGAATATAGATTTGGACAAAACATTTAGAAAGTCTAGTATTACTTATTTTGCTTTGAAGTCTATATTTGGTATTATATTGATGGGATAATCCTATTATCCTTTTTGTAGTTCAGTGTAATAGCTAAAGTCGACCACTGATTTGAGAAATTATTAAGAACTTTCCTATTATTTAATTAAATAGACAAAATATCCCTTGTAATTTCAGAAAATGTCTAGAAAACCCTTTATAATTTAAGAAAATATCAAAAAACGTCTTGATATTTTTCAAAGATATCTATAAATTATAGAAGAGTAATTAGTAATTACGTCAAACAACACGAAGAACTAATAGCATCTCTAATGTAAAAATTGATTGTGATTAAAAAAAAGTTGTCATGTCATCAATATCAAGACAATGCATTTCCTACATGGCACAAATATTACTTGATAGACAATCAAGTTAAAAAATATTATCTAATGCATCCACTTAAAATGCACACTTTAATGAGGTGTTGATTTTTTTTTTAACCATACTTTAATGAGGCAGTGAAGATGGAGGGTGGTGATTTGTTGAAACTGTAGAGGAGGGGTTGGAGAGGAAAAATGCAGGAGATGATGAGGTAATGTAGAAAATTAACTTAATTATTAGTCAGTAACAAATGGATATCTAACAGATTTTTTGAAAGTAGAGGATCATGTTGACATTGTCTTTTTTTTTTTGTCACATCAGCTTAACAATGGAAGTAATAATTAAATTGAAGAAATCTATTTTAACACAACGTCTATTTGTCTTATATGTCATTCCATTTTTTCACAATCCATTGGAGATGCTCTAAAATTATCCCTTATATTGAGTGTTTAAACTATAACTCTTCAAAAGTAATACTAAACAACATCTAAGTATGATATAGACTTCATATTGAACTAATCTCATTTTGTTATCCAAATATATTTTATCATTATATCGAGATTAAAATTTTAAGGATTCCAAAACTAAATTTAGATTCTAACAATAATTATAAAAATCATTCTATATTATTTACTCATAAAAGCCACAATTAGGATTCCGAGAATAATACGAAATGCATCATATTCTTAATGTAGCCATATTAAAAGGGCAGTCCAACATATCCTAGCTTGCAACTTCCGTTGCATTATGTATATTAATGAATTAACGTAACAATCGATCAAATTAAATAATAAGGTAAGATACAAATTAAGATGTTTAAATACCATTTTACTAGGACACGAGAGAGTGACGATCATGATCTTCTAATTATGCCATACCACAACAATGAAAGAGAGATTAAAATTGAAACATACATGTGTCTTTAGAAGAGAATTGGATAAATACAATAAGCCAGTGAGCCCTGTATCAGGACCCCACTCCCTCTTCTAATATTAGTCTTTCACACGTTGAGCCAGAATCATCGTCAAGCACCATGACCGAAATATATTTATTTTCATCACAGCAAGCAACAGTCAAACAAACTACCAGAAAACCAGCAACATAACATCTATTACTATATTAATACAATTTAATATCGAGAGAATCTAAATTGGAAATAACATCAGGTGTGGTCATCATGAGCAAATGATTCGATAAACACAATTGACTACTTCGTCGTCAGATAATGTTTTGCCAAGTCAAGAAACAACAAGAAAGCAGTTACAAGCCACGACAACGTTATTAGTTATAAAACGAACAATAATTATCACCATTTTGTTTTATAAAATTGAGATTAAAAAAAATAAATTACGTGGATTAAACACATAAAAAATGAGAGTAATTAGTTGAGTTGTAAACTCGGTTAAAAGACGAAGGTACCAACTAATGTTAAAATTGTTGGAAAAAGGTTGTTGGGAGAGTCAGCTGAGCTGAGGGCAATTGATTGGCTGAATCATAATCCGAAATTTTCTCTTGAAAATTTGATTTTTGGTTCCCCAAAAATGCTTACCTCATTTTCGCCTCTCCCTTTGAGAAAGCCTGTAACGAATAAAACAAAACCAACCGAAAGCCCCATTCGCAGAGAAAAAAACTAGGGTTTGCAAATCCGGTTCCCTCTCTCTCTGTCTCTCTCTCTTTCGATCTCTCCATTTTCCTTCCTTCCAAACACCGTTTTCGTTTTTTCTTTCTTTTTCGTTTTTTCCATGAAACCGAGGAGAATTCTCCAGGTCTGTTTGTTTTATGGTACTTGAAAGATTCGCTTTTTCTTTTTCTGGGAAAAAAATCCGTTTTCTTCCTGGGAAAATCCAACATTGACTTCGGTTTCCAGCTCTCTTCAGCTTCTTCTATCTCTACTTCTGCTTCTTTTGAGGTAACTAACGCATCCTCTGTCTCTTATCTTTTGCTTCATTTTCTTGGGAAATTGCTTGTGGGAAAGTCTTTTATTTGATGGTTCAATTCTTCATCTTCTTCTTCTTTTTAATTTGTCATCTATATCTTTACTCATTTTGGAAAAATAATATTTTTTATGGTTGTAAAATTTTCCCGGGAAAAGGTTCCTTTTTTTATTGTATATATATAATATTATATATTATGTAATACAAGTTGTTATTTACAATATAATGTTTGTATAGGAATTCGATATAACATTGTTGATCTGCGAGAGATAATAGGCGTTAGTTGGTGCTGAGGAAGGAGGGAATTTATCATTGAAGGGTCTTACAAATGGAAGAGAGAGGATTTGAGAGCCCTCAATTATAGGGATTGTGTTTTGAAGATTAGTGAATTTGTTTCTAATGCTTTGATTCTTATGAATTTTGCTTGGTCGATTGGGTTTTTATGTGAAGAATTGGTAAATGGATTTACAAGTGATTTCGCCGTCGAGGGATGTGGTGAAATGTTGTGATTGTGGGTGTAGTTGTTCGGCGATAACTGGTTACACTGGGAATTGGTTTCGATCTGTGAAACGGAAATATGATGAGTTTGAGGAAGGGAATCGCTTTTTCATACCCGGATTTGATTTGTATATGAATCCCCGTGTTGAGATTGAGAATGAGTGCGTTGCATTGCGGGAAACGGTTTCTAGCCAACAGCAAGCCATTCAGGATCTGTACTCGGAGTTGGAAGAGGAGAGGAATGCCTCGTCTTCAGCTGCAAATGAAGCCATGTCCATGATATTGAGATTGCAGAGGGAGAAGGCGGAAGTCCAGATGGAGGCCCGTCAATTCAAGCGCTTTGCAGAGGAGAAAATGGCACATGATCAGCAGGAACTTTTGGCACTGGAGGACGTGTTGTATAAGAGAGACCAGACTATTCAAGCCCTTACTTGTGAAGTGCAGGCTTATAAGCATAGGATGTTGAGTTACGGGTTCACGGAATCGGAGGCTGAGGGTGAGAAAGGCAGGCTTAGCCGCAATCAAAGCATGGTTGATAACTGTGATTCCCAGTATGATCTCCCTGCATATGATTACCCACCTTTGAAATGCAACTTGTATGAGAACTCAGGTAGGTTGGAAGGTGACTATGATGTTGCGGATGTCGAGAAATATCCATTTGGTGAGACCCCTCGTGCCTTTGGGGAAAGCCCTTGCTCATTTGCTTCCCCTCGGAGTCAAAATTTAAAGAATTTGGAATTTAGGATTCATCAAATGGAGAGAAATCCCAGCCAAAACCGGCTAGATGGGGATTTTTCCAGCGGGAAGAATATACTGGAGAAGGTGATTGTCGGTCACTCGCCTAGGCGGCCAAGACACAACAGGATGTTATCTACAGATAGTTCGAGTTCACATTGGGGAATGATTAAAGAAACAGGTCCTGATGTGACGACAGAATCACCGAGATTTAATAGCAGCTTCAAGAAGGTGGAACAAGTGGAGGAGTATTCTAATTTGAGAAAAATGGATAACGCATCAGAAATTGGAGATGACATGAGTGACAGAGTTTATACCATTGATTCTGTCCATAATGGGGCACAATATGATGGTCTTACAGATTCTAAAGCGGTATTAGGGGTTTCTGATGATTATGTCACAAGTCCTAGAGATTATTTGAATCAGCCTGATTTTAATGATCCAGATATCAAGAAGCTCTACATGAGGCTTCAGGCACTTGAGGCAGACAGGGAATCGATGAGGCAGGCAATCATTTCTATGCGGACTGACAAAGCACAAATGGTACTATTGAAAGAAATTGCTCAACATCTGTGCAAGGAAATGACGCCTGAAAGAAGACTGCCTGTGAAGAAACCTTCTGTTCTTGGAAGCTTTTCCTTCATGTCAGTTTTCAAGGTAAATTTAAATTTTCTCATATATGCGAATGATCCTTTTTTTTTCTTTTATTAAGGAAAACATACCATTTCAATTCTCATTTTTTATGATTCATTGTGCTGATCCCTAGATTGTTATGTTTCTACCTTCATATTATGTTACAGTGACCGACGATTTTTAGCTTTTTCCAATCTATCATGTTGAAGAGTAATGTAAATATCAATTACTTCCTGATGAACTTAAATGAAGCTGTAACTTAATGGAATTTTTTTTTTTTTTTTTGAGTATCATGATTTCTTAGAAAATTACAAATAATAAATGGTATCCTCATTATCTAATTCAGCTACTGCACATGCTTTAATTTTACAGCTATAGAACTTTCCTTTCCTTGGTCTGCCAATTTTATAAATTTCAGGTATAAATTTTAGTTACCGGAGCATACTTTTCTGAATATTTTTATCTGTTTTATGTTTTCTGTTCAGTGGATCGTGTCCTTTGTGTTCTGGAGAAAGAAAGCTTGTCGAAGCAAGTAAGTAAAAACTGTTAAAATAGTTGTATGAATTGACCTTCCACTATAACTGATAATTTATCTGAAGAAAACAAATAAATTGAGAAGTGTAACTGTTTTCTTATTTTGTTTTGTCAATTAAGTAATAATGTGGTGAATCGTAATGTTGCAAAATTAGTAGGAAACCTGCTATGTCTGTTTTGTACACATTCCATCATCCTAAGAAGTAACCATAAGAAAAAGCCCTCGACTATCAGAAATACTTTTGTTTCTATATTTCTGCTATGTTATTTAGCACTTCTATGTCTTGAAATATTTCCTATCTTCCAAAATTAATGAAAAGTTACAACAGTGAGCAGTTCAGGAACGAGTGATACAGGGTAGCAAAGAAAAGATCTGTAAGACACTTGTTGGTGGTGTTTATATATTACTGAGTGAAATTCTTCTGGCTCTTAATTTATCAAGATTCACTGTTATTTGGAAAGTCTGTTACACTGTTTACAACAATGAGATGAGAAAAGCTTATATGAGTTGGCAACTTGGACAAGTGATGAATGGTGGTGAAAGGGTATCTGTTGGAAGTAACAAAGCACATCTGATTTCGTGTCGAAAGTTTTGTTATGTCAGTGAAATATTTAGGATCTTCTAAAAAAGTCTTTGTTGATTGAACTTTATTTAAGACACAAATTCTCAGTCCCATCTTTTTCATCATTATGACGTTATTGCAGGTATATGTGTGGGCTGACAGCCAACAACGTAGGCTTGCTATTGCTTCTGGAAAAGGGCCCTCACATGAGACAGTGGAGATGTCTTACAAGTACACAAGTGTGAAATTGGTTATCAAAGTTCTGTATCCGTTAGAAGCTACACTCATAAATTGTGAATGCGATGTGGATTTGTGGAGATTCCTGTTATCTTTAGATTTTGCATTCTTTATTTTGGATTCCTGATTGATGCGGCGTTGGGTGCATTGTGGCAGTGTTTTTTTTGTTTCATTATCTTCATACGTAATACAGTCTGCTGGTTGATCAGCTTAAAATGGATACAGCGTAGGTCATGCTTGTTCTGTTAGTTTGTTGTATAATTGAGCTGAAGGTAAATGTCTCCTGACATTCCTTTCCTGTACATTACAGATTCTTGTAAAAGTTCAAGCAAATATCCAGTGCCTATTATTCTCTCACACGGCAATTAAGTTGTCTTTAATCGATGTAAATTTGGTTCAAAGTACTTCGTCCTTCGTGCTCTTTCATTTGTATATTTTGTCTGCCAATGTATGAATTTTCAGTTTTCTGTTTTTTAAACTATTATCAATTTAGTTGTTACCCAAGTTTATTGCAGGGAAGTTTTTGCTGGCCTGCTAATCTATGGTGTGGTTAATGAATCAAGGCCATTGGCATTGTAGTGGTTAATTCCTTAACTATAATGGAACTCAATAATAGCAGATTTGTACTGTACATGTTGGTGAAAAGCTGGTTTCAGAATATTTGTTGCATGTTTAAGAAACGTAGTTGAGAAGAATTCAGCTGTCAACATCTAGTATGAGTATGCCGTATTTGTCGTATGTTTTGTTTGAAAATGGGCAGTTCGCTTTCCCCAATCCGCCAAGTTATGAAAGGGTTAGGAAATTTCAGTTAAAGAGTAGAGTTTAAGTGAAAGTGAGATGAGTGATGTTAACTTCGTCCAATCCAAACCTTTTCAATTTGGACGGATGTCTCATGCTGAAAATGACTTGCCTTTATCAGGAGTCAAATACGGCCCTCAGGATAACTACAGTCATCTTCAACTTGCTATGTATTTAGACCCTGCCCGTCTGAACGTAAGTGGTCTTTCATCTGCTTCCGGAAAAGTGACATTAGATCTTTATTTTTGAGGATTTTAACTTTGGATGATATACTTTCCAAAAAAAAAAAAAAGGAAAACTTTGGATGATGTAGATGTGCAATTATGTTGAAAAAATCATAGAAGTAACAGGTCTTTGTTTTAATATGTGAGGGTTTGGGGCCGGTTGCTCTTTCACAACAAGACCTATTAATTTTTTAAAGGGAAAATTTTACTTAAGTTTCTAACTTTTGACAATATAATGCGTTTTTAGTTCTCGTCATCCTTAAAGATTTAAAAATTCATTAATTTAATCTTTTTATCAGTTGACTATTAATCAAACTCAATATTTGGAAAATATATTTTTGTCTTTTTGTTTCTCTAACTATTTAGAATTAATTAAAAAAAAAAAAACCTTTAAATCTCCATTATCTATCAAAGTTTAGATGAATAGTAGATATTTAATTGAGAAAAGGTTAAATAAAAAATTAATTAAAAAAAATAGATGGTGGAGATTTAATTCAATGAAAAAATAAATTAAAAGTTTTAAAAATTAAAGAAAAAAACTTTTAATCTTCAGTAGTTCTCTTCAATACTAATCTCAAATGTTCATAACCTCAATCTTAATCTCAATATCAAATCTTCAACAACAATCTCAAATGTTCAAAACCTGGCTCTCTAATCCATTTATATTTTTAATTTTTCAATTTTGTCCACCCCTTCTTCAATCCTCAATCTCCTTTTTTTCTCAATTTTTATTTTTTCAATCTAGTTCAAACAGCCTAGATGTTACCGGATCTTTATAATAAACTTAGTTCAACTCAGATCTTCAAGTTTGAAGGCTCATATCTTCTTTTTTTATTTTATGTTTTGTTGTTTAATAATTATATTTTTTATTATTTTATATTTATATTTTATTTTGATTAAATATTTCTTTTTTATTTTTATTTTGATTAAAAATTATTTTAATTTTTATCTTATTTTTAATTTTTTAAAATTTAGTTAAAATAAACATAAAATGATTTGTGGTATTTTAGTCTTTGTATGCATTCTTTGATAGTTTGGCTATTAGTTTTTTAGTCAGAGGGACCAATTTAATGAATTTCTAAATCATTAGGATGATGAGAATTAAAACATATTAATAAATAAAAAAGTAATATTTTGCTTGATTTTATTATTAAAACTATTATAAAACTCAAACCCCATGTTGAGTCAGGTATCAAATGGGTTTGGGCCATAGTCGGATATGATTTTAAATTTAATGAGCGAGCCCGGTCCGTAAACCTAGGGGTTGGGCTTTACTAGGTCCTTAAATCCTTGTGGACAATTTTTAGATGGACCAAGAGGCCAAAACCCGGCCCACTCAAGACCTTGATTGGGCTAGTGCAGGTAAAAAAATGTTTGACCCATCTCGAAACTGATTACTTAATTAGGTCAAAAAATTTTAATCTCCCTCATTTTATATTGGATTTGAATGCTATAAATTTGTTTTAAATCGAGCGGATACTCAAAAATAAGGATGGAATGGTAATATTGTCAATCCCATAGATTAAAATATCCATAACATCCACGATATTTCCACCGATAGTTTCGTAAATCAAGGGTACCCATATCAATAGGGGATGTGATATCTTGTTCGTAAAAAAATCCTACAAATTTTTGGATCCGTAAAATTTCCGTTTAGTGTAAATTATACAAAATGCAGTGAAAATTTTTTGAAATATCCATGAAATATCTGTGAAATATCAGATATATTTTCATCAATGAAAAGTGAAAACTTGATTACTTTTCATAATATTTTTATTTAATTTTTGTCTTTCCTTTCTCTTAAATAAATTATGAACCAACGTTTACTTTTTAGTTGTGTTAATAATAATGGATGTTGAACAAACTATATATTACTATAAAATGTATAAAACAAATTATTCATTTTTTTTTTCAAATAAGAATTCGATACCTTTTTTATCTTTTAATCTAAGAATGTAAAAATTGATTTTCATTTTATCGAAATAGAATGTAACTATTATATTTTGTGCTTTGTACGGTGTAGCTATATTTGAAGGAATCTTGGCATCTTCTGTCTTTCAATTTTTTTTTGTGTGGAAATTATGAAAAATATCCATTTAAAAAAGGTAAAATTTGTTTTTATCCACTATTTTTAAAAAAATTATTTTTAACCCCTCAAACAAATATATTGTTTGATATATCCAAATTACCCAAAATACCCCTGGATATTTTTACAAAAAAACCCTGAACAGTTAAAAATTTACGAAAAACCGAAACGTGAAATTACGATAAAGCCCCTGCATATATATACCTCAAAACCGATCGTTGGAAAACAGTTCCATCGATTTCTTACTCAAAAGCACACCGATTTTTGCCAAACCCGAACCCAATCGCGACCCGACCTTCCCCGCGACATTTCCAACCATTCCCGCGACGTTGCTGACCTTCCCCGAGCAGCTCCTACCGCCGGCGAACCTGCAGAAAGTGTGAAGGTTAGGTTTTGATATGTTTGTTGTATTTTTTTATTGAGATTTGAGATTTTGAAATGTTTGTTGTGTTATGATGTTAGTTTAGGATTATTAGGTTTAGAATAGGTTAGATTTGATTGTGTTTGATCGTTTTTGTGTTGAAAATGACTGATTCCGACGAGAGAAGAGTCGTCGGGATTGGATCGGTTTTCCACAATCGGTTATTCATTTCGGTTTTCCACGATCGGTTATTCATTTCGGTTTTCCACGATCGGTTTTTCATTTCGGTAACCGAAATGAAAAACCGATCTTCAAAACCGATAATGGAAAACAGAGGTTGAAAACCGATCTGGAAAAGCGATCATGAAAACCGAAGTGGAAAACCGATCTTAAAAACCGATCATGGAAAACCGAAGTGAAAAACCGATGGATTTCATTAACCGGTTTTTCAAATGCCTTCAAAAACCGATGGATTTCATTAATTGGTTTTTCAGATGTCTTCAAAAACCGATCGATTTCATTAACCGATTTTTCATATGTCTTCAAAAACGGATTCAGTTCAAAAACCGATTCAGTTTATATATCCCTACTGATGATTTCTTTACTGTTTTTCTTTCCTACAGATGGATTTCAACTATAAATATAGTTCACAAACAATTGACAGACATACGAACAGGAACACACATATTGGTCAAAGATTGGTTAATAAGATAATTGTCGTTATTAATAGAAGAAAGTTATACGATCGATTCATGGCAGAATGTCCGTTCGGACATATTTTGAAGATAACCAATAATACGGCTGCTGGTTCTGTGATTTTGTGGGTGCTTGCTAGAGAGTTAAAGGTCACAGATGCACGCCGTGATGAGAGATGGTTTGAAATTGGGGAGAGAAGTTATAGGTTTGAGAAACAAGAGTTTCTGTTGGTGACCGGACTTCCTTTTGGGGGCATCGACTGTAAAATCTTCGAAATAGTGCCAAATGATCAAAACGGTCTCCTATGGTGAATGTTTAATGGAGTGTCGCCGAAGGTGAGGGAGTTGGTCACATTTCTTGAGGCAAGAAGTCATAGTAGGCAGCGAAACCGTGCAGGGCAGGATCCGATAGATGATGAAAATCTTTTAAAGTTGGCGAATGTAGGGATTGCTTTCCATCTCTTTATGGGACTGGATGATAGGGCTAGGATTTATCCATTTATATGGGTCCTCATTGAGAATACAGAGAGGTGGAAGACATTCCCTTGGGGCACATTATGCTATAGTGTCTTGTTGCACTGTCTCGACAAGGCACTTAATGAAGAGCGGATCAGAAATCCACCAAGAACCATTAATATTTATGACTATGTGTTGGCGTTTCAGGTATAACTAATATTTTCAATATTTATTGCTTCTTTCTGTTACGGTTAATATATAGGGTTATATGTTTGTTTTTAGTTTAATCAATTTTGCATTATATATTATCTGACCATTACTAACTATATGTATGTTTTTTGTTTAATCATTTTTACATTATAGTGGTGGTTAGTGGAGGTGTTCTCAGTGTTACAGGAGAAGATATCAAAAAAGAACCAGAACCTCGAAAATGATCTACCAATATGTATGAGACGATCACTGAAGAGAACACCGACAAATATACACAGCCTAAATGATTTCCCCCCCGTAAGTGGCAAACATAACCTAAATTTGTGTCAATTATTTGTTTGTTATAACTATCGTTATTTATATTAAGTATATAATTGTAGTATAACTAAATATATTTATATAATGCAGATAGTTGGCACTGGGCCAACCTTGGAGCCTACTGACGCCGAGAGGGAGATGGATTATTGGAAATCTTTTAATCCGAATCATATGGTTCATGAAGAAGTACATAAATATGGCAGCGGGGGGAGTGATGATGATGATGATGATGATGACCATGCCGACGATGACGATGGTTTGGATGATGGTGTAGGGGATGAGGATGAGATAGAGGATGATGATGAGGTGGAGGGAGAGGATGATGATGAGGTGGAGGGTGACGATCAGCCACTTAAAGACATCCGAAGCGTGCAATCCGAATCAGATGATACCTTATCAGAGTTTCGGACAAATAAGACACATGATGTACGGCACGTAGATTATGAGGTAGGAATATTCTATTTATAGAATAAAATTATTCAATTAATTTCCATTGTAGTAAATGCAAATGATGTGGACATATTGTGTAGTAGTACGGAATGTGAAAAAGAGACGGAGTCTCTAAAAATGATAGACGAAGTGTAATTTGTTTAAATATACAGGTTGTATTTCCCTAGATACTCAAAAAACAAGGGAGACTCTGTCAATTTTTTTTTAAAATTCAGGGTAGTATGTAAAATGATATATATATATGATTATATGAAACAGGTGAAGCGGTTGTTCGAATTTATCGTGGATTTACATAAGACAACCCATAAGAAGTTAAGTAGGATGGATAGGAGGCAGAAGACAACCTTTCAGATTGTAAGGGAGATGGATATGAGGCTGAGATGGGTGGAAGAGCATTTAAAAATTCCCAGGTCTCCGGTTGGTGGGCATGATGGAGGCGACGACAATGATGATGACAATGATGATGATGATAGTGGGAGCTTTGTCTAAGATGAGCACATGTATTACCCGTCACCACCACCACCACCACATCAGGACGAGGGTGTCTGTCGGTCGCCTATCGATGTAGGCCAGTCAACCATCCATCAGAAGAAGCAGGGTAACCATCAGCCACCTCATCAGTCGCCCCAGCAGGAGGAGGAGCAGGATGACCAACAGCCACCTCAGCAGTCACCCCAGCAGGAGGAGGAGCAGGGTGACCAGCAGTCCACCCCAACAGGAGGAGGAAGAGGTCCAGGTAGACTATGTATTCTTATTGTGTTGCATTATGAAATATAATTTACATGTTTTGTATATTATACATGTTTTTAATTTACATACATGACCAGCAGCCACCTCATCAATCACCCCAGCGGGAGGAGGAGGAGGGTGACCAGCAGCCACCTCATCAGTCACCCTAGCGAGAGGAGGAGGAGGGTGACCAGCAGCCACCTCAACAGTCACCCTAGCAGGAAGAGGAGTGGGGTGACCAGCAGCCACCCCAGCAGGAGGAGGAGGAGGTCCAGGTAAACTATGTATCCCTATTGTGTTGCATTTTGAAATATTTTTTTACATGTTTTTAATTTACATACATGACCATCAACCACCTTATCAGTCACCCCATCAGGAGGAGGAGCAGGGTGACCAATAGCCACCTCATCAGGAGGAGCAGGAGCATAACCAGGTAAACTTTGTATCTCTATTGTGTTGCATTTTGAAATATAATTATAAATATTAATATCATACATGTTTTTAATTTACTTACAACTGCAGGACGAGAGCATCTTCGAACGGGGCAAACGAAAGACAAAGCAAGCAGCACCTCTACGGACACCGTACACAGATCCAGGGCCAGCGAAAAAAAAAAAGTGGCCCAACAACAGGCGAAGGAGGTGGCAGAGTCTACAGACCCCGTAGAAGTGGTCTATAATGAATATAAAGCTGCAACCACTTTGGATCTCAGGTATATTTATAAAAAAAAAAACGTTTCTAATTCTTGTATCCTTATTGTTAATATAAGAAAATATAATAATAATGCTTAATACTTTCTTTTTTTTTTAATTATAGGCGTTCGGTTGATCGTTGTGGGTGGTCTGTGATACCAACCACATTGGTCACCCTCGAGAATGTGGACATGTGGTTGACTAATGAGCACATCGATTCTTATTTGATGTGCCTACGAAGAAAAGGGTGGAATGAGGTGGAAGACCGTAGATACGCTGTCCATGGCAGTTCTTTGTTTGTAAGTATTTACATTTAAGTTAGTTATGCATTTACAATTTCATGTTACGTTCGGTTGATCGGTAGTAACATGTTTAATTTTTATCATGCAGGCTTTGATGACAGCGTATTACAGGCTAAATTACGTCAGCAAACAAAGAACATTTGATCCAGTTACAGCTGATGTATCGATTGAGTGGCTTGCGTACAGTCGTGGGCAGATAGACGTATCAGTCCCGTGGTGATGGATTGATAGTGTAAGTGTAGTTTGAAAGTTAATATTTATTATATGATTATCCGAACTAATCCTATACACTAATGTTTTGAAATGCAGGTGTTACTACCGTGTAGCCTCAATCAAGAACACTGGGTCCTATGTCAGGTGCGCCTTAAAGAGCAGAGGATCATGATATATGATTCCATGGCGCATGTTGACCTAGCCGCACGGCTACAGCCACTTGAGCCGCTGGTATGTTTTATGCCTATTTTGTTGCGGTTCGTAGGATTTTATGAGCAGACCCAGGTAGATATGCCACCCGTGGATGAGCGGTGGAAAGTTCAGCGTCTTCATAGATCAGCTGTGCCCCAGCAACCTGATGGGTGAGTAAGTTTATAACTAATTAATATATATAGTCTTTATGTTATGATATTTAATTAATTTATTACTGATACAGGACGAGTTGCGGAGCATATGTGGTCATGTACGTACGCGACCTAGTGTTTTCAAACACACGTACATGGAAATCAAGAAAAAGCGAGACCGTTGCAGATGCCATTGCACTGAGGGCAGAGATTGCCAGAGACATATATATGTTTACGAAGCCTTTGTATAAAGTTAATAAATTTGGGAAATGGTTTGTAGACTCTGATGGAGAAATTGTATATAAATAAATTTAATTATATTTTAAATGTGTTCATTATTTATTTGATGTAATTACATTCTATATTTATAATGGCCAACAAATCATTTTAATTAAACATTTTAAGTAACATTGTATTTCCCTAAATTTAATTATATATATATGATCATAACATGGAAAAAATAAATAATATTTCGTATTATTAATATTATTACTTTATCCCTAGCATTACACAATTATACATGTATTATGACTATAATTTATATGTATTATATTACTTATTAACATTAACTATAATTTATATTTTTGAAATGTTGATTTAATTAATTTGTAATATCAATATAGGAAGTTAATTATACTCTATATTATATACCACTTAATACTATAGATACAATCTTATAATACCAATCTAGATATTATATAATATATTACAATGATATCGGTTTAATGTTTATAATATATTTAAGTAAATAAATTAATATTCATATATTATATATTTTACATGTATAATTAACTATTGTATAATGTCCATATAATATATTAACCGTATATAACATATTAATATGCACTCATTATATTATATCATTATGATGATAATATAATGATCTTTTAAGTATATATATTATATGGCATGCTATGATAGTTAATTACATACAGTAAAGTATAAAATATATTAATATTAATTTATTTACTGAAATATAAATGTATACATTAAATTAATATCATAGTAATATAATAATTAATATCCAGAAGCTTATTATTAGTTGTATTATGCAGTGTGATAACATTATATTAATCCTAAATAATATAAACATAATGATACAATATACTATAACATAAAATATACTATAACATAATACTATAACATTAAATATACATGTATTTAACACTATAATACTATAACATAATACTATACATATTAGTTATATTAAATATACATGTATTTATAACATTATTTATATTAATCCCAAATAATATAAACATAATTATACTAATATTCACAATAGTTAAATATACAATAGTTAATTATACATATAAAATATATAGTATATGAATATTAATTTATTTACGTAAATATAATATAAACATTAAATTGATATCATAGTAATATAATAATTAATATATAGATTAGTATTATATAAATGTATACAGTGTGATATTATTATATTAATATTAATATAATCCTAAATATAATAATATAATGTTAATATATTAACATTAACATATATTAATATAATTATCTTAATGTTAATATATTAACATTAACATATATAATATAATGTAAATAATGTAACATTAACATATATTAACATTAATGTTTATATATTAACATTAACATATATTAATATAATGTAAATAATGTAACATTAACATATATTAACATTAATGTTAATATATTAACATTATATTAATATAATTATATGTTGATATTGTATGATATTATCATGATGATGATAATATAATGATCTTTTAAGTATATAACAATTACAATATTATATATATAATCCTAACTAATATAAACATAATGATATAATATAATGTTAATATATTAATATGTTATATACAGTTAATATATTATATGGGCATTATACAATAGTTAATTATACATTTTAATGATATCATATATTAATATTAATTTATTGACTTAAATATTTTATAAATATTAAACTGATATCATTGTAATATATTATATAATATCTAGATTTGTATTATATATATTATTAACATTACATCCATATAAGTTATAAGCCATATTAGGATTATAGTTATAATAATTGTAAAATTATGTGAAATATATTAACCATATTAATATGATATATTAAGATAACACATATTATAGTAAATGTATATTTATTATTACTAATATCATATGAATATTAATAAATGATAAAATTAATATATAATGTTTTTAAAATAATTATATCGTTTGTAATAAAATTATACGCTCCCTAATCTATATAATATATTTACATACATCCATATATAACGATTTGTAAAAATAATTCACTTAAAGGGAAATAAAATGAACATATAGATAGAAATAAATTCAACCCAAGTAAATATTGATTTTTAGGGACACATGAAAAACCGATATCGGTTTTTGAGGCCTGCTTAAAAACCGATCCACACTTGTCCAGGCCTAGAAGAAGTGGTGGCAAGTGGATCGGTTTTCGAGTAGGCCTGGAAAATCGATACCGATTTTTCAGGCTTACTCAAAAACCGATCTATGTACCTCAACGATAGGGGAAATCAAAGGTAAGTTGATCGATTTTTCATCGAGTCTGGAAAATCGATACCGATTTTCCAAGCTCGGTGAAAAATCGATTTTTGTGGTTCCGAGCTAATATGAAATGATACAAAAACAATAGAAATTGATTAATAATTTATACAGTTGTATTAGTACATAATTGAGTAATTAACATAAAAACGTTTTACATAAAACATGCAAGAACAAAATGTCAATCAATTGCTAATCATCATTTTCGTCAGTAGCCACTTCTGGATTGAGAGTAGGAAACCGTAGTATACATCGACGTTGGTTGTGTCCAGTCTCATGACACAAGCGGCATCTTCGAGAGCGTGGCTCATTTTCAGTAGCATTTGAACTCGTTCCAACATCCGCACCTATGTTTGTGCTTGTCCCTTCGCTGATAGAAGTTGGGGGGTTAGGGCAACGAAGACGGTTGTGTCCCCTCTGACCACATCTTCCACACTTTTTTCGACGAGGATCTTTCCCAGCTGAAAGAATCCGAACCTCCTTCGACCTACCTGCTTGTCTTTTACCTTTCGGTGGTAATACAACCATACTTCTAACTTCCGCTGAAATATTCCAACTGGCCAATTTTGGGACGGGATTAATCGGACGTGCATATGCGGCTTTTAGACACTCCACGCTATAGTACTGACTGCAAAGTGTATCACAAATGACGCCCTTGAACCTGACATGTATCAACAATTTAAGTGTCACGCTATGACATGTAATACCAAAAAAAACAATGTATAATTATCATACCTAGCCACAGCACATGCATGAACACATGGCAACTGATCAAGGTTCCACTGCTTACACGTACATGTGTGCTGTTGAATGTCAACCATCGCATCTCCTTTGCTGTAATGTATGACGCTGTAATATATGACACTGTAATGATACGGTTCTGTAATGGGATGTACGCTACCTTCTGTAGATAAATCTTTTGCCAACATGATACGATCATATGCAGCGGTAGTAACATACGTTGTGAGCTTCTCAGCGGCAACACGTCTATTATTAAACCATCTTTGCAATACATTTCTTACATATTCATGTGCAGTTGTTATTGGCAAACGACGTGCTTGTATCATGCAATTGTTGAGCGACTCTGCAATGTTGGTAGTCATCATTTCATATCTTCTTCTTGGACAATGTGCTCGTGACCACCTGCTCACTCCAGCCTTAACCAAAGCTCTATGTGTGGTTGGATGTAATGCACGTATTTCTTCCAATATTCTGTTGCATTCATCAGGCACATAACAATATGCTGCATTGTAAAATGCATTTTCCACATCCGAACGTTTTTTACACTGTTGCTTAAAGTTTTGCCACAAGTGGAAAAAACATAACACATGTGGGACTTCAGGAAAAGCTGCTTTCATCCCATTCGATATGCTCTTATGACGATTCGATACGATCAGCAAATCGTCTGACACCCCGATTGCTCCTCTCAACTTTTTTAGGAACCAAGTCCATGAATTGTTCACTCTTCGTCAGCAAATCCAAAGGCGATGGGATAAATCATTTCTGACTCATCTTTGCATGCAGCAAAAAAAATACTCCTTTGTATTCACCTTTTAAATGAGTGGCATCAATAGCAACAACCGGTCTCATGTAAGACCGAAAACCCTCAATGGAAGCTCCAAGTGCAACAAAGGAATACAAGAACTGGTTGTTTTCATCTCTCTTAATTGTCGTCATTATGCTGGGGTTTGAAAGTTTTAACATTTCAAAGTAGGACGGAAGCTGTTGATATGATTCATCCGATTGCCCATATGTTAGTTTCTTTGCATATTGTAAAGTCTTCCAAGCTTTACTATATAAAATCTGCACTTCATACTGCTCTAGCATTTCTCCAACCAAACGATTAGGTGTATAAAGATCTCTTCCCACCTTTCCTGCATACAATTTTCCGATCACAATAGCCTTTACACTCTTCATGTGTGATTTCATGGCTGTTTGTCGACACGTGTGTTCGGCTACATACTTCAACACAAACCACATTGAACAACTTTTTCTGCATCTTGCACGAACAATAAAAGGACAAGTTTTATCTTTACAACCAGCTTCAAATCATTTCGTGTCCGAACATCTAACCCGATATTCAAACTTAGCTTTCAGAGCATATTCGCCAATATCTATAGTCATTTCTTCTTTACTAGTAAAGAATGCTCCTTTATACAACGTACCACGTTGGTAGACGGTTGACGTAGCACTTGAAGTAGTCTCAATGTCCCCCAATTCTACACCAGGAACAATCCAGTATGGTTGTAAAGGATTGTTCTGAAATTGTAAACCTGAAAATCTTAATTTTGGAAACTCTTCTTCTTCAGCGACATCATCAAATCGAGTTTCCTCTTCATCACTATCTTCAGTTTGCTCTTCATCACTATCTCGTATTCCATCACCATTATCATTTGTGTCCCGATCTTCATCATCAGTACTATAATTCATATAGTCATCATTAAAGTCACGAATGTGACTTTCAACCGATGTAAATAGGGTGACAGAAGTATCAACTTGATTGCTCTCAATACCTGAAATGAGATCAAAATGACTTTCAACCGTATATGGATTTACAGGTCTATCCATATTTGCCTCGTCATGTCTTATGTCTGGTATTGAATCAGTGACAAATGGATGAACGGTACGCCTACTAACCCCAGCTCCAAAATCTCTTGCAATCTTATCGATATAAATCTCTTTAACATCAATATTTTTTATCGCCATCAAACCAACAACACCAAGATCAGACATGATACGTATCTTTTTAACCTGACCATTTGTCGTACTTTGTAGTAAATAATATATACAGATATCCCACCTTCTTCTATCAATACCAACCTCTCTGTATACAACGTCCACCAATGCTGAAAAGCTACTATTTTTGTGGACCCCACACATGATCAACTCCCCTCCAATGTAATTACATTCATTCCACTCTCCGTCAAAGTTGATTACAACTGTCTCTTGAGTCATTTCTGTAACATTCAAATCAAATAATACTATTAAATCTCATTTCAATCGGACAATATTACAAAATACAATCATATTGAATCATATTCAATACATAGAAACACAAACATATAAAAAATCATGAAAAATGTGGTAAATTCGGTTTTCCAATGAAGTTATCGGTTTTTCATTCTCTCAAAAACCGAAAAAACCGTGAAAAACCGTTCAATCGGGTTTACATTGGCTGGATTGGTTTTTCAATGGCTGAAAAATCGGGATCGGTTTTTAGCCACGTACCGGTTTTTCAGTGTATGAAAAATCGATACCGATTTTTCAGTGGCTGAAAAACCGATCCCACTGAAAAACCGTCACAACTCTTCAATCGGTCTTCCACTCTGTGGAAAACCGATTATCGCTCACAAAAAACCGATTTCGTAGTAGATTTTGCAGATTCCGTAGCAAATTTCAGAAAAATTAAGATCTTACAACAAAATCATTCTTATAGTCTTTTAGCTAGCAATATGAACAAAATAATCCAAAAACCAACCAAAAAAACTCATACATTACCTTTCAAACTCAAATGGAAGAAGAATCTTCAAAACTTTCAATGGTGTAAACTTAAATGGATCCAAAAACTTCAATAGATGAAGAAGCTCGAATGAATAATCCCCTCAATAGATTGTTTTTCAACTGCAATGGATCTCAAAAATCATTGATAACTATTGATGGAGAAGAGAGAAAATGGAGGATATTGTTAGGATGAAGAAGGTTATTTTCGTAATTTCATATTTGAGCAGAAGGTTATTTTCGTTATTTTATGTTTGGGCATATTAGTGGTTTTAACTTAAGGGTATTTTGGTAATCTTGGGTATACAATGGAAATAGTTTATTTGAAAGGTCAAAAACAAATTTTTTTAAATAGTTGGGTAAAAACAAAAATTTTCTTTTGATTTGGGTAAAAACTATAAATTCCCTTTTTCTTTTTTTTTTTTTTTTTTCTTTTTATTTTGAATTGACAACTTCGGTTTGCTTTAATTGTTTTGTAAAAAATATATATATATAATAATTATTGATTTGTGTTTTTTTTTTAGTACAATAACTATATCTGAGACAAATCCAAGGGGTATCCGGGACCTTTAACCGAGATATATAATATTATATTATATATATAGAAGTTTTGGATTTGTGTTTTTTATTATCCAAGAATCTTACCATTGAATATGTCATACATGCATTTTCTCTGCATTATTTCACTTGGGTTGGCTATTTAAAAACCCAACTTTTACTTGGCTTTTCTTACTTGAACCGCATTTTTCTCCATTTTTAATTGTTATTCTCTCCTTGTTCAATTTTCAAGGTAATTTGAGGATTTTGTTTTCTACCCACTTAGCAATTTCTTTACAACCAAACAAAAATCTGCTCCTTTAAGGGTTGAACTTTTCATTATAAAAAGTTGCATTTTATATTAACCATCTAGGACTTCATTTTAGTATTAAAATTTATGACTTGTATGATGTGTAAATTAACTGAAAATAAAGCATTTATGGAAAAAAATTAATTTTTTATGTAACTCGACTATATATTACATTCATATTTATTTTCTAACTATTAGATATTATATGGTTTTTAAAATAAAATATGTTTTTTATTATACAAATAATTATTTAAACATTTTTTAAACTTTCATAAAAAAATTATATTTTTAATTAAATTTTCATATTTTTCATAAATTTTAGATCAATTTTCATCGATATCAATAATTTTATTAATATTTGCGATAAATTGTAGCATGCATATTTCCATCCGTTTTTTCAAAAATTGGTATCCCTATAAGTCGAAGAGCACATGTGTCAAACGTTTTCCTTGAGGAGAAATCGTTTAATAGTAACAAACAAATGAAACGGCTTACGAAAATGAAACGCGTTTCTATAAACAGAGGAGAGGCTAAAACCCTCGACTCTCCGGTCTCCTCAACCTTGAAAACTCTCTGCAGCTACAATGCTCGGCTGCAGAAGCTTGCTTTCTCAGGTGATGCAAAAGAAGAAAAAATCCAAAATCAAAAACAAACGCAGGACCAGAAACAAAAATTCGGGTTCCAGAAAACATGAATCTCCACCTGACCAACTACAAGACATAGAGGAAGAAGAAGACACAGAAGAAGGATTCAGCCTCAGAGCCTTCGCTCGATCAGACTCTCATGGAGTGCAACCACTGGGTAATCTATTCTTCAATCCCGGATCAGTCAACTCCAGAAACACCGGTCTGGGTAGTCTCCAAGTTCTAAGTGATGAGCTAGTGCTTGATGTTCTGCGGTTCTTGGATGCCACGCACTTGGGAGTGCTAGCCACTGTTAGCAAATCTTTCTATGTTTTCTCCAATCATGAACCCATTTGGAGGAATCTTGTCTTGGATAATCTAAATGGTCAGTTTTTGTTTAATGGCTCATGGAAATCTACTTACATTGCTACTTGTTATCCTTCATTTGATGTTCAAACTGTTGGTGTATCTGGTAGTTTGAGAATTAGAGATTTCTATTCTGATTATTTGTTTCAAAGTTGGTTATGTGCTAATCTTGAAATGAAACCTGAATGGCTTGAGAGAGATAATATTATTAGAAAGAAGGGTATTTCTGTTGAAGAATTTGTGTTGAACTTTGAGGAACCGAATAAGCCGGTATTGCTAGAAGGGTGTTTAGATAGTTGGGTTGCGTTGAAGAAATGGGATAGAGACTATTTGGTTAAGGTGTGTGGTAATGTTCAGTTTTCGGTTGGACCAGTAGAGATGAGGCTTGAGGACTATTTTAGGTATTCGGATTTAGTGAAGGAAGAAAGGCCATTGTATTTGTTTGACCCAAAATTTGCTGAGAAGGTTCCCGTTTTGGGTTCGGAGTACGAGGTTCCAGTGTATTTTAGAGAGGATTTGTTTAGTTTTTTGGGTAATGAGAGGCCGGATTATAGGTGGGTTATAATCGGACCAGCTGGGTCTGGTTCGTCATTTCACATCGATCCTAATTCAACATCAGCTTGGAATGCTGTCATAAAAGGTTCTAAGAAATGGGTTTTGTTTCCTCCAAATGTAGTTCCACCAGGGGTGCACCCGAGCCCAGATGGTGCAGAGGTTGCATGCCCTGTTTCGATAATGGAGTGGTTCATGAACTTCTATGGTGCCACAAAGAATTGGAAAAAGAGACCGATTGAATGTGTTTGTAAGGCCGGAGAGGTGATCTTTGTGCCTAATGGATGGTGGCATTTGGTGATCAACCTGGAGGAATCTATTGCCATCACACAGAATTATGTCAGCAGGTAAAATCCTTCTTTATTTTAAGCTTCTTTTTAATTGCATAATATATATCTGCTTTAAGAATTCAACTTGATGGTGATATTCATTTAAATCTGAGCAAATAATTGCTTGATTTTGGTTCTTTCAAACTAATTAAGCATATAGCACTGTCTGCATCTTGTCTTTTTGGTGAATGCAATCATCCTATTTTATGTAAGCACTCATAATTTGAGTCACTGGTGTCATATACTGGAGAATTAGTGGACCCAACGCCAATCGAAGTTATAATGTAATGTTTTGCTTATTGAAGGGATTGATAAATCTTCAGATATCAGTCGAATGACATTAGTTGCAAGACTTAGCAGATCATTCAGTTTTTGATAGCCATATACACATAGTACCTTAGTCGAACTTCTTTCCTTATTTCGTTTTTCATTTTGCTTCAACTGTAAAATAGATCCGTCTTCTCTTGAATGGTAACTGTTTTCCAAGTAGCATTGCATATGTTTTAATGATATTGGTTTGCATACTTAAAAGAGTTAAGGTAACAAAATCACGTGTATACCAAAATTATGAGGATGAGAAAAATTGTCTGGAGGTCTTTGTATATCAGCATTATAGATGTTTACTGGTTAATGCCTGACTTCAACGCATTTCTTGTTTAGATTGATAATGATAGAACTCTTATTCATCTTATTATTTTTAAGAAGTAACTTTATGTCAAGCAGGATAACCATTACACCTCTGCAATATCTCTGGTTTAGGGGTGGCAGAAAAGATTTACAGATATTTGATTTTGTGTGTTGCAGGAGAAATTTGTTGAATGTGTTAGATTTTCTAAAGAGGCCAAATGCAAGCACACTTGTATCTGGAACAAGAGACCGGGTGAATTTGCATGACAAGTTCAAGAATGCTATTGAAACCTCTTTCCCTGGAACTATTGATCAGTTGATGCAGAACGCAGAGGAAAAAAGGGCTCAAGAGAAGAAGGTTTCCTTCTGGGATTCGGTAACAGATTCGAAGGCGGGGGCTTTCAAGTTCTCTTTTTAAAGGAAGACCATGAAAACAGTCTCTGTTGTTACTCCTGACCTCCATAGAGAGTAATGATTTAGCAACATTTTTGACATTTTGATTCATCAATTTTACCTACTGTACCTGCAGTTGAGTGTCCATTGTTATGAGGACGCGACGGGCACAATAGTCAGGGCCATACATTAATGCTGACCATGCACTATACATATGGCCCCTTTTAAAATTTTAATGTTTTCATTTCTGTTTTAATTTTTGATATATTTTTTCATGTGAGTTTATCAATTTTTTTGTGCTGATGGCATCTAGTATATACTAGTTAACTTGATTGGTTAGACAAAAGGTGTTAGAATCCGCTTATAAGATCCTTAACTCTTAAAGCTAACTGAAACTCACATACACAAATTAAAGAAGATAATCTATGAAACTATTCTAGAGGCAGCAATGATATTAGAAGACGCCAAATTTGTTTGCAACCATCATATATATTATATTATATATGAATAAAATTCTTCTTTAAAAGCCACCTCGTAGGACGAATTTATGAGGTAAAATTCATCTTTAAAAATCGATCTGTAATGAGAAGGTGCCAAATTTGTTTTCAGTTGTCAAAAACATAATAATACAAATTTATTAGATAAAATTCAATTTTAATTCGTAGGACGAATTTATTAGGTAAAATTAACTTCAAAAGTCAATTGAAATAGTTTGTAGTTTGTACACAGACATTAGTCCCACAATTAAAACGGCTCTTAAGTGAAGTGCCTCGGTGGTCTACTCTCGCCCAGCTTGATTGTCAATAAGCATAAGGCTGAGTTCGAACCCATCTATCCATAAAAGTGAGCAATTTCTAAATATAAAGTCCATAATTAAAATGGAATCCAATCAGTTCCATGACACGGACATAACCGAAGAAATCGTTTTGTCCTAACTCAAGTGTGTAAGTTGCCAGCAATGGGCGGCAGCTCGATAGTGAGAACACTAAGACAAAAGAATCCAAAACTTTTGTTGCTAGAATCGTGCACTTGTGTCTCCCACTTGAAGATCATCCATGGTCATATGATCAGAACCCATACAATCGCTGATGTTTTCTCAGCCAGTCGCTTAATTGCCTTGTGCATCAATCCAACATTTCATGCCAACTTGCTACATTATGCCTTAACCATCTTCTCCCAACTTCAAAATCCCAATCTCTTTATCTACAACACTTTGATTCAAGGTTTTTCAGCTACTGAAAACCCATTTCAGTCTTTGTATTTGTATACCCAGTTGCAATTTCAGGGTCTGTTTCCTGATAACTTAACCTTCCCGTTTTTGGTCAAGGCATGTACTAAACTTGGTTCTGTTTATATGGGGATCCAAGTCCATGGTCACATTATCAAACATGGATTTGTTAATGATGTCTATGTGCAGAACTCTCTTGTTCACATGTATGCTACTTTTGGTGATATAAAGGCGGCTAGTAATATATTTAGAAGAATGCATCGTTTGGATGTGGTTTCTTGGACTTCGATGATTGCTGGTTATAGCAAATGCGGGGATGTTGAATCAGCGCGTAGATTGTTTGATAGAATGCCTGAGAAGAACTTGTTTACTTGGAGTATAATGATAAGTGGGTATGCGAGAAACAGTCGTTTCGATAAAGCTGTTGAGTTGTTTCACGTTTTGGAATCAGAAGGTGTAAGAGCAAATGAGACGGTTATGGTTAGTGTGATATCTTCATGTGCTCATTTGGGTGCTCTCCAACTGGGAGAAAGAGCTCATGAGTATGTAGTGAGAAACAATTTGGATGTGAATTTGATACTTGGAACTGCACTTGTTGACATGTATGCAAGATGCGGTTGTATAGAGAAAGCCATACGGGTTTTCGAGGAGTTGCCGGAGAGGGACACACTGAGTTGGACTGCTATGATTGCAGGGCTTGCTTTGCATGGCTATGCAGAGAGGGCACTTGGGTACTTTGAAGAGATGGTGAAGGCAGGTTTAGCCCCAAGAGACATAACATTTACTGCAATTTTATCTGCCTGCAGCCATGGAGGATTAGTGGAGAAAGGTTTGGAGATATTTGAAAGCATAAAGAGAGATTATAGAATTGAACCAAGGTTGGAACACTATGGATGTGTGGTTGACTTGCTAGGCCGTGCAGGAAAGTTAGCAGAAGCTGAGAAGTTTGTTCTCGAGATGCCCATTGAGCCTAATGCTCCAATATGGGGAGCACTGCTTGGAGCTTGCAGGATTCACAAGAATGCAGACATCGCAGAGAGAGTGGGAAAAGTACTGACCCGGTTGCAGCCTGAACATAGTGGCTACTATGTGCTACTCTCAAACATTTATGCACGCACCAACAAGTGGGAAAGTGCTGAAAATATGCGGAGTATGATGAAATTAAAAGGAGTTAATAAGCCACCTGGTTACAGTCTAATCGAAATGGAAGGAAAAGTTCATAGTTTCACCATGGGAGACAAAGCACACCCTGAAATAGAGAAGATTGAGAGAATGTGGGAAGAGATTCTTAGGAAGATTAGATTAGCAGGTTACACTGGGAATACTGCAGACGCATTGTTTGACATAGATGAAGAAGAGAAAGAAAACGCTATTTACAGGCACAGTGAGAAGCTTGCGATTGCATTTGGTATTTTGAAGACCAAACCTCGAACACCAATTCGAATAGTTAAGAACTTGAGGGTGTGTGAGGATTGCCACACAGCAACTAAGTGTATTTCTAAAGTTTTTAAGCGAGAGTTGATTGTAAGAGATCGGAACCGGTTCCATCATTTTAGGGAAGGTGGGTGTTCTTGTATGGATTACTGGTAAGAATGTCTGTCAACTTTTCAGACCATCCTTGTAAGCTTTACTTGCATGGTGGTTATCTTCTCTTCTCATCAATTGCCAATAGCTTGATTAGTGCTTTGGACGGCATGCTAAATTTGGAGACAATCAGAAACAGTTTCAGACTTCATTGACATATCTCAAATGACCTCAACTATCAAAACAAGAAACCAAAACCGATGTTGCCATGGCATTATCGTTAATTCACTGTTGAATGAGATAATACAAGACATTGAGGAATATAGAGGATAACATGATCAAATCAGTTCCCAACTTACAATTAACACAACTTTTCATGGTTATCTATCTGCTAGAGATAGGAAAGCAGATCATACAGGAGAAAGAATAGCTGTATAAGAACCATTGCAGCATGTCAAGCCTTTTAAAAAACCTGATTGCAAGTAGGGAGTGATGATAGCTTCTGAAATACCAAAAGGAGGGTAGGATGGCCGCAAGCCTTCACCCACAGTGTCTTGAGTATCAGATTTTTCAGAAACTGCACCGATTGCAACATTGAAGCCAGCTGATGTACGCTCCGTCATAAAGCTAACCCACAAATAAAACGAAATACAGGTAACTATCAAGGAGTAGTAGTAGTTCTCATAAACTGATAAACCAAGAGGCTTGACTAGAAGGAATTGACCAAGACATTGTATTGATTATTGTACCCTTTCTAATATCCACATTATACGCAGAATTTTTCTAAACTGAAATGACAAAAAATGCACTTAAATTCTCTCTTCTGTAGCACTACTGAATGAGAAGTAGTTTTTCTTCTTACAATCTTGGCCTGAGAAAAGTGATCTCTGATTAAAGAGTTATACTGTATTGCTCCTTTATTGAGTTGATTCTATTAGGAAATAATTACCTATACTGTAAAGAAGTAATTACCTATACTGAAAATTAAAATGCATGAATAATTAATTTTACTGAATCAACTCCTCATGATATGTTCTGGGCCCGTTCAGATGATGGAGTTCAAATTCTAAGTTCTTTTTCAGGACAAGGTTAACATGCCAGAACACTTAGCATCATAACAATTTATTGTACCTGGCCTCGAAGCTCCCCCCTTCAGAGCCAATGAGTGAACATACATTGCAGATAATCCATGGTGGAAGATATGCATCCTTAATTTCAATGCTACAGCTGAAACCAGAAGATGAACCTTGTATAGTTTCACCATCTTTTGAGATGGATCCTTTATGGGGAGCAGCAATATTATCAGATTTTTTTATCTCCATGCAACTAACCTGCAAAACAAGATAAATACAGATATATTCCAATGTTTTTCATGGCAGAAGCAAGAGAGAGAAACATTTTCTGGATCAAGTTTTCGACAATATAATGCTTATTTGTAAAGGCTAAGAAACTGCAGCAATCATGCTTAAAAACAAATTATTTCCTCCACAAAAGACCATAGAGATAATGATACATGCTGTCCTTGGACCACGGCCATAGAAAATATGGGTGTGAACTCACACACTGGAAACTGAGATAAGTGAAAAAAAATTTTAATGGAAATGAAGGCTATTGTAAATCTAGGAAGAACAATAATAGCATAGGAAAATAAAATAGCAACATCAAGAGTTGTTTTTTAGTATATATGCCAATATCATGATACCAATATAATATATAATTTGTGGATTAAGGAGTCTCACAGCAATTTAAAAGTTGAGAAAGTTCATAGCACCTACCCGTGGAGCAGAAAGAGAAGCATTCTGGAACGGCACAGGTGAATACAGTATGGGAACATCCACAGCCGTCAAAAAAGTCAAGTAAGATCTGAAAACAGCCACAGAAAGGAAGTAAAATCAGTTAGGCAAGGTGATGGAGATCAGGAAAAACGTATTCAATCAATTTAGTTGGACTGCAATGTATCTGGTATTAATATAGATCAGGTTACTAATGAAATTCTCTTTAAACAAGTACTTACCGATAATTTAATAGAAACTCATATAAAGCATGTACATTTTTATTGTCAAAAGCCAGCAACGATTGAGGGGTATTATCAATGTCAGACAAAGAAGCAAGCCGTCGAGTCTGCATTATGTTCAAAGGAAAGTCTGAATGAATCATTAAGCACAAGAACTTCCATAGAAGTGGACCGATGCCCTTGAACAACATAAATCACAATACCGAACGCGCTCTTGTCAACTAATGGAAAGAGGACATAACTATAAGAAGTATAAACAAAAACCTGGCCCAAATTCTGCTTCTCGATTTCTGAGAGCTCAACCAGATCTTCAGTAGTAACTTGTTCAACTTTAGACCGACAAAGAGGCAAGGAGAAACACACATCCTAATCAATATTATTACAACCACAGAAAAGGTGTCAAAACATCATTTAATAATAATAATAATATTTATAATAAATGAATTAATGAAAAAAGTTCCCAAACATGTTCATGATCTAATCGTTTAGCCTGTTCGACAGTAAGAACTAGGCTGTCAACAATGTCCACCAAATCCCAGAAACCAGATTATATTAATCTCTCTTCAGGTTGCTAAATCTTAAATCTGCTGATAACTAAATTGACGTTGATGTAGTCTTTTAAGCAAAATTTTGAATGAACAAAGATGTTAACCCCTGACAATTACCTATGCATATTTAGTGTTGGCATCTTAACATATATTTCAGTTATACTAGAATCAGGATTATGATCTATGAATGTATGTTCGACAGCAATCACTTTGATCTTGGATTTGACAAACAACAGGGTCTATCAAAAGCAATTCTAGCTTGCATCTTACATGCTCTCTCAGCAATGACCTCAAGCCTCTGGTTGACTGGGAGATATATGCATTGCATGAGTGCTTGTTTGTCCCCATGCCATCAGAACCCATGAACATCACCACAAAATGTGAAGTACACACTAGAAAATTTCAAAAACACAGCTAATTAATATGTATCTAATATTCAACTAAGGAAGCTGAAAAGCACATAAGATTCCACACATGAATCCTTCATTTTACCATAAAAGATATTGCAAACATTCTTCCGAAGCATGAAGTAAAGACTTCGAAATGAGTCTTCCCAGGCCACTTGCCGTTTACTCAAGAAATCCATCTCGACTGAATAAAACAGGAAGAAGTTGATTAAAGGAACTGCAGAAAAGAAAAGGAAGTTCTTCAGGATCATGCTTGAGTAAAGATTTCAATAAACAAACCTCCATCTGCTGCTGAGGAAGTCAACACAGATATGAGAGAAGGTGGTAGGGTAGACTGCGGGTAAACCCATGAATGCAATGCTTTAGAACTCAATATTTGGGCAGCCGATGTAATCCCTGAGCTGCTGCTATCTTCAGAACAACCAGAATGGGTGAACTGTGGCAAACCATTGTAGGCACTGGACATGATTGACCTATGAATCCTAAGAGTGCAAAGTACAGTTAACCAAAAGACATCCCCAATAATAAGGAACCAAAACTTGAACAAATATGAAAAAAAAAAAGGAAAGAAAAATCCGAATGAATGAAGGATCCACATCTCATACGATGTGATAATAACTTGCAGGCACTAATTCTTCAGTATACTGAATATAATATGGCACTGACATCTTGGAATTATTTTTTAGCATCACAGTTTACAAAGATGGAATATAAGCAGAATTTAACAATAAGTTCTCTATGTTAATCTCAGAAAATTTAGTTATAGGAGTAGAAACTAGTCAGTTATCCTCTGGCATACTGATAAGTAGGCTTACTCATTTCATGAGTAGGAACCCAAAAAATGGATTTTTGAATAATCATTGAAAAAAGTGAGCATGATCCACATTGAGCTAGTACTTTGTATTAATGAAATACTTTTTCAAGTGAGAGTTCACAATAGTCTTTCGAAAATTTTCAAAAAAAGAGGTCAGAGGTCATATTTCCATGAGAGATGATAAAATTATACTCAACAGGACTTCTTCCCATCTATTTCATATAGGTAAATATATCTTCTGCAAAATAAAATATGGACCAAGTAATCCTGTAAATCAGAGGGGAGAAAAAAATCTATGCAAGACCATACAAAATCAATCTAGTTCCAAATAAAAGCATTTTCAATAAACAAGTGATATGTAAATTCGAAATCGAAATGAACCCACCACATGTTGAGAATAAATATGATCAAGAGCACATATGAACAGGCCAATTATACCAGTTGTACAGTATTTATGATTCTCCATCTCATAAACCTCTTGTACCAAGCATATACAATCATGCACAAGTAACAAGTTGCAATCCATATAAGTAGCTTCAAGAAATTATTATCAAATGCGTTATATATAAAAACCATATAATATAGGAGATAGACATCCTCAAGTGTCAATGCATAGTCTTGTCAAAATCTGATAAATCTACAAATGCTTTGTTACCAATAGACCCACGAGCTTACTTTTGTAAATCTAATAAGCACTTTAAAGCTTCAAGTGTCGGATAAAAATTCTCCAACAAGAAGCATTAATATGGTTATCAAAAAAACTTTTCCTTCGTGGCTACGAGTTAGACCCAAAGGCATCCATAATAAAATGGCACTTAAAGTAATGGCAGCATGATAAACTTTAAGGAGAAACAACAGCCTCAAGTATGTAAGTGTACTTACAAGTTTGCGGAGAGAGAGGAAATAACACGCATATAAGTTTTCAAGGTAAAATCCAGAGGAGCTTTTTGCCCTGGAACATGGAATTCAGAGCGGAAACTTCCTGAAAGAGTCGATGAAGGATCAGCAGGTAAATCAGAAACAGGTTCTCGAGCAACCAGTCCTTTTAAAGCTTTATCCTATAAAAGTAAATAACTATCAGTTAAAAGCTGATAAATTCAAACAGTTAGGAAGGAAAGCTGCTAAGAAAAGGAATACCAAGTCAACTGTAGCCAAGCAAGATGGTCTTTCACCACCTGATGAAAGCTCAGTAACACTACGAAATGTACTTTGGCTGCACTTTTCAATCGTTTGACGTGGCTGCACTACACCAACTCTTGAAGCTTCGTCAGAAGATACAGAATTACCTGGACTGTAAAATCATAATTATATTTATAAGGAATCAGTAGAAAACTAAAAAAAGAGAATACAAAAATAGTTGTACTTTGCTGGAAAGCATACCATGAAACTTCTTCTCGTCTTTTTGTAGCCATATTTGAAAGCACAGAGAGATTCTTCAGGCTAGTAGGCTGCTGCATTGAACTAATTTCCTACTTGTACATAAAATTAAACAAATTGATAAAATAATCTTACACAGATTAACTACATCTATTGTCATACATGTAAAACATATGCAAAAGATATCCTAGAAAACTAGGAAGTCATATTCATATGGAAAAAGCATATTAACCTTAGTATTTTCTTTTCCAGAAAGCATCCTGAACCTGGATTTTTTAGCAGGAAATACTTCATCCACACGGGCGTCAATGTATCTCGGGTTTCGTGATAGTTCTGGTTTCTTGAGCCCATTGCTCACTTCGATAGTATTGCTGAGTGATAACAACCAAGATCAACCTTTAGAGGATAAAAGAGAGAGAGAGAGAGAGAGAGAGATGTAATGGTAAAAGTCTCACCATGTAGAACCAAGCAAAGGCACTGGGGATTCATCTACAAGCTCTATAACATTGTTCCGCTTCAACTGCTCTCCCTATCATGCAAACATGAATTATAAATCTATAAGAACCTCAATGATGTAGAATTTCTCAATTTTATTATTTTTTCTCGAAGGCTCTTTGAGAGCTGCAACTAGATACAACTAAGATTTTTGCACTAAACTGTCTACACTGATGCTACAACAACAAATGAGGCAGGCATCCAACTTAATAATCCAAGGATACACCAAAGGCTATAAATCCAAAAAAAAAAAAAAAGAGAAAAGAAACACTATACTGTCCTCATAACTAGCTACCCTCCTGAATAATTGGCTTAACAACACATCTTCTAAACTAGACTGGCGCTTGGATCAAAATACTACGAAAATGCTCCCAACTCTGGGTTTTCCTGCCTACCACGCAAAATAATGCATCATAACCTCTCTACAAGAACAGTGAACGTAGCTACCAAAGAGACTTAAAATACAGCATAACTGAATATGCAACATTAAGCATTGGCACATTGGGGAAATGCAAGAATTTAAACTTTGACTATAGGTTCTTAAAACATAATTGATAAGCTAAGAAAATAAAGGCAACTACATCGTGGTTATGCCTTACAAGTGGGAACAAATCAAATCGATTGGGTCGATATTGAGAATGCATCTGATGTGTGCCGCAGATTAAACATTGATTTCACAGCTGTACTTGTAATACATTGTGCATTACTCAATTCTATAATAGAGCACAATAAATATTTCATAGTTCCATGCAAGATTGCATCCTAAGTAGACGTTATCACCCAACAGAAGAAATGCATTCAAGACTCAATTTCCTCAACTCTTTCAAAAGTATCTAAAATCCAGCAATGGATACCTGCAGAACCCTCCAAATTTATTCACAATTCAACCCAACTAGAAACCACCCACAAACTTCCAGCACATTTAACATGCAGACAAAATTGACAAAGAGAAAAAGAGTTTAACACACAGGCAAACATGTAAAAAAATAAAATAAAAAAAAAAACAACAGCACAATTATGAGTGCTATAGAATATAGTCTGTAACAGAATCCTGGGAAATGCATATAAGAAACCAATGCTTTTTTACTAACAATAAAACTGAAGAATTTACCAATAAAAACACTCAACAAGAAATCATCAATATAAATGAGTAGAAAGAAGAGTTAATAGAAATTAATATTTCTTCTTTACATCAACTTGTACAGAAAATGTAAGAACACAGCCTGCCCTACGTATGACAATGACTCAACAACAAGGTCAGATTTAAATGAAGCCACCATTAAAAGTGCTAATAAAAGTAGAGAGGAACATTACAGTATAAACTCAATACTATGCCCAAAATTAATTATCCATAACTTAAGAAGAAGGAACCAAAAGTGTCAAATGACTATTGATTCACATTATTCCATATTTTCTAATTCAATTAGAGAGAATGTGAAGGAAGCATATAAATTAATGGGAATTTCCATCATACGTAGAGCAAGCAATTTTTATTAAGTAGAGACAGGGGCATAGAACGGATGAAGACTTCAGCAACTTACTCTAAGCTCTGATGGAGTCTTCCTTTTGACAGTTGGGCCAACCTTAAGAGAACCTCCACCAATTTGAAGAGAATTAGAAGGTAAAGTACCAGCGGCAGCAACCTTTGCCATGCTTTAACCTCTAAGGCTGCAATGGAAACTCTTTACCAATCAGTTCAGCCACTATAATTGATGGAAGCCTCCGTCCACTTCAAAACAAATTTATTACCAATTATTGCATCTCCATCTCCTGCAATCGAAAAGGTAATTATACATCGACTCATCGTATTTTCAAGTAACCAAAAATGAATACACTTAAGCCAAAGCGAGTATTTAAAAGTAAAGGAAGATTCATTTGAGCTTGGAATTTAAGACCAAATGACTAATTGAGTATAACCTGAGCTCTCCGCCAACTAAAACCCATAACTAAGAATAATAAAAACCTCTTCATTTCCATTAAAATCATTCCATTTTCCCACAAATTCAGGTTGACACCAACCAGAGAGGCGCAACTAAAGGTCCCACTGCGACTACATGAATTTCATTTCAAGTAGTATGAATACAAACCGAAGCTTATTCAACCTCTCAAAATTTAATAACCTACTCATAGTGGTTCACATCCAGCACTCCAAAACAAATATATACATATAATAGCCAGAAAACAATAAAAAGTTTGTCATTCCACTAAAAAAGCCACGAAGTGTAATCCACCAACCACTAATAAGGCAAAACATCAAACATAACACATGCACTTTTAGGCTCAGAACAACAAACGTCATCGATTTGTACACGGTCAAACCCTAATCCATTTAAAAGGTAATAATAACACAAACAAATCAAATCAAGTTTCATTATATCAACCAATCAAGAGAGCTCCCACCAGTTACATTACTAAGATATCCAAATCCATTGTAAAATGTGAACTTTATATAAGACGAATCGAAATCAGATTAATCAATAATCAAAATCGAGTAATAGAAGAGGAGGACAAAGAAGGCCTTCTTTACGTCTATGAAGAAAACTTCGCCGAGAAAATCAACGCGAAAGTAGCCGAGTTAGAATCTGACGTGGAATCGTAGGGATGATTCAGATTCAGATTCAGATCGATTTTGCCCTAAGTTGATAAGGTTAGGGCAAAATTGACGAAATGAGAGCGTGAGTGCGAGAGAGCAGCGAGACAGTGCGGCAAAGCGGAAATGGATTTGAGTTTTTTGAGTTGTTTGCTTTGAACAAATTGATTTCCCTCCTCTGATTCACGCCGTTACCGCCTGTTCGTGTCAGGGACTAACGACCGTTAACTATTTTTTTTTTTTTTTTTGTGTTTGTTGTAGGAGTAACACGTGTCTGTGTGTAAAACATTTTGGATTGGTCAACGTGTCGAATCACCAAGAGAAAGATAGTAAGATACAGATAAAGACGCATTTTTCCAAACCACCATGTTTCTTTGTCGGTGGATTTTTTTTTTTTATTAAAAAAAACCATTTTTTTTAAATAACGGAAATAAAAATTAAATGGATAGAAAACTATCTCCGGATTGTATTTTAAGATAATAATGAAATTTGAATATTTGATATTTTATGATCAATGAAAGTACTCAACCACTCAAACTAAAGGGTGTTGTATCGATTAGATTGCTTATTTAATATGTCTAACGATGTATATGTTATCATCAAAAGTTATGATTTACATTTCAAAATTTTATTATGAAATTTTATTATAAAAAATAACGTAAAATGAAAGGAATATATTAATAAAAATACCTCTTAAATCTAATACTCTTTCTTAATATATTTAAACCCTTGTTTAAGATTTAAGTAATTGAATCAAAATACTTTTAAATCCATCAATTTAGTCTAATATATTAAATCATAAATTGAAATCTTGGTATAATAAAACTACATGATTATTATAATTTTTTCAAAGGGGTTGCAAAACAAAAACAAATTGAAAATTAAAATCATAAGAGCTTGTTTTCTTATTATTCAATTGGTACCAAAAGCATTAATCATTATAATGAAAAAAAGTATAATTTAGTAAAATGATATTCTAGTTCTAAAAAATATTTAATTTTTTCCTTTGTAGTTTAATTTAGAATTGATGTTTTCAATAACCAAAAAAAAAAAAAAATTATTACACTAGCATTTGTATTGGCTTATCAATTTTTTGAGTAGTGAGTATATCGTATAAAATTTTGTGAACTAACATAACAATGAAATTAATTATTCAAAAACTTACTAATTGATATTGAGAAACATGATTAGTTAAGATTAGGGTTTTCTATAAAACAAACAAAAAAACATGCGAAGATTTTCTTTTTTTTGTTCTTTTCAAGAGGAAATAATTGTTTAAATTTATTTTCATGGTGAGGGAAGGGAAATTAAATTAAGAGAAAATTATTCATATATTATGTTTTATGATAATGATGAGACTTAAAACCTTAACCTTTAAAATTAACGGAACCGCTCACTCACTTCTACTAAAAAGTGATGTGTAAAGAGTTATTTAAACTTACATTTGGATGTATTAATACTTAATAGTTTAATTGAGTGCTTTTAGTAAGTTCTATAAATAATTATTTTCATAAGGGCAGTTTTGGTATAAGAATGGGTACTTAAAGTAAAATTGATTTTAAAATTTGTAATGGTTAGTGTACTTAGAATGTGGGTGCATAAATGATATTTTTTTTATGACAATATTTGCACCCTATGTCTAATATACGACGTCAAATGAACAACAAACAAACAAACAATAAATATATATATTTTATAATTCTAATTACATCATTTGTTGTGATTAATGAACATACTATTCAAGTCCCTAATTCAAACTTCCTTCTTTAAGTAATACATATATATACACACACGATATGGTTAAAATTATAAAACCAAAGGATTAAATGCTTGTATGAGTTATATATATAAGACGACCGAACTTCATGGAATGCTTATGTTGGAAGTCTATATCAACAACTGATATATAATAACTTTAACAAGAACACTTCAAATTAATAATCTTCTGCAACACTTATATCTCATCGTTGTGAGCTCTGCGTCATGCTTTACTTCTTAAATCTAAAATTAATTATAATAACATTTAAAAAAAAAAAAATCTTCTTTAATACTATGGTTTATCAACTTGGATTTGAGCGTTGATATAGAATTACCTTATAATTATATAAAATAAAAATTGGGGAAAACAATATAACACCATACGTAACTCAAACATAATTTATAAATTTCCAAATATCAGTATTAATTATGATAGTTGACAAATTAACTTTGTTTGATCAACAAATATGGCTATGCTAAAACTCATCCAAGTCGGCATAGATGTCCACGTCCAAACTAGGAAACCCAGCCAAGCTATTACTTGACCGTGGTGAAGAAACACAAACAGTTTGGTCAGCATAACCGGCCGCTCCATAATCATGATTGATCGTCACGGACTTGTTATTTTCCATAACAAAAGAAGAAGAAGATGGTAATGATACTGAAGATTCTGTAGGTGCTTCTCTTCCAGTAAGGCGTTGCACCAGCCCCATGAACTGATCAGGCCTCACATGGATGATCTTGGGAGATACTACATATACTACTACAGGAGAAGTCCTTTGTTTTGGAAGTGGTTTATTCATTTTTGAGGAGCCGCTTTTCATCACCTTCAGAGGCGCAGGTCTTGGACCCTTCAACTTCCTTGGTTCCTCACTCAGAGAGCTCCTCGACATGCTCTTCCCTTAAACTTAACAGTGTCTAATTTAGAATTAATGCACTGTGAAACTTGAATTGCAAATAAAACTACCAGTATACGAAGCTGGAGGTTTTGTTTGAAATGAAAGTTAGAGAGATCCCACATGTATTTATATATATGTATATACGAAGACAAGATCAGTGGGAGGAGTGAGTAAAAATGAGTAGTTGCGGTTGGAAAAGGCCAGAATTGAAGTTGAGTCATGGTTTGGACTTTGAATTAGTCGTGTGAAATAGAATAATTATTTCATCAAGTGTAGGGAGCCGGCGGTTGCCCCTTAGGTCAAAAATTGAAGAGCAAAACCGAGTAAGACAGAGAATAAGTCTGGTCAAAGTAACATGCGGTTGTCCTTTACTTCTTCTGTCATTCTATGCTACACTATCACACCAATTTCAATCTTTTGTATTTGTCTTACCTTGGTAAATGGACATTCCAAGGAGTGAGCCTTTCAAATTTTTATGAAATTACGTAGCTTTGTTAATTCATTTGAGATGGACAGAGAAAATTTATTTTTTTATTGTAATTATTAAAACAAAAATCAAGACTAACCAACGTTTTGATTAATAATAGGGACTAACATGCAAGATTGGGTAAGCTATAAATTGATCTGTAACTAAAAATAAAAATAAAGTTTTTTCAAAATATATTGACGAAAATGAAACTCTACCTTAACGAAAAAAAATAAAAGATAAATAAATAAATAAATAACAAATCTTGTTATTTTTATCCCATGTGTAAAATATTGGCTATCTATATAACTATTCTTCAGCATGGGTTGTGTTGTAGCCCATATTGAAAAAGTGCTACTCTCTTCCTTCTCTCAAGTCTTACTACTTTGCATTATTTGTTGAAAAGACTTTTTTTTTATTCTTGTCTATTTTTTGTTTCCACTTCGAAAATATATAATTGATATATCTTCCTCGACCTCCAATACCGTCGTCATGTCTAGAAACGAAGGAGAGAGGAAAATGACAGCAACAAAACTCAATGTTGAGTTTCGGGTTTCATGGGTCCCACTGGAATCCCAATGGTTTTCAGTGATGGAAACTCGTTGGTTTTCAGTTTTCCAACCATCAATAATAATGATAATTTCCAGTTTTTGAGCCTTTTTTGTGATGATTTTCAGTTATTTTTGTTCCTTTTTGTTGATTGATGATGATGATTTTGACTTGATGATTGATTATGATGATTTTACTGGATTGATGATAGCGAAAATTGTTAGATGGCAGAGATCCATCCATTTTTTTTTATAAAAATATATATTTTTGAAAAGTAAAATATAATTAATTTTTATTTTTAAATCAATCTCTACCATCACTATGAGATGAATGGTAAAGATCTAAATTGATTATTTTTCTTTAAATTTTTTATTTTCTATTTTTATATTTTAATATTATTTAATACTAAAGGCAAAATTGATATTTTGATGACACACTGATATTTTCATTAGAAATTTGATGGTGGGGGGATTTTGAGTGAAAAATGAAGCTAGAGTGGGAAAAAGATGATTTTTTCAACCCACGAAAGGTTTTTAGAAAATTGTCCTAAAAGAAACGGTGAGAGAAAGAAGAAAAAGAAATGAAAGAAAGAAAAAAGAGTAATGTAAGAGAGCTTTCCATGTCATTGATAGCTTTTCTATCTATGCATATATATATATATATATATATATATAGAATGATTTCATCATCACTGTCTCTTTTTAAGTTATGATGAATTAATCAAATTAATTCATTATATCTTTTCTAAAGTAAATTCTCTTTCATTTAATTGAAATGTAATAAATGAATTTGATTGGTTCGTCCTGACTTTTTAAAATTATGAGATACCAATGGTAAAATCAGTATATATATATATATATATATATATATTACAATGATCTCTGTGTATATTTTGGTGCTAATAAAATTACGTGTTAATAAATTTTAAAAAGTATAAAGTAAGACTCACCGAAGATAAACCAAGCGGTCTCATCTGTTACCATTTTCACTTGTCCATCAGATCAACAAAAGCAACTTCCACATCGCACCAGGCAGTAGGCACCACTCATCCGTTGACGGAGCACGGCAAGCCCAATAACACAAGTAGGGCCCTGGGCTCTATTGAGAATTTGAGCTCCTCTAGTATGCCGCCCAAAGGAAATGACCTGAAAGTCCATCAACTAATCACCACCCTTTCGATCCGTATTATCATAACATTGTAATTTACAACATAACATCGTCAAACAGAATTATAACGAATGCATGGTCTCTTCGGAGACATCCGATAATGAATGCATGTGATGACGTGTACAACCTTTTATTATTTTATTTAAATATATAGTAATCCCATGCATGCATTAAAATCAAAATCTTAATGTACGCAGCAACCATAAAACCATAAACATAAACAACATCCGTTCCAATTATCAAAAAAATAAATTTTATTTTATTTTATTTTTTAAAAATCGAAGTGAACCCAGAAAATGTCGCTATCTCCTCCTCCTGAACCAACCTGGAGTTGGACATGGCGTCATCTCCAATTTTGAAGAATCATTTCTATTTCATCACCATCTCCTCCTTCACTAACACTCTTTGCCCACTTCCTTCCACTTCCTCTCCTCTCTCTATTTGAATCCAACCACATTCTTTTCTTTACTTTCTTTGATCATTATTATCATTTTGTTGTTGTTGATGTTTCAATGATGGAATTCAAAAGAGATAGATATATCCAAATTATTAAATAAAGGGAAGGTAGAGAGAGAGAGAGATTTGATGGGAAACACATGTGTAGGACCCAATCTCAACGGTAATGGATTCCTCCAATCTGTTACGGCGGCTGTTTGGCGGACACGTCCTCCAGAGGACCGCCTTCCTCCTCCATCCAAGAACAAAAACGACGCCTCCTCCACAAAACCCGATCCACCACCTCCATCATCCGATTCCATTTCCATTCAGAGCACGCCTCCTCCACCGGTCAAAATCAACAACGTTAACGACACCCCTCCTCCGAAGCCGCCGCCGCCAGAGCCACAACCGGCCGCGGAGGATCCGGACAAGTCGAAGAAACCGACTCACGTAAAGAGAGTGTCTAGTGTGGGGATGCAATTGGAGTCAGTGCTGGGAAGGAAAACGGGCAACATGAAGGAGATTTATAGCTTAGGGAGGAAGTTAGGGCAAGGGCAATTCGGGACGACGTTTCTGTGCGTGGAGAAGGCGACAGGGAAGGAATTCGCATGTAAATCGATAGCAAAGAGGAAGCTGACGACGGCGGAGGACGTGGAGGACGTCAGGAGGGAGATTAGGATAATGCACCACCTGGCAGGCCACCCTAACGTCATACAAATAATCGATGCTTACGAGGACGCCGTGGCTGTTCATGTTATAATGGAGCTGTGCGCGGGAGGAGAGCTTTTCGATAGGATTATCGCGAGAGGACATTACACGGAGAGGAAGGCTGCCGAGCTTACCAGGCTTATAGTTGGTGTTGTTCAGGCTTGTCATTCTTTGGGTGTCATGCATAGAGATTTGAAGCCTGAGAATTTTCTATTTGTCAGCCATGATGAGGACTCTCCCCTCAAGACTATCGATTTTGGCCTCTCTGTTTTCTTCAAGCCAGGTCCATTTCTTACCTTTTATTGTAAGCTACACAGCCCAAGCTGAATATTATAAACCAAAGCAAGGTCTTTAGAGAATTTGACGTAAATGGGAAAAATCAATTATGGATTGTTGTCTATTAACTGTAAGTAGAAGTAGTGCATTGAACGTCATGTCTATTAGAGCATCTACAACCGTGCTAGCTATCGATTGTCCTGAGCTAAAATATATAGCTAGTGAACTTCACGGTAAACTAGAGCAGGTCTAGAAACTTTTTGAGTGATTGTTGGAAGTTATGTGAGGCAGACTTGATATATATGTTCCATGTCGCATAATCATCTAATGGCGTTGAAACTTTTGATCTGTATATAAGAATACAATTATCTTCAGTTATTATTTCACCTGGCTATATAAATTAATTAATTCATTGAGTTGGTCTTGTATCTAAGTGAGAAGTAGTATATCATTCCTGCAGGTGAAACATTTGCTGATGTAGTTGGGAGCCCTTATTATGTGGCCCCAGAAGTGTTACGAAAGCATTATGGTCAAGCATGTGATGTTTGGAGTGCCGGGGTGATAATATATATTTTACTGAGTGGGGTCCCTCCATTTTGGGACGGTGAGAATCTCTTGATTCAAAACTAGGAGACTTGTTTATTGATTCCAGGCACACCTCAGTTACATGTAATGTTTTTTGGTTTTCTATGTTATTTGCTCGATCAGAAACGGAGCAAGGAATATTTGAGCAAGTTTTGAAAGGTGAACTTGACTTCGTATCAGAACCATGGCCTAGCATATCTGAAAATGCAAAAGATCTAGTTCGGAAAATGCTAGTACGGGATCCCAAGAAGCGGTTGACAGCCCATGACGTTCTTCGTGAGTCTTCATGTTCTGATCGTATTATGTAATGAAATAAATTATCAGTTATGGTATTATTATATATATTGAAGATCTCTACTTGTTATCTTTATGCTTTACATGTACGCAACAATATTATAAATGGAACACTATCCTTTTTAGCAGTTCTCCTCCTGATTAGTTAAGCCAGAATGCAATGAATGTGCAAGTTTATAGTTGGACTAAATTAAGTAAAAATGTGTTATGGACTGCACCACAGGGTGCCAAGCATAGTGTTTCGCCACCGGAAATTTCCGGGAGTCAACAAGGATATAGCCTACATTTTATTTTTTATTTTTTTTATGGATTATAGTTTCTGGTATGCTTTTACAGGATCACAGAAACTTCTTCAATAAATATATTGGTCTCTGAATCCTATTAGAATCCCAAACTTTTTGTTCGGTGGTACTAAACACTAACTTAGCTCTTAGCAGTTGTATAGACTTTTAGAAAGTTACATTTGACTTGTAAATAACGTTGCATAAGTGCCCCATACAGGCTTAATTTTTTGTTTCCAAGGACAAAATTTGATGACTCTAATGTGTCAGCCTGTATATTAACCTTATAATTTCATCATCAATAATAGAAAGATTTCTTTATTGTAAGGATTAACATTTTAGTTGGGAATTTTAATTGCTGAATGTAGGTCGTTTTATTAAACCGTATTAAGTTATGAACTCAGGTTTGTTTTCTGTATTTCTTCTACCTATAACGTAGCAATGAATTGACGGTGTTTTCATCATTGCGCAGGCCACCCTTGGGTTCAGGATGGTGCCGCCCCTGATAAACCACTTGATTCTGCTGTTCTAAGTCGCTTGAAGCAATTTTCTGCCATGAACAAGCTCAAGAAAATAGCCGTTAGAGTAAGTAACGATGATTCTTACTTTTGCTGTATGTCAAGCATTAAAATCATGGATTAGTTATTATTTAAAGCACAGTTCAATCTGTATACCTGATATTAATAATACAAACGCATTATATTCTTTAGAGTTAAGACAGGATTATGGCTTTAAATTATTAGTTGTGGAAATCAATTGAATTGCTTCTTAAAAGAATTCTTTCCCCTTTTTTCAAATCTTTATTCATGTATATATTAATTAGGCTAAAACACTTAAGCTATAGGTTAAAGATGCAAAATGTAGTGTATGAAGCTCTCTATTCATTCCTTCAAGTTGATCTTGTCACACGGACCAAACTCACATTGCGATTATAAATAAATGCAGAACAAATTCATATAACAAATACACATAATTATACGAGGGAACCCAAATCTAGGATTTCCTATTAAAACTAGTCTTAGTACTATGTTAAGTCATTGTTAGATTCGAAAGTTCTAACTTACAAGTCCAATTTGAAGTTATAAGTTATTTAATAGTATGAAGGAAGCATCTAGACTGAATTCCTTTTATTTTCCCCCTTCTTTTAATTGTTAAAAAAATGGTTGCTTAATATATGGCTCTTTAAAATGATGCCTCTTTATAGAGTTCTCATGATCAGTGTTTGACATTTTATTCGTTCAGTTTCTTTGAGATATGACTTTTCGAATTTGGCGTTAAATAATAGACTTGTATATTCTTGCAGGTTATTGCAGAGAGCTTGTCTGAAGATGAAATCGCAGGAATGAAAGAAATGTTCAAGATGATAGATGCAGATGGTAGTGGACAAATCACTCTTGAGGAACTAAAGAAAGGTTTGGAAAGAGTGGGTGCTAATCTCAAGGATTCCGAAATTAATGGATTAATGCAAGCAGTAAGTGTCTAAAATCCAGGTCTTTGTGCAAGCACCTAGTGTATGATCTATATAAATAGAGGTTTGGTTACTTTATTGGTTGAGTAACTGTATCCATAAATTATATTAATTTGATTGGTTGTAATGATAATTATTAAAGTCAATCTAATTATTGTAATTGTTGAATAAGGTTACTCAACCTGTAAGATAGTCAAATCTTATAATCAGTTATAATCAATTATCCCTGTGTTAAAGGAAGTTGATAGAATTTCCTTGCTCAGTAAATTGACTTCCCATCACTAAAATGACTCAAGTTAGCCTAAATGAATAGTTTGGTGAATCTTTAAGTGGTTGAAATACTCATACACATGAATATAGAATTCTATACAGTCTATGTCACTTCTAGCATATTTACAGTTTTTTACAAAGAAAATTTTAACAATGAGATATTCATGGTAGAAGAAACAATTAGGCTTGTATGAAGAATTATAAAAGTTGTAGCTATTATTGAGTTGTAGGTATTCAGATGTGGAAAGTGTTACCTAGGTATAAGGAGGCATATTATTGATTTCATCTTGTGTCTCTTATTATAATCTTTATTTTGAAAATTTCAGGCGGATGTTGACAACAGTGGTACAATAGACTATGGTGAATTCATTGCAGCCATGCTTCATATTAACAAGATCCAGCAGGAGGATCACTTGTTTGCTGCCTTCTCATACTTTGACAAAGACGGAAGTGGTTACATCACTCAAGATGAGCTCCAACAGGCCTGTCTTCAGTTCGGCTTTGACGATACTCATTTAGAAGAGCTAATTCGTGAAGTTGACCAGGATAATGTAAACGACTTAACCTTCCAATTTGCTTTGCTTTTTCTATTTCTAGTCTAAACTGTTCTCATGACCATTTATTTTTTCAGGACGGGCGCATTGATTATAGTGAGTTTGTGGATATGATGCAAGACACGGGTTTTGGTAAGGCATTCAAACTATGATGCAAAACACAGGTTTAATTGGGCATAAATGGTATTAAAAGTGAGATCTAGTATCGAATCCAGGGAGGCTTCAACTATCAACAGAAATGTCAAAGCCGAAAATCCACAGTACGTTGGTGGGTTATCTTGTATATGTACTTAACAAGTTTGCCTCTGCCCTCCGGAACACAACAGTGTTTCAATTGCATAGTGTTGTAAAGATCAGCCAGGCTACAGAGAAGGGCTAGATTGTCCTCTTCATTTTTCTAGTGTTCTCTTGTATTTACCTTTTCAATTTTCTGTTGATTATATTAAATCAGATTAGTCTATAATTTTTGTTTTTGTTTCTGAGAAGCAATATATTGTTCATAATATAATCAATTTCTATTTCATAATATAATCAGTTAGTTTATAATCTATGATTGTAGAAACTTTAATTTGTCGGAAAGAAATGAATGATTTATTTATTTGGATAGTTTTTGCTTTCTTATATGATTTATATTTTATAACATTAATCATATGATAAAAAAATACGAATTTAACTAACTTATTAATTGGGTAAGATTACTTATCGATAACAATTGATTGTAAGAGTGATTATTGAAGAATATCAAATAGTTATTATTGATGAATAATCTTACTTTAAAATATGTTATACAATCTAGTATAGCTTTTATCATTTTTCACTCCTAAGGTGGAAAGCATGCACATGATACATGAGTTGACCTAACAAACACCATCTTTATCATTACATCGTATAGCTTTGAAACTTTTGCAAAAACCCATGGCACCAAACTTTAACTGCATCCTTCATTGTCAATCCTTTTGTTTCGGAAGGGAAAGTAAAAGCCAGAACAAAAAAGGTTAGTGAGTCCCCATCACTGCCTCTCTCTCAAGTCCGTTTCAGCTTTGATAGGCCTAACCTATGGACCATTTTGATTTTGGGTTTGGTTTTTCACTTTCAATTTTAAACATGGAAATGAAAACAAAAATGGAGGAGGTGGCGGTACATGAGGATAGTTTCACCTTTTTCTTGATTGCTCCCTCTTCATATGCCGTTATCATTGCTTGTACGTGTAGTTTGTTTTTTCTCCTCTGACAAGTCAATCACTCTCGCAACTTGCTTATGCTGTTACTCTTCAATCTTTATCCATGATCCATCTCTCTCTCTTACGTATGTTTGCGTAATTTATTCGCAACCATTATCTGTCCCTTCTAATTCTGTTATTCCATTGAAACATAAATGAAAATAAGAAAAACAAGTTTAATTACTTATCTCATAGAAGTACAATGTAAAACTAGTAACAAAACGATCATACATTTCAATACTTTTGAATATTTCAAATCCATCTTGTTTAATTCATGTATTACTCATACTTCAACACATATAATGATAAATTTTAATTTAATTAACGAATTGTTATAAAAAGAGAAAATCATTTATGAATTCTATAAGTGTATGCTTAAACGTAAAAGGTTAAGTATATTGAAATAGTGATAAAAATATATTTATTTTATTAAATATAATAAAAATGCTGTATATAAATATATTAAAAGAAAGGAATATAACTTTTATTAAGTTTTTATTTCTTATACATATATATGATAAAATAATCTATCAATTATACATATTAAGGCATTTTCCTAAAAACAATCGAAAGGCAAAATTGGGTATATATCAATTTATGATTATGACGCATGGAATACATAAATATATATATGAGCACAAATAATAGTGGACAAATTTCTTATGCTTCCAAATGACCTTTTCTTTTCATTTAAATTGTGAGAGGAACTGCTTTGCTGCATGAATGGGAAAGGCGTTGTGCATCTAATAGACTTTTTATTTTAATCTAGAAGCGAAATTTTAATTTATTGGATTTTATGATATTTTATATTGTCGTTTGATTGAGAAACATTGAAAATAATAGATGACACCTAGGGTATTGACCTATTTTAGCTTCTGGTAAGGGACCTATTTCTACTTTTTCAACATGGGAGGGTGTTACTTAAATTTGAAATTCATTTAATTAATTTTCTCTTCTTCTCAAGCTAGCTTGCCCCATAATAAATACAGAAAATGAAAGAAAGAAAGAAAGAAAAAGCCACATCTGCAGTTGCCACGATCTTAAGTCCACGTGGAGGCCGCCAGAACCCAAAATGCATAAAAGGAGGTCCACGTGTCGATGACAGTGGCGCTATACTCTCAGGGCCACCGGTTTCATGCGGAGGTGTCCTCCAGCGGATTCTGGAGTGTACACGTGGCGAGACGTTGACAGTCAAGCTAAGCTGTTTTGTAATCAAGTGGTCTCAAAATTAAAAAATATTTTAAATCCAATTTTGGGAGTGGACCAACTAAATGGGTGACCGTCGGTTGCTCTAAGTCACGTCCTTGTCACGTGGCTTGCCGTCTGGGAGGCGTCACCGCCCTCTTCTGTATTCAAATTTTATCCTAATCCCTACCTTCCATTTTTATTAACATACCAAAGAGACAAAGATATTTCCTTTTATAGTTCATCTTCTAGTTTATTGACACAAATGCCCTTCTACTTCCTATTTGTTCCTCCTATTTTGGTGCATTTCTTTGTCATAATTCCCACTTATTTGGACTTATCAACTCAAAACTTAATTAGGTATCTTTAGAACTATTGGCTCATGTGAAATCTCTAAAATAGTATTAATTCAAATTAAAAAAAAAGTAAAATGATATATTTTGAATTAATAGAAAGAAAAATAATGATTCATTAATTATTAGGGAAAAAATTGATAATAACCCTATAATAATTAATTTGGAGTGAATGCAGCTCTTTCATTATTTCTCTCCCCCACTTGCAATTAGTGATGTGTAACAGTCGACAAGTGACGACCATACAGTGTACAATAAGGTGGGTTCATGGAAGTTTAGGGGCCACTTTCATGCTGGTCGAAGAGGGGACAATTATGTCATTTGAGAATTTGTTTTAAATAAAAGAGATTATCATGATTTATGAGAGTAAAACGTGGCAAGTTGCCGTGCAGATAGGGGTGATAAAGACAAAGCATCCAACAGCAAGGCAGAGACAGACAACTCCTTTTCAGGATCCACCAAAAATGTCCTTTTGGGGCTGCTTTTGGTCCGCACGCGTTTCACCGCTACGACCATCTGCTCATTTGTCGATCTTGCCTTCACTTCTCTTTTACTATTCTACCTTTCACTCTTATCACCGACTAGTAACTACTCTTACTTCACCCTTACAATTCAGTCTATCTATTAATTTTTAATAGATTAAATCAAAATACATATACTTATTTTTTTAATGAAAACAATGAGTGTTAAGTAACCAGTAATCACCAAGTGGCCCAAACCAAACATGATTTTAATATCAATAAATTCAAAAATATATTAACTAAACATTAAAATCTATAATTTAAACTTACAATCTTAATGTACATATCTTCTTATATTAACATGCACCGTTAATAGTTGATAGTATTTTTATAAGAAAAATAGCCAAATATAAACAGTTTAATGGTACTAATTAACTTTTCCATTTTTAAACTAATTAAATTTTTTTAATCAATACAATTTTTTTTTTCAGTAAGAAGGGAAAAAAAATTAATAATAATTTTGTTCTCATTTTTTTGAAGTCCAGCCAAGCCTAGTTAAGGCCCTGCTTGAATTAATACACATTAAAGAAGATTCTAATTTTTGATAAAAAAATTGCGTTTTTCAAAATATTTGATAGATCAAATCAAAATCTATTTGCTTGTAAAACTTTTTGAAATTTAATATTGCAAAACACCCTTTGCTGTGTATGCTTTATAGGAATGTGAATGGTATGCGCATGTATAAGGTTTTAAACTCGCTTTTGAACATGTTGATCTGTAATTTTCTACTCCATGATGAGGATGTTTCATCAGGAAATTAAAGGAGGTGCTGCTCTGCAAACGTCCAATCTATTTTTTATTTTCAGTCAAGTTTGGCTTTAAGGTAACGGACAAATCAATAAGCAGGCGCCATGCCGCCATTAATTAAGAATATGATGGCATCAAAATGACGGTAGTGATATAGCTATAGCTTTTCCATGCATTTTATTTCCCTCAATTTTCCGTAAGTTAATTTAAGATAAAGTATATTATTCAATCGACTTGATCATAACGTATATATTACAGGACTGCATATAATGTCAAATGATATGCATGACATCAAAAATCAAGATTAATTGTTCCACTTCCATCCTAGCTAATAGCATCATGAGGCATTTTACTATTTTAGCTATATAAATTAATAAAAACTGGCTTGTCATAATTGGCAATGAGGTTATGAATTTTTTTAATTATTATTATTTTTTTTATAACTAAGATTGTTTCAGGAAACTATCAGAACTAATCGAAATGAGACACTGATGGTACAATTCGAAGAACTGAGTGATCAACCTACATAAAGGTGAGAGAGTGATCCACACAAATTTTTGGGGGTAAGTGTTGATTATCGGGGGTATATATAGAACCATGTCTCATGGCATGAGGTCGTGGCGTTCTTACCAAAGGCATCAACAATTGGCTACAATGAGATTATGGTTTTGTTAACAAATGCTTGCAGCTGTATGTATATATCACCCAATTTTTTAAAAAATAAAATAAAAAACAAAAAATCGTTACAAGTGGACCTTAATTTTACTATATTGGTCTTATTAGCCGGTTTTTGAATTTTTTTAACACTCTCTTTATTAATATTTGAGCCTTTTACTTGTATAAAAAGCAATTTTTTTTTTTATTCTTAAAAACATTACAACGCTCGATTATATATTATTTCTTGTCTCTTTAAAAATACTTTTGGCTTTGTCAAAAAAAAAAAACCATTTAATGACTCCGCAGTGTACAGTGCCCCCAATTTAATCATTATAATAAATGGAAATTCACTCGAAAAATAATAATAATATCCCAACAAATTAATAATTGTGATATCAATAGAGTCGTCATAAAGACAGCTAATGATTCTCCGTTAACAGATTTGTGTTTGGAAATTTCAATTCCACAAGAAAGAAAGAGAGATTAGAAGCAAATTCCAAAAAGGTTAGGGTTGCCTGTTCAGCAGGTAATGTGGGATTGAAGCAGGACCTCATGTCAGGGACATGAAGGCCCCCCAAACCTACCACACATACAAAACTCATGGGCGTCCCGTTCGTCGTATTAGGGCTACTACGTACTTTGATTAGGCAGCACATCAACAACTATCCTATTATAAGTTTCAAGTACATTTAATTCTAAAAGCTTACTTTTTTGACTTAATAGCTGAAAATCACCCCTCTCATACTTGACTCCATGAATTGATGTGTCCATTATTAGTTAATAAAATTCCACACAAAAATAGAATTACGAACTGTCCGAACACGTGTACGGCAAGGATGATAGGACCAGATGAATGTGTTTGATGATGCTACATCCATTGAAACTCATTTTTTAACTTTAGGTTATTGAGTCACGTTATTATCACAGTTATATGAGCAAATCGTAATTGATTGACAAGTCTGAGGGTATTTTGGTAAGTTTAAGTCTTCCTCATAATTGTAGCTTATAAGGAGGGAAGATGATCAGAAGGGTTGTCTCAATTTGTTCATATAATTGCACCAAAAACAGTTTTCCTTCCAAGTGTCATCTCTTATTACTATTCCATTTCAAGCAGACAAAGGTATGTTATATATATTGATCCCCAGCTATTATTTATTTACTTGTAGTATATTACTAATAATACATATATGTATTATCTCTTGACAATCAATTCTGGTAGTTTGCATTTTCGTTAAGCTTGATCTCCACGTAGCTGCTTTTACTTCAATCACTGTTTAATATTATTATAACTTGTTTTTCGGGGAAGTCTTTCCAATTTCAATGAATCTCTCTCTCTTCTCCACTTTCCATCATTTATCTACATACAAGAGATTGTTGATGAAATTCTTGTCTATAATCAATTAGCCCGAGCACTCTCTCTCTCATTGGGCACACAGTGACGTAGTATTACCAAATTACCACATGATTTAATACTCATGAGACATTATGTGAGTAAAGCCATCAAGGGCAATAAGATATCTCATATTGCTTAGAGGTAGAGATGCATAGGATCATTAATGGCGCTTCCTACTATATATCACTGAAAACTGTAAAGCTTTTGCTTCTAAGTTGATAAAATATGGAGTGAAGTGTAATAATGTACAAATCACGTTGTTACTTTTTTTAATGTGTTAAAAACATCATTAATTACTTAAACAATTTTTAATTACAATTCACTCAAGATGTGGCAACTTTCTCACCAGACACGCATGCTTCTTGTATTTATTTTATGTTTCTCTTTCAACTTTCATTTTTTGAGGACAGTAGTAGTGGTGGTGGTTAATAACTAAAATGGAGAAAACGAGTTCGACGGGGCTGGCAAGAACAAAATCGGATCAGTTGGTGGAAACAATAGCGGCGGCTTTCAAGTCACCGGTGTCATCAAGCGAGGCAACGGGGGCGTCGGATGGAGGTGGGACCCTCTCAAGGAAGTCAAGCAGACGGTCGATGATGGCTGCCTCACCAGGGCGCAGTGGAAGGAACACTCACATAAGGAAATCACGAAGTGCCCAGTTTAAGCTGGACTTGGACGACGTGAGCAGCGGTGCCGCCCTTAGCAGAGCCTCTAGTGCCAGCCTGGGCCTCTCATTTTCCTTCACCGGCTTCACCGCCCCCCAAGACGAAATCGCCGATTCCGACCCCTTCAGCGATGATGATACACGTAAGTCCTTTTTTTTTTTTGGTTCTTTTTTAATGCAAAGTTTACATTTCTTTTTTTTTTTTTGTGGTTTGTCAGTCTTGCATGTGAATTGTGATATAGTTATTCTCTAACTTTTTTCATCCAAAGTCTTGCATGTGGACGTGAGTTAGTAAATAGTGATACGAGGTAATTTCTGTTCAAATCCACCTAATTATGTATAATCTTTGATGATTACAACAAATGTGTCCACATTTTATTATATAATTGATTCCTAATTTAAAAATAATTTAACTAAAATTGAGAAGTATAAATATTTTAATAAACATTATTTTCTGTAATCGTACTAAATATGTATATAGTTGCGTAATCCTTGTGTTCGCTACATCCATAATATCAGACTTATCACTTCGATCTTGCTAGCTATGAAGGCACTAAAGAACATAATTTTTAACTAAAACCACTAAACGAAGCCTTTCTCGAAGAAAAGAGCGATGAGTGATGAGAATGGAGCAAAATGATGGTAGATTGGTGTGTGAGAACAATAAAAAAAGTTAGGTAAACAAGTCACCAAATTTTTTATAAACCACCAAAAATGGAAGAGAAAAGAGAGAGACACGAGACATCAGAAAATTAAAAAGTGGGGCATATGATTTTTTTTTTTTTTTGAAAAGTGCAGCATATGATTTATGAAATAATGAGAAGCCGGTGATAAGTGGGGCCTTATCACTTGAAAAAATCTAAAATGCCGGTAGCTACCTTTCAGTATTTCAAACCAAAAATTGATTGATCATTTCCATTTTTGAGTAGTGGGCTGTCTCAGTGTCCATTATGCATATGCTAAGCAGTTGGGTGCTCAATTTAATTACCAATCAAACGAAGATTTTGAATTAATGTGATTATTTTTATTAAAGATAATTTTTTTGATTAATAATTGATTAAAAAAATTACAAAAAGTTTATGTCAATGATTGTAAGAAAAAAAAAACATTTGATTTTTGAGGTTCGATGTTTAAAAACCTATAATTATAAAATCTACATATTTTTAAAATTTGTAAATAATATGACAAGCGAATTGTAATAAATAAATTATCTATCACATTATTTAATATTAAGTTAATGTAAATAAAATTTTATTATATGTTTCCAAAAATTAATTGTATAGAAAGCCCTTGATAGGAAAAACCATAATATTGTATTCTAATTTTAATGCGTTCCGAGTTCATTTTCTTAGGTGTCACAACATCATTCGTTATCTGATTGTTTGGCAGATTTGCCAATGGCATTGAAGTGAATATGTGGGGACTCTACATGAACCAAGTAGTGCTTTATCTGTTAAAAAGTAAATCGTGACCATTTTAAGACACTAACATAAATCTCGTTAAGAGTTTTGTATATTTTATTGTGTATTCTAGTGTGTTGTAGCCTCAAAAGCACTGTGGATGATGTTGATAATTTGAGACATACCTAGGGATGTTAACGGGACAGGTATAAGGTAGGGATACCAGTCCCATTCCTCAAACTTGAAGTTAATTACAATTTCCATCCCGTATGATTCCCTACGAGGACGGAGACAGGGAATCCCTTTCCATTTGTATACTATTCTATCCTATTTTCTCGTAACAATATTATAATTAAGTACTTTTCATTATAAATTATAATTTTCAATCCTGAATTATGAAATAATATTAAAAAATATAAATAATGTTTCATTCATACCATAATAACATTATAAAATAAACCATCAAATATATGAATAACACATTGTTGAATTTTAATAAAATTAAAATTCTAATGATAAGATTGTATGTGTTTAGATCATTCATATAATGCATTAGTGGAACTGAATCTATAATAAGAATATAGTAAATTGAAGCTTATATCATGTATTGATTAAAGGGTATATAGTCTCATTATATATATTAGTTGAAATATATAGAACTTGATAATTTAAAACCTATGGGACAAAATGGGAAGGAGATCAAAATAAGGCTTCTCCCCTTAAAACAAAATGGATTTTAACATTCGATTTTGTCCACCTATCTCCCAATTATCATATACCGAACCTATATCAAACATGGTGAGTCCCCGTGACTTTCAAAAAAAAAAAAAAAAAAAGGGTTAGTCCCCATGGGGCTCCTACATTTGAGGACATTTTGACATCCCGAGCCATGGACTCATGACAACTGTGATAGGAAACAAAAGTAGGGACAAGTGGGTCCCATATATTGGTGAGGACATTATTCTGGATAGCAAATGATTGGGTAAAGAGTGTCCCAAGTCAGGCTATCCATTGACTCACTCACGGCCAGCCTAATAGTCTTCGGTTTGAAAACGATTTCATTGCATTGAGTCAAACTGCTACTGAGCACCGAAAAAAAAAAAAAAATTCACTAACATTGCTACAACGTCTTACTAATGGTAGGAACAGTACACGTCTTTTTTTTTTCTTTTTCGATAATTAGAAAAAAAAAAGACATATAACTCAAATTTAAACTTTACAACGAAAGTGTGATGGGTACACTGCTGGCTACCCGTACCTAATTTACATATGAGGGTGTGTTTGTATGGATTTTCAAGTAAAGCTTCTAAGAATAGTTTTTTTGGAATAGAGTTCTCATAAAATAAAACTTCTAAAAGAAAGATTAATATATATATATATATATATATGTATATTTTTTTTTTGTTGTGTATTATTGAAATGATAAATGGCTTGATAAATTATAAAAAGATGTTTAAAAATTAAATAGGATTTGAAATCTAAGGATATCTTAATATTTATAAAATATAATAAAGGTATTTGAAACATTTATGTTTTTTTTTTAAAGGGGAAATTGCACAAACTCCCCTGAGGTTTGACGAAATTGCATAAATATGGCGATGTTTGAAAAACTCGCACTGACCTCCCTTGAGGTTCTAAAAACTCATCACAAACCTCCCCTGTCGTCAGTCAACAGACGTCAAATTCTTAAGGTCAATGGTCAAAATTATAAAAAGACTAAAATACCCTTAAATAAATTCTTAAAATTAATATAATATATATTTAAAATTTAATTAAAATAATAAAAAATTTAAAAAAATATATTTTTTTGAAAAAAAATATATTTTTTGGTCCCCATGGGAGACCGGTGGAGACCAAAACCGTCTCCATGGCTGGAGACGCCGTCTCCAGCCATGGAGACGGTTTCATCTCCAACAATAAAGACGGTCTCTATCGCTGGAGATGCTTCATCACTAGAGACCGGTGTCTCCAACGATGGAGACAGCAATCGGGTCTCCATCGCTGGAGACCCCGGAGACTAGATCTGGTCTCCGGCAATGGAGACCAGATTGCCATTTTTTTTTTTTTGAAATTTTCATTTGGTTTTTTAATTTTCAGAAAATTTTGATTTGATTAGGTTTATATTTAGTTTGATTATGATGTTTGATTTGGATGATGTTAGTTTAATGAAAATGATGAAGATGATGATTTTGATGGATGTAGAAGATGATGAGAGGTAGAAGATGAGTAAGAAGATGAGAGGTAGATGATGAAAATGAAGATGAGGGGATGATGAGAGGTAGGAGATGATTTTGGTTTAATGGCAATTATGAAGATGATGATTTTGATGAATGTAGAAGATGATGAGAGGTAGAAGATGACTAAGAAGATTAGAGGTAGATGATGAAAATGAAGACGAGGGGATGATGAGAGGTAGAAGATGATGATTTTTGGAAAAAAAATTATATTATTATTTTATTAATTAAAAATATTATTTTTAATTTAAATATATATTAGCTTTGAATTGACCATTTTACCTTTTAAAATTTTGATTTATCAGTGATTGGCTAACTGTTGACTGACGATAAGGGAGGTTGGTGATGAGTTTTTGAAACCTTAGAGAAAGTCAGTGCGAGTTTTTCAAATATCGTTATATTTATACAATTTTGCCAAATCTAAGGGGAGGTTTGTGCAATTTCATCTTTTAAAATAACTCAAACTGAGCTTATTGAGGAAGTTCAAAATTTGAGCTTCTCTCTTAGTAAATATGAAAGAGTTTTTCTTTTCTTTTTCTTTTTTAACATTCATAAAAGACTTTTTTTTTTTTTTTTAATATTGTAAAAACTTTTTTCAAGTTGATGCTAAACATTTTTAAAAGAGCTTTTAACATTTAAAAAAACTATGGAGGAGTAATACCAAAAATACTCTAAGTCTATTTAATATAAATAAATAATTTATTGTAATTTATGATGTTAGACATGTAATTTAGAAGAAATAAGTAATCGTTCTTATATTTATCCACAAAATCATAACAAATTTCTGTTACATAAAATTTTGTATCTGACCCCTTTAGTAATCTTAAATATCCTCTAAATCAATGAAATGATTCAAAGAAACAAAATATTTTTTTAAGATATAGTAACGATAATTATCTGACTACTTGACAAAATGAGAACTAATGAGTTTAATTGTTATTGTTTTCCACGTGTTCATCCATTTTACTAAAATTTCCTTTCATAGTTTAAAAGAATTATGCATGATTTTTGCAGCGGAGGATATTGAGGCAGGCGCACATAGACCAAAGTTTCAAACAGAGCCCACCTTGCCAATTTATCTCAAGGTATCCCAGAATTTTGTTTTTCATTTGCAGGGTGTCATGCACGGTAGTTGTTTCATTTCAGAGGCATCATCATTCTTCAGGCGTCAAAACACTGCATTGGTTAATGGAGCAAAGACACTGATTTTGATGATACTATTATACATGATGTATTTGGACAGACAAGGATGGCGATTTTTCTTGTGATCCCCGACATGGCTATCCTAGCAATATAGCATGGTCAGGTTCAGTCTTGTACAGAAATTTCATCTTATATGACATTATTGTACAAGACTTTCCCTTCTTTCCAATATTGGAAATTTATATAAAAACTACTACTGGGATCTTAGTTTCTGACTACATTAGAGTCATGAGTCTCCATTTAGTCTCGAGTCAGGCTAAAAAATTTAACACACACTAGCAGCTCTGCTGAGGAAAGAAGGGTGTGAACATTTTTTATGATGATGTCCAAAACAACTGTTGTCTTACAACATGGAAAAATTGTTTCTAAGTGTTGCACGGAATTTATTTCCAGTTTACCAAGTATTGTTCATTTTTGTTAACATGCAGTTCACAGATGTGTCATACAAGGTGATTCTGAAAGCAATGACAAGTATTGAGGAGAAGGATATCCTGAGTGGGATAACTGGTTCAGTTAATCCTGGGGAAGTTCTGGCGCTTATGGGACCGTCAGGGAGTGGAAAGACTACTCTCCTGAACCTGTTAGGTGGCCGGTTAATGCAGCCCACCGTAGGTGGTTCAATTACTTATAATGACCGGCCATATTCAAAGTCCCTGAAAAGCAAGTAAGAATCTATACTCTACTATGGTGCTCGGGCAAGTTCATTTGCCAAAGAATATAGAAATCTCAACTGAATAACAGAATGGAAAGTGAAGAGGAATATCAACTAATGAATATTAAAAATCTGCCACTAGGTTTTATTCAACCCTATGACATCATTTAAGGGGTTCTCTGCTAGATTTATTTGTAGATGTCATGCCAATTTTCTTAAGGAATAGAGCAATATGTGAGCTACTTATGTAAAGCACAATATATTAATAACAACACTAATATTAGAAAATAGAACAATATAAGGAGTATTCATCACCATTAGAATCAGAACAAATTAAACAACAATACTCGACAGAATTTCTGGACCTAGGAAGAAATGGTTGAGCTTTGCTATTATGATTTCTTTCACCTACAAACATGTGGAGCTGACATAGGAGTTCTATTTAATATATTTGAATGAACACCACAATAAATGTGCAAGTAATAACATAGAACGGGTATCCACAACAGAATAACATGAAATGTATTGCAGGATAGGATTTGTGACCCAAGATGATGTCCTGTTCCCTCACCTCACTGTGAAAGAAACATTGACATATGCAGCCCGCCTACGACTGCCTAAGACATTGACCAAACAGCAGAAGGAAGAAAGAGCCATTGATGTAATCCATGAGCTAGGCCTGGAAAGGTAGAATCTGGGTTTTTTTTTGTTTCCTTGAGTTTTTCTTTACTTGTAAGCATTTGGTTATGAATGGCAGCAGTAATTATCCGACACAAGGCAAAAAATGATCCGCCTTACCAACAGCTAATCAGTGAAATATATTGATGTGCACAGGTGCCAAGACACTATGATTGGTGGTTCCTTCGTTCGTGGAGTGTCAGGTGGAGAGAGGAAGAGAGTTTGTATCGGTAATGAGATTATAATCAACCCTTCCCTTCTGTTTCTTGATGAACCAACTTCTGGCTTGGATTCTACAACTGCCTTAAGGATTGTACAAATGTTACAAGACATTTCAGAGGTATGCATCCTGGTTTTTCCTTCATTTTTTCCATTAAGTTTTGATTAATATTTATCTACCAACTTATTTAAATGTCTTGAGCCGACCCAAGTAATGCAAAATGTACTTTGGAAAACAATGCATAAGTTTGTCAGCAAAACCACACCCTCCCCCAAAAAAAATGGAAAAAAAGAAGTAGAGACGCACTGTATTACTAACTAGTTGCAATTCATGGCAGGGTGGAAAAACTGTGGTAACGACAATCCACCAGCCATCAAGCAGACTGTTCCACAGATTTGACAAGTTGATCCTCCTTGGGAAAGGGAGTTTGCTCTACTTTGGAAAAGCTTCTGAAGCAATGGCCTACTTTCAATCGATAGGATGTTCTCCTCTAATTGCCATGAATCCAGCAGAATTCTTGCTAGACCTTGCAAATGGGAACATAAATGATGTTTCTGTACCGTCAGAACTACAAGATAAGGTGCAAATGGAGAACTCAGAAAATGAACCAAGAAATGGGAAACCATCTCCAGCAATTGTTCACCAGGTAATATCAATTATAGTTTTCATGCTTCAAATATGAGTCTTTCTTCCTACTAATACAAAAGCTAGGTTTCAAGAGTCAAAAACATTTAAATAACAGAAATGCACCAAAACTGCAATTAGAGAGTCAGACATTGAAAGGCTAACCATGATTAGCTTCATATCAAATTCTTTAAGATATCCTCAGTAGGTCATCTCCATGCTTGCCAAAAGCCCCTGCACTCCTCACAGGCTCATTTAGAAAGCTGCAACTATCCTTTAACAGAGTGTCACAGTTTTTTATTGCTCAAAACAATATTGGCCTGCGGAATGGTCAAGGAGAAATAAACTGTACAAATTCAACACCTAAATGCACTTTTGATTAACACTTAAAGCTATTATCTGGAACTGACGTTAAATCTAAAAGCAGTATCTTGTGGAGGCCTACGAAACAAGAGTTGCAGAAAAGGAGAAGAAGAAACTTATGGTTCCCATTCCCCTTGATGAAGAAATTAAGTCAAAAGTGTCATGTCCAAAGCGACAATGGGGAGCAAGTTGGTGGGATCAGTATACCATATTGTTCTGCAGAGGAATCAAAGAAAGGCGGCATGACTATTTCAGTTGGTTGAGGATCACTCAAGTTCTCACTACTGCGATAATCTTGGGATTACTTTGGTGGCAGTCAGATAATAAAAGCCCCAAAGGACTGCAAGATCAGGTACAAGTTTTTTCAAAGCATAAAATTTGCCTCACCGTTTGTATGCAATCATTCTCAACTTGTTATTAAAACGCCATAATTTGACCACATCACAATAGAGCAAATAACTTTGCATATTTACTTCACCATGTTTTCTAGTTCGGGCTCCACCAATTTACTACTACTACAGTAGCCCTAAGACATTGACTATTCACACCTTTTACCAAAATCCATTATGCTTAACTGCTTTAGATTTTGCCTGTTACTAACGATACTATCTAGGGCCATTACAGGCCATTGTTTCACTCTGAGTTAGCTATATCAGTTTTCTGTCTCTTAAGGTATCTCTTAGGATTTCTTCATCTCTGATTTGAATTCTAAACATATAATTGAAATAACCAAGAATTTTTTTTTTTTTTTTTTTTAATTATTAATTATTTTATTTTAATTTTTTACGTTTTTCAATTTTTAATACTTCTCATATAAGGTTAACTCAGAGGATTGCATAATTACCGTAGATGTACCTAGCGAGAAACTGACTTTCCTACATTGCAGACAGGGCTGCTTTTCTTCATTGCTGTTTTCTGGGGATTCTTTCCCGTGTTCACTGCAATCTTCGCATTTCCTCAAGAAAGAGCCATGCTGAGTAAGGAACGAGCAGCTGACATGTATAGACTAAGCGCATATTTCCTGGCTCGGACTACAAGTGACCTTCCACTCGACTTGATACTGCCAGTACTTTTCCTTCTTGTAGTCTATTTTATGGCAGGCTTGAGACTGAGTGCTGGTCCCTTTTTTCTAAGCATGCTTATAGTTTTTCTCAGCATTGTTGCGGCTCAGGTATGCTCCTCCGTAACTGGTAACTTATAAGAATGTAACAACATCATTACCACACGTGATCAACTAAAGCTGGTTACTGTTACAGGGACTTGGGTTAGCTATTGGGGCTACACTAATGGACTTGAAAAAAGCCACAACTCTGGCTTCAGTAACTGTGATGACTTTCATGCTAGCTGGTGGTTACTTTGTTAAGGTAAGCCTGACTAACATTAGAAGTTGCCTAACTTCTTGATTGATTTTATACATCGGCTAGACAGAGAATGGACCGTTGATCTCTCACCATGAGGTGCAACCATTATTTCATTTACAATCCTTTAACACCAGCACATTACAATCACAAAAATTTACTTTCAAGAGCTGCACACCATCTAAGGACGAAAATGATAACACTATGGTATTCATTTTTGCAGAGAGTTCCATTTTTCATATCTTGGATCCGCTATTTGTCATTCAACTATCATACTTATAACCTTCTCCTCAAGGTGCAGTATGAACACATCATTCCCACTGTGAATGAGATGAGAACAGACAGCGGTTTGACAGAAGTCATTGCCCTTGTAACTATGGTTTTTGGCTATCGTTGCCTAGCCTACCTTTCTTTACGGAAGATGAAGCTCCAATCAGCAGCTTAGACACATTACAATTTTCAAGGGAACATCTAGAAGCCATGCTTCTATGCTGGGAAGAGTTGAGTTTTTACACTAAATAACGCAAATTAGCAATGATAAGAGATTTAGACTTTTGGGTTTTTCAGATCAAAGAATTTCTCCATGCATCGCATGTACTGCATTGGCATCAAGAAGAATGTCAAATCTGATCTTAGACACGTCCAAATATTTTACTACAAGGAGATATTTCTTTGGAAATGTCCCAACATCAAACATATAAATTATGTAGTTCTCAGATCAACTAGTTGATTCTAGAGAACTTAAGAAGAAGGATGAATAGATTGTACCACAATTACCATCAACTTAAGATATCACACTTATTAGCGTTCAATTTTCAGTAATATGCAAATCTCATAATATGTGATTGTATTGACCAACTTTTGATGCTTTAGACATTTTTCCTTTCTTTTTTACATTCTTCACTTACTATGATGTGGCAAATTGCAGGGACTTCACAAGTCCCTACTGTTTTGATTCACAGAATATTACAACAAAAATGTAGGTCTAGCATTGGATGATCATTATTCCACTTCACATGATTATCTTTCGGATTTATCATCTCTTTCAACTATAACCAACAAGGAGATGTGAATGACTAAGGGTTTTGGGAATTGAAGTTTAGTTATATATAGAGGTTGGAGAAAACTATATAAATATATAATTAGACAATTCATTGATAATTAAAAATTTTTCTTTTGAGTATCAACGTCCAAATTAAGGAAATCAAAACAAGAAATTTAAGAAGACCACTTAATGTTTTCCTACACTTAAATTACAGCTTTACAAATAAGTGCAGAAGACAATTAAATGAGCCAAAATTTCTTAATATCCTGTGTTGTGAAATACCTTATAGCATCAATGACTGGCTGCCCCCTTCTAAGTGGGAGGATTATTCTGAACCTCAACCAGCTGTAGGTAACAGCTCTATATAGGAAGCAAGCAATGATTCTCCAGCCAAACAGCCAGGCTGCATTATTTACTTTCTATGAGATGTATTATGCCAATGTTCTTAACCAACCAAGCAGTCTAAGGAGGACAGTATCCAATATAGGGGACTTCTTCTCTAACCCTGCCAACAAAAAGAGAAGAATCCATTTGAATCAGAACAGATAAGCGTTGACAATCAACTAATAGGTTAAATTGGCATCTTTGTTGTCATTGCACTTCTAGGGTGGGCATTTAATGACATGAAATCAGAAAATTGATGGAGGAGTTGAACATTATCCAATTCTTCCAACTAGCAATACATTTCTACTACTTGTTAATAAGAAAAGAATATTGAGAAGTAAAATAATTATTTTCACTCAATGTTGAGCCACAACAAGCATTAACAACATAGCAAGAAGACTCCATACCGATATCAGCAGCTACTCGATGACCACACATTACTCCTGAAAAAGCAACAGCTATAACACCTTGTCCTGGAAAGCAACTGTCTCCGACACAGTAAAGACCATCTATGGCCTGCAAATATCACTATTGTAAGACCAGGTCCATTCGATAGCTTAGAATGTTGGAAGCTACCAAAATACCAGAACATAGTATTATTCAACTCACTGTTGTATTAAATGGCATTCCCAACAAGCCCTTAGGAGTTTTGCGAGGCATTGGTCCATAGGTACCATCATCTCGAGCCAGGTACCGCCTATGTGTCTTTGGTGTCCCAATCTGCCATGAGTTGAAAAACTTCCAAGTGAGAAAACAAATAATTTAGAAAATTGAAAATGGAAAGAAAATATATGTAGAACTTCGATAAAGAGGCAAGGAAGGTAATTTATACTAGGATTAGTGTAGTTATGGTATTGGAAACTGATCCAAACTCCTGTCAGAGCACGAGCAGGTCCATACATACAAAATGCTGCAATATAATTTCCTATATTCCTCTTACACCTTATGCATTTTAGTTGTCTTAGGGTTTTCCTTCTCCTACTCTACCTCTCTTTTGTATCTCAAATATCAGATGGCAGCCACTTTTTTATTACAACTCTCTTGTTTTCTATTTTTATTTTCTTGGATAAATCAACCAATTCATTGACAACAGCAAAATGTAGGCAACAGATTGCAACGTGTGCTTGATTTATTTTATCATCCATGTTCTCTTCATTGTGTATGAAGGCAAACCAGGAGGTTGCATTTACCATCTGCAGCTATCAACAGTCTGATCATGCAATGCGCTACTTGTAATAGATCTTACATCAATTTCAATGAGTCTCACAATTTCAAATTTCTACAGTATTATCACTCAAATTTCATTTTATGTGACCCAAAAGGAAATCCAGTAGATGTTACCTTTTTTTGATATCAATATAATCAGTTTACCTCTTGTAGGTATCAAAATAATCTAACAGGTTTGGCAACTTGGAACATCCTCAAAAGTAAGTAAATTTGCCAAGAAACTTGAAAAAAAAAAAAAAGAAAGAAAAGAAACGAAAAAGAAAATAAAAGATGTTTTATCTGCACTAATTATTTAAGAGTGTGACGGGGATGATCGTTTAGAGAGAAGAGCTAGGGTCGAGCTTGGGTCGCCCCAACCCAACTCTTCCTCTTTTCCATCCATAGAGAAGTGAATCTGCATATGCCATGTAATTTCAAAAGGGCTTCACAATTTACAACTATAATGGTAAAATTTCACACGAGAAATATGGCCACCGGAACAATTATAACTTAGTCAGATATTATAACTGATCATATCATCTGAAGGCTTCACTCTGGAAGCTGAATTTACTGAGTGGCTAAAAGATTTAAAATTTTTAAACATGTGATATTTGAAAGGCATCTAACTTGAAATATTTAATATCAAAATATATGTTGAGATTCTGTTGCAACTGAAATTAAATTTAATGTCAACACCAGATGTTGCCCTAGTTCATTGAATAATAGGAGGTTACAAACTATACCTCCTTAAAAACAATGGCTTCTTTAAGCCCAGGAAATAGTTTCTCCTCCAATCTGCCAATTATCTCATCAGCTACACGCTCCTTCTTTGCATCATAGTCCTTTCGAGGCAGTCCCTATCATAGTTAGAAGCAACTCAGTTAATTTTAATATTACACAACCTAAAGTTACCACATCCACTGTTAAGGACTGGACATTGAGAAATAAAAGGGATCAGAAGCAATTTAATGATTAACTTGTGGTATTGAAATTACCTCCCAGTCTTCTATAGAAGATGTTGTAAATATGTGAAGAATATGGTGTCCTTCCGGAGCCAATGATGAATCAAGAACAGTAGGAATACTTAAAAATATACTTCCATAAGGCTCCTCTAATCTTGTCCAGCCATCCTAAGAAATCTCAAATTAGGGGCCCTCACAACTGCCAAGCAAGTAAAACTAAATAAAAAGAGAAAATACCTCAAGCATGAAATGATGGCAATCTGTATCTGGTGGCAGCACCTCAGCTTTAACACCCATGTGAATGGAAAGAAAAGAAGGAGCCTTGACATAAGCTTTCTGAAAATTTTCTTCCTCTTTTGGAAGTTTTTCTCCTTTCAGTAACTTTCCTACAAACCACGTATTATTAGTTAACTATAGTATAAGGAAATTAAGGAACGGGAAGATTGCGGTCAATTAAAGCCATAAGCTCCAGGTTGAGACCCACCAAAAGTATCCCATCTAGTAGCATTTGATATTACGGTCTTGGCAAAAAACTCCCTTCCATCTGATAGCCTTACTCCTACCTTCAAAATTCAGACTAACCTAATGTAAATGACTAAAATAAACAGTCATATGTAAGGGTATTCATTTCATGATCAATTATCCAAAAGTATGGTCTAACTCACAGCCTTTCCATCCTCAAGTATAATGCTAGTCACATTTGCCTTGTAGAGTATCTCACTGCCTTGATTAACCAGGCCCTTTGCTAAGGACTTTGCAATCTCACCAACACCACCAACAGGATAGTTTATCCCTCCAAAATGCCTGTCACATAGAACCTGGTGCAAACTTTATGTCAAGAACAATATTTTAACTAAAGACAAAAAGACATAGAAACTTATCAGACACTTACCATGCTAGCATTGATCATTGGTGTCTGCAAAGCATTAACTGTGCTCACTATGAAACACTGTAGAAAAAACACAGTTAGAATCCTCTCTGAGATTGCAGGACAGAATTTTAGGTGGAAAATGGAAATGGAATAAGAATGTTTAGTATGACAAGTGGGATGACTTTGGCACACCTCTGCATCAATGAAGGACAACAACAGGGGATCCTTTATGTACCTCCGTGCAATGTCTCCAGCATTTTGGGGCAGATAATAGGCTACAGAGGATATCACATCAGGTCATATAGGTCGATGATCAAAGTATCTTTTGAGTTTTGGTTAATATATGGTGACTTGCAGGAACATGAAATAAACAAGTATCAGTGGCCAACATCAGGAGCAAGGACCATAAATTTCACACAAGTAATTTAAATTTTTAAGACTGAAAAAACAATCACCAAGTGTTAAGCATTCAAGAGGCTTTTGAAAGAACTGTCCAAAAAGATAGATTGGCTCCTCAAGTGACTTCAGTTCCAATGAATTCAACGCATTGAAGATCTACCCAACACAGAAACAAGTTGAAGTTAACAATCACAAGTAAAGGGCAAAACACCCATAAGAAGTTACAATCACCTCGATCAGAACAAACCTTCCAACATTCACCATAGAACGCAAGGATTCCTTCCTTCTCATGCGGAAATTTACTAGTAAGTTCTGCAACAAATTCACTGTATTCTCTATGCACTCGGACAGAAAGTCCATTGGGTAGATGGAAATGGACAGTAGCTGGATCAGGTATCACCTCCATCTCACAACCAACTGCTGCCAGCGCTTGGGTTATCAAATTTAGATTGCCCTGACCATATTCGACGCACTTATCAATTGTAAAGACCTTGCAAAGACTAACAACTCAGAACATTATAAGAAAAACAAGTAACACTTGAGGCCTAAAACAATCATATTCTATCCAATGCGGCATTGCCTAATAAATGATAATCTATTTATTACTAAATGCTACTATCTGTATTAGTTAATCAATAAATCTCATTATGCAAAGCATGCAACTTCAAAATAACACATATATCACTATTTCCTTAAAACTCGAACAAATCATATCAACCCTTACTTTTAACTACTGCCAAACAATAAGCAGCATAGAGAACAAACAAAAGGAATTCAATTGATCAAACAAAACAGAGACCTTATCGCTGAAACCGAACATAACAGAAGATCCAACATCAAAAGTATAGCCATGTCTCTGGTAATAGCCAGAGCTTCCACCAGGAATCACATACTTCTCCAACACCAAGACCTTAGCTCCCTTAACTGCCAGCTGTGTGGCTGCTACCAACCCCCCAATACCTGACCCTATAACAATTGCATCATAGCAACTCTTCTCTTTACTGGTCTCCTCCACCATCTTATCTGCAGTCAACACTGATTTTGACATCATAACAAACTCCCTCTTCCTCTTATATGCCTCGTAACTCAATCTACCACCAAAATTCGATTGTCTAGGTAAAAAACCGTATTTTTTTCCATTTCTGAGCGTAAAATTGGAGCTAATGAGCTTGTAATCAGCAAAGGCAAGAGTGAAACTGGAGAGGGAGGCAGAGGAAGAGAGGGACATGTTGTGTAATTGGAGAGATTGAGATTGGATTGTGGATATGTGGAATTGAAATAGTTTGTAGTAGTATAGTGAGTGGTTGATGATTCCAGACCATGATACTGAGCATGTATGAGGTGAGACACAGACAAATTCAGTGGATCTTGAACTTTTAAATAATATTGTTTTGTTTAGTCTAATCCTTTTATAACTGGGTGTCTGTGGACTACTCCTTTGTTGGACCCCACTTTTATAACTGAAAAAGAGCAGTGACACACTCACGAGTCAGGAGTCATGACAGACCTGCTTCTATGTTTTTTTTTTTTTTTGGGCTGGCTACTATTATACTTATTTGAGATCATCAAACAGACGACGAAAAAGTTGTCTGATGGTGTTTGATTATAAATACATAACGGGGATAATCCTATTTTTTCCCTATAATTTAGTATAATGATTAGAATTCATCATTAATTTAAAAAACAACTAAAATTCCTCTTTTTTTTTTTATCAAATAGATCAATAATTTATAGAAATATCCACGAATTTTTTGTGGTTTAAGAAAATATTAAGAATACTCTTTGTTCTTTTTTATCATTATGCACATCAGAATCACATAAAAAATAAAATAATATTTCTACAAATGATAGGGGGTAATTAATGATCAAATAACAATGGGAAAACTGAAATTATCTATATATAATATGATAAAGTTTGTTTATAAATGTACAACATAATAAAATTAAATATATATAGCATTTATAAAAGACATGTACAGGTTTATTGAATTATAATTATTATATATATTTTTTGGATTCTTACAAATACATTGTATAACTATTAAGACCACATGATAATGAGTCTAAAGAACGATCTAGACTCTAACAGTTTAACATTAATCCCAAATGATTTAGATAGAGGGACCAAAATTTGTAGCGAGTTTGAAAAACGATTTGGACCCTAACAACATAACTTTAATTGCAAACGACTAGGACAAACAGACCCAAATTTATGAAAAAACTAGGACAAACAGACCCAAATTTATGAAAAAACTGTCTTTACAACTAAGAGACTTAAACGTAATATGATTCCTTTCACATGAGAAATCTAGCTATAATTGTCTATAATTGTCATGGATGATACTCGAACCTAGTTTGTGCACACAAAGGGCAACCAGGCACTGTGCCTTTCCATTGAGGCATCTGACTTTTGAGTAGGTTTATTGAATTGAATTGAATATCATCTCTTGTTTGAGTTATCATGGAATTCAATTAAAAAAAAATATTTATATATTATATTTAAATAAAATAGAAATGTTTCTAAAATTATATAGTGATAAAATATAAAAAAAATAATAATAATCTATTTATAATGTTTTTAAATAAAATATAATGATTTCACATTGTTTTAATATTTATAAATAAAATAATTGAAAAAATAACTAAATCTCATTACATGTAAAAAATGCTTGATAAAATTTTTTTAATCATCGATTTTTTTTTTTTATAGTAAGTAAAATATTGCTAGATTATGTTTTGAAAATAAAATAAAATTAGGGCTTGATTATTTCTTTCCAAGCGTCTGTCTTTTCTTTTTTCTTGCCACTATCATCACTCATCAACATTTTAAAAAAGCTACTATAGCAGTTATGAATTTATGATCCAGATGGATTTCACACAACTGCTAATTGTTGGATATGGGAGTACTATAGTAGACTACCATTTCCAATCCAATAAGGTCATCAGACATCAGCAATAAAAATTCAATCCCCTACCTTCGGAGAAAAAAAAAAATCAATCCCCCGTTATATCCAATACACTGCTATAAACAGTCAACCAAACATATCTTTTATGTATAGTTTGAAATTTTACTATAGTAATAAGAGATGTATATCATTACAATAAAGGGGGAAAATTTTTTTTCTTACATACACGTATAACTTATAAGTGAACAAAATGAACCTTAAACTCCTATAAAACGAAAAATATATACAATCGAAATAATGAAAGAAAACTTTTTATATATATTTATTAATGTGTACAATAGAAGTCAGACTTCCATCATAGTTTATAGGAAAAGTGACAAAATAACATTTTTCTTTTTTAGATATTGTCTGCGGTGTAGGTAACTAAAACCTATGAATCATTATTAAATTAAATAAACTCTTCCTACCACTAAGTTATATTGATGCTGATAGTGATATATATATATATATATAATCTACTAACATTAATAATTAGAGATTTCTCAAAACTAATGGAGATTAAATATAAGGTAACAAAATTACCATTACTTTTCCATTCGTCGTGCCAAAACACTGCTCCTAGTGGGCCAAGTACGTTTTAGCACCATTAGGCACAAGTCACCAAGTCAGACAGCCATTATGAATTCAAAACTGACATAATAAGATTCAAATAATGGAACATGAATGTACATCATCTGTGTAAGGTTAAGGCCGATGATGATGATGAAGAATTTCTGGGTTGATGATGAAGGGTGAGGGTTGATGATAATGATTATTATTATTATTATTATTTTTAATGATGACGACGACGATGAGTTACTGTGTTTAGGTTGATGATGATAGATTAGTGGAGATCCACAATTTTTTTTTTAATTTTTTGATTTTTTTTTTTTATAAGATTTATTTTTTTTTATTTTTTAAAAAAATTTTAAAAATAAATTTTTTAAAAAATATATAAATTAAAAATTATTTTAAATTAATACTCAATAGACGGTGGAATTTTTAAAAAAATTATTTATTGTTTTTTATAATTTTAGATTTTATTTAAAAAAATTAAAAGATGAGATTACCATTAAATTAAATTAGTTTGATTAACTTTAATAGAATGTATCTAACAACGTGAAGGTGTTATGTAATAAAAAAAAGTAAATGCATTTTCTCATCTAAAATTATTGCATACCTCATGTGATCTTGCGTAATTCGTTCTTATATATAAAATATATTTGGCTCCATTGAAACCTAACAACTGGATCTGGTGAAGTCGAAATAATGAAAATGAAAATTAGAGAACACATTTTATGAACAACACAGAAGGTACCGCCTAAAGAATATGCCAGCACATATAAACGGTATGTGCTTCCCATGCCCCTTATCAAATTTTTGCGGTTTATTTATTTATTCTGCGAAAAACGAAAAAAAAAAATACAGAGATCATGCAAGGTGGAGGGCCCACACCACATGTGGCCTCCAAAGATTTGGTACAAGTGTCCAAACCGCTCATTGAGACGCTTTTTGTCACTCACTCATCATTTAACAAAAGAAGAGCCAACTGATCTGGTTCCACTTCTCTCATCTTCTTTTTGCAACGCCACGCCATTTGGAATTTCTGTTAGGTATGTATCTCACCTTTCATTTAATTTTTACATTATCATTTCACATTTTATTTCCTCCTTATACCAAAATCCCCAATTTATATACCTGTTCTTGATTCATTCTTGATGTTGCAGTTTCTCATCCATTGATTCAGGTACTTTGCTTTTTGTTAATTTCGAATTCATTTAATTTGATCCATTCTCAGCAGATGATAATCAATCTAATGTATTTTTATTTGTTTCTTATAGTTATCATATTAAATGAATCAAATTGATTCGGTGTTGCTCATTTTGTTCTGATGCATTCAGTTTTCTTCAGGCTGTTACATGAACAATTGACTATGTGTTGTTGTGAACCGATTGTTTATGCTGTGTGTATGGATGCTTTTGGTTATAGCTATCACTGATTCTCTTGCAGGATCAAAAGGTGGTTGATATAGTCATGGATCGACTCAGTTCTCCTGCACGTCTCATGATAGTTTCGGACCTTGATCATACTATGGTGAGTTAGTTTTATTCGATTCATGTTTGTTTTCTATAGAGTGTGTCATTTATTCTTTACTACGCTGTCGTGACTGATTTTGATGAGGTGCTCTTGTTGCAGGTTGATCATCATGATGCTGAGAATATGTCCCTGCTTAGGTTTAATGCGTTATGGGAACATAGTTATCGTCGTGATTCACTCCTAGTTTTCTCAACTGGAAGGTCACCCACTTTGTACAAACAGTTGAGGAAAGAGAAACCCATGTTAACTCCAGACATAACCATAATGTCTGTGGGAACTGAGATAACGTATGGCAACTCAATGGTGCCAGACGATGGTTGGGTTGAAGTTCTTAATCAGAAATGGGATCGACACATAGTTAGAGAAGAAACGAGCAAGTTTCCTGAACTTAAACTTCAGGTATGGTTAATTGATAATGGTGTTTTGTTTGTTGTAGTCTATGTTAGTTTGGTGTGTTAAATTAAGTCTGCAAAATAATTTGAAAGTATTTATGAGATTTAAATTGCAAATGGAGATATCATTTGGTTTTTTACGGTCTGATGATTTAAATATATGGGGTATTGCAGTCTGAGACAGAGCAACGGCCACACAAGGTTAGCTTTTATGTTGACAAAAACAAGGCTCATACAGTCACAAAATCACTTTCAGAGATCTTTGAAAAACGTGGGGTAAGATAGAAGTTTCAACTTTTAATGATGTTGCAGCGAATTGTGTATTTGTTCCCAAAGTAGAAGTGTATTTTTCAAATTGTTTTCAGGTTCATGAAGTATTGTTATTATCATTACTAATTATCAACTTGTCCTTTGTTTGTGGCCAGTTGGATGTAAAAATAATTTATAGTGGAGGAATGGATTTGGATATATTACCACAAGGTGCTGGCAAAGGACAAGCCCTTGCATATTTACTCAAGAAGTTTAAGAGTGAGGGGAAACTACCAAATAATACTCTTGTCTGTGGTGATTCTGGAAATGATGCCGAACTATTCAGTATTTCTGACGTATATGGAGTCATGGTATGTAGTCTGATTAATTCTTCATTATAATTAAGCCTCTTTAACAACTCTATTGGCAACCTGAGGTTGTAATTTGTTGCCTGTTTTTTAATGTAGGTTAGCAATGCCCAAGAAGAGTTGTTGCAGTGGCGTGCTGAAAATGCAAAAGGTAACCCTAAAATAATCCATGCTACTGAAAGGTGTGCGGCCGGTATCATACAAGCCATTGGTCATTTTAATCTAGGTCCAAGTACTTCTCCAAGAGATTTTACAGACTTGTCCAACAGTGAGTTAAAAAATGACAATCCTGGGCATGGAGTGGTGAGGTTTTACTTGTTCTATGAGAGATGGAGGCGTGCAGAGATTGAGAATTGTGAGACCTATATTTCAAGTCTGAGAGCTTCTTGTGTAAGTTGGTGATCTTTGTTTTTTTTTATTCACTCATGATTTTAGCGTGTTATGTTTATCTAGAGTGAAGCAGTTCTGCATTTTCCTGTAAAGGAGAGATGCTCTCTGTCTTTTGTGTTCTTAAATGTTAAAATTGTCAGAAAAGGGTTTTAGACCTAATTCTACCACAAAAGCTAACTTATGAGTGGTGGTTTACCCTCATTTTATAAATTAATGCAAATTTACTTAACATCCTCTCTCACGTGCAACGTGCCCACTCGATAGTATTTGCACTCATGTAACTTAGATAAAATAGAGCCTAACCCAAGCTCTAATATCTTGTCAGAATAGAGTTTTAGGCCTTTTTTACCACAAAAACTAGTTCATGAGTAGAGGTTTACTCTCACCTTATAAACTAATGCAAATTCACTTAGGAAAAATATCACACTTTTGTGCAACATTCAAGATCCTTTATGTCCAAATTCCTTACATAAATTCATGTGGTAAACTTTGATATGGAAAAAGTGATATAATATATATATATATATATATATATTTTTGATGTCTTTCTGGAGTTATAGATTATTTATTTCATTCATGAAGGTCAATTGAGTACTTAATGAAGCGTTAGATTTCTCTCTCTTACTTTCCTCTTCCCATCACCTTTCTTGTTCTTCTTGTTCTTCTTCTTCTGTTTTGGCTGTTTTGGACTGGAAAGACAAAAATCTGCCCCCAATTTTCATCCATTATTCTCTAAGCTATGTTTCAGCAGAAAATTTATCTTAAAGTTTCAAGACAAGTAAGGTCTGTGGACTCTGTTTACTGGATTTGTAACAAAACAAAACTTAGATTGCATTAATGCTTGCGAAGTGTAGTAGCTAAATTGATACATAAGTCTCTCAGTAAAAACTCAATTGGTAAAGTATAGTAGTTAAATTGATAAGGTATAGTAGCACTCTTCCATGTTCATGTATACACTAATACGTATGTATATTGCATTTAAGACAAATATTTTCTCTATGCTTGCCTAAATGAATGGGGCACACGTGCAATTGGGCAGCCTGTCTCTTTGTACATTGCACCTTCTGACCACAATATTTTTTTTGGGAAAATGATTCAATAGAAGAATTATTTTTGTGACAAAGTTTTAAATACCAAAACTAAGGAGTTCAGCTCTAGTTGAATTGAAGCTTTTCACCGAGTTAGTGCTATTTTTCTTTTTCTTTTCGTTTTTTATCAATGCTTATTTATGTGCCTTTGAATTTCCTAATTTACTATTCTGGTTAGTTACCCATCTTCTCTTCTGTCAGGATCCTGCTGGTGTTTTTGTGCTCCCATCTGGTGTTGAGCTGTCTCTTATTGATGGCTTAAATGAAATGAGGAAACTCTATGGAGACAAAAATGGAAAACAGTTTCGGGTCTGGGTGGATCGAGTACTGTCGACTCAGATTGGTGCAGGCACATGGCTAGTGAAGTTTGTTAAATGGGAGTCATCTGGTAGGACTCCATTTCTTTTCTGAATGAGATGGCCTGTCTCTATGCTTTTCATTACTCCTTTCTTTCTCCTATTTTCTTATTCTTTTTCACAGTTCTATGCTTTTCAAAGTACATCATTAGATCAAATTTATTTTTCTCTGCATGACTTAGTTTATGTTTGTTTTATCTTTTATTCTGTACTGATTTGCCAAGGCCTTGAAAGGTTTTTAACTGGAAATGTTATAGCCTTGAAATAAGCTCTTGAATGAGAGTGAAAATATCAATGCCTGACTATTGGAACATGACAGACTTTAATGTAGCTGTTCATTTGTTATCCAGTGAGTAGGTTAAAAAAAGGATTAATGCACTAATCATTTTCAGAGTCGAAAGTTTTTTAAGTTTGATTGGAGACATAATTTGATTCAGACTTATATCTTGAATTTCTTATCCTTTTTTATGGTATATACACAGAGAGAGACAGATGCATTAAGATGCTGCAAATATGGTATCTCATTTATAAACTAGGGTTGAGGCCTTTCACATTGATTTTCAGGGCCATCCATAGGTCATATATGGATTTCAAACAATGATCGCCATGTGGTTAGAACTCTTTTAATGCCCTATCAGTGGTAGAAAGCTGATTATGTGCAGCAATGTTATATTTGGGACTCTGTATAATTTTGTAGTCTGGTGTAATGTGGTTTGCCTAATTTGGTTTTTGTGGTTCTGTTATCATGTTTTAGTATATTATTACCATTTAAGGCAATTAAGCAAGTGCATCGATGCATCTAACCACCCTTTATATCTGCATCTGCTTTCACTTTCACTTGCAGACCGAAAAAAAGGATCTTTGAAACAGAACTGTATATAATTATTAATGATTTTAAATGGTTTTAAAAGTTTATTATCAATTGTGCATATGATCTAAACTTCATGGTTATTGCAGAATAGAACCTTCTTCTCTGTGGACTTCCTGGTGTCTATCTGTTGGGCCATCATTTTCATTGTGTCAAAACTTAGAAATGACAACATATCGTTAGTGGAATTAACCAAATGATCAGTTTTCCTATGGTTTTATGAATTTATTTACCGTGAAATGGTTTAAAATATATAGTTTTTAATCTTCCTTCATCTAGGAAAAGAAGAGAAAGAATATATAGAATCATGATGACTTGATTTGGGAGGTCTTGAAATCTTTTGTTGCTATTGCACATTGCAATTCACAAATAATTGGGGTTTTGGTTGAGGTGAATACTCAATTGTCCACTTAGCCAATAGGAAAACTGAGTCAATTCGTAGTTATTTTTCCTATTGTAGGTAAACTGATTTACTTTGGTTGTCAAAACTGCTTCCAGGAAATGAGCTCTTTACATTGTTAATTCATATCCTGTCTATCAAATATTCGGGTTACCCTAACCATACTGAGCTCACAGCCTTCATATTTTTACTTGCCATCTAATTCAAGTGCTCAACTTCTCTCATTTTTTGAATTTTTATATCTGCATTTTCCTTGATGATTTATTTGCCAATTAATTAGATAGACATCCAATTGTTAATTATGTTACTGATACTAGTACAAGTAGGAAAACTTTTCAAGAAGGGGCAGTGGTGCAGTGGTTTACGTGCTGCCCCTCCACCTCCTCTCTAGTGAGATGTGTGGTTCGACACCCATCTCCACTTATTGTGTGTTTCTCCCCCATACATATGGATTGCCCCCCCCCACCACACCCCCACCACCCCACCCCCAACCACTAAGGTGTGGGTTACTCCCTCCCGTTCCTGGGAACTGATACCTGGGAGGGCCATACCCCAACGCCTATCGTTATTATTCTCGATTGTATTCTGGGTTGGTCCTAATCGTTAAAAAAAAAAAAAAAAAAAAAGCAAAAATAGGAGAACTATTCAATATTTTTATTCTTTCATAAAATAGTACTTTTACTCGTTCTCGATGACATTTCCTTGGTTTACTCTGTAGGTGAGGAGAAGCAAAGTACCATGAGCTCCGCAATATTGAGTTCTAAGGTAATACTGAGTTCAATAGAGTTTACTGTTGAAGTTGTGCTCAATGCTCATATAGATGACTGATTTCTGATTTTCAGGTCGAAAAGGGGTTCACTTGGATGCACGTGCACCATACATGGTCGGAAGGATTGGGAGCAAAAGATCAGCCTGATACAATTTGGCCCTGAAGTCCTACAAGTCACGGTTAACCATCAAAAATAGAACAGAATAAGCGTAACTCATGATTGTTAAATCTTGAGTTTTCATATCTTGATAATTCTTGTATGATCATCAACTATTAAGATGATTTTGTTGAATGATGTATTGACTTGAAAATCATAATAGTGCCCATGGTTTATATTTCTTATTTTCTCATTGAGCACTTTGATTTCTGTACTACTGTATAGTTTCTTTAGGCAAAATCCTATTGATGGCATTAAAATTAATGTGAATTATAAAATTAGCACCGATTTGTAAAATCGAAAGTAAGGGTAATTGAGTTTTATAAGTGCTATCACTAATTAATATATGTTAACAAAACTAGTTATCATAGTTTGATATTAATTTTAAAATTCACGATAATTTTAGTTTAATATAAAAACGAAACCGTTTATCTAAGGGCAAGTCAGCTTGACAGATGATGCAATTTGTTTAAAGATCTTTCTTCCTGATCTACTTCTTTCTTGGCCCTAGCTTTGGCCTTAGCCGATGTTGACAGAACAGCAGTGGTAAGTTTTACAGCCGAAGTGGTGGCGGGCATGGTAGTTGGTTTTGGATATTCAAACAGAGAAGGTTTTGCATGTGATAAGAATTCAAGCCAGGGACCCTTTGTCAACGCTTGGACAGCAGTGCATCAAGTATCTCGTTCCGGTGAGCCTCAATGTTTGTCCTTGGTCATATTTTATCTTAATATCACTTTTACTGATATTTGATTCTTGTCTTCAGATGGAGAGGTTAGACCATGAGGTCATTGTGGAGGATGGAAAGTTCTACAAGCAGAGAGGGGAGCTGCTACATGCAGCTGGAGACGACGATAAGAAGTGGATTTCTGTCCTTAACACATCAAAGATCTTGTATGTTGGTGCAAAAGAGAATGGGGCATTTCAGAATTCTAGCTTTTTGGCTGGAGGAGCCACAGTGGCAGCTGGGAAATTAGTTGTCGAAAATGGCACACTTAAGGTATAGCCATAACATAATAGTTCAATAGATTCATGTTTTCTCTCAATGTTACGTTTTTTATAAGTTTAAAGCCTTTAGAAGTTGACATGGTCTTTTGGTTTTGGATATTCAAACAGAGAAGGTTTTGCATGTGATAAGAATTCTAGCCGGGGACCCTTGATCAACGCTTGAACAGCAGTGCATCAAGTATCTCGTTCCGGTGAGCCTCAATGTTTGTCCTTGGTCATATTTTATCTTAATATCACTTTTACTGATATTTGCTTCTTGTCTACAGATGGAAAGGTTAGACCATGAGGTCATTGTGGAGGATGGCAAGTTCGACAAGCAGAGAGGGAAGCTGCTACATGCAGCTGGAGACGACGATATGAAGTGGATTTCCGTCCTTAACACATCAAAGACCTTGTATGTTGGCGAAAAGAAGAAAGGAGCATTTCAGAATTCTAGCTTTTTGGCTGGAGGAGCCACAGTGGCAGCTGGGAAATTAGTTGTCGAAAATGGCACACTTAAGGTAGAGCCATAACATAATAGTTCAGTAGATTCATGTTTTCTCTCAATGTTATGTTTTTGATAAGTTTAGAGTTTTTAGAAGTTGACTTGGTCTTTTGGTTTTGGATATTCAAACAGAGAAGGTTTTGCATGTGATAAGAATTCTAGCTGGGGACCCTCAATCAACGCTTGAACAGCAGTGCATCAAGTATCTCGTTCTGGTGAGCCTCAGTGTTTGTCCTTGGTCATATTTTATATTAATATCACTTTTACTGATATTTGCTTCTTGTCTACAGATGGAAAGGTTAGACCATGAGGTCATTGTGGAGGATGGCAAGTTCGACAAGCAGAGAGGGAAGCTGCTACATGCAGCTGGAGACGACAATATGAAGTGGATTTCCATCCTTAACACATCAAAGACCTTGTATGTTGGCGAAAAGAAGAAAGGGGCATTTCAGAATTCTAGCTTTTTGGCTGGAGGAGCCACAGTGGCAGCTGGGAAATTAGATGTTGAAAATGGCACACTTAAGGTATAGCCATAACATAATAGTTCAGTAGATTCATGTTTTCTCTCAGTGTTATGTTTTTGATAAGTTTAGAGTCTTTAGAAGTTGACATGGTCTTTTGGTTGTGGATATTCAAACAGAGAAGGTTTTGCATGTGATAAGAATTCAAGCCGGGGACCCTTGATCAACGCTTGAACAGCAGTGCATCAAGTATCTCGTTCCGGTGAGCCTCAGTGTTCGTCTTTGGTCATATTTTATCTTAATATCACTTTTACTGATATTTGCTTCTTGCCTACAGATGGAAAGGTTAGACCATGAGGTCATTGTGGAGGATGGCAAGTTCGACAAGCAGAGAGGGAAGCTGCTACATGCAGCTGGAGACGACAATATGAAGTGGATTTCCATCCTTAACACATCAAAGACCTTGTATGTTGGCGAAAAGAAGAAAGGGGCATTTCAGAATTCTAGCTTTTTGGCTGGAGGAGCCACAATGGCAGCTGGGAAATTAGTTGTCGAAAATGGCACACTTAAGGTATAGCCATAACATAATAGTTCAATAGATTCATGTTTTCTCTCAATGTTATGTTTTTGATAAGTTTAGAGCCTTTAGAAGTTGACATGGTCTTTTGGTTTTGGATATTCAAACAGAGAAGGTTTTGCATGTGATAAGAATTCAAGCCGGGACCCTCGATCAACGCTTGAACAGCAGTGCATCAAGTATCTCGTTCCGGTGAGCCTCAATGTTTGTCCTTGGTCATATTTTATCTTAATATCACTTTTACTGATATTTGCTTCTTGTCTACAGATGGAAAAGTTAGACCATGAGGTCATTGTGGAGGATGGCAAGTTTGACAAGCAGAGAGGGAAGCTGCTACATGCAGCTGGAGATGACAATATGAAGTGGATTTCCATCCTTAACACATCAAAGACCTTGTATGTTGGCGAAAAGAAGAAAGGGGCATTTCAGAATTCTAGCCATGAGGTCATTGTGGAGGATGGCAAGTTTGACAAGCAGAGAGGGAAGCTGCTACATGCAGCTGGAGATGACAATATGAAGTGGATTTCCATCCTTAACACATCAAAGACCTTGTATGTTGGTGAAAAGAAGAAAGGGGCATTGCAGAATTCTAGCTTTTTGGCTGGAGGAGCCACAATGGCAGCTGGGAAATTAGTTGTCGAAAATGGCACACTTAAGGTATAGCCATAACATAATAGTTCAATAGATTCATGTTTTCTCTCAATGTTATGTTTTTGATAAGTATAGAGTCTTTAGAAGTTGACATGGTCTTTCTTCCTGATCTGCTTCTTTCCTGGCCCTAGCTTTGGCCTTCGCTGATGCTGACAGAACAGCAGCGGTAAGTTTTACAGCTGAAGTGGTGGCGGGCATGGTAGTTGGTTTTGGATATTCAAACAGAGAAGGTTTTGCATGTGATAAGAATTCAAGCCGGGGAACTTTCAGGTCGTAGTCGAGTCCAATAAAAGCTGTGGGCGAGAATGACAAGCTAATGAAATAAATAAGGTGATACCAAACAAAGTGGGAGTGCAATTGTTTTTGTATTGGCAGTTACTGATTTCAGTTTTGTCATTCTTGTGAAACAGATTGATCCACTACATCGATATGGACATAATTTGCACTTCTATTTTAAAATATGGGTTGAATCTCCAAGCAGAAAACCTTTCTTTTATTGGCAAAACTCTCAAACAAAAAGCTTTAGCCCTCACTTAGAATTTATAGTTTCAAATGTTAAAGAATTTTAAATTGATCTTAAATTGACTGCTACTGAAATTTCAGGCTTGATATAGGGGAAGGGAAGGGAGTAAGTCTTGATGATGAATGCCCTCGATCAACGCTTGAACAGCAGTGCATCAAGTATCTCGTTCCGGTGAGCCTCAATGTTTGTCCTTGGTCATATTTTATCTTAATATCATCTTGTTCTGGAAAATGCAGGACTTTGCATTGAGCATTCTTATATCTGTACAAGAACTGCACGAGTGTTCCACAAATCCGTCAATCATTGAGATGTGAGTTGGATAATTGTTTCGATTGTGCATAAATTTATATTGTCACAAGTACATGATGGATCGTAATTCTTCAGTTTCTTGTTATCATATTCTTATTGCTATGTAAGTGCACTGCAAGTACATGCTGAGGCACAGCCCTCAGGTACCTAGTTGTGTATTATAATAGTATCTGTTCCAGGTGATACAGATGTAGCTTGTTCCAAATGAACCTATGATATTCTGAACCTTGCTGTTGGAATCAAAGTGTAATCTTTTACAAGTCTTTCAGTAGTTGACAAACATTCTGTTTACATAAGTCTGGTGCTGGTTCGAGACTCTTACCGAGTATTATGCTCTTTTTTTGCTCGCAGTTGTATTCAAAATATTCATTGAAAATTTGATTTCATGACAAAGAATCAATTTCCTTTCGAGAAACTGTAAAAAGAAAACTGCTGCAAATCTGCTTTTCTGTTTTTTCTATACATCCCACCTTTGACTTGGAGCCACTTGATCATGCATAAGTGTATATTCCTGCAGAAACACAAGTGCGTGCCTCTGAGCATTGATTGACGAACATAAATTTGGTAAGTGGTGGAATATGTCAGTACATCAAATCCCTGAGAATTATCAAGTGTAGATATCTAGATTTTGATCCTAAATTCTCAACTATTTGATGTGTCAGACAATTGAGATTTCACATCCAATTTTTATCCTTGCACTAGATTAATGACTTATGAAATCCCATGCATATTTACTTGTGTTCTAGTAGAATGCTAGTCATTTCACTGTTCAAACTTGGTGCCATTATTTTCGTCGCAAACAAGGAACATGAATGTTTTTCATTGAAATAGTAAAACCATTTGTTACATTAATTTGTTCTAATTTAAGCTTTGAGCTATAAATTCATGGAAGCTTATAGATTTGTGACAAGCAAATTCATAAGTGCCTGTTCTTCTTTTTCTGTTTTGGCTATCTGGTTTCTAGAACAATGTAAAAGCAAGAAAAAATAAAAATACGATGAATAAAATTCTCTACAGATTACATACCATCTGTTAGTAAGAGTAGTTGAGTACCTTCGTTGACCTTAAGAAGTTAAGGGTTTCAGTTACACCCTTATTTTATTAAAATAAAAGGTATAGGTGTTAATCTCCTCTTGTAGGAGTAGTCATCTTTTGATTGTGGGAGTAGTTATGTGGATCATGCTATCAATAATTAATTTTAGCAAGTCTCGGTTTCCTCTTGTAGGAGTAATCATCTCTTGTTTATAGGAATAGTCATCTGGATCGCACTATTAATGATCGATCTCAGCAAGTTCTAACATTCTTTGATGTTAAAAAAGAAAAAGAAAAAAAGTTTTCTATTGATCTAAGTTATGCTAATCTTCGGATAATCCTGTAATATGGAAATCAAATTGATATATAGTTTATTCTTATTTATTTAAAATCTTCGGACAATCCAGTAATGTGGGAATCAAGTTGATGTGTATAGTTTATTCTTTTGTATTTGCTTAAATAAAAATCCATATCAATACAGAATCCAGGTTCACGAAAACATTGCAAAGACATTTGTAGGCAAGAAAGTAATTTTGGTACCTTCTTTCTTTGTAAAAGCTCTTGAGCATTCTTTGCAGAAATGACAATGTCCCTATATGAAGGCTTGATAAATCCCTCTTGTACTCCTTTGTCAAACAAACTTAGCAAATAATCATAATAGCCATCTATATTCAAGATACCTACCTGTTTTTGTTGATTTGAAAGTCAAGTAACAAGAGAAAGGGAGATATATCTCAGCAATCTATATTAAACCTTGCCAGAAAAATATGTATGGAGTTATCAATTATCTATTAAATCTTGTAAGAGGTCTCAAAGTTATGAGATATAAACCATTTGAAAGTGCTTCTGTTGAAAGCATATTATCTAAGATGCACTTTTGTTTATTAATGCTCCCTAAGGAAATTCTGAATATATATATATATATATATATATATTTGTTACCAATGGTTTGAATCATGTCATTTCCAAGATTAAACAATATATATACGATTCAAAAATCTGTTCTTACTAAAAGAAATCTACTTCCACAATAAAGAATAACATTTTCCACAAATAGTGATAAACATAATGAGATTTACATTTGTCGACGTCTGTAATTGGTCGACTTTGAGATTCCTGGGCCCAGACTATAGCTTTGATAATTAAAGACAATTAAGGTAGATAGAAGTAATTAAGAATGAGAAAAATGAGAGGAAGAACAATGCAAAAAGAAGGATTTTTACGTGGTTCAGCAAGTGTGTCTATGTTCATAGTTGTTACTCTGAAATATTTTTGGCTGAGTAACTATAATACTGATTCAAACTTGTTCAATATAAAAGATTTCACCCCTATTTATAGAGTGAGAGATTTACAATTGAATGTCATATACGTTAAAAAACAATCATTACATTAACTACTCTAACATAGTCATCATTGCATTAATTGCTCCTGTATGGCCATGACTGCATTAATTGCATAACCGTCACTGTATTAATTACTCTTGCATAGCCATCTCTGTATTAATTACTCATCGGGATTCGAGATTGTATAGATTTTACTGGCACGAGCTTAGACAAGCTGACATATCACCCTCGCGAGCTGGAGATGAATAAAGGCCTAAACCACAAGCTGAAGAAAAAGGCAGAGAACTCGATATTACGACCTGAGCACTGGGCTTTTTAGGCCTTCTTACCGTTGGACTCAACCATTGGGCCTTTAACGGCCCATTTATCTATGTCACGAAAACGGTTATAACAACATTTTTATCACGGATGTAAAGAGAAAATATGTTGAGTATTTGAAATGTGCTATTTACATGTGATATATATATTTTTAAATATTTTTAACTTAAAATACACCCCTACAGCCATACTATTCGAAAAATATAATGATAGATAGATTCATAGTCCGGAAAAGTCAAGAAGACAGCCAAAAGGCCAATCTTATTTTTCACTATAAGTCCACATTTTATTTATCTATTACTTTAGTGAATAATCTTGCACCTGGAAGTTTGATATACTTTTTTCTAGTCTTTGTTTTATGTCCTATTTAATTATAGAAGTTGAGAAACGAAGACAGACAAGTGTTGAAACCAAGTGAATTCATGTGTATTGTAGTGTTCTTTATATCGGAAGATACAAGTTATATATGATAAGTAATTAACTATAACAATAATGAGAAATATATAAGGCAACATGCAAGATATGACTTACGGAGATGAGTCAAAAGTATTGACTTGAGAGATTGGTGAAGATTGAGAGATTGATCAAGATTGTTTCCTAATAGTAATTCAAGTGTGAAAAGTGAAATTGAAGGCCGCAAACATGTGACAATAAGCACTCACCTAACTTTGCACTTTCAAGGAAAACATTTGGCTTTCACTTTGGTCTTAATATTGGGTTATATGTCTATTTCATGGCTGTCTCTGTCAAAATTTGGACAGCCTTAAAATGATTTAACAATTTAATTTGATGATTAAGTTCATGATTATAAGTTTATACATATCAAAGAGTAAGCTTTCAATAAAACAAGCAAAACGAAAGAATTATAATTCTTTAATCTTTATCATATATTATTTTATAACAACCAATCATACATATACACATCATAACATCTTTTAAAAGCAATATAAACTCATATCAAAGCAAAATTTAAATCCTTATAATGAACTAATATCACCCAATAAAGTTCCTTATTTTTAATAAATATTTCTTGAAGTAGTTTGAACTACATTTAATTTATAGAGAATTTTAATAGTAATTTATAAAATAAAAATTAACAAAAGTGATGGGGACTTATAGGCACTACAGCAAAAATGGGTATCCATATCAGGCAATACCCAGTATGGTTGGCTATCCATACTAGGTACTCCACTCGATACGGATAGAATCAATATAACTGCTGGAAATATCCATACCAAGCACTCGCTCAATATGGATATAGGTAACCATACCGGCATAACCTGGTATGGATACACATCGAAAATAGGTCAACTCATGGGTCGACTCGTGGATATGTTTATTCATACTGGGCCACCCGGTATAGATAAGCATATCCCTACCGGGCACGCATATCCTTACAGGGTGATTCGATATGGATACCCATTTTCATATTTAAAAAAAATATATTTTTTTAAGGAAATATATAATTTTATATTAAAATCAAAATAATATTACAACATATATAAAAAAATCCATTTATATATAATCACTTGAAAATGTTATGAACAACATAAATATAATCACTTTGGACACTTTCTCTTTCTTTTCTTCTCATCACTCAATCCAATTGAAGACAGACTACTAGATGTACTTTCGGTCGATATTTAAAAATGTTATAAAAATAACATATATTAGTAATAAACACATGGGTAACAAACTCAATATATAAAACAATACGTATAAACTCGATTAATTTTACGAAAATTTTGACAGGGTTTTCTTTATCTTTCAAACTTCCCAAAAATATAATTCATTGGCAGACTAGAGTAATTTCACAATAAATCCAATAGAAACAGAGGCTCCGTCTCTCCACAAACAATATATATATTTATAGACACCTACACACACAAAACAAATTCATATAAAAATATAAATTTTTTCTTTGAAATGTTTACAACTAAATATGCAAATATGTTGTTACTAGTCCGATACTTCAAAACAATAATAGCAGCATCTACAAAGAAAATAATACTCTAAAATTAAATAAAATACACAAAAAATTTAAACAAAAATAAAACAACCAAATCAAAAATAAAACAACTAAACCATACATTTTTGACAGAGAAAATGATGAAAGAGGAGTAGATCCATAGAGATAACAGTGTCGGACTGTGGAAGAGGAGTAGATTAACGAGCACGATGGCGTAGGATAGTGGAAGAACACGACGGGATGACTGAAAGAGAAGAAAAGAAGTGAAAAAATGAGATGAAAAGAAAAAAATATAAAAAAAAAGAAGTGACAGCCAGATGGTCGCATCGGTGATTGTGTGGTCAAAATAAGTTTGATCGTTGTGTGGATGAAGAAGAAGAAGAAGAAGAAAGGGAAAGAAGACCTACCGGCAGTAGATCGACGATGGTGGTGGATGGCGATAAATAACGCGACTGCTGGAGCGACGAACGACTGGTGAAGTAGAGGGTGATTAGGTTTTAGGAGAGAGATGATGTGAGAGAAAGAGATAGAGAGAGAATAAAAATGGTGAAATGAGGGGAAGAGAGAGAGTCGTATAGCCCAGATTATCCATACTGGACCAATCATGCGCCCGGTATGGATCAGTTATTTTATTTTTTTTAAATGTCTTATCCATATCGGGCCCATTACAGCTCGGTATGGATACTATTTTTTTTTTAAAATTTGAAAAAAAAAAACTTAATTATCCATACCGAGCCATTAATGTCTGGTATGGATATATTATTTAATAAAAAAAAATAAATGTAATTATCTATACTGGGCCAATAGTGTCCAATATGAATAATTGAATTCAAATTTTTTTTAATAATAAAATTTTTTTATCTATACCAAGCTTTTAATATTCGGTATGGATAATTTTATTTAATTTTTTAAATTAAATAATGTATCCATACCAGGCCTTTAGTGCCCAGTATGGATATTCCAATTTAGATAGCCTGTTTTATTGTAGTGAGATTTGTTATGGATGCCAAGCTGAGACCAAGTTATCACTTCAAGTAACTCTTCCATGGTTCCATATCCTCCTTCACAATTAATAATAAAACCAATTCTTGCACGTGGTTAAATTTATATTCATTTTCCTTATCAAATAAATTTTAAAATTAAAACAATTAAGTATTATTATTTATAATCTATATGAATGGATATTTAAATTTAACTACTGAATTAATAATATTATTATATTTAAATTATTAATGTATATATGGTATCATAGATAATAATTCTAAATTTAACAGTTAGTATAATACATTTAGTTTAATTAGAAGATAAAAATGTAGATTTAATACATTTTTATCCTACAGATTAATAAAATTTTAAATGATTCTAAGTATTATATTAAATATTTCATACTTAGAAGAGAGTAATTAAATAAATAAGCATGATAAAGAGAAACATTATTTACAACATATTGTAAAAAGAGATGATACAATTATATATATATATATATATAGAGTTAACATTCGTAATATCTAAAAACTTCTATGTACATTATAGTCTTTAGGATTCTTAGGCTTTAAAGAGTATTTAACATTGAAGCTTGAGATGAACTCCGGCCACTATAGGGTTTTTGACTGCTTAAAATTCTTTTTGAGCTACTGAAATAAAAGAAAGAGAAAAAAAAAAAAGACCAAAACAAATCAAAAGGAGGACCATATTCAATATATCTATCATGAAAAGCAAGTTTAGTATCTATAAGCACAGAATAAATCAAAGCACAATTTTCTATGAACTATATAAAAATTTACAAAAAATCTGATACCAAATTTAAAGGCCTTCTCATACAGTAATCTAGTTACTTAAAGGTTAATTAATAAAGGTCACATTTATCATTTCAAAAAAAAAAAAAAAAGGTCATATTTGTAGGCAGAGATTACATTAATCCAAACTTCTATAGGTGATCCAATTTAACATACAAATTTTATCTAAAATGTCCCGATTTCTCAGTTCAATAAAACAAACAATACTCAAAACGTTTAGATGACCTCTTTCATGGAACATCCATTTATTGAGCTCAGTCAAAAACTACTCGTTACAGGATTTCTAATGTTTGTTAGCATTGAAAAGAAAATTCACCCTTAAGTTGCTAGCATTATAACTGTCTTTCGCATCTTAAGGGAACAAAATTTGTGACTTTTCGACCAACATCTCAGGGTTGATAGTACTAACAGACTCAAACCTTTAAGTAAAAGAATTTATAATAGTCATCAACCATAGACGGGAAAGTCGAAAGATTTTCAAAACAATATATAGGCAGCGCTGTCAATTCATAACTGACATAAAATGGCAAATGTATTGCAAAGTTTTACTCACTCAGTAGAGCTGCTAGCCTTTTGTACCCCGAGCTTAAAGAATCTAAAAACAGACACAAAGGCACGTCAACAAAATGATCAAAATTAATCGAACCATAAGTCAACTAGCAACTACCACATATCCATTGCTGAACATGCTTAGCGAGCTAGTGATCAAAATCCGAGCATTATTTCTAACCTGTTAAAAAAGGAAATATTCTAATCATGTTTATATATTGTTGAATACAAAATTGGACTTAGATTAACTAACTAAATAGTATTACACAATGTACAACAATGTAGCACCATTAATGGTCATCTGATAGAACACAATTCACCCAAAGGACAAACACCTTAATTTATACTTCAGAAACTTTTTTCACCTGAGAGAAAATGTCATTATCATATTAATTCATGGTTTTTATAGAGTAACAAAGGTATTTCTCAAGCAACAAAAAATTACGTTTCATCATCTCCCACCAAACTTTTGAACAAGACTGACATGACCTTATCATCATATTAGTAGCTCACACAAGCTCCAACAATCATGCAATCTAATCTTTCAACAATTTGGAATATAATACTTTAAACACCTCCAATTGTTTGGAATATTTAATTTCACCATCAGGATAGTGAAGCAGCTTACGAAACAAAATTTGAAAATCCCGAGTCCAACGGATAACTAGATCAATTTTAGAGGCAGAGTACTATAGTTCAAAGTGCCATTAAAGCAATGCCTAAAGAGGACAACTAATCAAAAATCCCAACATAAATTGTGCTTACATCAATATAATAGGGCAAATATAAAAATATAACATTATCGACGTGGAAATCTTTAATATAACACAAATTAAGTATCGGCTAACTTACTCGCATCACTGAAACTAAAGAGATAGCAGATCTAGTAAGTGATGGAAGAATAAGTTGAAGGAGAAGCTGCTACAACTTTTAACACCTAAAAAATTCAGTTGAAATATTAAGTAACAGAAGTGAAATTGTACAACAGATAATAAGTAACTGTGAAGTTCTGTTTCTGCCAGGCAAATACAATCAACTTAACAAGCTATTGGTAGGATTTATAGAATGTCCTATCCCCTAAAAAAGCATAGGAGATTGTGGCAGTTCAAAATGAAAACTTATGAGATAAATGAATGTGCGTGTGTTAGGAAGGCTATCAATTGAAAAGTAAATTTGGTTCTGTTGATATGTTTTTGGTTCTGTTGTTTGTTGGTGGATTTCTGATTCATTTTTGTTTCTTTTATATCTTCTTTCTTTTCTTTAATTTCTTTAATAAAGTTTATGTTTCCTATCAAAAATAAGAAAGTTTAACTTTGTAAAATAAATGAAAATGAAAATATATCAGGAAAGCTAACCGCAAAGAAGTAAATATAACAGAGTTAGGATTAGGGAGAATTATAATGAACTCCATAAACATCGATAAAATGCTAAATCAAATCCTTTTATTCGAATGACAAGCGAAAAACGTCTATGGTTAGTTGATCTATAGTTAACTTTTTCTTGAGATTTCCAGCTTATATCTCCTCACCACATCAAAATCTAACGGAATAAGATAATTTAAGTCAATTTCTATAACAAAACTAAAATAATATCTTTATTCCATTGGATTTAATCACAACCATAAAAAATTTAAAAATATAAAAAGATAAAACCTTTTATAACTGTCTACAAATGTTAAAGTTCCATGTATTTTAGTTGTTTTCCTTAATAATTCTTTTTTTTTTTAAAAAGGAACTTTTTCACCATGTTAGCAGAAAAATAAAAATAAAAATCTTATTTTATATCAATGATTGCTATGAGACTAATAAGTTATGTGTCCTAATAATTCAAAAAAATCTAATTTCATATCAACATTCACTGTCAAATCAATTATAATTTATAAGTCATGCACCCCAATAAATCACATCAGTTGTGAATCAAATTTTGAAAGCATAAACTATGTCACATACAGAAGGAAAAAAAAAAAAAAAGGTCTTTAAAACGAAAGTAAGAAATGGTAAAAGAGTTGAATCTTACTAATTTTTTGTTCTATCACGTATAACAAACACAAGGGTTTTTGCCGATGACGCATTTTTCCTATAAAGTATGTTTTTAACTAAAAAACAAACTTGAAGCAGAGAATAAAGAAAATTGAATTATCGGAAACAACAATAATCCTCTCATGAATCTTTTTCCTGTTGACTCAGTAAATAAATATATATGTATAAAATACACACGAATATGTGTATAAAAAAAAAAATTAATTATCGTAAATCACTAACTTGAATATATTGATAGAGGCTTGCAAGATTGCAATGTCCTTAGACAAAATTTCTCCCCTTCTTACTGCTTGAAGGACCAATGGAGTTTGTCCTAGGATACAACTATCGTTCTCCTGTATCAAAGTAGACAATACAGAAGTCAGACGAACACTTGAATACTTTTCTCTAATTCCAGAATGATGATATGAGTGACTGATATTAAGAATTTTTTTTTCCTTCCCTTACAAAGAAAAAAACCTTACTGTTTTTATAGCCAATACATGACTGTTAGAATAGTCATGTTTGTTCCATAAGACTAGTTTAACGTTATTATAATTCATTTGAATTTAAATTTAATTTCAAATCAAATTTAAATTAAAACAATTATAATAACAGTGGCATTAAAAAAAATAAAAATAATTTAAATAAAAGACTTGGGCTCATTTTACCCAAGGCCCAAGCCCAAGCCCAATCCATCTAACTCATTTTACTCAATTAACAAATGTGATAGGTTTCTTATTTATAAGCCATAAATTTCCTTATTTTCCTTCCATGTGGGATTCTTTGTTTCAAACACTATATTTTCTAACAATACCCCACATTTGAAACAAGAATCTCAGTCCAATTTAATGATATGACATGCAAATGCATGGGAGAGTAATCGTGGTGTTGTATATTAGGAGAAGTGTCTTTTGGACTTGAACTTACCATGATGAGAGTATATCAGATTTACTTAGTGACGCAGTAGATATAACGATCTTGAACTGTTCATTTTCTTGTAGTAAAGCAAGACAATAAGTCTCATTTACAACACTAACTAACTGTATTCAGTAGTTCTTACGGTGTTGTTCATTTTGGTCCTGAACAGATCCTGGTTTTCATGATAGCTTTAGAGAATTTAGCCAATTTTTCATTCTCATAAATGCGACCCCACATTTACTATCATATAGGTGACATTTTTAATGTCATTAAATACAAAGCATATCCTAGTCTTTCTTCTTTTATAAACACATCATCCATCATAGAAATGGGTTAATCTTTATATGTTTTAATTTTAAGTTTTTACCCAATTAGTTTGCCTATTGAACCTAGACCATGGATCTCCAATTCACTAGGTTAAGTTTCCACCGGGTTCAACTTATTAGATTGGCTTTAAACCCATTCCCCTCGATGTAAGCTTAATTTGCTCTCTCGGTAAGCCTTTTGTCAAAGGATCTGCTATATTTTCCTTTGACTTTACATATTGAATGGAAATTACTCCATTTGAGAGCAATTGCTTAATAGTGTTATGTTTGTGCCTAATATGTCTTGACTTGCCGTTATATACATTGTTCTTTGCTCTAGCTTGAGCTGCCATGCTATCATAATATTTACATATCGCTGTCACAGGTTTAGGCCAGACTGGAATATCCTCAAGAAAATTTCTTAATCATTCTGCTTTTTCAGCAGCTTTATCTAGTGCTATAAATTCTGATTCCATCGTAGATCGTGCTACACACGTCTGCTTTAAGGATTTCTATGATACTGCAGCTCCTCCTAATGTAAAAACATATCCACTAGTTGATTTGCATTCTGTGCTATTAGAGATCCAATTAGCATTGCTATACCCTTCTAAAACTGGTGGATATTTTGTATAATGTAGTCCATAATCTAAGGTATATATTAAATACCTTAATACTCTGATCAATGCTTCCCAATAATCACGTTCAGGACTACTTGTATATCTACTAAGTTTGCTTATTGAATAAGCAATGTCGGGCCTAGTAGAATTCATTAGATACATTAGACTGCCAATTATTTGTTAATATTCCGATTGAGAAATTGACTTTCCAGTATTATTCGTTAATTTGTAATTTACATTAAAAGGTGTCACAACAGGTTTACAATCAAATTGATTAAACCTCCTTAATATTTTTTTCACATAATGGTTTTGAGTAAGAATATATCCGTCATTATTTCTTTTGATTTGAATTTCTAAAATAATATCTGCTTGACCTAAGTCTTTCATATCAAAATTTGAACTCAATATCTTTTTTGTTGAATTTATGACATCCTTACTAGTACCTATTATCAACATGTCATCTATATACAAGCATACCATCACATAAGAATTTTTCATATTCTTGATATAAACACACTTATCACATTCATTTATTTTAAATCCGTGTGGTAGCATTGTATGATCAAATTTTTCATGCCATTGTTTTGGAGTTTGTTTAAGTCCATATAAAGACTTAATAAATCTACAGACTTTATTTTCTTGACCTTCAACCACAAAGCCTTCTGGTTGTTCCATGTATATTTCTTCATCTAGTTCTCTATTCAAAAAAGCTGTTTTTACATCTATTTGATGTATCTCCATATTGTGTAAAGCAACAATAGAAATTAACATCCTGATTGATGTTATTCTTGACACCGGAGAATAGGTATCAAAATAAGCTATTCATTCTTTCTGCCGATATCCTTTAGCAACCAAACGTGTCTTATATTTATCAATTGTTCCATCGATTTTAAGCTTCCTTTTAAAAATCCATTTATAACCTATCGGTTTACTTCTAGGTGGTAAGTCAACCAATTCCCATGTATGATTTCGTAAAATGGATTCAACTTCACTATTTATAGCTTCTTTCCAAAAATGAGCTTTTGGTGATGACATGACTTCTTTGTATGTTTGTGGTTCAGCTTCAGTCAAGAAACTCATAAAATCTGGTCCAAAATCTTTTGGAATTTTTGTCCTCTTTCCTCTTCTAGGTTTCAAGATTTTCTCTTGAACTTTTGAAGTTGAAGGTTCATCTTGATTTTCATCACGTGGTCTTTTATTTGATGAATTAGACCTCTATTCTTTATAAGGAAAAATTCCTTCAAAGAACTCAGCATTTACAGATTCTATAATTGTTTTTACATGCATATCAAGAATTTCAGATTTAACGATTAAAAATCTATAAACAGCACTATTTTGAGCAAAACCAATGAAAACATAATCAATCGTTTTAGGTCCTAATTTTGTTCTTTTAGGCAAAGATATTTGAACTTTAGCTAGGCAACCCCACACTTTTAGGATTTTGTAAGTTGGCAAACGTTATAATTGTGTTTACATGCATATCAGGAATTTCATATTTAACGATTAAAAATCTATAAGCAGCACTATTTTTAGCAAAACTAATGAAAACATAATAAATCATTTTAGGTCCTAATTTTGTTCTTTTAGGCAAAGGTATATGAACTTTAGCTAGGCAACCCCACACTTTTAGGATTTTGTAAGTTGGCAAACGTCCTTTCCAAACTTGATAAGGAGACATATTAGTCTTCTTAAATGGAATTTTATCTAGATCATTTTACCCAAGGCCCAATCTTTAACCAATAATTAATAAGGCCCAAGCCTAAGCCCAATCCATCTAGCTCATTTTACTCAATTAATAAATGTGATAGGTTTCTTATTTATAAGCCATAAATTTCCTTATTTTCCTTCCATGTGGGATTCTTTGTTTCAAACACTATATTTTCTAACACTTCCAAGTGCCAACAGGTTCTACAAATTTTCAATACCCTGCTCATAGATTTCAACAATAACTTCAAATCTCTACTTTATGAAAATAAGTAAACTAATTCAATTAACTAATCAACACAATCACATAAACCCCATTTTCCATAACACAATCACTAACAACAACGACGACAAAAAATAATAAATATTCTACAAACAAATATACAACCAGAAGCAGAAAAACGAAAAATCAAAGCTTTAGAAAACTCATGAAACAATCCAACCATTCAATCAACCAACACGATACCATAAACCCCATCTACCATAACTCCATCATTAACAACAACATCAAATACAGTAAGCCTAACGGTGCTTCATAATGCTCAAACCAAAATCATCAACTCATAACAAAACAAGATCTAAAAAAGGCAATAATACCAACTTAGATCATCAACACCAGGGACTTTGGGAGGTGCAAATTTTATGTGGTAGATTCGACCGCTTGAAGAGTGAATCCAATAACCAATGATCCTCTCCTCCAATATGGAATTATCAATTACAAAATTTTGCACTTTGTCAATTTTGGTTCCTTACTTTCCAAGCATCTCATCTAACTATATCACAAGCAAAAAAGAAATCATTAGGATTCAACATTTAAAGACCAAAGCCGCAGAAGAGTATGCAAACAGAAAGGAAGAAATGACCAGAGCCAAACTTTTTGTTCGAGCCATTGTCCTTGGGAACCTATTTAGAATGAAAACTATTTGACCAATGAAGTAGTTAGGTCTTTTTCCTTTTCTTCTTTTCCCCTATCTTTAAACATTGGTCAATAAAAATATCGAGATAGAGAAAATGATTATTCATGGATTCTTATAAATTAGAGCAGATAGATAAACGAAAGCAGAAGGAATTTAATGCAATTTAGTTTGGTGTTGGAAAAGTTTCTAACCATAAGCTCTTGTGCATTGCGTACAACCTTTAGCTTCTTTTGTTAACTTGATAATTATCTAAACTTTCGAATGTTCAAAATTGAATTTTTTTTTGTTGAAAATGGATTGATTCTAATTTCAAATAATTTGGATAGCGTCTCTACTTTTGAAGATTTAGAATTTGTATTATTGGATAATGCCTCCACTCTTGAAGATTGGAAATTTGTGTTTGTACATAAATGTTTATATAGTAATAACCCTAACTAGAAAAAAGGTACAAGAATTTATTAAGAGAAATAAATGATGACTTAATGTAATATATATATATATATATATATATATAGAGCATTTAGCCCATTGAGAAAATTATAGGTAGCATTTTTATTTTCTTGAACCGGTTAAAATTGATAGAGGCATGTTTTGTCACGTAAGGTAAAAGATGAAAATAATATTTACATAGCTAATTTGTTTGAAATAAACAATTATCTAGTATCAAACCTCAACTATAGGAAAAGTACAAGAAACTTGGAAGAGTAAAAGTTTATACCTTTACCTTGTCAGTGACAAAATGGGTTGTCGAAACGTTCAAAGGATCCATTTTCTTATACTTCAAGTGACAACAGAACAGAAACTTGGTAAAAAAAACCCCCGATTTGGACACCCATTTCGTCCTCCGTCATCACTGGCATCGCTTTGATCCTCTTTACCAACTTCCTCGTAGTATCCCCCATTTTCAACTCCAAAACGATGCCATTTTCGAAATCTAGGGTTTCGATTACACAAAGAAGAAGAAGAAGAAGAAATGAAGATTTTTAGTCAACAAATGATAAAAAGGAAAACAAAATTAGAGTAATTGAAGGTAGAAGTCACATTTTTTGTCAGACACAACGTGCTTACCCAGAAGAAAGGAGAAGAGAGGTCAATTACTGACCATACTTATTTAATTACTCGTACGGTTGGAAGCTTCACATTCATTTTACGTTCTGCTTTCTCTGTGTAAAAGCCTCTCTCTGTGAAGACCATTCATTCACATAATCAATGGCCCATTCAACCACCCTTAATTATCAATTATAATCTCACTAAATTACTTGTCAACCCTTTTTCTTTTTAAAGGAACATTAAAGATAAAAAGAAAAGTTCATTCCAAGGAAATTTTTGGGGTTCAAAGTTTGACATTGTTCATAACTTCTTCTTACATTTTCTATATGAGCAAAATACACAAAACCCCCTTGAGGTAAGACATTAAACATCCGAAAATGAAGTTTAATTTTAATTACAAGATAACCCCAATTTAACGGTCAAACGGCGTGAAGTGTGACAGTTGACCATGTTCTATAATACAAAGACGGAAATTGTAACACCATTCCTCTCGATCCCCAACGTTCGGACAACGGAACCGAGGTAGAGGACGTTACGATTTCTTATTTACGAAAACCCTTTATTTAGTTAATTTAATTTACAGAAAATCCGATAGAGTTTCCTCTGTTTTATTGAAAAACCCAATTTTTTTTTAAACCTGCATATTTAAAAGAAACACTTCAAATATAATTTTTTCCTTTCTCAACTTCCACAATCAGATACCTCGTCCGTTTCAAAATCACTTTAACATACAATCTCAAACTAAAGTAAACATTTTCCAATTATATTTCAAATAAATAAATAAACACAGATACTTTAAAGTACAACATCATATATTTTTCCCAATTCTTTGAGAATACATTTAAAGACATAATACAAACCATATACATTTGGATTTACGAAACTTTATACATAATTGCATGGAACTATACAAAACATAAGCTCGTTAAACTATGTTTTTACAAAAATATATACATTTCAAAGATAACTACCAAAAATGAGAGATTTTACCGTGACTGGCGCTCACTGGGGACTCTCTTCTCGTCAAAAGCTCTCTCTCTATCTCTCAGCCTACTTGGCTCACCTCATGACCTACGCGTGGAAAACCAACGCGCTAAACATAACAACTTAGTTGATATACACATATAACATCAAAATTACAAAAACTTCACACACACACACACGTAACAAATATCATTTCACAAAACGTTTAATGTTTCGCATAACATATATTATTCAAACAACAATTCAAAACTTTATACAATATTTTTCAAACATATAATTTCAAAATACTTTCATTAACAGTTATTTTGATTATTGCAAGAATCTTTTGTAAATACCGTCACGATACCATGGATCGGTAATAGATTTCACACTCACCTCCGACATCGGACACTCGATGTCTGCCCACCAGAACTCAATTTTACATACGTTTCACATTCTGGACCGGGCACTCGGTGCCTCTCAAAGTCCGTTAACCACATCATATATAAATGTAACGGCGCAGTACTGCTATTAATATTCTATTGGCATATCAAACACCAATCCCCACCTACCAATGTGCAAGTTTACTCAAACTCTCTATAATTCATTAATTTCGAAAATTATCATTTTCCATTAAATTTTTATAAGTTGCTTAACTATTAAACATTTTCATTTACTTTTATTTTTTGAAATATTTCAAAACTTCCCTCTTGGTTATTTTCAAAAGACTATTTTGCCCTTGGTTTTACAATTAAAAAAATTTATTACACAATTATATTCGTCTCATATTTCCACTTGGCTCCAAGAGGTGGTTTTTAAATTTTTCTCTTCAAAATCATAATTCATCACATATCTTATCACAACACGATGTAAATAGTATATAAATATAAACGAAATGATAAAAATGTCTTTTGGTTTCCCTATGTCTTCAATTCGGTCAAGGGGTATATTTTTCGAAAATTGATTTCATATTCAAAAGTCATGTCACAAATCACTGCAATATCATTCATTAGACACATAAATAAGTTTAAAAAGATGAAAATATTCCTAGACCCTTATTTAATTCAAATTTGGTCATAAGGGGGTTTTTCAGCGAAAATATTGTTTCACTTGATTTTGACCCATTAAATCTCTTTCATCAACATTCAACCAACACATACATATCATAAACAATAATTCATCACGTAAAAATCACATCACCGCAAAGTTTCGAAGCAAAATATTAAATTTTTAGCTACTAACAACATTCAATTTCGAAAATAAATGTGTACCAACTTTTTAGAGCTTACACCCAAGCTCCTAGCACTCCAAATAGAAGCTCAAAGCTTCTCCTTGCCCTTGCTAGACTCTCCACGCTCTAATTGATCACTTAGGGTTTGAAAACCACACTTTAAAGCTATAAAAATCAAAACAACTTAATTAAATGCAAAACCCACTAACTATATATGTCTATAGATGCATCTACATGCTTGTAAATCAAATTTTTTAAATAGAAAACTAGAAAAACTACACATACCTCACTTGACCTCTTCCTACTTGAAAATCCAACTTAGATTTTAGGAGATTTTGGCAAAAAATAGAGTCATGGATGGGTAGGGGACTTAAAGAGAAGAAGATTGATGAGTTTAATGGTTGGAAAAGAGAAAAAAAAAATTGAGAGAAAGAGGTGCAGATCTGATCGGCAGAAGAAGGAAGAAGATAGAAATGTAATTTTACAATTTTGACCTATATTTATACTATTCAACTTTTTAAAATTATACCTTTTCCCCCAACTTTTCTAAAATTCTTCTAAAGCCCAAAAAACTTTACACATGCCCCTCTTATATTTGATAACAATGACAACTCACTATTCCACTCATTTTTCCACCACACACTTGCCAATTTTTTATTAGATCTCACAAATCTTACTTTTAAATGTCAATTGGTCATTGGTTTAAGAAAATTTCAAATGCAATGCATTCTAAATGCACTCAATTAACCCACCAATGACAAATTTTCATCATCAAATATTTCCTAATAAATTCCTAATTAAATCATTTTACTAAAAAAATACTTCTAACATAACAATTTAATAAACTAGTAAAGTTTCTAACAATTAAATATATATATTACACTAATTATATTTAAATTCGAATTTAAAATCCAATTTAATACGATCACTTTCTAAATTTAATAACACTACTTATACGGAAGTAAAAATTGGGACGTTACAGAAATGCTCAGTAGTAAGACAAAAAATTTATATTAAAAAAAATTAAAAATAAATTAAAAATGAAAAAAAAAATAAAAAGTAAAATATAATTTAAAAAAAAAAAAACCAAAACAATCAAGCCATTTCATCATCACAGACCAGCCTTTTTTCTTCTCCAATCTCATCACCATCCTTTATCGTCCTTTTCTTCGATCGAACCCTCACCCCTAAATAAGCAAATCTAATCTCCCTACAAATAAGTTCTCCACTTCCTCTCAATCGAACCAAACCCCACCTTACTCACTTACAAGCTTCTCCTACTTTTCTACACCCACCACTCCCTTTCCGACTTCTACACTGTCCCACCTCCTCTGTACTGGGTTCGACCAAGATCCCTTCTTGGCCACCAAACGCATCACCACCTATTCCAACCTGGACTCCCTCAACCTTGCACTCCAAATGTTCGATAAAATGCACAAGAGAACCAACAAACTCATTATCAAATGTTGTTAATGAAGAAGAGGTGGATTGAATGAGGAAGAAGAAGAAGAAGAAGTTGTTTTTATTGATTATGTCGTTGAGGCAGAGATGGATTGAACGTTGTTGAGCGATGGCGACAACCCAAATGTTGTTGTGGTTTGAAGATGATGTTCATTTTTAATGTTATGATGATGGGTTGATGTTGGTTACAGAATGAGGAAGAACAAGATCTGTGATGATGGTCGATTGGTATATGATGATGGAGGTTGGTTGATGTTCATTGAAGATGTTGTTGTTGGTCTAATAATTGATGATGGTTTTTGTGGGAGATTGATGTTGGTGCAAGACGACTGAAAATCTAGGTTTCTAATGGAAACCTAGTAGACTAGAAACCCAAAACTCTGGGTTTTCATTCGAATGGAAACTTGAATTTTTGAGTTTCCAGTTAAATGGAAACCTAGAAATCTAAGCGAAGAAAGAGAATGAGAGTAGAAGGAGAAAAGAAAGAAAGAAGAGGAAGATAGAGAATGGAAACCCAAAGGTGAAGATGAAAAATGAAGAACATTGTTCTTCATTAAAGAAGAACAGATGATGATGAACACTGGTCTTTACTTTTTTTTTTGGTTTTTTTCTCCTTCAATTTAATCTTTGCAAAGAGTTTTAATAAATATTATATTTTATATTTTAATTATTTTTTATTAATTTTATGAGTCAACTCAAATAAAATGACGTAAATACCCTTCGTCAAACTAACACCCACTAACAGTATAAGGGTATTTTGTTATAAAAACGAAATTTTAACTCTGATTGATTAAAGGTTTACCTCAAGAGAGTTTTGTGTATTTTTCTCTTTTTTATATAGTTAATAGAAATAGAAAATCATTTATACAATTTGTTTTTGAAGACTTTGGGACCAGTCCAGATGACTGTCAGAATCAACTGAGATAAGAATATTGATAGTGTGGTTTGAGGTACTGCTTCCAATCAAGAGAAATCCATCCATACGGGGATGAGAAAAGGCCTACATAATGATGGAAAGATAACACATACATAATAATAATAATAATATTATTATTATTATATAATATTTGGATTGATGGGTGTGATACTCATGCCACACATAATGGGAGGCATGGGAATGTTGGCGCCTGAATAATGACACCAGTAGCCAAAGACCATTTATATAATTTGTCATTTGCATTATTTTGTCAATCTTCGTACATGCCAAATGTATGATCACGTGTGACATCATTTTCTACCTGTACGTTTTGTAATGTGGTTGTTGTTGCTTAATCAAAGGTCGTCTACCATCAAAGCTACTCTTGAGTCCTGTTGAAGTACCTTTAGGAAAACACTTTTTTTAGGACCTAAAGGTCCTATACGACAAAACATACTTTTTTTTTGGGAAATACTAGTGTATGTCTAGATAGTAAGTGAAACCGACTAAGGTATAACTCTAATGCACAACTAGGATATCATCTCTTAGGAATAGAAGAGAGCTACCTACAACATGTGAAAAAATTACCCACAATAGGGCAATATGAGATTGAATCCATGACCTTAGAGAAAGCACGGGTGGGTCTAGCTCTCACCACTAGAGCATGCCACGTTCCCAAAATATATTAATTTTTGTGTCTAGTTACCTTTCCCGAAACAACAATAAAATAAGTTCAATTAAAGGATAAAGTTTTAGAAACTTAATATAAATAGGTCATTATAATAAGGGAATGAGCTTCTTAACTTTTAAATTTTTAATTTTTATAGATCATTGGTTTAGAATCCAATAATTAATTTTCATTTAAATAAACTTATTGGTTCTAACGATATAGTAAGCGTTTGAATTGTCTCATCCATTATCCAAATTGATGGTTTTTGTTTCTTAAAATGCAACTCATTTCAATAAATTTAAACATGAAATATTACCATATTGAATGAGTGCTAAACCACATTAGATGTTTTATATCAAATTTATGGTATTTATTATAGAAGAAGCTAGGTAGCATAATAAAGTCAGGTAAAATAAAAACTAATATGAGGCGGAAACTAATCAGCGTCAACAACCCATCAACTATAGGTGTTGTGCACCTTCATTGCCATAATTGTGACTTGAATTCAAATTCTACTTATTATTGGCTACTGACACTAAATGAGAAGAGATCTCTAACATATGTTTGTGAGTTATTAATATGCCACCCTTTAATGAGAGTAGTTAAGCATCTTCCCTAACCTTGAATCAAGAGTTCAAGTCTCATCCTTGTTCCTTAAAACATAAGATATGAGTGTAAGTATTCTTTTAGTAAGAGTTGTTAGTTGCCATCTTCGCTTGTGAAAGCAATTATCCAAGATTGCACTATCAGTGATTTATCTCTACAGGTCTCGATAGTCTTTTAATCTATATGATTTAGTGATTCATCTTTACAGGTCTCGATAGTCCTCTATTCCATATGACCTCAGTGTTAATAAAAAATTGTGAGTTATTATATGGTATAATTTATAGGAGAGTTATTATTTAGGACAAATTTGTAGTGTTTGATCTTTGGTTTATAGGAGTTATTATCTAGGATTGATTCGTAATGTTTGATCTTGTGAGACCTCAACTCACTTTAAAGGAAAATTTATTGACATAATAAAGTGTAGTAAACATTACAAAGTAAGTTTTGTACTATTAAAATCCCAAAATTGCATAAAAGTAGAAGTTGCTTTTGGGACAAGTTTGTATAGGTTATTATCTTTGCCATGTTAGTATTTGGCATAACAAAGGCCAATAAAGATTAAAAATTAAATTATGTGTCCTCAAAATTCCAAAACACCATAATAAATTAACAAAAATTAAAAATTAAAAATTAAAAAAGAACAATTAAGGCCCAATCGGGTTTGAACCGATGACCTTTTTATCTGCAATCAACTGCTTTACCACTGAGCTATGAACCTATATTGGACAATTTAATAATTATTATTATTATTTTACGAGTGTATTCTCAATCAAAAGTGGTGTACTGGATAGTAAACTCAAATTAAATTTGAATAAAAAATTAATACCATAAGCACTAGAGGTTCAAAGAAGCAAGGAGAGCCACGTGACATTTCTATCAGGTCTACCACGTGTCTAGACAGAATCTGCTAACTAACAAACACATCTAAACAATATTTTTTAAATCAAAATAAAAATGTTAGAGAGAACTTCATTTTAATCCCTACATTTATAAAAAATTCCTCATTTTTAAATAGAATCAATTTATAATTTTCATGATCCTTTATTTTTCAAAAACTCATCAAATTAGTCCCTATCGTTAATCAACATGTAGTCAAACGTTAGTGACATGAGGGTAGTTTTATCTTTTAACATAAGTTAGTAACATGTGGACAAGTGTCAGTTGGAAAAAAATTTTGAAAAAATTAAATAAAAACAATAATTAAAAGTATAACCTAAAATGACTAAATTATCCTCCTACACTTTGGTTCAAACACTTTGTCCTCATGAACCAAATATTTGATATAGAGTGTTTGGTCTCCACTAACCAAATACTTTGTATCAAACTACACCAACTCTTACGACGACATTCCTTACCAACCCTAAACCTTACCATGATTAAATCTGATGACACATTTCCAAGGACGGTGAGGAAGCGGCGAGGTGTTTTGAAGGTTAGTTGTTCATGTGTTTGAAGTTTGACATTGTTATTCTTCTATAAAAAATGTTTATGATTAAAATTTTTTTGTGGGTGTATTTTAATGGTATGAATGAAGTGTTTTGGTTGAAGAAAAGTTGGTTTTAACTCTATTTTTGAGTTTTTCCCTTCAGTTTCAACTGTTTGATGATTTTGAAATTTGTTGGGTATGAATAAGTTAAGTTTTTGGATTTTTTTTTTTTTGGGGTTGTTGCATGGCTATGTTTTGAAAGTGATTGTCGTTTTTTTTTTTTTTAAATAAAAAAATTGTTGTTTGTATTTTACAATTTTAGGGTTTTAATCTTTTCATCTCTAAAATCTATTGATAAGGAAATTGGTTGTTCTGTTGAACTACTAATTTTGGGTTTGCATGACATTGTTACAAGTTTGGTTGATGTAATGACAATGGAGGTCAATTTCGTTTTCTTGGTTGTTGCGATGAATTTTATTAATGAGATGATTTTGTTGTACTTGTTATAGTGTTACAAGTTATTCAATGAATGTGATTTTGGTGTTTTGTGGTTGCATTTATGTTACTGAAATTTGCTTCGATTCTTTGGTGGGGTTCACTTTCTTTTTGTAGTGTTCTAGTTTACTTGTCCTGTTAAAGTTAAAAAAAAAAGTGTGAAAAGTAAGCTAATGTTTAAAAAAAAGTGTGAAAAGTAAGCTAATGTTTTTCTATGATTTCAAAATGCAGTTTTAAACACTATGGTTTTTATTTTCTACTCTTAAAAATTGTCGCACTGTTTTTCCATTTTCTACTCTTAAAATGTGGTTTTTAAAATTGCAAATATGATTAATTGGTGTTTAGATTTGCTTATTTTGCTAGATCAAATGCTCTCGATTGAAGTATATGTTAAGATTGGGGATGAAGTGTTCAACCTTATGCTGTTGGAACCTGGGGATTGCAGTGTTGTTAGCATCATCAATGATGCTAAAAAGGAGTGGAATGTTAATGGTATTAAACCATGGGGAAAATGGCAGCTTTCAATCACTTTTTTGTGAAATGGGTATCGACATGTTCTGCTATTCGATGAAGATTTGATGTTCGTTTTTGAAGAGTACAACAAACGTAACATATCAAAAATAATGTTTGACCTACAATTGATGCCTATTACAGTTGAGTTCTCGGAACCAATAGTTGGAATGTTGACTTTCAATGAACCACCAAACAACGAACCAGTAAACACTGGCCAACCAGCCTTTGTACTACTAGCTAAAACAGAAAATGAACCAACAATTGAAACAAAACCATAATTTAAAACAGCTCGAATTAAAAAACAACATACAACAGAAACTAAACCAACAGTAAATGTGGAGGCTTCTGATAGTAAGAGTGATAAAGATTGTGAGATAGATGATCAGTCAATGGGTGAGTCAACTAATGAGTCAAATTTGAGTTAAATAGATGAAGGAAGTGAAGATGTAGACATAGATTATTGTAATCCAAATGGCAAGGATATGGTGACTATTTTATTCTCTGATGAGGATGATAATGGGATTGCTAGAATGGCCAGATATTATTGTCAACATAAATAGGCCTTGAGTTCGGATGGTTCCATATCCTTGAGAGAGGGTCATGTATTTGGCAATGCAAAACTTGTTCGGGATGTTTTCAAGAGATATGCAATTCAAGAGGGATTTGAACTGAAAAAGGTGAAGAATGACTTATGTAAATACACGATCACTTGTAAGAATGCACCATGTGATTGTAGAGTACATGTGTCCCGACTTCTTGATGGAGTCACCTTTGAGGTGAAGAATATTACTGAGGGACAATAAAAGCTAACTCGTGCGTTACTTCGGATGTTTTAAAGAATGAAGTTTATGAGAGATTTGTAGTTGATTGTGACTCACAAATAATCTACCATGCAAAGAAGCAAGTGCTCAAGAATTTGAAGAAGGACCATGTGAAATCATATGCTAAGGTAAGAAAGTACGCAAATACGATTCTGAAAATAAATCCAAGGTGTTGTGTTAAAGTTTTGGTTGACCATAACATTAGCTATAATCCTTGATTTCAAAGGTTTTTTTTAAGCTTCAATGCACATCAAATTGGGTTCACAAGTGGTTGTAGGCCATTTATGTAACGCCTCGAATTTTCTCTATTTAAGATAAACAAAAATATATCCGGATGAATAGTATTTTCGGAATAAATAATATTTTTAGATGGAAAAGATCTGTATGAATAGTAACTTTTGAAAAACGGATCTCATATATGAAAATTTTTTAAAATTATATTAAAATTAACGAAAACTGAAACGGATTAAAAATGAGTCAGTTTGAGGAAAAATGGAGCAGTTTCCAGATTCGATCGAAAATTCAAAAGGATTTTCGAATAAATTCAAAAATTTAGAAAAGTATCAAAATGAGTATTAAAATGCTCAATAAGTATTTTAAAAACTCAAATGACACTTCTGAAGGAGATTCAGATTGAAATGTAATCAATTCGAAAATCGTCAAAGGCGATTTATTGAATTTATGGAGAGCCAAAAAGGAGCATGAAATTGCTTTTAAGAGTCATTGGGGTTACTAAGAGTATGTAGGAAGTCTGACTTACAAGCTCGGGTAAATTTCGAAAGGATTTCGAAAATGTTCCGGAAAAGTCGAATTCGGGAGTTCCAGAAAAGTCAAATTAAAAGAAATAAGAAAAGAAGAATAATTGGATGTTTGACATGTAAAACCCAAAATTTCATTTTTTCTAGGAGAAATAGTGTTTTTCGGATGAATAGTGATTACCAGGTGAATAGTGACTTGTGAATAGTGACATTTCGAGTTTGACCCCGAAAAATCGAAAAAGACTTAGAATGAATAATAGAGTCTCATGAAACTGAAACGGAGTGAAAATGAGTCCGTTTAAATGGATTTTAAAGGTTCCGAAAATAAATCAATAAAAATACCTTCATTGGAAACGTTACGAAATTTAGTAGTTCAAAACCAACTGAATTTTTTTCGAAGTTTAGGATTGAAGGTTAAGATACTCAATTAGAGTATTGAATGGTCAATTTGATGATAGGATAACCATAGAATATTTTTGCAATTTATTAGTATCAAATGAGGATTAAATTTAAGTAAAGAGTTTATTAAATAAATTCATGAAGAGATGACTATCAAACTAACACAATCAATGTGAAATTTAAAGGACCAATGATGTGTTGACATGTTGAAGTAAAAAAGGAGGGCAATTAGTTGGATTTGAACCAAAAGTGAAGTGGATTTAGTTGTTATTTAATGAGACTTAAGGGAGTGACCAATCAAGTGACTAGAATTCTAACTCATGGCATTTTTGAAGTTTTAAAGATAGTTGAAGGGCAAATTTAACAATTGGGAGACTAGTATATATAAGTGAATGCATGAGAGAGTGAAACAAGAGATGAAATTCGGTCATAACAAGGAGAAATCGTGAGAAGCAATCTAGATCGAGAGAAGACCAGAAACCGTGACTGCAGGCCGAGAAATGAAGGAAAAATTGGCATGAAAGAGGAAGAAGTAAGGAAGAAGAAGAAGAGGAGGAGGAGGAGATCCCAAGTTGGAAGTGGAAGGAAGCATCAAACAAAGTTGGGTCAAGGATTTTGTAAGGTAAGGGTTAGAGTTTTGAAATGATGTTAATGGAAATTTAATTTATTTCAGTTTCAGGTTTTATTTGAGCTTTGGATGATTATTTGATTACGTTTGGATGTAATTTTGAGCTTGAAATGAAAATATTATCTTGGTTGTGACTAATATTAGTAAGTGGTCACTTTGAAAAATCTAGATGATTGAATGAATGTTTGTATTCGGATGGTGATTATATGAGATATTATGTTGATTTGAGATGATTTTTGGAAAGAAAAAAAAAATGAAGTGGTGTATATTTATGTTAGTATATGGACAATTTTTGTTTTTGCATATGTTAAAGTGATTTTTAATGTTTGAATGAGTTGTTGGATGTTTTGGAATGAATTTGGAGTGGTTAGAATCAAATAAGTGGAAGAAAAAATTAAAATGGAAAGTTTGGATGTAAAGTTGGTTAAAGTGAAAATTAGGTGTGTGAATGGATATTCCATCCTTTTGATGTGTTTAGTGATGGATTTTAATGTTTGGATGAGTTTATATATGGTATTGTATTAATTTGAGGTGATTTTTGGAAAGAAAATACAAGTGAATGAAATGATGAGTAATTATACTAATGTATGGACCAATTATGTTACCCATATGTTGGTATTGATTTTTTTATGTTTGAATGACTTATATGAGGTTTTGGAATGAATTTAAGTGGAAGTGTGGAAAGAAAATGGAAAAAGATTGGGTTGAAATTTATGAAAAGGAAATTTTTGCTAGTATAGGAGTGTATGTATAGTGAATTAATTCTTGAGAATGGATGTGTTAATTTTATATGAATTTGAGTTAAAATAAATCAAGTGAATGAAGAAAAAATGTAGTATGGTGTGATGAGTTCATGGTGTTAGTATACTAGGTTTTATAGAATGTTGTTGGAAAAAATTTAATTCGAATTGTAATTAAGGTGTAGATAAAGTTTGGTGTGGTTGTGATGTTGTTGGAGTACACTTACTTAAAAAAATTTAAAAAAAATAAAAAAAAAACCACTCTTACTAGAAAAGGTTTTGTTTATTTTAGTATATGATTTTGTTCAGTTTTAATTAAATAAATTCCATGAGTATGTGTGAATTATATTATAGATGATTTTATGGTATTTGATGATCAAAGATTTGGAAAGTTTGTGAAAAAGTGGAAGTTGACCAAAAATGGTATGAAAAGGGGTTGTGAATTTATTTTGTTGAATTGTTATAAAATGTCAATTGATTGTGATTTGATGATTTTGAATTGAAATGAAAAGAATTGGGAAAGAATTGGACCACGTTAGTGCCCTAACCGTGTACTAGTAAGGTGAAGGGCAATGTGGTCTTTGACTATTTTGATGAATAATTGAGTGTAAAATGATGCTTTGTGATGTCACTTTTAATGCTTTGATTAGACGAGAAAAAATGTGATTGGAATTTGTTTTATTGCTTTCCTAACAAAATTTTTATTCGGAAACAGAATGTGATAGATTGTTAAATTGTTGGTAATAAATAAAATTTATAAGGGCCCTAGTAAATCTGAATATTGGTAGGTGGGAATTGAAAATTGGTATGCCAAAAGGAAAATATTAATAGTACTGCACCGCATTATTAATATAAAGATTATGAATTTTGGACCTTGAGAGGCAATGAGTGTCCGGTCTTAGAATTCATGTGTTATGTAAAATATAATCCGGCAGGTAGTCATCAAGTGTCCAATGCCAAAGAACTTGGCATGCTAATAGAGTGATTATAACAATACTACATCGATTCGCCTATACATATCGATACTTGATTTATGAACCTTGAGAAGCATCGAGTGTCTAGTTCCAGAAATTTCGTGATATGTGAAATAAGATTTGGTGGGTAGTCACCGAATGTCCGATGCCCAAAAAATTCGTTTTCCAATCCATAATATCATGTCAAAGTATACAAAGAGCGTTGAAAAATGTTAAGTATTAATATGTTTGAAAAATGAATTTTTATGTGTTATATGTGCATTTCTTAGAAAATTAATTTCCTTGTAAAATTTGGATAAAAACCTGAAAATCGTGAAATTTTATTTTATAATAACATAATTTTGATGAAATATTGAAAGTTTGAGATTTGTGGAAATTTTGTTTGACAATATAGTAGTTTTTAACAAAAAAGTATTTAAATTTTAATAGTGTTATGCTACGTATTCTGGAAATGTTAGAATTTTGAGGTTGTATGATTGTGTGATAGAAAATGTTAGGGCTTTTGAATTTCGTGTACACTCACTAAATAAAAATACTTAGCGCGTTGGATTTTCCACGCGTAGGTTGAGAATTGGGTATTGTAGATAGAGACAGATGAGAAGACAACTGCCACGCTTTCTGCGAGTCACAATCCCTCCACATTTGGTAGTTATGCTTTTCGTATCGTATAGTTATGCTAAAGTATATAGAAATGCATGTATGTACAAATCCATGTGTTTATGGGATTTTGTAAATAATGATGCATAGAAATTATAGAAAAGTTTTTGGTTTTGCAAAGTGATTTTGTAAAGGAATTTTTATTTATCTTTTAATTAGTGTTTAATTTCGATCAATGTGATTTTTATTAAACGTTGTGTTTATAAATATTTGTGTGGTGAAGTGATTTTGAAGTCGGACGGAGGGTCCAAAATGAAAGTTGAGAAAACGAATTTATTTTAGAAGTGTTTATTTGAATTTACAGGTTTTTGGAATTTTAGGTTTTTCAGAAAAACAAAGGAAACTCTACCGGATTTCGAAAAAAAAAAATTATAGTGCATATATATAAAATAATAACTAATAAACCGATTAAGGTAGCATCTTTCGACTCGGGTTCTCATCCGAATCGGGAATCAGGTGGAGGGTATTACAATTTATTGGTGTTGACAGCTGCCGCCCCACTAGTCCTTTTTAGAGTGTCATGCTATCAGCAGTAGCACTAGATAGGGATTCTAGGATTTTCCCTACTGCAATTTGTGTATGTGAGATTGAAAATACTGATACCTAGACATAGTTTTTACATTTGCTTAAAGAGTGTTTGGGATGGAATGGTAGGAGACCCATTTGCTTTATGAGTGACCATCAAAAGGGTTGTATTTCAGGTTTAGCAAAGGACTGGCCAGATGTTAGAAAAAGGTACTATTTCAGACATATGCTAACTAATTTCACAACTGTTTTTAAGAATGACTCCATAAATGAAAAACTATGGGCAATAGCAAAGGCAGCCAATGTTGCTGGTTTTAATGCAATTTTGGAGGGCATAAAAGAAGACTCATACGAAACGTATAAGTGGTTGGTTGAGGAGGAGCCGGTTGACAAATGGGCAAGGCATGCCTTTGATGAGCAGATTGTTTCAGATCATATCACAAATAATTTGTCAAAAAGCTTCAATAGATGGGTTAAAGAGGAAAGGGAAAAACTCATATTGACTTTATTGGAGCATTTGAGAAAGAGATACATGGTGAATTTTTGTAATAAATTTGATGAAATAGACAAGAAAATATTGGTTAACATTGATGAAAAAACATGTGATTATGGGGATTGGCAGATCAGTGGACTTCCCTGCAAGCATGTCATTACTGTCTTAATATATCAAAAAGAACTTCCACATGATTATGTGCATTGGTACTACACCAAATAAGCTATGCAATTAACTTATAGTGGGTCAATAAGCCGGATTTGAGTCTGAAAAAATTCTTCCACCTCAGATACGAGCCAAGGTAGGCAGACCAAAGAAGGCCAGAAGAAGGGCACCTGATGAGGGTCGTGCTGCATCCTCTAAAACTTGGGCTGGTCGTTGCAAAACATGTAAAAAATTTGGACATAGTAGTCGTACTTGTCCAAAAAAGGTGATTGCACCAGCAATATATTCTTACACATTTTCATGTACTTTCTTAAATAAAATGTGTTGTTTTATTTTACTGTGATGATACAGGGAAAAGAACCAGCACTGAAGAAATAGGGAAAACAACTAATAATGAAGAAGCAGGGAAAAAGGCCAGCAATGAAGAAGCATAAAAAAAACACACATGATGCAACTGTTGCAACTACTGTCAGGGATAGTGATATTAGGCCTACCCAACAACAATCTATCAGTATCAGGTGCATAAATAGTTCAGTTTTCAAGTTGTATAAAAGTGATAATTAAGTTGTAAGTTACTAATTCTCAAGGCTGACTTATATTTCTTCTAGTATGCAAACCCATGGAGCCTATCAAGCTACTTCTTCCAATATAGCATCTAGCAGGAGCCAATATGAATCACTAGTTTAGCATTGCTATCAAGGATCAACAAGCATGAATAATATTAAGCAAACTAGCTCTGTTCAAACTCATCAACAAACTACTAGAAGCAGGTTTAATTTTTTAGGATTTTTAAACTTTAAACAATTTGTATGCATGTTTTTGCCTACTTTCTTTTTCTCACTTATTTGCATGGAGATATGCACTAACAAATTATTTAATGTTTTTAATATTTGCAGCTTCAACTCATGTGGAGGGACCTCTTCCAATGAAATATCAAGCAGGCCTCCCCTATCATAGATGCTTGAACGCTGCTCGCAGATGAGTTCAAACTCACCACCATAAAGAATTAATGGGCTAGTGGTATTTACTACGTTTATTTTGCACACTTTTATGCAGATATGATATACATTGCTTGGTTTTAATTTTGAAGTTTATTTTGGGGACTTGTAGTCTACTGTGCATGTCATGGCAGTATGTAATATTTATTTTGCTCACTTTTAGGCTGTCATGCATGTGGTGGCAGCAGCTGCTATTTTTTTTTTGACAACATTTGGCTGTTCTGCATGTTATGGGCAGTGACATGAACATATTGATTAAGTGTTTTGTTGAAAACATTGGCATAGAATTTAATATTTGAAGTGGCCCCATTATCCATAACCTTTTTGTTGTTGAGTATTGTTATTTTTCTCTTGCTACATTATCAGGTGCCATAGTTTAGGGGATACAATCCATATATATTGCTGCATACTATATATTTTATTCACTTTTGTTTGGAAGTGTGCTTACCAATATTGTATTTATATTAAAAAAAAAAAAATAGTGTGCATACTTAATATTAGCATACTGACATATTGCAACATATATATATATATATATATATATATTACCAGTGTTGGAAGTGTGGAAGTCTGCGTACTGTAGCAAGAAGTATTTATAAACCCCCAAAAAAAAATTACTGTTGCACAATGGTAAAATAGCTCCCTTAACCAAAAAGAAAATAATTTATATAAGTTGAATGGCAAGATTGTAATTTCACCTATTCAAATGTCATATAGATCCATCCACTGTTAAAATGGTAAAATAAGTCAACTTATTAATAATGGCACTATCGTAATAAAAAATGATTTTAAAATTTTACATTTATATATGAAGGGTATTTTTGTCATAAAGAATTCAAGTCAAATTATAATTCTAAAATTTTTAAGAAGATAAACATGTCATTTTAATATGTGCATACAAAATTAAGGGCAAAACAGTCTTTTATTATTTTTTAGTTGATGTTGACCGTTAAAGATGGTATCAGAGAGATTAATTTGATAAATTTTTAAAATATAAGGGACTATAAAAGTTATAAATGAATTCGTATTTAAAAATAAAAAATTTTTCAAAAATATTGAAACTGAAATGAAGTCCTTCCAAAATGTTATTCAAACGCAACGCCTCTCATCCACATTTTTTTTTTCCTTCTAAATCCTCCCGGTTCCCACTATTTATGACCCTCCAAGCCACATAGTGGGAGTCCAGTTCTAGACTCAGCTTCCCAGAAAATAGCAAACAAAGTGATTGTCTCTGAGGCTCGTGTACGGCGTCGTTTTTCTCTCGTTGTCCTGCGCCAGCTCCAAGCTTCTCAACCTGGTTCTCCACGCCATCTTCTATCCCACCTCTTAGCCACGAGCTCCAATGGCTCCTTCTTTCGATTGATATATGTATCCATATTTTATCATACTGGAGAACCGTGAGATTGTATTGATATATCCTTCTACTTGTTTTGTGTGTTTTTGTTATTAATTATTATTATATTATGTACTATTCTATATGTGATTTTTATCATGTAATCATGTTGCTAAATGATATAGAATACCATTTGAATCTAGTTTTATTTTTTGATGTGGATCCTTTGATTTTTCATACTTGCTCTTTCAGTGATATCTAGTTGATGAATAAGGTTCACATACTCTCAAAATTTTGATTAATTTTGTGGAGATAATATTCCAAAATTAAATATTCATTTTTTATTAAAAGTAAAAAAGTGCATCCCTATCATGAGGGTTTTAGACTCTTTATATATATATATATATATATATATATATATATATATATATATATAAGAACTGTATTTGAGATAGATTCAGACGACTTCCGGAACCAACTGAGATATGATACTAGTGGCACGGTTCGAAGGATTACTCTCAATTAGGAGGGATCCATCCATACGGAGATGGATGGAAACCCACATTAGGATGAGAGAGTAACTCACACAATTGATGGGAGACTAATTATTATTATTATTATTATTATATTATTATATTATAAAAATTTGGATTTTGCAGAATGGGATGTCGAACTCATACCTCTTACAAAGGAAGGTATGGGTGGTTGCCGGCGCCAACCAACTGCGCCAGCAACCAAAGACATGAGGGTTTTAGACTTATACATAAAATGGTTGACAGGTTACATTGAAGCAAATCAAATCTAATTTTCACTTTATATTGAACGGGGAAGGTGATGGATCAAAAAATTTTGTTCTGATGACTCCATTTGGAGAAGTTGATGCCTGCTAATGGAATATTTTCCATAAACATGATTACTACAATGTTTATTCTATAAATAATTGTATGAAAAATTAAATTAGAGCTTTCCCGTCCGGTTGAAATTTTCTCTTTCAGATGTAGATATAGCTATACATTCCACCATGCATTTGTTATGGAATTTTTTTGTATATAACTTTCATTTTAAAATCCATCTAAATTTTATAAATTTATCATTTTAAAGTAAAATCAATAAATTCCATCACCTATAAAGTGAATTATATAAATGCATTTTAATCTATTTCAATTCTAAAGAGAATGGAGGATAATGGGCATGATGTGACAAGTTTTGATTCAAATGTTTACTAACTTTTAGCAATTGAATATGGAATTAAATTTATTTCTTTCTTTAATAAATTAAAGAATTGGAATGAAATAAAATCCCAGTAAATAAAAATAGATTTTAGTTTTCAAGTTTCATAAAATTTATTAATTCGAGAATAACTAAAATTCACACAATTTTGAATTGATCTCGGGGTAGTTTTATTTTATGTTCATTTAAACAATTCTTTTGATAGTTTTATTTTGTGTTAATTTAAACAATAAGTCAAGGAAGAAACCATGAGAATTCATGAACTTAACTGTTATTCGGTCCTCCAAATCACTATAATGGTGGAGAAATATCAAGACACATCTTAAGTATAAATCAATAAAATCAACGAATCAAGTTATTCTCACTTTATATATATGTATATGTAAGTCTAGAGGTAGTGATGTTAAAATCACTGTATATTATACATCTCATCCCAATTTTTTAAAATTATAAGACACTCAAGGTAAGATCATTATATATATATATATATATATATAATGCTGGATTTTATTCATTGATTTCCTTTTCAATATTGTTGTGTGCATAAAAAATATATATATATATATATATATATATTCAATTCTTTTTATTAAAATTGATAGAGGATATTTTAGTAAAACAATATAAATTCCTTTTTTGATTAGGAAATGGAACTTGGTTTCCAATTTGGATATGGGTCAACTTAATTTAATTCCTAAGAATTTTAGCAAACATAAGAATTCACACAATAGAAAATAAATTTTCTTTCCTTTTTTAGATTTTTTATTAGTAAACATATCATAAATGAATTGGGTACTACTAGATTTAAATAGTTTTCATTCTGTAAATATAAAAGGTTCTCTATTACATATTTTATAATTTTTTTTTGAAAAATGATATGTATTTAAAATAATAACACTACACTGTCCGGAAATGCATTAATGATCTTGTAGTTGCTCATTACTCATTTTATAATATTTTGTTTTTGATAATTGTATCAAAAATGAAAATGTGTATTTCTATTTTCTATACTTCTTTTTTCAAAATGAATCTTTTTTGAAATATCAAAGTGGATTTATATTAAAAGAAAATTTTTAATATATCACTAATAGAAACTAAAAAATAATAATAATAATAATAACATTGAAAACGCTCTTAATTTATCCTAAGTGTAATTAAAAAAAATCACATTCATTAATTGCACAAAGTCATTTTTTTAGGATGGGGACAGGGGATTAAATTCAGATAAAAATATTTACGTCTTATAACTTAAGATAAAGATAAAACTTGAATCTTTAACCTTTTAATATCAAAAGAAGTATTCAAACACTCGTTGTTGACGTTCGGAAACGGTCAACCCAGAGATTTTGGGGCCCAGACTGCGAACAAGGTAATTAAAGGAGTGATAAGGGTAACGGGTGTACGATAAATGCGAAGTAAATGAGGTTTGAGGTTGGTGGAGCTTAATTAAGGCAAGGGAATGTTGGTTATGACAGTTGATTGAATATAGTCAGATAGGCAATGGAGGTGAGAGGAGGAAGGATGCAACACACAAGATTTTTACGTTGTTCGACGGCTGCGCCTACATCTACGGCCACTTTGAGGTCAAAATCCGGCAGAGTGACAGTTCTCTAGTATTTTCAGCTTGTCTCTACAGTAAAGGTCTCCCCTATTTATATATGGAGGGGAGAGATACAAAGAAAACAATAAAAAATATCAAAACAAAGTACAGGTGATGGTTATTTCAACTAATCCTGACACAACCATGTTGTCTTAAATGTGAAACCATCATTCTTTCTTACATGCACACGTCTGCATTTAATGCTTCTGGAGAAGTCCTCTCTTCATTGAATGCAAAGCCGTCATATTAAATGCGTCTGGGTAATGGTGTAAACAGTTTTTGACGGGAAATCATGGGGGTGAGTGACTTTGTTGACTTGCTACACACGATATTTCCTAAGTAAGCTCTCTGGTCAGCCAGGTAATGCATACTGGAGAGGTGTCGACGTGACCAGGAGAAGAGGTTAGGCGGTCTGGAGGTTCCTGCGAGCTCGCGACCTGGACGGCCTCGCGAGCTCGACGAGCTGACGACGCGGGCAGGAGGCATGCGTGGGAGGTCTGGAAGCTGTTGCGGGCTTGCGACCTGAACGGCCTCGCAAGCTGGGTCTGCAACTGCTGGTCCCAATCTTGGGCCTTCTGGGCCCTCGCTCCTGTTCAAGTACATAAGGCTTGTACTGATCCATTTAGGCAAAACGAGAAAATGAGCATAACACTCGTATTAAGAGGTGGAGTGTAAAATTACACATAGTCATAAGATCTTTTTAAATTAAAAAAAAAAAAAAAGGGTATTATTAGAATTTGAATCCCAGGGGGGGTGTCACCGAAAGCAGATAATTACTGGAAACATTTTTGCTGAAGCTTCACACACCCTAGCCGCACCATCTTATTTGTTTCGTTATAAATTGTTATGATTTAAAATGAAATACATGTAGATTCGTTTCCCTTGAGTATTGATGTTTGAGAAAAATGTGGGTGGGGTGACCACTTCTTTTCTTTGATGGAAGAATAATGACTTCACTGTAACTTATAGTCTTCAAATGCTTATTGCGTGACTCCTCAAGCTTTCTTTTTCTTTGAAGAAAAGGAAAGCAGAGCCAAGAAGAAAGTACCGGAGACAGCGCTTTTGCCTTCTCCTTTTTATTTATGAAAAGATATGAATTATGGCCTTTTTTTGGGGGGCGGGGGGTGGGGGGCCGGGGTAGGTTGTGGAATTGTTGCAATTTAATAATTAGTCGCTTATTCTCAAAAGAAAAAAGAAAAAAGAAAAAAAAAATAGTCACTTGAACTTGAAGAAAATACGGGCAAATTGTCATTAAATGTATGATTTTAGATCCAATTGCAAATTGAATGAATTTTTGTCAAATTTAGAGATAAATGTTTTGAAACAGTTCAAAATGGCCAAATTACTAATTTCTTAATTATTTTTTGAATAAAATAAAAACAAGTGAAAAGGTTAAGAAATCAAAAAATTAAAATTAAAATTAAAATCAGACGTCAACGAAATTTAACAAACTTAAATAAGAAAAAAAAAAAAAAAGGTTAAACATCAAAAAAAAAAAAAAAAAAATTTTTTTTTTTTAAAATCTGTTAATAATATTAAAAATTTAAATATAAAATAATTACTATAAAAAATAAATATGATCACTCTCCCTCGCCTTCAACCACCTTACATAGTATTCCTCTCTTTTGCTCATCCTAGTCACATATTCACATTCAATGTTTTTCTTTACCCAGTCAATGATCATCAACGAAATCCACAAAAAGGGACAAAAAGATGTTGGAGATTGAATTTGATGAGGAGATCACAGTATTTCTCCATTGGAGATTTAATTGATGTTAAAGCTCCAACTAAGGTTGTTGTTATGATTAACAACAATTGTGGCCAGTCAAGAAGACACAAATATAGTGGTTGAGTCAGCACTCTGGAATCTTGAGTTAGTTGGGAGTTGATGGTTTCAAACCATCTAGCAATACTGCATACTATTCTTCTATTGTCTCAAATGGAAAAAAGTCTAAGACTATGATGTTAGTGTCCAATGTAAATAAATGTAATAAGGGACCTGAATATAATGCTTTTAATTGTATGATTGGGTTGCTATTAGCACACAAAAGAATTCTTGTAACTACTTGGGCATCAAACGTTAGGCCATCCATTTAAGAATGTGCTGTCAAGAGTCTTATAAATGTTGAATGTTTTTAGTGTCAATAACAGTCTTCATTTCTGTGATGCTTTTAATTAAAATTGCTAAAGCTCATCAATTACCTTTCAAATACTCACTGTATAATGCTTTTGCACCACTTGAATTCATCAGTCTTGATGTATTGGATCGTTCACCTATTGCCTCTTCATATTGATATAGGTACTATATGCTTTCATAAATCATTACTCAAGATATTGCTGAATATATCCTCTTGTTATTAAGTCTCAAGTCACAGGATTTTTTTTTTTCCCCATAAACTAGTTAAGTGCCTATATGGAGCCAAAATAAAAATGTGGGAGAGAGCTGAAAAGTTTAGCATTTTATCTTCAATCTCATGGTATTACCGTATTAGATGCAGATTTTCTTGTCCCTATACCCATCAATAGAATAGGATGGTAGAAAGAAAGCACAAATATATAGTACAATAAGCTTAACAAATATATAGGAGCAAATCACCTTATAGTTAGAGTGGTTAAACATTCCTTTTGAACTTAAGAGATCAATGATTCGAGTTTCATCCTTATCTTAAAACAGTAAAGTGTAAATAGTTTTCTTTGAAATTAATTCCCCTCTTCCATCATATATTTTTTCTTTTTTAAAAAATAAATTTAATAAAAAATTTAAAATAATTATAAAAATAAAAAAAAAAGGCAAAATCTTTACTCAATAACAATCTTCTTATGTATGGGCTTAACTTCTTTTAGGCTTAAAGCTTCTTATGTAGGGGTTTAACTTCTTTGAGAACTTTAGTCTTGTAGTAAAGTTAGCAACTATAAATATAGTGTTAAACTTAGCAGTTTCTAACAATTGGACATTTAACATCTGAACATAGACACTGGTTTCCTCAATGGGGATCTCAAGGAAGCAGTGTTCATGTCACAGCCAAAAAGATTTTGAGAGCTTAGCCTATCCACATCATGTATGTAAGCTCCAAAATCTCTTTATGGACTTAAGAAAGACCAAATAAAATTGATTTAATTACAATTCATGAGCCAAACATGATTAAAGTATACCTGAACACATCGATTATATAAATTTATGTATGCCTCTTACTCCACATCAGATTTGTTGTCATCATCTTTCACTTCTCAACCAGAGGTTAATGTTACTTCAATCAAGCAAAATTCATCAATATATGCAAGAAAGCAAATCTACTTTCGTTTAACTTTTGTGTTTTGAAAAATTAAAACAAAATTTCTCTTTTAATTAAAAAAAAATTGGGACAACATCAAAACGGGGCACAATATAAAGATTCATTTTTAGTCCAAAAAAGAGTTATTTGTTCTTAGCTCCAATGAAAACATAATTTTGTTTAGCTAATGTTTTAACTTTTGAAACATTTTTATAGATGAAACATTTCATCTCCGATATTGTACGTGAAATACTTCAATGGCTGAAAAAATGTTGAAAATTAGAGTTACATTTGTTGCTGAAAATGAACAAGGTTTTCTGGAGCAAAATATATCATATTTGATTAATTAATTTATTTTCAAAAGAAATTGCACAAAAAGATGCCCTAAAGGTTTGCTTTTCTACAAGCATTTTCAAGTTTATATTTTTAATACATATTACTCTCATTATGTTAGTCAACCATAATTAAATTTAATGGTTGAATGGAAATTTATTTGACCATTTTATATTTTTAAAAAATCGATTAAAAAAGGATGGATAAGATGGATTGTGAACATCAAAATTTAAAAAGTAAAATTAAAAAAAAAGAAAAGTAAAGGAAAAAAAAAAATATGAGTGAGATCACCACATCATGTTGATGGACAGCGTAAATAAATTTAAAAAACTGGATTAAACTTCTTCTTCCATATTATCTTTAAAACTTTTGTTAATATTTCAACTATGTTATGGGTGTGATGTAAGGTATGCCAAAAATATATTATCTACAATTATGAGGTGTATCTAAGCAGCTATACCAACTTCTATAATTCGAGATGTGCCCAAATGGGCATAATAGACTCTACAATTAGAGGTGTGCCCAAGTGGGTACACCAGAATCTTAATTACAACTACGAAATGTACCTAAATAGGCTCATCTAAATTGTGTCCCATATAAATTAACCGGTCACTCTAGGATAAAAGCCAAAAATGGGGATTCCATGTTTAGAAGATCACATCAGAAATGTGGGCCCACTAAGCAAACGAAGTAATCAAGTCCTACTGAAGATGTATTCTTCATATTTTACACCAAATTTAGACAAGTACGAACATGGATATATATATATATATATATATATATGAAATGATAACCGCTCATCAAGAATCAACTATTATCTTTTAGTTGGCTATAAATACCAGTTATGAGCATGTACTCGGGGTATCTTTTTCTTCAACACAAATATAATACAATTTGACTTAAGTTTCGCAATGGACATGTTGGCAACCTTGTCGACGCCCTCTAACTTTTTTGTTTGTTTTACAGGTTAACGTACCGTAGATATTGATTTTTATAGTTACTGATATAGACCGTTGGCTCTACTATTAGCTTTTGAGCCACTAGCAATTTGTTAAAAAGCCAAGAAACAAAGTTTGAGGTGGAATGCTTAGACACCGGGGTAATACCAGCTAAAGACACTCCGATATTCAAACTAATTAATCTTGAAAACTTTGAAAATAAAGAGTAAAGTTATAAATACTCCTTATTAGAATATTTCGTAAGATAAGGTAGATCAATAGGGCTCTATAAGGGCACTACTTTATGTCAATCAAAAATAATGAGTAAAGTTATAAATACTTCTTGTTAGGATATTTCATATGGCAAGGTAGATCAATAGGGCTCTATAAGGGCACTATCTTGTCGAAGCTCATCAAAGCTAGGTGAGTTTGATCGAAAAGTAGTATTATGCTCTGGTGAACGATATTGGATTAAATTGAAATTCATATTTATAAGTACATCTTATTTATTACCAATTATATCCGTTCATTTATTTACCTTTTAATATTATAGATAAATAATTATAAAAAAAATAATTAATTAAATTAAAATATTAAAAAAGTCAAAATTTCTTTTTGAGTAATATCAGGCTTCCTAAAAATTTTGTCCAAATCTATGCCCAAATAATATGATATATGAGTTGTCAAGATCTTATTAATTATCATATTATTTCATGATTTACAAGATTTTAATAACTCATATGTCACATCATTTATGCATATATTTAGATAAAAAAATTTATAAGCCCAGCATTACTCATATACCCAGATTTTTTCTTTTTAAGCTTATTTTGATGTTTTGTTATATATTCATGACTTATCCATCTTATGTTCCCTCTCATCTTCACCCAAAATTTTTGTATTTCACTAAAAACCTATATGTAAAACTACAAACCAAAAAAACCTCAATTTCACTCAAGCTAAGCCTTAACTAACCCACCAAAAGAAAAAAAAAAAAAAAAAAAAAAAAAAAAAAAAAAAAAAAACACACACACACAAAATCTTCAAATCTAGACCTCAATTTTCATCATTTATAAAACCTCTGAAAACACAACAAAAATTTCATCTTTGACTAGCCTTTATCAAAACAAATCAAGTTTCTTATTGGGATTTAAAATTTGAGTATTCAAATTTAATTATAATAATAACAATATCATCTTTTAATTAAAGTGTTAATAATTTAATTTAAAATAATATTAGAATGTTAGAAATGTATAAATTAAGGGGTGTACATATGATTTTAGAGAGATGGAAATATTGCCACTCTTTTTTACCACTACATGTATCTAGTCTTAGATTGCCACATCAATAATTCTTATTAATCTTGGGCTGTGTTTAGACTTTGGAACACCAGATTTGAGGTGAATTTGAGATTCAAAATATCTCAAACTCTCAAATCCTGTGTTTGGAGAGATCAATTTGGGAACAAAAACTCAATCACATCTTCATTTCAATCCCATTGTCATGAGAATACCCATTCACAAGCTCCACCATGAGATTCAATTAGATTGGATTCAAGACTTATTTATGTTTTTCTTTTTTCTCATTAATTACACTGCACTTTTCTCTCTCTTTCTTCTACCAACCCCATCTCCAAAATTAATCTTTATTTACTCATGCTTTAAAATAATATAATTCTTAAAAAAAAAAAATCAATATAACTTTTTAGAAAAATTATTTATAAGTTAGATTATATAATAAAATATTTAAATTAATTTTATTTCAATCCAATCTAACCTACATTTTAGTATTTAAAATTAATCTATGCATTTAAATTAATAAAATATTTTTCTTTTTAGATTTCTTACAAAATTAATTTCAAATTAATTTTAAGTGTATAATAAAGTATTTAAATTAATTTTATTTCAATCAAATCACAACCTATACCAAACATAATATGGTATAATTTTAATTCAATTTAAAATTCAACCAAACATGGGACAATAGTTTTTTAATCTAATTCAATTTATTTCATTCCAATTCAATCCAATTTATTTCATTCCAATCCCGCCTATCAAATGTAACCTTGATAAAATAAATTTCATCATCAACTTACTATTCATTAAAAAAAATATTTTAGGAAGGATAATCAAAAGAAACCATCAAAAAATAAAATAAAATAAAGTAGTCAAAAGAAGAATTTGCTTTTTTTTTTTTTTTGAAATTATAAGTTTTTACGAAACTATATTTGAATATAATAATCAATAAACATCCCAGTAACCATACAAATTATGTATGATAGTATGTAGAATCCTTTTGGTAATAGTTTGGATTTGATTTTTGATGGAAGTAAATTGGTTGTTTTAGTGAGAAGTAAGAATTTTTATCAATGTTGACATAGTAATAATGTTTTGTTTAAAAGAATTTATGTTGAAGTGGTGTATGAGGGAAAAAAAGTCAATCAATCTTAATCATTCATTCTTTTAAATATTAATGTGTTACTAGATTATTAAAAAATTAACCAAAAAAAGAATGATAGAGAATTCTTGAAATACTTTCTCAGGAAGTTCCTGGTATCAATAACTTGATGTCATAAGTTGGAATATGATAATTTTTTCCTCTAAACTTCAATTTCTACTTAAAAGAATTTGAGAAGTTTCACCGAAGTTACATGCTAAAGACCAACCAAATTAGTCAAACAGGTGTTTCATTCCGTTAGGTTGGCCAAAAATACCAAAACGTGCGGCAATGCTAGCCTGTTTATTCCGTGCCTTTTTTTTTTTTTTTCCTTTTTTTGACTAAAACTTGGAATATGTTTGTTTATTGTCCATGACTTAAGTTGTACATTTAGTTACAAATCTATATGTTTCCTTCATATTTTTATATATTAATATAGAATGGTTACTGATATATATATATATATCATGTAGGGAAAATATGCCTGAATTATGATCCAGTCCTACATCATATATATATATATATATATATCATATAGGGACAATAAGCATGAATTATGATCCAGTCCTAACATTAAAATACCAAAAATAAAAATATCCATGTACGGATCACGACGTGTGGTTGATATTTTCTAGTAAGGCAAAATTAACGGTTGGCCGATATTATAATAATAATAATAAAGAAGGGCCAGATTTATCTTCTTTTTTTCTTTTTTTTTCGTTTTTAGCAGGCCAGATTATGCTGATTTAACTTTTGAACTAAAGATGAAAAGAATGGTGGATAATTAATTACTATTACATAGAAACCAAGTATAGAACAGTGGGTAAGTGTAAGGTGAGCCATAATAGAAAAACAAGACAAGTGGGAATGATCGTATTTTCTGGAGAGGACTAAAATAAAAAAGTCTTGTTCATTTTTTCCCAGTAACAACCGTCCTTTATAAACATAACCTTCTTGTTAGTTTTATTTCGGAGACTAAAGATCATCATCTTCAAGAAATGCTTCTTCTCTCTTTTTCTGGGTTTTATCATGATCTAGTGTGTGAATATAATACGTTTTTATAGTTTTTGTTGATGAATATATTTTGATCGTAAAATAGATATATTTAACATAAACTCTACATAACTTTTTTTAAAAAATGGAGTCTTCGATGGGAATGGGATTCATGGCAGTCTTTGCTGTTTCTGGAAGCGTAGTTCTTCTTGCTCGTCAAGTCCACAAACGTCTCCTCTCTGATTTCATGAACAAGATTGAATGCGAACTCTGTGGTACGTTTTCTTTTCTTTTGATTTTTGATTTTTTCCCTTTTTTAACCCAAAAAAAAAAAAAAAAAAAAAAAAACTTGATAAGTAGTACTTATGAGTTTTTGTGTATATATGTGTGTTTTGATTGATTATATATAGGATCAGAGAAATGTATTGAAGCGAAGAAAAGAGTCCGATTTGCGGAGGATGTGATGGAACCCTCTTCCAACAACAAAGAGTATAGGAAGAAGCAGTCGATGAAGGCGGTGAGAGGTCAGAATTTGTTGAAGATAGGTGTAGAAAACATGCCCTTGAACAGACAAATGTTGTATAGAGGGATCATTGAATATAAAGCACTCAAAAGTATGAATTGCGTTTGATCCATGCATGTTGTGTGAGTTTTATGAGGGCAGGTGGCTTGGGTTGGTTTTTTGTACAATAATTAGTTATTTGTAAGGAAAGATAAATTTGTTGTGTCTTTTTTAATCTGTATGTACAGATGAAGTTTGGCATATGTATCTGCAACGTATCTAGTTTGTACATTAGAAGATGTTGATTTGGGTTCCTTTTTGGATAATGAAAAGATGAGACTGCTAATTTGTAGAATTGAACCGTTGCCCATTTGATTATTCAATTTTCAGAATCATGAATTTCTTATTTGAACACTGATTGAATCGGATGCAAGAAATTGGAAAAGTTTATGTCTGCTTGTACTGTTGTGTGTCGCTGCTTTGCGAATTGAGATGCTTTTCATATTGTTCATTTTTACTTTAACGGATGCTTTTCACATTGAGAAAGAGGTGTTGTAAGATTTTAAAAGCAAAAATTATATATTGTAAAGATCAAGTGGGAGTCTTTGTAAGCGCGAGCAGCCGCATGCCGCCCCCATGCCGCATTGGCGTGGGTTTGACAACCACCCATGGATTTAAATAATAATAATAATAATAATTCTTTTATTATTACGTATGGATTATCTCATATCTTTATGTGAATCTTTTTTCTACCTTCATGTGAATAAATTTCTCCTATAGAGAAGCAATATCTGGATCGCGTCACCAGTATTCCTATCTTAGTTGATTCAGACAGTTCTTTAAGTCCGTCCTAATCCTTTAAAAAAAAATCAAGTGGAAAATGATCATTAAATTATACTATGGACTGTTGACATTGACAATCTCATAATTTTACGGCCAAATGTAGGTACTCAGTACTCTTCATTTTTGTAAAGAAAAAACAAAATAACAATATTATTCAAGAGCAGTGACTTTGATTTTTGCTACTCCAATTTGAATTGATTTTTAAAAAATTTTATGACATGCAATTGGTATGATGAATGTATGGTCTAAACATGTTTCTATTATATTTCTTTTTGTTACTTGTCAATCCCAATTTTATTTTATTGACTTGGTAAAAGATATTAAAACAGGTTTTATATGAGGAAGGCCCATTGTCACCTTGATAATGAAAGAACCAACCACCCCTGACTATATAGATTCTCAGTATCTCAAACATACATATACATACATATATATATATATATAGATCTTGTATAGCGATTGAATCAATAAAAAGAAAAGAGTTTATACTAGTATGAAACTATAAACTATCTATCAAATAACATATAAATAATGTGATATTATTATATATGATTATGAAAGTTATATTTTGAGTATACAACAGCTTAATATGATTTAATAGTAGATTGTGAAGTATTGTTTTGAGTATTTAACCGGTTAATGTGACTTAATAATAGAGCGTGTTTATTCAATTTAATAATATCCTAGATTTTAATTATTTATTCACATATGTACTTTGAAAAATGAAAGGAAAAAAATAAAAATAAATAAACCCTCATATTCTTGACATGCCAAGCATGCCATAAGTGTTCTTTTCATTTTCTAGAGAAAGAAATCTGAAAATTATTTTGAATTTTTTCGTCTTTACCAAACACACACAAGCCCTCTGCCCTAGTCAAATGATAATAATCAGATCAACTTTGAAAAATATATGTATAATTAATGGATAGCATGATTCATGATATTTTTGCGGTCTCACCTGATGTCTGAAAAACAACCATTTGTTTCCAATTGACTAAGAGGGGCGAATTCAATCTAGATTTTATTAGAGCTTAATGGATTTTTTTTAACGATAAATTTTGGTGAAATTCACAGATTCTATAAATTTCATATTGATTTTATTATAATCCTTTAACAAATCTAATGAAATCTTGAGAAGAATAGTAAAATTTGTTATAAAATTTTTTCTTCATAAAAATAGTTTTAAACTTCATCCAAAATCATCACTTACGTAAAATATATAAAGTCAATGATTTTTTTAATACACATAGATTTTATTGGATTTAATACAAACACATAAATTTTATTGAATTCTATTTAAATCCGAATTGAATACATTTAGATTTTAATGGATACCACACTAATCTAGATTGAATATAATACATCTAGATTTTAATGAAATTCATTTAAATCTAAATTGAATACACCCAAACTTTAAAATTCTTTAAATTTTAATGAAATCTTAAATTTAATACACCTCCCTGATAATGAAGTCAACCTAATCTTTGCGAAAACGCATGTATATTTCTTAAGTGTACTAAATGTTGAATTTTTTTAAAAAAAAAAAAAAAAAGAAATATTGCATTTTACCGTACCGTCCAATATATTTAGAGGCAAAAAATACTCATTTAAATTAGCAATATCATATGTTGAAAGTTGCCCCAACCGGAGACGATGTTAAAAGGAAAAAAAATGAATTTGGTGAACTATTAAATCACAGTTTTGAGATTGAGTTAATATTTTAAATTTTGCAAATACTCTAAGGTTTAAACCAAACGATTTAGTTTTTGTCCTAACAGAATTGGTTGGGGCCAACATAGTCCGACGCAATCAGGTGTCTGTTATGGATTGGGTCCTCGGGCCATCATTAAGCCCACTACTTTCCAATTTTGAGCTGTTGGGCATGGGCCAATGTCATCCAACCAAACTAGATGTCGGTTTCAAATTTGAGTTGGATTTTCTTCTAACTTATTTTTTATTTTGACTTTTGTAAAAGAAATTAGAATTTGAACACCATACAAAAGAAAATAATAAAATATATGTCATCTATTATTTTTTATACATATATTACTGAATTATGAAAAGTTTAAAGAAAAAAAATTATTCTGAGAGAAGACGTAGTTTTTCAAATGTCATCACATTACGCCACAGCTCATTATCTCTGTCAAAAATAATAAAAACAATAACAAGATTTTTTCAAAAAAAAAAATACTACATTAAATGTAAACCAAAATTGATGGAGTCAAAAATATAAACAGATCTTTGTGCTACGAATTGTGATTCCGTCAAGGGCTGCCGTCAGGTTGATGCTTTAATCGTCAAAACTTCACCAGTGTCCAAAGTCTTGTATCTTCCTTTTCTATCATTCAAATATTATATTATTGAGGAAAAATATATTTAAAAAAAAAAAGAAAAGAAAAGAAAACGAACCATCTTATATGTATAAAGAGAGAGAGAGAGGTAATACCCTCTTTTATGCTTATTAATTCTGTTTCACATTATTGTGTATCGACTGATGTTTATTAAAAAAAATTAAAAGTTTTTACAATAAAAATTTCAAAATTATCTTTAAATGTTTTTTCTTTTGCGCTTTGACCTCTTTTAATTATTTTGTTTTTAATAAAATAGTTTAAATCAATGTGAACTTATGAGGAAAAACAAAAACGTAATTTATTTTTTTTTTTGTTACACATGGAAAAAAACTATAGTTTCCATAATGCAATTATAACGTAAGATTCAAATTGAATCCAAAAGTCTTCGGTTAGTCTTAAGCCATCTTCAATTTTCTATAGGTATTATTAAATTTTGTAACCGTTTGGCTTTTATTGACCACAGACAATCAATCAATATTTTGCTCGCAGCACGAAATTGAAAATCAACCATTAGAAAAAGCAAGAAAAGTATTATATATATATATATATATAGACACACACACACACACACAAATACTTTAATTTTCATGCAGCACATTGTTTTAAATGGTACAAAACAAATATGACCTTTGTTTCAACCCTCCTCCGTTGCCAATGGTGATTTTTGATCGTTTTAAAGTGTTTTATTTATTTATATATTTATTTTTTTATATAGTATATATTATAGATATATATCACAGTCGGGACCTCTTAATGTATATTCTAAGGTATGATCCAAAATATAAACTAAGTGCAGGGATCCACACACAAATGAAATACCACAAACACATATCCACGTATAAGTAGAAAGCAATGTTTGAATCTTGTTTCTATAAGACAACTTTTAACAAACTTTTTTAATCTAAAACAACGATTACGATGTATGATGATATTTATAAGTATACATTTCATAATAGAAAAAAAAAATAGTGTCATAATCAACGATCATGAGGGAAGTCTACTAAATTTGCATAGCATAGGTGCGTCAACTAACTAGTGACATGATAGTAGACATCTTATAATCCTAATTTGTGTGGGATTATTCAATTATTAAAGGATATGATCTTTTTTTTTTTTTGTTTATGAGTCCTATCGAGACTAAACTAATATGAATGATAAACATTATTTTAGTTGCCACATATTATTTGACTGAAGTATTACGCCACAAACTAAAAAATAAATCGTGATGCTTAATAATATTGATCAAGTACTTTGTCGACTTACAAGCTTGGAAGATATTGGTGGAAAGATAAGAGATAAAATTGGTTGTCAAGACTAGATAATTAGTTGAAGGTTCAAAAGTTTAATCATTAACTTAGCATCACTCTAGAACAATAACTCCATAAAATCTAAATGAATCTTGACATATTTTTGTGGCTGTTTCTAGTTCTCCACTACAACTCTACAAGTGAAATTAGTCACCTTGTATTGAAAGGCCCCATCATTCATGTCATGGATTGTGGCCATGGATTATTCTAGTTTTTTTTTTGAATACATGAACTGTAATTGGGACAGGCCCAGGAGACATCCGGGACTAACCGAGATAGGACACTAGTGGCACGGCCCGGGAGACTACTCCCAATTGGGAGACCACTACCCACACGGAGGTGGGAGGGAAAACCCACACTAAGGTGGGACAGCTAACCACACAATTGATAGGGACTAAATACTATTATATATATTATTATTGTTATTATTATTATATAGATTATTATATTATTAAATAGTATACATATAGGGGTGTCGAACCCTGCCCCCTTACAAAGGGAGGCAGGGCTGGCTGCTGGCGCTACCACTGCGCCAGCAGCCAGTTGACATGGATTATTCTAGTTCGGTACAATAAATTAGGTCTTCGTTATATTTATTTTACGGACAAGCATTAAAGATATATTATGAAAAGGTAAAATTATTATTTTTTAAATATTAGAAGAAATAATTATTTTGTAAAAATCGATTATTTTATTTTCAAAATGGAAGTGGACGAATAACTTAATTGGTTAAAAACTCGTGTAATAAAACGAAAAATTTTTGGAATCTATTAAATAAATGAAGAGACGGCTCTAGCTTACATCATGTTTGGTGCAATTGTCATCAATCAAATGATAAAGCATTGAAATATAATAAACGTGACGCAATTTTGTTAGTACATGATAGGATCGATTACAAATAATTATATATTGAACATGTAGGTAATATACATTTGGAAGCAAGTAGCCTTTGGATAAGACATTAGGTAATATATATTTGGAAGCAAGTAGCCTTTGGATAAGACATTAGGTCACGCAATGTATATGATAGAGATACAAATCGCGTAGTTTCTGGAAAAAGAATGCTGTCACTTAACTCTAGACCATGTCAATCGGGGTACGGGACCATTATTGATTGGAGCTTTTAAATTGATTATTCATCATTTTAAAATTAATATAATTATTATATTATTGATATATTATTTTAAAATTAATATAATAATTATAAATCAATTTATCATATTATTTAAATAAATTTTTCAAAAATTTAGTATTATTCAAATTTTTATTGAGTAGATAGTAAGCTTGTTTGGGGTATGAATTAGTGTTATTATTTTGGAAAAATAGATAGTTACTTCCTCGTATAAGTGTGAATGAGAAAATTTCAATTTGATTCTTATGATTTTTAAAAACTTCTTGTGTTTAAATACAAATTTGTTTATAGTGTTCATGGTCCTTTAATTTTAAAAATTCATCAAATTAGTTCCTATCATCAGTCAACAGACAATCAAATATTACACATGTGAAGGTAGTTTTATTTTTTAATACTAGTTGGTGGCACTAGGACACGTTTCAAGTAGATAAAGGAATTTTAAAATATTAAATAAAAATAACAATTAAAAATATATAGAAAGTTAAGGATAAAACAATCTTTTATCATTTTTTGTTGATGTTGATTGTCAAAAATTACGTTAGAGAGATTAATTTAATAAGTTTTTTTAAATATAAGGGATCATGAATGTTATAAATTGATTCAAATTTAAAAATAAAAATTTTTTCAAAAATATATGTAGCAAATGAAGTTCTTTCATATGAAATTGCACTCTCTAGCAATAAATGCTTGAATTGCACAAGCACCCTTGACTTGGGGTGGGTGTTTTCGGGTTCGGGTTGGGTTGGGTTGAATTGAAAATCTCCCAACCCAACGTGGGTTGGGTTGAAAAATTTTAAACTCAATCCAACCCAATAAATTTTTCAATCCAACCCAACCCAATAATAATCGGGTTGGGTTGGGTTAGGTTGATTGAGTTAGATTTAATTTACTACAAAGACATAAATGATCTAATTCATAACTTTTTTAGTCTTAGTAATTTGATTACAAATAAAATGAACACAAATAAAGTCCAATTATTGTAAATAAAAGAGTAAATTCGATATAAAAGTTATCTTTAATCTTTATCATGAACAAATGGTCTTCTAGAGAGGGGAGAAAATCTTGGATTTAGAATTGAGGATAGACGTTTGTCGGGTTCGGGTTAGGTTGGGTTAAAAAAATTTTAATCCAACCCAACCTATCCAATTTTTTTTAAGATGTAACTCAACTCAACTCAATAAAAAATAGTTGGGTTGGGTTGGGTCTGTCGGGTTGGGTTAGAGATGCCCACCCCGACCCTTGACTGCGTTAGCCGTCTTTAACATTAACTTTTGACTACCCAATAGAGTGAAATATCAAATTTATCCCTAAGTTATTTTAAAATTTTAATATTATTCTAAAATAATGAAATATATTTAAATAATTAAAAATAAAAAGAGAGAACCATAGTGAACTATTAAATTATTTACCACGATAGGAGACTCTCGTCACGAACTAAAGGAGATGCATCGGAATCTCCTTTAATTGGAGAAGATTGCAAATTACAATATGATGCAAAGATTAGATATTACGATTCATGACATCCTCTAGTTTGTGGACGCACCTTCTCCATCAACTACGACAAACATCATTAGTTTCTCCATTACTATTTGCATTTTTTTAAATTATTACTCTACTTTTTTGTTAATTGGGTCTATGGATGACAAAATTCATCGATTTGACTCAAATTGGCATGACTCCCATCTGTTTGGGGTGGATAAGGGCATTGAAATCGAATTTCGATTGAGTTTTGATACAAAAATTTTACTCAATTTTATTTCAAATTGAGTTTGAGTCAAACACTTTCAACTCAATTTAACATAATTAACCCGTTTTATTATATTTTTATTGCACATTATTAACTTCTTATTATTATTATTATTATTTAGTTTAATAAGTGTTGTGTATTATTTTGTTTTGAACTTTTATTATGTACCAATTATTATTTTAGTGTATGTAATTAGATTTTATTACGTGATAGTCATTATTTTGGTGTTTGAACTTAATGAATTTATATTTACCATGAACTTTGTATTGATAGTAGTTAGATGTGATATTAAATTGAAATAAAAATTAAGTTATTTTAAGTTTTAATATTTATTTATTGTTTTAAAATTTACTTTTAATATAAATTTCGTGAGTTGTTAAAATTGAATTGGGTCGAAATAGATCGAGTTTGGGACAAACCATCCCAATTGAGTTTGGGTTTGAGACGGAAAGTGGTGACTTGTTGAGGCACCCCACCAAAATATTGGGTCGGGATTGGGGCTAGCCAATCCGGTGTAGATTCAAACCATTGTCATCCTTAATTAGGTATGTTGTGTAACTTTTATATAAAGCGAATTACACGAGATCTTCCTGAGGTAAGACTTTAAACACATGGAAATGGAGTTTGATTTTTGTAATAGAATACCTCCACTTTAATGGTCAAAGGGTGTTAAATCTGACAGTTGACTCGGTTTTTAGTCTAAATATGAAAATACTCTTAACTGTTAAAATTTAATTATAAAAAAATCTTCACTCTCCATCATATGATGAACAATGTGGATTAATTTAAAAATAAAAAATAATGTTTTTATATTTTTTACAAACTAATTTTAAAAACTTAAAAAATAATAAAAATAGATGAATCTCGTCAAAAATTTAAAATACCAAATCAATTGAAAAAAAAAGGTTTAAAAAAAAAAAAGTGGATATCCATCCCACATTGGATCTCCGTCCAGTTTATCTTCGACATCTTCCCCCACTTCTCCAATCACTCGATTCATCTTTCCTTATCAAAACCCATCTTCAAATCACTCTTTCCTAGTCTATATCTCAAGTTCACTTTCCAATCACCCTTCCCCAGTTTATATCCCAAGTTCATCTTCAAATCACTTTTCAACCTCTTCAACTATAAATGAAAACCCTAAGTCTCCAATAGTAGTACAATTGCCATTGCCATCCTCCCTCGCCTTATCTCCCTCTCTCAACGTAACCTCTATCACTAGCTCAACTTCAATGACGATTGGTCTATGGCCTCCATCTAATAGAAACTAGTTTTGGTTTCCTTGGCCATGGAGACCTACTAGATTTTGGTCTTCTTGGCAATGGAGACCCATGAAAGAATGAAGAACATTGAAGAATTGGTGTTTGCTTGTTTGTTGTTGTTGATTTAATGGTTGTTGTTGTTGTTGTTGTTATTGATTTAATAGTGAAAAGCTACTGTCTTGTTGATTTAATATTGTTGTTGAAGAAGGCGACCCTTGTTCTTCAATGTTTTTAATTGAAGAAGAACACGTAGTAGTAGAGATCCAATCTCTACGATGCATCATTTTTTTTTTTAGGGATGGTGGAGATTGGATCTTCACTTTTTATTTTTTATAATACTATTATTTTTATTTCAATTTTGAAAGATAAATAAATTAAAATAATAAAAGACTAAAATGCTCTTTTTAAATATTTTATTATTATTTTATGTTATTCATAGGTAAATTAATCAAATAAACTTAAATTAATAATGCCCAACGAATTGATGAAAATACCCTTTTACCTGACTAATGGTGACTAACATTTATTGACGGGGTAGGAGTTTTGTATTATAAAAACAAAACTTCGATTTCGTGTATTTAAAATCTTATCTCATGGGGGCCTTGTGTAATTAGCGTGAATGGAAAATAATGATTTGTCATCACTAGTTCAAAAACTAATATTAATAATATAATAATAATAATTTCTTATCACTAAAACCATTGTTCTGCTTGAAAGTGGAAGAGAGACGAGGGATTCACCGGTCAATTCATAACTTGATTTTGGCTTCCAACCGAAAGAGATATCACTTACATCCAAAACTTCTAATAATTAAGCTTTATCCGATTAAGGATAAAGCTTTGTCTTTAGCTGAATAGTATGCATTTTGTTTCTTTTGTGTTTTTTCTGAAAATAGAAATTTCTTTTTAGTACAACAAGGTGAATCCAATTCCCGAATTAGATAGGATTATATAAATATAACATGAAATTGAAAGAATAAGCTAAAATTAGATTAAGTATAGTACAATTTATTTCTTTTAAGTATACTCAATAGATTATAAAACAAGTCATTTTAGCCTAGCTTGAATCATTTTAACTGGTCTGATGGTATATTTATAAGGTTTAAATTACAATATTTGTGTTTTGAGGATGCATATTAAATATTTATAAAAGTAATTAGATTTATTTAGTTAAAATCTTAATCTAAGTAAGCAATTACTTAAAGTTTATATCCGATTGAATATTATCAAGTTTAAATTTAATTTATGCATTAATATGATTACTGTTGATAAATAAAAATATATATACCGTGAATATATTAAGTATCATTTTCATATTATTTAATTTATATTGTGTTGAGGTGTAATTATTCTCATCATTTTCTGTCGCAAATCATAATTGAGTAAAACTAACCATGAACATGGTAACTTAACATGGTCAAAATTCACCTGATCAGATGATAAGTATGAGGTGGACGGGGACCGGTGTAAGACGTTGCTCAGAACAACTGGGTCACAACCACCTAGCCTATTTAGTCGCAAAAGACATTCACATGTGGGACGTGGGGCCTCTTATCTTCTAGGCACCTTGTGCCCCAATCACAAAAGCTGGCCTCTACAACTGAAGTCCATCACAATCAATACACCCTCTCACCATTAACTCTTCGACTTTATGACGTGTCGGAATCAGGTTGTTTCAAAACTCACTTCAGCTCGGTCAAAGTCTTTAAAAGAATCCATAAAGACTTCATTTTTCTGGACACGCGGTGGAACAGTAAAAGACGATGTGCGTCACATCAGATTCCGTACCTTATCAAATCCAACTCGCTTTAAAGAGCGCGTGAAAGAACATGGACTTCTCGTCTCATTGTCCCGGGGACCTAACGCGCGTCAAGGACATCAAGTACGCGTTTGGAATTTTTTAATGGAGCAAATTTAAATTTAACTACGTACTTCAATCCCTAATTCAAACGAAACAATTATTTTATTTTTATTATAATTAACCCTCCTATCGTTAGTGTATCACCATTAAACTTAACTAATCGAGTGATAAAATTATCTTTTATTATTAAATTTTATATTTTTAAAAATTTTAAAATAAATCTGAATTCTTTCCCTCTCTCTCTTTCATCCCTCAGGCTTCTATCATTTCTTTATCGCTACCGTCCCTATCTCTATCATTTATCTTTTTCTCTTCTTCTTCTTCCTCTCCTTCTTCTTGGTTTGAATTGAACCTAGAAAACCTAGGTTCGATTCTGTTTGAACCCAAAAATCTAGATTCAATTTTTGGGTGTTCGAACCGAGAAATCGAACCCAAATTTCTAGATTCAAACCGTTGTTCTTAACTTTGCCATCCATCTTCCTCTTTTTTTCTTGGTTTGAATCAAACCCACAAATCTGGATTCGTTTTTTGGGTGTTTAAACTTAAGTTTTTGGGTTTGAACCATCGTCTCTATCTCTATCTCTATCGTCTGTGTCTCTGTCAATTTCTAAGTGGGTTCATTTGAACCCAAATTAGGTTGGATTTAATTGTTTTGGGTTTGAAGATTGGTTGATGATGGGTTGAGGTTATGATTTTGAGGTTTTTTTTTTTTTTTTTTTCTTGAAGAAGATCTTATGGTTCTAGATGATAAGTTCTTGACAAAACAAGCTTGATGAAGAATTTTTTTTTTTTTTTTAAGATATTTGTTTGTTATTTGTTGATGATTTTGTTTCTTATTTGTTGATTTATGATGATGATTTTGTTTGTTATTTGTTGATTGATGATGATGATTTTTTGTTTGGTATTTAGTGATAAAGAATGAAGAACAACATTCATGGAAAAATTTTAATTTAATTATTTACTTTTAATTTAATTATTTATTTTTTTAATTAATCTCCAAGGATATTTTAGTCTTTTCACTACTTTTACACCATTTATTATCAGATTTAATAGAAAATTACTAATGGCATGGAGGTCAATTGTAATAAAAAGGAAATAGTTGTTTTGCCTAAATTAGAGTTTGAGGTATGTAGCTAAATTATGATTTGCTCTTTTTAATAATTTAGTAAAATATATTTTTTGGATTCTGCTAATAATTATAGGTCTTCCTAATGGAACTCAATAACCAATTACCTTTTCCTTTTATGAAGATTTCTAAAGAATAATTGATAATCTTTTATTAGAATTTTATTTTCTTAATCGTGTCTCACATGTTATATAAGACTATGTTACAATGGATCAAAATCAGAGATCATGCTCATAGCTTTTAGATACAGAGCGATTGTGTAACTTTTCATTCACCTTAGGGATGGAATTTAAATCTTCTTGAATACATTTTATAGTTTTATGTTCATAATTCTATCTTTTATTGGAAAAGTAATTATTATTTACCATGGGAGTAAAAAGTATTGAAACTATATAAATAACATTCATCTCCTTTATAAGAACAGATATTTAAATCGCGGATATAATTATTGACTCGGACATATTCTAAAATTAATTTTGATATATATATATACACACACAAAATGAGTTCGTTCTTTTATATTAAATTTTTGAGTAAAAATAAATTTATGGAGTCGGACAAATCTGGAGAAACAAAAATTTTGTTTCCATTTAGGTTCTTAGCATTAAATAATCGTTAATGAAGACATACGTTTAGGATATTATCGTGTAACAAATATTTCTTCACACATCAGTAATCTGTTTATAATCAAATATCAAATCGCATTAAATCCAAACTATAAATAAAAATATAGATTACATTATCTTCTCAATATACATAAATTTCCATTCGAAGCAAGATGTTTTAAGAAAAATGTGGATATTCCATGGTAAACTTATTCAATAATACATGCTACTGATATTTCTATTAATACCAACTAAAGCATACGAAGTAACTTTTTCCCACTTATAATTCATTAATTCTTGAGCATACGTACAGTCATTCAAACTTGAACTTTGATTAGCAGACTGAATGAGAATTATCCATCTTCGAATTACCTTAACTGGTGGTTACAATTCTTAAGAGGTGATTACAATTCTTAAGAATTAATATACAAACTTTTAAAAAAATGTACGTCAATAAATAAATAAATAAAGTTGTCTTTCTTTATTTAAAAGATAAACCATAAATCTTTATAATACTCTCCTTTAATAATTCCGCATATTATACAAATCGGGAATCTTAATAAGTAACTTGTTTCAAATAATTATGTTATGTCAAAGAATGTGTTTCAAATTACAATCCTAACATTTAATATACATTATTTTTAACTATTCTTGAGACTACAATGCTTGACCGGTATGATTTGCCATAGACGAGCCATCAAAGTTTTTCAAATTTCTTTCTTCAGTTTTTTATTTTTAAACATTTTTTCTTCTTGGAATCCCATGTGTGATATTACTAGCCAGGCTTGAAATGTGAATCCAATCCAATCTTAACCATTGGAATTGCTTCGATCCAAAGATTACAAATATGTGTAAGATCTTGTGTCAAATTTTAAGAATGTCAATCCTATCTCATATATATAAAATAATTTTATTATCAATACTTTTTAACTTTAAAAACTTAAAACAAATCAATCAAATTTATCAATTGCATTTGAATTAAATAAGAAAGAGAATTTGTTTTAGTAGAGAGAATACAATGGATGGATTTGACTAGTTTGTCTAAATTTAGGAAGTACTAATGGTAAAATTAATATATATAACTTCTATGGTTAGTGCGTCCTAACTTTTAAATTATTATAAGAGCATCTCCAATGCAAGTATGAATTGTGGAAAAATGGAGTGTCACATCAGATAAATTGATAGAGAGTTAAAATTAACCTCTTAAATGCAAACTTTCATAACCACTATCAAGCTAACATGGTAAAAAATAAAATAGAGGTTGTCAACCTCAATGTCTATTTCTAGAGAGTCTCTTGGACAACCATGTCAACAATAAATGATGAAAACTTCTATCAAATAATAATTTATGGTAATTTACTTGAATGATATATTATTATTTGACTGTTAATTATTGAAATGAATAAAATAGCATTAGATGACCTTTTTAGACTTGAGTATTTATCAATCCATATTTATACCACATAAGGTGCACATTTCCTTGACATTGATAATATGTCCATTTTTTTTAAAAGACAATCCACATTTACATTGGGGATGCTCTAATAACTAATTAAATTCATTCATTGCATTCTCTCTCCTTAAAAAAATTATATTATATTTAATTCAAATGCAATGAATGAATTTGATTGGTGGTCTTAACAATTTAAAAGTTAGGGCATACTGACCATAGAAATTCTGATATATTATTATCAACAGATTAATTAAATTTAATGGTGTGTAAATAAAAATTTATGGTTCAAGAATATATAAAAAAATAAAAATAAATGATTCACGTAACCCATGTATTGATTTATGTTCTTTTAATTTTAAACTTTCGTCAAGTTGTTATTATTATCACATTAATTAAATTTAATGGTCTATAAAAATTGATGGTTCAAAAATAATTAAAAAAATCATTCGTGTAACCCAGGTATTGATTTAGTTTCCTTTGATTTAAAACTGTTTTTAATGATTAAATTGTGAATTTTATGGGCCATTCATTTAAATTTAAATTGTCCAATTAATAATACAGATATTCCATAGTAGTACAAACCTGTCACAGAAGATTGTTAACAAGTTGTCTTTGGCTGCTGGCGCCGGCAGCCCCCATCATGCATGGTATGTGTTCAAACACCTACTTATCAAATCCAAATAATATATAATAATAATAATAATGATAATAACAATTTTTCTTATATTATATATGGATTGATCTCTCATTTTTATATAAGTCTTTCCTCCATTTTCATATGGATAGATTCCTCCCAATTAAAATAGTATTTCGGATCGTGTAATCAGTATCTTTTTCTCAATTGATTCTAATAGTTTTCTGAATTAATCCTAATCCCAGTTTTAGTCCTCGAAAAAATAAAAATAAAAATAAAATAAAAGATTGTTAATAAGCGGGCGGCCTGGTGATATGGTTGGGGAAAATCAAATCACGATGATATGAAAACAAAACATCGTGGAGGCACGTCTTGTTTGAAAAATATAACTGGAACCCACCAAGGGGTGTCTACCTAACTCCGGCACGGAGCCATCAGCAACAGACCCGGGAAATTGCATCATAAATTGTAAAGAGAAGAACTTTAGATTTCTTATTAAAAGAGGAAAAGAAGATGTAATTTGTACATATATTGGCATGTGATTTTGTCCCTAACATTTTCACTGCTTTCAAATTAGTAAACTGGGAACGACCTCTGAGTCTCTCTGATTTAATCTCAGAAGCTTTGTCATATGCTTGCCTTACGAAAAAGTTTACTCTCATGTGATAGCATTAATGCATTATGGTTGCTTGCTTCTGTCAGATTTTATAATGTTTTGGCTTGCTTGTAACACAAATAAATGCTATGATGTGATATCCGATATATAATTTCTCTGAGTTTGGAGAATTCATATTGAATTGGGTATATGAATTTAAATAGTAAGTTTCACCACATAAGACTATCTTTTAGTGCTTGAAATACTATTACATAGGTCCATATTCATCGTTTAGGTTCTTGTAGTTCTATTAAAACTTCAAAAGAGCAATCGTCATTAATACAATACAAAAAATAACTTTCATTGAAAAGGGAAAATTATGTAAAACCATTTAATTTTTGATAGACTATCTATTTTCCTCCTTATGATTTCGTTTTTATATAAAATCTTTTATTTGTTACAAAATTAATAGAAAAATTGAAGAAGAAGTAAAAAGATATTTTTAACTCTCAAACTTTTATTTAAAAAAATAATAATTATAAAATAATATTTTAAAATAAAAAATTATAAACTAATAATTAAAAAAAAAAAAACTGAAAATCCAAATTGGATCTCCACCATCCATTCAAATTGGATGGACGGATCTGGATCTCTACCAACCATTACATCATCATCATTAATCTTCAGACTCAATACCAGCAATGAACAACCCACAATCATCACAGATGAACATATCAAAACCCATTACAATCAATATTAAAGGTGAACAATAATAAATAAATAAATCCACATTGAACAACAAATCAATCAATAAACCCATACAGATTTAAAAAAAAAAAAAAATCATCAAACATCATCAAACACATCTGGAAACCCAAAAATCAAATATAAAAAATCATCAAACATCATTAAGTATCAAACTTTCAACTGAGTTCATCTGGGTTTGAATCCAGTTGAAAGTTTAATTGCATTTGGATTCATCTGGGTTTGAACCTAATTAAGGACTCCACTAGGTTAGATGAACCCTTAATTAGGTTCAAACCCAAATGAGGTTCAATTGGGTTTGAACCCAAATGAAACCTTATTTGGGTTCGAACCCAGTTAAGGATTCATCTTTGATGAAAAGAAAGAAGGGCTGAGAGGAGAGGAGGTGGTGGTAGTGCCGGAGAGAGATGGAGATAAAGAGAAGTTGGCGTGGAAAAGGGTGGTGGTAGATGTCTAGTGGAGGTGGCGACAAGCGACGGAGCAGAAAAAGAAGAATAAGAAGAAGAAGAAGAGGTTAGAGAGAGAGTGAGGGAACATGAGCGGTGAGGTTAGAGAGAGAGAGTTGAGTGATAGGAATTTTTTTTATTCAATATTTTTATTGTTTTTAATTTTTAAATAAAAATATCTTTATTTTTTATATTTAATATTATTTATTTATTTTGATTTTTCATACTTCAATTAATATACATTTTTTAATTTTCTTCGTATTTTCGTTTTTACTCTTTGAGTCAAACAGTTAATCTTATCTATCTAATGGAATTTGTTATCGTCAAAGGTATTATTATCATTTCATATGCCTCTTAGCCTCTAGGAATATTTTGAAAATTTATTTAAAAGTTAGACGGTATTTTAAATAAAAATAAAATTATATGGAGGAAAATAAATAATTTATAAAAAATTAGGGGGTTTTTGAGATTATCCCCACCGGAAAAGAAGAATTTTCCTAGTCTCTGAGATTTTATAGACAACGAATGACCAAGGAAAGTGTGCAAACAATTTAACCCATGAGTGGACCAGCAATTATTAATTTATTATTATAGGGTCATTCTACTGGTTAGACCCAACAATATTGTCAGACGAAGATTAATCATTCGATTCAAAGCCAGAGATCCACAAAAATCAAATATTTAAAATAAATTATTAAAAATTTAAAAATCTAAAAGCATAACTCACACTCATAATTTTTCTCAGTACTACTGTTCTCTGCAGCTATACCTTTTTTTTTTTTTTTTCGAAACTAGATACCCTGTGTTATTATATTTACGTACATTTGTCTGATCAGCCTATGTTATGACTGGGTAGCTTTTTTTTAAAAAAAAAACGTAATAAATTACTATTAATGTTCAATGGGGGAAGGTAAAATGGGCCAACAGCAAGAGAACAGAGGCCAATCCCATGGACACAGTAGTATAGTTTATTTGGACAACATTACTATTCATCCAAAAATTGTATAACTATTTGTTTCTCTCTCCCACTCTTTTTTGCTATATATTCAGAACCCATATTCAGACTGATTCTCACGTATGGTTGTCTTCAAGTGGGTGTTTCCCACGGAAACCGTAAAATAATTAATAGAAATGAGTCAAGGTCTACTCTATCGAATAGAATTACCAAAAAACATAACAGAAACAGCTCTTTCCTCTTGAATATCAATTGTATTCTCCCTCTTTTATAGGGGACCCCAAGTAAGGCGAGAAACCGTCAAAACGCCCACCATATATTTAAAACCCATCCGCATTCAACCCACCCACTCCTCACGCTGCTTTTTGTTCTTTTTGCAGCCGGGGACGAGCCACATCACCGCCACGTTCCATGGGCCGGCCTTTGTTTTTTCGTTCCCTTTAACCATTATCAGGGTAGGGGGTCTTCTTTTCGATCGATATCTATTCATAGAAGACCCTCAATTCTTCAGATTCTCTTGTGTCTCAAAAAATTAATCTTTTTTGACGTTCGAGAATTATTAGGTTATTGCAGTTTGTCGTTTCAATTTCTTAACATCGGACCGGTCTCTTGTTCGAATGCCAAGAAGACAAGATCAGAGACACGACAACACAACTGACAAAAAAAAAAAAACAAGAATACCCAATTCAATTATCGTTTCAATAAATTGCGTTTTGCTCAAACCCCAATCTAACTCCAAGCCAATGTCTCGGCAGATAGTTCTGCGGTCGGCTCCGACGAAGAGGAGGCAGCCTCTCTTGCAAAGCCAGCCGTCGCACAGCAGCAGCTTCGCGGAGGTGGCGGGTGGCACGACGGCGGAGTGCGTGGCCGTTTGCTGCTGCTGCCCATGCGGGCTGGTGAACCTACTGGTTCTGGCAATATATAAGGTGCCGGCGGGGCTTTGCCGGCGGGCCCTGAAGAAGAAACGGCGTCAGAAGCTGACAAAACAGGGGTTGCTACCGGTGAAGCGGTGCAGGAAGTGCCGATGTGGGTGCGATGACCTGGAGCTGGAACTGCACCAGGTCGTGTCGAGTGTTGATGTAAATACGAAGGAATCAGACAAGGCGGTGGTGGAATTGGAGAAGGAGATGTGGGACAAGTTTTATGGGACTGGCTTTTGGAGAAGTCCTTCCCAGAGAGATCCACCTAAATCCTAATCTTTTTTATATATTCTATCTTGTAAAACTACAACACTTCACTCTCCGTCTCCTTAATTTATTTTCCTCGTTATATTGCCTATATGTTTGTTTTTAATCTGATTCTTCTCTCCATTGTCTTTTTTTTTTTCAGCTATTTTATAGATTAATGCTAGATCAGGAATTTCCATTTGTGTGTAACATGAAATTAGCTTAAACGGTTTGGTTTTGTGACTTTGTGGGTCTCATTGGGTTGGGAAATCTAATAGTGAGCTCTCGGATTTGGTGAATCTATATATATAACAAAATTCTATTAGGCTTAGAATTTACATGACCAAATTTTTTGGTTAGGAGGGACTAAGGAGTTAGGACTTTTCCAGCAGCAAGGATAAATGATAGGACCTTATGCAACGACATTGGGACCCTTGTGTTCTAGTTTAGAATTGATTGGTGTCATAGAAGCGGCAGGCATGTTTATGTCTTTGTTAGTCTCTTCTTGGCGTGCATATGCCTTTGCCTTGTTTGTGTAGTGTGAATGGGTAATTCTATGTATCCCGAACTCAAAATCTCATCTCAAGGTCTTTAATCATTTATGTCATTGGTAACTGTTGGAGGGTTTTACTAAGTTATCAATACGGTAATTTTAGGGAGGCTATTAAACGGTAAATGTTAAAGATAATTGCATTTACACTTATATTATCATAGAAAAAGAGTCTGATAAATTGCAATATTGTGTTAGTATTTGGAACAGCTCTATCGGATAATAGAAGGAAACGGAGTTTAATTTGATAAAAAGCAGTTCCTGGTCAGGGTAAAAGAGTTGAAAGCGACCAATTTATTGGAAGTCTATTATTTAAAACAAGAAAATCAGAATCACTACGGAAGGTAACCATGTGATGAGGAAAAACAACGCTATCAGTTGTTTTTTTATTAGCTTTCGTAATCTGTAGTTATCTGCGATTTTGGCAGCAATAATTATTTATTAAAAAATAGGGGTTTCACTTGCTTATTATCCATCAATAATAATTGAATTTAATTGATTGCAATTTATAAGGATAGTTATTATAAAATATTAAACAATACTGAACAATCTTAACCTAAGAAGATAATCAAATCCAATAAATATATAATCCAAAAATCTTGAAGATCCATCTAAAAAAGGAAAAAAAAATCTTGAAGATGTTGTAGTGAAGAGATTTCAATTTAACGTATTCTTTCATAGGATAAGAATCCTCGATTGCTATCACTTTTATTCCAAGATAAAACTTATAATTGGCCATTGATTAAAGAAAATATAGTAGCTATAATGCAAAAACCAATGCACAGCACAGGTTCTGTTTGTCTTTTGCACATGGCTAGGGCTTTTTATGAGATATTTAACTTTATAATAAAGAGATGTTACTAGTATAATCAAGAGATATCTGTTTTAACAAACATAAAAGAACATTTTTGTCATACGTACTCCAAATATGAAAAGATTAACTAACAACTTGAAGTAAAAGAAGATGTGCAACAATTACTAATTAATTGGTTTGATAAATTAGACATTGTATCCAAGAGCACATTTGAGGAGATGTACTCATAACTTGTATTAAGAGAGAATGTGCAACAAATATATATGTCGACGTCGATTTTTGGTCTCGGTCGATCGGATGATCCAACACTCAATATCTGCAATCAAACAGCATACCAAAAAGAGGAGAGAAGAAGAACAGGAGAGATAGATGCACATAAATTTTTACGTGGTTCGGTAATGATGTCTACATCCACGGGTCACTCTCAATATATTTTTTCAGAGTGACTGTAATACTAAAAATCTTCGCCCCTTTACAACGAATTTGCCCCTCCTATTTATAGAGAATGGAGGATTACACTTGAGTGATGTATACGTAAAAAAATCAACTACTCTGACATAGCATTTATTGCATTGACTAACAACTCTATCATAGTCATACTGCATTAATTGCTCATCGAGATCTGGAATAACATGGAGCTCGTTGGTACGAGACCTGAGAGCTGAGAGCTGGAGGCTGAGAGCTGAGAGCTGAGCTGAGAGCTGCGAGCTCGACCTGCGAGCTGAGGTCTGAGAGCTCGAGAGCTGGGTCAGTTCCTTGAATCCTAAACTTCATCTATTGGATTAACCTTCTAGATCAGTTTATTTGATTGATTCTTTGGACTTTTACCAACCCATTTTTGCAGGCCAGAATTTACCCACAACAACATATTAACTGGTTTGATAAATTAGACATTGTATCTAAAAGGAGAGATGGAGAGCGTTAATAAAGATTGTATTAATTAATACAAAGACTCAAAGAGAAGAGGTGAGTATATGTTGAATTAAATTAACATGACAAAAGTTGAGGCGACTCGCCAATAAATTCCTTAAATTTAGGGGTAGGTAAAAAAACATGGAACCGACCTGTGGGTGTTCGGGTCAGTTTCTATGTTCAATTCTAAAGTGTTTGAACCCTCCATTGAAAAAACACAATGTTTTACATATCATGTCAATTTTAGATATCTAAAACTGATCCAACTCGTGGAATAAGGGCACATTAGACCCACCCAAAAATTCTAGAGTATATTTCAGACTTCACTACCATTTCTCACTTTTCCATTCTCTCTCTTGTTCCTCCTTATTCTTCTTCCTTCCACACCCATTTTCTTCCTTCTTCCTATGGTTATGTCGTTCTCTCTGTTGTTCTCTCCTATACTTTCTTCTTACTTGTGCTATTGTCGATCTCATCTACTCCCCCTCAGGCTTTCACTATCTCCCCCTGACTCTCTCCTCTGTTTCGTCTTCATCGACTCGCTTAAGAGTTCGGTGGCTGTTGCTTATTGCTTCTGTCGACCGATTGTTGCTGCTCGTCGCTTCTTCTCAACAGTTGCTGTTAGCCATCGATTCTTTTTTACGGTGGCTACTGGTCATCATAAAATGACACCTCGCAGGCTTTCACTGTCTCCCTCTAACTCTCTCATCTGTTTCGTTTTCATCAACTCGCTTAAAAGTTTGGTGGTCGCTGCTCATCGCTTCTACTGACCGGTCATTGCTGCTTGTCGCTTCTTCTTGGCGGTTGTTGTTGGTCGTCAATTCTTCTTCGACGGTGGCTACTAGTCATCGTAAAATGACACCTCGCATTGCAAGGTGTTTTCATTTATTTTTTATATGTTGATTGTGGTTAGATTTATGGATTGTGGTTAATTTTGTTGAATAGCAGTGTTGATTGAGTTTTTGATTAAGTTTTTGAGTTATGATTTGTTGAATATCAATGTTTGAATGTGAGTTTTGATTGAGTTTAGTTTTAGACTTTTGATTAGTTGGATTAAGGTGTTAAACATGGAACCGACCCAAACCAAACCGAACTAAACTATCTTGTTCGGTTTTGGTTGTTTCTAGCCTTACAAAGAAGCATGTTCGGTTTCCATTTTAAAAACTGATGATTTATCATTTGTGTTCGGTTCCTATTGGAACCGAACCAAACACCCAAATGCCTACCCTTACTTAAACCGAACACTCAAATGCCCATCCCTACTTAAATCTAACATTATCGCCATCAAATTAAATTATATGTGGCTTCTCAAATTTCAAAATTTTTACTTAAACAAAATAATAAATTTAAATATAATAAAAATAATATTATTTTAATAATGAATATAAAAGTATAAATTTAAAAAATATAATAATTATAGAGTTATAAACCTGTTTGACTGGAAAAATTATGTACTTTCTTCAAAATTATTATTTTTAATAATAAATTTCAATTAATTAAGTAGCTTGACATAAGAAAAAATATTAAATAACTTTGAACTTGCATTAGATTATGAATAAATTCATAATTATTATATTATTATTACATTTAATTAAATAAAATTAAAGAAAAATAATATTATTTTTGAAATAAAATTAAATAACTTAAATTAGAAACACATTATCAAATATTCCTAAAATTTTGTCACATATTCTTAAAATTTTGTTACATGAATAATTATTTATTTAATAAAAACATTAAGTTATTTTATTAACCGTTATTTAAGAAAATATAATAAACAATATATATATGCGCACGCATATATTTGTTGTGTTATGTTTATAATATATGTTTTTATTATAAAATTATATGAATTTATTATTTAAAAAACATGCACAAGCAAATATCAAATTCAATATAAATGATATAATATAGTCTGATACTATATATCATCAAATATAAGAGTATATAAAAACAATATAATCCAACATAATACAATTTGATTTAATCCAATACAAATTATTACCAAACGAAGAACTATATAAAAGTACTATAGTTCAATACAATATGATTGGGATGTCCCAAATGTAGGAGAGATGATCATGTAAGATCAATGAAGGTAAGATTAAAGAAGGATCTTTTAGTTTCTCTCCAAATCTAGTTGTGAATTTTTAGTGTTGACAATATATACAAAGCAAATTTAGTAAAACATTTCTATTTATAGTTATTCTCAAATGCAGTTTCCAAATTCAACGAAAAAATAATCTGTTTCAATTAAATAATAATAATAATAATAATATCTTTCAGTCATTAAAGGGATTTTATTTTTTGTATATAATTTCAAGGTAATAGGAAATCTACTAATAGTTATAACCATACCAAAATTTATGAGATTAAATATTATATGCATAATTTGAAAATCTACTTTTATAATACCGAAAGATATCTACTTCTAAGAGGAGAAAGCTTCTCTCATATGTGGATAAATATATATGGTGGTACTCAAATTTTCATCACCAATAAAAGAAAGATATACTAACTAGTTGAATAGGATTGGTGATGGAGCAAATGGAAATGGATATTCCAATCTTAATCATCATATCCAATTGAGATATATATATATATATATATGTTTCTATCGTCGATACTATAAAATGGGTAACTTTAAAGAATATCTTAATTGAAATAAGGATATCTATTTCCGCTCTCCAATAAAAATACTAAATTAATATACTTTACATGTAAGAAAATAATACTAACATCTAGACATAAAAATATAGCTAACATCCACAAAATTGAATATTAACAATTTAAATAGGCTCATACTTTACATTAAGCTTATCATGAAGATAATTATCAACATCAATTATTCAAAAACCAAATACATCTACAAAATATTATCTCATAAAGCTTAACATTGAAGTTTAAGCACACAAATGCAACCATTAGAAGTTAAACTTGGTAGTTCGGTGGCTTGGTACTCTGAAAAAGTTGTTTTTAGACTTTAGATGAGAAAAAAAAACAATAGAAAATAATCTAAATAATTATTTTTAGTAATTACATAATGTAAATTATATGTCTTACATTTATAAAATCATAACATTATTAATGGACATGGATGGGGATGGATATCCATAGACTATATCCATCTCCATCCTCATCCCCAAAAATAAAATAAAAATTAGAATTATATCGTCCTTGCTCAGACCTTGATATAATAACATCTATATACATGTTTTAAATAGAGCGGATTTTTACTAGTATCCGTCTCCATGAATAATTGTTCCGTCCCTACAATTCAGTTATGGGTGGATGTGCAACTTTTGATTCTAAATATATATATCCAGTAAAAACTGCAGTATTACATGTGATCAAAATAATAGGAGACGTCACCTATTATTGCAACAAAAATGCCATTAATGAAATAAAAGTAATATTTTCATATTTCTTTCATCTTTCTCTTCCTTCCTACTTTCATTTTCCTTTTTTTCTCATCATTTCTCCATACTGATTCTCACATTCTATCTCTACAATGTCCTTTTTCATGAAAAGAAAAAACCTAATTAAGTGTTCATATATGGTTATGATTTGATTTGTTGTTTATAGTGAAAACTGTGATTTATTTTATTGTTTGAACCCATAGATGTTTCTTAGAAATTATTTTTAGGTTTATTTTGAGTTTGAATTAGTAAAATTGCTTAAATTAAAATTTGATAACAGGATTAACACTTGAATCCTGTAGAAAATGAAAAAATATGAAAAAAGAATAAACAAAAAAGAGAAATAATGGAACTGCCTCCTTCGAGATTTATCAATCTCGCATGAATATCCATTGTGGAGTGGGAATATTTTTATGAGTGTACATATTTTTGTGTAAATAAAACTCAAATTATTAAATAAAATATTAATTAGTCTTACACAACGACATTGAATATGTGCTAAACGTTAAAGAAATCAAACTTTCCAAAAAAAAAAAAAAAACCATTGAAGTGTAAAATATCTGTGAGGAATGACTGAAGTGTAATGTCTCCCTGGCCAACAGAAAAATATTTCTGTTTGAACCACAACATATCTATTGAGTAGAGTAATAGTTGAAGTGATATCAATTGTGACTTGTAGGAACCATTATCAATGTAGGTTCTCCAGTAGACAGAAATCAAATCACGAATCATGGGTCCCCTTACTGCCACTACTGCACTGACATTTAACAATAACTTCTAGTTTTTATTTGTTGTTTCAATCACGTTCATGAGTAATAGTATTTTCCAATTGTAATTCTTTTTTTCTCTAATTATTGGACTAATTCAGGAGATAACTGAGATCAAATTGAAAAAACACTAATAATACGATTTAGATAAATAATTTTTCTATGATTGAAAACTATTCATACTTGAATAGAAGATAATTCATATATATAAAAGAAAATTTTATATTTTTATTAATAGGTATGAAGAACATAACGTTAAACCCGTAACTTAGATATGGGATGCAGTGTTTTACCACTTCACTGACCGATTTGTGCGTCCTTGGCAGTATTTTTGTGATTTAGGAGGATACTTTAATTAAAGGGCTACAGTTGTTAGAACAAGTCGCTATCCAAGTCCTGCTTCAGGTGGGATCAGGTCCTGAGGGAAGCAAAAGGAAAGGGCGTGGGCGTGTAAAATGTCCTTGTCGGTGCCCGTGGGATGGGGACCCCTTTTTAACCTGTCATGTAAACTGTCAACCATTCTGGCCTTTGTATCATCTCCACCACACGATCATTGTTGAAACTGCGGGCATGTACCTTGAACTCAAGTACTTTGTTACCCCACCCACATTAAATCACTTTTGTCCTACTCACAAGGGCCACCCACCTTCACAGATCAGAATCCAGCCTGTGGACGTGGTGCGTGGTCGGCTTATAGCGGCCTTTACTTTATTGGAGGTCTCTTGTCTCAGTTTTTCATGTTCATGAGAGAGTCTAAAGAACAACATGGAATGATAGATACTTATTGGGAGGCTAACAAGTACTAAAAATGCATTTCAAGCATTGAATGTGAAACTGAACCAACTCCATATATATGTTTATAAATCCAACAATTAGGGACAAAGCAAAAGTTAAGACAAAGGGCATCTAGCCTTAAAAGGTGATGCTTTAAAGTTTAAAATAAGATATCAAATCTCTTTTGAGCAGCTCCTATTTTGCCGAAGTCTTTGTCCAAAATTTTAATACCCCCTTTCCAGGCCAACTTTCGGACCCCTTATTTATTTATTATCTATCTACTGATCTACATTTAAATACTAATTTCACTTTGTCCCATTTTTTCAACCTCCATTAACTTTTGTGGCTCTTTCGGCACTGCCTTTGAATTCTGATGTGAACTCAAAATGTTCTTCAGAGATTATCTGAAAGCAAAAGGTGATTTACAAACAAGAGAACATGAATCACTTCGATATCCTTGTTATAATAATTAATTCTAAATGTAATTTTTTATTAATCCTCAGCTATGTGTTTGATACCAATAGCCGTCCACTTTTCACTTTTATTCCCATTTTACAGCATTAGTCTTTGTATTTCTCCTTCGTGTTTTCAGTTTTCTTCTCTCCCACTAATCTTGACCTAATGTGACTGAAAATTTTGGCAGTACATAACTAATATACAATACTAGTAGAGGTGTGTTACTGCTGTGTGCATCGGGGTCAAAAGGCATTAGATTTTGCAGAATTTATTATGTTCTTTAAGCGTTTGTTGCAATAAACGTTTTCTTTTTTATTTTTTTCCCCGAAAATTAGTAAATATTTTTTCAAAAACTAATTAATTTTCTGCGTAGGACATTGGATTAGAATGAATTTGGTTGGTTAATTTCATAAGCACACCCTTAGAATTAAAGAGAATAATAAAATGCACTTTCAATTATGTTTTCATTTCTTTCTAATTTTTTTTAGTTTTTTTTTTTCACATGATTGATTATTATCTGCTCACAATAATATTCATCAGAGCATTTGATCTATGATTTAATATGAAATTCTTAATAATGGTCTTGATTTTAAGTTTTCAAAATTAATGTCGGTACAATCCACATAAAAGGAAAAAAATAAAATATAAATCAGTCGAATTAGTTTGTAACCAAAAGGGGATCACATTAACTAACCTTGATTTTTGTGAATATGACATAATATTCAACTTCTATATTTGATGACACGTACGAACCCTATTAGTGTTTATGTCTTATACAAATTTATTAGTTTATTTTCTATTAGTGCTGATAGCAGGTATGTCACTCATATTAGAAAACATGAATCAAGATGCACAATGCTAAAAAATTAGCTTAATAACAAAATAACATTCTTGATATAATAAGGATGTTACACTGAAACAAAATTTTAGCAAATAAAGAATTAATCATATCACTAAAAAAAAAGTAAACAATCTACTAAAAACCATCTATTCATCTCAAAAACATATATAATACTATCTAATATCTATTCATCTCAAAAACTAGAAGAAAAAAAAATTAATAAAAATTGTTTTTAATAATAAATTTTTTATATATATTAAAACAATAAATTTAATATTTTATACATTAAATTTTAAAGGTCTGACCCTAAATTTTTGTCTAACGCTTCGAATGACTTTGAGCTATACATGAAGCTGGTTTACTGGGCCTTTGTGAACAGGGGCACGTCTGTACAGCACATTGGATGGTATTGGGCAATTCAATAGGTTAGAAAAGCCCATTTCTACTTGGAAAATCCAAAATTTGATGCCCAGTACTGTTTAAAACCCGGACTGTCAACTCTGAAATATTATATGTGGAGGCTTTTTTATGTACATCCCATTTATTATTAAAATTGTTGTATTTTATAAGCACACCCGCATATTAACAAATAACAATGTATCCTTTTAATTTTTGATCAAATACTGTAAATTAATAAATTCTAAATTAATTAAAATAAAAGCAAATTAATAGTAGGATTTTAATGAAAATCCGCCATTCTAACACGGCTATTGGTAAAATTACTCCTCTTTGAAATAGGTTGTAAAATTGTCCTAAATTTTCTAAAATACCCCAAATCAATACAGAACTATTGTGATGGAGAAAAATATATGAAATTGCAAAATAAGTTAATTTGTCATAAAATAGATTGAATTGCATGAGTTGATACTTTCTTTGAAAAAAATCAAAGTTTGGATGAGAAAAAAAAATTATTATCTTTGTTAGACAATTTGAAAAATATTTTTTGAAAAATTGACCCAATACATGTGCATCGTATCAACTTAACTTGATGCATAAAATCTTTTCAATATGCATACAACTTGTATTTCAATCATATTACATGCAATGTGAAAATATTTCATATGCAATGTTGTACATCAAAGGTTTTAAAGAATTGAAAAAACATGTACACTAACCACAATTGAAATTTCATTTAGGAATATAAACGAGTACTTTTATTTTTAAATCAAAAATGAACTTTTTATTTGGACTACAAATGATTTTTATCTCTAATAATTATATTATTATATATATTTTTAAATAATGATATTAAGGATAATGTCGAGATTTCGAACAAAATGTTAATTTTGGGGTGCACCTAAAGACTGATAGAGGTGCAAATATCACCACTCTTAGTCGAGGTCACACACTAATTATTAGACCAGGCCCTAGCTTGTTGTAAGTATTATTCTTACCAAAAGCAGGGCTTCGGGTGCTGGTGAGTGTCATTACAATTTACACCATGCAATATTTTTTTAAAAAGGAAAGTATATGATTTATGGTTTTATATAAAATTTATTTTGTCTCTGTAAATGTTATATGTTAGTTTAGACCTTAAATACATTTTTTTAACCTTGACACTGATATTAATAATAATATTATTATTGTTTGTTCTAGCATGTAAGCAAATTTTGTGATGAAATGGTGTTACAAGCGTCCTAATTATATTCATCATAACTACGACAACATTTGACCTATTCTAATCGTTTGTTTAAATATACAAATCAGTTCAAAGTAGGAGACTCACAAGTCAGAATAGCAGTGTTTTATTTCCAATCAATACCTTGAATTTTCTTGTTTGAATGGAGAATAGACTCTTTACAATTGGATAGGTTATCAGCATCAAAACTAAACCCCCCCTTCCCCCTTCCTTCTTTATTTTTTTTTGCGAAACCCTTTTTTTTTTTTTAATTTTAATTTTAATTCTAGTTGAGATTTGCTTATCTTTGACTTTCGTCTTATAAAATCATTTTAAAATCCATCCAAATTCATCATTTAAATAAAATTATGAAGTCAATAATTTTTTTGAATATACCTAAATTTTATTGGATTTTATACAAATATGAATTGAATGCATTTAAATTTTATTAGATTTATACAAATCTGAATTCAATATACCTAGACTTTATTAGATTTTATATAAATCTGAATTGAATACATCTAGATTTCAATGGAATTCATTAAAATTTAAATTGAATACATTTTACAATTATTTTTTAAACTTTTAAAATATTTTAAATACCAATAAAATTTTAATTTGAATGTACCCCCTAAATTTGGTTGGATTTCATATAAGTCTAAATTCAATACACCTACCTTTTAATGAATTTTATACAAATTTAGATTGAATACATCTAAATTTCAATGGAATCTATTTAAATTTGGATCGAATATACCTAAATTTTTAAAATCTTGTAAATGCCAATAAAATCTTAAATTGAATACACCCTCTAAATTTTGTTAGATTTCATACAAATCTGAATTAAATACGTATGGATTTTAATTAATTTATACAAATCTGAATTAAATATATCTAGATTTCAATAAAATCCATTCAAATATGAGTTGAATACACCTAAACTTTTAAAATCCTTTAAATTCCAATGAAATCTTCAATTGAATGCACCTTCTAAATTTTATTGGATTTTATATAAATCTAAATTCAATGCACCTAGATTTTTATAGATTTTATACAAATCTAGATTAAATCTATATGTATTTCAATGGAATTCATTTAAATTTAGATTAAATATATCTAAATTTCTGAAATTTTTTTAAATTCTAGTGACATCTTCAATTGAATACATCCATAATTTTTTTTTAAAAAAAAGTCTAAATAAATGATAAATCAAAATAAAAGTTAAATTTCATTTTCTGACGCCATGGGGCTGCAAATAATGAAATAAGGGTTTTGTTGAAAAGTAATATTTTTAAGATGACTAGTGAAAACTAACCCTTTAGTTGTAAACCTGTGCAGATAAGTTTATTTTTGGACAAGAATACCCCTGATTAGCCAAGGTAATTACAACTGTACCACCCCTTATTTCCCTAGCAAACCGGTCACGGTCTCTCTCTCTATTCCCAACCCTATTCTATGACAAGAAAGGCCCATGAAGCTCCCACATTTGTTGACCAACCTATCACTTACCAATTCTCTATCATTACTCGCCAATGAAATATTAAATTGATGTTATTTTTTTTTAAAAAAAAAATATATATATATATATTAAATTGATGATAGAAGATGCCGACATGCAATTCTCAATTTTTTTCTACAAAACCAACCAACCTTTTAATGTGCCTTTGAAAACCCACCCATAGCTCTCTTGAATTTCAACATTCTTGAAGTGAAAATAAATTATCTAACTATCTTATGTATTTCTTTATTGACTTTGTCCATGTAATGTTGTAGGTTTTTTTTTTTTCCTCCCTGCACAAACATAAAATTGAAGTATTTGAGACTTAGAATTTGAAATATGTCATAATAAATTAATAATTACTCCAAGCTATAATTTAAATTTTAATCTAATATGGTTCAACTGACAATCTAATATAATCATATAATTATCATATTATATCCTTATTAAATATAAATTAGCCATCATATTATTTGGAATAAGAGTTAAACTATATTAGTTTATTTCGAAAGAATATTATCTTGCCGAATGTGTATACATATATATGATTTTTTTTTCTTGACTTGACATCAATAGATTGACTTCAAATATTACACAATATAGTATAATAGTTCAAGAATAGAAAGGATATCATCATCATTATGGTCATGACAATACAAATAAAATAAATAAAAATTTAACACCCACGGAAAAGACAAAGCATTAACATATATGACAAAGACAAGAATAGAAGATAGTGGATATGCAATAACGAATTGGAATAAAAATAAAAAGTAAAACAAAAAGCTCTAAAAATATTCTAGAAAAATTAGGATGAAAAGAGCTATTTTTAAAAGTGCTTTAAAAAGTTGATATTTTTTGAAACTTTAAGGACTCAAATGAAGTTTACCCAAAGTAAAACAAAAATAACCTTCCGCAGGGGACGCAAGTCGTGGGGCAAGTTGTGAAAGGTACAAGGAAAGCAAGTTGTGGGGCATGTAAGAAAATGAAAGAATATGCTGACTTTTTTTTTTTTTTTCCTCTTTTGAGAGAAAATATACTGACTTTTATGAGATAAGATTCAATAGTAACCTCGTGGGTGATTCTCTCTCAAATGGGAGTAATTTTTCGGACCGTACCACCAGTATCATATTTCAGTTAAAGGTCTCGGATACCTCCTGGACTTATCCAATATATAGTTGTCGTACTCAACAAAAATAAAAAATAAAAAAATAGTGACCAATCAAGTATAGTGTGTGAAACAATAGACTTTCTTCTTATTTATTTTATTTTGAGATAAGATTCAATAATAATTAAGTACGGTGCGTGAAACAAGAGACCTTTTAATTTTCATTTTATTTTCATCTACTATAACGAAAAAAAATTCAAATTTTATTTTGATAGATTTAAAGATGTCGTTGGTGACAAGTTGGAAGAAAATGGAGTTGGAAGAGGTGGGATGTTGTGTGATGTGCGTGGGTTTGTTTTGTTTGTCCAACTCACGATCAACGAGAACATTAAAAAAAGATAAAAAGAAAAAAACAACCAAAAACAAACAAAAGGCCAACCCAACCAACCCATAATTGAAGGTAAAGGAGACCATGTCTCTTCCTTTTTATCATTTACCTGCCTTAATCTTCTCCTCTGAATTCTAGGGTTTTCTTCATTTTCTCGTTATGGATCTCTAGTTTCCCTGTTCTGTTTTTCTTTTTTATAATAACTGTTGAGGATATCCATCTTCGTGTTTCATGGGCATTTTCTCTACTTCTTCTTCCGTTTCTGGAACGTTTTCACTTTCTTCATGGAGGTAGTAATCTCTATTTCATTCTTTTTCAACTATTTTAATTCAATTTGAATAATTGAAGTCTGTTTTCATGTTGGTTTGATTTCATGTTATGCTTTTTGGGAGTTGGGGAAATCAAGTAAATGTTTTTAAGGTCAAAATATGCATTTATAATGGCATATAGAATAATTTCTAGGGCCTGTGAATCAGATTTGATTGGGCTACGAATGATTGAATTCAAAGATGGTGAATTATTCAATCAATTAAAACTATTTTTTCGAGATGCTTGTTTTCTTTTTGGGGACACCTGGGAAAGTCCGTGAACTGAAATTAATTACTTTAATTGGATTGCGAGTTTTAAGTGAAACACTTCCTTTTTCTTTTGGTAAAAAAAAAAAAAAAATCTTTTTGTTAAACCTTGGTTGTTTTCATTAGTTGAAGGTTTTGAACTAGAAATAAGATTCTAATGGACCTAATTAGTATAAATCAATTTATATAGTTTGGTTGAAATTGATTATCAAATTAGGAAGTGAAATATTTTGTTTTGCGTTATGTAGGTTCTAGAGATGGAAGGGGGCAAGCAGCCTGAAACTCACATGAGTTCAGCTGCCGCTTTCGTAGAAGGAGGGATACAAGATGCCTGTGATGATGCTTGCAGTGTATGCCTTGAGACGTTTTGTGACAGTGATCCTTCAACTGTAAGATTTGTAGATTTATTATGTCCGTTGTACCTCCCCCATCAGCCAAAAAGGGGATTCTAATGACATTTTGCTTTCCTTTTTTTTTTATGTGATTATTCTTTATCACTTGGATATTCATATCCTTTTTAAATGTCTCTTGCCTTGCAGCTGACTAATTGCAAGCATGAATTTCACCTCCAATGCATTCTTGAATGGTATAATTTGTTTATCTTAAGTTGCATAATTTTTATCCCCTTGTTGACATGTATCATCCTCATATAATTACTTTGTGTAATTCGGTTATCTTAAGTTATATAATTTTCATCCCTTGTTGACATGTATGATCCTCACATAATTACATTATTCTACAACCATGTATGTTGCTATCGCATACTCTAGCGTTCTTGTTTCTAGTTGATTTCTATTTAGTGCTTTGATTTGCACTAAATTTTTCAAATTTAAAAGCCAAGCTTGTTCCTCTTTCTTTTCATATGTTTCCTTTTTTACTTTTCTTATGTGGCTGGTTGATTATAGCTTTGGAGTCATTTTCAATCCGTTCTGTGAATTAATCTTGATATGGTCGTAGTGTTTTAATTTGATGTTTATCTTATTGTTGCAATAATAGCTGTTATGCTGATCTACTGGTTTCTTGTATGTGGTTTTTAATTTTCCTTAGCTTCAATTCCTATAGCCTTTTAACTAGACTTCTTTACATATTAGTATTGCTCTGTGTAAATGAGCTTTGGATTTAATTTCAGTGTCTTGGATCTTTGAATTTTATTGATTTGCTAAATGTATTATAGTCACTTTTTTTTTTTTCCTTTCCCTCTTCTTTTTTAAAGTAGTTGTGTGTGGTTAATTGATTTAAACTATAGCCTCATATTGTATGGAAGAAAAAACTTTAAATTTAATTCTCACTTGTGATTCACAGGTGCCAGCGAAGCTCTCAGTGTCCCATGTGCTGGCAGGCGATTGGCCTAAAGGATGCCACCAGGTTAGCTTATTATGTCTTTTATCTTTGATTTATCATATGCATTCAATGTAATTTTTATGGAGTTGTCTAACTTGCATATGATGGCAGTCAAGAATTGTTTGAAGCGGTAGAACAGGAGAGGAACATTAGGGCTAATCCACCAAGAAATGCCACTATATTTCACCATCCAACCCTCGGCGAATTTGAAATGCAGTTACCTGTTGGTGTAAATGATGCTGAGCTTGAAGAACGCATAATACAGCATTTGACTGCTGCTGCTGCTATGGGAAGGGCCCACCAATTTGGTAGGAGGGAAGGCCATAGAAGCCGGTCATCTGCTCATGGTCGTCCACACTTCTTAGTATTTTCCTCACATTCTGGTGCAGCTACTTCTGTGTCTTCCTCTCAGAGTGAGGGAGAAACTGAGCCAGCTGCTAGTCCATCCAACCCACTTGCATCTGGTGGGCATGAATCATCACAGCCCATCCAGCAGTTTCCTTCTGTACAAGCTGATCATGATTCTTCAACATCTAGGTCTACCGTAATTCCGACAAATAGACATGGATTTTCCTTAAATGATCGGTAGTTATGAAGTCCTTTTCTCTTTTTCTATGCATTTATTAGTTTGTGGATCAACAGCTAGTATACAGCACATAAGTGTATTTATCTGACTACTTGTTTTTAATTTTATGTTTATAGAAGCACTTCTAGTCCTTCCTCACTGCCAAATCAAGATAAAGCTGGACCTTCTGATCTTCAGTCATTCTCAGAGTCGCTTAAATCTAGATTCAATGCAGTATCTATGAGGTATAATTATATATGAAAGGCCCAACCTTTTTCTCCCCATAATTTAATATGGGTGCGTTAAATTAGTTATGCACATCCCCCGCCCCCCGTGTATTACTAATTCATTTTCTGAAACTGGCTGAATTGAAGATACAAAGAATCAATTTCCAAGAGTACGAGAGGGTGGAAGGAGAGGCTCTTCTCCCGTAACACTTCCATGTCTAGTCTTGGTTCTGAAATTCGTGCAGAAGTCAATGCAGGCATTGCTAGCGTCTCTCGGATGATGGAACAACTTGATACTAGGGATAATAATAGAGTTAGCCAAGCTTCTGTATCAAATCATTCTGCTGATTGCCTAATTGCAGAGCAGAACAACCAGGATAATTCAGAGTCACATGGAGATGGCCCTTTAAATAATAGCGATGGACCAGCTTGTGCTAGAAGTTCGGTTTCAAGTTAAGTTGTTAAACATTATTTCAGCAATTGCATCTACCATCAGCATTTCATCTCTGAAGGTGAGTCAAGATGTTGCTCTGTCTCTTGTCTTATTTTCTTTTAAATGATTAGTTTAGCTATGTAAATACTCCATTTGAACAAATAGCTTCAGTCCAAATTTTCCATTTAATAATTTTCTTCCACCAATTTAAACTGGAACTAGGTGCCTCATGTAGTTATAATTTAAGCGTTGGTGTACTGGAAATGTTTGCATGTACCATGTGCTGTCTGCACGTCGATGCTCACTCCCTTATTGTTTCCATTGCCATCATATTCTAAACTGAGTAGTTAAAACGAATTCATTGAGGAACTTGGAATCGGTAAAAACATGTGGAGCTTTTAAGATCAGGGGAACTTGCCATAATTCAGTTTGATCTTTGTAGTATATTTTAAGATTATACTGTAACTTTAACTAGCATTTTCAGGTTATTAATTGTGTTTCTCCAGAAATGACATGCTGAGGAGAAGATGCTTTTGCATAGCAGGCCATATGGGTGAGGATTTTCACTTGGAAAGAATCATGGTGGTCTGAATTAAAATAAAAGAGAGGAAAGTACTCCATCTTGACAGAGACTTATAATGGGTTTATGTATGTAAATTTGTTTATGTATAACCCAATCAATGCACAGCATATTTATGTAATGTATCTTCGGATGGTTAGGTTTTGGCGTGATCTGATGTTAATGTCGTAATGTATGAAAAGTTTCGAAGTTGAATGGAATTTGAACTCATTGAATTATATTTACACAGTTGGAGTAGGCGTAGTTTTAAAATTCGAATTGAGGAGGCACCTCAGAGTCGAAGGCACCCTGAGGTGAGCGCCTCACTCTGCACCAGGGATGTGGCCGCCTTGCTTGAGGCGATCACCTAAAGCCCTAGGCGAGGTGACTTGGGCCGAGGCAATCATCACGTTCGTCTCACAAAAAATATTTTACTTATTTATTTTTTAAACCTATAACTATGTAACTAAAAAGGGTAGTCGATCCTTTTTAAATGGAAAGGCCGACTTCCTCCTTTTCTCATCTTCTCCTCTAAAGCCCTAGGGACCCTATAATTCTCCTTCACTAAAATCCTCTCCATCATTCAACACATCCCCCCCTTCACTCAAGATTCATTACTTTATATACTATTTGTCAGACAAAGGAAAGGCTATACGATAAGAGGATGAAGAACTAGAGTAGGAGGACAAACACTAGTGATGAGCAGGATGATAGAGGAATCAGGTATAATGAAGACTCAGTTAGCGGATGATATTACATATAATGATTGAGGTGTCAAAACCTTGGATCCATATCAAAGGCCTCTAGACACAATGATAATTTATTCGATATATAATGGTCATTAGGATAATATTTTTGTTAAGGTCACTAGACACAAATGATGGTTTATTCAATATATAGTGGTCATTAGGATAATATTTTTGTTGATAATTTATTTGATATGCAGTGATCATTAGGGTAAAGTTTTTGTTGGTTTTGTTCTATTTTATTTGATAGTTATATTTCTAACATCATATCACTATTTTGTATAATATTATGGATGAATTTGTATGCTATTTTTTTTTAAATTTTTTAAAATTTTTTGTCCGAATCGAGGTGAATAGGTCACTAATAGCAATTCAAATGACTATTGTCACAACCGGAGATAATAACTGCTACTAAGAAGAGAAATGAGAATACTTCTCACTTGTTGTTTTAACAAAACAATGATCAAATTAAAATTTTGATCTCTTAGGATAAATGAAATGTACTTAACCATTTTTATCACGAAGGAGTGTGTACTTTGAAATGATAATTGAACTCATGTAGTTGTGTTTTTGCTTTTGTTTTGAAGTAGGAGTTACATAAATGTTGTTATGAAAACAAGAAATTTAGAGAACACTTGTAAAGAAAAACAAACATTGAAATTTTGGGATGTATAAATACAACATAATATAAGTAGGATCAAATTACAAATTAGTTTATATGAGATTTTTTTTTTTTTTTTTGGTTGGAAGTAAACTAACCATTCAACAAAAACCAACAAAGTTAGGGAAGATACAATTAACATTTACATCAAACCATATCAATTCTTCTAAGGAAGAAACACTAAAACCAACTAACTTATGTTCCAAGAGATTTCCAGTTTTGGAAATGACTTGACAACTCATAACGCCCTTTTCCTTCCCAAGTGATCCAACATCCTCTGCAAGCATATCTGACAGATCCAGGTATCCTTCCCAAGTGATCCATGTAAACAACGACCCAGGAGTAGGCCTTCTCTGAGAGCAATCCACTCACCAATCTCAGGCGAAAAATTACCAATCATCAGTTTAGAGAGAGTAGCTCGAACCCAACCTATGTGATCTCTAAACGTGCCTAAACGTTTATCATTGTCATGTTTTCAAACTAGAAAATCAAATAACCAAAGTCAACAAAATCCCACACCCCTATAACTTTAGAACACCACAGGAGAGCATGATTAACATTTTCATCACTTAATCCACTTCCTGGACAGACCCAACTATCCACCACCTTCCTATGCATCAATTTTTGTTTTGTGGGAAGAGCATCAAGACGTGCTCTCCAAATAAAACCTTTTACCTTAGGGGGAATAGAGAGGCTCCAAAGTGTTTCCACCAGTTGCTAGTTGCAGACCTTGAGGACGATGAGTGTGAAATTTTCTGTCTACTAGCTAGCCAATAACCACTCTTCATTGAGTAAACTCTCAGTTCATTAAAATGCCATCTCCAATGGTCTTCAACCTTCCTTGTGCTAAGAGGTATTGAGACAATAATTTCCCTATCAACTGGAAGTAAAAAATGCTGCAGCTTTTTAAAATCCCAGCAATGATGGCTTTCATTGATGAGAACCCAAATCTTTAGCTCCTTGTCTCTGTCATTAAATGGAGAGATTACCCGAAAAGAGGCAGGCATTGGAAGTCACGCATCCTGACATACCTTAATCTTCTGCCCATCACCCACCTACCGTCTAAGACCTTTCTTTAAAAGGTCCTTTCCCCTCAAAAAGCTGCGCCAAAGATAAGAACATCCTTGCCTAATGCCTTACAGTACTTCACCATTAATAACATTATTAAAGATGTGAGAAATCTTTGGCCAATCTTGGCCTCCAGGTCGGCATCGGTCAGTCTACCAAGGACATCCAGTAATTGTTCTAGAAGAAAGAGATTTGGGCGGTTCCTCATCTTCTGACATGGAATAAAGGCAAACACAATTGTTGATCCTTAATGTTTCAAGAGAGTTGAGGAATTGAAACCCTTTTAGATTCAAAATCTCTAGCTTTGAAATTTCATCAAGTTCAAGAATAGTAAGAGATGTTGGCAGTAGACCCTCCATTGGAAATGACTTTAGATCATTGTAACCACCTTCAATCAACAATGATTTTAAGTTAGCAGGCCTGAAATTGATTGAACCTTTGGACAATACGATGTAATCAATCCTTGAGGAGGTGAGGAGATCGTGCTAATGTTTTGGCGCTGATTGAAGGCTGTTGTAATTTGAGACAAAAAAACACTTACATTGGGACCTAGCAACCCATCTTCAGAAGTTATTTCCAAATTGTTGCAATCATAAATTTCCAACCGTTCAACAAATTCGAACTTCCAATCGGCAACATCTGGAACTTCTAATGCTTGTAGATTCTTGTAATCCTTGATGGTAAGAGATGTCAGATTCTTGAAGGAATTTAATTTCAACGTCATGAGACAACCACAACTGCTCCTGATATCCAAAATTTGAAGATTTGGATAACCTGCTCTATAGTTTACGACAAACTCTAAGTTTGGACATCCCATGATGTATAGCTTTTCCGACAAACTGAGACTGCCTGACAGGCTACAAATGAAGTTCCTACAATTTTGTAAATGAAGCTCTCTGAGTGAAGGAAATTGCTCATTTGTAACTGATGAAGGAGCCCAAAACTGCCAATTTGGCATGTTGACAAATTTCAAGATACGCAAGGATATGAATGGAGTAACAAAAGATGAACTTTTGCCATAGAATTCAGAATCAACACGTTGTAAGCTCTCAACTCTTTCAACATGGAGTTCTTGAAGTGATGACAATTGTCCCAGTGATGGCATTAGTGAACAATTTTTACAATCACTAAGATACAAGAACTCCATCATAAATGATGAATTCCACATCCAGTCTGGAAATTTTGTACCATGCTATCCTTCAGTCGAAAGTTTGTTAATATTGCCATGAGGCTGCAGCTTTTCAAAAACTGTTGTGTCATTGTTCTCATGATGATAAACATTTTTGTTCCAGCTCAATAGTAACTTTTTTAATTTTGCTTGCCCTTCAAGTTGGCATTCTCAGCATCTATAGGATTCATTACATTTTGCCACTGTGAAGTGGGAAGTTTGTCTTGAATCCGCAGAAGTTTGCCCAACTAATCTATCTTTTCCCCCTCGGTACAACTGCCCGCAACGAAATTTGTAATTATCAGAAGCTTTTCTAACTTACCAAATTCAGGAGGCATCCTTCTCAGTGACCAAGTTCCCGTCTGATTAAAATAACCTAAATTAATTAGGTTTCCCATATTTGTAGGCAACTCAGTAAGTTCATTACAGTATGACAAAATCAATGTCTCCAAGTAATATAAATCTCCTATAGAGTTGAGCAGTGTTTTAAGTGGATTATAAGAAAAATCAAGTACTTCAAAAGTATTAATTTGCTAAAATGATTAGGCAATTGATAGATCTCATATTCGAATAAGGACAGCACACGCAATTGCCTACTTTCTTCCAATAAGTGTTTAGGTACCTCACCATTGCTGTCATAACCAGAAACAAATGTCGAAAAGCTTAAGGGCATAAAGGTTCTTAAACACTTAGCCTCAAACAACGCATTAAAATTATCGGAATCATTATCAAAGCAATCTTTTTGATAAGAAAATTGATGATCTCTTATGGAAATGTCATGTGCCTTGTTTGTTTTGAACTTATAGTAAAAATACTCACCTAAAACAAATTGAACTAATTCATTAACAAAATCATGCATCATGAAACATGATTTGCCATCACGATGAACTAATTGGACGAACGACTTTGATAGTAACTCTTCAAGAAAAATCATAGCCTACTTCTTCCATGGTTTTGTAACTTCATGATGGTAGAAAACCTTTTGCTTTTCATAATAAAATTAGTTTCTCATTTTCAAAAACATGACCCTTTGGAAACATAGTTTAATAACAAAAACATTGTTTGAGATCATGGGGAGATAGCAATAGCTCAAGGCCAATGAAGAAAGTATGTTGCTATTATCACTTGGCAAATCCCATATATTGCGATCCAAATTTTCTTCCATTCATTGAATTCTACCTTGAAGTACAATAAACTCCCTAGTATCTTTGCAGCTAAGGGAAGAACTTGACATTTCTTTATTATTTTTTCACCAATTTGCTTCAAGTTGAGATGTCTAGGGTAGTTGTCATTTCAAAATGCATGTGTTTCAAAAATTAACTTACAATTATCATCAAACAAGCATTGAAGTGGATAAAAACAACATGGATATTTGATGCGACACCTTGGCTGTGTGTTGTGACAATTATTCGACTCCTTTTGATTTTATCGGCTCTCAAGATTATTGTCAAGACATTTTTCAAAACGTCCAAGTTATTGAAGTTTTCATTCCTAACATTGTCCAAGACAAGTAGAAAATCACTCTCAACCAAAGTCTCTCATAATCCATGTTGGATTAAACTTAGATTCGTGATGTTACAATCTTGTGAAGTGACTGACTCAAGTATGGTGTTACACACCTTCAACACATCAAATTTTTCAAAAACGTACACCCAAACTCTTCTGCCAAAGCGTGCCACCACACTAGAGTCATTGTACAATAGTTGAGCCAAAGTTGTCTTCCTAATTCCAGCCATTCCAGTTATTGCAATTATAGGGATCTCCTCTTCATTTTCCGAACCATCCAACAAAACATTCATAATGGCCACCTTATCATTCTCCCTTCCATATGCTTTGAATTCATCTAAAGAATATGTTGTTGGAATTCTTATATAGGTTCTTGCACAAAAACTTTCATTCAACCAAAACACATCTTTGTGATTGACTATATCTTCAAACCTCAAAATCCCCTTTTCAAACCTAATTTTAAAACTGTCAATAGATATCTGTTCCACCTTTGACAGTTGCCACCTTTACTTTATGTTTCAGCTAGACCTACATAATTGATTTCTTTAGCCAAATCTTCAACATCGTAGATGACACCTTTAAGCTCATCAATCCACCTTTTACAAGTGGATTTGTAAATTGCATCTCTTCTCCATCATTAAGCACAACATGAGCAGCCATCATTATGGTTTTTAATCTTTTTACAAAAGTATCATTCTAACCCCTTGTTTTTCAAACAAAATCAAAACTGTTGAGTCGCTATTCTATTGAATAATACTAAAAAGAATGCAAAAACTATTATGCCTCCAACAATGGTTTCAACACCAACCATTGTTTCGTATTTGCTACCTTATGATGGAAGATTGAGATGGTTAATGCAAGTATTGAAATCAATGTCTTCTTCTCAATAGAAAATGTAAGTGGTCTTAGATTGTTAAACAGTTTTAACAGTTGCACTCTTAAGATCCAATAATAAAAGTTCTCTAACACAGCATCAACTGCAATTGAAATTGATCAGACACCAACTTTAAAAGGCAAGTGAAATCAAGTTTATTATCACTCAGCAAACCAAGGTCACTCAATCATGGAAATGTGGAAAGTTCTAACTTCCTTGAATGCCAACCTTGCACAATACAACTAGAGGAGGAGAAAACGAGCTCTAAGAAGCACAAAATAACCTAAACTATCTGGAACAAAGAGAAAAACAGATAAAAAAAAAAAAAATTATGAAGAAAAGATAGTAGCTTTGTGCAGAGGTACAGAGTAATGTCTAATCACCCATGTTTAATTGGAAAGTAGCTTATGTGAGATTTTGCTATGTTCAAGTAGAGCCAAATTTTCAATTTATTGCCAATAAGTTCGGCACTGTTGGTCAAAATGATCATTTTTAACGGTTGACTACTTGACCAATGAAGATTTCATTATACATTTGTATGCTTATCAAATTTAGAAATTATTAATATGTCATAAGATAAATTAATTTAAAAATAAGAAAGTTTTAAATCTCCATTAGATGGTGGAGATCATATAAAATAAATTGTTTTAAAAGTCAAATAAAAAAAATAGAAAAGAGGTGGATCTCCACCCTCTATCAATTTTAGAGATGGAGAGTAGAAATCAAACAAAATTAAAATAAAATAAAATAAAATAAAACTAAAAAATTTTTAAAAAAAATGAAATTGGAGTGCGAGGTCTCTACTAGTTGGATCTCTAGGCGATGGAGATCTCAGCTTGGGGACTCCATCATTGTGAGTCTCCACCATTGATCATGTGAATGCATCACAATGCAAACTCATCACAATGGAGATCCCAGCTTGGGAACTCCATTGTTTTGGGTTTGACCTCATCTAGGTTATCCATCTCCAATTTTTTTTTTTTTTTAATTTTTAATTTTAATTTGAAATTTATTCTTTTAAATTTATTACTCCAATCCAACATAGAGATAGGTAGTAGAGATTAAATAATTAATTTTTAACTTTAATTTCATCATTATATTAAAATGACCAAATTACTTCTCCATTTGTTAGCTTTAACGATTAACCATGGTCAATTCCTAATAGTGTGGGGCTTATTTATCAATAAATCGAAAAGTTAGTTCTGCTCATAGAGCAATATCTCAGATAATTAATTTGTAATTTACTATATATATAAATTATAAACTTAAAGTATCAGGCGTGATTTTGTACCTAAAAAAAATATCATTTTAGCATTACAAACTCTTTTGGATATCTGGATAGTGTATTTTTATTTTATTTTTGAAATAAGACGATATTTTTAATATTAAAATAGTCTCGAATTTTGAGTTTTTCCAAGTTTTAGTAAGCTTTTTATATAAAAGTAGAAAATTTCAGAAATGATATTATTATAGTTTGCAAATTTTATTAGCTATCCTCCTATTACGAACTTGTTTTAAAACATGAGCTTAATCCAAACTTGTTTTACATTTATGCTGCAAACTCCAATCGTTCAAAAGTTTTTTGATTTAAAATTCAAATACAATTATTTACCGTTAAAAATAAGGAATACAAAGATTTTTTTACATTTCTCATTATAGATTTATAGTTCAATAAGAAAGAAACATAAAAAACCTATTTGTTGCACTGAATTATGAGAGACACAAATTATTTTTAGTCCGTTATTTGGTAGGCTGTAGTGGGATTGTTTTCTACAAACCTGCTTGACCAACCTGGTTCCACATTTAATCCTGAAACAACAGATGAAAGGAACCCGCCTAGATCATTGGTCCTGCAATTATTATTATTTAAAACAATAAGATTTAAAAATAATTTGATAAATGTTATACTTAATATAAAATTATAATTTCAATTTAAAAACTTGAAATTTAATAATTCACAAATTAAAATATTTATTATCATTCCAAATATTTATTTTTTTTAATTTTTAAAATTTTTTAATATAAAATACTAATATATTTAGTGAAATCTCTTGTTTGATGGAACAAAGCAATGAATGTAATATTGGTTTAGTCTAGTCCCAAGTTTCAACAAATACAATCTCAATTTCAATATAATACAATCCAATCTTATATGGTTTCAATCTTATCCAATCTTATAATATAATTCAATTCAATCGTGAAAGGGTAGTAATTGGCGCTGAATTGTCTCCTGTTAGCTTTGTTTAGCCATAACAGGTTGCAAACTGCAATGGTGGTTCCCTTAGTAATAGGTAGGGTGCAAGTAATAGTTTTTATTGACTTTGGCTATGCTTGGAATTTCTGTTGCTTAAGAAATAATCACTTATTTCATAAGGTTCAAGCAACAAAGTGTTTGGTAAACTTTCCACAATCCGTTTATCTTATAACCTACTTCCCTTATAATCATCTTTTGAAAAGTTGACCGAGGTTGCTTTTTTAAGCTGATTATTAAAGAAGTTGATCCTTAACTTTTAAATGTCCATATTGCTCTTTCCATTTTAATAAAATGACAATAATACCCTTACCTTAATAATATATATAAAAATTGAAAATTCAAATTTAACATAGATTATTAATTTTTTTATTTAAATAATTTTTATTCTAATTAATTATAATAAGATTAAAAATTCATATATATATTAAAAACAATGTTGGCCACCATTGTGCCATCGTTATCACCGGAGCCTCTTGCGTCTATTGTTTAAGTCACTAGATGAGGTTGGTCCTCCTCCAATGATGGTGGAGGTGAGATCTTCTCTTCCATCGAAAGGAGCCAATTGACTCTCCTAAAAAATGGACTAGTCGATCGACTCTTCCATTTGTCGGAGGAGCTAATTAGCTCCTCTATCACAGTGATGGATCATTCTTTCATTATTGGCCAGTGATGGAGGATCACCTTCTCAATCGTCATTTTTTTTTTTAAAATAATTAAAATTAAAACTGATTTTATTTTTTATTTTATTTTTATTTTTCATTTGTTTTTATTTTATTTTTTAAAATAGAATATTTAGAAAAAAGGTAAAATTAAAAAATAAAAGAAAAAATACATTATATTTTATCGACCACACCCATTTTGGTAATTCTGCATAATCAATTAAGACTTACCAAATACATTTTGCTTGTTTTTTTAGTAAGTTGATTATTAAGAAAATTAGTTTACCAAATATTCATCTATTCTTTTTTGAACGGATTATTTCATAAATTAATCTATATGTGATTATTTCTAAAGCAATAATAATCCTCAACATAACTTTTGTAACTATTGCCAACTCCGGGCCATCGTAGTTAAATACCAGTCCATCGAAATGGCCTTTGTCGAAGCCCACAATGTAAACGGCTTTCATTAACTAATTAAATGACTTTTTAGCATTACAAAAATCCTTTGATAAATAGACATAACATATTATATATAATTATAATGTAATCTGATACCAACAGTCAAAGTGGTCTAACAAAAGATTAAACACTATCAGTAGGTTTGGAGCATTGAATTTGTAAGATTAAACAGTATATATATGTATAATTTTTTCAATATTACTTATTTTAAGAAAGTAAAAATATTTTAAAATATAATATTTTATTTTATTTCATTTAAAATTATAAATATTTTAATGCTTTAATAAATAATTATTAGTATTTTTATTGAAATTAATTATAATATTTTTATAAATTCTAATTTTGTTTTATAAAAAATAATTGTTAATATTTTTATTCGATTTGAAAGCTAATTTAATCTAATTTAATTAAATTCATTTTCAATTCAATTTGACGATGTACCAAAACATATGATAGTGTTTTGGGTGGGTGGTGGGGCGTTAGTTCCCTAAAATCTAATTGAACCCCAAAATTGTTAATTGGAAATCAACCTAAGGAATAGGGTCTAAAATTAAATCCCAAAAGAAAACTATGGCGCAAGCTTAATTGCCCCACAAAGGGGATGTGGAAAGGACAAGGATGCTCTAACCAAGTGGCAGAAAAGCAAACCAAAGGGAAACCTAGCTCGAAATTTCAAAATAAGACTCATAATATCTACAGGTCCCTTGTTTCATCAAAAGGATAGAGAGATCAAGCTTAGCGATAGGAATAGGGCAAACAAGTAACTAGAGGCCATAGACGCCAAATTGCAGCAGAAAAGGAAAGGCAACTTGCCACATAGTCCTACGACAGGAAGGACAAACGAGAATGTGTCATGTGTCCCTCGAACTTGAACCGGCTGGACAAAAAGCAAAAGATAAGGAAAAACTTAAAGCGACCAAAATGAAGAGAAGTCGGACAACAAGAAGCAGGTGTGAAAGCGATGGGAAGTAAAAAAAGAGTTGACCATTAATAAAGAAGATAGGAGGAAACCCTAGAAGGTGGAAATGAGTATATAAAGAGATTCACCGTTCAAATAAAGGTAAGCTATTCTCTCTAGCTCGAGAATAAACTAGTATACGAGCGAACTCCATATGGAGAAGCCCTGACAAGTATTAGATACTGCTCTCGGGTTTATTAGTTAAGTTTCATCCACTTTTTTGCCTTTTAGCTTCATTGCAAAGGGACTCTTTCACAAAAATTCCACTGAATTGAGTGTTGGAAGGTTTTTGCCGGTGAACCACCAACGACCCCTAACTTGTGTTTATTTGTTTGATAGGTAGTTAAGGGAAGGGCAGACACCCAAGAGTGAGAATCCCCTTACAGAAGGGGACTTTAACGTCAAAAGGGATCAACATTGAAGTCATCAATTCCCTAGATTGTATTTTCTGTTCAATTCATTGTACCAATTGTAAATGTAACCAATTTTTGTATCAATAATATTATGTTATACTATTTTGCACATTCCATTATAATTATGGTCATTGAAATGAGATAGTATACTCTCATTAAAAAAAAAAAAAAAACTACATATGTTGATAGGTACATATGATGATATTCAAACCCAAATCACAAATGTAAAAGGGAAAATGGATGAATCCAATCAAATTATGAGTGGATGTGATTTTGATTAATAGAATTGATATGTATATTATTATTATTATTATTATTTGAATAAAATGTGTTGGAAATGTTCGACATTTTAATTTAAAAAACATATTATGGTTGCAATACCAATGTGTAATCTTTTAAACACTAACATATAATCTGCTCAAATTTTGAAGTTGTAATAGTCTAATTTAGCTTCAAAAACTTGATAAATGTATCATGTTAAAATGATGACAGGCCTCTCTCTCTCCCTCTCTCTCTCTCTCTCTCTATATATATATATATATATTTGGTTAGTTTTGTTCAAATAGTCGGCGATTATTAACAATCAAACGTAAATTTATGATCACGCTGATGACACGACCGGTGATCCTATAGCGTCTTCACTACGTCCATCACCTGTACTGTTTTGGTCTCCTCTCTCTCTCTCCGTGGTATCTTAGTGCATTAAATAGAAGAAATGAACATGACAGTGAAAGCGACGGAGAGGATAATTTATGTGAGGTAGCTGTGTTTTTAATAAATGCCACAACTACACGAATACAATCATAAAACAAAATTATTTTACAAAAATTTGTTACAACATCGTATAATTATAGAACTCACTCTCAATTAAGTTGGATTTCATTATTTGTAACATACATAGAAATAATTTCAATTAATAATAATAATAATATAATAACAATGCAAACAATAAGGACGGTGGTCAAGATCTTTTAATAATGAACTATAGAACGCCAAAGTCAAAATTGTGGCTTTATTTTAATGTTATAATTAGTATGTTCAATTTAAAGTCTCGCAACTAGAAATTGAACACATAAATAAAGTCTGTACATTTTGATTGCTTGTGTAATTATATAATAGGACTACACAAACATCTGTGGGTGATATTGTCTGCAACAGATGGATTGGAATCTCATGATATGGGCCCTTCAACTTTCAATGGTTGTCTTTTGATACCGACCTTCCATATAAATAAAATAATGAAACAAAAGTGTGCATAAAATAAATGTTACCAGTTTCATTACACCTCAACACTTCACCGAACATCTGAAAATATTCAACTATATATATATTTTAATACGAAAATATTAAACTATTTTTTTTTTAGGCACATGGATAAACCTAAAAGACGATTGGGATCAAACTGGTAGGACTCTAGTGGTACAGTCCAAGATAAATAGCTTTTATACAATTGAGAGTTACTCACATCAGGATGAGAGACAACTCATGTACATAAAAGAAAATATCACCTTTATTGAGTAAGGTGGAGGCATGAGGTGTCAAACCTTGACTTAGAGCCAAGGTTGGCCTACGCACTACCACTGTGCTACAAGGTCAGTGACAAACCATTTGTACAAGCGTTTTTATATATTTTTAGCTTAATATTCAGAAAAAAGGTAAATTGTTATTGAAACGATGTTCACTATACAATTATACACAAGATTGCACTATTTGAACAGTTAATAACATTAACAATGTAATCCACTTATACTCAAGTGGTTAGTACATTTAACCTTTACATTTGTGATAGGATTTTGAATCCCACCATGTGCATTATCAACATGTGTTGGGAGGTTTTGAATCTTATTATGCACATTATGAATAAGTGTGAAGAGTTTTCTCTCCTTATTGCATAATATTTAATCTCGACAAGTCTTAATAAACTCCATAGCCACTTATTATGAGTGTATACATTTTTGAACTATGCATAATATTTAATCTCTAAAGATGCCAATAAATCTTGACCACTTATTATGAGAGTAAATATCTCTCAGTGTGGAAGTAGATTTTCATATAGCATATAGTATTTAATATTGATTGGTCCAAAGGAATGTTGACTATGAATGTGAATAGAATTTCAATTATCTTGTAAGAGTAGTGATAGGCTTCCTAAAGTTTTTGGTTAAATCTATGTTTAAATTATGTGATATATGAGTTGTCAATATTTTATAAATAATAAGATAATGTGATAATTATTATGATGATGATAACTCATATATTATGTTATTTGGAAAAAAAATTGAAAAGCCAAACATTATTCACCTTGTAATTATTTAGAAAAAAAAAATCAATTTATATATGAGAATGTAAGATTGTATATGTGCAAGATAAGTCTAACAGAAAGTGGACACGTCAGCATGACAGGAATGCGACATGTGACATGTGGTATAGACTTCGAATGAAAGTGGAATTAGGTAAGCTAAATTTTACAATTAGCACAATGAACCATAGAAGGCAGGAAACTCACCTTTGATGACCAAGAAAATCCTTAATCCGGCAATTAAATTGAAGGAATTCAAAGGCAAAAAATATTGACCTTCGGAGGAATTATTCCAATGAGTCACGAATAAATGTCTAACATACAACAGACATCTATCAACACAAAGATGATTTAAGCAACAAATGGTGAGCACCATCGCATGCATTATAACACCTGGAAAGTAAGTTCACACCCCTGTATAATAGGTATCGTATCCCTTCATAACAGGCGATTTTGCTATTCCTTAGTCAATTTAGAGTGAATTACCAGACTTTTAGTAAGATAAATTGATTTTAGAGAGATAAACTCTTACTCAAGTATCGGAGAATACTTTCATAGACAACCTTAGATCTCCTTAACGAAGGTTTCACTTGTTTTGTAGGTGGAGTTACAATAGACAAGTCAGTTAAGTATTCATATGAAGATTAAGATCGTCCGAAATTTCATGCTGCAATAAAGATGTAATAAATTAATATTTAGGCATCAAATTTCGTCTTATCAAACAAGATACTAAAATATAAGATGAGATTTAACTAGTTTTATAAAATTTTAAAATTAAATAAAAATTTAAATTCAATATGTACTAAATTCCCCCGTTTTAAAGAAAAAAAAAAAAACCAAATTTGTTAAAAGAATGGATGCAAAAATTATATATACAACCTCATACGAAAAAGATGAGATGCACTGTAACTATGAAAATATGCAAAACAACACACACACACATACATATATATATATATATATATGCATGTGTACATGCATCTTGCATTACGTTATATAAAACTAGTGTTTTAACGTATTGAAACTACATGGTTAAATTAATTTTTAAATATTATAATTAACACATTCAAATTGATATCAATTGGAGCGGGATGAAATGTGAAATTATTCTCTAACCTACTACCTTGTCAGGCATGGTGGAAGTCCTTTTTCCAATGATATCATTTGGAAAGATGATCGTTCAAAAAAGGGATTCAAGGATTGTAATTGATGAGTAAGATTACTGATTTAGTAAAATAATCAAATCTTTAAAAAAAAATTGGAAAAATTAGTTTTTCTTTTATTTTTCATTATTAAAAAGTTAAGTTGCGATATGACTAGGGATGACAAAATATATGATATCATCCAAACCCGTATAAACCCGATTCATTTGAGATGGGTTTAAGGTGGAAAGTAGCAACTTATTTGGGATATGGGTCAGGTTTAGGGTAACCCTCAAATATTTTGAATCTGGTTTGGGGAATTTTTTTTTTTTGCCTTGATTCGACTTGGTAATCCAATCTATATATAAACATAAATAGATCTTAAATTTGTGATTGTATATTAAAAGAACTTATTACATTATATCCAAATCTTGCACTCTTAATTGTCAGAATTTTTATGAATTTGAAATTCTTTTAGAAAGATCATGGATATCATAGTCAATTTTGTCTCTCTTTTTTTTGTTTGTATATTTTTTTTTTATATTTAATTATATCATTAATTAAAAACTAAATCGGGTAAACGGGTTGGGTTTGAGGCAAATCTCTCCAATAGAGTTGGGGT